>OX336367.1:26039798-27404350 GCA_946902895.1 Fragum fragum
AAAACACCGTATAATCATTCCGTTTTACATGTGATGGTGAAATAAAATACCTTTTAGCTCGGCTGTTTTCGGAGACAACCCGAGGTACTGGTATGGCCAGATAGTCGTCTGCGTCCAAAAACTTTGATATTTTGTAAATCCCTGGTATAACTGAACGCATTCACTTGAAATTCGGAATATGTGTTCACGACCAAAAGAGCAATCTTTAAAAACTAGGGTGATAACTTTAAATGCATTATGAACGAATGATGCACTTTTCCGATCTTTTCGAGCGCTGGCAACCGTATGCGATCCTATTTTATATCTCGTTTCAGATGAACCCTACAAAGTGGCGAGACTAAAAACGTAGATATGGGTGATTCAGAAACAACGGAAAAGCCAAAGAGCTTTCGTCGCCTCATTAAGAGATTTGCGGATAAAACTTCCATGCAAGGCGTTCCTTACATAAACAATGCTAAACTTCTTGTAGCCAAAATAATTTGGACTGCTTTACTAGTGATTGCTATTGTTACGCTTGGGTTTCATTTGTGGTTCCTATTCGACCAGTTTTACGACTGGCCAGTAAAGACTAAAGTTGGACTTGGTTTCAGTAATTTGCGTTTTCCCGATGTAACAATTTGTAACACAAACCCGATGCATAAAGGTAGATTTGAGGCTGCGATGGGCATCAGGCCATTGAGACGTCTAATTAGTGATATTGAACCAAGAAATCTAGTTCCAGACCAATTCGATGACAATAATTTTCCGCTCGATTCCGAAGGTAGAACACAAATTAATATAGCAAGGCCCTTTTTTACGAAAATACATGATTAAAAATAATCGTTAAATTCTGATCGTTTGTTTGTTGAATGGGGTTAAACGCCTCTTTTAGCATTGTATCAGGCAAATCCCGGCGGCTGGCGCATCCTATCATGAATTCCTGGAATTCCTCACACAAGTACTACCACTACATCCTCACCGAGACGCCAGAGCTCATCCTACTTGGGTTTATAATGTCCATCTGTTGGTGGGAGATAAATGTCGGAAACGATATTTGCCGGGACCGGGGATTAAACTCGGAACCTCATAACTGAGAGTCTTTCGTAACGTACTACTAGCTACTAGTTTAAAAATAACAGCCTTTGTTTCGCCGTGGATTTCACAGGCAATAGTCAAAATCTAATAATAAAACATCTTGATCAGGAAGAGACAAAAATAGTACAAGATTGAAGGTTATGTAAACATGACATGTTCAGCTGCTTATGAGAGTAAAATAATTGTAAAAATAATTACATTATTTGTCTAAGTATTTTTTTCTGTAATAGATAGAGGATAAAAGGACACAATTGCAAGTACTAAAATGAGTAAAAGAATAAGTACATATATGAAATTAGTGAATGAATTATTTTCAATTCCTTGTTTTCAAGTCACAGTATTAGATACACAAGAAGCAACAACACCCGCTGCAGAATCTCCACAGGTAAAATGATCTCTATTGAGTTTCTAAATCACGAAAAAAAAATGAAGTAAATAACTGAGAAACATTGCGGCGACGTGTTAATTTCGTGGACAAAGGTAGTCTTCAAAATTTAAACATGTATAGGCAAACGTTATATCAACATTTATTGACTGTGTCAAGTGAAAGTGTTCGCAATTGAAAAAGTAGGTAGGTCTTGTTTAAGGCACCTTCTTCCTTTTCCTGTATGATAACAAAATTAAATTCAAAACTCAACGGCATTTCATACGCATTTTCCCTTAAACTATATTTTCTTTTACTTGATCTGCAAAACTAAAACGCACACACATATTAAACCGGAGATTATGTATTTATATTTAAACCCAGTTCAACTAAGAAGGGAATATACCATTTTTATAGAAAAATATGTCTAATATACTCGTCCGATCATTATTTGTATAGGATTTTTTTTATTTTAGTTACCTTGTATCTTGTCTATCTCAATTTTGTCTACAAATTTTCAATAACCGTTCTAATTCATCACCAATAACACGGTTCCTTGTTTAGAGGTCCTTATTTAACGCATGTTTAATGTTTCAGGATATTTAATTAGCCTATCAATGAATTTCTGTTTCGCTTCAAAACAAGTTGTTCCTGTTTGACCTTTTCATTGCATGAACCCGATCGGAAAAGTTCTAGTATAGTTTTAAGACGATGTGAAATACCCGAAATTCGTTTCTATGACATAAGGATATCTACATAAAAGTTCATTATTTTCACAAGCTTAGAAAAATTTACTAATTATGTATTTGAAAGCATCACTGATAAATTTCGAACAGATTCGCAAGAAACGGTTTGTGTCCGAGCTGGATGGACTTAACATCTCACAATACGACGAAGACTTTGTTGATTCGATGTCAGATAATGAACTTACAGATCAAGAATTTAACGGCCAGGTGTCAAGAATTACAGAAATACTCGAGCTTTATAAAGAGCTTTTTATGGATATTGAGAAGTGAGTTAAAAAAATTCTCCATTACCACATGTTCGTGTTTATTTCTGTAACTTTTCCCAATTTGGAACAGAGATATTTTGTCATCTGGTAGTGGCAAATCTAGTTCATAAGGAAACAAGTAAACATGATTGAGGTGATTCAAGGTTATCATGAAAGATGTAGAAAAATAGAGAAAATCTATGACAAATACTGTTTCCTTAAAGAATGTGATTTGTCTTTAATATTATTTGAGCTAAATGTAATATTAAATGGTTTACTGCTGTTTTTGCGAGGCATAAGTTGAATGTTATTCGTGACTATTTATTAATGCACTTATTTTGATATTCAAATATTTTACACCAGCATCTATGTAAATATACTAATGTTTTACACCAAATTCTTTTCATGAAAGTTACATTTTATTTAGTTTACTATTCATAGGTACATGATGTACTGCGTTGACACATAATATTTGGCATTTCAATTGCCATAGATATTTCAAAATGATAAAAAGTGGACTACAGCTTGGTACGATTTAAGATTGTTCATCGAGACATCAAGGCATAAAGTGCTAGGCAGACAGCCAGTTTTGAATGTTTGTCTTTGTCAGGAGACAGAGAAGATTGATTGGGCACCAAATTAGAGATATGCTGCTTCACTGTACGTTTAATGGAAGGGACTGTACTGAACGGTAAGCCACGTGTACACAAATGGCTATGCAACCTACTAAAATCCTTATTGTCATATAAGATATAACAATATCGCATCTTTAATTAAAATTTCATGAAGACGAAAAATTTTAAGATCTATGGATTTTATAGGCACTATTGCAAGTCATAAGTCAGTGTCAAAATAGATAAATTACGATTCTATTAAATAACATAAGTTGTAAAGAAGGCCCATTTGTTCTATGAAACGAACAAGTTGTATTTTTTGTGTTTGTTCAAAATATATAGGACTTGTGAAGCAAGTGAACTGAAGTTACTAATCCATAAGAGATACACTATTGTCTTTTTCTATGTAATTTTCTCGCTTAAAACAAAGGATCTTTTATAGATTTAGTCTGTCTGATTGTTGTTTATAGGTTATTTGAAGTGCACCAGACTGCTGAATATGGAAATTGTTGGATATTAAGCTCCAAAAGATTTACGGTTACAAATCCGGGGCCTTCTGGTGGTAAGATGTCACTCTTTTTTATCCATATTAGTCATACTATCTTTTAAACATCTCTTTCTATTTCAACTGTCACTGAGAAAATGATGAATCTCTCTTATCAACATACGATAGAGAAAAAACTTTGACTATCGATGCTCTTGATCGTTCACTACTCTGATCCGTGTGTTTATATTAATGTATATAACGTAGTAATATATTGAAACTTTAAATCTTCTGCTACTTAAGAGATAAAAAGTCTACTTTAGATAAAGTACTGAATGGCATAATAAGAAAGTAGGGAAATATTATTTATGCTAATAATGATATTTTCAAGTTAAATGATCAGTATAGCAGGTTACATATCTAACGTATAATTTAGTTGCTCTCTGTCTAGTTCGAATAAGATCTATACTTTTAAGACAAAAAACTGGTTACTAACAATTTTGAGCGTTTGTAAAATTTCGTTTTCCATTCCGTGAAAGTTGGAAGTGAGGTTCTAAAATGGTGACTTTAATTGCATTCAGGTCTTTCCATGGTTTTCTATCTAGAGGTCCAGGAATATCTAAAGGGCCTAACAACAGGGTATGGATTACGTGTCCAGATTCATGAGCCAGATACTTTTCCGTACCCCGCCGAAGAAGGGGTTTATATACCTTCATCTATGGAAACGGATATTGGGCTGAAAATGGCAGGTTTCCTTTTTAACTGATTATTTATTTACGAAAAAGTACTGTTCTATAGATATATTTGCTTCGCAAGAATACATTTTGATTTCAAACACCCAAGTTTTTTTCATGGAGATTAATGAAAAACACACAGTTTGTTAAGATGGCATGTGGTATAGATATTTTGTTTTCATATTTAACATGATTTCCATCATTGATTGGAAAGTAAGAACTAGATAGCATTGGGTTTCCATATAGCACATTTTACGAATAATTGATATTTGGACAGAAAGGGATATTTTACCTTTAGCATACCTTTGATTATTTGTAATGGTGAATTAAATTAAAATAAAGCTAAAAATACTTCACACTCTTAACCCTTGTCATGCTGAACCCGGAATATTCCGGTTTTGGCAGGAGGTGTAGACTAAGATCAGACTGCACTAATGTGCAGGCTGATCTTAGTCTATACCTCCTGCTTCTACTTTTCCTGCCAGAGTTGTTTATGAAGTTGATTTCTAAAAGAAATAATTATTTTTGAACAACAAATTCAACAGTGCTTTCAGCCCTTTGATTTGACAGCAATTCAGTAAGGTAATTTATACAGCATGACAAGGGTTAATATTTATAGACTTTTCCTAACATATTTTGAAATGGGTAATGCATACAACCCTAACTATATTTAAATCACTCATTCAAAATAAGTGACTTAAATGTTTAATGGTCATCCCATCAATTTGACGTATTCGTTCCCGAAACCGAGTTTTTCTAATGTTTTATACACTCGTTACAATAAACAGAAACCGACTTCTACAAGATCCATGCTTCTTACCTGATAAACATTTGGAGAAAGTTTCACCAAACTTGAGCAAAAGGTAAATGCCTGAGAGTGTAAACAAAAAACTTGCCATTAATGCTCCTTTTCCTGTCTTTTTCATTTGTCTGTTCCAACAGAATTCATCTTAATGACCAGAAAGACATTCAGGCCAAATTACATCACAAGAGAGCCAAATTTGAGGCCCCTAAAATAAAAACAAGGAAATCCACGCCAAGGCACATACCAATTACTTTCGTTTGGAAAGTTCTCGCCCTACAATGGTTTCATTTTTATTCACTAGTAAATATTCTGACCAGGTTTCATAAAAATTTTGGCATAATTTGTATCCCCTAGAGTGAAGGGATCCTACATTAAGACCTTTTCTCCCATGTTCTCCAATGGAATTTTCTCACTTACAAAAGACTTCATAGCTGTCATAGCGCAGTCGGTAGCGCATCAGACTCCCAATCTTCTATCATGGCATGTCATGGGCTCAATACCCGGCGGCAGCACTTATCCTTTCCGACATTTGTCTCTCACCAATGGGTAGATAATCCTAAACTAAAGTTGGATAGTAGCGGGAGGCTAGGAAAGGATGTGGTGGAAGTACTGGTCTGAGAAATACCAGGAATCCATTATGTGCTCCGGCCGCCGTGATATGACTGAAATACGGTTAAAAGTAGCGTTAAACCCCATTTAGTCATTCAAACACCTGTATGACATATCAAACATTCTAAACCAAGTTCCATACCATGAGCTAAATTTGTGGACCTCGAGTGAAAACAAAGATATTGTCATTAAGGTTCATTTCTTATGTTTACCAATGATATGTTCATTTTAATTGCCTGACAAGCATTCTAACCACTATAGTGTTTACATTAAAAGTCTTTGATGTCGGACGAATCACGACAGGCATTCAATGATTACAAATCTCATTATGAACACGATGTACTCATGTAAGCAAAAATACATAGGGGATTGAGTAGTAGGCATACTTTGCAATATTCGTGAAATACAAAAGAACTTTTTTCATGGCGTAATCATTCAATGAATATTGAGGTTTAGCCTCAAAAATACAGTTTGCACTCGTTGAACTCTGAAACTACTTCAAAAACATTTGTGTGTTAACTTAAACCACCAAAGCTTCGCTTTGCTGGCTAAAAACCCGAGACTAAATGTAACATTTGTAGGTTTTTTTTTCATTCCAAAAATTCATTTTAGATTTCAAGTTATATACGTGATTTAATAAAGAAGACATTACAAATATTTTTAAATACAAAGATTCCACCCTTTTCTTGAAGCCGTGTATTACTTTTCGTCAATATGCATCAATGTTTAGGCAAGCTTGTGTCTTTCGGACAAGTCTATATTAATGATAATGAACATTTTTCGTTTTAATTACTACTGTTTACCTGTTGATTTTATCTTTAAATTTAGCACTATTTATAACATTTTCATAGTTCAACACAAAAGAAAGATTGAATTTTTTTTATTCAACTGAATTTCGCGAAAGTAAAGTTTTAAAAAGTTTTGCCTCTCGAATGCATCTTTTTTTTTGAGATTTCTTACATGAATGTCTAAAATATATTCAAAATTTGTTATACATGATTGCAAAATTCACCCATATCATCATTTATTTTCAGACCACCATTGACAGAATAGGTGGCAAGTATGGCGAATGTGACAAGGGAGTTTCTTTTAACAGAATTTATACCCGAAAATATACACGAAGGGTAAGTCGTGATATGGAGTTTCTTTTTAATTCACAAAGATGTGTTGGCCTTTTAGACTATGTATTACACAAGTATTGTTTTATTGCATTAGATATTCATCCAATTAATCATCAGACATATATTAAGATTTTATCTTCAAAAGCATCGTCTTATTTTCAATTTCGCGATAACTAACTGATCCTTTCTTTATCAGCACACTTCGTGCAAGTAAAAAAAATGTTTCACTGACAAAACTATTGGGAAATTGAGACGGTTTCAATTCAAATACCTGTGTCATGCAAACAACAAATCCAATTCATGGGTCAATTTAACAATAATTATACAAGCGACCTTGCTGTCAATGCTTGTCATTAAAAAAATACGGACATAGACGTTATGGTAACCATAACATCAATGGCCAATAAATCAGACGATTAAAAGAGAATTTGACAAATCACTTTCATTTATTTATTTAATTTGAAGACTTTTCATATGAAAGCAACATTGGTCAGTTAGAGACATTTTGTTTGCCTTTCTTTTATTCTTGTTAATATGACGACATTATTTTGTTCAAGAAATGATTACGGTATCCTGTGTTGCTTAAAAGCTAGGGAGGACGGACGTGTAATCTGAGAAAAGTTGAAGGGTGTGAGTTTGAGTTCTTCTGCATCCCTGACCACGTGTGTATGACCTTGAATACGACATTTAGAGTATCAGTCAAGTACAAGCACACAGAGAAAGCACATGACTAGTGAACTTCATCGCGATATAAATGAAAGATTTTTCAAAACGATGTTGAACCCAATCAATTGATCAATCAAGCAATAAGAAAATCAATAAAAAATATTTTCAAAAAGTTAGATTATTTCAGGCTTGTCTTAGAAAATGTGAAATGATGTCCGTCGTTCTTGAATGCAGCTGTTTTTCCGACGAACATGAAGAACTAGCGAGAACATATAACGATTCTTTACGACCATGTCGATCTAACACAGGTATTAGGAATTTATCAACATAATATTTTCTTTTAAATTAGGCGTTTAACAAAGTGCCATATTCAATAAAATGACAACAGGTAGCGCAGCCGACATACAAGCTCATCTGTGTCTTTGCTGCCTGGTTATAAGTAGCAGGACAGGGTTAGAATAGTGTAGATTTTTTTAGAGAGGTAATTGATTAGTAGTCGTAAAATAACGAAATTGCGAAACGAGTCAAATTAAGAGGTACAAACGAGGATTTGCCAATTTTGTTTTCCATTTCTATCCAATTTAGATGTCGAATTTAATGTGAAGCATTTTGATTTAATGTTGGGACTTAAATGTCGTAACTGCACCCTATTCAATCTGTATTTATGACGTTTATGCCGCCTACCAACTATTTTTTGTTAAATGTAACTCATCTTAAAAATTTCAAAAATAACACCATTTAATGTCGAATCCGAATTCCTGTCGTAGGCCGTAGGGCTAAGCAGCTTGATAAACTCTTATAATGCTAATGCGTAATTACCGTTGTAATATCAATCAATATCTCGTAGCTCGGCGTCTGTGCAAAAGTATGACCAAGCCTGCTTTCGAATTTTTAATAAAGTAAAGGCACAATTGATTGACAACTGGCCAATCGCTGGCCCCTCCCTCTTACTTTATTGTCCCCGCCCATTGACTCCGACAGAAAGTTCTTTCGATATTCCACGGCGTTATTTTTTAGAGTTTATAGCCAGTAGCATGTAACAACAGGTAGAATGGATGGTTGAAGGCCTAAACGAATGTCTAATGTCTAATTCAGCAGTTAGACATTCAAATACTGGTTTGATCGAATGTCTAATCGAATGTTTAATGTCTAATTCAGCAGTTAGACATTCAAAACGGGTTTGGTCGAATGTCTAATCGAATGTCTAATGTCTAATTGGACAGTTAGACATTGAAAAAACTCGTTTTGTCGAATGTCTAATCGAATGTCTAATGTCTAATTCAACAATTAGACATTCAAATGCGGGTTTGGTCGAATGTCTAATCGAATGTCTAATGTCTAATTGGGCAATTAGACATTCAAAATCTCGTTTTGTCGAATGTCTAATCGAATGTCTAATGTCTAATTCGGCAGTTTGACATTCATATTTAAATGTTTAATTTCACAGTTAGACATTCGGTCGAAGGTCTAATGTCTAATGTCCTGCCAACTTCACACACTTTGATAAATCACAGATTAATGCATATTTGCTGTCGATCATATATTTATCCCTTTCAAATTTTAGCATATAAATATTTATTGTCAACATTTTTTGTTGTGACTAAGGATAATGACAGAAAACGTTACCCTACATACCAGCAAACTTACATATCTACTTCTTTCGAAGAAAATGCTTACGACATAATGTCAGAGTTGTTCTAAAACCTCATAACTACAGCTTGAATCAAGCTGTAGCTACCATATTTTAGAATTACATCGACGTTATGTGTATTTCCTGTACTTTAGTTATATTTTAATTACTTTGGTTTAAGTAGAAGAAATTGGTGCCTACCAAGTGTTGATATGTTTTGTAGAGAAAAAGTGTGAATCTAAAGTACTGAGAAAGTTTGAAAAGAAAATCGCAAGTTGCCCCTGTCCAAACCCCTGCAAGTAAGTAGAATGTAATTTTGCTGTTAGTTTGGAATTTTTTTTAGTGAATGGCTTAACGTCGCTTTAAACAATCTTGATGTTATTCCATCGCGAAGTCCATTTATTAACGCGCTTTCTTACTATCACCAATCCTACGCTAAGGCTCTGGTTCATTGAATGGGATTTAACGCTTCTTTTAATTGTATTTCAGTCATATCGCGGCGGCTAGAGCACCTAACCGTCTATTCCTGATATTTCTCACACAAGTACTACCGCTACATCCTTTCCGAGCCTCCTGCTGTTTTAACCCTCTTGAATTAACCATTTTTTACCTATTGGATGGAGACATATGTCGGAAAGGATATTCATACGGTAGGGGATCGAACCCTGGACCCCTTGGCTAGAAGTCCTACGCGCTACCAGTGTGCTATAGCTGCGGCGCTAGGCCACAGAGATGTCTTGCCAAGGACATACTTATATGACTTGCTTTGCGGGACGTGCAGTGATCCCGTGACTTTCGACTCATTTTCATTTACGACTCCGGGGTCCTACGTGACTGAGTGGATATGTCAGAGGACTCGTAATCTGATAGAAACCGAGCGGTACGGGTTCGAATTCCGACCGCTCCACTGGTCACATTGATATGGCCTTGAGCAAGATAATTCAGGACTTTTTTTCATAGGTGTAAACCCCAACTAACTCCTAAACAAGAGCTGGTTACAGTCATGTGACAAATGCCCCCCACAGGACAGGGTCAAGTATGTGGCACTTTGATTTGTTTTGTAAACACAACCACATGCATTTGTGATCTATACGTCTGGCCTTTTAATAATTGAAATTTTAATTTAAATAATAATTTCTATAAATACAGAATGAAATCGAGACATGCATTATGGACGGATTTTTCTGAGTTCAAAAGTAGGTCAAAGGCCAAGGTCACTGGGTCAAGGTCATGTAAAGTGGTCCACCAAATTAAGCATCTGTCCAAATATGTAAGCAATCCATTGAAGAATAAGAGAATAAATACAATTTAACCACTCCGGACGCAATTTAACCATTCTGGACGCCCTTTGACACCAGATTGTGACCTTGACCTTTGAGATAGGAACCTAGGTCTTTTTCGCGACACGTCGTCTGAAGGTGGTGAACATTTGTATGAAAGAAATTTGTACCTGCGTGCATAATAATATAAGTTACAGAGCGGACACGGCAAAAAGTGCCGATTTTTGACCTTTGACCCGTGATTGTGACCTTGACCTTTGAGATAGAAACCTTGGTCTTTTTCGCGATACGTCGTTTGAAGGTGGTGAACATTTGTATGAAAGAAGTATGAAAGAAATTTGTACCTGCGTGCATGATTATAGAAGATACTGAGCGGACACGACAAAAAATGCCGATTTTTGAACTTAGATCACAGACTGTGACCTTGACCTTTGAGATAGGAACCTGGGTTTTTTCGCGACACGTCGTCTGAAGGTGGTGAATATTTGTATGAAAGAAGTATGAAAGAAATGTGTACCTGTATGCATGATTATAGAAGTTACAGATCGGACACGGCAAAAAGTCCACATTTTTGTCATTTGACCCCAGATTATGACCTTGATCTTTGAGATAGGAACCTGGGTCTCTTTCGCGACACTTCGTCTTATTACGGTGAACATTTATGCAAAGTTATATTGAAATCCACTATTGCACGTAGAAGTTATAGAGCGGACACGAAAGCGGGACGGACGGACTGACTGACTGACTGACGGACGGACAGACGGACAGTTCGATTACTATACGCCTCCCTTTGGGGGCATAAAAAGCAAGCCACAAGTTAACCGTAAAGTTTAGAAAACACAATTGAATCACCACAGTTACGAAATAAATTCTAGTTAATTTTGAGATACACCGGTATCTGTTAGTGAAATAGACCTTTCCTGCTCGGTTGTTTTCGGAGAAGACAGAAGGCCCCGTCGGTGTTGCCGCCGTCGTTTGCTCGCAAACACTTTGATATTTTGTGATCACTACTTTAATACTCGAGGTATTGCCCTCAAAACAAGGAATATATTAGTAAACCAAATGAGAAAAATGCAAATTCAAGGAGGACAAATGAAATGTATTTGTGTGTATCTCCGTTCGAGTTAATTTATATGTATAACTTTGATATGGTTGAGTTTGCATTCAACTAATGTTCAAGTGTTAATTTTTTAATTATACAATCTAACAAACTATTTTGACTAGTTACCTAAAACAACCCAAGTAGTATTGTAGGATAAAATGTTCGTAAATGCTGGCTAAAAACGCATCTCTCTAAAGCTATGGATACATTGATCAATGTATTGAAAGATTAACTTGCCATTATCAAAGAATAATCTCTTTTTTTTATATGAATATACAATGGAGTCAGGTGATGTATCACTATGAAAGTGATGTCGAGGGAATACAGTCACTTACAGTGACAACTTCTAGTGATTTACAGAGAATGTAAAATATGACTATGTAAATAACCGCTTAGGTAAGGTATCTGGTTAACGTAGCAAAACAAAACGTTATTATGGTAAAACACAATGCTTTTATCTCCAGAAAAGGGAGAACTAATAACAATATTCCCCACGAAAATAACAAAAACAAAACAGGCCAATAAACCACAACAAGAACAACAACAAAAAAAACAACAACAACAGCAGCATGCGCAGTACCTACGAAATCGTCATGATAATTATTTGGTCAGATGTGAAAGTTACATGATTCCTTCGATATGCTTTGTTTGTTTATTTGAATGGGGTTTAACGGCGCTGTAACAATCTTCAGTCATATCGCGGCGGCTGGAGCACCCAACAAGATGTATTCCTGGTATATCTCGCACCAGTACCACCATTATATCATTTCCTAGCCTCCAGCTGCTATCAGACTTAGTTTTACGATTATACAGCCATTGGTGACAGCCAAGTGTCGCCGCGGCCGTGGACATGATATCTCATGATTGAAGATTGGCCCCTCTTCATTGCTCTACTAAAGTAGTGATATGATGTGCTAGGTGAACCTTTCAACAAATCAACTGTATTTCTAACTTAACCAATTACCAGAGGACAAAATGCTAGAGTTGGTCCAAGTTCAAAGAAGCTGCAAACGACATTTCAAAGTGGTGTAATTTGAAAAATAATGTCAGAATACGGTTAAAAAAAAGAGATCATTGTGCGAAAATGAGAAACGACTTGTCACAATCCATTTCTCCTTTTCCCACAATATTTTCCTTAATACTATTTTACAGAGACGATTTTGAAAGGTAATAGGTTAACACACTCCAGCACAATATTGCTTTTTGACTTTTCAAAAGCAGTTTCTTGATTACCTTCATCGTTTTATTACCTTAAAGACAAATTTTATCAACTAAGAACCGCCGTATGAAACAACTTTGAAATTGGACCAGTCTAGAATTTTATCGTCTGGTAATTGGTTAAAAGTGTCATTTTGATTTTAAACCAGGGAAGTTCAATATGCCAGATCAATCAGTAGCAGACAGTGGCCAAACGACGATTATGCAGTAAGTCTGTTTCCAGTTTCTTTGATTTTAATGACGTTAAAACCAAGTAAAATGCCAAGAAGGTTGTAATTTCAAACTGTCGAAATTGTTTGTTTACGCTGTATGAAAGGAATAACAACTATATGGTTGTCCCAGGACAACTGCTGTCGAGCCCGCAAAGTTTTGTAAGAATCATACTCCGGACAAACACAATTTTAGTGTTTGACCTTGAGCTTTGACCTTGAACTTGAAACTATCGAATAAATTCTTTCAAATGGCACATCTGTACTCATGATGGAGAAAAATTTGGCAATTTATTTTGAAATCCATCCATAACTGTACGAGAAATGCTCTTGACAATTACAATTTTAGTGTTTGACCTTGAGCTGTAACCTTGACATTAGAACTATCCCAAAAATTCTTTCAAATGGCACATCTACTCATGATGGAGAATAATTGTGCCAAGTTATTTTGAAATCCATCCATAAATGAAGGAGTAATTGTCCGGACAAATTCGGACGGACGAACGGACTAACGCACAAACGCACATACACCGACTTGTCATTGTGACAACTATGTCTCGCTCACCGCAAGCGGGCTCGACAAAAAGTACTGTTTAGCCAACCAAGACTGCCAGTGACGATAGCTTGTGTTCACATGTCTTAAGTAAACATACAAGCCAAGCAAGATACTGTGAAATATTTCTTTTATCTATTATAATGATTCCCAAATTATCTATTATTAAATCTTTCATGCAATGGTATTTCCAATAAATATAACAGATAGAATGGGAATAAATAGGTATTTTCCCCTTTTGAATGATATGATTAAAGGAAAAAACGATATGCGTATCGCTGACCAGATCCACTGGTGGACTCCGACATGGCAGTTCAATTGACAGATCGCTGGCCCCGCCCTCTGAATCCGACAGCAATTTACGCTTCGATATTATACGACGTTATTTTGCAAAATTGAGTGTCGGTAACGTATAACAAATAGCAAGATGGATGGTTGCCGACCTAAACGCCGTAACTATAGCTTGTATGAACTAGACAACCAGAAAAAAGTTATAAACATCGACAAAAGTTTGAGTTCAATGCTCACTTCCGGTTTAAAGGATTGATTGATTAGTCGATTGATTCTTTAATTGGCAGCTGCGACTGATCAGCTGAGGTTAAAAACGATATCACATATTGTATATGTGGTCATAGACATAAAGTTAAGGGACAAATTATTGGTTGGAAACCTGAACGTCGTAACCACTAACCACAGATTAAATAAGTCACGTTTAGGTCGATCAACCAAAATTATGCTTCACATAAATGATACAGGTCAAAGTTCACTCATGGTCTATCATGATTGGTTAATCGAATTATTGATTGATAGATGCGATACGTCAATTGAGTGACCATCGAAAAGATAATGCGTTTCTAAAAGACTTTTTCTTTTTAGAGATATCTCTTACTTCCAAGCAAATCATATATGTTACTCTTCCACCCCTCCTTTTTCTTAGTTAGGAACTAATTACGTACGTTTCGTGCCATAACCATTTCGTACCATAACCATTTCGTACCATGATATTGGTAATTTCCTACCATGATATTAGTTATTTCATACCATGCTGTGACCATTTCGAACCATGATGTAGGCCTTTCGCAACATATGTCCATTTATTTGTGGTACGAAATGGAACGAAATAATCTTGGGTGCGAAATGACCAACACTTGGTACGAAATAACCATCGTATGGTACGAAAAAACTATAGAATTATGGTATGAAATGGTTATGGTACGAAATGACTGTATACCGTAGGAACTGAGAAGAGATATTACTATGACTTGTAAAGACTGGTTTTCACCAGCCCGTTTTTAATCCATGTTTGTTACCAAGATTCAATCATTTCAAACAATTTCTCTTGACCAATTAATTTTGGGGTTCATAAGAAAACTAGTATTTTCTGATAAATAGAATAGCAATCAAGACATTTACAATTATAATGTAGTGAGTTAGTCCTATTTAACCTATTCCCCCACAATGACCTATTGACGCCCTCAAGAAAAAAAGTTCTAGAAAACATTGTGGAAAATGAAGAAATTACTTGTAACACGCAATTTCTTCATTTTCCACAATGTTTTCTACCTTAATAAAACATCATAAACATTAAATTGTCGTCTACAACTCCTTCAAATTTGTACCAGTCTAATTTTTTGCCCCATCAAAGTATACGTAAAATATAGATTTAAAAAAATTCGTAAATTGACCCTAGTCATGCTGAAAAAAAAAATCCTTTCTAGAATTGCATTCAAATCAAAGGACGAAAAGAACTGAAAACACTAGTTGTTGGCCAATCATTCCTTTGAAAATAAATCTCATAAACAAGTATGGTTTGAAACAGACTACCAGATCGTGTAGACTAAGATCAGATAGGCTGACTTTTTTTTTAGCCCCCGTGAAAACAGGAATATTCCAGGTTAAGCATGATAACAGTTAACAACAGCTCTTTTTTTTTCCAGAATACAACCATAGACCTAGGGCTTTCTTTGTGTGTTCAAGTAATGTCGATCACTTGTCGGTCTTTCAATTTTTAACATACTTGAAATTGGAGCTTCATTTTCAATTTCAAGTTAACCAATCTTGCAATGTAACAAATCTACTTCCAATTTCAGCGTGTCTTACTCCAGAGTGTATGTAATGAAAACAAAGAAGTTTGTACCACACTGAGAACAGCTATCAAAGATCAAAGAATCATTAAGTTAGTACATATGGAATATAACAACAGGCTTTCTTTCTTACAGGCCGTATCTGTAGAGTAGCTTGTGAAGAATACTATTTGACGAGACCGAGCGAGGGTCGAGTCAGATGGTATTCTACACAAGCTACGAGACAAGATACGGACTGTAAGTATTAAAAAAGACTGTTGTAGGATTCCTTTTGTTATATACCAATAAATTAGTAGAAATTAAGATTCTACCTTACATTATTTGTAAACTTAACGTAAATCCGAGAATTTCATGAATGTCTAATAAATTTTTCAACCACGGAAACCTTCATAGAGTTTGAAGTACTTCAGGATAATGACACGGCTTCTATAAGCTACCCCATGAAAAATAACCTACATCGGGCTGACACGTACCTCCATTCTGTGCAAGCGCTTTATAATTTAAGGAGGTTAAATTAAAGCCGCGTTTAAACTTCTCTGGGTCGAAATTTCAGTAAACACAGTACACAAAATCTAAAAATAGACTGACAGTGCCACAATGTGTAAAATGATGGAAAACCCAAGATAAGATGCAACGACATATGGATATGTGTATTGCACGCCCGGTAATCTCGGGCTCCATCTCTTTTTGGAGAACAGTACAAAAAGGAGACAATGATACTTCCGATATGGAGCCAAGGACCGGAACTAAACAGAAAAGGTAAATAAAACTGTGCACCTCGCTCTTAATTTGATCTCCCGTTAACCTATTATACATTTTCCCAAAACGTCCAGAGTTTCATACCACATAGAAATGATTATTTTACCCGTTGGCGGTGACAGATTTCAAAAATAATTCCGTTTGTGAATAAAAACTTGAATCAAAGTTTTGACATCGGACCCGATCAAACACGAAAATGCGTGTTGAAATCGTTAAAATCCTTGTTATCAACAGCATTGAAAGATTTAAGTGGCGATGAATGTGAAATGAATGAACGTGTTGATATAAAACAATTTTTCCATAAAGAACTGCGTTCATCCTACCCCTTTTACGGATTTTCTTAGATGAGATGGAGACAAGGGCGCAGTGCGGGAGACAAGATTCAGAGGGAGAGGCGATGCATATAAAAATGTACTGTAAAACTTCTTTTAGAACCCCATACTCTTATTTAACCCCAGTCCATCTTCGAACGTTAAAACCGACCCCTTTTCTATGATTTTCTGAAAACTTATAGCCTGTAATAAACCCCAAATCCTCAAAAAATCAATTTAATAACACCTTGTAATTGACAATTTTTGGGTGATTTGGAGATGATTTCAGAATGACTTTTGAATGAAATTAAAGGAATGTAATCCAAAATCGCTAATTTCGTCCAAATTCTCTTTCATAAATCCCTTGACACAGGCACCCTCCCTCAGGTATGGACAAAGGCAAACGTGAATCCACTGTCCAAGAAAGGAAACAAAGAAGATCCTGCAAATTACATACCTATATCCTTAACATGTATACTGTGTAAAGCTCTTGAACATATTGTAGCATCAAATCTAACTAAACATTTTGACAAAAGTCTTTATGACTTACAGCATTGTTTCAGAGCAAGGTGTTCATGTAAAACCAAGCGACTGCAACTGACCGACCATCTTGCCAGAAACCTTGCTGAAGGAAAACAAACTAATCTAGTTTTGTTAGACTTCAACAAGACTTTTAATAAAGTTAGCCACTTAAAACTTTTGAATAAATTGCAGGAACATGAGGTAAACAATACTACCCTTTTGTGGATTAAATCTTTTCTTATAGGCAGAACACAAAAAGTAGTCTTACAAGGTGGATGCTCATCCGAAGTTCCAGTCACGTCTGGAGTACCTCAGGGATCGGTGCCGTTGGTCCTCTTCTGTTTTTCTTGTATATTAACGACCTTCCTAATACCATCACCTCCCAAGTTCGTTTGTTTGCAGACGACACTGTCGTTTACTTAATAGTTATAAACAACAAGCAAGACTGTATCACTATGCAATAAGATCTAGACAAGTTAATGCAGTGGGAGAAAAGGTGGGAATTGGAGTTTAATCCTAGCAAATGCTAAATATTACTAAAAAGAAGAAAAAGATTTCTTTTGATTACAGGCTACATGGATAAGTGCTAGAGACTGCGGACAATGCTCCATACCTAAGAGTTACAATATCTGGAGATCTTTCATGGAACACGCACATTGACAATATAACATCAAAGGCAAATAAAACCTAAGGTTTTCTTCGCAGAAACATCCAGACAAAAATAAGAAGATCAGAGAGACATCGTACAAAACATTAGTCCGACCCCAGGTAGAATACGCATCAACCGTTTTGGGCCCTTACACAAAAACCTATATCAACAAAGGGGAAAAGTACAACGTAGAGCAGCAAGATGGGTTCAAAATTAATTTTCATGCAGAAAGAACTTGGCTGGCTAACTCTTCAATATAGACGAGACGTTTCCAGAGTCACCATGTTTTATAAAATCGTTAATAGTTTTGTTGCAGTGCCCGTACCAGCTTATCTTGAAAGACCAGTTAGGACCACCCGACATATGCACACAGCATCTTTCAGGCAGATCTATGCGAATGCTTTCTTCCTTAAATATTCTTTCTTTCCCTACACAGTGATATTTTGGAACAGCCTACCAGAAACAGCAACCTGACATTGCAGCGTTCAAAAAGAGTCTCGATTCTTTTCAGATAGTGAGCCGTCCTGAATGACCAGAATATGTTTTATCAGATCTCTTAATCCAACATTCACAATACTTTGGCAACCTAAGCAATGACTAACAGTTTATATTCCAGCACAGACGCGCACCTTCCAGTCATACCCGAAAGGGGAATTAGGTAGTATTTATAGATAGATGGAGATTTATTACCTCCCTTTATTAAAATATACATGCTTTTGTGTTTGTTTGTCTTCACGGACCAATCAGACGCTTTAAAACCCACAGCAGCCAATAAAAATTGTGGAAAATTGTTATCGATTTGAATGAAATACTGCTCATTTTAGAATGTTTTTAAATGTTTTTGAAATAACTTGAGCGTTTTTAATGGTTTTGGTGGGTGTATGGAATGAATGATTGGAGCGCTGTGTGAGTGATTTTGAATGGTAATTTCACTTCATGTGTGATCTCAAAATTAGCACAAATCAGCAGAAAATAAACCAGTGTGTAGCAGAGTTGTGACTGAAAGTAATGAGCTCAAAGCGTGGGTTCTGTATTAATTTATTGGTGAGTTGTGTAACTCGATTCGTGCGACTTTGATATAAATATGGCTGTTCTAGAGAGTCTGACAGACACATTTACTTCGTAAAAGGGAAAGAAAAGTGTCCTATAATATTCATAAAGTTACAGTCCTAGAAAATCATTCACTGTACTCTTTCATATGCATCGCCTCTCCCTCTGAAGCTTGTCTCCCACACCGCATCCTGGTCTCCTTCTCATCTAAGAAAATCCGTAAAAGGGGTTGGGGAAAGCAGTTCTTTGTGGTAACATTGTTTTATATCAACACGTTATCATTCATTTCACTGTCATCGCAACCTAAATCTTTCAGAACTGTTGATAACGTGGATTTAACGATTTCATCACGCATTTTCGTGTTTGATCGGGTCCGATGTCAAAACTTTGATTCAAGTTTCTTTTCACAAACGGAATTATTTTTGAAATCTGTCACCGCCAACGGGTAAAATAATCATTTCTATGTGGTATGAAACTCTGGACGTTTTGGGAAAATGTATAATAGGTTAACGGGAGATCAAATTAAGCGCGAGGTGCACTGTTTTTCTTACCTTTTCTGTTCAGTTCCGGTCCTTGGCTCCATATCGGAAGTATCATTGTCTCCTTTTTGTACTGTTCTCCAAAAAGAGATGGAGCCCGAGATTACCGGGCGTGTATTGGCATGTTTTATAAATGAATGAGAACTTCATTATAGTGTAAAAATTTCATATATGTTGACATTTGCATTACACAAGGTACTAGACGAATACGGATTTTGAGGTACTCGGCCAATACGTTTTTTTTTCTGTCGAGTTGTATCTGATACCGAAATAAAGCCTCGGATAGTTTATAGGTATATAATAAAGCTTATTCCCTATTTTTCAACTGGCATTTTTTTTGTATATTAAGGACCTTAATGACTTAATGTTAGTATACAACGGGGTTTCATTTGTATTGGTTTATTGGGAAAATATTGAGTGAAATGAAGAAATTGCTTTTTACAAATGATTTCTACCAAGAAAGTTAAAAAAAAAAAAAAAAAAAAAATAAAAAATCTAAGATTCTAGAAACTTTAATTTCTCGTTTGCAACCCCTTTCAATTTGGATCAATCTGAAATTTTGCCATCAGGTAATGGGTTCAACTGTTAAATTAGATTTCATATTAAAAAGTGTATATGAGCGTTGCAACAATCTTAAAGGCCGACTATCACTGATAGCTCGACTAAAAAGTTGAAGTAACAGCGTGACATTAGCGATGACGGCGAAGGAATGTGTGTTTTTATTTAATATTGATGACTTGGCGATTTTTAACCTTGGTCACATCTTTGTTATTATTGAAGATATTTTTAAAACTTGGCATGCATATTCACTATCAAAAAACAAAAACAAAACAACAACAACAAAACCGCCAAAAATATTTTATACTATCAAGAGAGATAACTCTGAAATCAGTTTCTGTTAGAATTATGCGGCTTTTAAAATGTTTCACTACCAAGCACCTTCAGCCGATTGATTTATCAGAATGCAGTACTCTTGTATACTCTTCAAAAAGGTCAATTAATTTATTTTTTTCAGTAACAACTTCCTCAAATTAAATATCTACTATGAAGATTTGAATTTCCAAAACATTACGGAAGAACCAGAAATTTATGTAAGTAAAGATACCATAGCAGTTGTGTGTGTGCGTTTAGATTTTGCTTAGAACGAGCACTGTCCAACTATATTTCAATAGAAATGCCGTCTGTTGGTGACCAACTATCTCATAACTACAGCTTGAAGTTACGGGGATTTGGTGGCCCAGCGACGCTTCATTTCAAGCCCCTGAATTAAGAAGTAAATGCCATCAAATACATACGTCTTATAGTCCAAGCTCAACACGTTGTAAACACTAAGTTCCCACTGCCGATTCCGATCAACACAATCGCCTAAATTCCTTGGTAAAACCTGGCTAAGCTCAGCCAAAGAAATATACACGACTTCTTCTCGATCTCAAGTCGATCAAACCAGACCTCTACACGCGCATTCACGACCCTTTTACGATCGCAACCCGACCATCCTTTCGACCTATACTCGAGCCCTACACGATCGCTACCCAACCATATTCGATTTGTACTCGATGGCTACCACTAACTTTTATTTTCAGGGTAAAGTGAAATTTAGCATAGATCTGTTTATTTCTCTGGAGAAGCACGGTGTCCGGGTCCCACATGCTCTTGTTCCATGGACATAGATGAATCAATGGGGGCTACTCAAAGTGTGTAGTTCACCCCTCTCTTTATCCACAATGGATCATTGTTGTCCGTGGATTCTGTACACTGCTAGTGTTGTTAGAAGTGTCAGTCACCTTAGCATTTCCCCGATTATTTGGCATCTTTAGAAATTGCAGTAGATGCGAATGTTTCCAACGCGAAGCTGATTGTGAGAGTGAAAGGTGCAGTTTTTAAGTTGGAATGCGGAGCAGTTCCAACTTCGATTTAACAAAACCGCAAAATGAACACAAGACAATTTCATTTCGGGTTTTTTCTTAGCTATGAATATACCTCGGGTTACTTCTCATCTCAACTTGCGTCGGACAATGAGTTAGTTGTAGCCGAAGACAATAAAATGGCACATGTAAAGGATGGTATAAAAAATCTTCTAAACATGCTTTAGTTTGCTTTAAATTATTGAAAAATAATGTAATGATCAGCGCAGTAATTTGTTAATTTGTGATTCGCTGTCCCGTGTTTGGTATTCACGTGATCTCAAGTGACATGTGGTAGATATGTGACCATCTACAGGCAATGTTTACAAATATGGCTCAGGTCGCAAATGCATTTTTACAATAATCACGTCGCCCAGTGATTTAAACCATTCTAGAGCGATTAAAGGGGATCGTAGGCATTAAGCAAACGCGATTATTGCGAGATTTACAGCTTTTACTAAAAAAATCAAATAGATACAAAACGAAAGTAGAAGATTTTGAAAATTTGAATGAAAACATATCAACTTCCGGTTTCTACTTATTAACTAAATAATTACGCTTTATTATGTCGTTATTTACAAGTTCAACTCAATAATGACACACCAAACCTTTAACAAGTGTCATCTAGCTTTCAGCTTGGTCCTTTTTACTTAAGATTTTTTACGGTTCTAAAGCCGAATAACGATTAAGGAAATCGCGCGACTACAGGGCGCCGAAGATAATTTGATACTTTCTTTATCAAGTTATAGGAATTTTTAGGAAAGGGCAAAACAACCATGTGCGAACAATAACGTTACAATAACGTTAACGTCTTTTTTTCTTTTGAATTTTACTCACAACGCTTTAAATATTCTTTTTTCCTAAGTCTAAACCGGTATTTCAAAGCGATCACCCTGAAACTAGTTTCCGCAAATTTCCGCAAATTTCCACGAATACTCATAAATGTACGTGAGTTTAGTAAGATCGTTACAGAATTGGTCGAGTTGCGCGCATTCCAACTTCTCAGTACTTTCAGTCCTTTGATTTTATTTTCTAGTCCTGGTCACACAAGCTCGTGTTTGGTCGAATACCGATCGGGAATGGTCGTGTACGGTCGTCTATCAATCGAAATGATCGTGTGAGTTCGAGATGATCGGGATGCAGTCGGTATCACTTGAGTACAATCCGAGGTGATCGGATCAAGGTCGGGTAAAGATGTCAAACCAATCACACCCGATCACACCCGATCTCTACACCATTGATTCTCAATCAGTTCGTCTTCTACCCAATCGATAAAGGATCGCTTCCCGATCATTATTCTACTCAATCGTTACACGAGTTTTCTTTCAACATGTCGGATAGAAAGCCCGAGCGATTCCGAACAAGCTCGATCGCCCCGACCGCTCTGTATCACTCATACCGACAGAGCTCGATCAGTTCTCGATCGCTAGGTCGGGCCTTATCGAGTTGACTGGACCGGCAGCGGAAACCTAGTGTAACGGAAAAAGCGTATAATACCTCCAAAAACTGGCTTGAATATTAGTTTCTTAGATTGAAAGACATTCGTATATACATATTCATGTACTATACACCATGTTTTCTTTAATTAGACAGCACAGTTTTTATCGGACGTGGGAGGCGCTGTTGGACTTTGGATTGGTCTGTCCATTCTCAGTCTATGTGAGATAGTACAGTTGATTTTGGAGCTTTGTAACTACGCATTGCACAGTACGATAAAACACAGAGAAAATAGACATTCCCTCAAGAAGTTACAACAGAAACGTGGTCATAAGGGTCCGCAGTCAAGATATGAAACCGCATTTTCAAAAAAACTATTTTGTCCGCGATGTTGGGAAATAGGCGGAAAGACCATTGGACGAGTTAGCCCCCTAAGTAACATAAAAAGTTATCACTTAAAAGACCTCCGTGGATATGACAGTGATAGTTCAATGCCGAGATCGGGGAAGAAGCTTCCACATGTAGACGACAAAGGCAGGGAAACGCGAAATGTTGAATATAATTTCATATGAAATAATCTGATGGGATATTAGATAAGTGCCGAAATAAAGAACGTACTTGAAGTAACATTAACCCTTTCTTGTGCATGACCCGGTATTTAACGTTCCTGCTATTCCTTACTTTAGACAACATTGTGGAAAAGGAGAAATTGCTTGTAACAAGCAATTTCTCCTTTTTCAACAACATTTTCTACCCGATAGGATGGTTTCATTTCAAATCGCATCAAATTTTCATTGTTACCTGAAACCTCTTTCAATTTGGGCAAGTCTAAAATTTCTAAAAACGGGAAAGGTTTAAGCAGATAAGGCGACCAAGAAACATCTGAAAGAAACAGAAAGCAACATTTTCTCAACAAGATTTCGTTTCTCTAGCAAGTTATGTTAGAAGCGAGACAAAATGGTGTCAGGGACTGAAATTGTACCCGTAGACTAAACCATTTTTATATAAAAGTACAGGTGTTATTATTATTGCTGCAGATATCATAATAGTTGTCCTGTAAATCATGTATTTTTGTCAAATTCAACCACTTTACGGTTATTATGTGCTTTGCTAATTTTGTGTTTTGATAAAATTCATCATTCAGATAGCCTCTGTCCGGAGAATAGTTTTAGTTTCATGTATCGAAATCGAGCATTCTGATTGGCGGAAGAAATATTTATACCTCGATGAAAACAAGAAATAAGCTTGCACCTATGTTGTATGCTTCCGCACAAAATAGTTCCATACAAAATAGCATTAAATTTGTAAAACATTTTATTTTCTATCTCGATGTTATTGAATTATTAGAAATAAAGAGAATATTCTTTGTTTTCAGGGCGTTATTAAACGAATAACCTACCAAAACACTTACGTGTGTATCCGTTTTGCGTATACATACAGTGTGATGAGTTTTCTTAGTACCATATCTCATTGTCAGTTTTAAACGTTGGTCGGATCAAACCCTTACAGGTATTGAAGATATAAGCTTGAAACTTCATGAGTAAATAGATCTCGCCAAGGAGAAGCGCATTTCACAAGAATGGCAACACTTAAATTGTAATTATCTCCTCTTTACATTATATAATCTTATCAATTAATAATTCTACATGTCAAAACAAAGGTTTAGTAAAGGAACCAGTTTTCATTTGTGTTCACCTCTGTTTTTTTTTTGGGGGGGACACAAGACAAAGGGAAGAAAACACTTCTCGCAGGAAATCAACTTTTATGTCTATCGTCCTGCATTTACTCGACCCATACATTCGCAAAACACTACCTGACAACCTTTTATTTAGAGAAAATAGCTCTCATGAGTTTTCTAACAAATCAACGTATGTGGGACAATTCCAATAATTTCTCATGCACGTAAGTAAAGACTTGAATCAGCCAGCGCATACGCAAAGTTGGGTCAGAGTCTTCATTATGCCTTCTCATGTAGCTTCTGACTTAAAGTTAATTGACCAATCGCGGCTTTAAATGAAAGAATTAATCGATTAATCAAATAATTTATTCAGTCCGGACCTGAGCTCTCAACTCCGACTTCTTATTAAAAACCCCCTTTCTCGTGAATCTTAAGAAACTGGACCCAATTTACAAAGGAACAATTTTAATAATAGTTCAATCAATTTTAAAGTTTGAAGAAAATTAAAAAGACTGAGGACTTTATTGTGAGAAGGTTTTTGTTATTAAATGTTCATAATGCCCCTTTCTCGTGAAATTTAACAGACCAGACAAAATTTACAAAGGAACAATCCAAATATACACTGGAGGACATTCTTGTCTTAATGAGGATTTTGTAATAAATTTGCTTACACCCCCTTTTCTTGTGATACTTGACGGATCAGGTCTAATGTCAACACCAACAAATGCAATTATTGTACAATCATTCTGTGATCATTTGCAGAAAATCCGATGAAAGCTCAACAGTTTTAAATACAATTTTCATAAAGTCCCCTTTCTTGTGTTTCTTGACAGTTTCGCCCCATGTCGAAAAAGAATGATTGTTTCCACCTTACAATCATTCTGTGAACGCTTCAACAAAATCCAACCAAAGCTGTAGTTTTATTGCTTAAACGGGGATTATTTATTTAAATTCTCACACAGCCCCTTTTGCCATATTACTTGATGAATCTGACCCAATGTGGAAGGGAACTATCATTACGTAAGTATAATCATTCTGTAAGATTGTGAAGACAACCAAATGAAATCTGTTTACTTTATACCACTTAGAAAAGAACATCAATCGTGATGATACTATCATTTTGTGAAAGTTTGAAGTGACTGTTGAATTTTGAGGACATCATTGTGTTACTAGGAGAGTTTTTCTATCAAATTTTCATAAGGCCCATTTTCCCGTGTCTCTCGACAGATCATACAGTCGTTATGATAGTACAATCATTCTATGGAAATTTGAAGAGAATTTGATGAAAACTTTGGACTCTAGAGTTTTAACTAAGAGTTTTTAAATTAAATCTTTGTACGACCCCTTTTCCCGTCATACTTGACGGATCAGACCGGCTTTCGAAAGAAACAATCCTAATTATGGTACAAACATTGTATGAAATTTTGAAGAGAATCTGACGAAAACTTAGGACTCTAGAGTGTTAACGAAGATTTTTAAACAAACTCTTATAAGGCCCGTTTTCCCGTGTTGCTTGACGGAACATTAAGAATCATATACTTACAAGGTCACGAATTATATGCAGGAATCGAAAACCAGTGTTATACAGGATTCGTAATGTTCAATTTCGAAAGGAAAGATCCTTATGTTGGTACGATCATTATGAGAAAGTATGAAAATTATTTCATGAAAACTGCGGATTCTACACTGTCGACGAGGATTTTTAATAGTTTTTTTTTTTCAAATAAATTTTCATAAGGCCCCTTTCCCTGTGTTTCTTGATGGATCACACCCAATTTGAAAGGAACGATTCTTATGGTGGCACAATCATTCTGTGAAAGTTTGAAGAAAATCTGGTAAAAACGGTGGACTCTAGGGTGTTAACGGGGATTTTTTTATTAAATTTTCGTGGAGTCTCTTTCCCTATTTTTCTTGACGGATCAGACCCAATTTCGATAGGAACAATCCTTATGATGAGACAATCATTCTGTGAAATTTTTCTAAGTGGATCCGATGATAACTGTTGAACCTAGTGTTTTAACGAGGATTTTAAATAGATTTGAAATTTTCACAATGCCCCTTTTCCCCTGTTTCCTGACGGATCTATCCTTATTATAGTAACATCATGAAAACTATTGACTCAAGAGTGTTTTCGATGATTTTCTATATAAATTCTTATTAAGTCCCTGTTCCCATGTTTCTCGACGGATCGGACCTAATTCCCAAAGGAACGATCCTAATTATGATTCAATCACCCTGAGTAACTTTGAAGAAATCCGGTGAAAATTGTGGACTCTAGAGTGTTAACAAGGACTTTTAATTGATTCTTTTAAAATAAATTTTCATAAGGCTCCTTTCCCCGTGATACTCGACGGATAAGACCCAATTTCGAAGTCCATCCTTATAATGGTGCATTCATTCTGAGAAAGTTTGAAGAGAATCTGGTGAAAACTGTGGACTCTAGAGTGTAACAAGGATCTTTTTTATTAAGTTTTGATTAAGCCCCCTTTCCTATGTATTTTGACGGATCGGACCTAATTTCCACAGGAACGATCCTTATGATGGTACAAGCATTCTGAAAAAAGTTTGAAGAGAAACCGATGAAAACTATGGACCATAGAGCGTTAACAAGGAAAAGTTAACGGACGGACAGACGCCGGACGGGAAAACGCCATCGCTATAGCACTTCTGGCCTTTGAGCTAGAAATAGATTGACTAATGAAACCATCCAGTTGTTGTTACCTTGTTAAGTTTTAAACCAACGATTTGCTTGTATGCAAGATGCGTCTGGCCATAAATTATGCAAACTATAGATTCATAAGTTATTCGTTAATCAAAGGTCAATTTTGTCTTTACAGGTATAGAAAAATTGACCTTTGATCACTCCCAATAACATCTGCATCTATAACGTAGTTCGATTTCTCAGTCGGACTGTCTATTAAGAGGTCAGTGGGAGTTGCCTGCGTTGCTCCAACTTTCTCCATTTCGCTAACCCTCTTGCCTTCCATTTCTTTCAATAGATATTCTATTTGTTTGTGTCTCAATGGTCGATAACTTTAGTTAAGGATATATTCCGAGTGAGTTTTACAGTTACTTCCCTTGTACTACTGAACAATACACCCATAGCTCGTGCTTTATATTTAAAAATTCTTAGAACGACAATTCGCCTCTTCAAAACTCGCTTGTACCAGTTCAGAAAACAATTTCCTAATTTTAAGGTTTTTTAGGCGATGAACTTACTTTATTTCTTTTGGTTTTCAATAATTCCATATTTAAACATTCCTAGAACGACATGTTCCCTTCTTCAAAATTCGCGCTTATACCAGTTAAGTTGCCACACCAACAAATATGTTTCTAAAAAAATTCAGCTTATTTTGGAGCTCAAAGCTCAATCCCGGTCTGAATGAATGATTTGATTGGTCGGTTGATTCTTTGGTAGAGAGACGCGATAGGTCAATTGCGATACTGACCCAAATGACCTGTCTAATCAAACTTTCAGATGGTCTCATTTTGCTTGACGAGTCACGTGCTATCTTAGATAAAGTTAATCCATTACCTCACAATATCGCTTTTTTAGCCCTGATGAAATACGATCATGGAAAACTTTTGTGGGAGAAGGTGAAATCGCCTTTTTTCACAATATTGTTTGCCCTGTTTGATTCTTATTTTCTCATTTGAAATGTCTATAGTTTGCAACTTGTGTCAATTTGAACCAGTCTGGTATTCGGTTAATGACTCGGAAACGTCATCATCATTCTATCGCTTGTCCCGCCCACTTACTCTGTTGGTCACGCCCATGTACTCCTACAGGAAGTCTCGAAATTTCATTATTTTGCAAATTTTATGGCAAGTAACATGTAAACAATACGTAAGATAATATGTTGGTGACCTAAACGCCGGACCAACAAAAACAAATTAACAAAAATGGCTGCCAGTGTCGGGGTTCTTAACCTATTTCTTGTCTAAATTAAAGATTTTATTGGTCGACTGGTTATTTGATTGACAGTCGTGAGAGGTCAATTCTAAGAAAGATGCAATGAATCACAACTGAGCCAAGTTATATTGAAGTTAATCTTTATTTGAAGGAGCTATGCTCTGGACATATTTAAATCTACCGTTCGACCTAGAGATGTGACCTTGAACTTGGAATCAAATGGCAAATGTACTCATGATAGAGAACTATTATGTTAAGTTATTTCCAAATCATTCCACAATTGAAAGATACATGCTCTGGAAATGATAAATAAATTTTCACGTTCGATCTTGAGCCGTGACTTAACCTTGGAGCTATCTGAAGATTTCTTACAAATTGCACATCTACTCATGATAGAGAACAATTGTGTAAAGGGGTTTTTAATCTCATCAATAATTATTGAAGCTATTCTCCTGAAATGTTTTTTTTTCGACATCTGACCAGAGCTATGACCTTTATATTTGAGCTATCCGATTTATTTTTCAAGTGGCACATCTTCTCATGACTGAGTGAATTGAAATTTTGCTATAATTGAAGGAGCTATGCTCTGAATAGGCTTAAGTTAAATCTTTGACCCTGGGATGTAACATTAACCTTGGAGCAATCAGGAAAAACAAATAAACAATCAAAATAACAACAACAAAAAAAACCATAAAAAAACCCAAAAAACAAACAAACAAACAAACAAACAAAAAAAAAAAAAAAAAAAAAAAAAAAAAAAAAAAAACAACCTCAAATGGCACATCTACTCCTAATAGAGAACATTTGTGAAAGATTGTTTCAAAATCAATCCATAATTGAAGGAGCTATGTTCTGAAAATACTTTATATTCACGTTCGACCTTAAGCTCTGATCTTGACCTTGGAGTTATCTGAAAATTTGTATCGAATTGAACATCTACTAATGATAGAGAACAACAGTGCAAAGTTATTTTGAAATCGATCCAAATTTGAAAGAACTTTACACTGGAAATGCTTGATTTTAACGCTTGATCTCGAGCTGTAACCTTGTGCCATTTTATCTTGAAATAATTCCTTAATTGCAGGAGCTTGTAGACAAGGTCAATTTCTAACCTTTGACTTTGAACAGTGAGCTTGACATTGGAGCTATCCAAAAACCTGGAAAAAACGTCGGCTCAATATCATGAGGAACTTACATATGAAGTTTCATCCAATTTAGACCGATCATTGTAGAGATACCGGGCGGACGGACGGACGAAGGACGCCCTTCGGGAAGCATAAAAAATTGAACATGCATTAAAATTCTCACTTTTGAAATTCTTCAACGTGCATAACTGCGCAAATTCGAAGTTAAATAGGGGCATCGGATAAAATACATGATCCAAAGTTTTTTTGGTTTATTACATTTTGATTTATTGAACAAATCGTTATCACTTGATAGAAAATATCAAAATAATGCGACATTTTATTTGATAAAAATCACAAATTTATCTTAACCATTATTTCGCAATTGAGAATTTTAACACCTGGCGTCACCGATTTGCATTTTTAACCCCTTCACATTGGAAATGCATAATGACCTCTGACATCCATGGCGAGCATTTTTTCTTTTAAACTCAAACATGTTGCAAACCAACGATTTGCTTGTTTGCAATATGTTCCTGACCATAAATTATGCAAACTAAAGATGCACAAGTTATATTTAGCGATAAAAGATCAATTTTGTCTATACCGGTATAGACAAAATTTGACTTTGATCACCCACTATAACTTGTTCATCTCTAGCGTTGCTTGATACCTCAATCGTATTGTCTATTCGAAAGTCAGTGGGCGTTTCCAGCGTTCCGTCAATTGGCTTTCTCCTACTTTCTCTATTTCCCTCACCCTCTCTCCCCATCTCATGCCATGTGTACGTGTTTCACTGGTCGATAACTTTAATCTAGAATATAGTCCGAATGAGTTTAAAAGTTACTTCCCTTGTATCACTAATTAGTAAATCCTCGTGCTTGAGGTTTCCAATTAATCTATTTTTAAATATTCTGAGAACGACATGTTCACTTCTTCAAAATTCGCTTGTAACAGTTCAGTAAACAATTTCCTCATTTTAACTGTTTTTTGGCAATGATATTACTCTCTTTCGTATACTTACAAGGATTGGCTGGTCACGAATTATATGAAGGAATCGAAAATTAGTGTTATAAAGGATTCTTAAGTGTTCTAATTTGAAGCTGTGATTTTATACATATTTAGTGACTTAACTAAGAAACGATCTTTTTAAGCCAATTGAACTTTAACATTTAAAGCATAAAAAATTGAGTATGTGCGTACGAAATGAGTGCGTATTTGAGAAACGGGATACTTTTCGGAGTATTCAGACATAAATTAACAATTGAGCGCATGCGTGACATTTCCAACCATTACACATGTGCACCAAGTAAAGACTCAGATCAGCCTGTGACTCCGCACAGTCTGATCTGAGTCTTCACTCTGCGCTTTGTAGATAGATACTGACCCAAAGCTTCTTTAAGCAATCAGCGAATGTTCTAATTGCCCCGAATGGCTGCCCAGGGTGCTCAATGTGTGCGAGTCACGCACATGCGAAATGGTTGGAAGTGTCACGCATAGGCTCAATTGTATGTTTAGAGGGTTAAATGACCAATCGCTGGCTCCGCCAGTAGCATTTAACGAAAAAATAGAATAGTTGGTTGGCGACCTAAACGTCGTAACTACGGCTTGCATAAGCTGTAGTCACGACGTTTAAGTCGCCAAAAACAAGCAAAATGTTTCAAAAAAAATTGCGGTTAATGTCGGCGTTTAAAGTTAAATTCCGGACTGACTGAATGCTTTGATTGGTCGATTGATTCTTTGATTGACACGTGATCTTAAAAAAAAATAACCCATTGACACACAATATCGCTTTCTGAGTCCGGTTTATGAACATAGAAAACTTTTGGGGAAAAGATAAATCGCTTCAAACAAATTTTCATTTTTTTAACAATGTTTTGTGACCTATCTATCTCTTATTTTTCAAGTTTATACAATTCGAAATGTCTTGAGTGAGCAACTTTTGTCATTTTGGTCTTTAATTTCGTCGTCTGGTAGAGGCTCAATGAACTTCAGCGGCATTCCATTTGACTCACTTGCTTCGCCCATTGACTCCGAAAAGAAGACACGCTTCGATTTTTAACGGCGTTATTTTGCAATATTTAAGGCTAGTAACATGTAATATAAATATAGAATTGTTGGTTTGCGACCTAAACGTCGTAACTTCAGCTTGCATAAACTCATTTCTTGTCTCAATGAAAGATTGCATTGTTAACTGTTTTTTATGATTGACAGTCGCGATTGGTCAAGTCTAAGAAAGAGGCAGTAAATCAGATGGATTCAAAATTACAATATGCTTTGCATTTCTGGTCGTTAAAATATAATTTGTTTGCTAATTGTTTCCGCTTTAACGATAAATTATATTTCAGTTAACACATTTCCACAAAAATTACACCTTTTGACCCCCCACAACAAAGCTTAGGAAAACATTATGCAATTTCTTCATTATTCACAAACACGCTAATAAATATCGTCAACTTAAAATTGTCGTCTGCAACATCTATTAACCCAACCCGTCTAAAATTGTATTGTCCAAGAAAAATATTTGAAAATAAGAGCGTATCCAGCAAGTTCTGAACTTCATAAAAAAATTACAGTAAAGAAGAATGACTTTTCTTTATTCGGAAAACCTGCGAGAGGTATCGACCCAATTCGCACATTCTGAACAGGGTCAATACTTTCTGCACTTCCAACTTGATCTCTTTTCGATCAAAATACCATAATATTTCTACTTTGATCGAGATAAAGTAGTTGGTCTAAACTTTCAAATTAATCATTTATACATTAAATTATAATTGAAACCTCTACCTTCGATAAACCAAATGAGATTTTTATTTGATATACAGAAAAGAATTTCGTATTTTTGTTAATGTTTTGTATGATGAATGAAACAAAACATAAAACAAAAAACTGAATCAAGAGTTTTATAATTGGTTGAATAAATTGCCGGATCGCTGCTCTCAATTACAAAAACAAAACAAAACAACCCAACACCGGTAGATGATAAAGATTTTTAAACTGGTAGCCCGCTGTCTGTGAGAGACTAGTATCGATAGATCTAGGGGCAGTAACCCAGTCAAAAAGATTTTATTCGGTTAGACCGGAAGTGAACTATGAACTCCGATATGTTACATACCACTGACCATAAATTTTGAAACAAACAAACAACGACAGCAAAAACAAACCAACCTAAAATGCCGTTTATTACCTAAATCGAACTTTCCTATCCGAGTAAGTGGGCGTGGTCAGTGATCAGCCAGTTTGCCTTCCTCATGAGCAAAAGAGATCAGCTGCGTCTCAAACTCATGTGAAATTCTTGAGAAATATCACGTTAGATAAGTAGATCGTTCACCGCACATAGTATACGACAAGATGGCTGTTTGCTTACAAATTCTTAAACTTTCACCTTCCGTTTTCAAATTAACACTTTGTTGTCTCTATAAGATGCAAGTATTTGTAATTGAATTAGCATGTTTTTACAATAAACACCATTTTAATCCGATGAATGTTCGCGTTATTTTTTCATAATAGCTATCGTCTGTGACGTAAGCAATATACAAAATGTATGTCCCGCGCAAAACGTAGTACAAAAACCATAAAATAGTAGGTCAAAAAATACACAAAAAAGTCATGTTTAATCATTAACGCGATCACGAAAACGAATTTAGCTTGATTATGATCAATAAAAGAGAGCTGGAATCCTTTTAATTCGGTTTGAAACTTCCATCTCATATGGATAGAAATTCTTTGTTTGTCCTACCTTTGGGAAGCGAGACTTACATGCACAAAATTGTTTCTAATCTTAATAACAAATCTCTTAAACGATCGCTGTTATTGATGAAGAAAAACACATTGATGAAAAAGCCAATCAGGTATATTATTGAAAACTTTAGAAAGTTCAGCAAGCTTCGGTTCCTACTTAGTTAGGAGAAGAAGAAGATTTTCAAACTTTCGTTTTTGGTTTTTCTTTTACTTTCGTTATCAAAGTTACAATATATTTTAATCGATTTATTTCTCTTTGCAGTTTTCAAATGATGCCTACGTAAGGAATATTCCTGAAATCCGACATTCGTCAAATGCTTTTTTTTGGGGGGGGGGGGAAGAAAGGGGGATGTCTTTTAGAGAAACCCTTCTTTTATTTATTAATAGGCTTCCCCATCTTCTGCGGTTAAACCCCTTGGTCATGTTTCCATCGAAGTTTGAAGAGGTCCACTGCTCTATTATGCCTAGTATCAGGATTCTTAGCCTTCAAACCCCTTGTAGTTCAGGAAACGGAGAGTTTCAAAAACAGTTTTTCCCCATTCCTTCTTTACTGTTCAAATGGTAACCACACTGTTCGATGAATTTGAATTATTTTAGCAAAATTGACTGACGAAAAAGCTACCAATTCTTTAGTACAAATTAACCAATTTGTTTTAAAGGAGAACTTGTTTTAAGAAATTAATTGACGGACGCAGTGGAAAGGTGTTTGAAGTTTAGTCGGCTATTTTTATATCATATAAATATCAATTGGAAAAAAGTTTAAACGAATTATAGTCTGCAGTTTCTTTGAATTAAGACGACTAAATTATTCTTTGGCCACGAAGAGAATTTGCGGAAACACGGTCAGAGAGAACATTTGACTGGCGAGCCTGTCCTAATCTTACGATACAAATATCGGAGACCAGCGTAGATGGGACAGGTTCACCAGTCAAAGAGAAAATCACAGAACTGAAAAGTACTGCAGCTAGCAAAGCATTGTTTCGTTCAATTATGTTTTTTTTTCAAACATCATCGTGATAAGAAACGAGGTTAAAGTAACCAATGAGCTAACCCATTTCCCATACAATTTCTCCTATCCCTCAAGAAAATATGTGTAAAAAAAAAGTGGAAAATGAGGAAATTGCTTGTTATAAGCATTTTTTCATCTTCCATATTGTTATATTGTTTTCTACCTAAAGAGATAAACATTTTAGAAATTTCAACAATTTGTAATTGTCATCTGCAACTTCTTTGAAGATCGATGTGCTCTATTGAGCTCAAACACCTAGGAGATGAGCTAGCATACAGAGTTTGTAATATTTCTGAAATACATAAGAAGTACTTTTTTGGCGTAGACATTTAACGGATTTAGTTGTTAAGCCTCCAGTAACAATTTGCACTCGTTGAACTTCGAGAAGACCTCAAAATTTTGTCTGTTAATTTAAGCTATCAAAGCTGACACTTTGCTAGCTAAAACTTTTGTTTCTGACCTTGTTTCCACACATTCTCTTTGAGACCAACGACAGTGATAATTTATCGATCTTATTAACCCATTACCAGACGATAAACTTTTAGAATGGTCCAAATTCAAAGATTTTGAAGACGACGATTTTTTTGTTGATAAAATTTCAAAATACTGTCTTTTGAAGAAAGAAAACATTGTGGATAAAGAAGACATTGCTTGGCACTAGCAATTTCTGTATTATCCATAATATTTACCAAAGCCTTTTCAGGGGGTGGGGGTCGTCAAAAAGCGTCATTGTGTGGGAATGGGTTAACCCTTGTTCTAATATAAACGAACTTTTTCGTCTGGTTAAAGGTTTACTGGAACTCGTTTTCACAAAAATGAAGAATGATTTTTTGTACAGTTTCCACACAGAAAAGCCTATACGGATCTAGATTTTCTTCTCGCTGGGGGGATGTTCCAATCGAAAATGAACTCGTTTCATACTGTTTGCTTAGCAAAATATCGTAACTATAGCTTTGCTCAAGCTCTGGTTAGGAAATTTCGGTTGCCTACTGACAATTATGATACCGTTATTTCAAGATTTTCTGAATCTTATAACCATAATTTTGCCGGGGGTTCTTGACCCCTGCCTCTGTCCATTTCTAATTCCACGCATAGAAAAGGGCTTATTATACTGCTTATTTCCAAGTTATCACTGCTTATGTGGCAAAAGTAAATTTCTCATGCCGAGCAGTTGATGAAGCGGGTTAAGTGTTAATTAACATCTTTTTTTTAAGTGGATTGAAGGCCACTTTAAACAGTATTTCAGTTGTCAAATAAGGTCAAGTTCATTACATTGTACTTCCATACGTCAACAAAATATTTATATAAACATAAAGGTGCGGTGGCTCGTTACGGTCTTCAGTGACTCGTCAAGACTTGCTGAGTAGTATGAAAGGAATCGACTATGGCCAGACTGCGTGGACTGCGCAGGCTTACCAGGAGCTTTTAACAGTATTTCAGTCGTATCGCGACGGCTGGAGTACCTAACAATGGATTCCTGGTATTTCTCACACCAGTACTACCTCTTCATCATTCCGAGCCTCCAGCTGCTCATCCTATTCAGGTTTACGTTTATCAACCCAAATTTAAGAAATGATATTTTCCGCGATTGAGGATCGAAACCCGGACCTATGGCCGCGGCCGATTCAAAGGAGAAACAAAAAATTCCGTTATTTCAAATGCGTGCATACTGGGCAGTAGATGAGACATTAGACATTAGGTACTCGGACGAATGACAAAATTGAATAGACATTCAAATCAAAATACTTAACCCCCTTAATTGACTTTATACATTCAATTAGACATTCGCCCGAATCCTTTTTTTGAATTCTTCACACTCGAATTGGACATTTGATTAGACATTTGACAAAACTCGTTTTTAAATGGCTACTAACTGAATAAGAAACAAGACTTCCGACATTCGCCCAAACTAGTTTTTAAAGTTCTAAAATCCGGACTAGACATTTGACATTCAATCAGACGTTCAACTGAAATCGTGCGGGAATTTTGAAAAAAGAATTAGACATTACATCCAAAATAGACATTTAACATGCGATCCAACATGCTCTCGAACCCGTTTTTACGGCTAGCACGGGTTTAGACAAAAGATAATCGATAAGGTATTTTTTCGACACCCAGTTTAGAGATATCCGTAGAAACCCGTTTCTAAATGTCTCACATCCGAATTATATATTAGACATTTGATATGACATTGGTCCGAACCCGTTTTGAAATGTCAAACATGGGGATTAGGCCTTAGAATGCGGCTAGACATTCGCCCGAATCTGTTGGCAAATATCTTTCATCCGAATTAGGTATTAGACATTCGATAAGTCATTGGCTCGAACCCATTTTTGAATGCCTTCCATCCGCATTACACATTCGGCAAGACATTCTTCCAAATCCATTTTTTGAAAATCTAAACCCCAAATTAGGCATTAGACATCCGGTTTTTCATTCGTCCAAATCCTTTTGTGAATGTCTTACACCTAGGTGAAATTCTCTTCCGACTGAGATCTGGTATAGGCTATTGTAAGCCTTGGCTCTTTGAGTTAGAGTCAGAGTTAGCATGGTGCCGGAGATCTTACTTAAGATTAGATCCTTTGGTAATTTTGGGGTGTAGGATATGCTCATACATCTGTCACGTGAACGAGAGATTCAAGTTAAAAGCAACGTCATCAACAGCAACCGGCCAGGGGCGCGTCGTATGCTACCTTCTCAAGCCATGTCAGCCACTGGGTGAAAAAAAAAATAGTTCAATTTCATGTAAGGGGAATGAGAAACCAACTCTTCAGTCCGATCCCGTGTAATAGGAATGAGAGACACACACTCGACAGCTATCTTTGGCCGACTGATGCTTGGCTACTGACCCGCTCTCTCACCCCTTTAACGCTGTTCAGCTGACACCCCCCCCCCCAAAAAAAAAAAAGAAATATATTAATTCCAAACCAGTTTCACGGGAAAGAAGCACCAACTTGGCAGCAGTCTCGCTCTTGGCTACTGCTGCGATCTCAGGCCATCTCTGTCCAAAAACAAAGTCCGAACTTGTGTCGCTGAAATGAAACAAACCGACCGACAAACAAGAGATGTCCTGCACAACATTAGTCACCCTTCCGGTGCTATTTGAAACAGGGCTATACTTTAAGGGCCCAATTTCAAAGAGTCAAGATCACCAAATTATGAATGCATGTCTGAAATATGAGCACCGTAGGATAAAAATGACTAAAATATATTAGGTTAAACTTTTGGACTAATGTTTTTCTAAAGGGTAAAGTGTTACGTCATTAGATCACAGTTGGTCATTGTCTCAAATGAAAACCTATCTCGTAATGAATACATATGTGAAATATGAGCCTAAGAAGCAAAAAAAAAAAAAAAAAAAAGAAAAAAAAAAAAAAGAAAAAAATGACAAAGATAGGAAAAACTTAATAGTTTTTGTTAATCTTTTTATAAGGGGTAAAGGTCAGGAACGAGGTCACAGTGTCAAGGTCATTGTCTAAGATAAAAGCCTTTCTCCTGGTGGGTGCATTTGTGAAATACGAGCCTCATCGGTTGAAAAATGACAAAAGTAGAAAAAGTTAAATGTTTTGGTAAAGATTTTTATAACGGGTTAAAGGTCAATGTCGGAAAGTCACAGAGTCAAGATCATTATCTCATATGATAGCATATCTCCCGATTACATGTGTGAAATATGAGCCCAATGGCAGAAGTTATACAAGAGGTATTAAAACTTAAAAAAAAAGTGGGACCTCGAAGCCGACGTTGGTGCAAAGGGTACGACAATGGCTCCCTCGAGACATTCGTCCCGGGCGGGCTAAAGCTAGTTAAAAACAAACCTCCAAAGAGACCTCGGCTAAATCAAAGCCTACTCTCCGGTCCTTCTACTGCTTCTCGGCCACTTGCTGCGGAAAAATCAAAGCACGAAAGTACTGCTGGTGGACGTCCCTATTTGTAGAATAGAGGGTTATTTTTTGTGTACAAAAATGGCATTTTTCATATACATAATCTTACTAAAGCCCGGCTAGCTTAGTAGGCAATATAAGATTTTTTCTATTCTGGTGTCATGAGCACGAACCCTAGTTCGGCTAAAAATTGCCATAGCTGCACACTTCATTTTTATCCTATCGATGGGAAATGATAAGTGATTAACACAATTGCGACAGTTGGTAAACGAACCGAATCACAACTTCTTGTACCAAATCTAAATTGTTACTTCGGCATTGGTCCGCAGTATTCAGAACGGAATGAAAATTACTCACTGCATTATTGAAAGACTGTGCGTTATTGGAACCGTTGCCATGTCTACGCTTGGAGGGATATCTGAAGGCATTTCCGTACGTATAAAGAGCCTTTACGCTTTCTACTATTTATATAAAAAGTTCTTATCACGCAATTTTCAAAATGTATAGTTTTTTTGACAGAGACTGGTTTTGAAAATAATAAATCGAACCTACTTGGGCTCTACTTCTCTTCTGCCCTTAGTAATATACTACTGGATTTTCAAACTTGATAGCACTAGTAGACATTGAAGACGTCCACAAAAAACTTTCACGGAACCTCTTTGAGCATATTTTAAATATATTATAATTGTGCCCGCTTGTCTATACGTTTCTATGTAGTGTCGTATGGCTAATTCGCGGTATACATTGGTATGCTGAGTCCTGAAAATAAATATTTCTAAACCCAACAAAGCGAATCACATTTTCTGAGAATTGGAGTGAGCTCTAGAATTACTCAATTTACATTGTATAAAAGGCCGAAGCTGGTTATATTGTGATTTAAGGAGATATCTTTATAATTTTATATACAAAATGTGTTTCTCGCAATTCATTAACAACATTGATTTCTCACAACACGCCGTTTTGTAATAGAAATAAGAGTTGATAAATTGAACTTAATTTGGTATTTTTTATCAAAAATCATAGTAAGATCCTAATGGTTTTCGAAACGTGTTAACAATGGTGGACGCTGAAACGTCCACACACACACACACAAAAAAAAAAAAAAAAAAAAACATCCGCTGAATCTCTTTGAACAGTTGTACGTCATACGCCAGTCTATAAAGTGTAGTATGGCTGATCACCTCCGCGGTATACATCCGGTATGCTGAGTATTTTCGAATTCCATAATTGGTAAGCGAAGCTAATCACAACTTCTTTGACCAAATGTAGGGAGCGAAGTGAACTGTAGTGTTTAAAAAGGCCGAAAAATAACTCAATTTATACTGTGTACAAGGCCGATGCTGGATATAACGTGTTTTGAGGAGTTGTATGTACAGCTGGTTTGCGGAAACGAAGCTTTAAAGAATTATAAATTGAGCTTGAATGGGTACTACTTTTTCTTCACCATAGTAAGACCTCGTTGGATTTTAGAAACGTGGTACATGTAACACTGGTGGACGTTGGGAAGTCCACCAAAAACTAAGGTCAAACCCGTGTCGTGTGATTGAAACGCACTCGACAACCGTCCTTATATTATGGCTACCTGTGTGTGGGGATGGTTGGGGATGGGATGGGGTTAGACATTCAAAAACGAGCTCGGGCATATATCTAATCGAATGTCAAATGTCAAACTTGGATGTAAGACAATAAAAACGGCTCTGATGAACAAAATTTAGAAATTCAAAAACTGATTTTGGCAAATACGAGTACTTATGTCTGCGAATACATCACTTACCACTACTGGTGAAATATAAAATGTGTTGCAAAACAATAATGTTATAAGGTTAATTTCATTTTACCTGATTTACTGTGAACATGCGAGGAAGCTTATACTTGTACAAGTAACAGCATGCAAATTGGAAAAGGCTCAAACTATTAACATATTTATTTGATGGCTTCTCATCTATTATAAATGTTTCTTGTTGTTTATTAGAATGCCTAGAATGGATATAAACTCGCGTCCTAACGTAATGCATGGTTTGGGCAACCTAGATGAAAGTCAAAGTACTGAAAGTACTGTAAGCTAGCACAGCATGGTTTTGTTAAATAATCTTCCTTGTCATGATAAATAAACGAGGTTAGATAACCAAGGAGTTAACCCGTTTCAACACAACCCCCCTTTTACACCTATCAAGAAAATAATTCTGGAAAGCAATGTGGAAAATGGAGAAATTGCTTGTTACAAGCATTTCTTCATTTTCCAAAATTGTTTTCTGCACAAAGAAATAAATACTTCATAATTTTCAACAATGTGAAATTGTCGTATGCAAGTTTTTTGAAGACTTTGATCAGAGTCATTTTGATCTGTTTGTTTGTTTGAATGGGGTTTTACGCCGCTTTCAACAATCTTTCAGTTAAATCGCGGCGGCTGGATCATCTAACAATGGAATCCTGGTATTTCTCACACCAGTACTACCATTACATCCCTTCCTAGCCTCCAGCTGCTATCCCACATAAATCTACGATTATCGACCCATTGGTGGGAGACAAATAGTCGGAAAGGATGAGTGCCGCCGTCGGGGATCGAACCCGGGACCTCTAGATTGACAGTCCGACGCGCTACCAACTGCGCTGTGACGGCGGCCAGAGTCATTTTGAACAAATATTTCATAATTTCATCAATTTGAAATTGTCGTATGCAAGTTTTTTGAAGACTTTGATCAGAGTCATTTTGAACACGTTGTGCTCAAGTGAGCTAAAATACTTAGGAGGTGAACTTGCTAGCTAAAAACAAACAAAACAAACAAACAAATAAACAACAACAACATTAACAAAAACAACAACAACAACACCCCCCCCACCACCAGCAACAACACCCCCCCCCAAAACAAATGTATTTTTTTCGATCCCCATTTGGTGTAATTAGGTCTGTTATAAAAGCTTAAGAATACCTTACTCAAATTTGTAAATAAAGTACAGATACTACATACTCGAATCTGTAAAGAGGTCCGTCTCTCTAGTTATTCCAATTTGACCGTTTGAGATTTGATGCGAATAGAAACGCTAATTCAGTATTAAACGGTAATTTACTAGTGAACATCTAGAGGGTACGAACTGTTAAATGAAACATTCACATGTACATGTAAACATGATATTAATGTGAAATTGTTCATAATGGAAAATATGGCATAGATTTTGATCATTCGATTGAAATATCAAAGTTTCAAGAGTATCTTTACAGAAGGGTCACCCAAGGATCATTGAAATAGTTAAAGAGGAGATGATGTTTCAAGAATGGTTGTACATGCGCGCCGATTCACCCATGTTGGTCCCAAAACCTCACCTTGAACACGTTGTGCTCACGTCATCTTAAAGATGTCAACAAAGAATTCGAGGGAGACAATCCTTCTGAAAATAATCAAATGTTTAGTTTCGTCTATCAAAAACGAGCGTTCTGATTGGAAAAAAAATAAATACCTCCACGAAAAAAAAATTCGGTACGAACTTGTTTTGTATGCCTGCGCACATAATAGACCCATAAAAATGTACCAAAAGCCTTTTTCGCTTGATGTACTTAAATCATAAGAAATAGAAAGATTTTTTTTCATGGAAGTATGAAACGAAACCCTCATCACACTAGCGAATTAATACATTAGTGTGATTAGGTTTTTCGTCTCAAACCTCCATAAGAGCAAAAACTTTTTCATCATTTCTTAACCCATTCCAACATATACCTCCTTTTTACGCGCCTAAAGAAAACAGCTTTGAAAGCATTGTGGAAAATGAAGGAAGTGCTTGTATCAAGCAATTTCTTCATTATCCACAATGTTTTTCCACTGAAAAAAGACGGGGGAAAATGAAATTCCATCTTGAAATTGAAATTGTTTTCTGTAGCTTCTTTCAGTTTGGTCCAATCCACAGTTTGTCTTGTGTGAATGGTTTAAATGTCCGGTTCGACTTGGTTCTTTCCTTTTACCCATTTTCACACAATCCCGCTTTTTAATGTTCTTACAGAAAACCTTGTGGGTATAGGGACACTTTTCTTGTAACAAGCAATTTATACTTTTCTTACAATTATTCCTACGACATCTAGATCTTATTTCAAATTCAAATTCTCTTTCAATTGTAGTCTACAATTAAGACCAGTCCATTTTTGAGTCGTCTGGTAATTGACGGATCGTGTCTGTCAACCAAAGAATCGGGCGATCCATCAAATTATTCATTTCGACCGAAAGTGAACTTTGAACTCCAATAATGACTGACATTAAAATGAAGGTGATTTTTTTATTGGCAACTAATACGTCGTAACTTCAGAAAATTCAAGCTGTAATTAGGAAATTTAGGTCGTCAACCAACCATTTAATATCTTTGTTATAAGTTACCGGTCATTAATTTTGCAAAATAACACCGTTTAATAAAGAGGTTTGAGCTCAGTTGGTGTAGCCAGCGACCCGTCAATTGACCAATCGCTGACCCCCGCCTACTTTATCCCTAAGCTCCGCCCATTAACTCCAATAGGATGTTCCACTTCGATTTTTAACGGCATTATTTTGCTAAATTTGTGGCCAGTACCATGTAACAAAAAAGTAAAATAGTTGGTTTGTGACCTAAACGTCGTAACTACAGCTCGAATAAGATGTAGTTACGACGTTTAAGTCGCCAAACGAACAATACAGGTAAACATCCGAGGAAGCTTATACTTGTACAAGTAACAGCATGCAAATCGGAAAAGGCTCAAACTATTAATATATTTATATGATTGCTTCTCATCTATTATAAATGTTTCTTGTTGTTTATTAGAATGCCTAGAATGGATATAAACTCGCGTCCTAACGTAATGCATGGTTTGGGCAATCTAGATGACAGTTAAAGTACTGAAAGTACTGTAAGCTAGCACAGCATGGTTTTGATAGTAATCTTCTTTGTCATTATAAATAAACGAGGTTAAATGACCAAGGAGTTAACCCGTTTCAACAAAAAAACCCTTTTACGCCTCTTAAGAAAATAATTCTGGAAAGCAATGTGATTTTAAATTCAAATTTTCTTTAAATTGTAGTCTACAATTAAGACCAGTCCATTTTTTAGTCGTCTTGTAATTGGCGGATCGTGTCTGTCAACGAAAGAATCGGGCGATCCATCAAATTATTCATTTCGACCGGAAGTGAACTTTCAACTCCAATAATGACCGACATTAATTTGAGTTTTTTTATTATTGGCAACTAAAACGTCGTAACTTCAGATAATTCAAGCTGTAATTAAGAAATTAGGTCGTCAACCAACCATTTTATATCTTTGTTATAAGTTACCGGTCATTAATTTTGCAAAATAACGCCGTTTAATAAAGAGGTTTGAGCTCAGTTGGTGTAGCAAGCGACCCGTCAATTGACCAATCGCTGACCCCCGCCTACTTTATCCCTAAGCTCCGCCCATTAACTCCAACAGGATGTTCCACTTCGATTTTTAACGGCATTATTTTGCTAAATTTGTGGCCAGTACCATGTAACAAAAAAGTAAAATAGTTGGTTTGTGACCTAAACGTCGTAACTACAGCTCGAATAAGATGTAGTTACGACGTTTAAGTCGCCAAACGAACAATACAGGTAAACAAAATGGTTGCCATTGTCGGAGTTGATAGGCTCAGGTCCGGGCTGAATAAATTATTTGATTGGTCGGTTGACGGCCGCGATTTGCCAATTGGTAAACTTTTTTTAGCTGATCCATTTAGCTTGACGAATCTCATAAACGTTTCTCTTAGCGTAATACTTTCATAACAGAATATATTGCGTTTTTTGCTAGCAACGCGACAAATTTGGTAGCTTATGTTAACAGACAAAATCTTGAGGACGTCACAGAGTTAAATGAGTGCAAACTGCCACTGAAGACTTAACTACTAAATTCATTGAATGCCTACGCCACAAAAAGTAGTTCATATGTGTATCAGGAATATTGTAATCTCTGCCTGCAAGTTTATCTCCTAGGTATTTTCAGCTCACTTGCATCTCAAGAAAACAGCAATCGGAAACATTGTGGACAGTGAAGAAATTGCTTGTAACAAGCAATTTCTTCGTTGTTCTCAATGTTTCTATCCTACAAGGCAAATATTTCTTAAATTCCAGGAACTTGAAATTGTCGTCAGCACTTTCTATCAATTTGAACCAGTCTAAGATGTAATGGATTACTTAACCAAACCATGCTTTGCTAGCTTACAGTACTTTCAATACTTTGATTTTCAATTTTGTGTCAAGATTCCTGCGATCTCATTGGCAGTAAATTTTGTCTCTAACGATTTTGAGAACGGAGTGGGAGTCTATTTTACGTCTTCGAGTCAAAATAATAAATCCATTACCAGGCTATAAAATTTCAGACTTGTCCAAAGCGAAAGAAGTGACAGACGACATTCAAATTGACTTAACCCATTATCAGACGGCATAATTTTAGATTGGCCCAAATTGAAAGAAGTTGCAGACGATAATTTTAACAAATTTTTCCAAAGCTTTTTCCTTTGGGGCGTCTGAAAGCGTCACTGAGTGGGAATGGGTTAAAGTTGAAATAGATTAATGAGTATATGAATGTAAAATTGGGTCGAAAACGTTGCGACAAAGGGAGAAGTGACTTTTGAATAGCTCGATCCTGGCAAGACTGTTTGGGTCGTGTATACAGTCAAGGATAGAAGTTGCCTCGTCATTTACCTGCTCTCATTTCGAAAAATCTTTGCTGATTGACCTCTGCTGGATTTTAGCTCTGTTTTCAAATACTTTTTTTACGGAAGCCACTTGAGGTCCCCTTTTCGCGAGACGGGTCTAATTCATTCCTATATTGTTTTCTGAAAACAGTAACATAGTCATAACAAGTTTAGATTTTGAACCAAGACTGATCGATATTTATAAATTACGCGTTTTAACCCATTTTCACACAATGAAGTATTTTGACGCTCCTCAAGAGAATCGATTGGGAAAACATTTAGGGAAATGAAGAACTCGCCTGATATAACAATATTTTAATTTTGCACAAAGATTTCTACCTAGAAAACTTAAAAACCTAAAATTTCACAAATATTGTATTGTCGTCTGCAAATCCTTTGAATTTAGACCAGTCTAAAATTTCGCCGTCTCCTAAAGGGGTAGACGTCATTTTTATATCGTTTAAGTCATTCCCACATAATCCCACATTTTTACACACACCAAGAAAAAAGTTCTGGAAAACATTGATTGAAGAAATTGATTGATACAGGCAATTTCTTCATTATCCACATTTTTTTCTATCCAAAATGATAAAAAAAAAAAAAAAAATCCCTGAAAATTGTCGTCTGCAACTTCTTTGAACTTGGTCCAGTGTAAAATGTTCTCTTGTGGTTATAGGTAAAGTTTGAATAAAGCCATACAAAAGGCCAGCATCTATCGCTTTAATAATACGCCATAATTGTAATAATTAAATCCATACATTCAATCAACCAGTATTAAATATTCACTGTTTCACAAAGACGGGTTACAGTGTTTTAACTATTGACCCCACTCCCCATTTTCATAGGTCATAATGTGGGTCTGTGTTGTTTTTATTTAGATTCATCATTGTTACTCCGGAATTTCATGCAGTGATATATCGTCGGTGTTCTACCATTACGAGGTTGGGGTAAAACACCGACAATACGAATCGATGGAGTTATCTATATTTTTACTTAAATGGTTATATAAAGGAAAGTCGGTACAGGGTTGTTTGTCTATTTCAGATTTCACTGTTTTAGATATTTTCCATAAAGCAGTATAGTATGGTTACTACGAATAACAGTCGATTACAAAAGTTTACAGTAACACAAGTTAACACTAAGATATGTTATTTAAGTTTGGAAGGATCGCAATCTGTATACAGTTCTAAAAACTGTTGAAAGCAGTGTTAAAACACGACCCGTGTATCCGAACGCCACCCTTTGTCCGTTGTAACAACGAACGGTTATAAGGTCTCCTGACCGTGCCCCGGCGATGACCGTTCACATAGGTTTTACCTTTATCGAGAATGTAGTTCAATCTTCATGCTATGTCTTCCCGCCCTAGATATTTACCTAACGTAGTGAACCGCAATACCTTTAATGTAAACCGTGTCTTCAGTCGATCAGTCTCGCTGGGACAAACTAGTTACTTTAATAACGCGTATACCGCCTATTATGGCTAATGGTAAGCAACGGCTTATTTTCTGAAGTGCGATTTTTTTTCTTCTGCGTTATTGATATTACTGAATAATTTTGTGACATCGTTTATAAATGTTTGTGGGATTCTCTTCTTCTTTTTTTTCATATAAATCGCTCATTTTCAAACCGCGAGATTGTGTTAATCTATTACCAGACGATAAATTCTAGACTGTTCAAAGTGTTAGAGGTCCAGAAGATACTTTTAAATTGAATATATGATTATATTTTTCATTAACCCATTCCCGTACAACAACATTTTAGACCAGTCCAAATTGGAAGGAGCTGCAGACGACAATTTCAAGTTGATGGAGTTTTAATTTTTTTCGTCTTTTTGGGTAGAAAACAGTGTGGATAATGAAGAAATTGCTTGATACAAGCAATTTCTTCATTTTCCACAATGTTTTCAAAAGCTCTTTAATTGAGGGGCGTAAAAAGGAGGGCTTGAGTTGGAATGGGTTAAGGGAAGAAAACGTCGTGAGAGATAAATAAATTGCTTATTTTTTAGCAATTTCTTGTATTCCACACATTATTTTAGGAAAGTCTTCCTTAGACGTGGTTCATAACCGGGATTATATGGGAATGGGTTGAATTAATAGCAAAGTATATATCAATTTTTGTTGTTATTGTTTAATGAAACGTGCTTTTCAAATTTGCCGATTTGCTTGAAATTATTTTCTATATAATCATACAAAAAAAATTAAGTATTCTGTTCATTTTCGAATAAAAGTATTGAAAATCCGTTTCATTTATGGTCTATAAGAGAAGATTTTCGAATAATTATTTTAGTTGGCTTAAACCCTCATAAAATTCGAGAGAACGTTAATGCGGATAAAAATTCAGTTTTTGAAGTAAAAAAACCCCACTTTTTCGTTTCAATAGAATGAACATGTGTTTTTTTAACCCAAAAATTATAACGGGAGACTTAATTGTTTATTCCAACCCTGTTTCGGAAGCATATCTCCCAAGATGAATATTCCTAAAGAAATTAACATTTTTGAGAATTATAACCGATTTCTTTAAAGATAAGCGCATTTTGAATGTAGTTTTTAAAAGAAAAGTTATAGAATGATTACATGAATTAGATATATATTCATATGTGTGTATATATTTATATACTGCGTACCAAACATTGTAGAAAAGGTGGTCGTTGACTATCATATCTGCCGAGTGTGTGGGGACAGAGCTTCAGGATTTCATTATGGAGTTTTCTGCTGCGAAGGATGCAAGGTAGGGCCGAGTCTTTTTATTGTTTAATAACCGAAATCCAAACGGCACAATTTTAGACAGGTCCTAATTGATTGGAGTTGCAGACGACAAATTAAAGTGTATGAAATTGTAGTTTTTTTTTTCAATTTTATGGACAGGAAACATTGTGTTATGAAGAAATTGCTTGTCACAAGCAATTTCTTCATTTCCACAATAATTTCCATTTTTTTTTCTTGGGGGACGTATAGAGGAGGGCTTCTGTGAGAGGTGTTGTCCCAGTAAGAGGAGAAAAAAATTAAGACTGGTCAAAATTGAAAGAGGGTTGCAGACAAAAAAACAAAATTGAAATGCTTGAAATTAAAAAATAAGGACCTTATGAGGTAAAAAACATTGTGAGAAAAAAAGAAAATGGTTGTTACAAGCAATTTCTTCTTTTCTCACAATATTTTCAATAGTTATGTTTATGGGTTGTGTAAAAGGAGGGTTTGTGTGGTAACGGGCTAACCCAGTTTCAGGAGATAAAATTAAGACCAAATTGTGAAAAACTTGCAGACAACAATTTTTAGCTGAAATTTAGATACAATCCTTGCCTGTTTGATAGAAAAAGATTATATATTAGATATTGAAGTAATTGCTTGTTACAGGCATTTTTTTACCCCTTTCCTAAAAGTTTTTATAAACTTTCTTCCTGTAAGACTTTGAAGAGCGGGCTTTTTTCCCAATTTGTTTAATACTCAAAACTTTCTTATCTCATTATCAGACTAAAAATTGAAAAAAAAGTTGCAGACGTCAATTAAAACAACATTAAAAATACCCCCAGCCCCCCCCCCCCGCCCCCCCAAAAAAGAACACAAAAAAACACACACACACACACACACACAAAAAAAAAACACTTAAAAAACATAACAATCGACAAAGGAGAAAAGAAACGTTGAGAGAAAAGATGAAATTGCTTGTTAGAAGCAATTCTTCCTTGTCTACCAATGTTATATAATTTCATTTTTATTCCGGTCTGCAAAATGTAGAATTTCATATTCTTTGACACCGGTTAGCCGGGGATGCGACTTGTCTCTATTTACGAAGACCAGTCGAATAGTGAAATGTAGAAAAATTCCTAACAGAGAAACATCACTTTATACTTATTCTCATTTGAGAATATTTATCAACTTTTTTTTACAAGAATATTAAAACTGCAGATCAGATCACTTAGTCGTATGATGTGGATGTTTTTTTGTTTTTTTTTTATCTAACTGACATTATACATATATATAAAAATTGTAAAAATATTTTTAATTTACTTATAAGATAGATTATGTCAAATTTTTAAAATGTTGAATGTCATAGGAACCTCATTTTGCGTCACTAAACTAGCGGTAACATTGCTTATCGAAATACTTAGCACTTAGCACCCCCCCCCCCCCGGTAAAAAGGAATAATTCTTAATTTTAAGAAAATAAAATTTATTATTAATAGAATACACGCCAACAAATACTTTGAATAAAGAACACTAAAACTGTATGTTATTACTTTTGAATTAAATCAAAATTAAATCAAAACAGTTTCTAACAAATAAAGTTAAGTAAATTAATAAATAAATGAAATGAAATAATGAATAAACAGAAAAACTTTTTAACGAAATTATATATCGGTATATATTATAAATAATGAAGCAAAATAAAGCGTTACTTTACATACTTTTTTTTTCTAACAGTAGAGCTATACTTTTCATGTTCATGACGATTTTTTGGTCATTTAGTGTCATATATAATTCTTTCAGTGTAATTTTTAAGATAAAGTTATGATTAAATATATCGGAAATTAAGATAATCTTGGATAAAAGTAAAATTAAGAATTAAGGAATGCACTAAGGCTTTTCATCTTATTCTAGAGGTACATGTTTGCTCTTCCTAGAAGAGACTTTCTTGGTCTCATTCCCATTACCACACGACATTTATTTAAGACTGATTCATATTAAAAAATAAATTGTAGACGACAATTCCAAGTTTGTAAAATAAAAAAAATTAATAATAATTTGATTTTAAGAAAACATAATGGGGAACTAGATATTTCTTTTTACAAATAATTTCTTTTCTACATTTTTTTCGAAGTTTCTTTTTCTAAAGGGGTGTAATAGGGCCATTTTGTGTTTGAATGAGTTGAAACAACAGGACTTTTAACTGTCTTTTCTTTTTTGAATACAAAAAAGAATCCACTGCATTTTTAATTTGGATAAAGTTTATTTTGACCTAAACATTACTGTAAGTTTACCATCTAAAATGATTGCAATATCAACTAAGGGCGTCTGAGGTTTCCACAGTGTTTAAACCTGACGACAAAGTTTTAGATTTGTTTAAATTCCAAGAAGTTGCAGGCCACAATTTTTAATCGAAGAAATCTTTAGACAAATATCTAACTTTTTAGGTTGAAAAACGATGCGGATAATGACGTGAGTGCTTGTAACGAGTCAGAAATTAAGTCATTCCGCACAATGTTTTTACTAAGTTTTCCCCACTGAGAAGTGAAAAAGATCGGAATTATGCGGGAGTTGATAAATCAGAATTAAAATCCAACTTAAAGATTAAATAAGTTTTGCATTGATTTAAAGAAAATATAATTCTAGATTGAAAAGTAAATACCTAAATAAATAAATCAATGAAAACAGTATTTATGATGTTATTTTTATTTTTCTATTATCCAAACCATATTTTCAAATATAGTAATTGATAATTTATTCATTGTTTTTGATATTTTGAAAAAAAAGTAGGTAAATAAATAAAAAAAAAAAAAAAGAATATTCAGTTGAAGATCTCCACAGGTGTGAAATCAACAATCTGAATATTTTTGGAAACGCCTTATTATTCTTTTTTCATTTTGATTATAATCATGAAAATGTAAATTATGAATAAAAAATAGGATTTTTGAATATAGTTTGATTGTCGAAAAATGGGAATTTGGGAATTCATGGTGATAAATGAAAGCATTTTACTGGGTTGGAACTAATTATGGTAAAAATTATTGTCGCGTTTTGTATTTTGACCTATTCCTTCTGAACCGGTCGACCATCAGTGAAGTTTTAAAATGACTGATTAAAATGGTATATATATTTCTTGTGTCGTTTTTATTTAATTCATATAATTTCCTGGTATACTTGTAGTTATTGTTATATATTTAAAACAGCCCTAGCTCAAAATATTAGAAGAATGTTTCCTGAAAAAAAAAAAATATATATATATTAATAATGATTGTAATAAAAAAATTTAAACAAAAAGGGTTATAGTGTATAAATTGCGAACAAGAAGATGTAGATATTGCCTCTCTATTTTATTTCTTTTATCATTTCTGTATATAATACAGTAAATCTTGTATTAAGGGACCACTGAAGGGACGACCAAAATGAATCCGCTTTAAAGAATGGTTGTTTAATGCACTTTATTGTAAAAGATATGAAGGATTGATTCGATTGCGTAAAGGAATTATAACAGAATTATCGCTTGATGCTTTGCTGTTGGGACTCATTAGAATCGTCTCACTGACATAGGATTTTGTTACAATTTTTTTAATGACATCACTTCTGAGGAGACCTTGCTTTCTAAATGGGAATTTCGATTATGATCACTTAATGGAAGTTGCCGCTTGATAGACGTGGTCTCTCTATCAAGATTAACTGTATTTTAAATTAACAATAATAACAATCATAAAAAATGACCATGATAATAATAATTGTGTTGACAAAAAATATAAAACGTTTTTAGTTTATTCTTTACTACATGCCGGCTTATTTATCGTCTATGGGTGAGTATTTTAAGCTGTAGTAACGACATTTTGGTAGCTAACCGTCGACATACATGCGCATTTAATTATCATGTATAGATGATTAACAAATCTGTTTAAGTCCAAACTAAAATGCATGTCCTTTGCTGTTTTGTTGATGTAAATAACACCGAAGAAAATGTATACAGAAGAATAAAATAATTGTAATTGGTGCACCATTCTTTAATAAAATCTACATTAATTAAACAACACCATTTGTAATGCATAGGTTAAGGGCAAACAAAGAGACTTGACATTCAGAGTTTTCTGCTGCATTAGCAGTTTTAGAGATTGAATGCTTTGGGTTTTCTACAGCAAAAAGCTTATATTACAACTGACAGATCTTGATAAATCGCTCGTAATTTTTATGTATTGAATGGCGTGTCATACGTTTTATCTATATAAGATGTCTTTATTCATTTTCTTTAAATCTACAATCAGAAACAATTCATTTAAAAAAATCACTTGCGCACCAAGTAAATGCCAAGATCAGACTGTGCAATTTCTCCAATGTCAACAGTGCTTTCTTCTCCAAAAGACATAAAAATTAAGAATTTCATCAACCTAAAATTGTTGTCTGTATCTTCTTTCAATTTAGACCAGTCTAAAAATTTCTCATTGGGGAATAGATTAACTAGGGTTTGAATCATTAAAAATATAAAAAAAAAAATCGTTTTATGACCCTTGGAGTCTTTACCTTGTCAAAATGACCCCCCCTTGAGAGAAATGTCGAAGGGTCTTAATAGGAGTTTTATCCCTCAAATTTTCAATTATTTGCTTACTATATACTTCATATCTTTACAAGAAAACGATGGTTGAAAAGCCAACCTTTCAAATTACTCACGATTCGCTAGCCTTAAAATCAGTTTTGACCACTAGAATTTCACGGTCAAGAAGTCTATCCTCAGTTTCAAGTTATACTGCGAGCCCAATTAGAATTTCTCAGAGTAATATGATGTAAAAGCATGTTTCATACACAATAGAAACAAAACTATATCACGCCCTGATCACGATCATGAGCAGGATGGAACATTGAGGTCATTCAATCAAGCAATTAGAGTACTGAAGGAAAATGGATTACCCATTCCCACACACTGACGTCCCAAGAAAAATAACCGGGAAAATATTGTGTACAATGAAGAAATTGCTTGTGATAAGCAATTTCTTCATTTTCCACAATGTTTTCTATACAGAAAGTAAAAATCTAGAATTTCATGAACTTTGAATTGTCGTCTTTTAATTTGGACCAGTCTAAAATTTTGCTGTCTGGTAATGTGTAATGTGAAAACTACATATTGATTTATCCTTTCCTGGCTATTTTTGTCTATTCCATTATAGAACTAATTTCTTAATCTGACGATTTTCGAATTTTTGTCTGCGAAAGTTTTTACTTGGCGAACTGTCGCTTTCATTAAAACATTTAACCTTGTTAAACAATCAAGCGATTCTGGTTTGTGAATGTTGACCTCTGTCATTTATGCCAAGTAATTTTGTTTAGTTCAATCAGAGGTTACGACGTTTAGGTCGCAAACAAACGATTTGCATTTTGTTTTATGTCTCTGTCAATATATTTCGTCTAATTGGCGGATCGGAATGTCAATCAAATAATCAATCGACCAATTAACATCTATTTAGACCGGAAGTAAACACTGAACGACGTTTAGGTCGCCAACCAACCATTTTATTTCTTTTTTGTTATTTGTTAGTGACCATAAATTTTGCAAAATAAACACAGACTTTTGGAGTTTACAAAGAGTATAGATTCATTTTCACAATCGCGAATGACCTGTGCTGGAATCGATTCTTTTTTTTTTTTTAATATATACAAGTTACTATTAGGGAAATTGTCACGGTTATTCATTCTCTTTCAATTTACAAAATAGATGACAAATTCTCTTTCAACGTACTGGCAAAACAAAACAAAAACCAATATATAAGTGCGAAGTACTAGTACACGTGTACTCATAATCACACAGGTTGGGTCTTCAACTATACCAATTGTATTGCAAATGTATTGGCACTTAGAGTATAGAACCATGGACTTCGACCCCCGATTGAGGTGACTGGATCAAAGAGCGACCCTTGCTTCTATATGAGTTACATCTACTCCTACTTTTTGCTTCCATTGTAATTTTCAGCTCCGCCTCGTCGCATCACTTTGAGCACTTCGGCCCATTTCTTATTCATTGTTCATAGCACGTAAAAGAAAAGCGTTATTGTCGTCGAAAAAATCTAGAATGGAGTTTAGAAAAGTAGTAAGGTTTTGACGGCGGGCACTTTGTTCATGTTATTGAAATCATTGTTAGTGAAATTTAAGTTACCAACTTTCCACTATAGTTCAGGCAATATAAATATTTGCGTTGGATTGACCTTTCGCTTGCCGTTTTAGCTTTAAGACTACGACTTATCGGATTCACTAGCGGCGCGGACGGTTTCTACACCGCTTTCTCAAGCCCTTGACGTGAACCGTGTTAGTTTTTATTCCCAAATTTGTAGCAAATATCAGAGACATTTAAGAGTTGAAGAGAATTTTTTTTGTTTCCATGGAAGTATGAGCCGAAAGACCCAATCACACTGCATGAATACGCGAAGCGGATTCATACATTGTGTGATTAGGTTTTTCGGTTCAAACCTCCATGAAAACAAAAACTTTCTCTTCATTTCTTGTAATTTAATAGCATCGAGTGAAAAAAAAAAAATCTTTACAAATTTTGATACCTTTCCAATTGGATTATTTTGCGCGGAAGCATACAAAATCGCTGCGTGCAACAAAATTTTGTTCACGGAGTTATGTCTTTTTCTACCTATCAGAACGCTCGATTTTGATAGACGTAACTAAAATTAAATTGTATAATTGACGAATCGCTGGTGACGCCAACCAAACTTCGACAGGAAGTTCCTCTTCGATATAAAACGCCGATATTTTGCAGAATTTATGTACAGTAGCATATAAAGGTTAAGTGGTTGTTTTACGACCAAAACGTCGTAAGTACAGCTTGAATAACGCCAGTTTTAACATTATTTCAGTCATATCGTAGCGGCTGGAGCACATAACGATGAATTATTGACATTTCTCACACTAGTACTACCACTACTTCATTTCCGAATCTCCAGCTGCTCATCCCACTTAGGCTTACGATTATCCACCCATTGATGGGAGACAAATGTCGGCAAGGATATTTGCCACGATCGGAGATCGAAACCTTGACATCGTGATTGACTGCGCTATTGCGCGGCTGTTAAGCGTATGAAGAAAACTTAGCGTCGGAAGATTTCTACAGAGCACATAGTGAAGACTCTAATTAGACTGTACGGATGCACTGGCTGATCAAAGTCTTTGCCTTGCTTATATGTCAAATTGTTGCAAATGTCACTCACAACCTCAAGTATAATTTACTTGTATATCGCCGAGATTACATTTGCAACATAAAACAGAAACAAGTGCCTCAAACTTGATAACGTCAAATCACACACAAAAAAATTGATTCAAAAGGACGCAATCTGAACTTAAAAGATGCATTGTAAGAGGGTTTAGAATGTTGCAGAAGCGCTTATCAGAAAGCTGCACGGAGCCGTAATTTCAGATTCAACCCATTCCTTCCATGTCTAACAGGTTTTCAAACGAAATATAGTTTTTTGTCTTGTTGAGTATGGGTTTAGGGTGAGCAAGGATTATGGTACCGGGAGAGTGTTGATAAGGTGTGAAACCTGGATTTTTTTTATTCAATTAACCCAGCTCTTTCTACACCAAACACGTTGAAGAATTTATAAGGAAAGTACAGTTCTGTTGTCATTATGTATACATGTATCTGTATTCTTTGTCTTAGTGAGATGGTAGACTAATGGACGAAGGGTGAATTCTTTCATGTTGCTTGATATTAACTCTTGGCTTATAGATCTAAGAACCGAGATATACCACTGTCGGCTTTGACTATCTTGACGGTAGACGGTAGTTATCTGAAAGGAGACAAATAACTTTTTGGGTGAAACTATATGGAGAAATCAAGATTCGTGCATTCTGATTGGCTAAAAATTGTTTCATACCCCATAAAAATGATTATTACAAAACTATTTGAATCATTCCAAAAGGGTCCTTGAAAATGTCTCAAGCTTATTAATAAATTCCTATTTTACTTAGCATCTTTGGCATATCTTGATGGTATTAAATTAAAGCAAACGACTAGATTTTTTACAGCGCTTCCATTTTTTTACAAACCAAATTTCCATGAACAGATTTTTAAAAGAGACGACGAAGGAACATTCCTGCCAAGTTTTATTCAAATTGGCCTAGTGGTTTAGAAGGAAAATGTGTTTAAAGAAACACCGACAACGCACAAAGCAAGACGAAAGACGGCCATTGGGTGTCCTAAAAGCTTTCCCTGAGCCCGTTGTGCTCAGGTGAGCTAAAAAACGATTGACCTATCAGATCATTCATTTAGACAGGAAATTAGTGTTGGCCTACAACAGTCACTTATTGAAGCTGTAGTCATGACGTTTACGTCACATCCCAACGTATCGCTCTTTGTTTTAAGGCACTGGCCATATACTTTGCAAATTTACGTCGTCCAACTGTCTTGCGGAGGTCAGTAAGGGTGGCCAGCGATCCGCCAGTTATGGAAAGGGAGATTCGATTAACAATCTCGTTTGAAATATTGGACAGATGAGAACCAAACCTAGAACTTTTTTTTTTATTGAAATGGTGCGAAAAGGCTAGTTAAGTAGAACTCCGACCTCGAAGGTTTCCTCTTAATCTTCTATTAAGATGATTTATTTTAATTGAAAAAAATATTAAAATTGACCTCTAAGGCTCAAAATAGGATATTTTCATATTTTCGTGGATCGAAACCCTTATGTATGAGTCAAACACGTGTCCTGTAAATGACACGACTATTTTCTCGTGTGTAACACACGTTCATTGAACATGATTTGAATTCAAGGATAGGCAGATACATTAAAAAATAAAAAGAAATCTCAAAAGACTTCAATTCATCCATTCATTGCATTCGTCGGAATCCCTACTCAGCATTGCTTTCAGCGCTTTGATCGTTTCAAAACTATGAGATGGTGGACCTCTTTATAAATTACAAGTAGATGATGCTTTAGATGTTTTTAAATGAGTTGCTATTTTTGACAAAAAGATAAGCGCATTAGAAATGTCCATACGCGTTAGTCACAGGTTATCTTGCAAGACTTGTGTCACATGTACCCGTCTTTCGCTCCGCCTCTTGAGACATACGAACCTAAAAGTTGTACTGATGCGAAATTCAGTGAAAAGAAGTCAAATGCACTTTTACGAAATTTACTCCTTCGTTACGTATATTTGTGTACGACCCTGATGTTTATTCAACAGTAAAACTTTTATATAAAGGCCATTCAAGGGGCGGCCAAAGGTGGTCTCTTAAGAGTATGTTCGCTTAATTCTCCTTTTGAAAACGAATTTGATGGAAGATTCGATTGCATGCAAAATTCGTTCAAGCATTTTCACTTAAATCGGTGTTGTTCGATTTCATTACAACCGGCTCATTGAAACGAATAATATGAGTTCTAACAACATAGGATTTGGTTACATTTTTTTAAAATTAACTTGAATAAAAACAAGTCTGCGGGTTGTCATGTTTGTTAGGTGTCCACCTCTTCACTGTTGGTTTGTCATTAAAACATTTTTATTCGGTATCTACCTGTTCACTGTTGGGTTGCCATTAAAGCATAAAGACCTTATATTTATTTAAGTTCAGTATCTATCCTTTCAAAGCCACATCCATTTCTAGCTCACCTGAGCACAACGTGATCATGGTGAGCTTTTGTGATCGTTGAATGTCTGTTGTTCGTCGTGCGTCGTACATTGTGCGGCGTCAACAATTGCAGTGTTTACACTCTAGAGGCCACAGTTTTGACCCAATCTTCAAGAAACTTGGTCAGAATAATTGTTAGGTCATGAGGATGAACCCTATTGATTATGGGATGGTTCTATCGGAAAACACAGGAAAAGGGGCCTTAATGACAATTTCTTTGTTTACACTCTGTAGGCAACAAATATGGCTCTATCTTCATGAAAATTTGCCAGAATAATTGTTAGGTCAAAGAGATGAACCCTATTGATTATTTGATGGATCTTTCCGAAAATACAGGAAAAGGGGCCTTAATGACAGTTTCTTTGTTTACAGTCTAGAGGCCACAATTTAGGCTCAATCTTCATGAAACTAGGCCAGAATAATTATTAGGGCATAAGGATGAACCCTATCGATTATTGGAGGATTCTTTTTGAAAAAACAGGAAAGGGGCCTTAATGGCAATTTCTTCGTATACTCTAGAGGCCACAATTTCGGCTCAATCTTCATGAAATTTGGTCAGAATATTTGTTAGGTCATAAGGATTAAACCAATTGATTATGGACAGGTTCTATCGGTAAACACAGAAAAAGGGGCCTTAATGACAGTTTCTTTGTTTACAGTCTAGAGGCCACAATTTAGGCTCAATCTTCATGAAACTAGGCCAGAATAATTATTAGGGCATGAGGATGAACCCTATTGATTATTTGGAGGTTCTTTTGGAAAACATAGGAAAAGGGGCCTTAACGACAATTTCTTCGTTTACACTCTAGAGACCACAATTTTGACTCAATTTTCATGAAAATTAGCTAGAATAATTGTTTAGTCACAAGGATGAACCCTATTGATTATAGGAAGGTACTTTTGGATAACACAGGAAAATGGGCCATAATGACAACTTCATTGTTTTTTCAATATAGAAGTCTTATTTTTGCCTCTATCTTCATGAAACCGGTTATAGTTATTTGTCTCTAAATGCATTTTTTAACAGCAGACAGTTCAGGTGAGCGATCTAGGACCATCATCATCCTCTTGTTTAAAAGATAGAATCGACGGATAATTAACGGATCGCTGGCCACACCCACTGAATCCGCTGGCAGCTAAGATACGACAGGAAGTCCACCTAGATTATCAAACTTTTTTTTTGAAAAATCTATGGTCGACAACATGTTGCAAAAAAGTGTAATGTTTGGTTGGCGACATAAACGCACAACAATATAGAGAAAATAAATCAAGATTCGCATGCCTACTTGTGCCTTGGATATATACGACACGACTAAAGCAATGTAGCATGCAAATTTAAAAACTAAAAGTGCAGTCTAAGCCTACAAATAAACAAGGGAGATATTGTAGGCGCCAAGAGAAAGTGATTGTATAACGACATATCAATTATTGTCGTTGTCCTTATAAAACCTAGTAACTACAGCTTGAATCAAGCTGTAGTTACGAGGTTTTAGAACGACAACGACGAAGTATACCATTTGACAATAATCTAGTTGAAGGAGTAGTTATCTCCTTTTGATACAATGCTTCCCGATATATTATGTGTCGGACATAAATATATACGCGATCTATCGTTACCGAAAGCGACGGCGTTAGATTCTCAATACCGATTAAGCATTTTGTTGCTGTTTTTTTTTTTTCTTACCGATGTAGCCACAAATAAAACCAGTTATATTATAAATGTATCGAGCAAATACCGTATAATTGGACAATTTTAGACAGTGTTTTATTTACGGAATTTTGCAGGTTTTTTGGGACCGAAAATTTTAAATGCTAAAATATATTATTTTGTTTTCGTCGTGAAGATAACTGATGGATCGCCGGCCAAACCAACTGAGCGCCAGTAGGAAGCTCTACTTCGATATAAATCGGCGGTATTTTGAAGATTTTTTTCAAGTATAATATCACAAAAAGTAAAATGGTTTGATGGCGGCCCTAAACGACGTAACTTTAGCTTGAATAAGCTGTAGTTACGTCGTCTAAGTCGCCATACCAACAGCAATGCTTCGCATAAATGTCGACCTATACCTTACTTCAAAGTTCTCTCTATGTAATGAATACTTTAACCCTTTCCTGTTTAATCCCTGGTTTTCACGTCCCTGTGATTTCATAATTGAGAAAACATTGTGGAAAAAGAAGAAATTGCTTGAGACAAGCAATTTCTTCTTTTTCCACAACGTTTTCTACCCTACTGAACGGTTATTCTTTAAATTAAATCAAATTTAAATTTTCGTATGCAAAACCTTTGAATTTGGACTGGTCTAAGATTTTGCAAAACAGGAAAGGGTTAAGCGGTAGATTGATTCTTCGATTTACAGCCGCGATCCATCAATTGAACAGAAAGTCTCTATATATTAGCTAGAAAACATTGCGGTAAGCGGAGTAATTGCTTATCAGATGCAATTTCTCCATTTACCCCTCGATTGTCTTTGATACTATGTAACAAAATAGCATACAGTCGAAGTATCAGCAGGAAAACTCAATTAGAAAACGACAATTAAAAACATTTAGTAATGAAATATCTTTCCTTTTTACGTTCTTTAAATATCTTATACTAAAATCGCTCTTGTACCGCGTTATACCATAAACGCGAAAAAATGTGACCAAATATGAAAGAAAACCAATCAGTGGCGTGATGTATATGTAACTCTTATTGTAAATGAAAACAGTATGTCCAATGTACGGAAATGTACATTGGGTGTACGAAAAATGTACATTCGGCGTTTCAGGATTGACAGTCAGCCACTATCTAGCAAAAGTCGACAGACCATTCAAATCATTCATATTGATCGGAAGTGAACTTTGAACTCCTACACTAGAGTTTAAACATTTTCTTGATTTTGCGACTAAAACTTCGTAACTATATCTTAATTCAAGCAATTATTACTCCCCTGATCATATATATTTGACTAAGTAAAGGTATATCTGACTTCTGACTTTGATTTTTCAAAGTATTCGAAAAAAAAAAAAAAAAAAAACGATGGCAAGGGGTTGATAATCATGGTACATTTTATAGTTGAAATGCATTTTTCATATCTTTTCTGTGTTTGCTTAAGAAATGAAATGAATAGTTTTTCTTTTAATTGAGGTATTAACTTAAAAACTTAATAACACTAAAGCATGAACCCGCGGTGTGATGAAGTTTAGATATATTTGGATTTGTGTCCAAGAACCCCCTTTTCCAACTAAAAATGTTTATAAATAATTCATTCACAAAAAATGGAGAAAAGGCAAGAGAAAACATTTCTCGAATTTTTTTTTTTTAATTACAGTTTCTAAACAATGTTTAAATTCGCAATTAAGGTTGACCGTAGTCGGTTCGTAGCTAATAGTTTTGATCCAGTGACTCTTTCCAAAAAGCAGGAATTTTTAAAACTTCATATCGATGGGTCAACGCGAAACAATTGTAACTGCCTTTATGTTTAAAGGCAGTTAGAATTGCTTCGCGCTGACACATCGATATGCGAGTCTTGTAGCAAATCTCAAAAGTGAATCGGTTTATCAGTTTCAGTAGTTTCATGCCTTTTGGTGTTGTAAGAGCATTTTCAAAAAAAGTTTTAGAATATTTACTATAAATGTAACAAAATTGATTTAAGAATACATATTTAGATTTTAAAGAAGGGAAAACGTTAAATTTTTAACCCATGTTTTAGTCCATGTTGGGGCGAGAACGGGAGGGGGAACTTGGGAACCGAAAGCAACTAGACTGACAGCCCTTGGCAATCTTTACATCCGATGTATTGCGACGTTTAGTCGTGTGTTACGCATTTATATAAGAATACTGTTTCTGAAAAAAAAAAAAAAAAAAAAAAATGATGATAAATAAAATAAAAAAATCGTAATTGTGAAAATTGTTTTATATACTTCCAGGGATTCTTCTATCGCAGTGTTCAAGCTGTCAAAAGATATAAATATTGCAACAACGCCGGTGCTTGTCTTGTTTTGAAAACAAGTAGAAATTCTTGCAAATTCTGTCGTATGCAAAGATGTTTAGAGGTGGGGATGTCCTACGATGGTAAGTAATTTCCTTGTGATTAAATTTTAGTTGTGTCTATCGAAATTCACGCACTCTGATAGGCTGAAAATTAGTTTCATATCGCCGTTAAAGAGGTATTGAGTGCGGGAGTATTTTCGTATTACTGCGAATAAAATAGTGAAAACTGTCCCAAACGGAACAATCTTTTGCATGTTTTGATATTTTTAATATTGAATTGCCGTTTCCTTTGCCACGCCTACTCGGCTCCGGTTTGGAGTTTTACTTCGATATTAAACGACGTTATTTTGCAATACGAATGGCCAGTTACATGTACAAAAAAGTAAAATCGTTGTTTCGCGATTAAAACTTCGTAGCTGCAATTTGAATAAGATGTCATTACGACGTTTGATTCGCCAAACCAACACAAATGCTTCACATATATATACGTCAGCCAATGGCGATCAAATTTCACTTCCGGTATAAATGAATGATTTTGAATGGTCGATTGATTTTTGATTGTCAGCCGCAATGCCTAAGCTATAAGACATGCAGAGAATATCTTTGTCTTCATGGAAGTATGATAGTAAATACCAAAATGATCATGTGTCTATGAAAACTACAAAAAACAAAATGCCATCTTTGTATTTCAAACCGTTATTTTTTTTTTTGAAATTTTATACTGGTCCAAATTGAAGTGGCTGCAGACGACAATGCTATTGGAAACATTTTAAAATGAAACCATCCTATGTGGTAGAAAATATTGATGGAAAAGGAGAAATTGCTTGTGACTAGCAATTTCTTCATTTACCACAATGTTTCCTCAAGTATAGGCTACAGCAACGTTAATTCCAGGGTTTGTACAGGAAAGGGTTAAATAAATGTTGGCCTTACATGATGCCGCACCATGGCAGACACATGGCCCATGGCCGTCGATGCAGGGCTAAAGCTCACTCTATCAAATATTTATTCAGGTTACCGCATGATATATGTCCGGCACAAGGGAAAGGTCAACCTCTTTTGCATACATTCAACAAAAATATAAAAATAGTAAAGTCGGTCTGTTTCTAAAACCATTTACTACAATGTAAATATAAACATCCGAGACATTAATACTTTGACAAAGTTTTTTCACTGGCTGCGATTCGGCGTTTCTGATACCATGCAGGGGATAAGTTATTTTTTACCCACCCCAAGACTTTAACTATACTGTTTGCATACAAAACATGAATTTTTGTTTACAAAACATGACTGCTGTAGGTCGTATAGTTTTGCAGGAGAAGTTACTTAAAGATTTGATAAAATATCGAATTTTTTAGTGTCATTGTTAAAGTTTTCTTCGCAAAATCAGAACCTTTAACACTTTTTGTAGAGTTTCACATAGGGAACCTCCCTGCCAAGTTTCATAAAGGCTAAACAAACGCCTTTACAACTTTTTGATGGACTGACGGCACACGAAAGACAGTTAGAGATCACACAATCTCTAGTTAAGAATAGTAAGAATCAAAAGAGATGGTACCAGTAACAAATATTCTTCTTTCCTTTCTCTATTTCATGACCATTTATGGTTTAAGGAAAAGGGACTGTATTGTGTCATGTTGATTTTCCGCAAATAAGCGCCAAAAGTAAACAAGTATGGAACGAGAACAGAAAGCTCTATGTCCATTTCGTAAATAAGGTTTACGCCTAACTATTTGTAATTCTGATAATGCATTTTTCGAACTTACAGGTTTCAGAATGACAAGCTTAAAGACGTTGTTTTCGAATAAACTTTATTTCGCTTAATTCGAAACAATAATTGTGATGTCTGTAGAGCTCTACACAGCTCTGAACAATTGTAAGCATACAACACGTAACTGTATTTGGCTGATAATTGTTTACATTAAGAGACAGTAACAATATTTGCTTACCTGATTCATAGACACAAAATTGACATTTGTATACCTGGTATTTCAGTTTCAATGACAAATAATCTACGCACGTAGGCAGTTTAACCAATTTTTTACCTTCAAGAAAAGAGCTTTGGAAAACATTGTGGACAATGAAGAAATTGCTTTTGACAAGCAATTTCTTCATTGTCCACAATGTTTTATAACATAAAAGGCGAAAAATGTTGAAAGTTTACCAACTAGAAATTGTCGCTGCCTTCAACTCCTTTCAATTTGGACTAGTCTAAAATGTTGCCTTTTGGTAATGTGTTAAGAAGGAGAGGGAACTTGAACGCATGGACATATACTCCTCGCGAAATTTCAAAACAAATTATATGATTTGTTATACATGCCAAAAATTTGGTCATTACAGCCAATAGTATATATGCAAGGGAAATTGCATGCAAAACGCCAATTAAACATGCATTTCCAAATATTCCATAATCAATTATAAGCCGCCGTCATAGCGCAGTTGGTAGCGCGTCGGACTGTCAATCTAGAGGTCCCGGGTTCGATTCCCGACGGCGGCACTCAACCTTTCCGACTATTTGTCTCTCACCAATGGGTCGATAATCGTAGACCTATGTGGGATAGCAGCTGGAGGCTAGGAAAGGATGTAATGGTAATACTGGTGTGAGAAATACCAGGAATCCATTGTTAGGTGCTCCAGCCGCCGCGATATGACTGAAAGATTGTTAAAAGCGGCGTAAAACCCCATTCAAACAAAACAAACAAAAAATAATCAATTATAGACCTATGTATATAATTGAAACGTCCTCAAAGAAATGATAGATATTAGATAACACTTGTAAATTTAATACAATTGAAAAGATAGTATATTTTCAAAAACAAACTGAGAAAAGGAAAGGCTGTTTGTAACAGGTTGTTCTTTTTTCAGCGATAATTTCAGAATTATTGAAATGTATGGTGTGAAAGGAATGAAAATTATGATAATAATTCTAGAAATTTTCAATGTCAGAACAATTCCTTTGAACTATTCGGATTACAAAAAAAAAAAAAAAAAATACTGAACAGGAAGGACTGTTTGTGAACTACTTTTTTCCTTTTTCTGATCAATTTTCCAACAGAATAATTTGCAACCACTCAAGCAGATTGTTATAAGCACTTACATTAGACTGGAAGTGCAGTTTGAACTCCAACATTGGCAGTCATTTTGACAAATCATTATTGTTGGTTTGACGACTAAAACGTCGTAATCACAGCTTATTCAAGCTGTAGTTACGGCGTTAATATCGCCAACCAACCATTTTGATTATTTCTAACATGCTACACGCAATAGATTTTGCAAAATAACGCCGTCAGAAAATAAAGCGTAAATTCCTGTCGGAGTGGGCGTGGCAAAAGGAGAAAGTGGGCGGGGCTAGTGATTGGTCAATTGACGGATGATGACTTGGATGTTAAATGACGTTACTAGTAACATAAAACATTTAAATTGTTAGGTCGCGACATAAACGTCTTTAGTTTTGGCTTTAGCTACGACGTTTTAAGTCGGCAAACCAACAACAAAGCTTAACATAAATGGCGGAAGACAAAGTTGAATTTTCGGTTTTGGTTAATACGGCGATCGACGATTCGCGCTCTTTAACGGGTTATTCTTGACCTTGCGGTAAAGTTCGGTATTCAATAGAACATTAAACCTATAATCGTCAATAATGTACGTAGACATGTGATATCTTATTAAAGCTGTAGTTACGAGGTTTTGATAGACCACCGACGATATGATCTTTACCCTTCCGAAGAGCTAGTCGAAATAACTAAATATTACTGTCGTCTTTTCAAATGTTGTTTAATTGATTGAATGGGGTTTAAAGCCACCTTTAACAGTATTTCAATCATATTGCGGCGGCTGGATCACCTAACAATGGATTCTTGGTATTTCTCTCACCAGTACTACCACAACATCCTTTCCTAGCCTCGAGCTTCTATCCCAATTAGGCTTACGATTATCAACTCATTGGTGAGAGACAAATGTCGGAAAGAACATGAACCGCAACCGGAGATCGAACCCATTGCACCCCATTATTGAAGATTGGGAGTCTGATGCGCTACAAACCGCGCGCACGCGCGTGCGAGAGAGATGCTGTTACAAATGCGGGAATAGTGGTTATGGATTAAAATTGCTGCCCTGTGTACTTTAGTAAATCATGTCGATATAAAGGGTGGATATAATCTATCTTCGTGTTCGACTTGACCCGTGTCCTGCTATTGTCGCTCGGTCTGGCGGAATTACGCATATGCTAGAAATGCACGTTCAGAGATTTTCTTTAACGTTGATATCTTAAAGAAATATTAAATTGTCGGAATGCGACCAAAATATCGAAAAAGCAACTATATTTGAAATGCATTTACGATATTTTATTTGCCAAAGGACAAAGCCTTAAACAATTTGCATTGAATTTGGACGGGTCCAAAATTTTATTTAAAGCAGTAGAAAACACTCATACATGTACACACTCGCGACACCTTAACCTAGATAAAATAGGGACTTCTAGGAAGTTGGCTATAATTAGATCGATTTGACTTCTACGAAAAAGTCTAAATATAAACTTTTATAATTTCCTAGAAGGCGCGTCACCAAAATATGTGACTTTTTTTCACCTAGATGAAAGGACGGTTAATCTTTCGGTAGTTGACTTTATCTGATTCAAAAACCCTTACCAATTTGTACTTTTCCCTTCATCTTAAACTATATTTCAGCCGATTTAAAATTACTTTAGTAGGAGCTTTATTTTAACTTTGTAATGAATTTGTCCCTTGTGAAATACTTCGCCCGGCTTATTGACCGATCGCTGGCCCCGCCCACTTACCCCGTTTATCCCGCCCTCTGACTCCAACAGGAAGTCCCGCTTCGAGTTTAAACGGCGTTATTTTTCAAAATTTATGGCCATTAGCATGTAACAAAAAAAGTAGAATAGTTGGTTGGCGACTTAAACGTCGTAACTACAGCTCGAATAAGCTGTAGTTTCGACGTTTAAATCGCGAAACCAACAAAAATATTTCACCAAAAAGGCGGCCGATGTCGAAATTTAGATAATTTTCAGTCTGAGTGAATTTTTTTTATTGAAAGCCGCGATTGGGCAAGTACTAAGTGACCCTAATGGCACCGCGTCCGATTCTCTATTTCGGCAGAGTAAATTGGGATGAAATTTCAAGATAGTCTGACATCAACTTATGTTTTTGGGAAAATGATTTTGACATCTGTTAGCTGAAAGTAATAATTGATATCTTCGTTTCTTATATGAGTGCACATTTGTTTTTATAGCGGCTTTCAACATTTTCAACAATATACATTTGACCAACCGCTGACCCCGCCTACTTACTCCGTTGGACCCGCCTAATGACTCCAAAAGGAAGTTCCCCTTCGATTCTAAACGGCGTTATGTTGCAAAATTTGTTTTAAAAAAGAGTAAAATGGTTGGTTGACGACCTAAACGTCGTAAATACAGCGTGAAGAAGCTGTAGTCACGACGTTTAAGACGCTAAACTAACAAAATTGCTTCACATAAATGGCGGCCAATATCGGTGTTCAAAGTCAACTTTCATTCTAAGTGAACGAAACATTAGTCGACTGATTATTTGATTGACATGTAGCTGCGATTGGATAGCAGCGAAGTTTAGTTGTATTTGTTTTTTTTATGCGCTGTATATGGTTTGTTGTGTCCTTTTTTAGAACATAGCCGCGTTTGTAGTATTCGAACTCTTGCTGGCGACACCTTATAGTGTAGGTACATGTAACAAGCCCGACGCATATATTTCGCCAGACCGTCGCGTATTGCACTCTGGGTACAAAAAGATCGAGCTTTTTCAGTAATCAATAAAATATGAAACAACTGCTAGTCTTTCCGTGTGAAACCTTTTTGATATGCGAGACTTTGAAGAATCATTTACCTGGCAATATAATTAACCTATCGCTGGCCCCGCCCACTTACTCCTTTGTCGCCGCCCATTGACTCCGACAGGAAGTCCCGCTTTGATTTTATATGAAAAATTTATGACCAGTAGCATGTAACAGAAGAGTATAATAGTTGGTTGGCGACCTAAACGTCGTAACTACAGCTTGAATTAGCTGTAGTTACGACGTTTAAGTCGCCAAACCAACTAAGAACGCAACAAAAATGACGGCCAATGTAGGAGTTCAAAACTCATTTCTGGTCGTAATGAGTGTTTTCAATGGTCGACTGGTTGCTTAATTGATAACCGCGATTTGTCAATTAACCGTTTACCAGACAACACAAGTTTATACTGAAACAAACTGAATGAAGATGACGCAATGTCAGAGTGAGTAAAATGATGTTGAGGTCAACAAAGGGTAGAAAATATTGTGGAAAAGGAGAAATCGCCCGTTAAAGGCAATTTCTCCTTTTACAACAAAGGAATTTAAAAAAAAAGGAAGAAAAATATTTTTCCCTTGTTCAATTAGATCTATGTGCTTTTGACAACATTATCTGGCTACTTTGTGATAACGCACAGGACAGTGTGAACGTGCACTTTGACTCCTAGTAATGGGAACAACGCATACCTTATGTCAGTTATTAACACTTTCCAGTGCAATGCCCGACTTTTACGTGTGATATTTTACTTGAGAAAGCATAGTTGAAAAAGAAGAAATTGCTTGTAATTAGCAATTTCTTTTTTTTTTCAACAATTTTTTAATGTCATATAGGGTATCTTTCGAAATTTACTTCTTTTATAATGTTGTCTTCTATTTGGACCAGTCTAAATTTTGAAAAGCAGCAAAGGGTTAAGCGAAGGGAATAGTCGATAAGCGACAGCCCCTTTGTTGATGTGTCGACGATGAACGTTGCACAAACAGGATATAGGGTCAATGAACATGACAATGCATGCTTGCATACCCGCCTTTAGTAATGCAGTAATTTGAGACATTTCGTTCGCTGCGCGACTATAATCCAAAGGCGATAATGTGTTTCCTGCGTAATATGATCCGTCAATTTCCGAAGAAGGGTTATGGTTTCTTTCTTGTTAGCCTATTGACCAATCGCTGGCCCTGCCAACTAATTAATTCGGACAGGAAGTTCCGCTTCAATTTTTAACGGCGTTATTTAAAGAAACATTGGCTATTAGCATGTAACAAAAATGTAAAATAGTTGGTTGGCGGCCTTAATGTCGTACCTACAGCTTGAATAAGCTGTAGTTACGACGTTTAAGTCGCCAAACCAACAAAAAAGTTTACAAATATGGCGGCTGTGAAAGCTCAAATCCGGGTTGAATAAATGATTTGAATGGTCGGTTGATTTCTTGACTGACAGCCGCGATTGGTCAATTCTAGGCATAACCTAAACTGGTGTTACAAAGGAAACGCTTTCGCCAACGGCATATAGCACGCAAGCAAAGATTTTCATAGTTGTTTCAAAACATTTCACACCTTCCTATGAAATCTATAAGATTGATAGTATTCACGGGAAAAATGTTTCTCATTTATATAAACAAGAGGGCAAGTGACCCCTGAGATAAGGCTCTTTTTCTTCAAGGCCCGATACTAACTGGGTCTGGAGAAAGTTTAAAATTTAACAAAACTCAACTTATGTTGCCATGGCAACCAATGCTTCCAACAGGTTTTAAATCTTTAGAATGATTAAAAGGGGACAAAGTTTCAAATTTTATTGCCATGGTAACAAGAGTTTTCAACGTATTTCAATTCTTTTAGCAATTTAAAAAGGGCACTACATAAGTAACATTTCTGCCAAATTTGGTTGAAATTGGCCCAGTGGATTGAGAGGAGACGTCGTTTTAAAATCCTTCTTTATTTCTATATAAGAGCCATTCCTCCTGAGGCTCCGCCCCTAGGGACCTTAGGGTAAGGATTTCTGAAAGAGGTCAATGTACAGATGCCTAATGCTAATATCAAGGCTGTACGCACTCTGGGTAAGAAGGAGATAATTTTTTTTTAAGTTTTTTTTTTTAATTTCAGTTTTGTTGCCATGACAACCAGAGTTTTCAACGGAATTGAATTATTTTAGCAATTTTTAAAGGGCACTGGCTAAGAGACAATTCTGCCAAATTTGGTTGAAATTGGCCCAGCGGTTTTGGAGGATTGATTGATTGATTGAATGATGTTTAATGCCGCTTTTAACAGTATTTCAGTCATATTGCGGCGGCTGGAGCACCTATCAATGGATTCCTGGTATTTCTCACACCAGTACTACCACTACATCCTTTCCTAGCCCCAAGCTGCTATCCCACTTAGGTTTACGATTATCCACCCATTGGTGAGAGACAAGGTTTTGGAGGAGATGTCGTTCTAAAATTGTTGACACACGACGGACGACGCATGCCGGAAAGAGGTCAAAATACCTCACCATGGGCGATTCGTGCTTAGCTGAGCTGAAAAGGGGGAAAAATAACCAATTTCCATGCAACAAAATTTCAGACTGGTCATAAACTAAAAAGAAGCTGCAGAAAACAAATTTAAGTTTATCGTATTTTATTCATTTCTTTTTAGCTCACCTGAGCACGTAGTGCTCAAGTGAGCTATTGTGATCGCCTTTTGTCCGGCGTCCGTCCGTCGTGCGTCGTGCGTCGTGCGTCGTCCGTCAACAATTTCTTTAAACGACATCTCCTCCTAAACCACTGGGCCAATTTGAACCAAATTTGGCAGAAATGTTCCTTAGGTGGTCCCCTTCAAAAATAGCTAAAAGAATTGAAATCCGTTAAAAACTCTGGTTGCCATGGCAACAAAAGTGAAATTTCAAAATAATCTTTAAAAATCTTCTCCTCCTGACCCAGAAGGCGTAGAGCCTTGATATTTTGCATGAAGCATCAGTATATTGACCTCTTTCAAAAAAGCTAAAACCATGATCCTCGGGTCCCCAGGGGCGGAGCCCCAGGGGGGTGGGGTTTATATAGAAATAAAGAACGATTTTTTAAATGACATCTCCTCTCAAACCACTGGGCCGATTTGAACCAAATTTGGCAGAGATGTTGCTTAGGTGGTCCCCTTCAAAAATGGCTAAAAGAATTGAAATCCGTTAAAAACTCTGGTTGCCATGGCAAAAAAAGTGAAATTTTAAAACAATCTTTAAAAATCTTCTCCTCCTGACCCAGAAGGCGTAGAGCCTTGATATTTTGCATGAAGCATCAGTATATTGACCTCTTTCAAAATAGCTAAAATCATGATCCTCGGGTCCCCAGGGGCGGAGCCCCAGGGGGTTGGGGTTTATATAGAAATAAAGAACGATTTTTTAAATGACATCTCCTCTCAAACCACTGGGCCGATTTGAACCAAATTTGGCAGAGATGTTGCTTAGGTGGTCCCCTTCAAAAATAGCTAAAAGAATTGAAATCAGTTAAAAACTCTGGTTGCCATGGCAACAAAAGTGAATTTTTAAAATAATCTTTAAAAATCTTCTCCTTCTGACCCAGATGGCGTAGAGCCTTGATATTTTGCATGAAGCATCAGTATATTGACCTCTTTCAAAATAGCTAAAATCATGATCCTCGGGTCTCCTGGGGCAGACCCAGGGGGGGGGGGGTGTATAGGCATGAAGCATCAGTTCACAGACTTCTTTCTTATTTCTGAAATTATAACCCATGGAAAAAGTTTTTTCCTTCTTTCAAATCGGCACTAAAGCCTTGGAATTTGTAATTTGGACTTTTGGATTCCCAGGTTCATAGTCTTTATATGTAATTGTGGCCCACTTGTTTCATAATCCTAACCTTAATATGAAATTAGACTGTTGAAAGAAAAAGAGCCTTTATCTCAGGTGAGCGCCCCAGGGCCAACGGCCCTCTTGTTTGTCTTTCCGGATAGAAAATATTGTAGAAAATGAAGAAATTGCTTGATATTTTCCACAATGTTTTCCAAAGCTTTTTGTAAGCTCACCTGAGCACAACGTGCTGAAGGTGAACTATAATTATCAGTAAATGTCCGGCGTCCGTCTGTCTATCTGTCCGTCCGTAAATAATTATTAGAAAATCTTCTCCTCCTAAAGGCATAGAGCTTTGATGCTTGGTACATATCACCACCTAAAGACCCTCTACGAAATACTTCAAAGATTCATAGTACTCTGAAAATTACCCCTTATCTGCAGTGCAATTCCTAATTTTACAGAGGAACAAAGAAGGAAATATTCTCCTTCCATACCAATAGGCCTACAGCTTTTCCATTTGGTATGTACCATCTCATATTGACCCTCTACCAAAATACTTCAAAGAATAACCATATTCTGAAAATTAGCCCTTTTCTGTGCGATACCATATCTTACAAAGGATTAAAGAAGGAAATCTTTGAAAATCTTCTTCTCCTAAGCCATAAGCCCTTGAGCTTTTATATGTGGTATGTATCATTACCTTTTGACCTTCTACCAAAATACATAAAACAATTAATGTATTATGGAAATTAGCGCTTTTCGTGTGTAATCCCTAATTTTACAAAGGAATAAAGAAGGAAATCTTTGGAAAATCTTCTCTTCCTAAACCATTAAGCAAAGAGCTTTGATATTTGGTATGTATTGATGTCTATTGACCCTCTAACAAAATACTTCAAAGAATTACAGTATTTAGGAAATTAGCGTTATATCATGGGAACCTCAATATACCTAGGATTAAAAGAGAAATCCTTAAACATCTTCTACAAAATAATTAGACAGAGGGCTTTGCTATTTTGTATCATAAAGCCATGAACCATCATACTCAGGGGAGCTATTTAGGATTATCATGGCCCTCTTGCTTTCTTGAGGCACGTAAAAAGAAGGGAATGTGTTGGACTGGATTAAAATATTGTCTAGCATTGTCAAGCATTGTAGCAAGGGCCTGAAACACAGTATTATTGCTCTCAACCCCAGAATAGCGCTTAAGATTCTCTATTATAAATTCATTATTCCATTTCAACAAGACCAGGTACCTAAAATTAAGACATTGGGAGAATATGTTTTTGTTTTCATTGTGATATGAAATAAAAAAAATCATACCAAACTGTGCAAATTCACGAATCTATATGTATAGCAAAATGGTTAGGTTAATAGTTTGATATCTCAATGAAAGAAAAAGCATGATCTCCATTTTCTATAATTTGATATTACTGATATTTACATCTTAAAATATTTTAACACTGATCATGAAACAATTCTGATTTTCCCCAGCCAACCCGGAATGTCCGAATCTTTATAGGCACTGCTTTGACTTTTGTCATGCTGAAAAGCACTCATATCGGAATTGCTCTATAATCAAAGGGTTCAAAGCACTTCAAACGCTAGTTGTGTGTCAATATTTCTTTGAAAAATTATCCATAGATATGTAAATATGTCAAGCTTGAAAGGAACAAGCAGGTGGTGTAGAATAAGATGAGACTGCTGTTACGTGCCAGTTGATAATAATATAATTATTCGTCTAATACTGACAATTTGAAACAATAGAAAAGAGATTTTAACTCGAAAGAAAGTGTTTTCGAGTAGGTAAAATGAAGAATCTATTTAATGTGCTCTTTGGAGCTCGAAATGCTCAAAGTAAACTTTTGTGATCGCCCATGCTGTCTGTCGTCCGTCTCGTGTCGCCTATTTGTCAATCATTTCTTAAACATTTTCGCCAATGTCGGGGTTCAAACTTCAACCCCGGTCTAAATGAATGGTATGGTATGAATGGTCGATTTTTAGGTCAACTGACCGAATGGTCATGGTGACCTATTGCAATCATCGTTTGTCCGTCGTCGTGCGTCGTCCGTCGTGCGTCGTCCGTTAACTTTTAAACATTTTCATCTTCTTCTCAAGAACTACTGGGTGGATTTCAACCAAACTTGGTAGAAAGCATCATTGGGGGATGCCAATTCAAGTTTGTGAAAATAGGGGTTCTGGGGGTCAAAGGGGCCCAAATAGGGGCTAGAAAGGGGTAATTTTTGGTACTTCTTTAAAATCTTCTTCTAATAAACCGTTAATGCCAGAGCTTAAATATTTTGTGTGCATGACAACTAGGACAGGTATATTATAAGTTGTGAAATTAGTGCCCCTGGGGTCATGTATGGGGCCACACCCAGAGGTCAAAGTTCATCATGTTATAAAATTCACATTTTCATCTTCTTCTGATGAAGTACAAAGCCAATTTCAAACAAACTTGGTGAAAAGCAGCATTTGGTAATGGTTATTCAGATTTGTGAAAATAAAAAGGCTGTGGGGTCAGGGGGCCCTAAAATGGGGACCAAAAGGGGGTAATTTTTGGTAACTTTTAAATATTTCATCTTCTTCTCAAGAACTACTGGGCGGATTTCAACCAAACTTGGTAGAAAGCATCATTGGGGGATGCCAATTCAAGTTTGTGAAAATAGGGGCTGTGGGGGTCATAGGGGCCCAAATAGGGGCCAAAAAGGGGTAATTTTTGGTACTTCTTTAAAAATCTTCTTCTAATAAACCGTTAATGCCAGAGCTTAAATATTTTGTGTGCATGACAACTAGGACAGGTATATTATAAATTGTGAAATTCATGCCCCTGGGGTCATGTATGGGGCCACACCCAGAGGTCACAGTTCATCATGTTAAAAAATTCACATTTTCATCTTCTTCTGATAAAGTACAAAGCCAATTTCAAACAAACTTGGTGAAAAGCATCATTTGGTAATAGTTATTCGGATTTGTTAAATAAAAAGGCCGGGGGGTCAGGGGGCCCTAAAATGGGGACCAAAAGGGGGTAATTTTTGGTAACTTTTAAATATTTCATCTTCTTCTCAAGAACTACTGGGCGGATTTCAACCAAACTTGGTAGAAAGCATCATTGGGGGATGCCAATTCAAGTTTGTGAAAATAGGGGTTCTGGGGGTCAAAGGGGCCCAAATAGGGGCTAGAAAGGGTTAATTTTTGGTACTTCTTTAAAATCATCTTCTAATAAACCGTTAATGCCAGAGCTTAAATATTTTGTGTGCATGACAACTAGGACAGGTATATTATAAGTTGTGAAATTAGTGCCCCTGGGGTCATGTATGGGGCCACACCCAGAGGTCAAAGTTCATCATGTTATAAAATTCACATTTTCATCTTCTTCTGATGAAGTACAAAGCCAATTTCAAACAAACTTGGTGAAAAGCAGCATTTGGTAATGGTTATTCAGATTTGTGAAAATAAAAAGGCTGTGGGGTCAGGGGGCCCTAAAATGGTGACCAAAAGGGGGTAATTTTTGGTAACTTTTAAATATTTCATCTTCTTCTCAAGAACTACTGGGCGGATTTCAACCAAACTTGGTAGAAAGCATCATTGGGGGATGCCAATTCAAGTTTATGAAAATAGGGGCTGTGGGGGTCATAGGGGCCCAAATAGGGGCCAAAAAGGGGTAATTTTTGGTACTTCTTTAAAAATCTTCTTCTAATAAACCGTTAATGCCAGAGCTTAAATATTTTGTGTGCATGACAACTAGGACAGGTATATTATAAATTGTGAAATTCATGCCCCTGGGGTCATGTATGGGGCCACACCCAGAGGTCACAGTTCATCATGATAAAAAATTCACATTTTCATCTTCTTCTGATAAAGTACAAAGCCAATTTCAAACAAACTTGGTGAAAAGCATCATTTGGTAATAGTTATTCGGATTTGTGAAATAAAAAGGCTGGGGGGTCAGGGGGCCCTAAAATGGGGACCAAAAGGGGGTAATTTTTGGTAACTTTTAAATATTTCATCTTCTTCTCAAGAACTACTGGGCGGATTTCAACCAAACTTGGTAGAAAGCATCATTGGGGATGCCAATTCAAGTTTGTGAAAATAGGGGTTCTGGGGGTCAAAGGGGCCCAAATAGGGACCAAAAAGGGGTAATTTTTGGTACTTCTTTAAAAATCTTCTTCTAATAAACCGTCAATGCCAGAGCTTAAATATTCTGTGTGCATGACAACTAGGAGAGGTATATTATAAATTGTGAAATTCATGTCCCTGGGGTCATGTATGGGGCCACGCCCAGAGGTCAAAGTTCATCATCTTAAAAAATTCACATTTTCACCTTCTTTTGATGAAGTACTAAGCCAATTTCAAACTAACTTGGTGAAAAGCATCATTGGGTACTGATTATACAGATTTGTGAAAATTAAAAGGCTGGAGGTCAGGGGTGCCTAAAATGGGGACCAAAAGGGGGTCATTTTTGGTAACTTTTAAACATTTTCATATTCTTCTCAAGAACTACTGAGGGGATTTCAACCAAACCTTTTTCTAATTCTTTCAAACAAAATCACTTGTCTTGGTGCTCTTTTACTCAGGTGACCGTTAAGGCCCACTGGGCCTCTTGTCTTTGATTGATCCCGTATGTCATTTCTCAATATCACCCAAACTCTAACAATAGCAGTTCATTGACAAAGTTACATGCTTTTGTCCATAATAATGTTTTAGTTTCCCTCGCGTATTGCCCTACTTACTCAATTTGCGTTATCCCCAACTCGACAAAATCTTAGACTAGTTCAAATGGAAAGAAGTTGCAGACGACAATTTCAAGTTGGTGGAGTTTATAAAATGTTTGCCTACATTGTGGACATTGAAGAAATTACAATGTTTTCCAAAGCCTTTTACTTGAGGTGCATAAAAAGAGGGATTGTGTGGGAATGGGTTAACTCACTGCCAGACCACCCCACATTTTATTCACTTTAGAAATCAAAGCACTGTAAGTGCCGATAGTGCACGTCCTTGTTGACATGAAAATTATCGTGTAGAAGATAATCTGATTAAGACGAAACGTCTGGCCAAGCAAATTTCGAAGAACATACAGAAAACATACTTGAAATGTGTCCGCTTAATGTAGCATGGTTAATCACCGTTTTAAATAGTGAATAAGTGAGCTGTAACGTTCCTAATCGCCGACAGTTCACTCAATTTACATCGCGTACAAGGCCATATTTACAGCCGATGTGCGGAGCTTCATGGAGAGGCCAATGAGAGCCTGAGTAACATATTGGAGTTTATCGCTTGTTTTATTTTGAGCAACAATTTTCCTGTGTTTTCTGACAGATACTCATTATTTTCAGAAGGAACCATCATTATAACTCTACAATCATCCGGTAAAAGTTCCAAGAGAATTGAATTGTTGGTTTTGTTTTGTAAACTAGAAAATTATCAGTGAAAATGGAAAAGCCCCCTTTTGCTCTGTTTCCGACGGACCCACTTCATTTCCAAAAGAAAACTTCCTTACACCTGTGAAAGTTTCAAAAGAATCAGATAATAAATATGGACTAAAACGAGAATGTTTTGAGTGAAAATCCATAAGGCCCCTTCTCCCATGTTTTCGACGCCTTAATTATTCAATGCATCGACAAAAACTGTGGACTTCATTGTTTTAACGAGGATTTTCAAATGAAATTTCCTTAAGGTCCCTTTTCCCGCGATACTTGACGGATCATACCAAATTTCACAAAGAACCTTTCTTATGATGATACACTGCTGTTCGTTGAGACATTCCCCGAACACGCTTTCAGAAAACGATTTTTGGGGAATTCTTCTATTTTCACAACGATGTCTTCCCCACTTGGCCTATAATTTTATCCCATTTGAAATACCATCAGGAAATACTATTCATAACCTCTTTGAATGTGGAACAGTCTGAATTTTGTCGTGAGGTAGTAGGTTAGTTTTATCATAATTACTGTACCGTGCTTTTCTCCAACCAGTCCCCAAATCGCGATAGGATCGACCACTAGGATATTATTGAATGAAATAAAGTAAAAATTCCCATAAACTAACCGAGCTTTAAATTAACGCAATACCAGAAGACAACATATTTGACTGGTCTAAATTTAAAGGAGTTGTAAACGACAACTCCTAGTTGAATAATTTTAATTTTTTTGTCTTTTAGGATAGAAAACGGTTTAGATCATTGCTGTTTTCTACAGTGTTTTCCAAGGTATTTTCTTGAGGGTTAGAAAAGCGTTATTTTCATGGAATGGGCCAAAGGACAGAAAATACTAGAACAATCTTGTGTATGATTGAATGGGGTTTAATGCCATTTTTAACAGTATTTTGGTCATATCGCGGCGGCTGGAGCACCTATCAATGGATTCCTGGTATTTCTCAGAAAAGCACTACCACTACAACCTTTCCTAGCCTCCATCTGCTATCCCACTCAGGTTTGCGATTATCCACCAATTGGTGAGAGACAAATGACGTAAAAGAATATGTGCCGCCGCCGGGGATCGAACCCTTGATATCCCATGATAGAAGATTAGGAGTCTGACGCGTTACCGACTGCGCTATGACGGCGGAACGGTGTAGGAACTAGTTGAAGGTCACAATTTCTTTTGAAAACTGGTTTTATAGATTTTTCTAGTTGAAAGGGGCAAGCAGAGAGTGAAGCCTAAGATTAGACTGGATATATGTGCAGGCTGATCTTTGTCTATACCTTCTGACCGATATCATTGAAAAAAACTGATTGACCAATCAAATCATTCATTTAGACCTGAAGTAAACTTTGCCTTGCGCGTTGCGCGTTAACTTTCAAACAAGTTTGTTGGTTAAGCGGCTTACACGTCGTAACTACAACTTATTCAAGCTGTTGTTATAGGTTGTAGGTCGTTAACCAGTCATCTTACTTTTGTTCCATGTAAATGACCGTAGATTTTTCAAAATAATACCGTTTGATATCTAACTTGCTATCGGAGGTCAGTTGGCGTATAACACGTGTATCAATGTATCAATTCAATTCATGGCAAACAATAACATTTTTTTTCGATAATTTACAGCCGTCAAGATGGGAAGATGTCGAAAGTCCGATTTGCAATCCAGAAAGAATATGTTAATTCGGGTGATAGAGAATCCGGATGAAATTACAATATCTATATATAGGGCATTTGTCCAGGCTCGAAAACAACAGCCTGTAGATCAAATAAATCCTGTAAGTATACTCTTATTTGGTTATGTTTTGATGTCTTTTACACAGAACAGATTTTAGCGAAGATCTAATTAAAGTACAAAATATGGAGAAAAATGAAAAAAGTGATCATTAAGAACCGATCTTCTTTTTAACCATCATATATAAACCGACCAAATCCTGTCGTTGGCGAGATTTGATGAGTTTTAGATGGCGAGTTTTATGAATTTGGATTTCAATGAATACGAGCCTAACACTGTCTTTTTACACATAACCGAATTCTGTGTGACAAATTGATTCAATCATTCTACGGATTTATTTCAACGGCATAGGACATATCATAAAGCGTTATATATGACGTCATACAAAAAAAGGAATCGAATTTCGTCTCGAACAGACGGATCGCTGACCACACCTACTGAACTCCTACATTGCAATTCGACTGAGTCAGTGAACGGCATTACTTTGTCAAATGTGTCGTCAGGGACATAAAATAATAGGAAAATCTTTGGTTGGCGACATGAACGTCGTAAATACATTTTTTCAATGTGTAGCTACGACGTTTAGGTAGCAAAACCAACAAAAGTGTTCAAGATAATTTACCGACCAATGTATGAGTTTAAAGTTCGATTCCGGTATACATGATTCGATTTTATTTTGGCAGTGCAGGAAATTTGATATTTAGGTCTAGTGAAATTTCCAGATTTCCCTTTCGGCTCTAATCCAATACAAGAGTTTGTATAAAAAACATAAAAAACCTATGATATTCCTTATTTATTTTACTTTCTTTTCAGCTCAAACTTTCAAGCATAAGTGACCAGAAGATATTGTACGAAAAGTACTTTCCGTCCGTTGTTGTATTTTTAACGTGTTTTGCCAAAGAACTTGCATGGTTTAACCGACTGCCGACCTGTGATCAAAAAGTTCTAGTCAAGTCCGCCATCTTGGAAGTGATGGCGATACAGGATGTGCGTCACGTGGACATGTGTAATAATGAAGTGGTTAACAACAGACTGCATTTTGTGTCCGATATCAACCAGTTAAATCAATATGGCTGTGTTGGGCGTGTTGTTCGGAAAACGATGGAGATTTCGTTGAAGATTAGTCAACTCTCCTTAACGTCCGTTGAAGTATCATTGATCACTGCCCTTTGTCTTTTCTCTTCAGGTAGGATTTGTTTGTTTGTTTGAATGGGGTTTAACGCCGCTTTTAACAATCTTTTAGTTATATCGCATTGGCTTGAGCACCTAACAATGGATTCCTGGTATTTCTCGCACCAGTACTACCACTAACTCTTTCCTAGCCTCCAGCTGCTATCCCACATAGGTTTACGATTATCTACCCATTGGTGGGAGACAAATGTCGGAAAGAGTATTGCCGCCGTCGGGGATCGAACCCGGGACCCTTTGAATGATAGTCCGACGCGCTACCAACTGCGCTATGACCGCGGCTCTTCAGGTAGGAAAAATAAAACCAGATCCAAAACCGACTAGAGACACTTGAGGGCCTGTATCGCTCTACATGCCTGATTGTACTTATTAAGCCAATGGTGTTTTCAGGAATTCAATATAAACTGAATCATACTCACTATGTGTGGAAAAAACAATCTTGTCCATGAAATCTTAAAATATTTCGAACGTTTCAAACGTTTTTTTTTGTTTCACAAAAGTCAATCCATTTACTGAGTCAGTTGAAAAATGTATCAACATTTTTTTTAAATCACTTCACAAGCACAACCATAACAGCTATGTTTTCAAACATGCTTTTAATCCAATCAAAATTCTTTGAAGGAATCTGATAAAGGGTCATCTGAGGAGCATTCCTGTGAAATTTGGTTGAAATCCATTCGCTGGTTTTTATGGAGAAGAATTTCACAGTTTTCACTATATTTGGAAATTAACCCCGCCCATTAATCCATTTTTATAATTCGATCGATTCGAAATTATTTAAAGGAATCTAAAAAAGGGCCATACAAGGATCATTCCTCATTTTTCTTACATGATAATTAGCACTATATTTTGGAAACAGGACTTAACATAAAAAATGATAAGGAAAACTTAGTAAATCTTGTCCTTCTAAACCTTAAACCAATAGGTGTGACACGTTGCATGTGACACCACCTGTTAGCCCGCTGCCTTTAAAAAGAGCCTTATATTGATACCGGATTTTACATAGAAATGAAAAAAAGGGAAATAGAAAAATCCTAGTTCCAGAAACCATTAGTCCAAGAGCTTTAGTGTGTGGCATTTATGTAATACCCTTCATTCAAAATACTTCAAACTATTCCCCCACACTGTGGAATCCACGCTATTAGATAGAAATTGAAGGGAAAATTATCTAAGAACTTTCATATTCAGATGAGCGATATAGGACTACTATGGACCTCTTGCTTCGTTCTACAGACATTATATTCTAAGAGCTTAACCTATTACCAGACCACAAAATTTAGACTTGTTCAATTTCAAAGATTTTGCAGACGACAAATTTCAATAAAATGATGGATTTTCTTTACTTATGAGGTAGAAAACATTGTGGAAAATGAAGATTACTTATAAATAGCCACTTTTTAATTTAATTATTTTCCACAATGTTTTGCAAAGTGTCTTTCTATGGGCATGAAAAAAGCGTCATTGTGTGGGAATGGGTTAAATAAGTCATACCGACTTGCATTCTGTTGACCTTCAACTATAAATACTTATTCTTTTCCTTTGTACTTTTTACAGACAGAGAAGATCTTGATCCCAATCTTTGTGGAATATCCGAGCTCGAAGAAAAGATTTTACGAACTCTTAAATATCAACTTTTCATGAACCACAGTAAACCACGGAGCATGTTGCCCAAAGTTATCGAGATTCTGTGTTCGCTGAGAGGTCTTTCTAGTGTTTATTTGAAAGATCTACTAGAATCATCCATGGAAAGACACGAAGAAACTGACAGATAACACCCGCTTTGGAAACTTGCTAAAAACCTGATAGACGAAAGCAATTGACTGATTGCGGTGTCAACCAAAAACAGATAGACCAATCAAACTATACTCTCAGTTCGGACATGAAAGCAATTGACTGATTGCGGTGTCAACCAAAAACAGATAGACCAATCAAACTATACTCTCAGTTCGGACATGAACTCTGACAATGGTCGACATTTTTGTGATGCTTTTTTGTTGGTCTTGCGACTTTAACGTCATAACTACAGCTTGAATGTTACACCATTTAGGACGCCAACATACCATTTTAGTTGTTTCTAAACATAAATTAACTCTATTTAATATCTAAATCGAACTTTCTGTCGTGGTCAGTGGGCGTGGTCAGCGATCTGTTAATTAAAAGACCAAAGATGAAGGATCTTAAATGCTTTAATTCTTAACCCATAACCAGACGGCAAAATTTTGGACTGGTCCAAATTGAAAGGAGTTGCAGACGAATATCTAAAGTTTATGGAATATTAGTTTTTTCGACTTTCTGGGTAGAAAACATTGTGTGAAATGAAAAATTGCTTGCTATAAGCAATTTCTTCATTTTCAAAATGTTTTCCCATTTATTTTTCTTGAGGGGCGTCCAAAGGCGTCATTGCGTGGGAATGGCTTAAATAAACTTAAGCTCAGATGGCAAAATGCTAGCGGGGTATTGTCATTGTGTTGTATCTGTCGTGGAACGTCTGATGGCCTGTAAATCTGGGGGTTTTCTACGAAAATCTCTCAGAAACTCCTTGGTGCATTTGAACAAAATTTCTCGGGAATGTTTCTTTCAGACTAACCCAAGAAATTGTGATTGATTGGAAACATTATTTTTATGGGCGTTTGTATTTTTCAAATATGGTAATTTTCTAAATTTTGACAATTTCAAACATATTTAATAACAATGTTCTATGGGTGAAGATCAGATTGAAATGATAGTTTAAAAAATATGAATTTGTTTGCTCGGCACCAACCATGTATATTATAAAGTTAAAATTTGACAGTTTTCACCACAGAAAACATAAAATGGTTTTCAACAAAATTTTGCACACGGTTCCTTTGGTTATCCTTTAACCCATATTATGCAGAGATAAAATCCTTTACAAACTCCTAGGGATAAAAGTTTTGAAATCACTATTTGTGGATTGATATTTATTTTGAAAATATATTATATACAACTCTGACTTAAAAAGGACAATCAGGCGGTTAAGACAAAGATTAGACTGCACATATGTGCAGTCTGATCTTTATCTATACCACCTTCCAAAACAGGAATAATTCGGGTTCAGCTTGATAAGGACTAAGATTTTTTCAAGGAAGTATTTTGTTAGAAGATATTTCCATATATGGTATATAGTGAAATTGTTGGAAACGTCTTCTTAAAAACTTGCAAATATTTTATGGGAATTTTCTTTCGTATGATCTTTTATCAGATTAGATTATTATGAAAATTCAGATTAGTAAAAAAAAAAAAAAAAGATCAATTTCAGTATATGATATTTTATGAAAACTTTTAAGAATTTCTGCCCTAAAATTTTCTTGTATATACTAACCAAATTTAACAGGAATGTTCCGTTTTGATATTCTCTGCTAGATTCCCCCATGAGGATCTTTCTTGTCGATGGAGCGGTAAAGGTGCTAAAATACCCCTAGTTTTTCGATACCGGTATGCTTTAATGAGAATCAGAATGAAAAGTCTCTTATGGATTTAAACTACAGTAGAGAATAAATCTAAATGGACATCTTAAGTTTATTGACCCATTAACAGACGGAACATTTTAGACTGATCCAAAATTAATAGAGTTGCAGAACTTTAATCCATTTGAAATTTTAAATTATTTCAATTCTCTGTGTGGAAAAAAATGTGTAAAATGAAGAAATTGCTTGTTGCAAGCCAATTCTTCTTTTTTCACAGTGTTTTCCTAATTCTTTTTCTTAAGGGGCGTCAAAAAATTAAGAGATAAAGCGAGGTATATAATAAATTTTCATACTGTCTGATTTTCCTAAACGTGGTCATATTTTTTGCAATAAACACCAAATGGAAAACCTTTACAGCGTTTGCCCTAGCAACCCATAATGCGCAAAGATATCATGATACATATATTGGACTAAATTCTTCAAGTAATTTGGATGATTTTCCTTAGGTTCAATTATTACTCTGGAAGGTAAACCTTTTTTATTTGGCTTCAAGATAGAACGATAAATTCGAAACGATAACTCTTTTAGCAAAAATTGCTACCCGTAAGTTACTCCCCTATATAATAATATTTGTTCAGCTATTTTCGACGGAAGATTTCTAATCACCAAAAAGAAATTAATGATAATAATAACAATAATAATAAAAACCTAACAAGAATACGCATGCGTGCTTCCACGTATTTGACAAATCATACTGACATTGATTTATCCTAATTAACACAATCAAAACTTGTACTTCTATCTCATCAAACATTTTTAATATTTCTGAAATTATTGTTGAAAATGCTTGTTGCCAACAACTTTTTCCTTTCTAAGAATGTTTTATCAGTTACTTTCTGAAGTGCAACTGATTTTATAATTTATATTGAATGAAGTTTATAGGTTCTATTGTCGCTCTGATTAAGCAAACAAACCTTAATTTTCATTTGGCTGCCTTTGTCAATATATGAAATTGTTACTCGGGTGAGCTATTCGCTCTCACAGTTCGATCCATGGAGACCAAGTGGACGGAAAGTCCTAAATTTAACCATTTTCTTTTAGAATATCTGGTTTTTACGTCTCTCTTTTTTAAACTTAAAAAAAAAAATGGAAAAAGAAGAAATTGCTTAAACAAGCAATTTCTTCTTTTTGCACAATATTTCTATCCCCAATGAATGGTTATTTTTCAAATTAAATCCACTTTAATTGTCGCCTGAATAAAACTTTGAATTTGGATAGGTCTGAACACTGACGACCTACTGTAGCCATCGCTTTGTGGTCTGGGTCGACAATTTCGCCACTTCTTCTAGGAGAAGGGTTGATAAAAATGTTTTTACAAAATATCACCTTGGCATACATATCACATTTTATGAAAATACATTGAAGTATGTTTATGTTAAGTTATTCACATAAAATATATATTAAAAAATCAGAAATGTTATGAATTGTCACAAGAAAATAGACTACCCGGGAACCGTGAAGTCAATAGCTTATCGATTTTTTTGAAAAGGAAATAGAATCTTGTAGATGTCAATCAATTTTATTTTGTCGTAAATGTTGTGCCCAATCTTGAGAATATGCCCATTCTTAAGAACGGGCAGACACATTTTGCCCATTCTTAAGAATGGTTGCCCATTCTTAAGAATGGTCAATACGGTTTGTATCTCAGTGTTATCTAACGCGTTTTTTCGACCAATATTGATCAATATATTAATGAATCGACCAACCAGTCGTCAATCAATTGCTTGATTAACCAATCAATAAATAAATGGTATATTTAACCGTGCGGGTTGACATACACAAAGCGAAGAGCTTTCATTTCTACAGAACACAATTTTGTCGCACTTCTCTACCACATTCGGAGCAGCTCGCACCCCGAGATAATTAAACAGGTTTATTCATTTTAACTTTTACAAGTTTCTGTTCCAAACTGGACTCTAAATACTTTAAATAGTCAAGATTTAACACATTGTGATAGATAACGCAATGAACTCATGGTCCGTCAGGTCGTACCTGAACTATTTCGTACCTTATTGTATCTATCGCTAGATTTGTACTCGTTGTTTTATACTTTAACCCTTTAGTGTACAATCCCAGGTTTTTACGTCCCTGCGATTTTATACCTGGCAAAACATTGGGGGAGAAGAAGAAATTGTAACAAGCCATTTCTACAATAATTTCTACCTTGTAGGGTGATTGCTTTTTAAATTGCACTCTCTTTTAATTGTCATCTGCAACTTCTTTGGATTTGGAAAAGTGTTAAATTTTGAGAAAACCAGGAAAGTGTTGAGGGCTTTTTTGCAAGGAATGGTTATAGGCCTAATTTTAGAACTGTTGCCTTTTACTTTTCAATGTAGTGATATTATCCTATTGCATCATATAGGATTTAAAAAGCATTTTATTAAGCCATAGCCCGGATGGTAGGGTATAATGTTTATGTGGGTCCACCCTGGTCCAAATAAAGAACCGGGTTCTGCAGTTAAAGAAATTATGGAATTGTCAATTAACTCTTTCCTGTACAATCCCTGGTTTTTACATCCCTGTGATTTTATACTTGACAAAACATTGTAGAAAAAGAAAAAAAAGCTTCACAAGCAATTTCTTTTTCCACAATATTTTCTACCCTTCTGAATGGTTATTTTTTAGATTAAATCCACTTTAAATTTTTGTCTGCAAAACCTTTGAATTTTGACAGGTCTAAAATTTTGAAAAACAGGAAGGGTTAATGTGTATAATGTGTGTAGGTCCGCCCGATTCAAATCATGGACCCGGGTTCTGCAAGTTAAGGCAAATTATTATATTGACAAGATGAATGCATTTGAATAGTCTTTTGAATGGTATAGATCAGAATGGAAAAGGTTTGATTGTGTGAAAAACTTTCAGAATGTTAAAAACATGAAAAAATAAGACCCATTAAAACTGCATTTCAATGTCACACCGTCACTCAAGTTTTGTCTTGACCGATTATTGATTAATTGAATGGGGTTTAACGCAACTTGTAAAAGTATTTCAGTCATATCCCAGCGGCTGGAGCACCTAACAATGGTTTCCTGTTATTTCTCACCCCAGTACTACCACTACATCCTTACCTGGCCTCAAACTGCTATCCCGCGTAGGTTTACGATTATCCACCCATTGGTGAGAGACAAATATCTGAAGAATATTGTGCCGCCGCCGGGGATCAAACATATGACATCCCATTTTGAAGTTGGACGGAAGATAAACAATAACAACACATATTTATTGGATTGACTTCCCTTACATTTTATTTTAAGCCAATTTAATAGTACTGCAGTCATATCATGGAGGCTTGAGCACCTACCCCTAGATTCCTGGTAATTCTTACACTAGTGCAAAAACAACATCCTTTCTGTGCCCCCAGCTGCTCATTAGACTTAGGTTTACAATTATCTACCCATTTGCGGGAGGCAAATGTCTGAATGGATTTTTGTCCCAGCCGGGATTGAATTCACGACCTCGCAACTGGGAATGGCATATGCTACTAACTGCGCTTTAGCCGCAGTCCCCAAAAGTTATATTGTAATAGGCAATATACATGCAATGTGTTACAGTGTTTTCAATAGTCTTTATTTAACGCATCAGAATGTGGAGTTGAGTGAAAAAGGTTCATGAGCACATGCCAATTGAAATGAATTGTCCAATCCAGTTAGCGAGCCGCCCTCATAGCGCAGTTGGAAGTGCGTTTGACTGTCAATCTAGAGGTCCAAGGTTTGATCCCTGACAGTGACACTCATCCATTCCGACTATTAGTCTCTCACCAATGGGTCGATAATCGTAGACCTATGTGGGATAGCAGCTGGAGGCTAGGAAAGGATGTAATGGTAGTACTGGTGTGAGAAATACCAGGATTCCATTGTTAGGTGCTCCAGCCTCCGCAATATAACTGAAAAATTGTTGAAAGTGGCATAAAACCCCATTCAAACAAAACAATCCAGTTAGCTCAGTTTGTAACACACTTTTTGAAAAATTTACAAGTTGTGAGTTCTATCCCCATCTAAGCTATAACTCTTTCTGACATTAATTTGACAAAAGTCATTTTGACATTGTCCTTTCTGTACTTCTCTCCAATGTGAAATTGTAACAATCCGAGCACGAAAAAGCCTATCCTTTCAGAGAAAAGGATCCTCAATCCTAAATGGGTCGACCTTGTCTATATATAACTCCAAATAGTCACTTGACTTTCTGACAGTTCCCTAATTTGCATAATCACTGCAAATTACCTCCCCTGGAACCGTTACAAAATATTTATATGATTATAAGTAGTTCCCTAAGTAGATGAGCATTTGGTAGCCCATATATTGTTCCAGTTTCACTATTGAAAAGAATGACAAGAAGCCATGGTTAGGTGACCAATTTCTGTATAATAACTGAATAACTGTTGCAATGGACATTAAGTGAAATACAATCAATCCAAATGAAATGGATTTAAATCTATGCAACAAGGAATTAAAACTACATGCCGATCATTATAGATTGTATAGTTGTGTGGAAATACAGATTTGCTCTACTATGGGCAAGTAAGACATTTTACTTTTCCAGAATTTAAACAAACTTGTCTCCTAAAAGTTGAAGGGATAGATTTAGAGAAAAAGTTGTTGATAATGAAGCAAATGCTCTTTTCTTCACTTACATCAATGTTTTACACCCTTAAATATAGAATCATCATAATTTCCCATTATACACTTTTTCTTCACCCATTTCCAGATGGCAAATTTTTAGACTGGTCTGAATTGAAAGGAGTTACATAAGCCAATATAAAGCTTATGTAATTTTAGATTTTTTTAACTTACTGGGTAGAAAACATTGTTGAAAATGAAGAAATTGCTTGTTTCAAGCAATTTCTTCATTTTCCACAATTTTTTCCAATTGTTTTTCTTGATGGGCATCAAAGAGTGTGACTGTATGGGAATGGGATAAGATCTGTTTTGTACCATTCCAAGATATGCCCTAGTATTTACTAGTCCTTCGGAAAGTTGCCTTTGAACAATGTACTTTTCCCTAAGTAGATAAACCTGAGATGTCAGACAAATGGGCATGTGAATTCCACACCCATGAGTTTGGACCATCAAACCTTGGTGAAGAAGAACAATTTTTCAAAGGGGTCTTGCATGGCTAAATGCTAAGGTCTGCAGACAAATTGTAATCAACAAGAAGTCAAGGGTTATGGCTTTGAATCCCATCTGCACCACTGGTCATGAGGGTTTGTCCTTGGGCAAGACATTTCAGGGCTCAAGCCTAGCACTAGTGGTACGCAATAAATAAGTGAACTTTACTGTGAAAGAATATTCAGAGTGGCATTATACCTAACTCTTTACAAAAGTTAAGACTTACTTTGTCAAAATTCAAAGAAGTTGTAGACAACAATGAAATTAGAGTGCAGAGTTTGAAAAGTAGCTAACCCACAGAGTAGAAACTATAGTGGGAAAAGAAGAGTTTACTTGTTGCAAGCAATTTCTTTTTTTTTCCAAAATATTTTCTCAAGTATAAAATCTTAAGGACTTATAAAGCAGGGATTGCACAGGAATGTGTTAATTAAAAGAAGATGCCTATTAAGAACATACAAATTCTTTGCAGTCTAATAAGAAATAATACTTTCAGACTCAACAAAGATGCTCTCCACACTGAGTTTATTGCTACAAGCTAACATCTGCTGAGTTGACTTGATCACTCATTTATCAATGTTGTCAACACAAAGTCTATTGTTTTTCAGATTTAATTTCAAGTTCATATCACCCAATGAAATGCAATGTCATTGACATCACTGTTCATGCAAACAATCAATATCCTGTATCCATTAAAGAGGTGATCAAAAGCAATCAGTCATTTAGCTCACCTGGTCACAATATGCTCATGGTGAGATTTTGTGATCCTTTAATGTGGGGCATAAATTCAGCAATACCACTTTAGATTTCACAATTTTTGGTGGGTTTTCCCAAACTTGCAGAAATTTCTGAATGGTCATTAGGAAGATCCCTTTGGACTTTGATGACATTCTGTCCTATTTCACAGGAAAAGTGTTCTAAATGCCAGTTTTCTCTTTAAAATGCAGCAGGTGCTTAATTTTGGCTAGATCTTTCTCAAACTTGCTGGAAGTGGTTATATAGTAATGAGGAATATTTCTATTGGAAAGAGTGACATTCTGTTAAATGTGACATGAAAAGATACCTTAGTGAACATTTTGCTCAGCTGATTTAGCTCAGTTGTTCATGCAATGTTCTCTCAATCCTGGGACTGTGATTTTGAACCCCGTCTCAGCCAACATTCTCTCTGACAGCTCATCACAACATGCATCATATGGCTCTCACTTATGGTCATATGAGCTGTAATGTGCCTAAGTTGTTTTAAAAGTCAAAGGTTGTACTTGTGTGAGAAATGACAGGAGCCATGGTTAGGTGCACCAGTCATATGATATACATGTATCAGAAATACTGTTGAAAGTGGCCTTAAACATCATTCAACAAATAAACCTTGATGACAATTTCCTATAATTACAGCTATACAAGTTTTGCACATTCTCTTACATGCAAGGAAGATCCTTGTATTGAATATCATAAAAAGGGGCCTTTACCCTTTCCTGTTTGTCAAAATTTTAACTTGTTCAATTTGAAAGAAGATGCAGACAATGATTAAAAGAGAGTGCAATTTGAAAAGTAACCAACATTACAGGGTAGAAATTATTGTGGAAAAGAAGAAATTGCTCGTTATAAGCAATTTCTTCTTTTCCCACAATGATTTTCCCAGTATGAAACCATAGGGACCTATAAACCAGGGATTTAACAGGAAAGTGTTAATGATAATTGCCTTGTTATGGCTTACAAGTCAAAAATCTTGGCTAAGTCTATGTGTTTTATGCTGTAGGGGGCTGTAGGGGAATTCCCAATCTTTTTTTAAGCTATGGGGAAGTCCCACTATCAAATATAATAGCATATTACACCCAATATCAAGAGAAACTGGGCCATTCATACAGATTAACAAAATGTTCGACAGATCCAAGTTAAAAGAAGTTGCAGACAACAATTACACCTTGATTTAAATTATTATAATCTTTGTCTTTTGGGTAAAAACATTGTAGATAATGAAAAAAATGGCTTATAAGAAGCAAGGTTGCCAAAAAGCAAAATTGTCTGGTCATGAGTTAATAAGTCAAATTTGTAGAAAGTATCATAATGTTAACAAAATACTTATTTTCCATCAAGTAAGAAGGGGATTTAGTATCTATAACAGCTTTGAAGCTCATTTTATATTTTTATGCCCCCGTATCAAAAGATGGGGGCATATTGTTTTACCGTTGTCCGTCTGTCTGTCATTGAGTCTGCCTGTCTGTCTGTCTGCAAAACTTATTCAAAAAACTTAACAGTGCCAATTACTACCAGCCTATTCAAGATATATCTCCATAATACGCATCTTCTCATTTCAAGCTCAAGGTCATGTGATAAGGTCAAGGTCATGGTCAAGGTCACATACCAAGATCAATTGCAAAAAAAACCTCTCATGTACTGCAGGGACATTGTGTTTCACAAACACAATTTGTTTGCCTTTACATTTTTTCCACCTTTTTAAGATATTTGTATGGTTATCTAAATGACCCTTTACTCTAAATATTGTTATTTAATATCAAGGGATCATTGCAAAACTGTAGTTACTCTGTTTTTCGCAAATTTTACAGGAGAGAGGAGAAACATTCTCATTTTGTCATTTCTAATTACTAAAGGAAAAATTCTGAACATATTTTCCTTTCCTTCATTAAAAGAAAATATTAAAGAAAAGAAATTGGAAAAAAGTTGAATATAATGAGTTATATGTAAATGTGTGGGTTACTACAGTATTGCACTGAAACAGCTCTATTTTTAATAAAGATTCATTGCATTACTGTAGTAACTAGAGTAACTATTGTATTGCTATCTAATTCTGATAAATTTTATGAAAAAAAATCTGTGCAATAATTAAGAAAATATTAATAAAGCTTATTAAATGGAGATGCCTGGATCAACATTATATGCATTGTTGATAGGTTACTTGAAGATTGTTACTGCAGCTTGAATACCTGCTGTAGATACATAGTTTTGATATCCCTCAGGCATTATATAATCTGACTTCTATTAGCCTACCATCAACCTTGCCTACTAATTCTTGCAATAGCACAATCCAAAATAAGTATTTAATACAAAAAAATTTTTAGTTTGATTTTGAGCCAATTCTAACTCTGGCTGAAGGGGATTTGACTCTGTCATGACCCAATAAAATATATTCTTATAAATTTTCCACAGAAAATATTTTGACCCAACAAAATAGTTTCTTATAAATTTTCCACAGCAAATATTTGATGGATTTAAAACAAATTTCACAGGGATTATCCTTGGTTACCCTTTTTCTGTTTCTGAAATGATTTTTCTTTTTTTCTATTGCCAAGTCCAATCCCCATAAAATAATTATGTATAGTGAAAAATCCTTTTATCAGAACCTTTGGTCAGGTTTTAACCAAATTCTAAAACAATAGTTTTTGGAAGAGCTTTCTCATATTTCTGAAAACATAGCTTTTATATACAAAAAAAGTTTCTTGGGTGATCCCTTATCATGCAGATCCCTTATTATAACCATGAAATAACAAGGGGGCTTTTATAGGCCCATGTTTTGTATATTGATTTCACAATAACTAATGCTTCATCATGTGGTAGATGTGCCATTTGAAAAAAGATTTTCAGATACCTTTCCTAGATGTTTCCTAAAATTAAAAAAAGAAATCTTTAAACATCTTCTCTCAATTAAACAATGAGACCTAGAGCTTTCAGATCTTACATGCAGAATCACCTTACGGTACTCAATAAAAATTCTGATTTTTAGTCTTGGATCAACATAACCCCTAAGTAGTGAGCTCATGTTTTTCATGAAATAGTTAGACAGGATAACTTCTCTGTCCTTAACAAATGACATATGAGCTTTCAGTTTATTCATGCAGAATCATCTAAATGTTATTGTGCTTAACTCTCTCAAATCATTACTTGTAGATGAACATGAGCTTTTTGTTGTGGGTTCCTAATTTTTTCATAGAGATAAGAAAATCTTTAAAAAATCATTGCCTAAATCTTTCAAATTTTGCATGCAGAAACTTGGCCTAAAAACTTCAATGTCGAAGTTTTTGAACATAAGCTCTGTATTGTCCATTCCAATGGTGGAGTAATTAACCCATTACAAGACAACAATATTTTAGACTGGCCCAGTTTGAAAGAAGTTGCAGATGACAATTTAAAATTGGTGAAATTAAGAAAATCTTCATCTTTTAGAGAAAAAAACATTGTGGCTATTGAAGATACTGCTTGTCACAATCAATTCCATCCTTATCCTCAATGTTTTCCAAAGCTTTTTTCTTGGGGGGCATCAAAAGGTGTAATTGTAATGAAATTTGTGAAGAATTAATTCTTTTGAAAATTACATCTCCTAAAGCAGAAGTCCTAAGAGCCTGTAAATTTTTTATTCAGAAGCTTTCTGCATTAGTTCCTAAATTATATTACTCAGAGTACAATATAAACCGTGTGTTAAAGTTCCCTTGACTTCACAAAAAGATTCAAAAGGGATTCTTCAAAACTTGTCTCCCTTGAAAACAAGTCCCAAGTCTTCAACATTTTGCATGCAAACTTTTGCCTTATGGAACCCTACTACAATACTATAAATGAGAACTTTTTTATCAATATATATAGGCCAAACTAACCATCAGAGTTCAACCAAACTTCACAGAATGAGCCAAAGGTCATGCTCTTTCAAGAAAAATCCTCTTCTGCCAAATCACAAGGCCTATGGATTTGATATTTGGTATGTATCAATGCCTATTGACTATCTACCAAAATACTTCAAAGAATTACTGTAATCTGAAAATAAGCCCTTTCTGTATGATCCCTGATTTTACAATTGAATAAAGAAAGGAATCTTCTCCCAAACCATAAGGCCTTGACCTTTGATTTGATGGGGGAATCTAAAATTATCACTCTATAAAACAGATTTAAATTTTGTTATCTTTCATTTGTTTTTGCCTACATGAGTTATATTGGGATATATAATGGTTAGATTGGTTAATTGAATGGGGTTAACGCCGCTTTTAACAGTATTTCAGTCATATTGTGACGGCTGGAGCACCTAACAATGGATTCCTGGTATTTCTCACACCAGTACTACCACTACATCCTTTCCTAGCCTCCAGCTGCTATCCCAGTTAGGTTTATGATTATCCACCCATTGGCTAGATACAATTGTCGGAAAGAATATGTGCTGCCTCCGGGGATCCAACCTATGACATCCCATAATTGAAAATTAGGAGTCTGACACGCTACCGACTGCGCTATGACGGCGGCCATATGCTGGTTAGAACAGTATATCAGTATCATTCAAAGGGCTTAACCCATTACCACATAATGACGCCTCTGACGCTCAAGAGAGACAATTGGGAAAGCATGGTATGAAATGAAGATTTCTTCATTTTGCACCATGTTTTCTACCCAGTTAGTTGAAAAAGCCTAAAATTTTGTGAACTTTAAAAAAGTTGTCTGCAACCCCTTTCAATTTGGGCCAGTCTAAAACTTTGTTGTCTGATAATGGGTTAATTTTGCATCTTCATAATGCAGACAACAATGTGGTTAGATGCAGTTTGAAATGAAATCATTCTATGTAGTAGAAAATATTATGGAAAAAGAAGAAATTACTTGTTACAAGCAATTTCTTCCCTTTCCATAATCTTTTCTCAAGTATAAAATCACAGCTAGGTAAAATCCCGAGTTGGAACAGGAAGGGGTGAGATACAAACTATGTTACATACCAAATGATTTAGTATGTCATTTAAAGCATCTTGTTGTAATAGTTATTTTTGCCATTTCAATTTTAAGATTACATGTACCTTTATTTTCACTTGTATGTCAAATTAGAAATTCATTTAACTACTTTGAAGAGAACAGCTATATTGAAGTCAGTTGTTTGTTTGTTTGTTTGTATGGTAATTAATGCCACACTTTAACCCTTTCCTGGTTTTTGAAATTCTAGACTGGTCCAAATTGAAAGAGGATGCAGACGACAATGAAAATTGGATGCAATTCTAATAAAAACCATTCTATGTGGTAGAAAACATTGTGGGAAAAGGAGAAATTGCTTATTATAAGCAATTTCTCCTTTTTCCACAATGTTTTCTCAAGTATAAAATCCCAATGACGTAAAATCCCGGGTTTAAACAGGAAAGGGTTAAAGATTTCCAGTTATATCATCACTTACTCTGGTTTTAAGGCATTGTAATTTTAAACTTAGAGAACATTGTGGGAAAAGAAGAAATTCTTTGTAACATGCAATTTCTTCTTTTCCCGCAATATTTTCTACTAAGTAGATTGGTAACTTTAAAATTGCACCCTTTTTATATTGTCTCCTGCAACTTCTTTGAATTTTGACAAGCCTTTACTTTTAAAAAAAACAGGAAAGAATTATTAGAGTAATTATGAGCTTCCTCCTTATCAGTAAATGTAGGCTTGGGCTTTGAATATCTTGCCCCAAAACATAGATACCTATGTGACAAGCAGTGCAGTTGTAGAGATTCCAACCTGCAACCCTCATTTTCTCTCAGATTTATAGCCTGCCACTACTGAGAGATGCAAAACTCTTGGTCGATTGTTGAATAAACAGGATCACTATGAGCGAAACTTCTTTGCTTATTTCTGCTTTTTTTTTTTCATTTAACCTATTCCTACACAACAACACTTTTGGATGCCCCTCAAGAAAAAGAATTGGGAAAACATTGTGTAAAATGAAGAAATTGTTACAAGCAATTTCTTCATCTTACATAATGTTTTCTACCCAGAAGTTTTAAAAGAAATCTAAAATTTCTCAGATTTTAAATTTTTGTCTGCAACTCATTTCAATTTGGACAAGTCTTAAATCTTGGTATCTGGTAATGAGTTAAATATAAATTTTTATTCGACATGGATTTGATACATTTGCATTTGGCCTGTAAACATAGCTTATTTTATATTCACTTGCCAAATATTTAATTACTATCTTTCTTTTTTATTTGTTTGTAGTTCAATGCTTTTTTCAACTGTATCTCAGTTATATCAGGGCAACTGATGCACCTAACCATGGCTTCCTGTTTTCCATACCAGAACATCAACATTCAAGGAGCTACCATATAATGTCAATGAAGAGTACTTTTCATTTGGCGATTTGTGAGAGACAAATTAATCACACATGCAATGACACATGTTGAAAATGAATATAGCTAATCTGTGGTTCAATCTCTTAACCTTTGGATTCAGGATCAAAGTGTGTTACTGACTAAGTTTTAAACTGAGTTTAGTCGTATTAGCTCACCATACAACAAGATGCTCATGGTGGGCTTTTTGATTGTTTAATGTCCGGATTGTCCTCTGGTTGTATGTCATCCATTGTCAATTCAGTGTAAAAGCTCTACAGGTAACAATTTTGGTGCAACCTACTCAAATATGCTGGATTTTTTTAAATTGTACTGTTGATGATTTCAATTTTATATGTTGACATTCCGTCCAATATCAAGGGGCGAAATTGTAATAATGACCATGTCAAGGCTACCGCTCTACCTTTGCAGTTTGGGGTAAATCTTTCTATAGCATGCTTAAAATGTTTGTATTGTCATAGGGATGATCTCCATTTACCCATTACCAGCTGGAAAAATTTAAGACTGGTCAAAATTGAATGGAGTTGCAGACAACAATTTAAAGTTTATGAAATTTTAGATTTTTTAACTTTCTGGGCAGAAATCATTGTGAAAAATGAAGAAATTGCTTGTAACAAGCAATTTCTTCATTTTACACAATGTTTTTCCAGTTATTTTTCTTAATGGGTGTCCAAAAGTTTCATTGTGTGGTTATGGGTTAAATAATCATGGTTCAATTCTGCCTATACCAGGGGAAAATCCAATTTCCTTGTTCAACTCAACATATCACTCTTTTGGCTATCAGATTACTTCAAGAATTTTGATCAGATGGAGAACATGGCTTATTTGATGGAAACATTATATGTTGAAAGCTTTAAAGATCCACTCAGAAACCAGAGGATAGATTTCAACCAAATTTTGCAGGAGGGATCCTTGTGTGACCCTGAATCAGATTCCTTAAACAAATTTGATCAGATGAAAATCATGTCTTTAACCCATTCCCACACAATGACACTTTCTGTCACCCCTCAAGAAAGACAGTTGAGAAAACATTGTGTAAATGAAGCAATTGGCTTGAACAAAGCTATTTCTTCATTTTCCACAATGTTTTTAAAAAAAATTGAAAAATTAGAAATTTCACAGCATTCAATTTGTTGTCTGCAACTCTTTTTTAATTTGCACTGGTCTAAAACTTTGTCATGTGGTTAAGGATTAACGGGCAGGGCTAATTTCCAAATATGGTGAAAACTTTAAAGAAACTTTTTCTCAGAAACTAGTTGATTGATTTCATTCTTATTTCACAGGGATGAGCCTTTGGTGACTTTCATCAGATTTTTTTTAAAGAATACTGATCGAATGAAAAATGTTGGTTAAATGGGTGGGTCTTATTGCCATATATGGTAGATAGTGAAAACTTTTATTTCTCAGATACAAGCCGACTTATTTCAACCAAATTTCACAGGAATTATCTTTTAGAGACCCTTTATCAGATTTCTTCAATGAATTCGATTGTATTAAAAGCATGACTTTTTGATGGTGGGGGGCGTATTTCCATATATGAAATATATTCTGAAAACTTTAAAATCTTCACAGAATCCTGTGGATCGGGATTTTTAACCAAATTTCACAGGAATGACCTTCAGATACCTTCATATAGCCTTGGTCAGTTGAAAAAACATGACTTTTATGTCCATGGCATAGAATGGATACATGTATTTTGAAAATTTTGTAAATACCTTTCCATTTGAATGAATTTTATATACCTTAACTTCACTATTGTAAAAAAATGAAAAGTTTTAACCCTTTCCTGTTTTATGAAATTTTAGACTGGTCCAATTTGAAAGAGGTTGCAGGCAACAATGAAAAATGCATACAATTTGAAATCTGACCATCCTATGTGGTAGAAAATATTGTGGGAAAAGGAGAAATTGCTTGTTACAAGCAATTTCTCCTTTTTCCACAATGTTTTCTCAAGTATAAAATCACAGTGACGGAAAATCCCGTGTTTATCCAGGAAAGGGTTAAATGCTTCTGTAGAACTATTTCAAAGAATTCAGTGCCCAGATTTATTTGCCAGATATGGCAAAGATAATTCAGTTTATATTGAAATCTGTTGCCACGGCAATATTGCTTTCGATATCATGTCAGAATCCTAATCAGCTAGGGTGTTCCAGGTTCGGTCCTGGGTTTGCGGCAAATGTGCTTTCTGACATTTGTGAAGGCTCGGAAAGGATGTAGTTATTGTGTGCTCTTGAGAAATTCTAGGAATCCATGGTTAGATATATACATGTATGAAGTATTGTTTTGTCTTAGAGGCAATGTAATTGTAACTACTCATCTAATCACCCTTTTTGTCCATTATATTTATGAAACATGCTTAAATGTTTGTGTAGTCACCAAAATGGCCCCTTTATAAAGGGATGGTTACTTTAGTAGAATAGACGACACAAGTGATTTAGCATCACATGTTACTCTAGTTTGTGACTGATTACCACATAATTTCACTTACCGCCCTGAAGAAATATGATTAGGGAAAATTTGAAGCAAAAGGAGAAAATGGCTTGTAACAAGCAATTTTGCCTTTTTTTCAAATATTTTCTACCTTATTTGGCGCTTATTTCCAATATGAGTAGACTTTGCAAAATTTTCTGCAGCTTAATTCTTTCAGTTTTTACATTATCTAACATTTGTCTGGTAATTGGTTAACCCATTCCCACACAAGAAAATTTTACAATGTTCCAAAGAAGTTGCAGATGATATTTAAACTCAATGAACTTTTAGATATTTCATATTCCTGGTTATAAAACATTGTGGAAAATGAAGAAATTGCTCGTTACAAGCAATTTCTTTATTTTACACAATGTTTACCAACTGTGTTTTAGTGGTGTCAAAAAGCGCCATTTTGTGGGATTGGGTTAAAAGGTGTTTTCCTTTACGATGCTGTCCGGTGATCTTGCCCATCTAAAATAACTTCCATAGTGCGCAAGATCAACGGACGCACAAGATCACCGGACACGACTGTATCAAGGTGCTACCGTTTTCCCTGAGGCGTAAAACCTCTAATTGTCACGGTTACAATTCGCTGAATAACATCACACACTTACAAATGTCACTCATGTCTTATTTTTAATCAAAAGACGGGTTTATACGCTAACAGAATACGGTAGAAACAGTCATAGTGACATCGCCATTTATTAAGGATTGACTGCGTTCCGTCTTGTTTTTTTCTAAGATGGAAGATCGGTGTAGCTTCCAGAATAAGATTACGTAATTTTAGATCTTATTAATCTTACAAAAACAATATGATCATTATATTTTATTTTGCCATTGGACGGCCTTTTAAAAAGATTATTGGTTCACCGGAAGTTATGTCGAACGGCTGTAGTGAAGCCGTATCGGAGTTGTTTTTTTTATAAAATAAAAATATAAGACGTACATTTATTAGAATTACATTGAAGAGCTTGAATACTAAGCATTTATATATCGTTGATAAGCAATCAAATTATCGTACTACAGCTGATTCGTAACTACAGCTGAAAAATGATTTAGTTGCCAGGTTTTGAACCCTTTCGACGATATGGTGAATTGATATTTCACAGGGGTTCTTACATAAGTTAAAGTTGCCATTTACCATGAACTTAGAAACGCTAATCCCAGTGAAAAACGTCGATAAAATCAGGAAGCGTGCGTGTGATGCACACTGCCTAGGGTCGACGTTTATCTAGGCTAATTGATGGCTCCATTTTGCATGTTTTCAGGTTACACTAAATTAACCCATTCCCACTCGACAGATTTCTAGACTGGTCCAAATTGAAAGAAGTTGCAGACAACAATTTCAAATTCGTGAGATTTGAAAAAAATAATTTTGTATTCAGGGTAGAAAACATCGTGGAAATTGAAGTAATTGCTTGTGACAAGCAATATCTTCAAAGTCCACAATGTTTTCTAAATCTATTTTCTTGAGGTGCGTGAAAAAGCGGGATAGTTTGGGAATAGGTTAATATAACCCGTCAATCAAAAAGGGACCTACTCGATGGTGCGAAAAGTGTTGTCCCTGGCCAGACTGCACGGGCCAGGTTCGAAACTTTTCGATTGATATGATAGGCTTATTTAATGCAGAATTACCTACTCCCAACTTTGATTTACCATTCCTAATTGACCAATTGCTGGCAACGCCAAATGACTCCAGAGGCCCCGCCCATTAACTCCAACAAGAAGTTCTCTGCGATTTAAAACGGCGTTATTTTGAAAAAGAAAAATGGTCATTAGCATGTAACAACAAGGTTTTATAAATAGTTGGCGACATAAACGTCGTACAAATAGCTTGAAAAGCTGTAGTTACGATATTTAAGTCGCTAACCCAACGAAAAAGGTCAACAAAAATGGCGGCCAATGATGGAGATCAAAGTCGTTTCTAAGCTCAATGAATGATTTCATTGGTCGATAGGTTATTTGATTGACAGCCGCGATTGGTCTATTGACGGACCGTTGGCCACGTCAACTGACTCTTACAGGAAATTCAACTTCAATATCAAACGGCAAAACAATTGAAATAAATACAGCCAGAACCCGGTATCCAAAAAGTAAAGTGGTTGGTTGGCGACTTAAACGTCGAAACTACAGTCAGACCAACCAAAATGCTCCAAATGCAGGCCAATGTCGAGTTAAAAGTTCACTTCCGGTATGAATGTTTGAGTGTTTGACTGACAGCCGCTACTTTTCATTTGATTGATCCCTTGCCAGGCTCACTGATCTCCGACATGACAGGTCGTCTGAGATTGTAAACCGACATTATTTTGTTATATACTTGTAGACATCAAATAAAATAAAAATCGTTGGTAGGTGACCTTAACCTGAACGTCGTCACTGCAGCTTGTATGGATACGGCGTCAAAGTCGCCAAACCAGCAAAATTGTTTGATATCAGGTTGATCAAAATTCGCTCCAGGATTGAATGAATTATTTGATTGGTTAATCGATTCTGATTGTCATCTACGATCTGTCAAATGACCCTCGCTGAACCGCATCTCTTCTTCAAATATTTGTTTTACGGACACCCCCGCCCCCACAAACGGGAGTTCCTTTCCACTTGACGATGTAAATCTTCGATGAATTGTGTTGATAAACTAACCACATTTGTGATATTCAGATGAATTAGAAACCTTGCTCAACTAAAAAAATTAATATTGGAAATAAAATATATTTAGATAAAAACATTTTGTCTCTATTTTTTTACCTGTCCCACAACCGTCTAAATTGGTTCATCTGTAAACAAGGATATCCTTAATAAATAAGTAAATAAATTAAAAGAGTAATAACAACAACGACAACAACAACGACAACAACAACAACAACAACCACTACATAATATTATCGGTCCTGAGTAAATATGTTAGTGAAACACCGCACCCCAGTAACAGCCTTTTACGGAAATTAGACCTTGAAAAGAGACCTCGACCTTGCATGTTAAATGTTAATGTTTTGCAGAAGTTTGACCTTGATATATAATCTTGACTTTGCCACATGACTTCGACCTTTGTGTCTCCAGTTGCGTATGCCCGAGATATATCATGCCAAGCATCAGCAATGTATCTTGGATAGTCTGTAAGTCAGACCGACAACACACGGAAAGACAGACGGACAACGGTAAAACAATATGATCATGCTAAGACGAGCTTAACCAAATACCAGAGGACACATTTTAGACTGGTTCAAATTGACAATTTGAATTTGGTATTGGTAAAAATCATTTTGTTTTAGGGTATAAAATGGGTTAAGATACTATCTAAACTATCGAAATAACAAAAACAAAAATAATGGAAAAAAATACCCCCGCTTACAGTAATGTTTTTTTTTTGTTTTGTGTACATTTGTCAAGACTTCCGAATTAATTCTTTGTTTTCATACGCGATTTAGCATTCTCCTTTTATGACAATGACTAACAGATGACGTCATAAGTTTACAGAATGTAGCAGATTATAGCCCTTTTCAAAGATGAAAAAAAAAACAACAACAAAAAACCAAAAAACCACGACCCCCTTACATAGCCTAAAATAAAGCTAAAACTCAGCTTTGATCTATTAAACTTATGCCTTAGATAAAGCACCTAAAAGGTTACACGTCAACGCATGGTTTAACTCCATAAATCAAAGTACTGAAAGTACTGTGAACTAGCAAAGCATGATTGAATTTAGAAAATCCTTCCCCCTGTTGGGTAGAAAACATTATGGACATTGAAGAAATTGCTTGTCACAAGCAATTTCATCATTGTCCAAAGTGTTTTCAAAAGCTTCTTTCTTAAGATACTTAAAAAGCGGAATTGAGTTGGAATTGGTTAAATAGCATGCTTTTGACAGAGTTCCCTACAATTTAAATAGAGTTTGCAATATTCCTGAAATACATTAGAACTATTTTGTATTGCGTAGACATTCCATGGTTTTAGAGGATAAGCCTCCAGTGGCAGTTTACACTCGTTTACCTTTGAGACGACCTAAACATTTTGTCTGTTAACTTAAGCTATCAAAGCTGACGCTTTACTATCTAAAAAGGCGCTATTTTATGTCAAAGTCAAAGTGCTTTACAGTTTCAGCTGTCGTCCGGAGCGATGCATGATTATTGGAAGGGAAGCAACTCAAGTCAACAGTGATTAATTTTGCAATAAGTTTTTATCTCCCTTATGTACATTATACATGTAAAAGAAAGTACTTTTCGTGACTGTGTCCGCAATGTTTTATGTCGTAGTGGCTCACATCAGTAAGTGGAATTTCTATAGCTTTACTAAGAGAGTTAAGTATCCGTACCTGTAAAGAAAACGTGCGAATCACATGAAAATTATTGTGCGAATGTATTGTGATAGTACAATATGTTTTCAATTCAATGCCAAATGGTGGTCTTTTCAACCCTATCGACTCCGCTGTGAACCTACGGCATTTTGGTAGTCAAACGCCGATAGACACTTTGCAGTGAAGATTTATGTCCTCAAAATGCGACTGATCGCATCATGAAATAATATGCAACGTCCAAAATGGTCACTAGTTACTTCAATTATAAATTAAAGCCAATATATCAATAGTTGGAAATTAACTCGTCATGCCATGAGCACGATTTCGTTTGTTTGAATGGGGTTTAATGCCGCTTTTATTTTGGCGGCTTGAGCACCTAACAATGGATTTCTGGTGTATTTCGCACCAGTACTACCATTACATCCTTTTCTAGCCCCCAGCTGCCATCCCACTTAGGTTTACGATTATTCATCCATTAGTGGGAGACAAATATCGGAGAAGATATGTGCTACTGCCGGGGCCCATGAGTAAAAAAGTGTTAAATTCGTTTGAATTAAGTTCACATCGACTTGGTCACAAAGGGGTGGCGTATCAAAGGGTTACGCATTCGTCTGAATCTGTCTGTGGCCTGTCTTACATGTATTCATATATATGATATATTGTCTGTGGGTTACCACAACATCGTAACTACAGACAAGTAAAGCTGTAATTGCGAGGTTTAGTTCGCCAAAAGGAGGTATACAATCGACCAATCGGGACTATTAATCAAATAAACAGTCGACCAATGAAGGCATTCATTTAGACCAGAAATGACTTTTGAACTCCGTCATTGGCCGCCATTTAGTTAACCTTTTTTTTGTTGGTTTTGCGACTTAAACGTCGTAACTACAGATTTTACAAGCTGTAATTACAACGTTTAGGTCGCAAACCAACTATTCTTCCCTTTTATTACATGCTACTTGCCATAAATTTTGCAGAATAGCGCCTTTTAAAATCGAAGCGGGCCTTCCTGTTCGAGTCGATGGGCGTGGGAAATGGAGTAGGTGGATGGTGGACAGCGGTTAGTCAATTCTACCTACCTCAATATCCAGTAAGCCAGTATCAGTGTGAAGCTGTGTTAACTCATTACCTGTCAGTTTTGAGATATAGCACAGTCGACCCTGACTCAAAATCATGTGGCGCTGAAATGTAACCAGATTTCTAGCTCATCTGAGCATAACATACTCATGGTGAGCTTTTGTAATCTGTGAGTGTCTGTCGTCCTTCATGCGCTGTTCGGCGACAACAATTAATGACCATTTCTTTGTTTACAGTCTATCTCAGTTACAACGTTAACCCATTCCCACTCAATCCCTCCTTTTTACGCCCCTCAATGAAAAAGCTTTGGAAAACATTGTGGAAAATGAAGAAATTGCTGGATCAAGCAATTTCTTCATTTTCCACGATGTTTTCTTTCCAAAAAGACGAAAAAAAAAAAAATAAAATAAAATTCCATCAACTTGAAATTGTTGTCTGCAGCTCCTTTCAATTTGGACCGGTCTAAAATTCCACTGTGTTGGAATGGGTTAAGCTCAATCTCGGTGAAACTTGGTCAGAATAATAGTCACGTTATGATGACCCTATAGAAATAAGAAAGTTTCAATCGAAAAAATGGAAAAAGGAGCTGTAACCTTTTTTCTTTGTTAAGAAATGGGTCACAAGTTTGTGGTTTTCTTGATGAAACTTGATCTGAATGTTAGTCAGGTCAAAGGTTGAGCCCTATTAAAAACCGGAACGTTCCGTTTGAAAACAATAGGTGAAGGGACTGAATAAAAATTCCATACGTTACACTCTACACCAGATTGTTTGTTCGATCATGGAAAAGAACCTTTTTGAATTTGAACTTTTCTGTTTGAAAAAAAACGTGGATAGGAGTCCTTAATGCAATTGCTTGTCTTTCATTTGAGACCACAATGTGGCTCAACCTTGGCTAACATTGGTCAGATTGTTTGTAAATTCATAAGGATATCGCATATTATAAAAAGTTTCTGTATTATTAAAAGCAAAAAAGTAGGTCACTAGTTCAAATTTTTGCTCGGTTTCAAAAAACTTATACGTACTGATTGTGTCTTCATAAATTCGACTCGCTCCGAAGTTTCCGACTCATGTTACTCATGTTACTCATGTTACTCTCTTCGATTAAGAATAAGTGAACACTTTAGGGACATCTTTGTCCCACTTTTTTAATTGGTTCTGTATTTAATTTGACGGATCTCTAATTCAAATAAAAAGTCGATCGACCAACTAAATTATTTATTGAGACAGGAAGTGGACTTTGAACTCCGACATTGGTGGACATTTATGTGAAGCAATTTTGTTGGTTTAAACGCCGTAACTACAACTTATTCAAGCTATTCTTACGACTTTTTGGTCGCAAACCAACCATTCTATTTTTGTATATAGAATATTGTTCGATGTTTAAAGAAGTCCTGTTTTAACCCATTCTTGCACAACGACGCTTTTTGACGCCCAATCCCTCCCAGAAAAACAATTGGAAAAACACTTTTCATTTTCCACAATGTTTTCTACCTAGAAAATTGAAATTTCAGCTTCTTTCTTTTGGATCAGTCTAAAGTTGTGCTAACTGGTAATGGGTTAACATCTATCTATTGGGCGAATAGTGAAATTTCTGACAAGACTATGTGGATGTCCAGCTAATCTTAGTCCTTTCTAGGCGTGTTTTTGTACTTGACCAATCGCGACTGTCCATCAAGGAATCAACCGACCAATCAAATAATTCATTCAGCAAGGAATTGAGCTTTGAACTCTAACATTTACCGCCATTTTTGTATAGCTTTTTCGTTGGTTTGGCAACTTAATCGTCGTAACTACAGCTTTTTCAAGTTGTAATTACGACTTTTAGGTCGCCATCAAACCACATCTTTACTTTGTTACATTCTGCTGGCTATGAATTTTGCAAAATAACACCGTTTAAAATCGAAGCGGGACTTCCAGTCGGAGTCGATTGTCGTGGCTAAAGGAGTAAGTGGGCGGGTTAGCGATTGGTCAATTGATGAAAATGTAACAGACAGGATCTTTTTGAGTTTATAGTAATTGAAGCTCATGAGATGCAAATGCAATTACCGTTGCATGCTCGTAAGAGAAAGAAAACGTGTGTCCAACTGGCTGGCTTATGACATGCCTTCCATGTGTTGGGATGAATGTGTTTGTCCCGCCCTGAAAAATAATTATCAATGTCCTATGAACAAATCTGAGAATAAACAAAATGCATTCTAAGTTTCGTCGTTTTGTCGAAGTACAGCTTAAATGACGCTTTATGCAAACAAGCATGGTTCTGTGCCGTATCCGTCAACATTAAAATTGGAGGACTATCACCTGATGAGTGAATGTGTGAAATATGAGCCCCCAAGCACTAGTTATGAAAGAATAATAAAAACTTTAACTAAGGATAAAGAATTTAAGAATTTGTAAACTTAGCCTGTTTCATTTTTATACCACCACCATTATCAACAACGACCCAACAAGTGAAAGCAAAAAAACACAGCAAACTGTAAAACGGTACCAAAGTTCCTCCAAACACCACTGTCAGTACGGCCAAGAATAAAGGACACATTGTGAGACGTGACTCCAAGAGTTCAAGAAGACAATGTCTTATCGTTACCACATACGAGTGTGTATTCTTTTTAATCGCTGCACAGACACGAAACCTGCAAATTGGAACCGTCAAGCGAAAATGGGATCTCCTTTGTGGAGAAAAAAAGTATTTACCTTGCTCAGTCTGCCAAGGCTCGAAACCGGTCGGTCTTTGAAGTTAATCTAAATCTAAAATGACCATTTTACCTATTACAGCATGTATATAACATTTTTCGAAACTCTATCTCTGGATGACCCCTGCTGCGCCCTATGTCTTTTTCAAATGCTTGTTTTACGGAACCAATAGGGACCGTTTTCGCTATAAACGTCATAAATGTTTTACATTTCTCAATATTTCCGGTGATAAAACAAAATCACTCACATAACTTTCAATACGGAGAAAGTTTTAAAATTTACATTTTGTGGGCAAATAAGGTTATCCTTTATGTCTAGAACATGTACAGACACATAGAAAAGTTATATTCGTTATTCGGAAATTAAAACAAAAATCAGTCTGCACTGGGCGTTTCCAACGATTCCATATGCCCGTAAATCAAAGACATTTCGCATTTCTAGGAAATAATACAGCAAATTTTGAATATTTGCTGTCTTTCTAGTTTTGAGATAGCAATTATCTACACAGCGGATATTGAAGATACTGATCAGACCGCGTGACCTCTGACCACGCCCTGTGAACTCCGACTATAACAATTTTGCAAAGCTTATATCAAAGTATCACATAAAAAATAAATAAATGAAAAATAGAAAGGTTGGTTGGCGACCTTTGTCACTGTAAGAGTTCAAAGTTCTCTTCCGTTTTATATAAATAATTTGATCAGTAGATTGGTTCTTTCTTTGACGGCCAGCAATCCGTCAAATATAATGCATGCAGTCGCAATTTCTGGATACCCATATCTCAATTTTTACGAAAAAAGAGAAAAAAGTAACAGTTCTAATAATTATAAATATATTATAAAAAAGGCAAAGGTTTTAACAGCTTTGGACAGATTTTATACGGACGTACTTTTCGTGCAAGAAAAAATACAAAGGGAATATTATGTTACGATAGCGATACAACATCTTGTATTTGCTTCTCGTGTCGCAGGAAAATTGTGGTATTTCACAAGACCGAAGGTCGAGTGGTATATCATTTTTTTTCTCAGCAGCGAGAAACAAGTACCAGATGTTGTTTCGCTATCTAAATGTAATATTCCATTTATTACATTCCTACATTTTTATCTAAATAAATTGATGAAATGATAAGATATAAAAATGAATTTCTACATGTGTTCCCATACTCCCTTTAACCTCGTTTAATCGCATTTTGACGTCATCTTCAGAATGACAATTTCGCCATCTTAGAAACCGTATTTGAAATTGTCAGGGACAGATGACTTTTCTGACGTGTCCGATTTTCTCTCTATGGAAAATATATATTTTACTAGAATTATTTAAATGTATATGATTAAAAATAGTTCCTTACGTATTGTGTCTAATGGAGGTAGGAATTTGATAGACACAGATTTTAAAACGTTACAGATATGTGTCTTGCTATTTTAACTCGGCATATGTTAGATATTAATCCAAGATTCTGCCAACAAAAGACAGAAGGCAGACAACGAAATTACAGTCTCAAAGCACCGATAGTTACGTACGGAAAAGACATTAAAACTTGATCATAAACGAAATCGTTTTAAAAAGGGAGAGAAATTTTTTGTTTTCATTGAGGTATGGAGCTATAAAACACCCAGCCAATCAAAACGCATTACTTGAAAATTTTAATTTGCAAATTTAAGGGCTAACCCATCCCAAGACAACCCCTCCTTTTTGCGCCCCTCAAGATAAAAGCTTTGGAAACATTGTGGAAATGAAGAAATTGCTTGTATCAATATCAATATCTTTATTATCTACAATGATTTCTATCCAAAAGGACGAAAAAAATCAACATTCTATCAACTTTAATTGTCATATGCAGTTTCTTTCAATTTGGACCAGTCTAAAATTTGTTGTGTGGGAATGGGTTAATAACCGACCCTATGAAAGATCCTATAGCTCGTTAATAAAGCGAAGACGACACCAATAATTTGTCAGAGAATTTGTAACTGAATACTGTATAATGAATTGTGTTGTTCGTGATCAGGAAATACAAGAACAAAACTCGCCTGTAAGACGCCCTGTCGAGAACAAGAACTGGATTCTACAATCTATACTTTAGGTTGTATGTTTGGGCAAATGCGTGCAATTTCCAACCAATTCACTATAGGAATGAAAAGATTGTTTTTTTTTTTGTTTTCAAGGAGGTATGAACCGACAAAGCTAATCACACTGTATTAATACGCAAAATGGATTCATACATAAGTGTGATAAGTTTTTTCGGTTCATTCCTCCATGAAAATTTTAAGATATTCACCTTAATTCTTTTAATTTAATAGCATCGAGTGAAAAAAATACATTTTCAATTTTTGATATTTCTTTGTATGGAATTATTTTGTGCGGAAGCATACAAAGTGGCTGTGTGCTAAAAATTTTGTTCATGGAGTTATAAATAATTTCATTCGACCAATCAGATTTACCCGTTTTTGTTAGACATCTAACAAAAAAATCATATATAGGCGATTTAATGCCACTGGGCCACTGGGCATAGTCAGCCGAAGTTGGTAGAGCACTTGTCTTCAAACCTCAAGATCACGGCTTCCAGCCCTGGGCTGATCATATAATCTAACATATCAACTAACAAACAAATTGTCTTTAAGATGAGACGTTCAACCAAGGACCCGTGCTATCCACCGAGCGCGTTAAAGAATCAGGTGGAGCTCTCAGCAGTTTCATCCTGTAGCCTTGATATCGTGTAAACAATCTCTGGGTCAGAATCTATCTATAGAGTGCATAGTGAGACCTCTGGTCAGACTGGCTGATCTGAGCCGCAATGTTTCAATTTTAATTGGAAAAGTTACGCACAGATCTTTAAATTCTTTCCTTTTTAATGTTTGCGTGTGAATTAACATTTCTCGTTGGACAACCGGGATAATTTCACTGTAAAACCAGTGAAATTATCAAAATGAGTACCTCGCTGTTCTAGCAGAGTTTGCCTAGACTGTCTCCAAGGCTGTCAGTAAGTGTGGGTTTCAAAGTTACAAAGGTACATCACTTATACAACCCTGAATTATCCCCCTTACGTCTCACAAACTGGCACTGATGATAATAGCTTTAACCCATTCCAACACAAGAAAGTTTTAGACTGGTCCAAATTGAAAGAAGCTGCAGACGACAATTTCAAGTTGATGGAATTTTAAATATTTTTGTCTTTTGGGATAGAAAACAATGTGAAAAATGAAGAAATTGCTTGATACAAGCGGGGCGTAAATAGGAGGGCTTGTGTGGGAATGGGTTAAAATAGAAACTTTGTACATATCTAACGAATAAATATCATTGAGACTCTGGCGAGTCTAGATTTCGCCCTGCTGTCCTTAATTTCGCGCAAGTGAACTCTCAGCGGGTCAAAGGACATTGGTGACATCATCATTGAATAAGCTTTAGTAACGACGTTTGACTACACTTCCGGTCTAATTGAATGATTAGATTGGTTGATTGATTCTTTGATTGACGACCGTGCCTATATATTGGATAGATTTATGATAATCTTGTCATTCAAAGTGATTTAGCTTTCAAGTAATTTGACTATGACACTTTACCAATTTCAAGAATAAAGTGGAAGGATTTTAATTATTTTTAAAAGGTGAAAGCATAGATATTAAAGGTATTCATGTGTTTTCCTTTGCATAGATAGTTTATAAATACAGACCGGAAACTTCCCAGATTTAAAGGGAAGTAACTGGTCGAGTGGAGTAACTCCGTATATCGGTAGGCGGTTTGAACCCATTGTACTCTGAGAAGACCTCATAATTTTGTCTGTTTACTTAAGCTTTCGAAGCTGACGCTTTGCTACCTTATAAAAGAACACAGAGTTATTTGATTTGGACAAATTTTGACATTTTGACTTCTTTCCTATATTTCCACCAGACACGAAGCTAGGTTAAACTGACCCCGATTTTTGAAGAAACTAATTTGTTATCGAAAACAAATTTTGGCACGTATTTTACGAACATGCTTGGCTAATAGAATATTCTTGGAATAGCTGGCGCCCGTGAAAATATATTTTTGAATTTTGATTTATTTTTTTCAGTTAACAAAATCGCATAAACTATAAGATAACGTTGTGTTTAACTGTTTCGATGGAAACTCTAACATTTCCACTAAAACGCTATTAATCGGATATCGTGGTAGAGAGACAGGGAAGCCATAAATAGCAACCTGTTCACGACAAACCGCTGAACGACATATAATGTGCGTGTAGAGAGAGACTTGTCGCCATAAACCTCGTACAGTTCTAACGAGGTATTGACGATTTGTTTTACTAGTTGATTTGTTAGACAGCTCCAAGGATTATTATAGGAAAATAGTCAAAGGTGAGTGTCTAACAGCCAATTAACACGCTGTTCCGATTTTCTTACGCCCAGAAGGAATGGGAGGTTGGAAAACATTTGGGGAAAAGGAGAAATTGCTTTAACTCTTTCCTGTTTTTCAAAATCTCAGACCTGTCCAAAGTGAACGGTTTTGCAGACGAAAATATAAAGTGGATCAAAATTGGGAAAATAACCATTCGGTAGGGTAGAAAATATTGTGTGAAAAGAAGTAATCGCTTATTACAAGAAATTTCTTCTTTTTCTACAACGTTTTCTCAATAATGAAGTCATAGGCGCGTAAAAAACTAGGTATTAAATAGCAAAGGGTTATAAAAGCAATTTCACCTTTTCTCACCATTCATTTACCAATTAAAGCGTACTTTGAAATGTCGTCTGCAAATTCTTTACATTTGTACGATTCTAAAATGTTGTCGTCTTGTAACGGTTTAATTCAAGTAAAAGAGAGAATGTAGTTGCCTATATTTGACGCAGATTCAGATTGATAAGTTCAAATTGTGAGACGTTTGTTAGACCATATAATGACGTTGACCCAACTATAGTGTTCAACACCATAGTTGATGTCGCTTTGATATAGCATGTACCGTTGGACCCAACTGTGGTGTTGAACACCATAGTTGATGTCGCTTTGATATAGCATGTACCGTTGGATCCAACTATAGCGTTCAACACCATAGTTGATGTCGCTTTGATATAGCATGTACTGTTGGATCCAACTATAGCGTTCAACACCATAGTTGATGTCGCTTTGATATAGCATGTACCGTTGGACCCAACTGTGGTGTTGAACACCATAGTTTATGTCGCTTTGATATAGCATGTACCGTTGGACCCAACTGTGGTGTTGAACATCATAGTTTGTGTCGACTGAACACAACCTGTACTTTTGGACCCAATTATAGTTGAAAAAGCCAACACCATAGTCGGTACGAACTATAATGTTTAACACCATAGTAGGGTACAATAGACGTTCGAAACACAATATTTTAGAAAATAATACACATCATTTAATTCAAAGGTTATCCGATACTTAATTTGTAAGACATAGAAACGAAAGCATTGAAAGAAACTTAGTTAAGTTTCGAGTATTTTTTGAAAGATACCATCCAGATATACTAAAATCACACAGTTATACCTCAAATCAGTTCTAATAAGTTTTGATTGTCATTATTAATCGATTAATCGATCTGGAAAACCTCACTTAAGAGACTTCTTTTCTGTGGATATATATTATATCGTCAATGGGCAAGCAAAGTATTGTAAATACAGCTTGACTAAAGCTACAATTGTTACATTTTGGTCGCCTAAATACGATGTATGTGTTTGGTTTATTTTTATATCATTATGGACTGTCATAAAGCTTCTTTATTTTCCAGATTTATTTTATAGGAAAAAGATAAAAAACAATATTAGGACTTTATTAAAATATATAAGATAAAAGTGAATAATAATAAAAAAAAAAAACAAAAAAACAAAAAAACGCGAGCTCTCTGAAAATAACAATTGGTTCTATTTTAACTTAATAGAATTAATACATAATAACTACATAATATTCAAAACGAGTTAGATATTGGGCAATTAGGGACGAAAACTAGGTCACCAGGTCAAAACCTAGTAGGTATCCCATACACCGCATTTTTCGCTCAAAAGCTATCAAACTTAGTCGAATTGTTCCCACGCTTTATCAGTGGAAAAACGGAAAAGAAGGTCACTAGCTCAAATATTAAAAATATATTGTGAGCTCAGTGTTACAGACACGTAGATAACAGACAGTCAAATAGAAAAGAATATATCTATATCTATGTAATATTTCTATATTTTGTCTCAAACAATTTTGATATTGAACAAGTTTGGGTAAAAAAAACAGTGGTACCTTGTCAAATACTAGAAGAACCTAGTATGTACCAAAATACACTATTGTTTAACTCAAATGTCTTGAAACTTGTCCAAATGTGTGGCTGCACAGTTTTCAGACAGTGTCGATATAGGTCATCTATGTTGACCGGACTCAAAAGACTGTATGTCTTTTGTTCAAATGATTTCTTAAGTGGTCAGAGTTTTTGCCATCTTGACTTCTTTCACAAACTTGATATTCAGTCAGTGTGGATAAGAAAAAAAATGTTAGCGAAAAACGGGTATGCGCCCTAGTTTCTTTTGAAAGATACTACTTTTATAAGATTTGCTTTCACAATATAAAACAAAAAATTGAAATTGAAATGATAGATCATAACAAAAATTTGACAACCTGTTTAATTGTTCAATCACGGAGAGAAAACCCGCTTTGATCATAAATATTTTTTAGTGCATATTAGTGAAACCATTTGTGAAACATTAGCTGACAGCAGAACAAAAAGCTATCAAAAGTCTTCCATATGTCCAGAAAAACACAGTTTTGGCAAAAAATGATTGTAACAAAAGCATATAGAAAAAGAACAAGAGTTTTGATATTAAACAAGAGCTTTGTCCACAGGACACAGATGCCCCCACCGGTAGCTTTGATAATAACAAAGGGCAATAACTCCAAAATTATGCAAGCAAGAGTTGGGGTTCTTGTGCACTGCACTTCTCCTCAATGAGGTCTATCCACCTGTGTAGTTTAAAGTTGATAGCTATTATACTTTCAGAGATATGCCCCGGACAAAATGTAAGTCTTTAAAATAACAAAGGGCAATAACTCCAAAATTATGCAAGCAAGAGTTGTGGTTCTTGTACACTGCACTTCTCTTTAATGAGGTATATCCACCTGTGAAGTTTCAAGATGATAGCTATTATACTTTCAGAGGTATGCCCCAGACAAAATGAAAGTTTTTAAAATAACAAAGGGCAAAAACTCCAAAATTATGCAGGCAAAAGTTGTGGTTCTTGTGCACTGCACTTCTCCTCAATGAGGTCTATCCATCTGTGAAGTTTCAAGTTGATAGATATTATACTTTCAGAGATATGCCCCGGACAAAATGCAAGTCTTTAAAATAACAAAGGGCAATAACTCCAAGATTATGCAAGCAAGAGTTGTGGTTCTTGTGCACTGCACTTTTCCTCAATGAGGTCTATCCATCTATGAAGATTCAAGTTAATAGCTATTATATTTTCAGAGATATGCCCCGGACAATTTCGGGACGGACGGAATGACGGAAGTACGGACGGACGGACAAAGGCAAATCTTTATCCCCCCCCATTAAGTGGCGGGGCACAAAAATGATCTCATTATACCTTTCGAGGCATTCTATATTGGCGAAATTGCTAAGTTGTGTAGTTTATCGAGGAAAGTAAGATTTTGCGATATTATTGTTAAGGCTAAACGATTTGATTATTTCTCAAACTAGCTATTATATATCAATCGTAAATCTACACGTTTTCAAGTCTTCATCTCAACGTGTTTGATTGGGGTCAAGGACCAATCATAATTTTCCAGTGCCTAAGTATGAAATTAAAAATGATTATGCGTTTTTTTCTTTGAAATCGGGATTTTGCCGATATAATTTAAATATGTTATTTTCTTGGTTCCGTCTGTTGTCTACGTGTCTGGTCTAAAGGCTGTAAAAATGAGCTGTCAATCTTTAACCCATTACCAGACGACAAAATTTCAAAGGTTGCAGACCACAGGTTTATAGAATTTTCAATAGATATGTCTTTCTAACTAGAAAAGAATGTGAAAGAGAAAAATTTGCTTCTGACAAACATTTTCTTCGATTTCCACATTGCTTTCTCGAAATCCTTAAAAACGCGGGGTCGTATGGTAATTGTTGAACAGAAAGTAATCACTTTTGCAATGGTCCTTCGAACTCACTTGAGAGCGATGCCGTCAAGTCGTAACAAGTAAATCAATAAAAATCTGTTACAAACAGCCTGTCTGTTAATGTGTCATGGTTTGGTCGAGAGAATGTGCTTTAGGGCCTGAGACATGACACTGGTTAGGAGATGCAAAAATGTCAGCAATTATTCTCAAAAATTCAATCAAATTTCTCCTTGCAATCCCCTTCTGGGTAATAAAAAAGGATAATAAATGAAAAAAAAAATCTAATAAAATTTCCGCAAAGCAATATCATAAAAAGAGATGAAACAATCAGATTACGTGCAGTCAATGAGCAATTTAAAATTTTAACAAAAATCGAGGTACCACCTCTTTTACAGCTCAGACTCATCGTTTAACTCTTTTAATAGCGGGCTCATTTTTTGCGAACTGTGGTAAAAAGAGTACAACATATATTTGTAAATCAGATACATGCGGTTTCGCAACAACCTTGTGATATGATCCTCAGGAATATCATACAGAAGACTGCGCTGATTTAAATGATTCTGTGATATCACACTGCAGAACAAATCGCGAAAAAGGCCATGAATATGACTAAACTGTTCGACTCTATACTATAAATGATAAGGAGTATGCACCTTCACCCAGTTTCACCAATCTACAACTTTGACATGTGTTAACAGAACACAACCTTTTACAAATATGAACCGTATAGATAGTATAAATTTCTAAACTTCTGGTTGTTCGCTTGTAATATCTAGCATAGGTTCCACAAATAATTTATTTTTCACAAAAATATTAGTTATACGATATTGATTTACAAATAATATTATGTCTGTAGTAGAAGGCACACATCTTATAAGAGCTACATTCAGCATGAAAAAGTTCATTTCGGCCGCTGTCTTCTTGAAACTCTCTTTTGATTTAATCAAACTGTCAATGCACGGCATCATTCACAAATTGACTGAATTTGAATTGCTTTTCAGAACACATAGCAACGCCGAAGCTAATAAACTCTCGAAGTTGACACCTTGATTTTTAGCGTCACATTTAATGATAGTTGACATACCCTGCCCTCATATAAACGTGCACATATGCCGAATAAATAGATTTAAATATATTGTCAGTTCCTTAAATCGTTGATATCTCTGTATTACTTCTATACACAGCTTTTTCGTAACATGATTACAGTTAGCACAAGACTTTAGGGCTTAGAGAAAAACAACAACAACAACAAAAACCAAAAAAAAAAACAAAAAAAAAAAAAAAACAAAAAACAAAAAAAAAACCCACAACAACAACAACCCCCAGAACAACAACAACATAACATGGGTCTATACATTGTATAGACCCATACTATGTTTTTGCTTTAAGTCCGTCAAGTCTATTCGAATGTTTCGAAAAGTTTATTTTGTATTCAATATTAGCTTAAAGTTTATTGCATAATTCAGTCACAATTAGTGAATTACCTGAAAGGGGTCTTTGGTATATAGGCTATAAAACTGATGCTTTTTATCCTGTATTATCAGCGTAGACTCGATAAGGACTTCATCAAGTGACATTTTATCGCCGTAGCATTATAAATTTCAAATAAAAACCTTCAAAATCACAACATTGGCGACGTGTCATTACAACCAATTTACGTCTATCGGCTATATATCAATTGTTCTCGGTATTTAAACAATAAAATGTTCTTTTTTAACCTGCATTATCTAGGAATGGACGGATGTCAGTCTTCGCCAGGTCTCATGTTTCTCCACTAGCTTAATATACATACTGAACTGTTCTTTCACACCATCACTTTGCAACTTAATATCAAAATATAATTTACAGTAACAAACAGAATACCGATCGCGGCGTCCAATCAAAATATATATATATATAAAAAAAAAAAAAAAAAAAAAAAGACTAAACCCCAACATTGGCCGACATTTTTGTTAAACGTTTATTCAAGCTGAGGATACGACGTTTAGGTCGCCGATAAAAAATTTTAATATTATGTCAGCTCACCTGAGCACAACGAGCTGAAGGTGAGCTATTGTGATCGGTAAATGTCCGGCGTCCGTCTGTCCATCTGTCCGTCCGTCCGTCCGTAAACAATTATTAAAAAATCTTCTCATCCTAAACCATAAGGGTACATATCATTACCTATTGACCCTCTACCAAAATACTTCAAAAAGTTACTGTACTCTTAAAATTAGCCATTTTCTATGCAATCCCTGATTTTAAAAAGGTACTCTATTTTGTATTAATCTAAAACCATGAACCATCATACTCAGAGGAGCGATATAGGACCATCATGGTCCTCTTGTTACATATTACTGTTGATAAACTTTTCGAAATAACGTGGTTGAACATCGAAGCGGAACTTCCAGTCGGAGTCATTGGCCATGGCCAGCGATCAATTAATTACTCTATTCTATTGTGAGAGATAGCTACTTGTCTTTCAATAAAGTTGCTGCTTGAAAATAGGTCTTAGGATATTTCCTTGTTTAAGATATTTCCTTGCAGACCGCCTGCAAAAGGTTACAAATGCATCCTTATTTGTGATTTTAAATTTAGATTCGTTATATAGCGGGTTCTAAATCGAAAAGATGGTGACCCAATAAAAGACAACTAAAAAAGAAACGATGGCGACGGTAACATGTCGTCTCTATGGGAAACACAAACTCTGTACGTGTATCGAATAGTAAAATTTCAATTTGTGGACTAATGATCTTGTCACATCAGATGAAGAGATATTGGCAACTGTTTGTACGTTTGGAAACATTTGAACTGGAAATGAACTTTGAACCATCTACATATAGGGGCATAGTATTTATATACATGTACATATATGATATCCACCAGGTTGGGTGGCTCCTGGTCTGGGGAGAGCCAATGTACCCCCGTACTCACATTGGGTTATATCAGACCATTACATCTATTCATTTAAGTGGGACGAGTAGATGGAGTCTCGAAAAGGGTGTAAGGGTAGCACTGGTATGAAAAATACCAGGAATTTATGGTTAGGTGCTCCAGCCGCCGCGATATGACTGAAATTCATTTAAAATGGCGGCGTTAAACCCCATTCAAACAAACAAACAAATATCTATTCATAAACGATAATTTCGCACTTCATTTATCATTAATACAATGATCTTATTATATATCGTTTCAGTCCTAAGCCACCCTTCATTGCAATTCAAAGATTTTATATATATATACGTATAGCAATGGGGGAGTTTGTCCATGGGCGGCTCCTGGTATGGGGAGGGTCGGTGTACCTTCGTGCTCATATTGTATTGTTTTAGTTCTCTACAAATATTCATAATAATTATTTCACACTTCATTTGCCATTGATCCAAAGATTCAGCCATATACAAACGTATGTTTTAACTAACCATATTTATCATTTCGAATTTTACATGAACTAGAAATTCTTTATTCATTTTTAGCGCGCTAAATTACCTCAGCTGTCGATGCACGTAAAAACCCGTTTCACTCATTCTAAAATAGACCTCCAGGATGATGCGAGTAAGTGATGGCCTGATCAGACAGCACGGACTGTACTGGCTGAATTGGTTCGAAATCATTAACTTGGCTCCAACGATTTACTGTATCTAGAATTACAATTGTATTGTTGTATTATAATTTTCAAAATGTTACCTTTTGTTGAACTTTTCTTTGTTTTACAGAACACTTTGGAGTAACACGAATGACGGTCTAGTGTTAATAAAATACGATAAAGAGTTTCATAATCTACATCGCCAATTTACTTCAAATTGGCCAAGAATAGTTAGAACTAATCATTATCTTGCTGAATATTCATTTTTTTGTTTGTAAAATATTTGTTTGTCAAATTTAGATCTATTTTGAGTTCAAATATTTCCTCAACACTAAAAGAACAAGCAGGAAGTGTAGACTAAGATCGGACTGTACATATGTGCCGTCTGATCTTAATCTATACACCTTCCACCGCTATCGTCATAACAGGAATATTCCGGGATCAGCATGACAAGTGTTAGATAAGGGAAAATTGGAACTCCAGTCCTACTTACAAGGTTATACTAAAAGACACTTTAAAATTACCAAGGAAACAACACCACGTCCTCTACTTTCTTTCCCCTTTTATAACCTGAAGGGATAATTACTGTTGTTGTCGGATATAAATTATCTCTCCATTATCACGACTTTTAAAGCATAATTCAGTTGACAAGCATTTTCAGAATTTTTTAAAGCTGCATTTACCCTTCCCTGTTCAACCCCTGGTTTTTACGCCCCCGTGCATTTATGATTCTTAGCAATTTCTCCTTTTCTACAATATTTTCTATCCCAAAGACTGGTTATTTTTTAAATTGAACCCAAATTGAATTATCGTCTGCAAAACCTTTGAATTTGGACAGGTCTAATTTTTTTTCAAAACAAGAAAGGGTTAAGCCAATTTTACTTAGTTTTTTTTTTGTTTGACTAATGGAACACGTATCTCACGTAAAACAAGTGCAAATTTTGCGTTTTCAAATCAATCTTCTTAATTTAATTTTAGTTTCTTCTGTCAAGATTCTAGCGTTTTGATTGGCTGCTTTTTTATATTTCTATGAACACATTTTTTATGCTTGCGCACAAAGAAGACCAATAAAATTATACTCGATCTAGCAACATATTTTCTGTGTTTCGTTTGATTGCCTCAAATTTTAAGAAATGAAAAGAATATGTGTTGTTTTCATTTAGGTATAAACCTAAAACTTAATCAGGCTAATGTATGAATCCGCTTAGTAAATTCATACTCTGTGATTCAGTTTTAAGCTTCATACCCCAGTGAAAACAAGAAAGAATATTCTCTCCATTCCTTGAAACGAAAGGTCGATACACCCTCTCTCTTCCAAACGGATGCTCATGTGTTGTGATTAGGGTCTACTGTTTTGTGTAAATGAAATACGTGTAGTAGCATTAACAAGGAGTCGGAGGGCAAAGCATTTTCATTCTCAATCAGCCTTGTTCTAAGATGTGATTTGTTTATCTTGATTCTTTTTCAAAAGTTAAATTTCAAAGTACTTTGTAAATAATCATACCATTTATTATTTGTAATAATAATTTATGACTCCTTCCAGTAAAGAACATTATAAAATTGGCGCTTATCCCTCTCAGGGGTCTAGGGAAGAGGGGGTGAAAGCATTCTAAACTCCTTATTTCTTACCGGAACTCTATGTTGTTGGAACTCATTTGAATCGTAGAGTTTGTAATAGTAATGGTGAAATTCCTATCTCTAAAATACGAATTACTCCCATCTGTAGGTCTGTCTCCACTTCGTTCAACATTCCAATTATTTAAGAGATGAAGAGAATATTTTTTGTTTTCATGGAGGTATGAACTGGAAAACCTAATCACACTGTTTGAATACGCGAAGCGGATTCATACATTGTGTGATTAGGTTTTTCGGTTCATACCTCCATGAAAACAAAATTTATTATCTTTATTTCTTATAATTTAATACCGAGCAAAAAATGCAACAACTTAAGAAATTTTGATTCCTTTTTGTAGTGAACTATTTTTTGCGGAAGCATTCGAAATGGCTGCGTACTCAGAATTTTGTTCATGGAGGTATGAATTAAATTTTTCGACCAATCAGATCGCTCGTTTTTGATACTCGAATCTAACAATTAAATTATAATGCTACTCTCTCAAATCGATCCAATCATTCATCGACCTCTTTAAGATCGCTCAATATATTTCACAATTCCCATGGCTGATTTGGTAGTACTTGATTGTTAAGAGTAAATAAACAAATATGTATCGTAATGCGCAAACAAACTGTCGTAACTACATTTTTATTATAGCTGTAGTTGCGATATTGTGCTCCCGCACCGACAATATATCTATCAATACACACAATTGTCTAAACGGAGGTAATCATATATCGTTCATTTTTCATTCAAAACGAAAATGAATTTCGTTCAAAAATCATTCTTTCCTCTCATTTTATTAACAAATCCTTCACAGTGTCAATTCGATGTTATATTTTTTCGGCCATTCAGAACGCTCGTTTTTGATTTTGATAGACGAAACTTAACATTAAAGTATATCTGATATACTTTCAAAGCGAATATGCAAATTAATTGTTTACCATCGAATATTTTTATCGACATTGCATTTTATACATAAAAGATGAAATATCATAGAAAAAGAAGTTATCTTGAACTTTGAAGATCATGGACTGACAACGAAAATAGCGACCATCAGTCAATATACCTATTGCTTATTAATCTTAGATCTTGGTCCAAATTAAAAAAGAAAACATTGTGGATAATGTATAATTTTCTTGTTCAATTAATTACTTCATTTTCTACGATGTTTTTAATTGCCTTTTCCTCGAGGGCGGGGTCCAGGGAGGGGGGGGGGGGCTAAAAAACGGAATGCTATGAAAATGGGTTAAATATTTAATTTCATTTTCGAAAACCTATGAATCTGTGTCCCATCAGGTTACATTTTTCTTGTGTAGATTTACAAATATGTCTGCCGTTCACAACGTCCCATAAAATGGTTTCGACAGACGTAATTTGCTGATTCGATTTTAACCAGTCTAAGCTTTTGTCGTATTGAAATTGGATAAATGTAGACTATATTTTCCCAGTCCAACACAGTAACACTTGTGGATGCCCTCCAAGAAAAACCACTGAGAAAACATTCGGTAAAATGAAGAAATTTCCCGTAACAAGCAATTTCTTCATTTTCGAGAACGTTTTCTACCCAGAAAGTTGAAAAAATCCAAAATTCCACAAACTTTAAATAATCGTCTGCAACTCCTTTTAATTTTGACCAGCCTAAAATTGTGCTGTCTGGTAATGGGTTAAGATAAATCAAATAGTGATAAGTTAATACATTCACATGGACGGTATAGAGTGAAGTTCTGTGATAGAACACCATTAGGGCATACAGACCGGTCATCAGATTCCCATTATTGTTATGAGTTCTTCCATTGTTTTAATCGATATGGGTCCCCTGATACTTTTACATAGCAACTCCTTATATGTACACTTTACATAGCAACTCCTTACATGTGCACTCGTTATTGGTTCGTTGTTGACGGATCGCTGGCCACGCCCACTCAACTCAGACAAGACAGTTTGTCAGGGATATTAACCCTTTCCGGTACAATCCCTGATCTTTACGTCCCTGCTATATTATTCTTGAGAAAATATTGTGGAAAAAGAAGAAATTGCGTTTAACAAATAATTTCCTGTTTTTTTCTACGTTATATTCTATAATATAGCACGGCTTCTTTTTTTAATGGTACTTACTCCATAATGCCGTCTGGTACCCTTTTGGTTTGGGACAAGTCTCAAAACAAACAACAACAACAATAAAAAAAAATGAAGAGGTGATCCATAAATTCGGGAAATGTACTAACGCTAAATGAGAAGTACTACATGTAAATTTGGGAAATAAACTAAAGGTAAATGAGAAGTATTACATGAAAATTAAGGAAATGTACTAACGCCAAATGAGAAGTATTACAAGTAAAATTCGAGAAATGTACTAACGCTAAATGAGAAGTACTACATGTAAATTTGGGAAATGTACTAATTACATCTAAATTTGGGAAATGTACTTACGCTAAACGAGAAGTTCTACATGTAAATTTTGGAACTGTACTAACGCTAAATGAGAAGTACTACAAGTAGTAAATTGATATATACGAGTTGTTGATGCTAAAGATCAACGGTAATGAAAGAAATACGGGTATTCGCTAATTTTCTACTAAAGCTTTGGGTCAGTATCTCATATAGATCTCATTGTGAATACTCTGATCAGACTGTACAGATGGAAAGGCAGGTCTGATTCTTACTTATGACACATGTAATGGTTGGAAATGCCATTCCCAGATTCATACGTTCTGTTCTTACGGTTAACTTAACTATTTTAACTAAAGCTGTGCATGTGATAATTATATTAAATCTTACTTTTTTGGTCAGTTTACAATAACCCTTACAGAATGCTGAGGTAACACCATTGCATAGAAAGTGTTTATAAACGTATGAGCAAAAAGTAATCATAGAAAAGAAGTACAATTAATGAGATCGCTTTTTTCCAGAACACTGTTTTTGGCCAGAGATTTTCTTTTCAAACTTGCTTTCATAGATAATAAAATGTTTGTGACATTGCTTGTATGTCACTAGGCAGCATGTACATATTGACTGGTGAGCCTGTCGTATCAATATCAGAGAGCAGCGTAGATGGGACAGGTTCACCAGTCTACATGTACGTATAGATATACAAAACGGGTTGCTGACCCCGCCCACTGAACTCCGATAGGTCTTTCGACTTAGATATTAACCCTTGTCATACCAATTTAAAATCCCATACGGAATCGCTTTTAAATCAAAGGACTGACAGCACCGGAAGGTCTAAATGAGGGTCATTTTTCCTTTTGAAAATTGATTATTTAAACAACTCTGACTGAAAGAGGGCAAGCAGGAGGTGGGAGCCAAGATCAGACTGCACATATATGCAGGCTGATCTTTGTCTATAGCTCCTGGTAAAACAGGAATATTCAGCATGACAAGAGATAAACGCTGTTTTCTTTTTAAAAAATATGGTCAGTTACATGTAACATGTAAATTGGATGGTTGGCGACTTTAATATCACTATAGATTGAATGAGCTTTAGTTACGACGAGTCCCAAAACTGCAAAAAATAATTCACATCAATGTCGACTTTTATTGGAGATCAAAGTTTAAATCTGTTCGAAACGAATAATTTAATTGGGCTATCGATTTTTTCTAACAAACGCGATCGGCAAAAATCCGCTTCTCACTTGGTATAAAACGACTACTTTCTAAGACCGGGCTTACAATAACAACAACAACAACAAAACTAATTGTCTTTCGGATGAGACATTAAACTGAGGCCCCGTGTGACGGTGCCATTCATCGAGCACGTAAAAGAACCAGGCGGAGCTCTCAGCAATTTCGTTCTGTATCCTTGCACTATCCCCCGTAACAACCAACTCTTCTGGGGGCGTCGCTCATATGGGCTTGTGCTACGGTAGCGACGATAAATACACACACACCGCAATCACAAATGATTCAACATACTTCAATATCTCAATTGTCAATTTAAGCACAGTCAGGGGCAATAACTCGTTAACATATCTTCAACCCCTCATGAAAACTTCTACCATGTATAAGGTGAATCAGATAGAAACTGTAGGAGGAATTGTCCAGACAAGCATTTTACATCATATCAGGGGCAATGGCTCATTAATTTTTATGGAATTTGGAAGGAGTATGGTTAACTCATTCCCACGAGAGCCCTCCTTTTTACGCCCCTCAAGAAATGGGCTTTGGAAAACATTGTTGAAAATGAAGAAATTGTTTGTATCAAGCAGTTTCTTCATTATCCACAACGTTCTCTATCCAAAGAGACCAAAAAATATTAGAATTCCATCAACTTGAAATTGTCGTCTGCAGCTTCTTACAATTTGGACCAGTCTAAAATTTTGTTGAGTGTAAATGGGTTAAACCAAAGCCATTTCAAATGAAAACAGGTAATAATACTATATGTTCGTGACAGTTAGCATTAAAAGGTTGTCTACATGTCAGTTTTCAATAATGAACCAGAGGGCAGTTGTCAGAACCACAGAAATACCACTACTTAACGAACTACTTCAAAGCTTCACTAGAATCGATTAATACCGCCATGATAATACGGTAGTTAACTCATTACCAAACGACAAAAATTTAGACCCAAACGAAACTGAAAGCAGTTGCAGACGATAATTTGAAGATCGTAGTATTTCAAAATATCTCTGTCTTTTTGAATAGAAAACAGTGTGAAAATGAAGAAATTGCTTTTTAAAAGCAATTTCTTCATTTCCCACGTTGTTTTCTCAAACTGTTTTCTTGAGAGTCTTAAAAAGCGGCATTGTGTGGGAATGGATTAAACTATTGTCCAAAAAAGTCCTACACTATCGGCTTTAATAAAGCTTCGTCGAACAAGTTGACACGCCAACAGTAGGACAAGTCTATTGGACCTTTGTTAAAAATCGTAGGAAATTTAGTACCAGCATTAATCGGCTTAGACTGCTACACTGTTGGCATGTTTGACGGGGCTGTAACGAACAGTTTGACACGTCGACAGTAGAACTAGATTAGGACATAAGTTAAAGATCGTGTGAAATTTAGTAACTGTCGAAATCGGCATTAACTACTACTACATTGAATAATTTGTCAGGTCGACAGTAGGGCCAGTCTAGAACAGAAGTACGATAGATCCAGTAGAGTAGTAACACTGTAGAATTCATAGATGAAGAGGCGTTGTCTGTACCTGACCATAGTTTCAGTCGAAGTCAGCCTATATCTCACTCAGAGTCTGTGCTTGATAGAGCTTTCACTGCGAGATTTGGTAATGACTAAAGGCTTATCTAAACGTCCAGTGAATATTTAACTGCATAGATAAATCCTTGTAGTTCTGTATTTTCAATGTTGCCGAAAATCTTATTTTCAAAATGAAACGCTTAGACTTAATGACAGGCTGAGCTGCCTCACGCTGAGGAGAATTGAACACGTTGTTTAGTTTGACAATTTCAAATGTGCGTTAACCCATTCCCACACAAAGACGCCTTTAGACGCCCCTATAGAAAAAAGCTTTAGAAAAAATTGTGGAAAATGAAGAAATTGCTTGTTACAAGCAATTTCTACATTATCCACAATGTTTTCTTCCCCAAAAGATAAAGATTTCTAAAATTTCATGAAATTTTTATTGCCGTCTGCAACTCCTTTCAATTTGGACCAGTCTAAAGTTTGGTTGTGTGGGAATGGGTTAAGCACAGATTGTGAGCAGCCTGGACAGTCATACAGAATATTCTCTGATCGTCAAAAGCTAACGCTACATCAGTACCTACCTATTGAGCAGATTATACAACTCTGACCAGACTGCACGAATGCACGACTCAGGTTGATCCGAGTCTTTACTATGCTCACCATGATCTGTATTTGACGAATTGCTGGCCACGCAATCAGACCTCGTATACTTCATAGTTTGAATCAAGTAATTAACGCCGTTATTTTGTTAAATTAGATTGTAGTGACAAAAAGAAAATCCAAACTTTGGTTGGCGACCTGAAATATCGTAACTACAGCTATATGTTCGGTTTTTTAGTCGCCCTCGATATGAGCGACGCGCCCAGAATACGGTTAGTTGTTACGGAGGATAGTGAAATCATCCAGAACGAAACTGCTGACAGCCTCACCTGATTCTTTAATGTGCTCGATGCAAAGCACCGTCACAAAGTCACGCATCGGTTTAAAGTCTCATCCGAAATTCAGTGTTAGTTTGGTGAGTCCGGGGCTCGCCAAGTTTTAAGTGCTCTTCCAACGGAGCCTTTCGGGATGAGATTACTACAGCCTGAACTTATGGGCGATACTTTGAAAAATTGACGGATCACCGGCCTAACTCACTGACATTCGCTTGAAAGGTGACTGATATATACATATATCTGTGAAATGAAGAAAAATCATTTTGAAGTTTAAAAAAAATATTATGTTTTAACCAATTTCCACACGGACTGGGCTTTTGACGTCCCTCCATAAAAATGCGTGGAAATCATTAGGGAAATGAAGAAATTGCTTGTCACAAGCAATTTCTTCATTTCCCACTATGTTTTCTACCAAGAAAGACAATTTTTTTTTAACATTAAATGCCCACAATCTTATCATATACAAAGTCTTCAGTTTGGACCATTATACAATTTTGTCGTTTGTGAAAAGGTTAAGACGGTTTACTATTACATTGTACCAGTCTTTTTTGTCACGGACAGAAATCGGTTTTATTTGCGACGGAACTTAAAAGCCTTCAGACTGTTTCTTTTTAGGCCGTTTTCGTCTGGCTTTTCACTAAATATTTTACGTGGCCAATTCGAACAGCGTTAAAAGACTTTTGAGACAAAGACGAGAGATTTAAATGGGAGACTTAAATGAAATCCATTAGACGGGGTCGTAATAAATAGATAGAAAGCCTACTAAAAGCTTTCATCGTATTTATGTGTCCCTTCACAGTACAGAAAATCGCAGAGAGGGTCCTGGTTGTACAACATCCACATTAAATCAAAATTATCAAGAAAGATTACTTTCAGCACATGCACGAGCCTATCTCTACAAAGACAACTTGGTCCACAATCCCCGACGAGTCTAAATCTAAGTCTTGTCGATGAGTGTTCTGATTGGTGGAGACATTTTGTCTCCTGCAATCAGAGGTACTGTTGTGAATTTTCACATGTAATTATATACTTGTGAATAAGGCTGGCTGAAGAATTATGGACAAAGGTTGTCATTCATCTCGCCCCCCTCTCCCCCCCCTGTAAAAGGGGAGGGGGGGTTTAACCAGAATTTAAATTAATCTTTCTCTCAAAGTGGAACATTCCTTAAGTTGATATCAAATGATAATAATTGATTTAATTTTTCAAGTATCATTATTGTTATCAAGAGAAATTCTCCTAGACAGTTCTTCTCCAACGATAGATGGAACTTAAAGGAAAAAAAGAAAGAAAAACAATTATTTAATTCATGAAATTAATACTTGATATGTGCATAAAAAGACTAGATTTTGAGAGCTCTCAAGCCGCAACTGAATAAAGCCATGCATTAATCGCATTATATCATGTCTTTACAGAATGTGTCGTAGACATGGATGTCCCCGCATAATTGCTTGTCATATGGCCTTCAGCTGTGACCTTGAACTTTCCAGTATCCAACAAACTTCACGCATGACACTAGTACTCTTAAAGTGGAATAACTGTGCCAAGTTATTTCTAATTCCATCATTTCATGTAGAAGATATACAGCGGACAAAAATTTGGGACAAAGCTAACAAATACACACTTGCATTCACTCACATAGGCCTACGGGCATATATAACTCTGTTTGCCCGTCGTTATCATAAAACCCAAACACGTTGATGGAGATGGGATAAACGAATGAGCATCGTTCGACAAAATGACAATTTTCTCATGAACTACATTTATTAACTTATTACCATACGACAACATTTTTGACTTGTCCAAACTGAAGGATGTTGCGATAATTTTAAGTCTGTGAATTTTTTTTTAAAAAAAAGTCATTCTTGGTATGAAACATTTTGGAAAATGAAGGAATTGCTTGTCACAAGCAATTATTTCTGTTGCCACATTTTTTTCTCGCATATTCGTCTTGGGGGGGAGGAGGGGGGAGGGGTCGTAAAAAGCGGGATTATGCCGGAATGGGTTAAAGAATGAATTCAACCCTACGTGTATTAACCCTTTCCTGGTTAATCCCTGGTTTTTACGTCCCTGTGATTTAATACTTGAGAAAACATTGTGAAAAATGAAGAAATTGCTTGTAACACAATATTTTCTACCCAAGTAAATGGCTATTTTCTAAGTAAAATCAACTTTAAATTTTCGTCTGCAAAACCTTTGAATTTGTGCGGGTCTAAAATTTTGCAAAACAGGAAAGGGTTAAATTAAGATACCGTTTCTCATAACGTATCGAATTGTGGTGGTTTAGATTTCGTATAGAATCAGCAAATAATTCAGTGTTTCAACAAATATCTGAAACTGCGTAGGTTGAATTTTCCTTTATTTGTCTGCCTTGAGGTTTAAATTCAGATGTCGTTAATTCTGTCTCTAATGAGAAATTTTCCATCAAAGCTTTCAACGGTATTTTAGGTCTTTTACCTCTAGGCGGTACTTTTTCCTTCAGATAAAAGGAAGCGATGAACGTTCAACAAAGTTTACTTCTTGAAACTCACCGAATGTTTAGACTAGTCCAATACGTTGCTGACGTCAATTTAAAGTTTTTAGAATTAGAATTCTTGTATCTTTTAACCCATTCCAACACAAGCCCTCCTTTTTACGCCCCTGAGTAAAAAAAGCCCTCGAAAACATTGTGGAAAATGAAGAAATTGCTTGTATCAAGCAATTTCTTCATTTTTCACAATGTTTTCTATCCAAACAGATGAAAAAATTAAAATTCTATCATTTTTTAAATTGCCGTCTGCAGCGTCTTTCAATTTGGACCAGACTAAAATTTTGTTGTGTGGGAATGGGTTAATGGTAAAAAAAATAGTGCTGACATCTGAGAAATTGCTCACCATCGGCAATTTATTCACCATTAAAAAAGTCTTTTTCTTTCGGGGTTTCAAAAGCGAGATTGCGTTGTAATAGGTTGAAACCATCAAAAGAACTTGTTAAGAAAATTTATTATTTACATATCAGGAGTTAATGTGAGACTGTTTGTTTGTATTTCCGTTTATTTATCGTCGCTACCGTAGCACATGCCCATATGAGCGACGCCCCCAGAAGACGGTTAGTTGTTACGGGGGATAGTGCAAGGATACAGGACGAAACTACTGAGAACCCCGCCTGGTTCTTTATCGTGCTCGATGGATAGCATCGTCACACGGGGCCTCGGTTTAACGTCTCATCCGAAAGACAATTAGTTAGTTAGTTGATATGGTCAGCCCAGGGCTCGAACCCGTGATCTTGAGGTTTGGAGTCAAGTGCTCTAACACTGAGCTAATCGGGCTGACAATGTGAGACTGTCATCACTATCTTTACTTATATGTGCATTTACGACAATTGACCAATCGCGACTGCCAATCAAATGAGAATTCGACCAATGAAATCATTTACAGACACCTGAAATGAGTTTTGATCTCCAAAATTGGCCGCCATTTGTGTTACAATATTTTGTTGGTTTTGTGAATTAAAAGTCTTAACTACAGCTTGCTCAAGCTGTAGTTACACCGTTTAGGTGACCAACTAACCATACTACTTTTTGTTTCACGCTACTAGCCATTTCTTTCAAAATAATGCCTTTTAGAATCGAAGCGGGACTACCTGCCGGGGTCAATGGGAGGATTATCGAAGTAAGTGGGCGGGGCAAGCGATTGGTCAATTTGCACTAACCTTGGGATATTATTTGTTTTAGGCGAAGGTTTTAATTAATTTAATATGGATTATTTTGAAACGGAATTCGAGTCTGCGAGCGCTCAAACATTTCGCTCTTCAACCCTTTCCTGTTCAATCACTTGTTTTTACGACCCTGTGTTTGAATACTTGTGAAAGCATTATGGAAAATGAAGAAATTGCTTGTAACAAGCAATTTCTACTTTTTTTCACAATATTTTCTGCCTTATTGAATGATTATATTTCGAATTATTTTAACTTTAAATTGTTGTCTTAAAAACCTTTGAATTTGGACGCTTGTCAGACAGCGTGGACTGCCCAGGCTCACCAGGGTCAAAATATAATTATGGAATAGTTTTTCTGAATGTAGAATTATCCTTTTGTCATACCCGTAGCTTTATATCTGTATTCGAAATCCGACCCCGACCCCGCCCCCGCCCACTGACTCAGCAGGAAGTTCCATTTCGCTGTCGAACGGCGTTATTTTGCAAAATTTAAGACTAGTAACATATAACACAAAAGTAAAATCGTTGATTGACGACTAAAACGTCGTAAATGCAGATTAAATAAGCTGTAGTAACTATTTTAAGTCGTCAAACCAACAAAAATGTTTCAATTTAATGTCGTCCAATATTGGAGTTCAAAGTAAACTTCCAGTCTAAATGATTTATTTGATTGGTCGATTGATTCTTTTATGGACAGCCGCGATTCGCCAATTAATCGAGTATCAGACGATATAGTTTCAGACTGGACCAAATTCAAAGATGTTGCAGACGTCAATTCCTGGTTGATGAAATTAAAAATAAGAACAACAACAACAACAACAACACACCAAATTTGGGTAGAAAACATTAAGGATAATGAAGAAATTGCTTTTCAAGTAATCTCTTCATTATCCTTAATTTTTTCCAAAGCCCATTTCTTTGAGGTCTTAAAAAGCGCGAATGTATTTGAATGGATTAACTTTTTTTTTCTGAACCCTCGAAAGGTCCCTTTTCGCTAGACAAGTCATATATCTAACACCATGACGCAACATTTGGATTTTATATATTATAGATTTGTAGACTTATTGAGTCTTCCGAATTTCCCTTGTTTTACTTAACCATTGTCATTCTTATCGCGGAATATTCCTGCTTTGCCAGGGGGCATATATAGATAAAGATCAGCCTGTACATATATGCAGTCTGATCTTAGTCAACACTACCTGTGTGTCCTTTTTAAGCCAGAATTATCCATAAACTAAATATTGACCCTGACAACCAGACCTACAGTGCCACCAGCATCTTGATTTAATGCATTTCTGAACAAGGATTTTATTCAGAATGACAAGTATTATTAATTAATATCATTATTTCATATTTTTAATGTAAAAATAGCAAAAGTAGTTGTCGACGGAGAGAAGGGCGAGTAATGGATATCATTATCCATTCTTAGTTATTAATTTTTTCCCCGACAGTATGACTGAATTCTTTGTTTAAACTCATTTTTGCAAATTCTCAAGCAAACTCAATCTACTGTCTCTGAGATACCGTGGCTGTAAACAAAAGTATTGTCGTTAAGTAAATACGATACTTTGGAGTATCTATAGCAACCAAGTTTCGTAGTAATAACGAACATATCACAAATCGAGTACAAGTTCTGATATCGAGCTTTTGCAACCACATCATCGTAATACATCCATAATTAAGCTGTAGTTACGAGGTTTTGGTCGACTAATTATAAAAGGATTTACTTCGACGAGAAACAAAATTTACCGCTATGTTTCAATGTGGAGCAAAGTTTTACAATAGAACCAACCTTTGGTTTTCCTTGCTTTCAATCAAAACGTTTTAAACCATATAATTAATTCAATAAGCAGCGTATTTTTGCGATTACATATATAATAATTGAATTAAAATATCTTCTATATTCTTACATCTGCAGATACCAAACTGTTTCACAACATACCAGTGTATTCAGTGGTTTTGTGACATCATGTCGCAAAAAGATTCACAGAAAAGGGAGCAAATGACGACTCTGTTGGGCACGCCGCCTGAGCTCTTTGATAAAAAAGGCGTTATTTTGCAAAATATATAGTCAATAACATGTATTAAAAAGTAAAATGGTTGGTTTTGACATAAACGTCGTAACTACAGCTTTAATAAGCTGTAGTTACGACGTTAAAGTCGCTAACTCAACAAAATTGTTTCATATAAATGTCGGCCAATGTCGGACTTCAGAGTTCACTTCTGGTCTAAATGAATGATTTGACTGGTCGATTAATTCTTTGATTAAACAGCCGTGGTCTGCCAATTGCTTATAATTATCATTTTCTCCCTTTGCAACCAATTCTTTTGTTTAAGTAAAACAGGTACTTTTCATGTCAAACTTCCTTTGAATGTTTTAACAGTTTACCAATCGTGATGTCAATCAAATAACCTGTCGACCAATGAAATTACTCATTTTGACCAGAAATGAGTTTTCATCTCTAACATTAGCCACCATTTTTGTTAAACTTTTTTTATTGGTTTTTGCGATTTAACCAACTATCCACATTTTTTGCTGCATGCTGCTTACCATAAATTTTGCCTAATAATGCCTTTAAAAAATCGAAACGGGACTTCCTTTTTTCATGGGCGTGGCCGACGGAGCAAGTGGGCGGGGTCAGCGATTGGTCAATTAAAACAAGCTACGACGGTAAAAAAATCAAGAGAACAATGAAATATAAACGCATTCACTCAGCTCTGCCCTTTCACACAAAAAGAAGAAAGCTAGGTGGAGCATTGTAGAAAACGAAAGAATGTTTATAATTCGTTTCCCGTTTTTACCCAGAAGAACAGATATTTCTTTTTTGAAAATTCACCAAATTAATATTGTCGTCTGCATTTTTTTCAATTTGGATAGGTTTTTTCTTTCGCCTGGCAATGGGTAATTTTCCCATTTACGGTCCTTCCCCGCAAATTTCCACAAAAAACACGTAGCCGCAAATCTTTTGCTCAGTACTTCCCTTTGCCTAAAGATTATATAACAATTTTTGGAGTTTGTTTGGCACGTGAGCCCGTTTTCTATTAATTTTGATCAGTCTAAATTCTTGGTCGTTTTAAACGTATTGAGCAGATAACAAATGCAAAACGATCCCCGAATCACGCGGATTAACCAGTTACCGAACGACACATTTTTAGACTTGCTGAAATCTAAAGAAGATTCAGACGACAATTAGAAATGTGTATGATTCGGAAAATTAAAAAAAAAGTTTTGTGGATAGGAAAAATGTAACAAAATGAGAAATTACTTGTTACAAGAAATTTCTCCTTTTAATGCCTTTATTTCTCGAATGCGTTAAAACACAGGATTATGTGTTAATGGATTGAATGAAATCCAACCTTTTCCGAGCTTAATAGTTGGATCTAAGCCACGTCCACTTCAAGGAGTTTGTTTGGGGATGTCAAACCATATGAGTTCGTAGAACATATGAAACAATGAAAATATAGACAACATTGAAAAAAGCATGAAATTTGAAATTCAACCATCCTGTGTGATAGATTAGATAATATTGTGGAGAAAGAAGTAACAATTTCTTATTTTCCAAACTGTTCTCCCAATATAAATCACAGCAGCGTAAAATCGCGGGGTTGTACAGGAAAGGATCAATGTCATTTTTTAAAGATAAAAGTACTGAAAGTACTGTAAGCTAGCAAAGCATGGTTTAATTTAAAAAGAATCTTTCCCTTTTGGGGTAGAAAACATTGTGGACATTGAAGAAATTGCTTGTTACAAGCAATTTCTTCATTGTCTGCAATGTTTTCCAAAGCTTTTTCTTGAAATGCTTAAAAAGCGGAACTGAGTGGGAATGGGTTAAATAGTATGCTTTTGACAGAGTTCTCTACAATTTGAATAGAGTTTGCAATATCCTTGAAATACATTAGAACTATCTTTTATGGCGGAGGCGTTCCATAGATTTGGTGGGTAAGCCTCCAGTGCTAGTTTGCACTATTTGAAATTTGAGAAGACATAAAAAAATTATCTGTTAACTAAATCTTTACAGCTGACGCTTTGCTAGCTAAAAAAGAAATGTTCTCTTTTTCAGGATATATCCTAGCATTTATGGAAGCAGTGGGTTGATTATTTATTATTCTAACTAGAATCTGGACGAAAACATTTCACAATGTCTAAGGTAGGTGGATGATACTTCAGGAATATCTGATACTTCTAAAAGTTAAAAGAAATATTCATCTTATTGGATCAGGAACAGAAACAGAAATTTGTGAAGTCAGGGAGCAATCAATTAACCAATCGCGTCTGTCAATCAAATAAACAGTCAACCAATTAAATAATTTAGATAGACATGAAGCTTGCTTTTAACTCCGATTTTTGTTGGCTTGGGGACTAAAGCGACGTAACTACAACTTATTCAAGCTGTAGTTACGACGTCTTGGTCGCCAAACCAATCATTTTGTTTTGTTACATACTACTGACAATCGAAGCGGAACTTCCTGTTGGAGTCAATGGGCGGGGCCAACGGACTAAGTAGGCGGGGCAAGTGATTGGTCACGTGATACGTTTGTACGAATGGATGTAGGGTTATATGCATTTTAAAAGGAATAAACAATAAAACAAAAACCAACATAATCACAAAGTTGTTCATTGTTAAAACAATGAAGAATTACATTAAGGAAAACATATGGGAAGGATGAATTGCTTATAACATGTTATTTCCCTATTTTATACCTTATGCGGCTATTATTTTTGAAAATTATGCCACTTGAAAATCTCGTCTGCAACATCAGCATTTTCTTTGAATTTGGATCAGTCTAATTGTGTCTGGTAATGAGTTATGGTCCTCTATCCGCCTTAGGCGAGTATAGACAACTTGTAAGTGATACTCTTCAGGTTCTGAGTTTCATTATTGTTTCCTTCTCTTCTTTTATATTTCCCAATTTCCCAATGGCTGGCCCCACCAACTTACTTTATTTGCCATGCCCATTGACTCCAACAGGAAGTCCTGCTTCGTTTTAAACGTCGTTCTTTTGAAAATCTTCTCCTCCAAAACCATTTGGCCGAAGTGGGTCAGAGTTTTCAGAAATGTTCCTTATGTGACCCTTTCAAAACCGATTTTGAAAAGAATGGGCTCGACAGGGCCGGGATTATCAAACTTAGGGATTTTTTCTTAAGAAATCAATTGCTTAGTTCAAATCATTCTCAGATGAGTGATTTAGGCCCATTTTGACCCTCTTGTTCGATTTTACCTTCCAATGAAAGATACTTCCGTGACCTATGTTGATTTACCTATGTATGAAATTTCATTTATTTTTGTTAAGAATACATGTAACAATCTGTGTTTCAGTATAGACTTATGGACAGGACCCGGAACTTTCATTTCCGTATCCAGACATCAAACAACGAAACGTTCGTGGCGTACGTGGACAACCGACAAACGAACTACGACAACATCGGTGCTCTTTATTACGTGGTTGCCGTGGTACTGATCTACGGACTTTCAATCGTCATGATGATTGCGTCACATATCCGCCGTAACAACCAGGACAGTCAACTGAGAAGCTATCTTAAAGAAATGGCGGCCTTGCGGAAAAAGAATCGGCGCGAAAAGCTCCTGGAAAAGATGACTGATCTGGCAGTCAAATCAAATAAATTTACAAGTACTAAGACAGTTGAAAGTTCATTCATAGAAACGAAGAAACTTGGCAATGAAACTTCCGTTTATGGAAGGCTGCCGACGGAAACCGACGACGAGTTGCGCGACACGCTTTTGTCTAAAAATAGTAACAGTAATAGTGACAATGACGATTCGGTGTTTCAGTTGCCCAATGAGTATTGTATCGAAGCGCCAACTCAAGTGGAATCCCCATTATCACCCAAAATATCGCCCTCGAAATTAACGACACCCAAAGGACATAGGAATGAGGGAAAAACATTCTTTCAAGTGATTAACGAAAATGCGCCATTATAAAAATCGATTTCAATGACATAATCTGGCGCGCGCATTGCGAAAAGCGACAGTGGTTATCAGTTTGTTTTCAACAATATCATGAATCATTTTGAATTGGTACATTTAGAATCGTCGGTAGGCGACCTCGACCAAAATGTCGTAAATACAGCTTTATTCGAGCTGTATTTACGACATTTTGGTCGCCGACCGACGATATATCAGTACATGTAAATACGATTGTACAGGCTTTTGATTGCAGCAACGATTTCACAACTCATTACAGCACAATCACGTATTATGATACTAGAAAAACATGTTATCAGGAACTTTGTGGGAAAAGTATAAATTGTTGGTTATTAGCAGCTGTTCCTTTTCTAAAAATGTTTTCTCCTCTATATGACACGTACTTTTCTTTTTAAGCGCACTTTGATTAAAGTTTGTCGTTTGCAATCTTTTTCAATTTTGATTGATCTGGAATTTTATCGTTGAAATATGTTAAGCGTTTAAAGATGTCCTCATGTGTTTGAAAAATATATTTATATGAAGCATATTTGTTAAGGCAAATCACGTAACGAACTTATAAAAGGCATATTTGTTAAGGCAAATCACATAATTAACGCGACTGCCTTCTGCCCTAGACAAATTACGCGCCTTTTAAGAATCATTCATAATTTGTGTCCAATAGTAGACGAAGTTCAAATCTTAGAAGTTAAGCAAAGTGGGCTGAATTGCACATGAATATCGTGATGGTTTGAACACCTAACTATGGAACCCTGGTATTTCTCACACCAGCACTACCACTACATCCTTTCCGAGCCTCTAGCTACTTATAACTTAGGTTTTCGATTATCCACCCATAGGTTGGAAACAAATATTGGAAGGGATATTCGCCGCGACCGGGGATCGAGCCCGGGACCCCATGACTAAGAGTCATACGCACTACCACTGCGCTATAGCCGCGGTATTTAATTTTGTACAACATAAGTTGAAATAATGGATTCTGTTTCCGTAGAGACGAACAAAAATTAGTTAAGGTATTAAACATACACCATGTATGCACGTTACAGAAGTCACATAATCATGTCAATTATCATTAACCCATGCGCATACGGTAAAACTTAGGACGGGTCCGGCTCGAAAAAGTTTAAGATGAAAATTAACCAATCGCTGGCCCTGCCCGCTTAATCCGTTGGCTCCGCCCATTGACTCCGACAGAAATTTCCACTTCGAATTTAGACGGAGTCATTTTGCAAAATTTCTAGCCAGGAGCACGTAACATGAAATTGAAATGTTTAGTTTGCGACCTAAATGTCGTAACTAAAGATTTAATAAGCTGTAGTTACGAAGTTTAAGTCGCCAAACCAACAAAAAAGATTCACACAAATGTCAGCCAATGTTTGAGGTCAAAGCTCAATTCCTGGAAGATTGGAAGATCTGATTGGTCGAATGGTTCATTGATTGACACCACGATTGGTCAATTCAAAGTGCACTAGAATAAAAAGTAAGTGGTTTGTTCGGTAGAAAACTATGTAAGAAATAGAGAAAGTACTTGTTACAAAAATATTTCACCTTTCTAATAACATTTTTAAGTTATTTACTTTCGGCTCGTAAATTGCAGGATTCTGTAGCAATGGTATAACCCATTCCCATATAATTCCTCCTTTTTAAGTCCCTCAAAAAAACTTTGTAAAACATTGTGGACATCAAAGTACTTGCTTGTTTGAAGCAATTTCTTCCATTTCCACAATATTTTCTATCCCAAAAGACAAAGGGTTTCATCAACCTAAATCGTCTTATGCATTTTTTTTCAATTTGAACATGTCAAAAATGATTATGTTCTGGTAATGGGTTAAACTGTAAATAATTACTACTAATCAATCGAATAACTAACTGTAAAGTATATTGTAACATTGTATACGTAAAGTATATTGTAACATTGTATATTTTTGTATTTTGACGTAGTCAAGTATATGATTTTAAATTTACTTTCGTCTTACGAATTATATCATATATGATTTGATGGATAATTTGTTTCATATCGCGAAACTTTTGTGCAGTTCCATTCAAAAAAGTCTAAAATTGTTAGGATTTTTGTTTTGAAATCTTTAGGTAATATTAGATTATGATAAATGAAAGAAGAAATTCTGTATACAATGACGTATTGAAATCGAAAAACATAATAATTACCTCTTGAAAGCGTCTGCATAATGTGATTATGTTTTTAGTTTCAAAAATGAATGAAAACAAAACATTTTTTTCGTCTCTTAAATGGTTTTGAACACAGTACTATAGGTCCCCGGCTTCGTTAGATTATCACAATCTCTGTGCATGAAAAAGATCGTAACGGTCCCTTTTACAGTCCCTTTTTTTTTTTAAAAAATAACGGAAGTTCTGGTACCAGTATGGCTTATTTTTTTCGATTCGGTTTCTAAACCTCTTAACCAATTTCCACATAATCCCCAGAAAGCAATTTCTTCATTATCCGCAATGTTTTCTACCCCAAAAGACAAAACAAAAAAATTAATACAAAATAAATGAATAAATGAATGAAAAAAAAAAAAAAATGAAAAAATGAATAAATAATAAAGATAAAATTGCATCTACTAAGATTTGTTGTCTGCAACCTCTCTCAATTTGTACCAGTCTAAAATTTAAATTCTGTCGTCTGGTAATGGTTGATATTTAAAGAGAAAGGGACAATTAAATCTGCCAACACATTAAAAGCTGTGCACTTTGTTGTCTGCAACCTCTTTCAATTTGTACCAGTCTAAAATTTTGTTGTCTGGTAATGGGTTAATATTTAAAAAGAAAGGGAGAATTAAATCTGCCAGCACTGAAATAGTTGGAGATTTTAAATGGAGCAAAGACATAACATTTTCAACAACTTCACATGAGCACAGTCGCATCAGGGTCTTTAATATACGCTCTATTAATAGCTATTGAATTAATGTTTATTAATTATTCTAAATGCACTACGTGGACGCTAAAGCTGTTCAATATCTTCGTTTCACGTTTACAACTGATGGGTCGATTGACTGATTGAATGTGATTTAACGCCGCTTTTAACAGTATTTCAGTCATATAGCGGCGGCTAAAGCACCTTGCAATGGATTCTTGGTATTTCTCAAACCAATACTACCACTACACCCTTTCCTAGCCTCCAGCTGCTATTCCACTTAGGTTTACGATTACCCATCCAATGGTAAGAGACAAATGTCGGAAAGAATATCTGCCGCCGCCGGGGATGGAACCCATGACATCCCATGATGGAAGATTAGGAGACTGATGCTCTACCGACTGCGCTATGACGGCGGCAAATTGACGGGTCGAAGATTTCGATCAAAAGATCGAAAGATCAATCAAGATATACATCAACCCATTTCCACACAAAATTATGCTTCTTGACACCTCTCAAGATAAACAATTGAGAAAACATTGTGTAAAATGAAGAAATTGCTTGTCACAAGTAATTTCTTCATTTTCCACAATGTTTTCTGCCCGAAAAGTTGAAAAAATCTAAGAGTTCACCAATTTTAAATTGTCTTCTGCAACTCCTTTCAATTTGGACCAGTCCAGAATTTTGGCGTCTGGTAATGTATAAAGTAGGAATGAGATCTTTAAACTTATAATTTTACATGAAGACGTTTTGTTGATTTCGTGATTTCAACGTCGTATATACAGTTTTGTTCAAGATGTAGTTACGGCGTATAGGTAAGCAACCAACCACTTCATCTTTTCGATACATATTACTTGCGATATTCGACAACATCAAGACGTTAAATATTCAAGTCGAACGTCATGTCGGAGGCAGTGACCGTGACAAGCGATCCGTCAATTGACCAATCGCGGCTGTCACTCAAGGAATTAACTGACCATTCAAATCATTTATTCAACCTGGACATGAGCTTTCAACTCCAACATTGGCCGCAATTTTTATTAACCTTTTTTGTTGGTTTGGCGACCTTAACGTCGTAACTACAGCTCATTAAAGCTGTAGTTACGACGTAAAGTTGGCCAACCAACCATTTTACTATTTTTGTTACATGCTACTGGCAAAACATGTTGCAAAATAACGCCGTTGAAAATCGAAGCGGAACTTCCTGTTGGAGTTAATGGGCGGAGCCTTGGTCGCTTACTATTTTCTTAATTATACAAGGTCGTGTTGGAATCGAAAAAATTCTAATCCTTGTTTCATCAATATAATTTACACGGACTAATGATTAAAGATGGCCTGAAACCATTTGGAATATTATATTGCTAGAAATTCTTGAAATAACAAGATGTGTTTGTGAAACACTATGCCCCCGAAACAGGAATTCTTTAGAAACAGGTGATTTTTATTGTTTTTTTTCCTTGTTTTAGAGAAAAGGGTTAAAATTTTGTCATTGACCTTGATAAAATGTCCTTCCCCATTTGCGCCTTGTTCAGACTTATTTGCATACCAAATATTAGCATTGTAACTTAATCAGGGTTGAAGTTATAGGAAAATGTTAAGTTGGCAGGTTAAGTTTTGCAGACAGACAGACAGACGGACAGACAGACGGACACCGGTAAGATAATATGCCTCCGATCTATCGATGCGGGGGCATAAAAATTATCACCCCTTCCTAATAAAAAAAATCTGTTCTGTTCTTTTTTTTGTGAAAAAGTGGAATTCAGTTCTTTTAATAGTTTCTTAACTAGAGAAAAATTATATCACTCTTATTTCTAATTTCAAAATGATAATTTGCTCGTTCGCCTCGATATCAATTTGTCTTTGGAAAACCTTATCGCAATGGTAGACAAAGTGTTTCACAAGCAATACCCTCTCTTCAACTTTTCAGAAAAGTATGTTAAACAGATTATACAAATTGTGCCGGTATTTCAACATTCAATTTACTGTCATTACATTTTTCACTTCTTTCACACTCTCATTTTACAATAACTTAATTTTTAGTTTCGTCTGTCAAAAAGTGTTCTAATTGGCTGAAAAAAAAAAAAACCCAAACAAACAAACAAAAAAAACAAAACTATTCATACCCCTTTTCATCACGCAGATATTTTGTTTGCTCCCACAAAATTGTTCAGAAAAAAAAAAAAATAATAAAAAAATCAAATTTGTAAAAAATTTGATAATTTTCGCCCGATGTCATTTATTTATAAGAAATGGAGACCTTTTTGTTTTCATAGAGGTATGAAACAAATTCCTTATCATACTTATGTATGAATCCGCTTCACGTATTCAAATAGCTCTGAAAAGAAAGTCAATCAAAATGTGTTAAACGATTGCTGTTTTTCGCTCGATGTCATTTATTTATAAGCGATGAAGAGAATATTTTTTGTTTTCATTGAGGTATGAAACGAAAAACCTAACCACACTTATGTATGAATCCGCTTCTCGCATTCATTCAGTGTGATTAGTTTTTTCTTTTCGTAAAAAAAATGTTATCTTCATTTCCTAAATGATTCAGAAGTAGCCCGAGAAACAACAAATCGCTTGTTACAAGCAATCCTCAACTTGCTATATATTTTGCGAGATACTTTCTTTTGGTTTACGACTGTGATCTAATTTAAGGTCTTGAGGAAAGTGTCCATAAATGTATATAATACTTGATACGCGGATGACAAAGTACTGGTCGCACCATCTTAATCGTCACTACAACACATGTTAGAATGTGTACATAAATGGTGCAAAAAGTGGAGAGTGCTAATTGATACAGATAAATCGAAGTGCATGCACTTTAGGAAAGGCAGAGAGGAAATTAGTAAATATCGGTTTAAAATCGGACAAAACGAACTAGAAACCGTAAGTGAATATAAATACTTGGGAGTAATCTTCAACGACAAAAACAATTTCATGTCTCACTGTGATTCCGTACCTAAAGCTGCTAGCAGAGCGCTAGGGAGTGTCATATCAAAGGTACATCATCTTAAACACATCGGCTTTAACACCTACGAAAATCTCTACTTTAACTGTGTCGCTCCGATCCTGGACTATGGCGCTACAAGCTGGGGCACAAAACAATACAGGACTATTGACAATATACAACACCGTGCTATGCGTTATTTCATGGGTGTGCACAGATTCGCGCCTATAACCGCACTTATATTAACACAAATTAGCACAGTTATGCGCTAGTATCAAACCCAACTAATCAGTTCCTAACAAAATCCCCATTTAGACTCCCTACATCGACACAACACTGTTAATTGTGAGCAAGGGCGGGTATTTAACAAAACATTTGCATGATTAGTTTAATTGTTAAATCACTTTATCCAATCAGTCTAAATTGATATTTATTGAGATCGTCTGCAGTACTTGTTATCATGATACATGCTAAGTTTTTGTACTCGATACAATATCTTACCTTTCCACAAGTAACTGAATTTTAGACTCCTTCAAATCGGAAACCGCCTCAAACTACAAAACGTCTTTCAATGAACATTAAATTAAGAGTAGATTATGTCATAAAGGATGTCGAAGTAAAGGATCAAAATGCTGCTTATCAGCATTTTCTCCTGTTACTTCGATGTCTTCCTGAAACTATTATCCCTCACTGATTTCAAAACCAGGCCTAGTCTGAATAAGAGTCAACTTTTTTACAAAATGAAACATAGTCGTCACACAAAACTTATTTACTTCTTTCACATGATGCTACATTTTATCATTTGATACTCATTTACATAATATCATGTACTTTATATACAGTCCTTGAAATGTTTGTTGGGAGAGATATCATGACGTTTCCTATTTCGTCTCGTGGAAGAGTCGGGTGTCGATCTCAAACAGCCGATCCTCAACATCGAGGTTGCGGGGGCCGTGGCTAGCTTTCACCTTCTCTCATTAAAGAAAAGTGGAAGGCATGGCCTTTGCACCCGCCACCGTTTAAACCAAGCTTTAAAGACCAATAAACCGTAACTCACAGCTAAACACACGAATATTCAAGGTGACATATAGGCCCATGGGGCCGGGTGTTTTATTTTATTCATTGTTTTTATTCTGTACTGTTGAATATCACGCATGTAACACATGTCACTATAATACTTAAAATTTACTTACTTACATACTTACTTGAAAGGCTATAATGGATCATGGAGAATCGGGTGATGCAAGACTGAACTGACGGAATGGATTTTCTCTTGAAGTTACGCTTTAACCTTTTCCTGTTTTTCGAATTTAAAGTCTTGACCCCCCCCCAAAAAAAAAAAAAAAAAAAACATTCACAGACGGCAATTAAAAGTGTTTGCAATGTGAGAAGTAACCATATAAAGTATAGAAAACGTTGTGGGAAAAGAAGAGATTGCTTGTTACGAGCAATCTATTTCCACAATGTTTTCTCAAGAATAAAATCAAAAGGACGTAAAAACAGGGATTGTACAGGAAAGGGTTCATAGAAACAAGTATTGGAATAACCCCCCCCCCTCCCTTTTGAACAATTTTGACAAATAGTAAATGAATCATTTGCTCATTTCATAATTGAAGATCAGTTAGATATAAAATATTTCTGCTTTCAACTTCGCCCTTTCCCTCCAATTAAATCGCAACTTTCTTGTCCAAGTAATCAACCATTGAAGCCAAATCACCAGGTATGTTATTTCCGTAAATAGATACAGCAAATTCGTCATGTAAGAATTCATCAGCCAAAAACGGCGACTGCTGTATGCCTAATTTAGGAAAAAGACTTGGTTGTTTCATTTATCAACCAAGAGTGGCCAAATTTGGCTGGGCATACATAGCTCATGTTCTCCTATTGTCCAACTCATTCTCGAATATAAGTTGTCGAGTTAATTTAACGAAGGTGGCTACAGGTAACTCTTGATGCTCTGAGTTTTTTTTAAATATTAGTTAATCCTTGTCAGGTCGAACCCGGGATATTCCTGTTTTGGGCAGGAGGTCTAGACAAAGACCTGATCTTTGTCTAGACAACCTGCTTGTCCCTTTAAAGCCAACATTGTTAATGCCATTTATTTTCTAAATAATTATTAATCAAACGTTTGTGTTATCTAGGCTTTCAGTCCTTTTATTTTAACAAAATTTTGTATAGGATTTTATTCAGCAAGACAAGGGTTGAACATTTATTTTGAAGAACGAGGTTTCTTGCCTTTCCACCACTTGAATTATTTGTATGGAATACTTTTCTGTATTTGCATCTGTTTATATATGCATACATACTTATTTGTCCGTTTTATCCAAATTTTGCGGGAAAATGTTTATTCAAAAACAGAAATGCATGGGAAGCCATCAAGATTTTTCAGGATATCATTTATATGCCCCGAAAAATGCATTTATTTTACAAATATCGCGACAAAACCAGTTTGTATCAGACTGCCTTATCCCTTTCCTGTACGAACCTAGAATTTTCAGTCTCTGTGATTTTATACTTGAGAGAACATTGTACAAAAAGAAGAAACTGCTTGTAACAAACATTTTCGTCTTTTTATACAATATTTTCTGTCCTACTGAATGGTTATTTTCCAGTTTAAACCCAAATTGAATTTTCGTCTGCAAAACCTTTGAATTTGGACAGGTCTAACATTTTGAAAAATAGGAAAGGGATAATGAACTAGTAAAAGGTTTAATGAACCAAATGACTGAAAGAAAATCAAAACATGTTTTGACATCGTTCTATCATAATCGCGTGCTTGACGAGCGCTTGAACGTGAAATGACCCAAGGTACATTGATTAATTTGACCGCTCTCTGGAATTAATTAACCACACCCACGGCTAGGTCTTTGACATTTAATCCTCCGCAACACGACAAAAATTAGACTTCTCCGCCTGGAAGCTATCTGTTATATATGAAACAGCAATTTATGATGAACAAATATTCACATTTATAAAAAAAACACTTTTCTTTTTTTTGTTTATTTTTTGTTTTGTTTCGTTTGCAATAGATAAGAAAACAAGGTTTTATAATTCAACATGAAAACGAATAAGATGTTTCATATTCCTAGCTGTGAAATCTTGGGATTTCCCAGTGTAATAAGATAAGTGATGATACCAACTTTCACCTAAAATCGGGGACTATTTTTATTTCGAAAGGGTCAGGTCCCCCTTCGGACTCGTTTTTCAACGCCTAACAAAATTCAGCTCCGGTCAAAATGAATGGTTTGATTGGTCGATTCAATTTGATCGACAGCAGCGATCTGCCAATTGTGGCAGACATTCCAAGTTAGATATATATATTTTGTCATTCATCACCAAAATAAGTTTTTGGTAATAGACGAAAGGTTTCATACTAGCCAGTGAGCGATTAAAAAAAAACTTTTACGAAGAGGTCAAACTCCACAACGCATTTTATCTACAAGTAGTTCCGTTAAAATTTCATTTTCTCTCCTTTTGGTAAGGTGTTTTCGAGTCTTGGCGATAGCTAGAAGTCTAAATTCGTGTTCTGAGCAATGACAGACCACTGCTGCACTGTATTCATGTGTGCTAATGGATTTCTGTTGGGACTATTTGTTGTTTTGTGATGAGATTTGAAATGTTCACAGCGCGTTAGACCGTCCCGGATTAAGGCGATGATTATTGTGTTCAATATAAGTTTGTCGAAAAGCTTATCCTTGATGGCATTATTGTACTAGTGTGAATTTCAAGGCAAATGAACTCTCTTTAAGGTGAACTAAGGTTCGTATCCGAACGAAACTCGTAAAAAGAGCTATATACTATCAAAACTGACCCTTGTTACCCTATTTTAGTTAGTGAAAATCGGACAGGAGTGTTACCAAATGCGAAACGAACCCATCCAGATCAATCTATAACGGACGTCCAATTTTTAATGTAAAGCTATTTCGATAGAAGGTAAACTAAACGTTGTGATGTTGCAAAACCATACCTCATTAGTAGTTGCGACGTTTCAGTCGCCAAGTAACGATATATACTACTGTTCTTATCGAAATAATACTGGTTTGGCGAAATACAGCTTAAGCTATAACCACGACGTTTTGGTCGCCAACCAACCATTTCATTTAGCTAGCAAAGCGCCAGCTTTGATAGCTTAAGTTAACGGACAAAATTTTGAAATCTTTTAAGAGTTCAACGAGTGCAAACCGCCAATGGAGGCTTAATCATTAAACACATTGAATACATACGCCATAAAAGTTAGTTCTTATGTACTTAGGAATATTGCAACTCTGCCTGCACTTTCATCTCTATGGTATTTTAGCTCACGTCAGCACATCGTGTTCAAAATGACTCTGATCAGAGTCTTCAAAGAAGTTTCAGAAGACAATTTCAAAAAGATTGAAAATTCTAAACTTTTTATCTCTCTGGGTAACAAGTAATTTCTTTATTTTCCACATTGTTTTCCAGAACCAGTAAAGAATTGCGTGGGAATGGGTTTTCACTTTAGTAACTAACCTCGTTTATTTATCGTGATAGCCCTTGACAAAGAAGATCACTAAACAAAACCATGCTTTGCTAGATTACTGCACTTTCAGTACTTTGTTTTGTTTCTTGTTATGGGCAATAAATTTTCCGAAATAACGTCGTTTAAATCTATGACCAACTTCTTATCGGGGGACATTTCTGAGTTGGCGTGGCAAGCTATCATTCAATTAATGTGCCCCTTGCAACGCCCAATGGCATCCTACAAGGTTGCTTCGCTGAGATAATAAACGACGAAAATATGCATACTCGTGATTTATGATCGGAAACATTAAGCATTAAGCAAACCATTTGTTGGCGACATAAATGTCGTGTTTTAGTCGCAAAACAAATAAATATAAGAGGTTTATATTCACTTCCGTTTTAGATTATTATAGTGGTCAATTAATTATATATTTGATAGCTCATAGCTCATGTCCCTTTTTTGTGTGAAGCGTCATTCGTAGAATGATGTCTCTGGATTACGCGTAATGACGGACATTATCAGGGCAATCTGTAAGAAAATTTGTCTTGTACGGAAACGGTGCTTTATCAGTGATAATCAGAATTACTTAAGGCTAACATAATCGATAGAAAGTGCATGTTTCATTATCTTTGAGAGTTGTATATTCAAATGTTAGATTACTCAAAATCGTAGGCAGGAAGCGTTGAGCTTTTTCAGCGATTAAGTCCTCGTTTGTGCAACCAACACAAATACCAAGCTTCGATTAAATCAGACTTCAGATGTCAAAGGTATGCTGCGGAAAAAAAACTAGACGCTGCCTGCCGCGGCAAATCATTTATAACCCCGTCTTAAACGTGTGTATGAAAAGAATATCAACAACAACAACAAAAAATTGACTGAACTATCAAATCATTCATTAAGACCGTAAATGAGCATTTATGTAAAGTTTTTGTTGTTAAATTTGCGACTTAAACTTGGTAACTTAATCTTTTTCAGGGTGATGAACCTACGTTCTGCCTTATTTTTAGTCCCTGATCACATATTTGAATAAAGGCACTGTATGCGGGTGCTAAGGCTCGTCTTTTCGAATGCTCGATAGTGGATAGAACGTTTTCATAATTCACCCAAAAAACATTTAGAGTTGCCTCCCTTTTAAGTACTCATTGCTCATTCTGTAGTAAATATATGTTCTGAGTTTCAATTAAATATGTTTCGGACGACAACGAAAACGCTGAAGCCAATCTGCTATAGAAATACCTCGGCTTTACTACGAAAAAAGCCGAACTCAAAATAAAGCCGTTTATAACCTTAGCCAAACTGCAATATCGGGGGAGGTCAGTGGGCGTGGCCAACAATCGGTCAAATATCAGGAAAATTCTCCAGCTGATTTCTTTGTGCTCTTTTTTGAAATATTTTTATCGCGTTTAAGCTCCAGACCTTTGTCTACTTAATATACAATAAGATTATGCTTAATACAGGTTTATCGTTATTCACAAATACTTTAAATTTTAGTTTCGTCTATCAAAAACGAGTGTTCTGATTGGTCTAAAAATATTATTCATAACTCCATGAACAAAATTTTGATCACGCAGTGATTTTGTATGCTTTCGCACAAAGTAGTCCCATACAAAAAGGTATCAAAATTTGTCAAGCTTTTGTTGTTTTTATTTTGCTCGATGCTATTAAATTATAAGAAATGAAAAGAATATTTTTTGTTTTCATGGAGGTATGAACTTCGCGTATTCATACAGTGTGATAAGTCTTTTCGGTTCATACCTCCATGAAAACAAAAAATATTCTCTTTATCTCTTAAATAAAGATGAGCTTCTTTTGTTACATCTTTCTTTATAAAAATGAAAATTGTTCACAAAATGACTAAACAAACACAGCTTTCTCACTTCTGACGATGTTACAAAATTTTTATTTAAAAAAGCTGGATATTGTGGAAATGAGTTAATTATCCTGTTCAGTCTTTTGCAGAAAGCAACACGTCTTTAATTGACGAATAGCTGGCCACGCCCACTACCTCCGACAGGAAGTTTGATTAACATAACAAGAGCATCGCCCACGGGTACCAACGCTCGACTGCAGGTGCTGGATAATGCAAAAAGTCTAAGTCAGAATAGGGGAATAACTCTTACAAAAACGCTTTTAGAGTTATCCCCCTTGATAGTCTAGATTGCTCTTGTGATGGTCAATACACATGCCAGGTTTCATGAGGATATCTTCAATAACAATAGAGATATGACCAAGGTTAAAGTTTGTCACGCCAACGCCAACGACGCTCAGGTAATGACAATACCCCGGGTTTTCTCCGAAAACAGCCGAGCTAACAAAAAGGCGTTATTTTGAAAAGTTTATGGTCAGTGTCAGCTGTAGTTACGACGCTATAGTCGCTTTACGTTAATGCCGATCAATATCGGAGTCCAAAGTTCACTTTCTCATTTCAGGTCTAAATGTATGAATCGATTGATCTATCGATCATTTTGATTGACAGTCGCGCTAAGTAAATTTCCCAAGTTTGTGTTTTTTTCTAGCCGTTCACAATGTATTGGAAACTTGAACCGGGAAATTATAGCCGAGTTGTTTTTGGTGTAAAGTATCTTTTTCTACAAATAATATGTTGCTATGCGACAATGAATTATCGAGAATCAGAATCACAGACGTGAAAATGATCGTGCTTAGCCTTGTCACCAAAGTGTCATTACACTTTGTATTTCTACACCGAAAAACTTCATTGGCGTAAACTACAGTAAATCTTGTATTAAAAGACCACTCATGGGACGACCGAAAGGTGGTCGCTTAAAACACATTTCTGTGAAATATACAAATGATTGATTCGATTGAATTTACAAGCTAAAACAGATTCTCGCTAAATCCAATATTGTTGGGACCAATTATATTCGTCTAACTGGGTTCCATCATTAGATTTAAGATATATTTTTAGCAATTACAACTACTTATTATGACAGCTTTTGAAATTGAAAGCGATTTTGAATGTGGTCGTTTAATGCAAGTGGTCGCTTTATAGAGCTGGTCGCTCGAGCAACATTGACTGTATACAATATGGTGTTGTATACGATAAGACACTATTAACAATAATAAGAAATTCGCGATCAAATATGCCAGATAAAATACACATACATGTATACAAGCTACAGTCTATGGAAGAGAAGAAGATGGCTAACTGAAATTAAAAAGAGCTGTATCAATTTAAAAACGTTATCCAGTTTGAATATCATGTACCGTAATTATTTGACCCCAGTCTTTGCTAAATTTACTAGTCTAAATCCTATTCAACCTAAGAATAAGTTTATACATACTAGGTTGAATTAAATACGTGTACTTCTTTTTCGACATTTTTTCGGATATATCTGAATACACATCGCAAATAATCCTAGGATAAAATTCATCTTGGATTTCTCTGCTGCCGAATGTCAAACAGGCTCAAAGATTCCATTCTATCCCATTATTTCAATACCTTCCTGATTATCCCCATAGACAATTAGACGAAAGCTTTAATTTCAAAATAAAATTGAACATACGTCGTCGTTTTGCGTGCAATTTGTCGTAAGTACAGATACATTCAAGCTACAGTTACGACATTTTGCACGCCAAACAACATGTATCTTATTTACACAAAAATCCCTAAGTTTAAGCACCCTTTATTCGAAGGTTCTTGTCTTAATATATTTTTTATATTTCACATGTGCCCTTCTCCTGGCATTTAAACAAGAAACAATTCGGGAATGATACGAGCTATGTATCTCAGAGGTCTTTGGGCGGTCCTTCGCGACATGATTCAAGCCTTCGAGGTACGATTTAAAAAGTACCAAGTGTAGTTTTATTCTGATTGAAATATAAACATAACATGTTAACAATAAAACATGAAGGATTATCAACATAAATACTAAAACAATATGATAGACAGCAGCACCAGGGATAAAACCTATACTTCAACGGGGATAAAATACCACATGTTTACAAACATCACAACAATGTCGACTGTGTTGTAATGATCAGTTAGAATCTGTTTATTAAGTGTTCACGGTATATAGGCTATAAACTTTCTCTTTCTAACTTCATGTCATTGATTGAATTGGGTTTAACGCTATTTTCAACATTATTTCAATCAATTCGTGGTGGCTGGAGCACCTAACAATTGATTCCTGGTATTTCTCACACCAGTTCAACCAATACATCCTTTCCTAGCATACCCCCCCCCCAGCTGCTATCCCATTTAGGTGAGAGACAAATGCCGGGAAGGATATGTGCAGCCGTCGGGAAGTTTAGATGCAAGCCTTCGTCAGGTACCACATCACCTTTTGATTATACTTTTTTTTAAAGAACGGTCACTTTGAAAGAAATATTGTAAAATATTAAATTAATATACGAAAATTTCAATGGAAAATATGCGTCATATTGGATAGAAAACATTGTCGAAAAGGAGAAAGCCTTGAAAAAAGGCTATTTCTCTTTCTCTAAGTGTTTTATGCATTTTTTCAAACACGTAAAAATGTGGAATCGTGTGGAAATGAGTATAATGCCAACGCTAAGACAACCGTTAACCCGTTCCAACACAACAAAATTTTAGACTAGTCCAAATTCAAAGAAGCTGTAGACGAATATTTAGAGTTGGAGGAAATTATTTTGTCTTTTTGGATAGAAAACATTGGGGATAATGAAGAAATTGCTTGATACAAACGATTTCCTCATTTTCCATTTTTTTTCTCGAGGGGCGCAAAAAAGAGGAATTGTGTGGGAATGGGTTAAAAATGATTGATAGCATTTTGCAGTTTTTAGATAACATGAAAATTTGAGTTGCTAGGGCAACGATCGTCTGTTGAATCTCGGAATTTGTCATTTTGGGAAAGCAGCAAATTAGTGAAGATGCAAAATCTTGATACGACGGATGTTTTGTAATCAAATGAATCCACAAAAGTTTCGTCTAATAAAACAAAAAGGAAGATTGGATGATTGTTCCAAACAGCACGACATCGTGCACCCAACCTTCGGAATTCGATTCATATGAGTGCACTTCCGTTTATGTATTGTCGATACCGTAGTACATACCCATATGAGCGACGCCCCCAGAAGACGGTTAGTTGTTATGGGGTAATAGTGCAGGTATACAGGACAAAATTGCTGAGAACTTTCATTAGCGTGTTGATAGCATCGTCACACGGGGCCTCGGTTTAACGTCTCATCCGAAAGACAATTACTTTGTTAGTTGATATGGTCAGTCCAGGGCTCGAACCAGTGATCTTGAGGTTTGAAGTCAAATGCTCTACTAACTTCATATGAGGTTTTACACGACTTTGATATATCCACCAATAGACCAATAACTGACCACGCCCACTTACTCCGTTATTCCCCGCCCATTGACCCCACTGAAGGTAGCACTTCGCTTTTAAATGGCGTTATTTTTCAAAACTTAAAGTCAGTAGCGTGTAATGAAAAAGTAAAATGGTTGGTTGGCGACCTGAAAGTCGTAACTACATCTTGAAAAGCTGTGGTAACGACGTTAAAGTTATCATCGCTTAAAGTTTGCAAATTTTATGGTCAGTGACAAGAACAAACGGCAAATCGTTTCCGGGAGACCTAAACGCCAAAACTACAATTCGAACAAGCTATAGTTACGACGTTTAAGTGGTTGAAATGAATATAGGAGGTCAATGATTCATCGACTATTTGGCGAAATGAAAGATTTGATTGGCGAAACGATTTTTGATTGACAGTGGCGATTAGCCAATCATATGGAGACTAAGTTCACTTATTTGTGTCCTTTCTATAGCCCATCAGTATTTAGCTAGAGTTCTGAAGTACCTTGACCAAGCTCATTATCGCATAACCAGTGGCCAACATCATATGTGTTTTACGTGATATACACGAAATGATGTTCTATCAAGTTTTATCTAGTATATGGTCTTATTGACCATGCGCGATGGCAATCAAGGAATAAACCGACCAATCAAATGATTATTTCAGCCCGGACCTGAGCTTTTCAACTCAAAAACTGGCAGCCATTTTCGTAAATCACAATTGTTTATTTGGCGACTTAAACGTCGTAACTACAGCTTATGCAAGCTGTAGTTACGACGTCTAGATCGCCAACTAACCATTTTACTTTTTGTTACATGCTACCGGCCATAAATTTTGAAATACAACGCCGTTTAAATTCGAAGTGGGACTTCCTGTTGGAGTCAATGGGCGTTGCCAACCCAGTAAGTGGGCGGGGCCAGCGATTGGTCAATTGTTGACCCAAGTTCAACCTTTGCCGAGATTATTAAGGAGGCAATCACTCCGCCCAATTATCAGGGCATTGAAGCAAAAAGATGTGGCCTCTAAAGTAGAAATTAGGTAATTGTATGATTTGATCTTGTGATCTAGTTTTTCCCTAATCGAGCCAAGTTCGAACTTACAGGACTTATAATGGAGACATCCATTTTGACCAAATATCAAGCCATTTTCGCAAAAAATATGGACTCTAGAGTGCAAACTATTTATTTTTAAGATTTGATCTAGTGACCTAGTTTTCAACCGATTGTGATCAAAATTCTAAGTTTGTCGAGATATCCCAAATATAAACACTCTGATTAAGTTTGAAGACATTTGAGAAAAAACACGTGGCCTCTCGAGTGCGAACAAGACGTTGACACATGACACGCGATGGCCACGGAATGGTCATAAATGCTCACCTTCAGAGCACGTTGTGCACAGGTGAGCTAAAAGCCGTTGATAGACGATACATTTGTAATAAAGGTAATCGATAAGAAATAAATAGCCGATGAACTTCTGATTTTTATTGTATTCTGTTTGTAAAAAATATATGTATTGTCGTCTGTGAGGTATATTATGCAAAGGTCTTGACTAATAACATAACCGAGTGTCCAGTTGTGCAGCCAGGCTTTTGTAAAGGTGTCATGATGGGCTTAAATAAAAGGCAGATAGTGGGTCGGTGACCCAAACGTCGTATCAACAGATAGCTATAGCTACGACGTTCAAGTCGCCAAACGAAAACAACAATGCTAAACACCAAAGCGGGAATTCAATATACATTTCCGGTATAATAGAACGATTAAATTTTCGTCGATCCTTGGTAAGACGACTACAATGATTAACTTTCAATATATAGTCTGATGTAAAAACCCATTCCCACACAATGACGCTAGAAAACATTGTGTAAAACTAGATGGTTGTCCCAGGACAACTGCTGTCGAGCCCGCAAAGTTTAGTGTTTGAACTTGAGCTGTGTCCTTGAACTTGAAGCTATCCATAAATTTTCTTTCAAATGGCACATCTACTCATAATTGAGAATAATTGTGCCCAACAGACTAAAGCACATACACTGACTTGTCATAGTGACAACTATATCTCGCTCACCGCAAGCTTGACAAAAATTGTTGTCTGCATCTTTGAATTTGGACAAATCTAAAATTTTGTGGTCTGGTAATAGGCTAGGTTGTTTTCTGTACATCCTGTATTTTCTTGTTCAAGACAGTGAAGTATTTCTTGTATGGTCCTTCTTGTATTTGGATCGGGTCATATGATAGTTGGTGAGCTGTGTTGATGATAGAGTTCTCAGCACGCACTTTAGTCTTAATCAGCCTTATTTTGCCATCCAACGTTCGGTTTGCAATGGATTGCAACTCCTCATCCCAGATCTGAAAAAAAGTATGTGGGAATATTACTGGAATGCTGTGAAAGAGATCTGAGAGCCTTGTATTTGCTCAAGCTGCGTAGAAAAATCCAATTTCGGACGTTTCGTACCATAACCATTTCGTACCAGTCATTTCGTACCATGGTATTGGTCATTCCGTACCATGGTATTGGTTGTTTCGTACCATGCTGTGACCATTTCGTACCATGTTGTAGTCATTTCGTACCATACGTCAAATGTTCGTGCCATGTTTAGAAAAAAATCTTATATTATTTGAATAGTAAAATAACGCTTTCAACATTTATAAAATATTTTTATTTTCTATTTGCTAAATCTAACTGATCATTTAACAAGTGAAAATCAATTAAGACAGTCCATTCAGGCAAACAGAGTGTTGATGATACAGTATTAGCTTATCAGCACATTACTTTTTTTCTAACAGGGGGGTTGTGTTCATTAGAAGAAAATTAGTAGCAAAGTAACCATTAGCCATTTGCCACACAACAATACTTAAGGCAGGTCCAAATATAAAGAAATTTGCAGACCACAATTTCATTAGGACGGATTTTTTTTAAAATATAAGTCTTTTGGAGAAGAAAACATTGTGATAATTATTGCTTGTCTCCAGCAATGTTTTCCTAAGTATTTTTCTTGATGGGTTTAAAAAAGTGGGACAGGCAAATACCAATCTAATCATAATGAAGCAGTCAACAATCGTTCACCTTCCACAATTAGATCTTAAATGATCTTACCTAACATGTTGCAAACAATGACAACCAATCTAATTATCAAATCCTCTGAACTTGATTGAGTGGTTTATTTGTGGTACGAGGTGGTACGAAATGACTAATTATTTGGTACGAAATGACCAACGCATGGTACGAAATAACCATTGTATGGTACGAAATAACCATAGAAATTATGGTACGAAATGGTTATGGTACGAAATGACTGTATACCGAAAAATCTAGCGAATGGATCACAAAAAAGAGGGTCGAGATAGCCCTAGATCTCTCATATAGGTTATCAACCCTTTCCTGTTTTTTTTTTAATTTTAGACTGGTCCTAATTCAAAAAGGTTGCAGACAACATTGAAAATTGGATGCACCTTGAGATGAAATCATCCTATGTGGTAGAAAATATGGTTGGAAAAGGAGAAATTGCTTGTCACAAGCAATTTCATCTTGTTCCACGTTTTCTCAAGTATAAAATCACAGTGAAGAACAAGATGTGTTTGTGAAACACCATGTCCCCGAAACAGGAATTCTTTAGAAACTGGTAATTTTTATTGTTTTTTCTTTGTTTTAGGGAAAAGGGTTGAAATTTTGACCTTGACCTTGATGAAATGAGCTTCCCCAGTTGCGCCTTGTTGAGACCTATCTACATACCAAATATTAGCATTGTAACCTAATTAGGGATGAAGTTATAGGAAAACGTTTAGTTGGCAGGGCAAGTTTTTGAGTAATGTTTTAGGGAAAAGGGTTAAAATTTTGACCTTGACCTTGCAGAAATGACCTTCCCCAGTTGCGCCTTGTTGAGAACTATCTACATACCAAATATTAGCATTGTAACTTAATCAGGGTTGAAGTTATAGGAAAATGTTTAGTTTTGCAGACAGACAGACGGACGGACAGACAGACGGACACCAGTAAAACAATATGCCCCCGATCTATCGATGAGGGGGCATAAAAATCCTGGGTATAACTGGAAAGGTTAATTGGACACAAAACATAAACCTGGAATTTCAAAGTGGGTCTGGTAATAATGTAAGGGATACACAAGATCCACCATATACAGGAACTACTTTTTTGTTTGTTGTCCCATTTATAGTAAAAGATATCCTGTTAACTTTACAAACATTGCAGCAAAGTTAAATCTAGATTGCAACAAAATTGTGTCTGCAAAGTGGTAATTGTTAAATTGTGATGAAGGTCCCCTTTCCTGTGTATTCCAGCAATAGAGACCCAATTTCAATAGGGTTCATGTAGATGACCAGGCAAACAATCTGACAATTGAGCCAAAATTTTGGCCTCCAGAATGTTAAAAATTTGAAATGTCATGACAACAACTTTTCCTGACTTTCTAAATAGATCACTTTCATGTTAACCCTTTCCTGGTTAAACCCTGGTTTTTACGTCCCTGTGGTTTTATAATAGATAAACATTGTGGAAAAAGAAGAAATTGCTTGTAACAAGCAATTTCTTCTTTTTCCACAATATTTTCTACTCTACTGAATGGTTATTTTTAAAATAAAATTTGAAATTTTGTCTGCAAACCCTTTGAGTTTTGGCAGGTCTAAAATTTTGCAAAACAGGAAAGGGTTAACCCAGGTCAGGCTGAATAAAATCCTTTGTACAGAATTGCATTAAAATCAAACGGCTGACAGTACCGGATGCAAACACCAAGGTTTAATAATTCTTTAGAAAATTATCTCTGGTTTAAAAGGGGCAAGCAGAGAGTGTAGACTAAGATCAGACTGCACATATCATATTCCAGGTTCCCTCAAGAAACAAACTTTGTGGGACATTATGGAAAGGGAAAAAATGCTTGTATCAAGCAATTTCTTCATTATCCACAATGTTTTCAATCAAAAAGATGAACAAATTTAAATTCAAACAACTTGAAATTGTTACTTTGGACCTATCTAAAATTTTGTTGTGTGGGAAAGGGTTAATAGATGTTCATCTTAATGATTTCACATGCATTCTGATCTGTTACCATTCCTAACTTGTGATCAGACTAAGGATCGTGTGGCATCAACATTGGGCCATAATCGTAGTCATTAGAGTGTTAAAAAAAGAAATTGCCCTAAAAGCCTCTTCCTCATTTTTCTAGTGGAATATACCAGTTATTGATAGGGCTCATCTTTCTCACTTGATAAAAATTCTGTATAAACAAAATCGCTAAAGCCGACCTTTTGCAGTGTTTCAAAACAATCTCCCAAGTTTTTGCAGGGTTCATCCTTATGACCGGACAAGCACTGTGTTTCAGAAGATTGAGTAACTGTGGCCTCTAGAGTGTAAGTACTTTAATTGGTGATGTCCCGAAACGGACATTCAAGTAATGAGTGTGTAGTGCTTAAGGGAGACAATCAAACAAGAAAATACACCTGTTTCAACAGCATTTACATTCCTTTGCTTTCTTTTCCTACAAGAATACATGGCTCACTCACAAGTTCATTTTACAAACAATTAGATCTTTACCAAGTAATCTAATAAAGGGTCACCGAAGGAGTATTTGGACAATTTGGTTGAAAACTATCAAGCATAATCTGAGAAAAAGATTTTAAAGTTTTTACTAAATACATTCTATGGAAACTAGCCCTTTTTCAACCATCCTCATGAGGGTACATCTATCATGTACAAGTTCTGTTGGCTTCATTTTGTTCATGAGAATATTCTTTATTACAAACCATGTTAGTCAAGACAGGAATCGGAATTCATCACGCCTGGGTCCGAGGCAAATGTCATATGCAAAGTAAGAAACCATAGACAGATGGACAGACACTAGACAGAATTGATCAAAATAGCTCACCTGAGAACTTAACAATTTATATAGAGGATAATCATTTGATTCAGTCTAGGTTGACTAATTGATTAATTGGGATTTAATGTCACAGTTTTTCAATTATATCGCGGCAGCTGGAGCCCCTAACCATGGATTCCGTGTATTTCTCACACCAGGACTACAAACGCATCCTTTCCAAGTCTCCAGCTTCTCATTCCACTTAGGTTTACAATTATCCACCCAATGGTGGGAGACATTTGTCAGAAAGGATATAAGCCTTGGTCTAAGATCAAAACCTAGACCCCATAACTGAATTATGTAGTAATAAGAGGAATAATACATGTAAAACAAGAGCACTGCCTATGGGTGCCTATGCTCGGCTGTTTAATGCTGGATAGTGGACAAAATGCATCTAGAGTTATCCCCCTTCATAGTTAAGGTTGCTCTTTTGATAGTGAACAAGTTTGCCAAGTTTAAAGTGAATGCCTTTAGTAGAAGCAGAGATATCACAAAATGTCAAAGAATGACCTTTTTCAATTTCAGAATGATTCACTTTAGCATTATTTGCTTGGAGGACCTTTGATTTGTACATACCACACTAAATTATGTAGTAATAAGAGGAATAATACATGTAAAACAAGAACACTGCCTATGGGTACCTATGCTCGGCTGTTTAATGCTGGATAGTGGACAAAATGCATCTAGAGTTATCCCCCTTCATAGTAAAGGTTGCTCTTTTGATAGTGAACAAGTTTGCCAAGTTTAAAGTGAATGTCTTTAGTAGAACCAGAGATATCACAAAATGTCAAAGAATGACCTTTTTCAATTTCAGAATGATTCACTTTAGCATTATTTGCTTGGAGGACCTTTGATTTGTACATACCAAAACACATTTGAAGCCAGCCTTTTGTAAATCTTTCATCATTCTCTCCTTAACCACTGAGTTTGTTAATGACTTGTATCTATTTTGGAAAAAGGCAATCCTGCAATAACAAGAAATACCAATTCAAAGATATAAGACCATCCATTAAAGTGTCTAAAACAACATAAATATAAGCACAAAATTCAATAATGGGTTCAAACAAAAAGTTTTTTTCTGTACTTTTCACTTTCTATATGCAAGTTACCTGAACCCTGTCACGTTTTTTTTCTCAAATTTTAGACTTGTCCAAATAGCAAGAGGGTGCAGGCAACATTGAAAATTGCATACAATTTGCAGTGAAACCATCCTATGTGGTAGTAATATTGTGGGAAAAGGAGTACATGTAATTGCTTGTCTCATGCTATTTCTTCTTTTTTCCACAATGTTTTTTTTCAAGTATATAATCACAGCAACATAAAATCCCAGGTTTGAACAGGAACATATAATCAAAAAAACTCAGATACTGTATAATTTGGTTGAAATTGGCCCCCAATTTGGGAAGACAGGTCATTAAAAGAAATAGTTGACATACACAGGGTGGTCACAATAGCTAACACTAGAATTTGCTAAGTTAACCCTTTTCTATTTCGAAAATTTCTGGTTTTCAATATTCAACAAATTTGCAGAGGCCTTTCTTGAAGGGAAGAGAAGATCTATAAAGATTTAAAAAAATCACTTACCTTACCATGGAAAATAGAGTTTTCAACAGCTTTGAATTATTTTTTGAAAGAGAATAGAATGGCCATTCCTGTAAACTTAGGAATTTGACCTGGTATGTGTATAAGGTGGAGCATTATGTATTAAAATGGTGCATTTTGTTGGCTGGAAACAGTGTAGGAAAACATAATACGTGATCTTGGAAAACCTAGATGGTTCCAAAGTATCAAAATTGCTAAAAAACTTAAGATTTCCATTTGTTGTTTTATGTTTAAGCTGTATTGCTCTGATATCAAGTTTCCTTGAAAACCAAACACAGTTCTTAAAGAGTATTTATGAAACCAATTTTACCACATGTATTTGCTTTGCTTAACAGACAGCTCCATTTTGAACTTTTGTCACGTGAAACTTTAAATAGTCCTATAATGTACATTCGAGGTTTGATTCATAAAATTGAATTAGGAGATCGGATTGAGGGGAGATGTTGTCAATGCATGTCTGACAAGGTATGAATGCTGGACATAATGGGTTATCACAAAAGCTCACTTGAGCATGTGGTAGTCAGTTGAGCAAAAAAGGAAGAGATAAACTTACTTCTTGAGTCCAAGTTTTTCTGCTCTCTCAAGTTTATGATGGGAAAAGGGAACAGGCCTATACGATGAGTCAAGAAGAACAACTGCCTCTGAAAAAAAAGAAGACCTGTCAGAGATGGGACATGCTCCTCCAGCAATTGCATGTTGCAAAAGTTAAACTATTGCATAACTGACCAATCCCTGGCCCAATCCACTAACTCCTTTTGCCCCACCCATCGGCTCAGACAGGCAGTTCCACTTCCATTTTATTCTGCAAAACAGATGGGCATTAGCATGTTACAAATAAGTAGAATGGTTGGTTGGTGACCTTAACGTCATAACTTCAGCTTGAATAAGCTGTAGTTTTGATGTTTAACTTGCCAAACCAACAACAAGGTGCCAAATTGTCACAAGATACGCCCGTCACACTGCTTAATATTTACTGGGGTTTTGAATAGAACTGAGGTTATTTTGAATGAATATTTTTTGTCAAACAAAGTATGAAAAACAACAAAGGGCAATAACTCAAAATGTATGCTAGGTAGAGTTATGGTTCTTGTACACTGCACTCCCACTTGGTGAGATCTATCCAGCCATGAAGTTTCATGATTCTAGCTATTATAATTTTAGAGATATACTCCAGACAAGATTCAAGTATGAAAAACAACAAAGGGAAATAACTAAAATATAGGCTAGGTAGAGTTATGGTTCTTGTACACTGCACTCCCACTTGATGAGCTCTATCCATCCATGAAATTTCATGATTCTAGCTATTATACTTTTAGAGATATACTCCGGACAAGATACAAGTATGAAAAACAACAAAGGGCAATAACTCAAAAAATAGGCCAGGTAGAGTTATGGTTCTTGTGCACTGCACTCCCCCTTGGTGAGATCTATTCACCCATGAAGTTTCATGATCCTAGCTATAATACTTTTAGAGATATACTCCAGACAAGATTCAAGTATGAAAAATAACAAAGGACAATATTTAAAAAAAATAGGCTTGGTAGAGTTATGGTTCTTGTACACTGCACTCCCACTTGGTAAGCTCTATCCATCCATGAAATTTCATGATTCTAGCTATAATACTTTTAGAGATATATTCCGAACAAGATTCAAGTATGAAAAGCAACAAAGGGCAATAACTCAAAAAATAGGCCAGGTAGAGTTATGGTTCTTGTGCACTGCACTCCCCCTTGTTGAGATCTATACACCCATTTAGTTTCATGATCCTAGCTATAATACTTTCAGTGATATACTCTGTACAAGATTTAAATATGAAAAACAACAAAGGGCAATTACTCAAAAAATAGGCTAGGTAGAGTTATGGTTCTTGTACACTGCACTCCCACTTGGTGAGCTCTATCCATCCCTGAAGTTTCATGATTCTAGCTATTATACTTTTAGAGATATACTCTGGAAAAGATTCAAGTATGAAAAACAACAAAGGGCAATAACTCAAAAAATAGGCCAGGTAGAGTTATGGTTCTTGTGCACTGCACTCTCACTTGTTGAGAGCTATGCACCCATTAAGTTTCATGATCCTAGCTATAATACTTTTATAGATATACTCCGGACAAGATTCAAGTATGAAAAACAACAAAGGGCAATAACTCAAAAAATAGGCTAGGTAGAGTTATGGTTCTTGTACACTGCACTCCTACTTGGTGAACTCTATCGATCCATGAAATTTCATGATTCTAGCTATCATACTTTTAGAGATATACTCTGGACAAGATTCAAGTATGAAAAACAACAAAGGGCAATAACTCTAAAAATAGGCCAGGTAGAGTTATGGTTCTTGTGCACTGCACTCCCCCATTGGTGAGATCTATTCACCCATTAAACTTCATGATCCTAGCTATAATACTTTTAGAGATATACTCCGGACAAGATTCAAATCTGAAAAACAACAAAGGGCAATAACCCAAAAAATAGGCCAGGTAGAGTTATGGTTATTGTGCACTGCACTCTGTATTGATGAGAAGAATATAACTGCCAAGTTTAAAGTCAATCGGACTTAAGGTGACAGAGTTATGCTCCGGACAAAGAAGTGGACACTGCCCGGACAACTGGACGCCCGGACACCATGGGTGATCCCATAATACGTCCCGTCTTCGACGGGCGTATAAAAAGGTTAAGAAAAATTGGCAGCCAATGTCGTGTTTTAAAGCTCAGATCCCGGTTGAATAAATGATTTGATTGGTCAGTGGATTCTTTGATAGACAGCCTTGATTGATCAATTGAGATAACAGTTAGAGATAGTTACCAGGCTAAAGTATTATTTTTCATTTACCCAAGTCCTACACAACTCTGTTCTTCAAACTGCTTAAAGGCAAGGCTTTAGAAAACATTTTGGCCAAAAAAGAAATTACCAATCAATCTTTCTTTTTGTTGTTGCACGTTACAGGACATAAATTTTGTAAAATAACGCCATTTTATCGTTGGAACTAATTGGGCTGTCAATTGCAACCACAGCAACTTAACCCATCCCTGTATGACAAAACTTTAGACTAGTCCAAAATCAAAAGAATTGCAGACAACAATTTAAAGTATATGGCATTTTAGATTTTCTCAAGTTCTTGTGTTGAAAATGAAGAAATCTCTTCTTTTCACACAATATTTTCCCAGTTGCTTTTCATGAGTGGAGTTTCTTAAAATTTTAGACCAGTTCAATTTGAAAGGAGTTGCAGACAACAATCAAAAGTGGGAGCAATTTGAAAAGTAAGGATTTTGTTTGTTTGAATGGGGTTTTACACCACTTTCAACAATCCTTCAGATATAGCGCGGCGGCTGGAGCACCTAACAATGGAATCCTGGTATTTCTCACACCAGTACTACCGTTACATCCTTTCCTAACCTCCAGCTGCTATCCCACATAAGTCTACGATTATCTACCCATTGGTGAGAGACAAATAGTCGGAAAGGATGAGTGCCGCCGTCGGGGATGGAACCCTGGACCTCTAGATTGACAGTCGGAGAAAAGTAAGGAACCTACAGGTTGGAAAACATTGTGGAAAAAGAAGAAATTGCTTGTGACAAGCAATTTCTTCTTTTCCCACAATGTTTTCTCAAGTATAAATTCATAGCAACTTAAAATCCGGGGTTTGTACTGGAAAGGGTTAACCTTTTCCTCTACAAACATGGGAATTTATGTCACTGCTATTTTAAACATTGTGGATAAAGAAGAAAATCCCATGTTTGTAGAGAGAAAGATTAACCCTTTCCAGTACAAACCCAGAATTTTAAGTTGCTGTGATTTTATACTTTAGAAAACATTGTGGAAAAAGAAGAAATTGTTTGTATCAAGCAATTTCTCCTTTTCCTACAATATTTTCTACCACATAGGATGGTTTCATATCAAAATTGCATCCAATTTTCATTGTCATCTGCAACCTCTTTTAATTTGGACCAGTCTAAAATTTCATAAAACAGGAAAGTGTCAACTGAAATCTCCCAAATGGAACTTACCCAAGTACAGTTTGTCAGCTGTCAGTATCTGTGTCCATACGTGGTTATCGAAAGCTTTCTGTAGTAAGTGGACGAAGCTTTTTTTCAGTTGAACTGTTGAATATACACAAAAATGTGTGAGATTATAGAAGATGTAAACCCTTGTCATGCTGAACCCGGAATATCCCAGTTTTGCGGGAGGTATAGACCAAGATCAGGCTGCACATAAGTGCAGTCTGATCTTGGTCTATACCTCCTGCTTATACTTTTCTTGCCAGCGTTGTTTATGAAATTGATTTCTAAAATAAATATTGATTTTTTAACAACAAGTTCTATCAGTGCTTTCAGTCCTTTGATTTTACAGCGATTCAGTAAGGTAATTTATACATCATGACAAGGGTTAATACAACCCTGCAATTTAAACCATTACCTGATGGCAAAATTTTAAACCTGTCCAAATTGAAAGGAGCTGCATTAGACAATATAAGATTTGTGAAATTTAAGATCTTTTTTCGACTTTCTGGGAAGGAAATATAGTGTAAAATGAAGAAATTGCGTATTAAAAGTAATTTCTTCATTTTACCCAATGTTATTCCCCAATACTTTCTTGAGGGGCATCAAAAAGCATCATTGTGGGGATGGGTTAAGAAATCCCAGAAGTTGATACTGAATTTTTAACCCTTTTCATGCTGAATAAAATCCTCTACATAATTGCATTAAAATCAAAGGGCTGACAGTACTTGATACAATTATTGTGCATTTGTGCAGTCCGATCTTTGTCAATACCTCCTGGTTAAACAAGAATACCCTGGGCTCAGCATTACAAGGGATGAGGTACTTTAAGTTTATTCTTCGATGACTACTTGTTATGATAAGCATGTTTAGAACTATGCTCAAAAAGTAATTACTTGGACAAAAGAACCTATGGCAAAAGGGTCAGTACTTCTCAATTGGTTATGATTTTTTTGTTTGTTTGTTTGTTTGGGGTTTAAACGCCACTTTTAACAGTATTTCAGTCATATCATAGTGGCTGAAGCACCTAACCATGGATTCCTGGTATTTCTCTTTCTAGTACAAGCACTATATCCTTTCCGAGCCTCCAGCTGCTACCCAGCTGCTATCCCACTCAGTTTTACGATTATCTACCCATTGGTGAGAGACAAATGTTGGAAAGGATAAGTGTCGTCGCCGGGGATCTAAAGAAGAAGGATACCACATAACAACTGATGTTGAATAAACACAAGGCATCAGTTTACAAGCTTCTCTAAAAGGCTGGAGAAGTGGCATATTGAACCAGGGATCTAGAAGGTAGACACTTTTACAACTAGATCAAATCCACTCCCTAATTGACCAATTGCTTGCCCCGCCCATTGAATCCTTGTATCCCAGTACAAATCTATTTCAATTATATCAAGGGGGCTGGAGCACCTAAACCATTGATTCCTGGTATAACTATTTTTTTTTTTCAAATTTCCTTTTCGTTGCCATGACAACCAGAGTATTCAATGGATTTCAATTCTTTAAGCAATTTTCAAAGGGCACCACACAAGGAACATTTATGCCAAATTTGTTTGAAATTGGCCAAGTTTTTTAGGAGGGGATGTATTTTAAAAAATCCTTATTTTCTAAATACCCCCCTCCCCCCTGGACTTTGCCCCCTTGGGACCACTGGGTGATGATTTTAGCAAGTATGTAAGGGGGTCAATGTATGGATGCTTTATGCATAATATCAAGGCTTTATGCCTTCTAGATCATGAGGGGATAATTTTGAAAGATTTTTTTAAAAAATCAGTTTTGTTGCCATGGTTTTTCATTCTTTTAGCAATTTTTAAAGGTAATCACCTATGGAACATTTCTGCTGTATTTGGTTGAAATTGGCCCAGTGGTTTAGGAAAAGATGTTGCTTTGAAAAAAAAACACTCTTATTTCTATATAAGCCTAAACCCCCCTGGGACTCTGCCCATTGGGACCCGAGGGTGATGAAACAAAGTCAATGTACTGATGCTTCATGCAGAATATCAAGGCTTTCTGTGTCAAGCGGAGATAAATTTCAAAGATTTTTTTAAAATTTCAGTTTTGTTGCCATGGCAACCAGTTTTACATTGATTTCAATTCTTTTAGCAATTTTAAAAGAGCACCACACAAGTAATTTTCCTGCCATATTTTGTTGAAATTGGCCCAGCAGTTTTGGAGATGTCGTTTTAAAATTGTTGACACAAGCCTGATGCTGGACAAAGGGTGATCAAAATACCTCACCATGAGCATTTAGTGCTCAGGTAAGCCAAAATCTGTTTTTGTTCAATGTGTATTTTTGATAAGTTATTCAAAGTTAAATGATTCTATAAAACCCAAGGTCAAAAGTTCAACATAATACCAGGTGAAAGGCAGTCTCCTTTTGAAATAATCTATGACATCATACAGTCCTAGACCTAGTGATTAACCATTTCAAAAAGTTGATCAAGGTCATAAGTTTCACCCATTATCACACAATGATGCTTTTGGATGCCTCTCAAGAAAAATAATTGGGAAAATATAGTGGAAAATGAAATAATTGCTTATGACAAGTGATTTATTCATTTAACACAATGTTTTCTACCCAGAAAATGAAAAAGATCTTAATTTTCATAAACTTTAAAATTTTGTCTGTAAAATTCTTTCAGTTTAGACAAGTCTAAAATATGCCGTCTGGTAATGGGTTAACACAATTTCAGAGGAAAGCCTTTCTTCTCTCATTACCTTCTACTTAACCCATTACCAGACAGCAAAGTTTTAGACTGGTTCAAATTGAAAGGAGTTGCAGATGGCAATTTAAAGGTTATGAAATATTTGCAAGCATACAAAATAGTTCAAGCATTTCAATGCATAAATTTTTGTTCATAAAAGTATGACCAAATATTTCAGCTAATCTAAGCACTTATAATTAGACAGACAAAACTAAAATTAGACGATTTTACCTTGGTATTTAATGGTATTGTAGTGTTTTATCAGCTGATTCCACGCAATATTCTCCTGATTCAGTAACTTGTCCAATAAAGTACTTGTATCTTTAATATGATCTAAAGTACCTGACTTCTTTAATACTTGTGATATTTTCTCCTCATCACAAGGTTTGTAACCCCAAAAGAAGCAGTCAGAACACACACGCAACACAAAATTAGTTTTACTGTATGTGATAAGGCCTTTTTGTAATGTATCATGGAAGAAATTCAGAATAAGCCGTGGATCTGTGTCACTGTAGCTGTAAAGTGCCTCTGTGAATTTCTTTTGTTCATTCATCCTACTACTGAGAGCGTGAGTTGACAATACTTTTAAGACTGGTTCTGATTTATAAACACCTACAAACCATACACGATTTGACCAGCCAGCCGGTTGATAGTTAGAACACAATTTCATCATCATGTCAGATTCAAACTTACTGAGGGCAGATTGACTCTGTGAAATGTTCATTTTACACATGTTTCTTCTATACCTGATGTGCTTTGCCAATTCCTTTATTTCACCAAATCTTCTAATTGATCTATATTGGTCAATTTTAATGTCCTTGATATTTTCCAGAAACATGATAGAAGTGGCAGTCATTTGAGGAGATCTAAAACACAACTGGCAGCCAATTGATTCTAATACCTCATGATAAACATGATGCTTTATATAATCCTCTAGAAATTTATCCCTCAGCTGTACATCATTAACTGTTAAACCATTTCTGTGCAAACTTACATCTGCTGCAGCCTTTAAGATACTACCATAAAACATTTTCAGTGAAAAGGGAATCTCGTCTCTATCAAATAACCCTTTTTGAACAAATGATTGTATTCTTCCCATTATCGTATCGTAATGTTCACGAAAGAAGTTCATGTATACAGAATGGCCAATTTTTTCTAATGCAACTGCATCACACAGTTTCAAACAACTACTTATTGTCTCATTCAATTTCACATTGTCTTCACCTTTTTTCACAACTTCAGGGTGACTTATAGAGGAGGCAAGCATGCATGCAAATAGAATGACATCATTCTTAAGAACTTTTCCTTCTAGCAGGGGCTGAATAATTTTTTTTTCTAAAACTGGACTCAAAACGATCGCCAAGCTGTTTATTAGGTGGTTACTCCATACATTGGCTAGAAAGATTATTTCCCTGTCTCCAATGTCCTCTATCAGTTGCCTTGCATGATTTGCAATCTTTTCATACAATTCAACTGAATTGTTATATATTGGTGAGAAGATTTTACCTTTCCCCTCAAAAAATTTCAATAGAGTTAAGGACTGATATATGTTTAAATTTTGAATATTTTCTCCTTCTTCTAGTTTTATCTTAATCTTTTCAAAAAGAAATTTGCCAAGTTCAGCATCTCTAGAGAAAATCCTTGATCTAGTATTTAAGGCAAGTAGTTCAAGCCAATGGATATTTTCTAGGATAATTTCATTAATGGTACACCAGTGCAACAGAGAAAATACAGTGTGTGTTGAATACCAACTTGGTTGATAAATCATGCAAGCATGAGCATACATCACAACCTCGTCAATGCTTAGTTTTTGTACTTTCAAAGCATATACTTTTTCAAAGAGTTTATAAACTTCTTTACACTCTTTTTCCCAACCAAGAAGTTGAAGATTCAGAAACAAACTGACAACTTGCCGATCTGTCATGTAATCCGAATCCGCTGTAATATCGTCAACAAGCCTCTTGAAAACTATTGAGGAGGTCAAAGGTTCAACAGCTTCACATAGTTTTGAATCAACAAGCAGGCGCTTATGAATATCCTTGTTGTATTGTTCTTTGATGAAAATTGGTGATGCATCTGCAATATCAGAATATAACTTGTTTGTCAATACTTCTTGTACAATACACTTATCAGCAAGAGTCATCTTTGGTAAAAGTTTCTCACAAACATAAAGCATGGAGTCTAATGTTGACTGTTGGATAATCATTTCAGTTACAATTGGTGTCACCTGCTGTTGAACAATGATATCTTTGGTGACTTTCACTGTTTCAATTTCAACACTACTTTGTAAATTGAACAGTTTCTTGAATTTGGATCCAATAATATGCATCTTATTTGTGATTGAACTGTTAGGTCTGACTCCAAGCCATGGCAGGTGCTGTCGCGTTTCAATAATACAGCTAGTCTGCCTTGCATACCATCTTATCTTTGGAAATCTTTTCAGCATATTCAAGCTACGGAACAAACCCATCTTAGTTGTATTGTTCTGTTTCAACTGAAACAAAAATATTTTAGTGAGAAAATAAACAACACACTACACAGTTTTGTAGAGGAAAATATACAATAAAGTTAGCATTTGTTTAACAGAGACAACATCATCACAAAACCAGATTTTCAATGGCTTCATCAATTCCATTCAAAACTGTCTGAGTTGTTGCATACTCAAAAAAAGAAATTGACGATAAGTCTCCTTTTTCCATGGGCAGCAATGAATCATAAAACACCGATAATATGTGATAGGTCAAATTAAGACAAAAATTTTGTGAAAATCCGTAAAGAATTTTAGGAGTAGTTGTGAATAAAAAAATTTTGACAATTAGTATCCTTTTTCAGTGATGCAGCATTTAATCACAAATTGCTGGGAAAATGCACTAGGTCACATGATGGCAAAAATTCGGTAAAAAATTCATAAAAATCCGTAAAGAATTGTAGTATAAGTTACACACACAAAGTATAGTTAACTGATGCCTGCAAACAACATTCATCACGCACACAAAATAAAGTTACCTGACGCCTGCCACCAACATTCACCACGCACACAAAGTAAAGTTAACTGATGCCTGCCAACATCATTCACCACGCACACAAAGTAAGTTTAACTGACGCCTGCCACCAACATTCACCATGCACACAAAGTAAAGTTAACTGACGCCTGCCACCAACATTCACCATGCGCACAAAGTAAAGTTAACTGACGCCAGATACCAACATTCACCATGCACACAAAGTAAAGTTAACTGACGCCTGCCACCAACATTCACCACGCACAAAGTATAGTTAACTGACGCCTGCCTTCAACACTCACCACACACACAAAGAAAAGTTAATGTATGCCTGCCACCAGCATTCACCTTGCAAACTAAGTAAAGTTAATGTACACCTGCCACCATAATTCACCATGCACACTTAGTAAAGTTTACTAACGCCTGCCACCAACATTCACCACGCACACAAAGTAAAGTTAATGTATGCCTGCCACCAACACTCACCATGCACACAAAGTAAAGTTAATGTACACCTGCCACCAACACTCACCACACACACAAAGTAAAGTTAATGTACGCCTGCCACAAACACTCATCATGCACACAAAGAAAAAATTACTGACGCCTGCAACCAACATTCACCATACAAACAAAGTAAAGTTAACTGAAGCCTGCAACCAACATCCACCACGCACACAAAGTAAAGTTAACTGACACCTGCCACCAACACTCAACATGCACACAAAGTAAAGTTAACTGACACCTGCAACCAACATTCACCATACACACAAAGTACAGTTAACTGACGCCTGCCACCAACATTCACCACGCACACAAAGTAAAGTTAACTGATGCCTGCAACCAACATGCACCACGCACACAAAGTAAAGTTACCTGATGGCTGCCACCAACAGTCACCATGCACACAAAATAAAGGTAACTGACGCCTGCAACCAACACTCACCACACACACAAAGTAAAGTTAATGTATGCCTGCCACCAACACTCAACATGCACACAAAATAAAGTTAACTGACACCTGCAACCAACATTCACCATACACACAAAGTTAAGTTAACTGACGCCAGCAACCAACATTCTAAAAGTATCATTAATTTTGCCAAGTTTGACAACTGTACACATTTGACAAATCCCGGGTGTCAACCTAGGATCAATTGACCAATCACACCATGCACTTAGACTGTAAGTGAACTTTTAACTCCGACATTGGCTCACATTTATCTTCAGAATTTTTTTGGTTTCTCCTTCAACAGTCCTCTTTTGATTCTTTTTGAAGTTCAGTCACAGAATTTCAATGTGACACAAATCAGAAAGTTTTGAAGTTTCTGACTACCAATCTCCAAGTCAGATTCACAAAACTCAAGTCCTTTCCTGTTTTTACAAATTTCAGACTTGTCCAATTAGAAAGAAATTGTAGACAACAACTTAAAGTGAGTGTTTTTTGAAAAGTAATTAATGAACAGGGTAGAAAATATTGTGGGTAAAGAAGAAATTGTTTTTTTACAAGCAATTTCTTTTTTTCCCACAATGCTTTCTCAAGCATTAAAACACAGGGACATTAAAACCAGGGATTGAACGGGAAGGGGTTAACCCATTCCCAAACAATAAGATTTTGGACTGGCCCAAATTTAAAGACCTTGCAGTAGAGGAAATTTTAAAAATCTTTGACTTTTGGGGTAGAAAACATTGTGGACAATCAAGAAATTGCTTGTCAAAGGCAATTTCTTCATTATCCACAATCTTTTCCCAATTGTGCGGAAATGCGTCAAAACTCTGTTATGAAGTTTATGTTGATAAATTGGTATTGCTTTTCTTTAATTTGATAGTTTTCAAAAATAAGCAAAAATTTGCTTTTCATAATGAATCAAGGTTGTCATAAAAGTTAAACAAATGAAGCTTGCATTGTTTAACCCTTTCCTGTTTTGTAAAATTTTAGACCTGTCAAAATTCAAAGGTTTTGCAGATGACATTTAAAAGTGGATTTAATTTACAAAATAACTATTGGGTAGAGTAGAAAATATTGTGGAAAAAGAAGAAATTGCTTGTGACAAGCAATTTCTTCTTTTTCCACAATGTTTTCTCAATTATAAAATCATATGGACGTAAAAACGAGGGATTAACCAGGAAAGGGTTAAAACAAAAGGACCATACAATCCTAGAGGATAAATCATTAGATTCCGAGCCTTAGAAATTTGTCCATTATTTAATATGAATCTTTCCCTCTATAATCAAAGGGATGCAAGCAATGGAATCACTAGTGGCAGGTCGAAGTTTATTTCGAAGATTGATCTTGTAACTTATGACTTGAAAGATACAATTGAGTACTTTAACCCGTTCCAACACAGAGGAATTTTAGACCAGTCTAAATTGAAAAGAGCTGCAGACGACAATTTCAAGTTGATGGAATTTTGAATTTTTCGTCTTTTTGGATAGAAAACATTGTGGATAATAATGAAATTGCTTGATCCAAGCAATTTCTTCATTTTCCACAATGTTTTCCATATCCTTTTTGTTGAGGGGTGTAAAAAGGAGGGATTGAGTGGGAATGGGTTAAAACTAAGAACTAAATACTGCACTTATGATAATGTGTAGAATGATCCTTGGTGATACCTCTTGCTAGAACAAGAATATTCAAGGTTCAGCATGACAAGGGTTAAAATTGAATTCTATAGAATGTTCCAAATGACTATACTTGATAGACGAGCTGTCTCTTACAAACAAACAGACAAACTGTCTTCTCTGAAAAACATTTGTCTACTTGTAATTTTTTCCTTCATTAGCTATGATCATTGAACCCAATTACAAACACCTAGGAAATATGATTTTTTAAATTGCACAGTTATAACTTAAATATTTTGATAGAGGACCAAAAGGGTTACTTCATTCAAAATTTGAAATAAGCTCTATTGGTTAGGAAGAAAAGAGATTTCATCAGAAATTTCTTTTGTTGCCAAAAACTTAACAAGGTGCCAAATTGTCACAAGATCACACTGCTTAATATTAACTGGGGGTTTGAATAGAACTGATGTTATTTTGAATGAATATTTTTTGTCAAACAAAGTATGAAAAACAACAAAGGGCAATAACTCAAAATATACGCTAGGTAGAGTTATGATTCTTGTAAACTGCACTCCCACTTGGTGAGCTCTATCCATCCATGAAGTTTCATGATTCTAGCTATTATACTTTTAGAGATATACTCCGGACAAGATTCAAGTATGAAAAACAACAAAGGGCAATACTCAAAATATACACTAGGTAGAGTTATGGTTCTTGTACACTGCACTCCCACTTGTTGAGCTCTATCCATCCATGAAATTTCATGATTCTAGCTATTATACTTTTAGAGATAAACTTCGGACAAGATTCAAGTATGATAAACAACAAAGGGCAATAACTCAAAAAATAGGCCAGGTAGAGTTATGGATCTTGTACACTGCACTCCCCCTTGGTGAGATCTATACACCCATGAAGTTTCATGATTCTAGCTATAATACTTTTAAAGATATTCTCAGGACAAGATTCAAGTATGAAAAACAACAAAGGGCAATAACTCAAAAAATAGGCTAGGTAGAGTTATGGTTCTTGTGCACTGCACTCCCACTTGGTGAGCTCAGTCGAACCATGAAATTTCATGATCCTAGCTTTTATACTTTTAGAGATATAATCCGGACAAGATTCAAGTATGAAAAACAACAAAGGGCAATAACTCAAAATATACGCTAGGTAGAGTGATTGTTCTTGTAAACTGCACTCCCACTTGGTAAGCTCTATCCATCCATGAAATTTCATGATCCTAGCTATAATACTTTTAGAGATATATTCCGGAAAAGATTCAAGCATGAAAAACAACAAAGGGCAATTACTCAAAAAATAGGCCAGATAGAGTTATGGCTCTTGTGCACTGCACTCCCCCTTGGTGAGATCTATACACCCACGAAGTTTCATAATCCTAGCTATAATACTTTTAGAGATATACTCCAGACAAGATTCAAGTATGAAAAACAACAAAGGGCAATAACTCAAAAAATAGGCTAGGTAGAGTTATGGTTCTTGTGCACTGCACTCCCACTTGGCGAGATCTATACACCCATGGGGTTTCATGATCCTAGCTATAATACTTTTAGAGATATATTCTGGACAAGATTCAAGTATGAAAAACAACAAAGGGCAATAACTCAAAAAATAGGCCAGGTAGAGTTATTGTTCTTGTGCACTGCTCTCTGTATTGATGAGAAGAATATAACTGCCAAGTTTAAAGTCAATTGGACTTATGGTGACAGAGTTATGCTCCGGACAAAGAAGTGGACACCACCCGGACGCCCAGACAACCGGACGACCGGACACCACGGGTGATCCCATAATACGTCCCATCTTCGACGGGCGTATAAAAACCAGAAATATTCATGGATTAAGGTGCTTTGTGTTTTGGAAGAACATCCCCAAAGGAACATTTCTGAACAGTTTCATGTAATAGGTAGTTAACACTATTTAACCCATTCCTAGATGATGAAATTTTAGACCAGTCCAAATTCAAAGAAGTTGCAGATGACAATTTAAAAGTTGATAAATTCTTTAAAATTTCATTGTAGTAGAAAACATTGTGGAGCATGAAGAAAATTGCTTGTGACAAGCAATTTCTTCATTTTCCACGATGTTTTCCAAAACTTTTATATTGAGAGGCGTTTAAAAGCGTCACTGTGTGGGAATGGGTTAAAAGATTGGTTCACAGACGGACTGGAGGAAGACAGAAAGCAGGCAATCAAAATAGGCCCCTGGAGCCATCCCTGCTCTAGTCAGCTAAAAAGTCCATATCAACATAGCACTGCAAAATCTTGTATCCAAGATACGCAGATATTGCAGTGATCTGTTAGGTATAGGTTTGAGCTACAATTGCCACTAAAGAGCTCAAACTTATAAGTGATTCACAATGTCAAGTCTGACTTTAGCAAGTATACTTTGGATGCAATTATATCTGGTAAATTAGAATTGATTTATGAGTACATATAATATTTTAGTGTTTGTGGACTTGCCAAAATTCCTTTGAAAATTTTACAAAAGTTAATTATTTATATAACCCTTTTACAATAATCATGCGGATAAATGTAGACACTGCAAACTCCAAGACCATATTCATTTTTTCCCTTGCCCACTCTCTTTTATTTCTTGGTTAACCCATTCCCAGGCAAATATTTTTGAATGCCCATACAAGTAATGACCTTTCTATTTTAATGTCCACTCCTTTTTCTTTAAATGTACTTGCAAACTCTGGGTACAGAAAAATGAACATGAACAGTTGTATTAACTGTATTTGTCTGTGAATTAAGTACTGCAGTATGTGAATAGACACCCTGAATATCCTTAGCAGTTTTTTCTCTTAAATCCACTCCAAAGTCACACACAAGCAGTACTAAATACAAAGACTCAGTAACTCTACCACAAGTTGATTGATTGAATGGGATTTAACGCCACTTTTAACAGATTTTCAGTCATATGGCCACAGCTGGAGCACCTAACAATGGATTCCTGGTATTTCTCAAACCAGTACTACCACTACATCCTTTCCTAGCCTACAGCTGCTATCCCACTTAGGTTAACGATTATCCACCCATTGGTGAGAGACAAATGTCAGAAAGAATATGTGCCGCCGCTGGGGATCAAACCCATGTTAAAGGTTAAGGTAACAAGGTCAAGACCATTGTCTCAAATGAAGGCCCATCTCCTGATGAGTGTATGGATGAAATATGAGTATGTTAGGATGAAAAATAACCAAGACAGAAAATGTTAGAGTTTTGGGTTAAAGTTTATTTTTCTATAAACTGTTAAAAGCTGTAGGTCAGAATGTCAGGGGATCAACATCATTGTCTTAAATGAAAGACCATCTGCTGATGAAAGCACTCCAATATGAAAAATGAACTAGATAAAAGATGTATCTATTGTTAAAGTTTTTTTTTAAATAATGGGTTAAGGTCAAAGTCATAAATGAAATAACATATCCTGATTAAAGCATGTGTGAAAAATGAGTACCTACAATTGAAAAGTTACCAAGGTAGAAAAAATTAATGTTTTGGTTAAAGTTTTGCATGGGTTAGAGGTCTAGATAACAGAGTGTTTATTGTCTCTAATGAAAACCACCATCCTAAGAAGTGCATCAGTGAGTATGAGCAACCATATTACAAGTTAAAAAGAGATGTCAGAACTTTAACCAAGTTAAGACCTAGACACTGACAAACAAATAATGGCAATCGCTCTTCGGAGACTTTGGTCGAATTATATACAAGCCGGCTTGCTAACTACGATTTTTTAAGTAACACAAGGCAAACAATACGAGTTTAAAATCCAAACGAAATCTTTTTAAACAGATACATCTAAAAAATTGTCACTGTTACTGTATTTTAAATCCATACGTGAAGAGTAAATTTGTAAAAGCTTACCACGATGCAAATTCAGTCGCGAAAACTCATGAAAATGATAATTTGTCACTGATTGATTTGTTTATTATCGACAAAAGGACCGTGCGACTGACAAAATGTTTATTTCCTCTTCAAAGAATCAATTTCTAGTTGTAAATTTAAATCATTGCCAAATATTTAAGGAACAACTGAGGATACTCGTTCACATGCTAAATTCGCCCCATCACATTTAGTGGCTCAACTTTTCGTCCAAATGTTTTTTGTTTGCGCAAGACAGCAATTCAGTTTGTTTATTTTGTCAATGCTCCATTAGCTTGTGCGTCGCAAGCCCTAGATTATTCACGGTTGGGTAGGGGTTCTCAAAAAAGATCGATCGTAGCTCGAGCTTTCTGTATCAATATTTAACCTAGTTGTACCCAGGCTCATAAACGGGCCGATTTCACTGTGACCTGAAAAGGCCAACTCGGTTTAGATAATAAAAGGTCAACTCGGTTTAAATGATAATAATAAAACAAATTAAAAAAAAGAATCAGATATATAAGTCGATCTTTTCATTAGTTACTTTCCTGAAAACGTATCACAATTATACAATTATTGAAGACTTAATCATCGTTACTACAGCTTTATTAAACAGTAGTTACGATATTTAGGTCGTCAACCAAACAAAAATTTTAATTTTTGTGTCATGCGCCGGTTACTCCATGGACATATATTTTGCCAAAATATCGAAGTTCAACGGTTGGGGGTACTTGGCGTGACCGTCGATTGCAATGCGGTGCTTTTCTTCTTTACTTTAACCGATTTCTTGCCATGTAAGCTTTGTGTCGGTAAACGGAAAGATAGTGTTCAGTGAGATCATGAATCAATGTTTTCGAAATGTATAGACTATCATTATCATGATTATTGTCTTGGAAAAAGTAGACTCAACGAGTGCATGAAACAAGTGCACCTCAAACAGTATCTCTGCTTATGTGCTACGAGCCTCATTTTTGACTGGGCCATTTTGGTGACTGGGCCTTTTTGGTGAGAGGGCCTTTTAGGACAGGACCTCTTTTGATTGGTCCTATTTTGTTCTCTCGGCTTTATTTATCACTAGGCCTTTTCAAAACTAATTTGATGACGATATTTGAATAAATTTTAGATCAACAAAACGAGCAAATTAGGGAAATAGAAAAGATGAATGGAAAAATGAATAATAATTAACCCTCTTCATGCTGAACCCGGAATATTCCGGTTTTGGCAGGAGGTGTAGACTAAGATCAGACTTTATTTATCACTAGGCCTTTTCAAAACTAATTTGATGACGATATTTGAATAAATTTTAGATCAACAAAACGAGCAAATTAGGGAAATAGAAAAGATGAATGGAAAAATGAATAATAATTAACCCTCTTCATGCTGAACCCGGAATATTCCGGTTTTGGCAGGAGGTGTAGACTAAGATCAGACTGCACTTACGTGCAGGCTGATCTTAGTCTATACCTCCTGCTTGTACTTTTCCTGCCACAGTTGTTTATGAAGTTGATTTCTAAAATATAAATATTGATTTTTGAACAACAAGTTCTATCAGTGCTTTCAGCCCTTTGATTTGACAGCAATTCAGTAAGGTAATTTATACAACATGACGAGGGTTAAGAAAATAAGAACAAAACCATATGTGAGACAATATTATGAAATACAAATATAACAACAACAATAATAATAATAATAATAAAAGTATCAAAATAAAGTAAATAAAGTCAAGCTTAGATAGTCTACCTTGAATAATTCTTTCTATGCAAATGTATATTCAACCATAAATAGATATGAATAAACAAATTAATACCTTAAATCAGTAAGTGTATATATGTGTGTATCTGGTGTGTTGCTTTTGTTAAATTGTTTTCAGTTGTTTGTGGTGGTTTTGTTGTGGGCGGGAGCATAACGTTTACTGCCCACACTATGAACCTAAACGGGTACTAATAGTGATAATAAAACAAAACACGCAAAACAACAACAATAAAAAAAAGTAGTAAATCGTCGTTGAGTGATCTGTAAACTGTATTAAAGATCTAGCTAAGATAGCTTGCTAAATGTAGGTCCGACGCTCTTACAACATCAACATTTCTTCGGGAGAGACACCTGCTCATCCCCATACACACCTAAACAAGAAGGGGGATCTATTCCGTGTCCTCCAGTTGTGTTTTCGGATCATTTTCGGCTTGACTCTTTTGACTTACGGCTTTACAGTAAAACAAGCCGACTGACTCAGATCCGAAAGCGCAAATATGGCACCCGTTTTGGGACGTTTGTAGGCACCTTTAAGGGACCAATATGGGCTACTCATCTGGGACCCACAGATGGGAATTGCAACCAGAATTTATATGGGGGCCCATGTGGGGAACCTAAAAAATGAATACTGCGTTATATATACCTCAGTTGATATAAGGTGGAAACTATATATTGATAGCCCACACAAGTTAATTCCAGGTGCACTTTTAAGTTTTGCTGTTTACACCGTTCAACTTTCTGTCATCTGAGCTTTGTTCCTTAATTTCTGGCATTCTGCTTTCGTAACAATATGTGGACCAATTTTGATGCTTAAGTTCGCGGTACATAATTCTATAGACCATAAGAATATTTATTTGGAAAATGATAGCTTCGACAGAGAATGGTTTGAGATTTTCTCCATTTTGCCTTTTAGTGTCAGCTTTGATAGCTTAAGTTAACAGACAAATTTTGAGGTCGTCTCACAGTTCAACAAAAAATTTACAGGTGGCAAATTACCGCTGATGATTTAGAAATAAGAAAAAAAACTTTATCATTTGAAAAGAACGATAAAATGGCTCGTTACAAGAAATGATTTAATTGTCTACAACATCTTTGTAAGATAAAGTTCACGAGGGAAGTGAAAAGCGGGACCAAGTTGAGATGGAATTGGTTAACCTATTACCACACAAGAAAACTTTAGACTAGTCCAATTTGAAAGAAATTGCAGATGACAATTAAAAGCTTATGAAATTTTAGATTTTTTACCCTTTGGGATAGAAAACATTGTGGATAATGAAGAAATTGCTTCCCATTTACACCGACTCGGCCATAGCGCAGAGGTAGTGCATAGGACTCCCAATCTCGGGATCCCTGGTTTGATCCCCGGCCGCGGCGAATATCCTTCTCGACATTTGTCTCCCATCAATGAGTCAATGCTATTAGAGACTTTCCAGAAGTCCCTTTCACGGGACGGTCGCTTGTTTATTAAAAAAAATATTTTCTTAACTTTTAATCCAACCCGATATTATGAATTTTATTGCGCAGTCAATTGATATTTTACTTAAATTTGACTCAGTGAATAATTTAAACTCTTTAAGAAACAATTTATAACATAAACATTTTTTCACGCATTTCGCTTCGTATTTAGCCAGAAATAAATCTTTAATCTCATCTTGGAGTTGGAGAAAAATTCTAAATGAGCATGAAAAAAAGTTTCAAGGTGACATGGTTTATTACGAATTCATTTGTGTGCATAAAGCGTTATTTGAATATTTTTCTAATTGTCCTATAAATTACAATCTGTATAAATAGATTCAACTAGGGTTATTCTTACACAATGAATGGTTAAAGTCATAACTCGGGTTTTTGTTCTTCTGTTCTGAATCTACAGCAGCCACATCTTAAGTGTTATTTTTTTCAAATGATAATGGTTACTTTTCCCTTTCTTTTTGAGTTTGATACTTTTCACGAAACAAGAGTACCACGTACTGACTTCATATTTTAGGATCAATTGTGTTGAGTTTTCGTCATAATGTTTTGTTTCCTTGATATTTTGACAGATTCAACAACCATCGGGATTACGTCAGGATAAAAAAATAGGGCACTAGGTCAGCTTGCTACTACTCTAGTAGCCAATTGACCAATCGCTGGCCCCACCCACTTACTTCGTTAGCCCCTACCATTTACCCCGAGAATAAGTCCCGCTTCGATTTTAAACGGCGTAAATTTTGCAAAATTTATGACTATAAGATAGTAGGTTGGCGACCTAAACGTCGTAACTACAGCTTGAATAAGCTGTTGTTACGACGTTTAAGTCGCCAAACTAACAAAAAAAGTTAACAAAAATGACGGCCAATGTTGGAGTTCAAAATTCATTTCTGGTCGCAATGAATGATTTCATTGGTCGACTGGTTATTTGATTGACAGCTGCGATTAGACAATTATTTCCCCAAAATGCATTGGTACGAATCCCTCTTTTCTCCATGATATTTAGCAAAATTTCAATATCAGGTCACTTGGGGGAAAAATTGGGTTAAGTCTTAGAAATGCCACGTGTTTTAGAAGCTACACGAATGGCTCAAGTTTTTTTTTTTAATTTAGTCAGAGCGTTTCGTTCTATGATGTATTTACAAGTTTAATATTGAATCATGTAAGGTCCTTGGGACAAATCTTAGAATCTCCTGTGGCTTTAAATTCTATATTTTCGGCGCAAATATCTTGAAATTGTTTTTCTTGCCAAACATATTCCGAACAAGTAGGCTTCTGGGTCGAAAACTAGGTCACTATGTCAGTCTATATTTTCGGATACTGGCTCCTGTCGATATTCCGAACAAGTATGCTACTGGGTCAAAAACAAGGTCATTATGGCAGATTTTAGGAAAGCGTGGGGGTTCAGATCACGAGTCAAGCACCTTTACCACTCGGCCATCTAGGCAGTCAATTTTTCAATTTGTCTATTTCTTTATTATCTCGTAAAGGGTTGTGGGAGATATATTCGTCCACAATGATATTCCATTGATATTTCATAGACAATAAAATGGTATATTGATAATTCATTTAAACTTTCAACATCATGGCACTAGGTAGACATGTTAAGACATGAAACATATTGCTTAAACAATCTACATGTATTTGATTAAGAGTATGTTTGTCTAATGTAATTCTATATTTAAATCGTTTTGCACATTCGACAACGGGTAAATGTGACTTTAACAAACTAGCTGTATTCTAATTTATCGATATAGATAATTTGGATTTAGGACAAATAACTTTATTGGAGTCCCTTATTAGAATTGATTTGAAATCTATCTACCCAAGGCTATGTATACGTGTAGTTCTTTTGTTAAATTCTATTTCAAATTTGAATAGGAAGTATAACAATCGTGTCGGAAGAGTGATTTAGATTTGGAATTGCTAGATATGTGATTATTGTGTTTCGAGTTTAAATACTCTTCGATTTTGGATCTACGCAAACGGTGTCTTCCAAGATGTGCATGCTATGCTGTACAGGGTCTGGCATCATAGCATGTATCTTCAGTATCACGTTCAGTATTGTTTTCTCGGCTCACGTAAGTAAACCTAAATGAACAACCAACAGCTGATTTCGTGAAATGTTACGATTTCATTATTACATTTGTATCAAGTCCTTTTATTTTACCATGTTCTGTTTTACAAAATTTTAGACCTGTCCAAATTCAATGGTTTTGCAGACGAAAATTTAAAGTGGATTTAATTAGAAAAATAACCATTGAGTAGGTATTAGTGTTATTCAGTATACACTGATGAGGCGATAGCCGTAACATGTTTGTTCTTTGCAGATTTTATTACATACCATTATCATAGGCACGTGAAGTCTGATTGTTTTATTTTTTACTATATTTGTGTGTTTGTGTGTCTGTATCAAATATTGTCGATAAAACGTAAAAAATACGAAGCCTGGTGTCTTTCTAATAATGCGCTTCGAGATAAAGTATTTCTGGGAATAAAGGAATAGATTACGTGTTCCTTGGAATAAAAGAATATTTCCAAATTTATCCTGAAAAACGTATGATATTCAAGAAATTGAGACAGATCTATATTGTGTTTGTTTCATTGAGATATGAAGCTAAAGCTTAGTCACATTGTGTAAATACCCTATCTCTTTTGTGAGAGAAAAAAAATGGTATATTCGTTGATTTATGAAATATCGATCGATCTTCAATTTCGTGAAAAACAAAGCTACATTTATACGATTGTCGATGTCACGTAAATCTATAGCTTTTGGTGTTCACGAAATGAAAGATTAATCGATATTAAACTGAAACAAACAAGTGTCCACATTAGAAAAAATTGAATATGCATAAATGATCATAAAAATAATGAAGATTTATATATAGTTAAGGGGTTTTGGTACTATGTACACGTATCAATATTCTTTATGATGATTGCTAAACTATAGTAATGATAATAATAATAATAATAATAATAATAATAAAAAAAAAAAAAAAAAAAAAAAAAAAAAAAACAGTGATAATAAAGATATTAATGTTATTACTATTTTATTTGATAGTAGCAGAACCCATAATAATAATTGAGAAACGAAGAGAGATTTTTTTTTTTGTTGTTGTTTTCAATGAGCTATAAATCTAAAACTAAATCACACTGTAGGAGTTTTTTTTTAACCCGTTCCCTCACAATGACGCTTTTTAAAATACTTCAATAAAAATAAAAAAGATGGGAAAACATTGTGTAAAATTAAGAAATTGCTGATAACAAGCAAATTCTTCATTTCCACAATGTTTTCTACCTAGAGAGTGGAAAAATCTGAAATTTCATAAACTTTAAAATGTCGTCTGCAATTTGTTTTTAAATTTGGACCATTTTAAAATGTTTTCGTCTGGTAATGGGTTAAGTTTATTCACAGCATATGGAAATTTCTAATATTTTGTCGCTTTTTCACTATGCAACAAAGACATTTCCCCCTTTAACCACTGAGAGTTAATAATTTCGTCGGCAACTTGAGTTCTCTCGACATGCATGAGTAAAATGTTTTATTCTGCAAGGTTTCGTTTTCCACACAGTGTTTCTTTGTTATATGATGTTATATTTAATTCTAGTTTACGATTCAATCTGTATGTTACTTCTTTGACATTGGACCAGAATAAAATGTTTTACTGAAAGGAATATGGAACTTGCCATTTCCCTCTACCGATATTTAGAAACAACTGTTTCAGTTAGCTATTGTTATAAACAGAGAATTTGCGTGAACATGCTGAAAGACAGTATCTCATTCCAAGCATCATCATACTTTTAAAGAACTTTTCCTAGTTATATTTCAAGTCCATTTCAAAGCCCTATGCTTTTATGTACTTTATATAATTAGTAGCATGATTTAACCATTAAAACAATTACCATGACTCTTTTGCCGTAAAATAGTGATTGTTGTAAAATCACACTTCCCTTTGAAAACTAGGGCATTTAATAGTTTAATATATATGGTTTGGAATCGGTAACGTTTCTGCTGTAAATGATATTTAACCCTCCTTGCTCATTTTACCTATAAAACAACATCGAATTTTGTGATCGAAGTTGTCGATAGACTTTTAAAATAATAATTTCTATTGTTCTCTCGTGTAAAAAATCATCCATATTCGTTATTTTGCAAAAAAAGCACTAAAGATCAACTTCTGACTTATTGGATTATGTTTCGTGTCATCATCAGTAACCAAAGGTACTATAATTATGTTACGCCATTCCATTCAAGAAGGTGTAAACAGGGCCGATGATGCTCTGGTCTTGGAATCTACTGCTCTAAAATCATCATCCGTGCCCGATTCTGATAGGTTTACCATGTGAACTGACTATTGTCTACAAAACAAAATCAAAGGACTAAAAGCACTGAAACACTAATTTTGGATAGATATTTATTTTGAAATTGCACCATATAAACAACTCTGGTTCAAAAAAGGACAATCAGGTGGTGTGGACTAAGATCAGACGACACATATGCGCAGGCTGATCTTTGTCTATACCTCCTGCCAAAACCAGAAAATTTCGGGTTCAGCACGACAAGGGTTAATGTTTACTATCAGATTAGGCATACTTTCTTTTCCACAATGATTCCCCCAGACCTACATAACACGAATTCGCTGCTGTCAATTTAAACAATCGATTGGCCAATGAAATCATCATCCTCCCGAGTGAAGGGATATCGAGATCATCTTTTTCTCTAATATTAGATAAGTAGAACGTTCGCCGCCCTTGGTACGACAAGATGTGAAATCATATATTAGGCCGGAAGTGAACGTTGAACCTCGACATAAAGGAACTTTTGTATGAAGCATTCAGTTGGTTTGGCTACTTAAACGGAGTAACTACACCTTATCAAGCTGTAGCTACAACGTTTAAGTCACCTACCAATTTGATTTTTCTGTTACATGTTAATGACCATATATATCGCAAAATAACGCTGTCTAATATCAGAGTTGAATTTCCTGCCGGAGTTTTGTGGGCTTGGCCAACGATCCATCGGATGAGCACGATTTGTCGATTACACGGGGTTAAACGCCCTTTTTAACAGTATTCAGCCATATCGCGGCGGCTGAAGCACCTAACCATGGATTCCTAGTGATTCTAACACCGGTACTACCATTACATTCTTTCCGAGACTACTTAGATCCTACTTAGATTTACGATTGTCCTCACATAAGTGGGAGAGAAAGGTCGGAAAGATATACGCCGCGACCGGGAATCGAACCAGGGACCCCGTGTCTCGGAGTACTACGCTCTACCACTGCGCGATGGTCACGACCGAATGAGCACGAAAAAGTGTTTTAATCTCGGGCAAAGATGACATGGTTTGTTAAAAATTTCATTTGTGTGAATAAAGCGTTATTTAAATATTTTTCTAATTGTCTTATAAATCACAAGTATCGATTTAGTCTGTATAAATATATTTAACGAGGGTTGTTCGTATCCAGTCAGCGGTGAAAATTCCGACTTTTATATTGTCCATTTTGGTATTCACTCGATCTCATTTAAATATACCATCGAGTTGCCACATCACTTTTATCATTTTCGTCGTTATTTTTTCTCGGAAATTCTGATTCGCCACTTGTAAGCAAAGAATGATCACAAATCTGAGTACAAAATGGAAGATAACTGTTACAAAACGTACGCATGTCATAAGGCCATTATTTTGTAAAATAAAAATAGCAAGAAACATTAAACAAAATGTAAATGAGCCTATGCGGGACATTTCCTACCATTTCGCATGTGCGTGACTCGCACACATTGAGCAACCTGGACAGCAATTCGGGGCAATTAGAATATTCGCTGATTGTTTAAAGAATCTTTGGGTTAGTATCTATCTACAGAGCGCAGAGTGAAGACTCTGATCAGACTGTGCGGATGCACAGGCTGATCTGAGTCTTTACTTGGCGAACATGTGTAATGGTTGGAAATGTCACGCATGCGCTCAAATCATGTGAAGGCGTTCTTAACATCGTACCTACATTTTAAATAAGTTCAAGTTGTCAAACCAACAGAAATGCTTAACACAAATGTCGGCTCAGTTCCGGTCTAAATGAAGTATTTGACTGGTCAATCGATTTTTGATTGGCATCGAGACTCCGTCAATGGTGGTCATCTGATTAAGGATAGAAGGTCATTTATAGATATTGATATTTTGATGGATATCGATATCAAGTAATTAACCTAGCCTTCTTGTTTTGACATTAACCCTTTCCTGTTTTTTGAAATTTTAGACTGGTCCAAATTCAATGGTTTTGCAGACGTCAATTCAAACTTGAATTTATTTTATAAATAATCATTCAGTAGGGTAGAAAATATTATGGAAGAAGAAGAAATTGCTTGTTACAAGCAATTCCTTCTTTTTCCACAATGTTTTCCCAAGTATAAAAGCACAGAGACGTAAAAACCAGTGATTGTACGGGAAAGGGCTAAAAAAAAAAAAAAAAAAAAAAAAAAAAAAAAGAAAAGGGGGAGAGAGAGAGAGAGAGAGATAAATCCGTTTGATCAACCGTGTGAGCGTGTGTTTCGTAGCTTGTTGTAGAAAAAAAAATATATATAAATAAGGAATATTTGGATTTATGATCTGATAACTTTTTTACCGCCCCTCTGTTTGGCTGACTTTGAAATATATCTACCCAAAGGCTATGTATAGCTCTTTTGTTCAATTCTATACCAATTTTAATAGGAAGTATGATATTCGTGTAGAAGAATTGGTAAAACTCGAAATTGGTGGATATGAACTCATTTAGTTAGAATTCCGTGTTTTTTATACTCTTCGATTTTGGATCTACGCAAACGGTGTCTTCCAAGATGTGCATGCTATGCTGTACAGGGTCTGGCATTATAGCATGTATCTTCAGTATCACGTTTAGTATTGTTTTCTCGGCTCACGTAAGTTCTAAACATTCGTCAACGGTGTCGTAGATGCAATTGTAACCCATTACCAGACGATAAAATGTTAGACAGGTTCGAATTCAAAGAAGCTGCAGACGACATTTCAGGTGTAATTTAAAAAAAATCTCCGTACTTTGGGATAAAAAACATTGTGGATAATGAAGAAATTGTTTGTGACAACCACTTTCTTCTTTTTTCACATTTTTTTTCAAAGCCTTTTCTCGAGAGACGTTAATTGGTGGGATTGTGAGGAAATGTGTGTGGGAAAAGTTCCCTATTCCAACACATTAAATTCTGGTCCAAATTGAAAGAATTTGCGAATGGCACATTTAACTAAATGGAACTTTTAAAAAGCATTGTATTTTAGGGGTAGACAACACTGTGGATAATGAAAAATTTGCTTTCGACAAGCAACTTCTTTATTTTCCACATTATTTCTTTTTCTAGCTTATCATTCAGGTGCGTTAAAAGGCGGGACTTTGTAGGAATGAGTTTATGAAATTGTCTTTGATTATGAATTATTTCACTATGAACATTTTATCCTAGGTTATGTTTTAAACCTGAGCATTATTTCTTTGTACATAATACTTTACGTTGTTTAATCCATTACCAGTTGCAAACTGACATTTTAAATTGCCCAAAACTAAAAAATGAATGCCAATATGAAATATTGCGATAAAAGGAGAAATTGCTTGTTACAAGCAATTGCTTATTACCCCACGAGGGTTGTCAGGACATTATCTGTTCATGGCAAAAAAGGACATATTGTATGGTAATCGGGTAAGGTATTGTTGGTGCTGGTTGCGTACTCTTGTCATTCAACCCTGTACTTTCCCCTAGCGACTACAAGAATGACTATTTTTATTAAAACCAATACTTCAAATGGATCATACTGTCTTTACGTACACGATGATCTATCATATACAAGGATCTTTATAGAATTTGGCAAGAAAACCATGAACCTACTTAACACACGAGGTCGTCCGGTTGATATTTCTTAACCGGTTTGGTATACATCTAATTGTTTACTAAAATTCAGGGTGGCTAAACACTAGCGAACGCTACCGCCTGTGAAAAAAGTACACGCGCACAGCGAGATACCGTTTTTTCATTTAACGAAGGTCATAAACGCTGAAGTTGTGTAGGAGTGGGGTAGGGGTGGGGGTTAAGCTCAATTTGGCGCTCGAAACTATTCACCGTTGGCTCGGTTAGGCAGACGAAGTGCTTACGTAGTTTCCTGACGAAATGATTTAACTTTTGTTTCGTCTATCAAGATGCAAGCGTTTTGATTGGCTGATTTTTTTCATAGCCCAATAAACATAAATTGAGCATGCACTTATTTTTTTAAGCTTATACATAGAAGATCCATGAGACTAAACCCAAAATTGGTTAGATATATACTTTGTTTTGCTTGATTATATTGAATTGTAAAAAATAGAGGAGAATACTATTAGTTTTCAATGAGGTATGAACCTAAAAACTTAAATACTCTGTATGAGTCTGCTAATGTATGGAACCGCCTCGCATATTCATACAGTGTGATAAAATCTTTAGTTCATACCCCAATGAAAACAAAATCAAAACAAAACAACCTCCCCCGCTATTCTCTTCGTTTATTAATCCATTCCCGCACAATGGCGATTTTTGACCCCCCCCCCCGAAAATATGTTTACAAACATTGTGTAGAAATGAAAAAATGCATGCTTGAACCAAACGTTTCTTAATTTTCCACATTGTTTTCTACTCAGAAAATTAAAAAAAAAATATATATAAAATTTCATAAACCTTAATTTTGTTGTCTGTAACTCCTTTCAATTAGGACCAGTCTTAAATTTTGCCGTCTGGTAATGCTTTAGAAAATGAAGAAATATGTGTTAGGAATATCTTCAAACGACGCTGCTATAGCCAGATTGGTCTCTTACAATATTTGTTAATCGAGCAAGTTCGACTGGTCGTGAGCTAGACCCTTATTCTAAGGAATAAGTCTTGACCGCTTTTTGAGTTCTATCGCTGGAGTGCACTGACATGTCGGCAGGATTTTTTAAACACATTACAACACAATGACGCTTTTTGACGCATCTCAAGAAAAGTTTTTTGAAAACACGGAAAATGAAAAAATTGCTTGTAACAAGCAATTTCTTCATTATCCATAACGTTTTCTGTCCCAACAGACAAAGATTTTTTAAATTTCATCAACTTGAAAAAGTTGTCCACAGCTTCTTTCAATTTGGACTAGTCTAAGATTCTAATGTGTGGGAATGGGTTACAGATATATATACATTTGACGGATTGCCCGCCCCGCCAATGGCAGATTGACTGAGATATCAGACCGCGTTCAATTGCAAACAAACAAACAAACAAACAAACAAACAAAAAACAACCTTGTTTTACGACCTAAAAGTCTTATGACCTTGAATTAGCTGTAGCTATGACATTGTAGTCGCCAAACCAAGAAAATTATTCACATGATCGCCGAAATCTATCATTCATTACGGGTCTAAATAGGATGCCGGCCACGCCCACTGAGCTCCAACAGCAAGTTCTACTTCGATATCAAAGGGCGTTATTTTTCAAACCTTATGGCCAGTATTATGTAACTCACAATAAAATGGTCACTTAAACGTCGTAACTACAGCTTGGACAAGCTATAGTTACGACGTTTAAGTTGCTTAACTAACAAAAGTATTTCATGTCGCCCAATGTTGGAGTTCAATTCAGGTCTAAATGAATGATTTGATTAGCTGAATGATTCTTCGATCGGTCAATTCAGTGGTGTAAATTTCATGTCACTTTCTTTATAAGAAATTATTCCCTTCAATTGTCGTTTATTGAAATTTGAAATCTGATACTTGTTTAGTATTTTAAGTTTGAGCAAATCATGTTTATGTAAGTAAAGGATATCTTGGAGAATGCATTCAAATAAACTGGGAATTATCAAGGCGCATTTTGGTAGGATTATGGGGTTGTTCTTGGATCACGATTAACAAGTAGTAAAATCGTTGACTGGTGACATAAAACTTTTAACCACAGCTTAAGCAAATTATAGTTACGGCGTTTTAGTAGCCAAACCAACAATAGCCCGAATCGCTCCACAGGCCTGAATTTACTGATTATACTGATAACTAGATTTTTTTGTAATGCAACGAACAAAACTTATTTTAGAAATATTTATATTTTCTTTTTTCAATTCACTACAAGGGAGGCAAACTTTCAACAGTAGGAATTTAGTCCCCTTCACCATTATGCGGTCTCTATCTAGTATAGGTCAATCCTCAATGGCAATATTAAAAAACCTAATAAAATTCATATATGGTCACAAAAATGATCATCCCCGAAGAAGATTATTCAAAGTTTGCACTATATGCATATATGGAATATAGCCCTGTATTTAAAGGCCATGATTTTAACTGATTTATTTATTTACAGGATCTAAAAAAGGGGGTTACCCAAGGATATCTTTAATTTTTCACAAGACACTGACAGCTTTTCTTAATTTAGATTCGTTTGTAATAATGGAATAATGATTTAAAATCTAAGACTACTTGATAGCGTAAGACAATTACTGACTTGTCATAAAGTGCATACAAAATAAAGTGCTACTGAAATGATACCAGTAATGTTTCACCAACTATCACCTCTTCCTTGCTTGCAGCAATTTTGACGGAGCATTTTCCAGGATACTGTTCAAGCTGACGGATCGCCATTACCTATCAAAACATCGATCGACCAGTCAACTCATACGTTAAAACCGGAACACAACTATGACCTAGACATTGGTGAACGTCAATATGAAGCATTTTGTTGATTTGGTGATTTAAGCGTCGTAACTACAGCTTATTCAAGCTGTAGTTACGACGTTTAAGTCACCAACCAACCGTTTTACTTTTTTATCATCTGTCATTGTCAAAATAATGTCGTTTGATATCGAAGTCGAACTATCTGTTGCAGACAGTGGGCGGTGCTAACGATCTGTCTATTACGACTGTCACGTGGTGGATTCACTCAGAACACAGTTCAAGACCCAATATATTAAAACCCTTGTCATGCTGAACCCGGAATATTCCGGTTTTGGCAGGAGGTGTAGACTAAGATCAGTCTGCACTTATGTGCAGGCTGATCTTAGTCTATACCTCCTGCTTGTACTTTTCCTGCCGGAGTTATTTTTGAAGTTGATTTCTAAAAAAAATATTGATTTTTGAACAACAAGTGCTATCAGTGCTTTCAGCCCTTTGATTTAACAGCAATTCAGTAAAGTAATTTATACAGCATGACAAGGGTTAAAACCGTTTTCTTACTCAATTGAGAATTCATTCTAAATTCAATTTTGAATTTATGACTTATTTCAACTATAACGTTACAAGAAACAATTTGCCGATATAATCTATTACTATAATACACCTTAATATTCCAACATTGCAAGTGACGTCTTCAGGCGTTTACTTTATTAAAACATGTTTGTATCAAGTATTTTAGATGGCATAGAAGTGATATATGTATTCCCCCCAAAAGATAAGCTCTTATTTTCTGAAGTTTCAATGTTTAAAGACTTGCAAACAACGAAATCCTTTCCTTTAGTTTTATATATAAAAATCACACACACACAAAAATAAATCTTAATTCTTATTTTTATTTGGTGGGGATATAATGAGTGAACACTTGTTACATACGAATAGGGTATTAAAAGTAATGTTCAAAGACAGAGGGGTACTTTGATATATATTCATTTTTTTGATTGAAGGAACCCCCTTTTTTAGGCCTATCTGTCCTTACACAAATGAGTATCACCAAAGATTATCTAAATGATTTCCCTACACAAGTCTGACATTTGTGAATTTTTCTAAGATAACTCTACACGTGTACTTCTGGTATTTACACTGAATTATGTTAATCCTTGCTGTGCTGAACCCAGGATATTATCAGGAGTCATAGAGAAAGATCAACCTGCTTATATTCATTTATTTAAAAAAAGCTTTAAGCACTAACCGTGTTTCTAGCTACATAATATTATACATAGCACAAAACATGCATAGGTTTACAAAGATCGATACATAAAACAATAGTTAGATAGCACAGTTACTTCTAAGAAGGACTAACAGTGATTTTAAAAAATGAATAAAAATAATTTCTTTTTGATTCCTCAATTTGTTTCCAAAATAAATATATTTAGACGTTTGAATAATATTGCTGTTAGTTAAGTTTTGATTTTGTATAAAGAATGCCAAGTATAAAAATATTTCTTAATGTGTCTTTTCCTCAATTCTGAATACTTTGGGCAGACCAATGAAAAGTGATATTCATTTTCAATAATATTCATATTACAACTTTGACATGATCTATTTTCACGAGGGACGTTTGTATATCTACCTTTTTCGATGTTGAGGTCATGTGATGAAGTTCTAAATTTAGTTACGTATATTTAAAATCTAGATATCTTTCGGGTTGAAGAGATTCCAATACTAGTTTGTAATAGTCTAATGTGGAAGTGTTATTACTTTCTGGGGACCATATTTGTAAATGATTATCAAATAATCCTTGTTTAACAGTGGCGAGATGTATGTTGGATGCATTTTGAAAACCCATTTTTCTGCAGTAAACTTTTAACCTGGAAAGCCCAGTTATATCCCCTGTATGTATTTCCAATTTCGCAGTCTGTTTTTAACACGTTGTAAGTTAATTTGAGAATGCTATATTCATTTTGGGCAATTATATGAGTCTAATATTTAATCATGTCAAATTGATTTGAAACACTAAGTGGTGTTCTACCAGTTTCTCCACACAGGGTGGCTAATAACGTCGACTTTTTGACGTGAAGAGCGCGACGTAAAAACGTATGAATATTTTCAATAGCGTTTGAAGTGTGATAACCCCTGAGGTGAACAAAATTGGAGGGCAGAACCCACCAGGCTGTCAAACAACTTACATTGTTGCGACATGGGCATATCTAAATTGACTGAAATTTTATTTATGTTATAGAGAAAACGATGCTTGTTTAGAAATATTTGTTTGTGTGTGCGAGACCATAAATATTTTAGTTTTTAGATATTTGAACATTTTGAAATTTTAAATGTCTGACTGTTTACGCATGTTTCAGATGTTTGATCCTTTCTGCATAATCCGAAAGTTTAAGATTTCTTGACCCATTATCAGACGACAAAATTTGAGACTGGTCCAAATTGAAAGGAGTAGCAGAGGACAATTTAAAGTTTTGAAATTTGAGATTTGTTCAACTTTCTGGATAGAAAACATATTGTAAAATGAGGCAATTTCTTCATTTAACACAATGCTTTCCCAATTGTTTTTCTTGAGGTCGTCATAAAAGGTCATTGTGTGGGAATGGGTTAAATGTGTCAATATTTCTAGGTGTTTCAGATTTCTGAATTGCACTGAATGAGTCTGAATGTTTCAGATGACTGAATGGTTGTTTCAGATAACTTAATGCTTTGAATTGTATCAGCTGTATAAATTGTTGTGATTGATATGGTAATCCATATCTTTACTCTCCAGGTTTTCGGGTTCGTCTCGCCAAAATGGTACAAGGACGACGGCCAAGACTATTATCGAGGAATCTATTATAACTGCAGATCCAGCTCTGATTGCTACCAAGAAGGTACTGTATGATACTGTTAGCGCCATCTAAAAATAAATTATTGATAATTAATGCGAAGGCATCAAAGTGCATCGTACGCTCATGCAATCGTTATCGTACTCTCGGGCTATTGTCTGAGTACATTCGCGATCGTATATCAAGCTATCACCATCGTACTATCACTCTATCTTCATCGTTTTCTCATTCTTTCGTCACCTTACCCGTGTGCTATTGTATTCATACTCTAAGGCTATCGTCATCGTACTATCATGCTTTCTTCATCGAACTCTCGCGTTATTGCCATCGTACTTTGGTAATATCGCAATAAAAAACTTATGTATTCACACTTTGGTCAACATTCTCTCGCGCGATAGTCATCGAACTATCGTCTCATCGTTATCGTACATTCGCGTATTCGTCATCGAACTCTCGGGCTTTCTTCATCGTTCTCTCGCACTATCGACATCTTACTGTCATGCTATCGTCAACATACTACTATTCTCTCGTAAACAAGTTCTTTCTTTACAGTATTTTCATTAAGAAGCTATTACTGGTTACACTCCGGCATTTTTTTTCTTTTATGAATAATATGTTATCTTGCTGCCAGACACACACTCTCATTGTATTATGACAGAGGCCCTGGCAAAATTATCTGGGATTGGGAATAATCCTGCATTTAGGATGCGTAAATATGCTCGCTAACGTTTCATAATGGTACCTCGCTTTGAACGTGTACTTTTCTGAAAAGTGTAGCTCAATCGGGCAACATTAGCTCATCCTGAACGCAGTTTAGATTGCATTTAAACCTGGGCATGACATTTCGAACAATTGACAAATCGCTGCTGCCAACCAAAGATAATAAAACGTCAAATCAAACAATTTGTTTTGATCGGAAGTGAAATTTCACCTCCGCCATAGACCGACTTACTCAGTTGGCAACAACCATTGATTTTGACAGGAAGTGCCAATTCGTTTTTAAACAGCATTTTTAAAAAAAAAAAATCATGGCCAGTAGCGTGTAACAAAAAGGTAGAGTGGTTGGTTAGCGACCTAAACGTCGTAACTACAGCTTTCATGGGCATTTAGATTAAGTGATGCAGTTTAAATGTGACAAAATTTTAAATATGTTGAACCAGCAAAAGTGTATACATTTACATAATTCCCTATGTAATGTTTCTTTCATTATATGTTTCAGTACAATCCACATGTTATTCAATACATTTTAACATGTCTTATTAAAGGCATCTAGTATAAGCTGAAATATATGAAACCATCTGAGATTAATACCTGCTTTAACAATTTCATATCATCATACATTATATTGATATGACAACCTATTTCCATTAGATTATGTACTTCTTAGTTAGATTACCTACTTCTTAATTGATAATTTTAAAACTTTTCCATGCTTACAAGAACAGAATTCCTTAAACGATCTGTCTTATAATAGTGAGAACAAACCTCAAAATGATCTAAAAATCATGTGCTTTCTGATTTGATCCATGCGAAACCATCATGAGAAAACTGCTACTGCCTCATAACTATAACTAGGAATTGGCTGACAGGGATGAATAACACTTTATGAAACACCTGTTTTTTGTGTGTTTTTTTTTTATTTATTTTCGCCTGTAACGTATTACACTCCCATATCAAACTTAATAAAGGGATCGAAAATGTCTTAATGGATTTATTGCTATCATTCAGCTGTCCTTTTTTGGTATAACAGTAATAAGGTTATTATAATCTTTATCATTTTGCAATTTGACGGTTTGGATTATTTCAAGTATCTTACAGTAAAGAAATAAATGAAAAATTAGATAAATAAATATTAGAACTTGTCACAGTATGTGACTCAATAGGACATAGCTACTGATTTTGATTTTCTAGAAAGGAGGAGTTCGCGACACAAAATTGTTAGTATAATTAGCTGTATAAGTCTACTAATCAGGATTAATGTCTAAGTTAAAGGGGAGATAATTCTTGAACCAGGAGGGAACTTAGACTTCAAAATTGCGTCTTGCAAAACATCAACATGTTGTTCATCTTTGTGTAAAGTTTCAATGGTATTGAAGCAGAACTGAAGGAGGAGTTTGCGACACGAAATTGGTAGTATGATTAGCTGTGTAAGTCTACTAAGCATAAATATTGTCTAAGTTAAAGGGGAGATAATTCTTGAACCAGGGAGAACTTAGTCTTCCAAAATTGCGTCGTGCAAAACTTCAACATGTGGTTAATTTTTGTATAAAGTTTCAATGGTATTTAAGCAGAACTGAAGGAGGAGTTTGCGCCACAAAATTTGTAGTATAATTAGCTGTGTAAGTCTACTAAGCATAAATAATGTCTAAGTTCAAGGGGAGATAACTCTTGAACAAGGGAGAACTAAGAATTCAAATTTGCGTCTTGCAAGACTCCAACATGTGGTTAATCTTTGTATAAAGTTTCAATGGTATTGAAGCAAAACTGAAGAAGGAGTTCGCGACACAAAATTTGTACACAGACAGACGGACACACGGACACACGGACACACGGACAGACAGGTTGATTCCAGTATACGCCCGAAAACATTCGTTTTGCGGGGGTATAAAAAAGCTCAACATAGTTCTAACAAGTCTCAAAATGTTTCACATATCATAGACTTTAAGATAAAAAAATTGTCAACAGAATTCGCTTTTTGGGATATTTTTAATCTCATCTTTTAGAAATACACGTTTTATTCTTATTTTCAGTTCACGAAGCAGAATATTTCACACTAGCTGTAATAGTGGTCATATCCAGTTTTACCCTGTTCCTGGCTTTCCTTATACTAACCTGCTGTACACACTACAGATATGTCTCTCTGGGGCTTTGCATGACAATCTTCTTTGGTGGATGGTTCGTTGCACAAGGTGTTTATAGAATTTCTATATATTTTAGAAATGAGCGCATGCGATACATTTCCAACTATTACACATGTGCGCCAAGTAAAGACTCAGATCAGCCTGTGCATCCGCACAGTCTGATCAGAGTCTTCACTCTGCGCGCTGTAGATAGATACTGACCCAAAGCTTCTTTAAACAATTAGCGAATGTTCTAATTGCCCCAATTGGCTGCCCAGGGTGCTCAATGTGTGCGAGTCACGCACAAGCCAAATGGTTCGAAAGGTCACACATAGGCTCAAATAAAAGATAATAGGGGAACAATTCAAACACGAGGTAGCTTACTAATCGCTGGCCTCGCCCACTGACTCCAACAAGAAGTCCTATAATATCACCTGAATGTAAATGTTTTTTGTTTTTAAGCTGATAAAACAATTAGTGTGGAAGCATTAATCCGTTCCCACACAATGTCACTTTAAGCCGACCCCTCAAGGAAGGCAATTCAGAAAACATTGTGGTAAATGAAGAAATTGCTTGTAACAAGCAATTTCTTCATTTTCCACAATTTTTCCTACCCAGAAAAATGAACAGATCTAAAATTTCATAAACTTTAAATTGTTTTCTGCAACTCCTTTCAATTTGGTCCAGTCTAGAATTTTGCCATCTGGTAATGGGTTAAAAAACACAAGATGAACAGCTTTCTTTTAATGCAATTGGTACATATCTTTTTTTTCATTTATCTACCTTCGCTAAAATGTATTATTACTGTTTGCAAGGTAGTGGTAGTATACTGTTGTGAGAAATACCAGGAATCCATGGTTAGGTGCACCAGCCGCAGCGATATGACTGAAATGCTGTCAAAACTGTTTACAAGAAGATCTCTAAAGTCTATGATTTGGGGAATATGATACTCAAAGATTTTGCGAATATAGGTTGCGGCTCTAAAATACCAAGAAGTATACCGAGAACACAACTGACCATTAAGCGAACCCTGCACAGCGATTTAAAATACAGAAAGCAGAACTTGAAAGTTATATTATTATTTTCTAATTATGATATATATTTAGGTATAAGTGCAAGACTTTGGTGAGCAACAGCTAGCGCCGTTTAACCCATTCCCACACAACAAAATTTTAGACTGGTCCAAATTGAAAGAAGCTGCAGACGACAATTTCAAGTTGATGGAATCTTAAATTTCTTTGTCTTTTTTAATAGAAAACATTGTGGCTAATGAAGAAATTGCTTGATACAAGCAATTTCTTCATTTTCCACAATGTTTTCCAAATTATTTTTCTTGAGGGGCGTAAAAAGGAGGGCTTGAGTGGGAATGGGTTAAGATCTAGTTTTCCTATCGATAGATAAATTTGTTGCAGGTTCGATGTGTGCCAAATGGTACAGCGAGCATTTGTTGTTTCATTGAGAATGAAAATAAAATATACTTTTATAATTTCAGAGCTGGTTACGATGATCTTACTGATTATGATCGCAACAGACTACGACGAGATAGGTTGGTCGGCCTACGCCTTCTCCTTGCCAGGGATCGCCGCGATACCGATCATAGCTCTGTTGATGATAGCAAAGAAATGTGGGGGTGGGGGAACGGTCGGATTTGTATAAACAGCTTGTGTGAATGTGTATGCGCGCGCGTGTTTCTGTGTGCTAAAATCTTGTTTTAATCACATTGTGAGGCGTCTGGATAAAAATTGTCATCTAGTTATTCCACGCAAACAAATGATTACCCATGTACATACAATCCCGCTTTTTGACGCCTTCAAGGATTGGAGAATCATGGATAGTAAACATTGCGAGAAAGGACAAATTGCTTGTACCAAGAATTGTATCCTTCTCTCAAAACGTTCACTACCTTATTTGTTAAGTGTTTACGTTTTGGATAAACTTTGCAATGTTGGCCGCAATTTCTTTCAATTTGGACAAGTTTAAATTATTTTCGTCTGGTAATAGGTTAAAAAGGACGCACGGTGAAGCACGGGTCAACTTGAATGGTAATTTCGAAAACGATTAACCCATTCCCACACAATCCCTCTTTTAACACCTATCAAGAAAAGAAAAACGAGTCGAAAAACTTTTTGAAAATGAAGAAATTGCTTGTATCAAGCAATAACTTCATTGTCAACCATGTTTTTAACCAAAAAGCCCCCCCCCCCCAAAAAAAAAAAAAAAAAAAAAAAAACAACAACAACAACAAACACAACAACAATATCAACTTGAAATTTTCGTCTACAGCTTCTTTCAATTTGGTCTAGTCTAAAATTTTGTTGTGTCGGAATTGGTTAAACGATTAATAAATTGAACATTCTTAAATTATATGATCTAAGCGACACTCTGAAGTATCCGTCCAATTAGGGGAGGCTACTGTGCTCGGGCTCGATGCTTTTGGCAATCCTGCAAAAATCTCAATTTTCTTACGAAGAGAACCATTTCTTTTGACCCTTTCCTGTACAATCCCTCGTTTTTACGTCCCTGTGTTTTATACTTGAGAAAACATTGTGGGAAAAGAAGAATTTGATTGTAATAAGCAATTTCTTCTTTCCCCCCAGAAATATGTGCTACCCCGTAGGTTGGTTACTTTTCGAATTGCAGTAAATTTTAATTGTCGTCTGCAACTTTTGAAGAAAAAAACAAACCAAAAAAAACATGAAAGGGTTAAATAATCGGATATTGCAAAAAAAACCCAAACAAAACATGTATATAAGTTTTAACCCATTCCCACACAAGCCCTCCTTTTTACGCCCCTGAAGAAAAGAGTGTTGGAAAACATTGTGGAAAATGAAGAAATTGCTTGTTACAAGCAATTTCTTCATTTTCCACAGTGTTTTCTTTCCTTTAAGACGAAAGAATTAAAAATTCCATCAAACTGAAATTGTTTTCTGTAGCTTCTTCCAATTTGGACTGGTCTAAAATTTGGTTGTGTGGGAATAGGTTAAAAGGACATCAGACTTTTAGAACTTATGGGGGTCGGGTGATTAGGGGGTGTGTTAAATGACGGATTACTGGCTACGTCCAATGCTTCAAACATTAACATCGACCTGGATATTGCAAAATATATGGCGTGTAATATGAAACCAAAACATGTATATCGTTAATCAACGACCTGAACGTCGCAATTACAGCTTAAAAAAGCTGTAGTTACGCTTCTAAGACGCTAAACTAACAATGTGCTTCACATAAATGTCGGCCAATGTTGAAGTGCAAAGATCCCTTCCGGTCTAAACAATAAAAGTGATTGGACTATCGATTTTAATTTGACAATCACGATCGATTTTAATTTGACAAACACGATCGATTTTAATTTGACAATGACGATCGATTTTAATTTGACAATCACGATCCGTCCATTTCTGAAAGATTGTGTATTTGGTATAATCTCTTTTGAACTATAAGCATTTCTGTGATAACTTTCTCCTTCTCAGTACAGTGTACTTACTTTCGAATTTTGCACACGAATTGACTCTTGAAATTTTTTTTTCATTCAATACATAATCGAACAATCACTTTATGTTTCTGTAAAACGAAAGGGTTCATTCGGATATTTTTTTTTTAAAAAAAGGGACCGGATCAAGCACAGGCCAAACAGAATTTGATTTTTACTGAACGAACATAAAATATTTTATTTGACCATTTGCTGGCACTCACACTTTTAGCCACGCCAATTGTCTCCGACAGGAAATCCCGTTTTTGTTTTAAACGGCGTCATTTTGCAAAATTTATGGTCACTAGCACGTTACAAAAAAGTAGAATGCACGGTTGGCGACCTAAATGTCGTAACTACAGATTGAATAAGCTGTAATTACGACGTTTAAGTCACCGAAGTTAAAAAAAAGGCTAATAAAAATGGCGTCCAATGTAGGTGTTCGAAGTTCAGGTCCCACCTGAATATATGATTCCTTGATTGACAGTCGCGATTGGCCATTTGGTGTAAACCGGAGAGATACAGATCAGCAATTTAATAATAACCCCGTCTTGTCCACTTCTTTAGCATGCCTACATGATAAAATGGTCTTAGTGAGAATATGTGTTTTTTTTAGAGAAAACGTTTTATCCAATACCAACGCAACTGATCAAACGCGGCTGTCAATCAAATAATCAGTTGACCTATGAAATCATTTAATTAGACCAGACGTGAGTTTTGAACTCGAACATTGGCCGCCTTTTTGTTAATCCTTTGTGTTGGTTTGGCGACTTAAACGTTATAACTACAGCTTATATAAGTTGTAGTTACGACGTTTAGGTCGTCAACCAATAATTTACCTTTTATATTAGATGCTACTGGCCATAAATATTGAAAAAACAACGCCAATTCAAAATAGAATTGGAACTTCCTGTTGGAGTCAGTGGGCGGGGCCAACGGTGTGAGTGGGCGGGGTCAGCGATCGGTCAATTATGTTTTATTGTACATGTAACAGGAAAAATAAATTCTTTGCTGACGCCCAGTTACGCTATATCCTCTCCTATCTACGAAAATTTCGTATTGATCCCAATCATTGCACTACGCAAACATCAAATCTTTTTCATAATCCTTTTTTTAATGATTTTTTTTCTATAATCAGAACGTAAATCTACTGATAGTTATTACAATGTTATGTTATTACAATGTTATGTTATTACAATGTAAATGATATCATCAGATATTTACCCATTCAATTTTACGATTCACGACAAGAATGAATTGGAAATATAGTTTGGAAAATGGAAAAAAATGCATGCTTTTATCAGTTTTTTCGTTTCCAACAACGGTTTCTATCCCAACAGAAAAAAAAATCACCTATAGTACATGGATATAAATTCCTACAGTTATTGATTTTTTTCTCTGAAATAATCGAACCCTACGCACTTTTGTTAAGTTTAAAGCATAATGTCAAATTGTTATGCCTTTGGGGATATTTCTAGACAACCACAGCCGGATTACTGGCAATAAATTTAGCATTGTCGTTTTAGATATGTTTTAGATATGTCTCTGTAATATAACCTTGACTGGTATTAGATACTTTTAATTCATACATCATCTGTCTCTACTGATACTCTCGAATTCCATTTATCAGATGGATTATTTTATCTGTGCAGTCAAAATGATCCACTTTATGTTTGAACCTTGAGATGACAGACACCTGTGTAAAAGGAACCCCTTGTGGTATTTCTCTAAGGTGGCTTTTTTATATAGGTAAGATTGTACAATAAATATGTATTAAGCGACTACTCATGGAACGACAAAAAAGTGGTTGCTTTAGACAATGGTCGCTTAAAAAACATTTTTGTGAAACATAAAAAGAAATGATTTGTTTTACTTGCACCAACTATAACAGAAGTCTCGCTAAACCCTATGTTGTTGGAACTCATTAGAATCGTCTCACTGAGACGATTCTAATGAGTTCCAACAACATAGAATCATTCATGAAATGCGTTTAACAAATACGACCACTTCTTATGCAAGTTATGATTTTGAAAAAGGGATTTGATTGTGGTCGCTTAAGGTCGCTCGAGTAAGATTGACTGTTTATGTTCATGAATAGATTGTCATCCAATTTATTCTTTCTTCACCATTTCCTACAATCCCGCTATTTTTGCGCCGCCCCCCCCCAAAAAAAAAGACTTTAGAAAGCATTCTTGATGATAAAAAAATGCTTGTTACAAGCAATTTTTTTATCATCCATAATGTTTCCTACCTTGAAAGATAAAAAGAAAATAATTCATATTGTCGTCTTCAACTGATTTGAATTCCTACCAGTGTAAAAGGTTGTCCTATTGGAATTGGTGAAACATCGTTCGAAAAAAGGGGAAATAATCTACCTGTGATAAATCTAAATTTTTGCTTCTTCTTCATTTAATTCATTAATTGAAATAAATGACATGATATTTAAAAGCTCAAAACCATTTAGCTGGTTGTGATAAACACTGGTTTTATTTTTGTTATATTTCGTTATCTTTTGTATTATAATCTCAAAGTTGTTTGTTTCGACATAAATACATTTTTTGGAAGATTTCAGATCGACTTTTCATTTTGCCCAACAAAGGTTTTAATGAGGACCATGCTATGCAATCTTCTCTTGTCTTGTGTCGATAAAACCAGAGATATACCAAGATGTACAGCATTGCATTTGTTCTTATTAGCTAGCAAAGCGTCAGCTTTCATAGCTTAAGTTAACAGACAAAATTTTGAGGTCTTCTCAGAGTTCAATGAGTGCACACTGCCACTGGAGGCTTAACCACTAAATTCATTGAATGTCTACGCAATATAAAGTAGTTCTTCAAGAGCGTGCTATAAACCCCTTTCCCACTCAATCCCGTTTTTTTAAAGAATCCAAAAAAAAAAGGCTTTGGAAAACATTGTGGATACTGAAAAAATTGCTTGTAACAAGCAATTTCTTCAGTGTCCATAATGTTTTCTACCCTACAAAAGACAAATAAGATTAAGTAACAAAACCATGCTTTGCTAGCTTACAGTCCTTTCAGTACTTTGATAATTGTTCTTATTGGTAAAGTTGTGATCAGTGTCCACAATGTTTTCTACCCTACAAAAGACAAATAAGATTAAGTAACAAAACCATGCTTTGCTAGCTTACAGTCCTTTCAGTACTTTGATTATTGTTCTTATTGGTAAAGTTGTGATTTTATTTGCTATTAGATAAAAAAGACTTGCCATGGTTTACAGTTAGGTCTTGAAGTAGGATGACAATGAATGTCCCAGGATTGCACCCTAATTTCAAATGATCAGGTCTGCATTATTAAGTAGACCTTATGAAAGCAAAGATGCAGATAATCTATGGGTAAAGTTCAAGTAAAACACTCATAATGTGATGAGTATTCAAGAAATAATCAAAGAATGTGCCTTTTTTATACAGGATACAACGCTTTTATCATCGATTATATCACGGTGAAGTTAATTTAGAAAGTAGTAAGTGGGCAATAGAAATACTGTACATGTAACTGCAGCTTGGATGAGTCGGAGCTCAGTCGTTTGGGTCGCCAATCTTTGCTATCAGCTAGTCTAAGGCTCTGAACTCTGGTGGCTAGGAACATATCCATGTTGCCAGCGGATTGCCCGGAATTCGAACAAATGGTCTAGACATTATAGAATAATGTGAAACCAATTACAAAAAAGTATATACCTGCACATAATGATAAAATGATTTGTTTGTATGGGGCTTAACGTCACTTTTGACAGTATTTCAGTCATATCGCGGCGGCTGGTGCATCTGACCATGGATTCCTAGTATGTCTCAAACCAGTATTTCCACTACATCTTTTCCGGACCTCCAGCTACTCTTCCCACCTAGGTTTACGATTATCCAACCATTAGTGGGATACAAATGCCGGAAAGGATATTTGCCGCGACCGGGGATAGAACCCGGGATCCCACGATTGACAGTCCGACGCCCTACCGACTAAGTAATAATAAAAAGAGCCCCTGCGTAATATTTTCAAACATTTTAGACACAAGTACACGAAGCATAGACACTGATTAGCCTGGGCAGTCACTGAGAACATTTAGATTACTTGCTAGTCGTCTAAAGAAGATTCTGATCAATATCAACCTATAGAGCACATGGTTAAGAATGATAAGTCAGGATTACCTGAGTTGTTACATGGCACATAAATGTAATGATTGGAAATGTCCGAATTTGGAAACTATAATACATCGTGTGGCTACCAGAACGCCATATAATACACCCCATATAATCTCTTGCGCCCCAACCACTGAATTAAGAAACAAACATCAGGGCTCGTTTTGATCCTCAAAAATATTCAAATATTCTTGTTAACCCCCCCCCCCCTAGAAGTTTCTCAAATCCAAGGGGGGGGGGGGTCAAGATCCAAGGGGATTATATTGACCCCCCGAGACCTCTAGAATTTCGTGGTCATTCCTTTAAAATTTCAGAAGTAAGCATGAGCCCCGAGTGTACATAAAACTAATAATGCAATTGAATGCAATTGACCAATCGCTGGTCCCGCCAGATTAAGTTGCTTGCCTCGCCTATTGACTCAGACTTCGATTTTTTGCAAAATTTATGACGAGAAGCATCTAGCAAATAGTAGAATGGTTTGTTGCCGACATAAACGTCGTAACTACAGCTTGAATAACCTGAAGTTACGACGAGTAAGTCCCCAAACCAACAAAATGGTGACCAATGTTGGAGTTCAAAATCACTTCTTGTCTAAATGAATGATTTCATAGATCGACTGGTTCTTTGATTGACAGCCGCGATTGGTCAATTACTGTTCTAAATGTCTATATACCAAATCTTATTCGAAATGCGAAAAGCGATCGACCCTGATTATACTACGCGGACTTTCTGAATCTCGGAATTTCATTTATCTATTCTCAATTTTAACTGACTTATGCTGATACCGAGATTCTTTCCAAATATTTTTTGACACGGAAAATATCGACGATGTTCTACAAAGTCCTCGTAGATGCAGCTTGGAAAAAGCTGTAGTTACGAGGTTTAGGTAGAAACGACAATAAATCGTCCTTGATTCACGTGAGTGTGTTTCGAAATTGTGCACTGTTTTAAAATTGACCAATCGCTGACGTCGGCCACTTACTACTTCTACCACGCCCACTGACCCCATCAGGAAGTTCTGCTTTGTTTTTAAAAGCCGTTAGTTTAAGTCGCCAAACCAACAAAAACGTTTCACACAAATGGCGGCTAATATTGGAGATCAAACTCTAATTCCGGGCTGAATGAATGATTTGATTGGTCGATATATTCCTTGATTGAAAACCGCGATTGGTCATTCACGCGAGGATTTACAATCTTTTAGATCTCAAGAGTTACATTGTCTTTGATGATGAGTTCCCTAGTTACACGTTCATCAATTGATTCAGATTTGAAACTTTGTCGATTGCGAAATTGACGGATCGAGACTAATAATAAAAGAATCAATCGATCAATCAATTATTTCTTTAGACCAGAAGTGAACTTTGAACTACGATATTGGCCGACATTTACATGAAGAAAAATGTGATGTTTTGGCGATGTCGTAACTACAGCCTATTCAAGCTGTCGTTACGTTTATGTCTTCAACCAACCATTTTACTGTTTTGTTCATGTTACTGGCAATACATTTTGCAATAATAACGTCGTTTCTTTTCGAAGTTGAAGTTCCTTTTGGAGTCAGTGGGCGGAGCCAGATATCCGTCAATAGCACTACGGATTCGAAACAATCCATAAAGCTTAATAAATTATAACCTATCGTGCCTTGTAACCGATCAGACAAGGCTTTAAACCATTTCCGCATAATCCCTCTATTTTATGCCCCTTAAGAAAACGACTTTAGAAAACATTGTGGAAAATGAAGAAATTGCTTGTTACAAGCAATTTCTTAATTTTCTACAATGTTTTTTTTATCCTAAGAGACCAAAAAATTTAAAATTTCGTCAACTTGAAATTGTCGTCTGCAGCTTCCTTCAATTTGGACCAGTCTAAAATTTTGTCCTTTGATTGAGTTTTCAAAGGGTAGGCGTTTGCAAAAGCTATCCTATCCTGAACGTACCTAAGGTTTGACTTCTTGAAAAAAAAGTTGAAATTGGATATCAAAAATCGCCGAACATAACTTCTTAGTTTTCAACTTCAATCTACCTTATGTGTGACATCATTACGATATCTTAACCAATAACCAGAATACAATATTATCATATTAGCCGAAACTAAAAGAGCTTGCAGACAAGAAATGAAGTCAGAGAAAATTTGACTCAAAGAAAGAATATCTGGTAGTGATAAACAAGCAATTACTTTTGACAAGCACTTTCTCATTATACACATAATGTTTTGAGTAGCATAATGTATATCTGAGTTGTAAAATGGCGTTATTGTGTGGTGAAGGATCAATCAGTTTGGAGGACCAATCCAAATGTTTAAACAAGAGCACCGCCTACGGGTGCCTACGCTCTGCTGTTGGGTGCTGGATCGTGAACAAAATGCATCTAGAGCTAACCCCCTTGATAGTATAGGTTCCCCTTTTGGTAGTAAACAAGTGTGCGAAGTTTCAAGTGAATGCCTTTAGTAGAACCAGAGATATCACAAAATGTCAAAGTTTCCGCACGCCCACAACGACAACAACGACGACAACGACGACGACACTAAGGCTATAGCAATACCTCAAGTTTTCTCCGAAAACAGCCGAGCTAAAAATCAAGACAGCAACGAACAAACAACCTAGAAATACCCTCATTTCTCAACTCAACCTTTAATGGATCAATTGCGACTGTCAATCAAATAACCAGTCGTCCAATCAAATCATTCACAGAGACCAATAATGAGTTTTGATCACCTACATTGGGCGCCAGTTTTGTTCACCTTATTTGTTCGTTTGGCGACTTAAACGTCGTAACTACAGCTTATTCAAGCTGTAGTAACGACGTTTAAGTCGCCAACCATCTATACTCCCCTTTTTTTACATGCTACAGGCCATATCTTTTTCAAATAACGCCGTTTAAACTCGAAACGGGACTACTTGACGGAGGCAATGGGTTGGGCTAGCGAGGCCAGCGATTGGTCGATTCTTAAGTCGAGTGATGCGTTCTCTACGTACACTTAATAGTTAATTCTAATCGACATGACCACAGCATGTTATATGTAATTCCAGCTCATATCAATTGATTGAGATGTTATTATAAATACTTTGTGACCTAACAGTTATATCATTTATTAACCTATATTCTTGTGATGATAATTAGTTCTTAAATACATTGTTTACTATACATGTCATCTTACCTTTTGAAAAGAACAAATAATCCCTTTGATTTGTTATTAGACTATGACATATTGTATAAACAAATGTCAATAAAATTGTTTGAATCAAATTAGTTGTATTTGACAGTTTATGCAAGATTATAAGGGAAATAACTCTTTCTACCATAAGTCAGTTTGATTGGAAAAATTAGTCGCATTTACTTCCCTTTACATACAAATTGTTTTATATCAAACCCAGTCCCATTTAATTTACGTTGGCAAAGTAATATAATTTTGAAATTTAGTTTCGCAGAGACATAGAATGTATGTCTCTGATTTTCGTTTTCTGTTCGGCAAAGCTTTTGGGGGCTTTTGACCTATTTTGAACTTATTGAAGAGGGGGGGTCAATTTGACGAAGATTTTAGGATTCCTTTTTGTGAGATATTTTGTCCGAACTAGAGCTGTACTTTGTTCACCCGTTCCAAATATTAGGAATTAGATTTTATTTTCCATCAACAATATGTACAAGTGAGGTATAGACAAAATTGACCTTTTATCACTCACTTTAACTTGTGCATCTATACAAAATTTACTTCAATTATCATCTTAAACCAAAACAACAATAACAAGCAAACTAGAAACGGGGTAAACGTGCTATAGTTGGTGGTTCTTTCGTGATGCTAAGTTCATTCAGCCCAACTTGGTCTTTAACCCTTTCCTGTACAATCCCTTGTTTAGACGTCCCTGTGATTTTATACAAAAGAAACATTGTGGGTAAAGAAGAAATCGCTTGTATCAAGCAATTTCTTCTTTTCCAACAATATTTTCTAACCTTTTGGTTGGTAACTTTTCAAATTACACCCACTTTTGACTGAAATCTGCAACTTCTTTCAAATTGGACCAGTCTAAAATTTTCAAAAACAGGAAAGGGTTAACCGAGGACCCCGAGGACAGGTCATCGACCATGCGCATTGAGCTCAAGCGGGAGGTGTCGCTTATATATTAAATGACGTTATTTTGCAAAAAATATGGTCAGTAATATGTAACGAACAGTTAAAATGGTTGGTTGGTGACCTAATCTTATTCAAGCTGTAGTGACGCAGTTTAAGTCGCCATACCGAAAAAAAAGTTTCTCGAAAAGTTGGCCAAGTTCCCTTCTCGTATAAATGATTGATTTGATTGGTCGAAAAGATCTTTGATTGATAGCAGATCCACATATTTAGCCCACAAAAGACCATTGAAAACCAGCTGTTTTTAACTTTTTTAAGTCGAATATTTTCTAATTTTCAAATACACATTTTTGTCCGCCTGGCTACAGTTTAGCCAAGTCTTAAGGAAGAAACATTGGACAGTTCTGAAGAAAAATTCAACTCAATGTTGTTATTCCAATAATGTTTTCTTTCTTTTATTATTGGCTTTTTAAATTATGTGATCACTTTCTGCATAATTATCGTTAAGGACTTATGCGTCACGGCGGCAAAACTCTTTCCGACATTTGTCTACCACCAATGGGCAGATAATCGTAAGCCTATGTGGGATAGCAGCTGGAGGCTAGGAAAGGGTGAAGTGGTAGTACTGGTGCGAGAAATACCAGGAATCCATTGTTAGGTGCTCCAGCCGCCGCGATATAACTGAAAGATTGTTGAAAGCGGCGTTAAACCCCATTCAAACAAACAAACAAAACAAACATTTATCACCGGTGAGTAATTTGAAAACTGCCCATATCAAGAAAGATGTCCGCTAATAATGATCTAATCATATTTTCCCGACCAACACCCTAAACAAGTATTCAGATCGAAATTTTGCTGGAGTACACCCAGTTCCTACCTGGGTGAGTGATATTTACATCTGTCGCCATATAAGGTAGATCATCTGGTTTTATATACTATCTATTTTTAGACCCTGTCATATGGATGACTTGTTATCCGGGCCAGTCTTTGTCAGTCGAGCTACCCCGGGCCAGGTTATGACGTCAAACTCAATCCGTACTATCACGATTTTCATTCAACCCTTAACCCTTAATCCATTCCCACACAACAAAATGAAAGACTGGTATAATTTCAAAGAAGCTGCAGACGACAATTTTAAGTTGATGGAATTTTTACGTTTTTGACCTTTTAATAGAAAACACAATCCCTGTTTTTTTACACCCCTCCAGAAAAAAAGCCTTTTTGAAACATAGTGGACAATGAAGAAATTGCTTGCAACAAGCAATCTCTTCATTAACCACAATTTTTTCTATCCCAAGAGACAAAGAGTTTTATTTTTTTTCTACTCTGCAATATCTGTAAGTTTTGTCCAGTCTATGATTTTGCATAATGGGTTAGATAACCGGAAACCTAGTAATGAAAGTCTAGCGAGGCCGATTTTTGAGTTGGTAGAGCTCTGGACTTCATGCTACGGGCTGATTCAACCACCAAATGCCTTCAGTGAGACGGTGCCATACACCGCGAACACGTTTTAAACGCACCAAGAAAAATGCTTTGGAAAACAATGTGAACAAAGCTAGAAAAAGGCGTCTTCTTCAGGCATCATTCACTTGGGAAATGATATCACAGCGATGATAAACATAAATGTACATACATTTTAAAAATATGCGAAATTTTGTCCTTATGAGTAAAATGACAAATTGGAAGTGGAGAAACAGATTAAACTGCATCGATTTTCAGGTCCATCCTTTTTCTGCGAATGCACAAACATGCTGAGAATATCAGAACAGTTGCTTAACGAACTATTTCGTTTGACCAATTTTTTCCTTTTAGCTCGGAGACTGGTGCACCTAACCATAGTATACTGACATAAGAAACCCTTGTGCAAATACAGCATTCAATATGAGTCACATTGATAACCAATTGCCCGTGTTTTTATTAACATTGTACACACAGAACGTATATAGAAAAGTCAGAAGGAATTGGTCGGAAGTTCGAACTTATGATCCCGGTTTTTAAGCCGACCGATTTATCTGACCAGGCTCGGTGTGACAGAATATAAATCGATGCGTCGTTGACAATACATCTTACAGAAGACCGCCCTGTGACAGATTGAAATACGTATTAAATTTCGGGTCACACACTTCGGGTTAAAGTGCAAGTTGGTGCGTTCAATTCGAAACAAAACCATTATAATAAGTATTATGTTTTTGACATTACTTTTTTTTTTCAAGATATCAATCTAGTTAATGCGCTAGCAATAAAAACTTATAATTCGTTTAAACCCATAACCAAACGGCAAAATTTTAGACTTGTCCAAATTCAAAAGAGTTACAGATGACAATGTAAGGTTTATGAAATTTTACTTTTGTTCAACATTCTAGGTAGAAGACATTGTGGAAAATGAAGAAATTGTTTGTGACAAGCAATATCTTCATTTTACACAATATTTTCCAAGTTATTTTTCTTGAGGGGCGTCATAACACGTCACTGTGTAGGAAGGGGATAAATAGTTTTCTACTAATCAAGTTGCGGGTCGTCTTCAATCTATAGTACATCTGTTACGCTAATAGGAGAAAATAGCAACTTTTTTTTATATTTAAACAAAATCTCTAAATTTATTTTTTTACAGGCTCCTGCGTGGTTAAGCGGTTCGGGAGGGAGACTAGTAATCTGAGATAGTCGAGAGTTGCTGGTTAGAATCCCATCCCCCGTCGCTGTTCACGTGGGTATACATGTCTTTCGCAAGATGTGTCTGAGGCCCAGAGCATCCGCTCAGTCTTACCAAGCCTTCACTCTACGATCTGGAGATATTGACTGACTCAAAGTTCTTTCAGACGGTGTCTTCCCGATTCTCCCACATTTGAAAATCCAATAATACCATTTACCTGGTTGGAAGAAGGCGGTAAGGGAAAATGTGTGATTACAGTTAGGTTCAAATAATATTCCAATTTTAGATCGAGTATAATAAGGAAGAGTAAGTATAATCCAACATTTCAACATCTACAATATGATTTGTGCTGTTCAAGAATTGGAAGTGGTCTGGTACGCCGATGAATCTTCGTATCTCCCGCCTTTATAGAGATAGAGGATAAGCGTTTGTTTCAGTGTAAGATCGATTAATATTTCATTGAGTGAACAACAAAAGCTATAGATTTTGCTGTTCACGAAATGAAATATCAATCGATCTTACTCGAGAAACAAACAATTGTTCTATTTCTTTAATGCAAAAATTAGACAAAATGAGAAAATTATATGACAAATTTTCTTAAAGCGCGTCATTTTGCACGTGACTAATATGCAACGCTTATGATGACGTCACTTATTTTGCTCTTCTTAGATAACGTCAGATAGGTTGAAATGAACGAAAGCGGGGCATAAGTTTTTGATAATTTCACTGGATAGGCGGTGAGTTTATCAAATGATAATCTACATTTATTTCTCGATAATCCACCTGAAAGCATTAAAGAATCAGAGATAATTGCCTCCTAACAAACTTTGTATATAGATGTGTTGAAAAATGTTGCTATTAATAAGTTTTTTCTAAAACTACTGTTTTCGAGCTTAAAAAATCTCGCCGATGAACTTTTCAGAAAATACAGTAATTTTCATACCCACACATCGGTAGATAATGATTGTTGCGTCCGTCTGTCCATTTAAAACGTTGTTCGTCAGTAATAAAGAACTCTTTTTGCGACAAAGTCAGGTAGTATCGTCCAGAAAGAACAAAGTAATCGGCTTCAGTTTCTCTGCTTTACACAATTTTATACTAATCTCCTTTCCAGTGTTATTATTATCACAGATATACAAGGGACGAAAATTTTGTTAAACATGAAATGGTCAATCTAACCCACTTTATGTTTGCTTCTTAATTAGTTCCGATTAGGCTATGCATGAAATGTTATCTTTTTTCCATACAAATTTTTTTCTGCATCCATACGACATATTGTCGGATGACAACCAAAATCTGGTAACTACAATTGGAATAAAGCTGTAGTCAAGAGGTTTCGGTCGCGAATCAGCGATGTCATTGCTAATTCATTCCTAGATAAAGTGGTTGTGTGAAAAATGGTAAACCGTCCGATAGCACAATTAATGTTGTCAGAAAAAGAGAAAGTGTTTGTTATAAGTGACTTTTATCACAATGATTTCACTTCTCTTCAAAAAGGGTACCTTGTACATATAAGGTGGATTCATGATTCGAAATCTACTATTTCGATTTAAAACACTGGTGGAGTATGGTTATAGAACCTAACGGTTATTTAGCCCAAGGCAGGGATTATCTCACACCTTACCTGTATCGATTTTTCATCGATATTTTCAAATGTGGGAGAATCGGGAATAAACCTTTCAGACACCCAGTCATTATTTTACACGCACTTTGTGGCTGACCAGGTTGCTCAATATTTTGGTTTCACGCACGTGTGGAATGGTTGAAAATGTCACGAATAGTCTAGTATGTCGTCGCTGTCATTCTAAAACCTCGTAACTACAGCTTGAATCAGTCTGTTGTTACGAGGCTTTAGAATGACAGCGAAGATATACATTTTTCAGAATACCTATTCCGGTTGACCTGTGCTAGGTATGGATTCTATAAATGAACATATATGAGCCTTTGCGTGGCAGCTCTAACCATTTCACATGAGCGTGAGCTAAATGGTTTGAAATAGCACGCAAACACACATGTGTAATGGTTGGAAATGACACGCAAACGAACATGAGAAATGGTTGGAAATGACCCACACACGTACACGTGTAATGGTTGGAATTGTCACGCAAACGCACATGTGTAATGGTTGTAAATGACACGCAAACGCACATGTTTATTGGTTGGAAATGACACACAAACGAACATGAGTAATGGTTTGAAATGGCAGGTAAACGTATATGTGTAATGATTGGAATTGGCTCTCAAACGCACATGTGTAATGATTTGAAATGACATGCAAACGCACTTGTGTAATGGTTGGAAATGGCACACAAACGCACATGGGTAATGGTTGGAAATGACACGCAAACGTACATGTGTAATGGTTGGAAATGACACACAAACGTACATGTGTAATGGTTGGAAATGACACGCAAACGTACATGTGTTATGGTTGGAAATGGTACGCAAACGCACATGGGTAATGGTTGGAAATGTCAGGTAAACGTACACGTGTAATGATTGGAATTGGCTCTCAAACGCACATGTGTAATGGTTTGAAATGACATGCAAACGCACTTGTGTAATGGTTGGAAATGACACGCAAACGTACATGTGTAATGGTTGGAAATGACACGCAAACGTACATGTGTAATGGTTGGAAATGGTACGCAAACGCACATGTGTACTGGTTGGAAATGACACGCAAACGGACATGTGTAATGGTTGGAAATGGTACGCAAACGCACACGTGTAATGGTTGGAAATGACACGCAAACGCACATGTGTAATGGTTGGAAATGACACGCAAACGCACATGTGTAATGGTTGGAAATGGTACGCAAACGCACGTGTTGTGGTTGGAAATAACACGCAAACGCCCATGTACACATGGTACTTGTTTAATTTTTTTGTCAAATAATGAAATAAAATTGATTTTATTTATATATATATATAAATGCATTATTTCATTGGTATTATTCGACAGACCGAAAAAACAGTGCACATGTCCCTTGCACTCGGTTGACCACATTATTCCCATGTCCCTTACATTCGCCACAGTCAAATTAAAGTAAAAAATTATTTCGTCAAAGTACCAAAATAAGATAGACAAAATACGCAAAAGATTAAGGGCGTAAGCTGTTACGTCCTTTAATCCAAATTCATTGCAGCTGTCACAAGTACTCGGTGCTAAAAATAGTAACAGATTAAGGTACTTTTCGATTGTTTGTCTTCCTATGACGTCAATTTGAAATTGCACCCATTGTCTTGTGTATCCGAATATCGGTGACAGCCGGGTAAACTTCGGGACAACATACCAGTGTAACCAAAGCAAATAGACGTGGCTCCAGAAATTATCGGCTTACTGCCTTTCATTAGACTTTGCAATCTACACTTAACCCATTCACATACAATCCCGATTTTTTTACGTGCCCAAAGAAATAAAGGTATAGAAACATTATGGGAAAAGAAGAAATTGCTTGTTACAAGCAATTTCTTTTTTTCTCACAATGTTTTCTACCCCATGTTGCTCATTACTTTTCAATACAAACTAACTCGGCTATGTCGTCTACAACGTCTTTGAATTTGGACCAGTTTCAAATTATGTTGTTTAGGAATAGTTTAAATGTGAATGATTGAATGGGGTTAAACGCCATTTTGAACAGTATTTCAGTCATATCGTGGGGACTGGAGCTCCTAACAATGGATTCCTGGAATTTCTCACACCAGTACTACCATTACATCCTTTCCTAGCCTCCATCTGCTATCCCACTTAGGTAAACGATTATCCACCCGTTGGTGAGAGACAAATGTCGGGAAGGATATGTGCCACCGCCGGCGATCGAACCCATGACATACCGTGATTGAAGATTAGGAGTCTGACGCGCTAGCAACAGTGCTAAGACGGCGACATGGTTAAAAATGAAGTCCAAAATTAAGTTCGCACTGATGGTAGATAAATCGTGTTTGGGCGGCCTAATTAGCGTAAATACATCATAATTCAAGCTGTATTTACGACATTTTGGTCGTCGACTGACGAAATACAGTGTTTGTAGAATTTGAGCACATTGGAGCCCTAGTACCCTTTTCTCTACTGTTATTCGCATTACCTTGGTTCGCTCCAGCCGCCGCGATATGACTGAAATGCTGTTAAAAGTGTCGTTAAACCCCATTCAATCAATCAATCCATTACCTTGGTAGTGAAAGTTTTTTTCGTCTCTTTGAACATTCTCTCTGCTAAACGGTATTAACTTATGAACGAAACTGAGAAGTTGATTGGTACAAGCAAATTGTCCTTTTCCACAACCTTTGGGTTTCTCTTTCTTTCAAAATCTAAGGTCGGGATAGTTCATCGATGGAAAAACAAGCACAAAAGAACCAGTAAATTTTAACTAACTATTGACTTAGATTGAAAAAGAGCATTTGAAATACCCCCTTTTTACCTGTTTGGGACGCTTTAATTGAAGAATGTACGCGGTGACCGACTACTATCAGTTTTGACCCAAGACTTTAAGGTTATATCGATAATTACCAAATAAGGACACTCCCTTTAGGAAATTTCATTCATAAAATACAATGAGTCAATTCCCCAAAAATTACAGACACAGAACTGCAAACCTACCAGACCGTTTACGTTGTATTTGTGTGTCATTTCTTGTTTCACAGTATAATAATTTAATTCTAAGTATATCGTCTATCAAAAACTAGCGTTCTGATTGGTCGAAACGAAAAATACATTCATAACCCCATAAACAAAATTTTGAGCAAGCAGCGATTTTGTATGCTTCCGCACAAAATAGTCGCATACAAAATGGTAGTAAAATTTGTAAAGCTTTTGTTTTTTTCGTTCGATGCTATTAAATTATAAGAAATGAAAGGAATATTTTTTGTTTTCATGGAGTTATGAACCGAAAAAGCTAATCACACAATGTATGAATCATCTCTTCACATAAGTTGCATTTGCATATTTTCGGTGCACAAAGATCACGATATCGATGACTTGGCGCAAACACATCGTAACTGTCAAAGTATATAGACACTTCCGATGCTTTTGCACTTAGCTATCGATATGATATTCTATTCTTTCTTCGATTAAAACTGTATTTCGAGCTCGATAATTTTCTCTCTGACCAGTCTGCACAGTCCAAGCAGTACTGAGATGCAGTTAGAGTTGTTGCTGCCGGGATGGCCCATTTCTTCATGGTGGATCAGGTAAGATGAAAGATCAATTCTTATTGGAGCTTTTTGTGTAATAAAATGTTATGTAATTTGTCATGTCCATTTTTGCACGTCTAGTTTAAAACCTGTCAGATATTCGCAGGATCTTCTCTCGGAAAGTTATTTCGAGATTTAACTGCAACTTTCTTACTTGGTAATAAAAAATATAGGGATTGTTTCTCATAGTTTGGGTGCGCCAGGAAATTCATTTAGACAAGAGAGTGACAAATATTTATCGTAAAATATGATGTCCATTGCTTTTATATATAATAATCAACGATTCTTCAAAATATTGATAAAATGCCTAGAATAAAAGCTTAAAATTCTAGTCAACAAAGTTGCAAACATATCCCTTTATCCGACTAATCCTTCCGTAAATGTAAAATGAAATAAAAATTGCAATCATTGCATTGAGGTTAGCCGCTGTCAGTCAAAAAATCGATTGACCAATCAAATATTTAATCGGCGATGGTAGTGGATTTTGAACTTCGACAGTTTGACGACATATACGTTATTTAACTTTATTTTACAAGTACCTTGTACCCCAATTTCATCGCCACAAAAACTAAACCGTTTTTTAAAAGGAAGGAAATGGTTATAAACAGCATTAGAATATTTATTCGGTTAATTAAGAAATCTAAAACATGAAGTCTGGGATAATTCATGTTTGCAAGATTCAAAATCCCTTTGTTTACATGAAAAATTGCAGAAGTAAATAAATCGATCGTGTGGGTTCGGTGTTTCGAAATTTTAAAGCTGAAATTATCCCTCCTCTACTCTAGAATCGGTTGAGTTACTACAAGACAACAAAACATGAGACTATTCAAAATTGAATTGCTTTAAAGACAGATTTCTCTTTCCTGTTTTCAAAACTTTAGACTTGTCCAAATTCAAAGATTTTGAAGACGTAAATTTACAGTGGATTTCATTTGAAAAATAACCATTCAGTTGGGTAGAAAATATTGTGGAAAAGAAGAAATTGCTTGTTACAAGCAATATCTTCTTTTTCTACAACATTTCCTCAATTATAAAATAACAGGAACGTCAAAACTAGAGATTGAAAAGGAAAGGGTTAAGCCGGAACCTGTACATGTTTAAGATAAAAAACAGTCTATAATGTGGGGGAAAAGATAGAATTGATTAGAGTAAAGTAGTTTATTTGCTTCCAAAAATATTCTTCTATCGCATTTGATTCGAAAAACCTATATATACCGAATGTTTGAAAAGAAGCGACATACTGCAGCGCATACCTAATGCTTTGGAAAAAAAGAAAGAGAACACAATTAATTTCTTATTAGCATTTAATTTATAATTCATATTTACAAACAACCAAGAGTGACCAGCACTTTTATTTGTGTTCATTCGTCAATAAATAACATTTGTAACAAACTATCTACAAATTAAAGCAAATTAACCAAAATAACAAACGTTTGTGAAAAAAATCGTCGATGGGCGAGCAAAATATCGTAACTACAGCTTTAATAAAGCTGTAGTTACGACATTTTGCGCGCGCACCGACGAATTTTGAGGGGTGTCTATACAAAAATTCACAAGGCACGTGTAATCCTCGACAAGCTATTACCGCCCTCCATTCTCAAATTGATCTTTTCCACCCAACCCTTGAACTTCTCGGTGTTACAGAGATAGACATATCGTCGCTTGGCAACCGAAAGGTCGTAACTACAGCTTATCGAAGCTGTAGTTATGATGTTTCTGCCGGCCAAACGGCGCTGAAATTTTTTTAATGATAAGTACTGAAAGATAACTGTCACAAACAGTTTCAAACTCGAAACGCGAACAGTGTCGACCCTACAATACATTGCAAGGTTTGTGTGGTCTGGTTTGTGTGGCCGACATTTCTGTGTTTTTTTTAAGGTTTTCGAAATCATCATAAAGGTCGTTCTACCTCACTACATATTCAACCTTGAGGAATCAACACTGACTGGCCATCAAAACATTCGAATTTATTTTCCTATGGTTTGTTGATGATTTATTTTTTTGAGCCCTGTTGAATTACGGGCTGGACACGTTTTGCAGTTTTAATAAAAAATATTGGTTCTGTAGGTTGAAGGCAAGGGTTTTTTTTATTTGGCTACCAAACAATCTAATTTCCCGCTAATCAAAGAGTTGTTACGAGATTACAAAAGCCCACAAACAGTAAAGGTATCTTCTTCGATCTATATTAAAACTGGTATGAAACTGAAGATGACAAAATTTTAAAGAGGACAAAACGTTTTTCGTTTCAATGCCTAATCGTTTTTAAAAGTTAATCTTTTCATTGTCTTCGGATAGATCATGAAGAAAATATTCTGAGGAATAACCGAAGTCTTTCTATCTTTCCCCACAATATCTTTATTCAAGTGAGTGATGTTTTTACAATTCTGTTTCTTCAGAAGTTAGATAAGTATGAGATTCCATGCACGTGTAATCAATAAGGCTTTTTTTTCGTAAGTTTTTAATGATTTTTGTGTCCTTTTCATATCTGGGGCTTAGTGCAAATCTGCCGAAAGTGTCTGCATTTCTAAAGACATTTAAAATAGCTTTACACTAATCCCTATTACTATGGAAAAATCATTTGTGTTCCTCTATCAAAAAATAAACGAATACACTTTGCAAGAAAAAAATGCAGTTTATTGCAGTTTTTTATGCGACGTCTCTTGATTACTTACAGCAAAAAAGTTATAACCGAACACACATATTCAAGGCAGTTACAATCATTTGGATACTCGTCAAAAATATAAGCTAAGTGTTAACCTATTCCCAGACAGTGACGCTTTTGAACGTCTCTCGGGAAAAATGAGAGGAAAACATCGTGTAAAATGAAGAAATTGCTTGTTACAAGAATTTTCTTCTTTTAACATAATGTTTTTTTTATCTTGAAAATTGAAAAAATCAAAAAATTCTTTTAAAAGATTAAATTGTCGTCAACAACTCATTTAAATTTGGACCCGTTTTAAATTTTGCAGTCTGGTAATTAGTTGATACAACAGATGTAGCCCTATTCAAATGTAGTAATAATATCTTCAGTGCTCCGTATAAAGGGGGTGGGGAGGAATTTCCTTTTCACAGTACAAAATTCTAATTCATCCACCAAACCTTATGTTGTGGGTAGTCATTGGAATCGTCTGGTCAAAACAATTCCTATGAGTACCCACAACATATTGTTTGGAAAAGAAATGAAAGAATCAGATTGTAGTCAATCCATAATTAGTATCTAGAGCTCTGAACTTTTTTTTATTTTCATGAATGTATGATATACAAAATGATACATGATTTTTATGTAGGTATAGCTGATACCAGTTATTCTGGTATGATTCTCTGAATTTGGTAGTAAGAAAAAACAATTATTTTACCCAGACTTATCAGTACTGTTTATCTCCCTTTTCACTAAACAGTTATCTGTATCTTCGTTCTAAATTATTGATAGAAAGCAACATCGAGAATTATCTAATTCCTTGTAGCGAGTTTTTTTTCTAATAATGCGTGTTTCCTTCCTTGCTAATTCATTCTTGTTCACTCTTGAAAAGTCGTATGTAACCTCTTTGAGTTTTGAACAATCTAAATTCTTAGTCCGGTAACGTGGATAGATTGCCTGACATTTCCAACCGTTACACATAAACGCCACATAGACTCAGATCTGCAAGTATACCCCCTAGTCTGATCAAAGTCTTCACTATGAGCTCTATAGATAGATACAGAGCCAAAGCTTCTGTAGACGATGAGCAAATATTCGATTGGCCGATTGGCTGATCGGGATGCTCAGTGCCTGACTTCACGCACATCTGAAATGGTCGGAACTCAACGCATAGGTTCATATCGGGATATCAGAAAATGTTTGTCTAATTGATCGATATACACGTATCTTTGTGAACCCTTTCAAGTGCTTTAAATCCTTTTATTTCCCAAAGGATATTGCTGAAATGAAGAGAATTTTTGAAAAACAAGAAATCGATCGGTTAGTTCAAAAAACATCGCAATCGTCTATATAAAATAAAGACACTTACGATGTTTTTGCACTAAGCCATCGAAATTGCTTTCCACGGTTTTGTGCATGCACACTATTAAGTCTGAAATGGTTTGGGATTCAAATACAATGGACATTAAAATCAACAGTGATTCACACATCATAACGACAGTTTGTGAACATAATGACAGTTTTTAGTCAGCAGTCACAATATCTGCATCACGATTTGATACGTTTGTGATATGAATATGTCCTTCCGCTTTATGTACACTAAACCATATCACAGGGATGACGTCATTCAAACATGAGCGATAATAGTCTGCCGGACTACTTTATTGTCCCTGAATAGCCTTTGGCTTGGCCTGAAAAGAGAAAATGAAAAATACATAAAACAGACTGCTTTAACGGGATCAGTTTTCCATAATTCTTTCAATGATTGGGACAGCCGATATTTTTTTTCGAATTCTTCTTGAATTTTCAAGAGAACTCAATCCCTGATCGTATGGTTAGAAGCATGGTCTTGAAAAAGAGAATCTAGAGCACCAATCTGCGAAGTACAACGACCAATTAACTTTGCCATGATATAAAGCCTCAGAGATTGTTCAAAGCGAAGTTAAATCCCATACAACAAACACATAATCTGAGACATAGAAAATTTGAACTTAACATGCATTACAAATGAAACAGGGCTACTGTTTTCAAATTAGGTTTCTAGAATCAGGGGGAAAGGGTAATGACATCACACAGCTCTGTCAATTTCTCTTCAAAATGCAAAAAAGAAAAAAAAAAAAAAAAAAGAGAGAGTTGAGACAATCTGTCTCCTTGAACCATCATCTCATTCCCGCTTATAACACAACTTGTATATTTATTAAAACCATTCCAATTCAATCCTGCTTTAATGACCACCAAGAAGAAAGCCGCGGAAAACATTGTAAAAATGAAGAAATGGCTTGTATCAATTTTCTTCAGCATCCAAAATGAAGACAAGTATTTTTTTTCCAACTTTTAACTTTCAACCACGAAACCCTTTCTTTTGCAACTTATTTCAATTTTGCGAGTCTAAATCGTTATTGTATGATAATGGATTAAGAGATATATCAAATATGTTAGTAAATCTATTGAACTTCATATTGTAGATAGTGTGGATGAAGATGAAAATACACACAGACCGATCTTTGTCCGAAATACCTGACGAATGTGGAATATATGATATCGACTCTTAAAAAAGAATAAACTTTTAGTTTACTGATTGAAAATGTCCAGTGTCGGATTTTTTTAAAAAAATGGAAATGTTCGAAAGAAGAAAGGAAATTCATTTTTGTACAACTTTTCGACATTCATAAAGTTCAAGATTTTATCGGTTTTTCGCAAAATTTATAATATATTATAAATAGAATATCAAACTGGAGCTAGTAATGTGCAGAATTTATTCAACTCGTCATCTAAAGCAGATAAAAACTCGGCATTTCCTCGTCTTTATCTGCTTATAGACGACTCCTTTAATAGATAGGGAATATTATCTTACGACGGAGATACAATCTGATGTATTTGCTTTGTGCGAGGCCGAAGAGCGAGTTGAATATCATATTTTCCTCCGCAGCGAGATGCAAATACAAGAAGTTGTATAGCAATCGAAATGTAATTTTCCTTTTATTATATACTATTTTCTATTAAATAAGTTTGATGAATTTTTTTTAAAAGATGTATTTCCTAAAGTATTTCCATTCTCCTTTACCATTCTGATTACGTTTATTTGCATCATGACGTCATCTACAGAACGAAAATGACGTCATATTGGACTACCTTATATGGAACGGTCAGATACCGATTTTTTTCCGATGTGTCCGATTTTTTCTGTATTTTACTAGGATCATTTATAATGCCCACTCTTTCAATAACCTCTATTTGCTGTAATCATTGTTCACGTTATCGTATTAGAGTTACAGTTCTCTATTGTTGTACAATTTTTTTTTTCTTAACCCTTGTCATGCTGAATGGAATCATCTACAGAATTGCATTCAATTCAAAGGGCTGACAGCACTGGATGCACTAATTTTAGTTCAATAATTATTTTGAAACTTCATTTTTTTTAAAAAAAACTCTGACTTAAAAGAGACAAGCAGGTGGTGAAGACTAAGATCAGACTGCACATTTGTGCAGGCTGATCTTGGTCTATACCTCCTGCCAAAAACAAGAATATTCCGGGTTCCACATGACAAGGGTTTAATAATTCTAACAATTACAAGAGATAATGAAAGTGTGGGCTGAGTTATGAGAACAAAATAAAAGGGTCAAAGACACGAAGTCGTGTTTAAATTAATGATCATAATATCGCCCGTAATTACGGCTTCAAATCCTATCTAATGACTTTTTCTGCAGAATTGTTTTAAAGTTCCTTCATCTTGTATTAGAAAATTCCTTCTCATATAAATTCAATGAAATACACAGCGTCGGTGGGTGAAAAATATGTCGTAAATACAGCTTGAATAAAGCTTTATTTACGACATTTTGTTCACCCACCGACGATAGATATCTTTTGTTTTAATTCGTTGATAGGAGACCAGCACTACAAATACCACAAGAATTTTACTTTAGAAAAAATATTGTGGAAAATAAAGTTACAGCTCGTATTGACCTGTTGTAAGGAAATTTTGTTTTACATCAGTACTGATTTTGACCAGTATAGTGAAAAAATTATACATTTGGCCTGAAAGTTATCACCCTACGATCCTTGCAGAATTAAAACAACAACAACAACAAACAAACAACAACAACAAACCCCATAAGCACGTAGTACCAAAATAACAAATCAAGAAAGAATGGTTTTGAGGGCTCAATTCAATCAGAACTGCTCGTTCAGTTCCACGAATCAAATCTGATGTCCATCATAGGACTAATTTTGAAACTTCACGTGACAATCTTCCAAAATGGTACTATCCATTGTGCAAAGGAACTCATGTAAGAGCAAAACAGTGAAAAACATAAAACATCTAAAGGAAATTAAGCTTTTCAGTCATTTTGAGACTTCCAGACCACCCGGCTTTACCGAGATTACCTACTATGTTTTGCTATGCCGTTTCTGGCTAACAAAATGCACTGATTTGTAACAAAATGCTCCGCTTTATACACGTTCGAAGTGTGTTCCAAAGTTTACGGGAATGGCCGAGTGTGTTCCGATTGGGCTTAATTGTCAAGTTTTCACGTGCATTTTTTTTTTAAATAGGCGTCAAGTAGAGGGGTTAAGAAATATGAAGGAAATAACAATCCTTAAATTTTCCATAATCACCAGAAAGACGCCTATTTTGAAAGAAAACGTACTCAGTAGTGTACTCCGGATCACTCCATAAAAATAGGAATACCTTTGGTGTAATTCCAAAACTTCGTAACTACAGCTTGAATCAAGCTGTAGTTACGAGGTTTAAGAATTTCACCGACGATATGTTTTCACGTAAAAACGAAGTGAAACGCTGAAGTAGCTTAGATTGCAGAAGGTTTTAAACAACGGCACTTTTTATTGTAAAGGGTTACACTTCATTCATTTTTCCGAATTTCAAAACAATATTACGTTTTGTAAGGCTTGCTAAGGAAGAAGTAAAAAGCTTACATATCTTGACTGTGTCAACGGACAAACGAAGAATGCATTCGAAAGATGATCTTTCCTTCCTGGTTTTTACGTTATATTTAAGGCTATATTATTCGGACGGGGAAATAAAGATGGGAAATCTTTAGATTACATGGAAATGAGCTTACATATGATAATTAACAATTTCCAAGTTTTCCCCTAGATCAATACTAAAGGTGACCTCCCCTGTTCAAACTATTTTCTTCTTCTGAATTACATGTTGCAAAACATTCACGTTGAAATATCGGCCATGTAGTCCATTGACAGTTTATCCCCTGTTCTATTGAAAGGTTTAACTTTGATTTCAATGAGTTTTAACGATGCTTTGAACAGTCTTTCATTTATATCACGGCGAAGTTCACTTATTTATGTACATCCTGGGTATCACCAGGACTAGGCTTGGGCTCTGACATGTCTTGCCAAAGGACATGCCGATGTGATCAGTGACATGCCCGGGATTCGAACCAGTAACCCTAAGCTCCTCTTAGATCACGACTCCGCCAAAATAACCACTTTGCAAGGAAAGGGGGTGGTAAATAAATCTTGGAGAATTTGTTTGCACTGAACATTCAAAGTCCAGAAGTGATTAAAAGGAACTTTGCTTTATATGATGATTAGATGGCACAAAAGAAAAACAAATTAAAATCCTGTAAAAAAAGAGAAGATTTATCGAGCGTTGGGAATTGTGAGCCCTGGTTGTTCATAAAATGTTACCCTTATATATCAGTTGCAAATACAAAACAAATATATGTCCAACTAGGATACAAATCGTCATTGGGCGAGCAAAATGTCGCAACTGCAGCTTTATTAAAGCTGTAGTCGTAAATAAAGCTTTATTAAAGCTGTATTTACGACACTGACGATATACTTATGAGACTTGAGCTGTACTCTCTATAGAATAGAGGAGTGCTTTAGAGACTATTTTAGAAGATTTTAAATATTAAGACACTTGAAACAGTCTTGCAATCATCCCTTTCGTAGATACGTTTAACAGAGAGGGTTGGTAACTTGTTGATAAACTTTTGGTTCTTGGGTGCTCAGTCTTATCGTTTAGCCCTTTCCAGTATAATCTCTGATTTTACATCCGTGCGATATCATGATAGAAAACATTGTAGAAAAAGAAGAAATTGCCTGTAATAAGCAATTTCTTCTTTCCCCACAATATTTTCTATCATGAAGAGAGGATACTTTTTGAATTGCCCACACCTTAAAATGTCGTCTCATACCCTTTTGAGTTCGGACAACTCCAAAATTTCGAGAAAAAAAACCCACCCCAAAACCCAACAGTAATGGGATAAATCAGTATACTTTACTCACTATAAATGTTCAGATCATTGGCGATGTAGCATTAAAACCCCTGTCAGTCTGGCAGAGATATGGCGTCCCCTTCTCCCTCGTTGTACAAGTACGACATCTTCGTAATGTGGAAATCATTATCGCTCATTTCATCCACGGGAAATCCCACTAATAAACAGCTGAAGTCCATCGTCCGGTCAATAGCGGCGGAGGCCGAGTCCTTTCCCTGTTTCGATGTCAACAGGGCAACAAGTTTCTCTGCACTGTCCACCTGAAAAGGGTAAGGCCAAACGTACAGTAATAGCATATGAGCATGAGCATAAAAGAGGTGCGTCAAGATAAGACTCCGATCAGCCTGATTATGCTCGCTGTAAGATCAGTCTTTTACTCTGCACTCTGAAACAACAACAATACTCTGCACTCATTAAAAACAACAACCGAGCAGTGACTATTCTAAATTGTCTTTGGCGAACAGAATGTCGTCATACGCTTTATTCAAACTGTATTTACGATATTTTGATCGTTTGATTACGAATGTCGAGGCTGCTCGAGCCTTTACCTCATGATCTTGATGAAAATATAATGCATGGGATCTTTTGTATACAAGATTGTTGTAAGGTATTCATGTCCTGCACAATTCTTGTAAATCTGCACTTCATCGGGAATAAAACGACTCTTGTTTTAAAACAAATACCGTTAAAATCCCAATATATCGTTAATGGGCGACTCAAATATCGTAAATACAGCTTTAACCCATTCCCACGCAATCCCTCCTTTTTACGCCCCTCAAGGAAAAAACTTTGGAAAACATTGTTGAAAATGAAGAAATTGCTTGGATCAAGCAATTTCTTCATTATCCACAATGTTTTCTATCCAAAAAGACGAAAAAATTTAAAATTCTATCAACTTGAAATTGTCGTCTGCAGCTCCTTTCAATTTGGACCGGTCTAAAATTCCACTGTGTTGGAATGGGTTAATAAAGCTGTGTTTACGACATTTTTCTCGCCAAAAGACGAAATGCGATTGTGCTTTTAGTGTGTATCGGTCACTTATCAAGCGTTCTTGCTTTATAAGCTTTATACTATGTGCCGTCATTGGAAATAGACCTGTATGTTTAAGCAAAACAAACCTATCGAATTGCATTAAGCGGAACATTCAATGGGCAAATTAAAATGGAATTTCCTAATGATGTTGGCATTTCAATCATTTTAATCATGTGTATTACACACATATTTCACTATAAAGTTTTAGATAAGTTCCGATTGTAAGACGTTGCAAAAAATTGATTTAAAGGAAACGTAACCTTGTATGGAAAAAAAGACAATCGTCAATTTGGCCCAGTCTAAATTTTTCTCGTCCATTAATTGTCCAATCGCAACTGTCAATCAAATAACCATTCGTCTTAAGAAATCATCTGAAATGAGTTTTGAACTGAAATGAGTTTTGAACTTCGACATTGGTCGCCATTTTTTTATTAAACTATTTTGTTGGTTTGGTGACTTAAACGTCGTAACTATAGCTTTTTTAAGCAGAAGGTACGATATTTAGGTTGTAAACCAACTATTCTCCTTTTTTGTTACACGCTACTGGCCATAAATTTCGGCCGTTTGAAATCGAAGCGGGACTTCCTGTCGGGGTCAGAGAGAGTAGCTAATGCAATAAGTGGGCGGGTCCAGCGATTGGTCAATGGGTTAACCCTTTCTCGTTTTGCAAAATTTTAGACCTGTCCAAATTCAAAGGTTTTGCAGACGTCAATATAAAATCAATTTTATTTGTAAAATTATCATTCAGAAGGGTAGAAAATATTTTGGAAAAAGGAGAAATTGCTTGTTACAAGCATTTTTTTCTTTTTCCACAATATTTTCTCAAGTATAAAAACACAGGGACGTAAAAGCCAGGGATTGAACGGGAAAGGGTTTAAAGTCTGGTACTATTCAAACTTGGTTAACAGACAAATGAATTTAACCCATTCCAACTCAAGCCCTCCTTTTTACGCCCCTCAAGAAAAAAAGCTTGGGAAAACATTGTAGAAAATGAAGAAATTGCTTGTATCAAGCAATTTCTTCATTATCCACAATGTTTTATATCCCAAAATACTGACAAATTTAAAATTCCATCAAATTGAGATTGTCGTCTGCAGCTTCTTTCAATTTGGACCAGTCCAAAATTTTCTTGTGTTGGAATGGGTTAAACAAACCTTTACTAAACTGACGGCGTTCTCCCAACAGTGGGCCTCTATGAGCTTGTGTTGAATGTTTACCAGTACGTCAGTAGTTGACATCTTTGGCAAGACACACAGCATCACTTGCTCTGGACATCTGAAATATGTAAATATCAGTTTGATACAGTTAATCTTGCATTCAGCGACCACCCAAGGGACAACCAAAAAGTGGTCGCTTAAAGGAATAGTCGCCAAATTCACTTTTTTTGCGAACGATATGAAAAAATGAAGATTGCATACATAAATCATTATAAAATTCTCGCTTAAACCTACATTAACGGGACACACAAAAAAAACAAAAAAAACACAAACATCAACAACAACAACAACAACGACAACAAAAAGTCAGACAAAGAAAAGGAACTATGTCGGAAAGCTCAAGATTAGACTCTGGTCAGTCCGCGCGATGTGCGCAAGCTTTATTTTGTTGAACGTTTCGTGTTTTGCATTCTTTCTACATATAAGAGGGTCACTTTAAATATAAGGCCGCTATATATAGATCTGAATTGGGTCACATTTCCTTTTTATTCTATTTAATCACATTTCATTCTTTAACAGATTGGTAGAGTGGAAGTGATGAGAATCTAAAGTAATTTCCCTTTTCTCACTATGATTTTTGTCTCATTTACCTCTGAATTTTCAATTCAGACTCACTTTGTTTCGTCGTCCGCAACGTTTTTTTGATTAAGATCATTCTAAAACCGTGTCGTTTGGAATTGGGTTAAATAGGCCTGGGTTTTATTTTTGTTGCAAATCGACAATATGCTTTGCAGTTATTGACGAACTAATTTTGAAAGGTGACTTCCTCTGTAAACATTTACGTAAATCGCGGTTATATACGTTAAAGATGAACTTCTTTTTGAAGAAAACTTCCTCATTCTTATTACATCATGCGCTCCTTTTTATTATGATAATTAACGGACGGCAGGTCACGCCTACTCAGCTCAAATAGGAAGATATTAATCCATTCCCACTCAATGACGATTTTAAACGCCCTGTCAATATGAAAACTTTTGAAAACATTGTGGAGAATGAAGAAATTGCTTGTTAAAAGCAATTTCTTCATTATCAACAATGTTTTCTACCCTTAAAGACAAACATTTTGAAGATTTCATCAACTTAAAATTGTCGTCTGCAACTTCTTTGAATTTGGATTGGTCAAAAATTGATCGTGTGGGAATAGGTTTTAAAAGTCGTAATTTTACATTATTTAGTAACATGTAACAAAAATGCAAAAATAGTGTGCTGGAGACCAAGACGTCGTAACTGACCAAAACGTCGCAGCTACAGCTTGAATAAATTGCGGTTACGATGTGGCCTAACCAACAAAAATATTTTCCACATTGTCGACCAATGCGGAAGTTAAAAGTTCACTCCCGGTCTAAATGAAAACTTTGATTGGTTTATTGATTTTTTGATTGACAACGACGATCCGACAATTGGAATCGCCCCTATTGTGATCTAACTGAGGTCTGTTGGCAAGGTGCAGGCTCTTAAATCTTGGAGTAAGTTGGGTTTGAAATGACTCGGCATATTAGAGGGTAGTCGTTTAATCAATTTTTAATACCGTAGCCATCGTGACGGTTTTGTACTCCGACAATTGCCGCCATGTTTGTTAAACGTTTTTTAATTGGTTAGGAGACTTAAACATCACAACTACAGCTTATCAAAGCTATAGTTACGACGTTTAGGTCACCAACCAACCATTCTGCCTTTTAGTTACACGATACTGGCAATAAATTCTGAAAAATGACGCCGTAAAATATCGAAGTGGAACTTCCTGTCGGAGTTACTGGGTTGGGCCAAAAGAGTAATTAGGCGGGGTTAGCGATCGGTCAGTTCTTACCAGAAGTTCGCCTTTCCTGAAACTACATTTGTATTTTGATCTCAATTTGTTTCATAAGCCAACACTGTTTGGCTTAAGATAGGTCCCTCATTGTAATACAGAAAACATCGTTCTATCATGTATCCGTGCGTGATTTCTGTTTTTCAATGTTCTACAAATATACTTCCAATTTTATTTCTTTCAAGTGCTCGTAGTTACAAATACGCCAATATTGTCGTCTGCTACAACAAGGTGTGCTATTTTCAAAAATCGGTAAACCACATTGATGGAAGGCGCATGCAAAGTGAGTGAAATAGTAGCACCATTCTTTAATATACAATGCATCCTGCATACATTAGTTCCAGTCAGTTATAAAAAAAAATCAACAGAAATTATGACCGAACTAGTGTTTGGACGAAGGAATTTTATCCTACTTGTCGTCGTTAAGCGACCAAAACATCGTAACTACAGCTGAAAGAACACAGTGAGTGTCGCCCAACGAAGATATACTTTCTTTTCTCGATCGACATTGTACTAAAGATGCTCTTCTTTTCTAACAACGTCTATGTCAATTCGCTTTCTAAGTCAATACACCGCAGCCATAGCGGAGCAGGTAGCCTATCGGACTCTCAATCATGGGATCTAGGATTCGAACAACGGTCGCAGCAGATATCTGTTCGGAGATCTGTCTCCAACCAATAGGTGGATACTCGTAAACCTATGTGGGATGAGCAGCTGGAGGCTCGTAAAGAATGTAGTTGTAGTAGTAGTACTGGTGTGGGTGATACAAGGAATCTATGGTTAGGTGCTCAAGCCTCCGCGATATGACTGAAATCCTGAAAAAGTGTCGTTAAGCCCCATTCAAACTAAAGAAATCTAATTAGATACTTACGCCTCAAGGACCTCAGCGCTTTCAAATACGCCATATGTTATTCTTTCCTGAGATTGTGCTTGCTTCAACACCTCAACTAAAACTTGTCCAATATTTACCATGGACCTGAAAAATACACGTTCAAAAACATGAACTACAATCTTTAACCCATTCCCACACAACCGCGCTTTTTTAACGCCTCTCAAGAAGAAAAGATTTAAAAAAATAGAAAATGAAGAAATTGCTTGTTACATGCAAATTCTTCATTATCCACAATGTTTTCTAGCCTAAAATGGTTAACCAATCTAAAATTGTGACTTCTTGTAATGGGTTAAAGTAGATTTCCAATAATTCCGTCTTAAAATTTTGAAGGCCGAATTCCTAAGCAAAGCAGCTCTACGGGGCCTATATCTGGGTAAGATTGTTCTATCCCAAACTCAACAAGTATGTGAAATATGAAATCAGCACGTGCGCGACATTTCAAAAAATTTCACACGTGCATCACGTAAGGACTCTGATCAGCCTGCGCATATCAACGAAGATAATCTGACTGCCAGGCTGTTCAATTTGTGAGCATCTGCAACATGTGCTATTGTTGGATAGGTTACGTACTAGCTCACCGATGGGAGAGCAAAAAGCAGCATTTCTAAGAGCGACTGGCCTTAGGAGGTTCAGATCGGGTTCGTTTTTTTCTTTGACTAAGAAGCGATGAGGTACCTAGTTGGACGCACCAAAAGTGGAGGTATAGCAAGGGGGCATGGTGCGAATGTTGATTCTGTAAACAAGAAATAAATATTATCTGAAACCGAGGCAAGAACTCCATATTTTGTTACTTGTGATATTCTCACTGGGCGTCGCTTTACCAACGATCGACAATTACGGATGGTATCTAGAATAAACTAAGAAGTACATTTGACCGGGTTAGCTAAAATACCGGACTAAATTATACGAAAATTATTATCGTGACACGGGCATAGTTCGATATTCTGCAACAATAAATAGCGTCCATGTCTGCTTATTGATGTCTTTGTTATTAGACAAACATCTAGGAAGCCAGGGCATTCACTGTGACTTATCGTTAACCTATTACGTTGCAAAACATTTTAAACCAGTCCAGACGACCATTTAATTTGAAACAAGCTCAAAATATGGTAGAAAACAATATAACCAAATTGCAAATTGCTTGTCACAGCAATTTACTCTTTATCCACAATCTGTTCTACAACCGTATTTCTTCAGTGCGTAATGTGGTAATGGGCAATTAAGTCATCTACAATATCTTTCAATTTTGATAGGATAGGTTTTAAGCTATCTATTTTACATCGATTAGGAAACAAGATCTTCAAACTTATATTAATTTCTCTCGATTCCGCTTCATGGAGACTACTGCTAATACGCTTTAACACGGCTTATGCATATGCTTGCAAAAGAGGGCAATAGGCCAGTGCATGACATTTTCAATCACGAGGCATATGCGTCAAATTGAGGCTCAGATAAGCGTGCAAGTTGACTCGGTCTGATCAGCGTCTTCACTACCTTTCACATAGAGAATGACCCAAAATTTCTTCAGTAAATATCCAAATTTGCATCGTGTGGCTATTCATACTACTCAGTGTCTTCACATATTGAAATATAATGCACAAGTCTGAAAATACTTACTTAACCCATTCCCAGACGACAAAAGTTTAGGCAGACCGAAATTAAAATTGCTATTGCAGGCGACAATTTCAAGTTGATGAAACTTTAGAAATGTTTATTTTTTATAGTACAAACATTGTGGATAATGAAGAAATTGCTTGGAACAAGCTATTACTTCATTTTCCACAGTGTTCTCCAAAGAATTCACTTGGAGTCGTCAGAAGGCGTGTTTGTGTGGGATTGGGTTAAGCACAGAATTAAGTTGTCGGAAATGTGCAAATCTCACGTATAATTAATTATGTTCTTTGCATTATAGTGCATGTTTCTATTTGCATTTATTTTGATTTGATTGCTATGGCCATTTATAATAATGATTCGCAAAGAAAGATATTATTACCATAATTGTTATGATACGTGCATTCATTAATTTCAGAAATTTACTCACTTTCCCATCATGTCTCGAAAAATCAAGCAAATCCGGTCAAACTTATATCACTAGAAAATAAAAGCACTCCAAGAATATGTCACGTTTATCGATCTCGAATTCGAACAAAGAAAAGGCGAAATTCTCGGAATTTCTCCGAATAGAACAAAGGCAAACAGGAATATCCAATAATGTTCTGCAGCATGGAATCAGGAAAATGTGGTGAGTTTCACGCTATTGGAAAAAGAATGGAATGTAGGAAACGATGTACTCAGTCACCGTGTTGTTACTAATACAAACTATGAGTCAATGGAATGGGACCTAGCTAGTTTTTGTATTTAAATCAATGATTCATTCGGTGGTCTTATCTGGGGAAACACGGTGTGTGTCCTTCGGAAGTGTCAAATCGTTACACCCCTTTGTCTTGTCCTCGGCTAGGGCTCGTAAACCAAAAGTTCGACAGAGAGGAATGTAAATTTTATAAGTAAAATATCAGTTTAACCCATTACCGGACGGCAAAATTTATCACTGGTTCAAATTGAAACAAGATGCAGACAAAAATTTAAAAGTTATGAAATTTTCAGATTTTTTTTAACTTTCTGGGAAGAAAACATTGTGAAAAATGAAGAAATTGCTTGTTGCAAGCAATTTCTTCATTTTAAGCAATGTTTTTCTCTATTGTTTTTCTCAGGGACGGCAAAAAGCGTCATTGTGTGGGAATGGGTTAAACATTAGATTGAACTTGAAATGCTACTCATATAAATATTTCTACATCGCACTGGTCGCCAAAAACCTCGTTTCTTTGAAGAGTTTAGAAAAACAGCGTTTTAGAGAGACTGTGTTTCGTGCAACCATCGAAATGCTGATTTTAAGCTTTGAAACTATTTCCAGACGACAAACATTTAGACTGGTCGAATTCTAAAGAAATTGTAGACGAATTTTTCAACAAGTGTGTAAATCCAAAGAAATAAGCGTCACATAGAGTAAAAAATAAAGTGTGAGAAAAGGAGAAATTGATGGTAACAATCAATCTCTCCTTTGTCCACATAATTTCCACGGCTAGTTCCTCAAGGGCGTAAATGCAAGAAATGTGGTAATTGGTTAGAATGGACATGTGAACCCGATATTAACCATCACCACACAATGCCGCCTTTCTGACTTCATTCAAGAAAAATAATTGAGAAAACATTGTGGAAAATGAGGAAATTGCTTGTAAAAAGCAATTTCTTCATTTTTCACGATGTTTTTTACCAAGTAAGTTGAAAAAGTAAATGTTATCTGCAACTCCTTTCAATTTGGACTTAAGTAAGATTTCGACGGCTTGTAATGGGTTAAGCCTATAATATCTCTGATTGGCTTAGAGATCACACGCAGCGCATGTTCTTGGCAAGTTTCTAAATATTCTAACCCACATGTATATGTAATATTTAAGTAAACATAGTCGGAAATAAGATGTTGTTTATCATGATGGGCGAATTCATTCTATATTCAAAGGCTGTATATCTTATACAGGTTTTGTGCTTTGAAAATGCAAACTTGCATTTTGAAACACTGTCTACGTTTCTGTCTACGTTTCTCTTTTTATGTTTACAATGTTATTGGTTAACAAAGGGCTTAAAGGAAATACGTTTTCGTTTCTTTCAATTCTGCAGGATAAACAAGTGTAGTAAAATGCCAAATAAATTATGAAGTACGCTTTCAATTCGTTTTTTTTTCTAATAGGCTATACGTTGGCAAAGTTTCCAGACAGAGGATTGCTAAAGTACAAACAACCCAGTAAACAAGGTTTCACCAAGAGAGCATTTAGTACAGCGTATATACCACTTTCTCGGCCTTTTCTCTCTTCCAGAACCACCGATAAATATGTCTGAATCGATTATCGGGAAAATCAGGGACTGTTTGTTTGGGCGGGTGTTGGAATCTCGCTGTGACTCAAACAGTCAGATGATTCTAGCCGAGGATGACTCGGCATCTTAGTAATCATTGTGCCTTGTCAAATGAAGTGAGATTTTTTAGCTAGCAAAGCGTCAGCTTTGATAGCTAAAGTTAACAGACAAAATTTTGAGGTCTTCTCGGAGTTCAACGAGTGCAAACTGCCACCGGGGGCTTAACCACCAAATCCATGGAATGCCTACGCCATAAAAAATAGTTCTTGTGTATTTTAGGAATATTGCAAACTCTATTCAAATTGTAGAGAATCTGTCAAAAGTATGTTCTTTAACCCATTCCCACTCAATTCCACGTTTTAAGCATCTCAAGAGAAAAGCTTTGAAAACAGTTTGGACAATGAAGAAATTGCATGTAACAAGCAATTTCTTCAATGTTCACAAACAAGGGAAAATTTTTCTAAATTCAACAATGCTTTGCTAGCTTACAGTATTTTCAGTTCTTTGATTGGGTTCTGCGACAAGTTTCGACCTTGATAAGGCTGTACAGATACCGAAATAAGTTTTTAACATGCAAATCGGATTCCCATCTACTCACAGGGCTTCGTTAGTGATTTCAAATATAAACATACATATATGTAGCTTTCTGAATAATTTCATGTAACCGTTATTCAGGTATATTTTTTCTCGTTATATAATAAGTAGTTTTTGACCTATTAAAAAAATAATAGCCCAATTCAATTGCATATGCATATGACTTTTTCTTAGGGTTTTGTCTTTCTCTGATCACCACGTCTCCAGGATCGAGGTAGACTTGCAAATTTAACAAAAGCATTGTACAATTCGACCACGACTGGCAGTTGTGTTGCGTTTGGAAGGTTCTTTTTTTCCTGAACCTGTCGGGATTATGCGAATGAATAAATGGATACTGCGTCTCAGAGCCTACATAGAATAAGTTCGGTCTGAAGCAAAATTCTAGAACGTCCGCTCTATAACTATATTGTCACGTGTGTAAATGATTTAATAATTAATCACGAGGGTTAATCAAGAAAACTACCTAGACTTTTTAACCTAGACGGCATCAGCACTATAAAGATGGTGCTTCAGGATGACCTATAGATAGATATTTCTCCAGTTAGGAAACCTTTTATTTATTAATCTATGATAAGCATGTGGTTTTGAACTGTAAACCCTTTTCGATAATTTTGCAAAAACTTAACGAAGAACTATTCAGTGGGTGTCCTTCGCCAATTTTGGGACCAGTTATAGAGCTTCATGGTTAAAAAACATTTGTTATAGTACCAGTTTGCTTGATTTTTTTATTTATCTTTTTACAGTCTCCAGTCCTATCGCGGTGGTTGCGGCGGCACCTAACCATGAATTTCCGGTATTTCTCATACCAGTGCTATCACAACAAACCTTCCGAGCCTTCAGCTTCTCATCCCTCTTAGGTTTAAGACTATCCACCCTTTGATGGGAGAATAATGTTGCAAAGTGTATTCGCCACAACCGGGGATTGAATCCGGGACCCCTTGACTAAGAGTCCTAGGCGCTACCACTGACCTATAGCCGCGACCGAATTCAGTTCTACTTGTGTGTGCTATATAATGTTTTGTCCGATCCCTTGCTCGAGAGTCGTTTTAAGGAATCTGTTATCATTTTTTATCCCAAAAACATGTGATATGTAGTAATTGGCACTGGCTTACATCATGTTTTTAGGCATCAACAAAATACCTTTCGAATGATGACACCTTGTTATCTCTATCGATATGACGACCTTATGAGGATGACATTTAGGTCCCATGTGAGTGACCTACTTTGAAAAAATGATGACCTATATCCATACAATTATCTGTGGAGAAGAAAGACGCAAATAGTTACGAAGCTTCGCCATGTAAAACGACTTCTAGGGCGAAAATTAAACAAGAGGACCAGAGGCCCTGGCGCTCACCTGAGATAAGGCTCTTTTTCTCTTCAAGGCCTAATACAAACTGAGTTGGGAGAAGACCTCCTTATATATTTAACTAAAATCAATAAGTCCAATTTGGTTTAAATTGGCCAAATAGTTTTGAAAGGGTTGCCTTCTTTATTTCTATTCAAGGCTAATCACCTTGTGGCTCTAAAATTTGAAAGAGGTCAATGTAATTATGCTTCATGCAAAAATCAAGATTCTTCAACTTCTGGGTCAGAAGGAGATGGTTTTTTTTTTTTTTTTTTTTCATTTTTTAAAATTTTACCCTTGTTGTCATAGCAACAAGATGTTTCAACTGATTAAATTCTTTGATTGAAGTGGTTTGGGAGGAGATGTCGTTTTAAAAATCCTTCTTATTTCTATATAAGCCCAACCCCCCTGGGGCTCCTCCCCTGGGGGCCCGAGGTTGGTGATTTTAGCAATTCTAAAATAGGTCAATGTTCTGATTCTTTATGCAAAATATCAGGACTCTAGGCCCTCTGGGTGAGGAGGGGATAATTCTAAAGTTTTTATTAAAATTCAAGTTTTAACGGATTTCAATTCCTTTAGCAATTCTTAAATGGCACCGTCCAAGGAACTATCCCAACAAATTTTGTTAAAATCCGCCCAGCGGTTTGGGAGGAAAAGTCGTTTTAAAAATCCTTCTTTATTTCTATATAAGCCCCCCCCCTTCACCTGGGGCTTCGCCCCTGGGTACCCGAGGGTTATGATTTAAGCAATTCTGAAAGAGGTAATTGAACAGATTCTTCATGCCAAATATCAAGGCTCTACGCCTTCTGGGTCAGGAGGAGATAATTCGAGAAGTTTTCATTAAAATTTCAGTTTTGTTGCCATGACAACTAGAGTTTTTAAAGGATTTCAGTTCTTTTAGCAATTCCTATATGGCACCTCCCAAGGAACAACCCCAAATTTAGTTGAAATCAGCCCAGCGGTTTAGTAGGAGATGTCGCTTTAAAAATCCTACTTTATTTCTATATTAGCCCAAAGGTCCTGGAGCTCTGCCCCTGGGTACCCGAGGGCGAAGATGTAAGCAATTCTGAAAAAGGTCATTGTACTGATTCTTCATGCCAAATATCAAGGCTCTACGCCATCTAGGCCAGGAGGAGATAATTTTTGAAGTTTTCATTAAAATTTCAGTTTTGATGCCATGGCAACCAGAGTTTTTAACGGATTTCAATTCTTTTAGCAATTATCAAATGGCACCACCCAAGGTTAATTCCCATCATATTTGGTTGAAATCCACCCAGCGGTTTGGGAGGAGATGTCGTTTTAAAAATCATTCTTTATTTCTATATTAGCCCCAAGGTCCTGAAGCTCTGCCCCTCGGTATCCGAGGGCGAAGATTTAAGCAATTCTGAAAGAGGTCATTGTACTGATGCTTCATACCAAATATCAAGGCACTACGCCTTCTAGGTCAGGAGGGGATAATTTTTTGAAGTTTTCATTAAAATTTCAGTTTTGTTGCCATGCGCAAACAGAGTTTTTAACGGATTTCCATTCTTTTAGCAATTTTATAGGACACCACCCAAGGAACATTTCTGCAAAATTTGGTTGAAATCAGCCCAGCGGTTTGGGAGGAGATGTCTGTTTAAGATTGTTGACACACGGCGGACGACGCACGACGGACGCCGGACAGAGGACAATCAAAATACCTCACCATGAGCACTTCGTGCTCAGGTGAGCTAAAAAAAGGTACGAAAAACGTCGCTTCTGAAGAACATGGAAAATAATTAGTTTTTCTGTTCTGTGAAATTTACAGATCGCTTTTTCCGCCCAGGAAATTCAAGTTAGATTCTAAACGAAGATATTTGCAAAATGTATGGTCAGTAGCACGTAACAAAATTGACAATGATTAATTGGGGACATAAACTTCGTAAGCACAGCTTGAATTGCGACGTTTAGGTCGCCATACCAGCTTAAACTGTTAAAATTATAGTTCACTTTCAGTCTAAATAAATGATTTGGTTGATGGTTGGTGTTTTTTGTTTGTTTGTTTGTTTGTTTGCTTATGATTGACAGTCGTGATCCCTCAGTTTCTCTTTCACTTATTAGTATAGTCTGACACAACGGTGAATAATTTAATTTTTAGTTTCGTCTATCAAAAACGAGCGTTCTGATTTGTCGAAAAAAATTATTTATAACCACATGAACAAAATTTTGAGCACGCAGCGATTTTGTATGCTTCCGAACAAAATAGTCCCATACAAAAAGGTATCAAAATTTGTAAAGCTTTTTTTTTCGCTCGATGCTTTTAAATTATAAGAAATGAAGAGAATATTTTTTGTTTTCATGGAGGTATGAATCGAAAAACCTAATCACACAATGTATGAATCTGCTTCGCGTATTCATACAGTGTGATTAGGTTTTTCGGTTCATACCTCCATGAAAACAAAAAATATTCTCTTCATCTCTTAAATAAATACATATTTTAACAGTTTGATAAATTTCTCCTATGAACTATTTTTTTGCTCAATAATACTATATATTTACGTATTCACATTTTTCATGTTGGTATAAAACGAATATTTCAGCCAATCATAATGCATTTCAACAACATCGGTGGGATACCAAAATCTCGCAAATACCGACTGTGTTCTCTATATAAAACCACACAATGCTGCTTTTTTACGACCAGAGGATTTATGACCGTTGAAAATTTTTTGTAAAAAAGAAAAATTGTTTTTAACAAGCAATTTCTCCTTTTCTCACAATATTTATAACCTTAATCGGCACTAAATTTCCAGTTTTAGTGCAATTAGAAAAGTCTTATTCAACCTATTTTAATTTGGTTTAAAAGTCTGTTGTCGGGTAATGGTTAAAAGATACCTGGCTTGTCCACCGACACCATGTTTGCAAAATGCGTTTCAACTGTAGTTTGTTTTCAAGAGCATTAAATATTAAAGTGTGAATTATAAATATAAGATGAAATCTCATAACAATTATTCATTTTTTACGATATCTTAATAGAATATATCACCTACAGGTGACTTTTATTATTATGTTTATAGGACAAAATTGAATCATACTTTACTGTTAGAATGACATGCGTGATAGAGGTGACAAAATCGAGTTAAACTTAGACCCCTTGCGTCGATTACACGGCAAAGAGACCTGATTAGGTCGAGTATGTCGTGCAGGATGGCCTCGGTCAGCACTTACCGACAGAAAAAGTAATAAACAGTTGGTCTTTAGTCATTAATTGTATTTGATTTATGATGTACAGAGGACAAGAAACACGGACAGACAGTTAGCTAAAAGGTTGGATAAAAACATGGATGGGCTGATAGGTTTATGGACGGATAGGTGGTTGAATGGGGGAGATGTATGGATGGATGGGAGAGCGGATGGAGAGATGGATAGATGGGTGGCTGGGTGGCTGGGTGGATGGATGGTTAGATACTTGGTAGTTAGTTGGTTTGTTGGATTGGTGGGAGGATGGATGGATGGATGGATGGATGGATAGGTGGATGAATGGATAGATGGATGAATGGATAGATGGATGAATGGATAGATGGATTGGTGGGTTGGTCTTAAAATTACTGTAAAATGACGTTTTGATTTAAAAAAAGAAATATCATTGGATTTTTCTTACAATAAGGCAAACAATCAACAAAGCTCCGTTCCGCTATGTTGAACTGACGAGCATATACCCATGTAATGACACGAAAACAACTGTTTAACAATTTACGCAGGTTTTCCCAGCGAGAGCTAGCTTCTTTCGTAGTATTATAACCATATATGGCAACTGGACTGTTTAACGTGTTTTGTTTCCATAAATAAGTGTGAACGTAACTAGAGCAGATAACGCCTGTTAGCATGAACGCTTTTCATTTTATACCATAAATAGGATTTTAAGTCGCTCACAGTTACATTTTTAAATCTATCATGATATAAGAGCAATATATATGAATATTGTATTAAAATAAATCGCTTTCAAAACGACGCGTTTTTGAAGCCCCGGAGAGAGAAAGCTTTCGAAAATAATTTGGACAATGAAGAAATTGCTTGTTACAAGCAATTTCTTCATTATCCAAAATGTTTACTTTCCAAAAGGACAAAGATTTTTAAAACTTCACCAACCTGAAATTATAGTCTGAAAATTCTTTCAATTGGACCCGTCCAAAATTCTGTGGTCTGGTAATGGCCTTAGCGAGAATCGAACTAAGTTCGTCAGTCCATCAGGCCTATCCTTACTTTACAACAGTATTTAGCATTTTTAGCTGGCAAAGCGTCAGCTTTGAAAGCTTAAGCTAACAGATAAAATTATGAGGTCGTACCAAAGTTCAATGAGTGCAAAAACTGGCACCGGAGGCTTAACCACTAATCTGTTAAATGCCTTCGCCATAAAAAGTAGTTCTTATGTATTTCAGGAATATTGCAAACCCTGCCTGCAAGTTCATCTCCTGGGTATTTTTAGCTCACTTGGGCAAATCGAGATCATCATTATCAAAATGACTCTGATCAAAGGCTTTAAAGAAGCAGCAGACAATTTTAAAATTGTTGAAAATTCTAAAATATTTACCTCTTTATGTAGAAAACAATGTGGAAAATGAAGAAATTGCTTGTAACAAGCAATTTCTTCATTTTCAACATTGTTTTCCACAACTATTTTCCTCAGCTACGTAAAAAAGAGGAATTGCGTGGAGATTTGTTAACTCCTTGGTTACTTTAACCTCGCTTCTTTATCATGATAACGTTTGACGAAGAAGATTACTGAACAAAACAATGCTTTGTTAGATCATAGTACTTTCAGTACTTTGATTTTCATCTGTAACCTTACCGCACCATTAAAATCTCAGACTAGTGAAAAATCAAGTTTGCCACGGCTTATACTTAAACGAGGTCATATTATTAGTAGATGGAATTGATTGAATGGGATTTTACGCCGCTTTCAACAATCTCTAAGTTATATCGCGGCGGCTGGAGCACCTAACAATGGATTCCTGGTATTTCTCACACCAGTACTACCATTATATCCCTTCCTAGCCTCCAGCTGCTATCTCACATAGGTCTACGATTATCGACCCATTGGTGAGAGACAAATAGTCGGAAAGGATGAGTGCCGCCGTCGGGGATCGAACCCGGGACCTCTAGATTGACAGTCCGACGCGCTACCAACTGCGCTATGACGGCGGCCTTATTAGTAGATGGAGCGTCAATGTCGATCAGACATCGAATTTCAATCGAATTATTAATTCAGACCGGGAGTGGTATGTTAACCTCCGACAGTTTCAAGTAAGGCTCTTCATGTGCAACTTAAACTAATTCTTTTTAGACTGGTCCGATTTGAAAGAAATTACAGACGACATTTAAACTTAATGGAATTTTACATTTTGCCGTCTTTTTTAATAGAAAAATTGTGGATAATGAAGAAAATGCTTGATACGCTGTTTTCATGACATTTACCTACAATTTTTAAAGACATCAATTCTCAGAATGAATAATTGATTCATAGATAATTGATCAATGGATGGATGGATGGGTGGATAAACGGACGGACGAACGGATGGATGAATTGATAGATGCTAGAATAGTGTCAAGAGAAAAAATATAAAAGGTTAAAACCAAGACAGGATGGAAGACATTATTTGATCAATATTGACGAAAGGTTCATGTTCCGAAGCCTAGTTTTATCTAAGGACCAAAGTATGTATAATCGACTCTTTCTGCTTTCCTGCCTAAGGACGAGAAACCTTTATTTATACTGCAGAGTATTGTGGATTTACATTTAATTATTTCAACGATTCTAACATAAACCCAGTGTTGTGGGTACTCATTTAAATCACCTCGTCCAGACAATTTAACAAGATGTGATTGTGAAACACTATGCCATCGCAATTGCCCTTTTTTCAGAAATGATAGCTTGATAGTAACCTTGACCTTTAAGGATGGCTTTGACCTTACAACCAACTTTTGCCTTTTAAGTAAAGGCACGTAAATGTTGAGTTAAGATTTGTAAATCGCAGACAGACCGACAGACTGACATCTCTAAATGGTTGGTCGGTAACCCAAACTTCGTAACTGCACCTTTTAAAATGTTTGAGTCACCAACCTAACAAAAGTTCTTTATATAAAATATAATCATAGGGATATCCGGCATCGGTAGACAACAAAAACGTCGTTACTATAATTTTAATGTCTTGAACGGAGACGAGATAACCTTTCCAGAAGCAGTAGTTAGGTTGTTTTGTCGCTTACGACGAAACTGACCAACCGAAGTAATCAATCAAGGAATCAAATGACCAATCAAATCATTCATTTAGAACAGAAGCGAACTATGCACTCCGCATTTGGCTGACGTTTATCTAAACCATTTTTGTTCGTTTGAAGACTTAAACGTCAGAGTCAGTGGGCGTGGTCATCGGAGACAACGATCCGTAAATTGACCAATCGCTAGATCCGCGGAATAACTCTTTTTACCACACCCATTGACAGGTAGTACCTCTTCGGTTTCAAGTTGCTTTTATTTTGCAAAGTTGTACGTAACAATTCATTGATTGATTGAATGGGGTTTAACGTCACTTTTAAAAGCATTTCTGTAATACCGCGGCGGCTGGAACACCTAACCGTGGATTCCTTGTATTTCTCAAACCAGTACTACCACTACTTTCCTAGCCTCCAGCTGCTATCCCACTTAGGTTTACGATTATCAACACATTTGTGAGAGTAAAATGTCGAAAAGGATATGTACCGCTTGGGAGCATGTAACAAAAAGGTATCCTAGTTGGTTGGCGACCAACATGTCCTAACTACAGCTTTTAAAAGCTGTACTTTAGACCTTCAAGTCGTCAAACCAACATAAAGGTTTAACAAAAGTAGCGGCCAATGTCGGAGTTTAAAACTCTTTTCTGGTCAAAATGAATGATTTCTTTGGTCGACTAGTTATTTGACTGACAACCCGATTGGTCAATTGCAATAGAAGTTGAGAGTGGGGTTAAACTATGCTCATTATCAGAAAGCGTTGAACAATCATTCGACACATTGAATGCAGTTCACATTGGTCCACAACTCGGACCGCTATTCGCATGATCTCTGTTGATTAGAGACGACGTAAACAAAACACCGAGTATGGCCTAGATTTTCTTTGTTCGGGCCAATCCGGCTTATACAGTCAATTTGTATACATAATCAGATATTGATTCTATAGTTATATTTCTCCTGCATTTCTCTCAGATTTACAAGACTGCAGGGTTCTATTGGGTAGTTTTACCTATATTTTTCCTGCTCCCCCCCCCCCCCAAAAAAAAAAGAATGCGATTTTTAATAAAATTATCCATCTGAAGTTTCCTATTCAAATTTTCAACAAAAGCGAGACAACCAAAAATTCTTTGAAATAAGTGGTGCGTGTCCGAATCAGGAATGTCAGTAATTTAGATAATGATACAACAGTCAAGAGCTCTAAACTGACGGATCACCGGGCAAGCCCCTGATTACAACAGAACTACGATATTAACCCACTCCCACATGATGAAATTTAACCCTTGTCATGCTGAATAAAATTCTTGTTAAAAATGTATCAAAATCAAAGGGCTGGTGGTACTGTAGGTCTGGTTGTCGGGGTCAATATTTAGTTTTGAAAATGATCTGAAGGACAATTTTTACTTCAAAAGGACAAACAGGTGGCATAGACTAAGATCAGGCTGCACATATGTGCAGGCTGATCTTTGTCTATGCCTCCTGCCAAAGCAGGAATATTCCGGGTTCAGCATGACAAGGGTTAAGACCAGTCCAATTTAAAAGAATTTGCAGCAGACAATTCCAATTTGATGAAATCTTTAAAATCTTTCTCTTTTCTTAATAGAAAACATTGTGGATAATGAAGAAATTGCTTGTGGCAAGCAATTTCTTCATTTTCCACAATTATTTTGCAAAAACTTTCATAATCAAGGGCGTTTAAAAGCGTCACTGTGTTGGAATGGCGTTATTTGCGAAATATATAGCCAGTTACATGTAGCAATGAGTAAATTGGTGACCTAAACATCATAGCTACAGCTTGAAAAAGCTGTAGTTTCGACATTTAGGTCGTAAAACCAACAAAATCGCCTAGCATAAGTGCAGACTCAATGCTCATCTAGTCTAAAAAGATCAATGTTGCAGACGACAAGATCATATTTGAGTTGAACGTTGAAATAAAAAAAAAAAAAAAAAAAAATCTGGTTATACGGGTAGAAAACATTAGTGACATTGAAGAAATAGCTGTCACAAACATTTCTTCACTGTCCACAATGTTTTCAAAACCATTTTCCCTGGAAAGGAGCGTAAAGAGGTGGTGAGAACGGGGTTTTATAAACTGCACCACAGATGATATCGATTATGACCTAGATCTATTTCGCTTTTAAAAGCATATCTTTCTTCTTCCTTTTTAAAGCTTACTTTTTGGTTAACGACAACACATGAGTTGGTGGACAGCTTATGGAACTGAATTATCACTAATTTGGCCACTGAATAAACGAAAGAAGGACGATCTAAATAATTGATCATTATTCATATGCACTCATATATACATAGAAAATCAAATGAATGTTACTACATTATCACCGACGAAGTTGTTTAGTCCGGAATTTATTACGCAGATACGTATCTTTGCTTGTGCTTGCATCTTTTATTTGTACTTTGCGAATGTTTGCATGCAAGTACAATAATCAGATGTTGGACCCGTAATCAGAAAAGGAAGATTATTTCAACTGCGTGAAAAATAGTTGAAATACATATAAATTCCAGCAGAGGTCTATCAGAGGAAGTACTCTAAATTGAAACTTATGTTTTACGCCCATTTTATATTGGTCGCACTACAGCTTGAATAAGCTGTTGTTGCGCCGTTTAAGTCGCCAGATCAACAAAACAGGTCAACAAAACTGGCACCCAACATTGGAGTCAAAAGCTGGGCGCCGGGCTGAATAAATGATTTAGTTGGCCGGTTGATTCCTTGACTCAAAGCCGACATTGGCCATTTGTCGATATTTTACCGCAATTTTCGAGAGTTTCGCCTTCAGATATCACCGTAGAAAGAGACATTGATAATCGACACGTCTCTCTAATATGAGAACGTGTGAAACCATTTAACCGAGATTTAACTAAGTCGTCAGTGAAAGGGTTGCCGTGGCAACAGGGATGCGTGACCCATTTTCCATATAAGGGAAAAGATTCATTATTTTGTTGTCTTTTGCATAAAGGAACAGTTTCGGTGTTTAGGGAAATTAACACACAAAAAGATGATAAATTCCCCGTTAAATAAATAACACATATTTCAAGAATAGCCAATTACTGTTAATTGCATTTTATCCATCCACATTCATTTGTTACTATTCATTACAATACATCAAGCGGTTTATCAAAGCTGTAGTTACGACATTTTGCTCGCGCACCGCCGATACAACAAATGTCGATTAAACAATAATTAACGTTGCGATCCTTCAAGCACTGCTGACCCATCGAATTGCACATAATTCAAAAAGTGATCAGATCGAAAACAGGTTAATATTATTTTTTTCAAAAGTTAACTGAAAGTATGATCGAATGACCCTTTAGGATACCCAGTCCGCGAACTTCAGGTTAGGGGTGTTTTCTTTTTTTTTTCTTTTTTTTTTTGTGTGTGTGGGGGCGGTTCTCCGGGCGAGAGAAGGATTGGAATCATAACACAAAGCTAGTATCTGTGTGCGCAAATTCAACTTTGTCGGAAAATTATCTCCCTTTGACTGTCGTGTAACATTTAAAGCAGGGTGGAAATAAAGCGCCTTCTTTGGACTTTTCCTCGGCCACAGAAAAAAAAACAACAAAAAAAAACACGGAATCTTGAGATATTCTAGGCTTCCCTAAACCTCTATGAGGGGGTCGGCTCCAATTTATTTTCGACCGATCTTCGCCAACCAGTAGCTATTCTCAATATATTCAGATAGAGAGACCTACATCAATGAACAACCCCGGGTTTTATACAGTTTTGAAATAGTGAACGTAGGAAATAATAAGGAAAATAGTTGTTTGGCGGATAAATTGATGCACATGTAGTTACAATGTTTGTATGATAGACATGCGAAATGCTAGTCTCCAGATCTATACTTTTCTCGTTTGAAATTATAGTATTCTAACCATTCGTTAAATACCTTAGACAAGTTTTTTTTAACCCGCTAGGATCTTGTTTCGTCAGTAGATTTAACCGGGCTTTTTCCAGCAACCATTCAGACAAAGAAGGTTACTGTTACACTGGAGGTCTTTCAATAAAGTTCATTTTCGACCCGAAGATCTCTTATGAATCGAACCTAGTAGACTCGGCTTTAACCCATTACCAGACGGCAAATATTTAGACTAGTCGAAATCGAAAGGAGTTGCAGAAGACAATTAAAAGTTGATGAAACCTTGGATTTTTTCACTTTCTGACTAGAAAACATTGTGAAAATTGAAGAAATTGCTTGTAACAAGCAATTTCTTCATTTTACACAATGTTTTCCCAATTGTTTTTGTCGAGGGGCGTCAGAAAGCGTTTCTGTGTGGGAAGGGGTTAAGCCTGCAATATTTCATCGTTTAGCAAATTTACAAACACGCTTAACTGCTGAATGTTGACTGCATCTCTCCCATTTTAACCAAGTTTGAGTTTACTCTTTTGCCAGTGTGTTATAACGAGCAAAAATTGATTTTTCTATATTGCACAACAAAACACGTTTGGTAAAATACCCCACCCTTCAGAAATTTACTATCGTAGTACGTAAACATAGGGACATGTGCGCCATGAGGTCATTACATTTTCTATTACTCTGTATCAATGAGAACAAAGCCATTAAACGAGTAAATAATGAGTGCTTACGTCTCGGTCTGCCCTTTGTCCTCTTCGACTGACCCGTTCTCCGTAAGGGTCATCTTTAGTCCAGAATTTTTAATCTATTATTAAACCAAAACACACGTCTTACTAACCCTATGAATCAGTCACGTTTAAACGATTCGTCATCGCTCGCTAAATCCCAGATACAGCGGAAAATAACGGAGATTGCCGATTAATGTTTTTCCGCCTCGCGACAGGAGATATCCCGAATGAGCGCCAAAAATCAGTACACTTCCTTGTTGGAATTTATCAAAGTGCATTCAGTTCGAACTTTTGAAAAAAAAAAAAAAAAAAACTGAAAGAAACAATAACTGGCTACAGTAAATTCTGTCCTGATTTACCCCATTCCCATTTAACCTCCTGGAGCTATGACAAGATAATCCGCTGCTTTTTTACGCCCCTCAACCAGGAAAAAAGTCTTTTGAAATTATTGTGGTAAATGAAAAAAATGCTTTTTAAAAACAATTTCTTCATTATCCATAACGTTTTCCACCAAAGAGACTAAGATTTTTTTAACTTCAACAAACTATAAGATTGTCGCCTTCAGTTTCTTACATTCTGGATAAAATCATTGTGTTATTTCCTATAGGGAAAAAAACTTGGGAATTCTTCCAACAGGCCATACAAAAAAAGATTTCCTTTAAACCCAGTTAAAAAAATCCCGATATTTCAGCTTCTCGAGAAAAGGGCTTTGGAAAACATGGTGGACATTGAACGAATTGCTTGTAACCAGCAATTTCTTCAATGTCCTCAATGTTTTCTACTTTAATTGGCAAATTAAATTTAAATTTCTCCAACTTTGAATAGTTTTCTGCAAAAAATTATCTATTTGGACCAGTCCCAAATTTTGTTGTATGGGAATGGGTTAACAAAAATATGAGCCTATGCGTGACATTTCCAACCATTTCGCTTGTGCGTGACTCATACACATTAAGCACCCTTGACAGCCATTCAGGACAATTAGAACATTCGCTGGTTGTTTAAAGAAGCTTTGGGTCAGTATCTATGTACAGCGCGCAGAGTGAAGACTCTGATCAGACTGTGTGGATGCACAGGCTGATCCGAGTCTTTACTTGGCGCACTTGTGTAATGGTTGGAAATGTCACGCATGCGCTCATATAAGAATTTTTCTAATTCAAAGGATTTAAATATAACTGCTCAAATAACGTTGTAGTGGATAAATATGGGTTGAATATGGAAAAAACATAGCTTAAAATCGAGAAATAATGAAACAAGTAATCCATGCCTCTGAAACATTTTTTTTACTTTAACTTATCTACAACATGTAAAAAATCCTGGATTGTGTGGAAATGGGTTAATCTTAGGGGCGTCAAAGTAAAGGATTGGCCGTAGTATCTAACCTTTGCACGCTGTATGTTACTGTATCGTTTCGTCTGAGTTCAGGGCCCTTGCATATATTTTTAATTAAACTATAAAAAATGGGGAAAGGGGACACTTTCGTATTAAAACAGAATCTACAGAAATAATGGTTTGCGCACAGAAGTTTCCCGGAAGTTTTCAGGAAATCAACAACCTTTCCCAGAAAGCACATAATCACGTGTTATCGAATAGACATTCCTTACATTCTTTTATGTATATCATGGCCTACTTTTAAATCGAAACTAGCATATCAGCGAAAATTAGCCTTTTCGATAAGGAAGTACCGTTTAGTTTCAGAAATTGCCTGCAATAAGGCTAAATACAGTCCGTCTCGCTCAAGCAAGCACCTCTTTATAGTGATCAGTTTAATAAAGCGACCATAATATTTCTAAAAACCAAACAAAACAAAACAAAACAAAAAAACCCCAAAACAAAACAAACACCCCCGACATACACAAAAAAAACCCAAAAACGTTAACCCTTATCATGCTGAACTCGGATTTGTTTATATTTTTCAGCTTTCTTGGAAGAAAACATGGTGGAAAATAGAGAAATTGCTTCATTTCACACCAAGTTGTCCCTATAGTTTTTCTTGGGGGCGTCAAAAAGCATCATTGTGTGTTAATTTGGTTTAGCCAGGAACATTAAGGTTTTGAATTTTGCATTTTCGCCCCCCCCCCCGTTTAGTGATACCATACTCCAACCTTGATATGTTAAATTCAGATAAATAAACGAATGAATAAATAAATGAAATAAAAAAAAAGATAAACAAATAAAATCAAACTTTGCGCAATCGATTTAACCCCTTCCAATGTCGCATTGGACACCCTTCAAGATTAACAAATGGAAAAACGTTGTGTGAAATGAAGAACTTGTCTTTACCAAGCAATTTCTTCCTTTTCCACAATGATTTCTACCCAGGAAGTTGAAAAAATCTTAAATTTCACAAACTTTAAATTGTCGTCTGCAAATGCTTTCAATTTGGGCCAGTCTAAAATTTTGCCGTCTGGTAATCGATTTAAACACTTATGCCTAGCCTCGTACTTGAATCACAGAACTGTGATTGCTAAAGTTTTAAGCTTCTTTTTTTTTTCAATTGTACAAAACATGCGCATCGATACTCTGAATGTATTATCTACAAGATTTGAAACTGATCGAAATCCAAATAAGTTGCAGACGACATTCAAAGAGAATCTAACCTTGACTGAAAACAAAGAAGTGTCAAATGAGGTAGACAACATTCTGGTAAAAGGAGAAATTGCTTATTATAAAACAAATTTAAGTATTCCACATCCATATTTCTTCAGGGCGTCAACATTGTGGGATTGTAGGAATTTGTTAATTGTGTTCAAGTTTAAACATGAAAAAAGAACGAAGTATTCGACCTTCGTTCCAAACGTTATCAATTTTCAAGTAGTTTTCGTGTTTAAGCATACAATTCGACCATTTTCAAGTTATTCATTCAATGATATTTGAACACAATTCAGGAGCATTCCTTTATTTACCCTCGACCTCATTTGAATTCAGTACGAGGTCGGGATGGTCCGATGGTATTTCCGCTATCTTTCGGCGTCTACCGGAAACAATGCCGATCCTTACGGAATGTAAATCAAGGCCATCCCGAGGTGTGGGAGTGAAAACGAATGTGATCGGTCACGTGATTTCTGTATAGGCCTACATGTGACTCGGAGCTTGAAAAAAGTAGCGCTACAGCCAATTGCATTTTGACTAAGATTTAAGTGATTTAATCTTATATCCCTTAAGTTTGCCATCTGGCAGCCTAGCAGCCTGAAAGTGGCAGCCTGGCAGCCTAGCAGCCTGGAGTTGGAAGCCTAGCAGACTGAAATAGGCAATCTGGTAGCTTGGCTACCTGGCTTCCAAATACAGGCTGCCAGGCTGCTAACATCAGGGAGATTTTAATCTTAGTCTTCAACATGCACCTTGCAATAATATTTCGCACAAGGGATAAAAAGAAAATTTCAGATGCAAATTAGAAGTGGTTACAGCTTTCGAGGAAATTTTGGCCCAAAATTCATCGATTTTTTTTCGTCTTCGAACGTAGACGTCGTCCTTATGCGGATTTGATCGATTGCTCGTCCAGCCCACTGACTTAGATATTAAACGGCGTTAATTTGCAAAATCTGGGGTCAGTAATGATAGAAAAAAAAGACAAAATGGTAGATTTGCGACTTCAGTTTGAATTAGTTGTAGTTTTGACGATTAAGACGCCAAACCAACGAAAATGCTTGACGCAAAAATATGTCACTTCGGCCATTAAAAAAATGAAAAAGAATATTCAAAAATCAAATTCATTCAGCACGGTGTATAATATGCATTATAACGTCATTATTGCGGTAACAAAAAGCCGTTGCTATAGACTGCATCTCATTTATATAGTTATGGCACTTTCTTTATATTGCTCGTGATGTAATATTGCCCGTGATATAAAAATGCTCGTGATGTAATATTGCTCATACATGTATAACATCAAAAACATTTAACGGGTTTCTATTTCCCTGGAGCTGTGTGACATATCATGCATTAAGTTTATTCTAGAAAGCTGAGCGAGAAAATATTTCTAAGTGCATGAGGGTAAACGCCACTTTTAACAGTATTTCAGTCTTATCGCGGCGGCTGTAGCTATTGGTCTATGGATTCCTGCTATTTCCCACAACGGTACTACCAATACGACCTTTCTGAGCCCCAAGTTGGTCACTTTTTTAGGTTTACGATTATCGACCCATAAATGAGAGACAGGTGTCGGAAAAGTTTTTGCCGCGACCGAGGGATCGAACCCCGGACTTCATGGTTGAGAGTCTGATGCGCTACAAACTGCACTATGGCCGCGGTCACATTTCTAACTGACACGGGAGCTTGTTCTAAGAACGTGAGGACTGGAATAGAACATAAATGAGCATGCGGTTAATTCTCTTCAGGGAATACAAATCTAAAATAGGAATCTAGAATGACTTTCAGGAAGTCAGATTTCACAAGGCCCATTGACATTTCTGAGGAACTATAATTATTGACGATTAAAGTTCTTTCTCTAGGTATTTTATGTGAAAATAGAATAGTAGATTCGACAATAAATGAAAAAAAAAAAAAAAAAAAAAAAAAAAACAAGCAACAACAACAACAATAAAACACACACACACACACAAAACGATTTAAAAAAATGTCCACTTGCCATATATCTATCAGCAGCAAATATTTTTTTGAAACGGTTTAGGAAAAAGAATATTTTGTAACTTTTCCCAAAATATTTCTTTGTTATTATCTATCACCCATGATTATACAATTTATGCATTTTTGAGGTCTATTATCATGATTCATTCTCATAATTTATATTGGAACGTTATTCAGTATTTCCAGTTTTCTTTTTTTTTTTTTTTTTTATTCTTTCTTGTTTAAGGAAAAACTGAATTATTTGATTTGTCTTTCTACATCACTTTTACTTGTTTTCTATCCTAGATTTTGAAGCTTTTCAAAATGGTTTCTATTGATTCAATAACTGATTGAATGGTGTTTAAAGCCACTTTAACAGTATTTCAGTCATATCGCGAGGGCGAGAGACAAATGTCGGAAAGGATATGCGCCACCGCCGGGGATCAAACCCATGACATCCATTATTGAAGATTAGGAGACTAATGCACTACCGACTGCGCTATGACGGCGGCCTTTAAGCCAGACGAAAATTTGTCGATTTGAATATATGTCTAACAAAAGTTCAGAAATAATATTGTTATCCGTAACACGAAAATGGACATTCTGGTAAAATGCGAAAAGTATAGATTCTGATCAGACTGCACTGATTGTGAAGACTTATCGGTGTCGAATTATTAACTACTTGTAGATTTTCTGGAAATAGGATGGTAATTCTACCTCACTATGACCCACCTTTTCAAAATACCGTATCTAGTTGATCTCAGCTAGAACCGATCTCTTTTTAAATTATTTTTTCCAGAAACAAAACATAGAAGGTCTTATTCGCCGAATACAAATCTTTTAGTATAGAGCCGAAACAAAAGGACAAGCATTTTCCCGTTTTTCAGTAGCACTGTGTGGTAGAAATAGGAATCTGTCTCGAATGCAATTCAAGTCAGTGAACAGAGTAGGAATGTGGAAAAACAACTGCATGCCCGTCAGCAAATACCATTGCGGTGCAAGATCATTGATTTACACGTTTTTCTACTATCAATAAAAGCGATTAATCCGCCTTAAGGATACCACGATATTGCACTTTTAAGGCTTGCACCTGAACACCTCTGATACATGTGATCTGCCCAGCTAACAGTTACTTCCTCCAGAGTCGAAAAAGCATCGAACCTGGTCAGATTGCTCGGAATGCGCATTCTCACCATGCTCGAAACTTTTCGATGTTAATGTATATGTATATTAACTATCTTTCAATGTACTACATGTCTTCATCCATTTATTTGAAATACCAAAGGCAACTGACCTGTGCTGGAGACATTTTTTTTAAAATTATTCGTTAAAATGACACCAATTAGGTGCCCTTTTTATCAGTATTTTATAGAATCTCTGTCTCTTTTTTTCTCTCTTTCACTCTCTCTCACTCACAAAGCATGAACAGCATCTTCAATGATTCCAACTTTCTTTTTTCATGAAACGAAAGGTACCTTCTTGTTTTTCTACGATCATCAGTTATGGTTCAGATTATATTCTGTTGTTTTAGAGGTTTATGCATCACCCTCGGTGAAATAAATGATAATAATATCTAAAGGAACTTCAGCACCACAAGTATGCACTTAGAGGAGATATACCGCCGTTGGGCACACGAATTGTTGTAACTACAGCTTTATTCAAGCTATAGTTACGACATTTTGCACGCTCAACGACAATACGTTTTTGCCCTTGGAAGCGATGCACCTAAACACATTCATCAAAACAAACCTGATTTCTGTTCAAAATACTCAAAATTGCTATGCATCGGATATTCTTTATTGTTTCCAGAGCTGTCTTTGTATTAATGTGATCCATAACGTTAAAAGGGAACGTACGCGAGAAACTTTAAAAAGTCGACATTAACTTAAAAAAGTCGTTTATAGCTCCTTTCAATTTGGACCAGTCTAAAAATCTGTCGTCTGGTAGATGATCAGCCATAGCAGTTCACAGAGGTTTAACCAGTTACCACACAATCACGACTTTTTACACCCCTCAAGCTAATAGTTCAGAATAAACAATGTGAACAATGAAAAAATTGCTTGATACAAGCAATTTCCTTCATTTTTTCACAATGTTTTCTATCAAAAAGACATTTTTTCTTAAAGTATCAATAAGTAAAATTGTCATCTACAAATTCTTTCAATTTGGACAACTCTAAATGGCTCTTATAAGCTGTAGTTACGATGTTTTGGTTGTTCACTGACAAAATGATGAAAAGATTCACAAGGAAACGCCTACTTGGCTAGCAAGTGGTTATAAAGGACACGAAGATCGATTTATCTACTTTATGATATGCAATCTATTTGATTGATGCAACTGAGGGCAAAATACTAGAAACTGATTGCACTAAGATACCCCGTGGTGAAGAAGTTTTGTAAAAATATAAATGTCTTTTAAAATATTATATCAGTGATCTACAGAGTTCAATCTGATAAATATCTACACACAGCTCATTTAATCCTTTAAAACATACAACCTTAAATTCATCGCACTAATTGCAGTGTCCATGAATAGGACAGTAAGATCTTTCACTGAAGGATTGTATTGAAGACTTGCTCCTGTCAGTTAATTCACCAATCGTTGACCCCGCCCATTTACATTGTTGGCCCCGTCAACCGCCTCGAACTGGAAGCTACGCTTCGATATTTAATGGTGTTATTTTGCAAAATATATGGCCAGAACCATGCAACGAAAAGGAGGATGGTTGGTTCGCGACCTAAACGTCGTAGCTACGGCTTGAATAAGCTGTAGTTGCGACCTTTAAAGTCGACAAACCAAGAAAAATGCCTCGCTTAAATTGCGGCCGTTGTTTGAGTCCAAAGTTATAACTTCCAGTCCAAATGAATGACATCATTGGTCAACTTCGCGGCCGCGATTGGTCAGAGTTCGCGGAATGCTTAGGCTCAAGAGGTCGATATCTTTCGGCTTTGGCAGATTTTCTTATCCTAGAATAACCACTCTACTTCACTATAGGTATGTTTTCGAAATATTATCTCGATTTGACCTCTGCTAGACTATTTTCCGGTTAGTTTTGCTTTTCTTTTCAACGGAACACCCAACTGATGCTGATTTTCCTTTAATGGGTCACATGACTTTAAAAAAATAAATCGGGCCCAGCATAGGTCAATAAGACTTGTTATCCGAAACATGAAACATTTAAGGTAGGATTACCATTCTACGTTCAGAAAATCTGAAAAAAAAAAAACCTAAAAATTTCAATCCTGCTCAGTTTGCTCAACCCGCGCAGTCAGTGATCCTGTTCAACATATTTCGCTCTTCGCTGATGACCTCTTTTCGCCTGACGGGTGTAAATATCGCTGAAGGATTTCACAAATTTCTTTATCTAGGAAGACTCGACTGGGATCCTGTTTACGTAATGTTATCTAATGTATTCTAGGTGTGACTTGTTTGTGTAAATTTCAAGGTATTTAAATAATTTTGCACTTTTCAGTTCACGTCGATCATGTTTTATCCTGTCATTCTACTACGACACCGAGTTCTAATTTATGCACATGTTTTACTTTTGAATCGATGACGCGGTTAGAAGAAAAATAAAATATCCGTTTGGCAACTTAAACGTCGTAACTACAGCTTGACTAAGCTGTAGTTACGACGTTTAAATTGCCAAACCAACTTAAAATACTTCACATAAATGTCGGTCAATGTTGGAGGTCAAAGTTCACTTTCGGTCTAAAAGAATGATCTGATTGGTCTATCGGCCACGGCGATCCGTCAACTTCATTGCGTGCATTGCAAAAGGGAGAAATGGATTGAGTTGTGACTTGCACCAGATACAAAATTATCAGGAAAACAAAACTTTGAAAGCTTCGAGTATTTTTTGATAGCGTGTTAAATTTTTTCGTTGATTGCAAAATATTTGGGTTTATGGGTGATTGAAACAACAAAAAAACCGGGCGGAGATAGAAACGTTCGTGAAATAAGCTATGGTTCATTTTACATACACCTTGAAGACAAATACCATGTATTCAAATTGATAAAAATGTTTCAAACAATTTCCGAAGAAGTCCTATTTTAGTAAGGATGGCTCATCGACCAGATATGCCAGAAACCACAAGATTGTTAGGCATTTCTAGAGCGTGATTCTGGTTCTTCTGAAACCTTAACCCATTATAAAACGTTGAAATTTTTAGATTTGTCAAAATTGAATGATGTTACAGACGGCAATGCAATACGTATAAAATAAAAGATTGAGTGTCATGTAGGACAGAAAACGTTTTGATAAAAAGAAAAGCTCTAATAACTTACTAGGGTATGGGAGTAGGGGAGCTACCCATTAAGTTCTGTGAAGCATTACAAAGGCGTTTGAAAACTTTTTTTCCGGTATCACCTCCCCAATCCGGCCGAGCGACGGTTTTGAAACCCGCTACTCGCACGTGCACGTGCAAAGCGGGGTACCATTTCTGAAAGCGTTATCGGACGTTTTATCATTATGAAAGAAGGTCAGCCTTTTTCGAAGTATCACCTTTGCGATGTTGAATTTAATTTGATTTTGGTATAACCCTGATAACGTAAGGCCATGATACGAGATCTTAGTCCAAACTCTCCAATAGAATTAAGACTGTGCCGGAGAATCAGACTCAAGATTGGTGCATCATGCACTGTGCTAAAGTCTTGTGCCTAACCACTTATTTAACTATTCGAATATCAGCTATATGTTTTTAACAAAAATAGAGGATAACAATTTAGCATCATCGAAACAATTATTTTGATTTTTGCCTAATGTAACCGAGGAAGAGATAAAACTAGACACAACGGTTTTAACTCATTACCGCACGAGAAAAATTTACAGGCTGATAAAAATTGGAAGAAGCTGCAGACGGCAATTTTTAGTTGATTAAACTTTAAAAAGATATCTGCCTTTTGGGGTATAAAGCATTGTGGTAAATGAAGTTATTGCTTGTGACGAGCAATTTCTTCATTTTCCACAATATCTCCAAAGTTTTTAACTTGAGGGGCGTCAACATGAATAGCGGGATTGTATGGGGATGTGATAATTACTTTGCAGATTGCACTCACTCATTAAAATGAAAGCTTTTGTTACATTGAACATAGTTGATTAAGAAAATTTGCATATTTAAAACTAAAAACGGGAATCACTCCCCTTAAATGCGAGCTTTATTTTCACCCCGTTCAAATTCTGTTACATAACATCAGCTTTAAAACATTTAAAGGATCGTCACCAACACATGATCGTCTCACATGAACAGTTTAGGTGTGTTATTATCCGAGTTTCGTGATTATATGTGCATGCATATGACGGCAAATTTATGAATGGCTCTTGTCAGGAGAGAAAATTATGACTAACCCGCCATAGTACGATGCATCACGTGGTCTCCTTTACAGCAATCTGATTGGCTGGCCGAGTTGTAAACAAACCAGATCATGTGAGAGTGAATGTAGGTTATATTCTAGGGCGGTATCGGATTTCGATTTTTTGGGCACTTCACGAGAAATTCGGATGATTTCGAAATTAGACGCGTGGGAGACAGAGAGAACAACCTGTTTGAAAATTGGCCGGGGAAACGTATTTCAAAATTATTTAATACAAAAATAATTGTGCAATTTCGAAATAGAGAACATTTCCGCTGTCGGCGGGTAAATTGTATTTCACTGTTATAAGACATGTAAAATAGATAACTTTTCCGATGTTTCTGTAGACTATTACCAGACGACAAAATTCGAGATTATCTAACAAATGAACTCACTGGAAGATTGTCTCAAAACACAAATTGCTTTATGTTTGGACAATTTCTTTGAACCATTTCCTAACAAACAAACTTTAGACCGGTCAAAATTGAAAGAAATTGTAGAAGACAGATCATGAAAAATAAGAGTCATATATCTATGGAAAACAACCAAGAAAATAAGAAATTGCTTTTAAGAAGCAATTTCTTCTTTTCTCGCAATGTTTTCCATAGCTATGTTTCTTCCGGACGTCAAAATGCGGGATCGTGTGATAATGGGTTAAACAAAACTATGATCATTCTTACAGTTGAAAAACTGAAAAAGATTATACTCCACCTAAGGCTATTCTTTGATCACCGTCTGTACTTACATGATTATAATTATGTCTTTGGTCGAAGGATTTTTAGACCAACAAAATATTTGTATTTGAATTTCGTCTGTCGTCCTTGCTATAAAGGATCCTATTGTCGATCAAACAATCGATTGACCAATCATAATATTGATCCAGACCCGAAGTGGAAAAGCTTAAAGCCGACATTTATGTCATGTTGATGGCTTTTTTGGTAAGGTTATGGCAACTAAAACATCACATCTATAGCTTATTAAAGCTGTAATTACTGCATTTAGGTCGCCAACGAAAGGTTTATCTTTTGTTTTATACCCTATTTGTGCAAATTATCCTCGATCGCTTTCTCTATCGAACTGCCAAGTTGGAAGTCAATCAGCCTGTCACAATGATTGTCCTGAGTCATCGCTACTGTAGGAGACCCATCCCGAATGACCGGGTCACCATGCTAGATGTGGTGAGGTGTGGTTATTATCTTGTGCCACAAGGCGTTAAATTGTAAGCGTGAAAGGTACAAATTAGCCCCTGGTCGGTTTGTGCCAATTGTACAGGCTGGTCAGGGTAGAAACGTTTCGCTTCTAGCACATTTTCTGAATAAAGTCTCTCCATTTTACCTCCTAACATGTCCGTTACCCATCTAGTGAAATAAGAGCTTGTTTTGGGTTGGGCGCATTTGGTACGATATTTAAAAACGAGTAAAAATGTAGCAAATTTGAACGAGAGACACTGTTCTTTTTTGTAGTTGTTGTTGTTTAACCCTTTCCTGAACAAACCCGCGCTTTTACGTCGCTGTGGTTTTATACTTGAAAAAACATTGTGGAAAAAGAAGACATTGCTTGTAACAAGCAATTTCTTCTTTTTCTACAATAATTTATATCACAAAGGATAGTTTAATTTCAAATTGCATTTCATTGTCGTCTGCAATCTCCTTCAATTTTGGCCAGTCTAAAAAAGGATAATAAATACACTTTCTGGTAGATTTGCCATTTAGAATTCAAAATATCATCTAAATAGAGTTCTGATAATCAGCCTGCAAACAGAGTCTGACCAGGGAGGAAACTTCTTGCACTCCTCAAGAGGTCCCTTTTCACCTTTTCATTTGACGGACAACATATTGATCGTTTTCCTAATCATCGTCAATAGACCTGAGCTGGATCCGATCGATTCCCCCCCCCCAAATAAAAATAAAAAACCAAACCAAAACAACATATCTGTTTACTCCCGAATGTATACAGGTCAATATAATCCATCCATACATGCCGAGCTCGTAAAGGTATGATACTTGAACTGCAAGTTCAAAACAAGGTGAGTTTTTACTTGGAAACTTGTAGGCCGAAAGACATTCATTGATAACGAGAAGTCATTTGGTACAACCAATCACTAAACAACCCTCTATAAATCGCTGAATCGTACTTTAAGCCAGTCACATAAACAGTTTCTGAAAGTCTGACGCTGGTAAGGCCAATTGCTTATCTACGATGATTAATTGTGTTCGAAGAGAATTTCGGGGAATTTCCAGGGTCGTTTTTGTTGTTTACTTACGTCTATTGTAGAGGGCAATCGGTACATATTTTCGGGATTATTATTTTCTGACCTACATTCACTAATCGACGGTGTTTGAACAAAATCTCGTAACTACAGCTTGAAACAAGCTGTAGTTACGAGGCTTTGTTCGAACGACGACGTAGTGTTATGTAATGCATTGCAGAATGCTTAAAGCAAAGAAAGTTTTGAGTTCTGTAACTGAAATAGTTTAACCCTTTCCCGTTCAAATACGGGATTTTACGATCCTTTGATTTTAAGCAAGAGAAAACATTGTAGAAAAAGAAGAAATTGCTTGTAACAAGCAATTTCTCCTTTTTCCACAATGTTTTCTACCACATAGGATGTTTTCATTTCAAATGGCATCCAGTTTTCATTGTCGTGTGCAAAATCTTTCAATTCGGACTAGTCTAAAATTTCCAAAAAACGGGAAAGTGTTAATTGTTTCTGTTATTATAACATCGACGGATCGCTGGTTACGCCCACTGACCTCAAACACGTAGTTCGACCTAGATATTGAACGTCGTTATTTTGTAAAATTAATGGTAGCAACCTGTGACAACAAAAGGAAAATAGTTTGTTGGCGACCTAAACATCGTTACTAAAGCTTGAATAAGCCATAGTTACTACGTTTTACTCTCGAAACCAACATCAATGCTTCAAATTATATCGGAGTTTAAAGTTCACATCCGATCTTGAGGAATGATCTGATAGAAAAATCGATCAATTGAATTGTAAAGACGATTCGTTAATCGGAGCAGACGGATGGGGGTGGGGGTCCTAGGGTCGTTTGTGTTGTTTATAGATGTCAGTAGTATCAGTCTTCGGTAGAGAACAATCGGTACATTGTTTCTGTAATTATAATACTGGCTCGACGATATTGTCCAGCCTAAATGATCTTATTTAGGAGTTTCGAGACTGGTGAACTTATGAAGGTGTTTGACTTTTTGTAGCTTTAGCAGTTGAGGGAGTTCTTGTTGTAACAACAGGGCAGTCGGTACATTTTCGGGAATCATAATAATGTTTGATTTTTGGTAGTCAAGTAGTAGTATAACTTAAGCAAGGTCGTTATTGTATTTTTCCAGAGGGTAGCCGGTGCACTTTTTTGAGAACTGTAATTGATCAATGCTGAGTTGGTGTACTGATTCGACTAAAAGATTAGACGCACGCTACCAGGACCGATATAAATGGGTCCCTTTGATTGTGTTGTCAGCGAAAGGAACGTCTACTTGACAAAATATGGTACACGAAAGGGAGGCGTATCTATTTTCGTATATTCAGTATCAAGTTTTGACATTAGTTAATCGTATTCAATTGCAAACTTCTAATACTATATGTTTATGACATGTCCCCATCCAACACAAAAAAGAAGGGGTGATCGAGTGAATAATGTACTGTATAGGATTGGGTATTCCAAATGTTTCTTGCGTATATTTAGTCCTCGACTAATAAGGAACTCCCTCCTACTCAATAGAGACAAGTAGAGTACGTCAATTAGAGAAATATGTGACCCTGCAGGCGAAAAAGGAACTCCTGGGTTGTGCGAAAAATTTCGAGCCCAGTTAGACTGCGTGGACTACGCAGACTGACCAGGTTCGATACTTTTCGATTTAAGTAGGATTTCTGTATGTAGAATGTGTTTTCGATCTAAATGTGCATCCATGTTTGAAATACGATCATTTATTAACCTTCTCTGCAACTGATCTTTTTTAAACTATTTGCCGTAATGGAACCCAATAGAGGACCCTTTTCGACTGACGGACATCATAAACCTTCGACTCAAGACCTATAGGACAGCAAGGGCTACAGATAGAGAGCGTACATTGGAATTTTGGATTTAAATATTTCAACAATAATGCCATAAACCCTATGTTGTCGGTACTCATTTGAATCGTCTCATCGAGACGATTCAAATGAGTACCTAAAACATAGGGTTTTATTGACAAGTAAGTATTTTAGAATGCTTATCAAGAGCTCTGAAAAGAGTTGACCTACTGGCTTTACTGGCACCTTGAGAGCTCATAAATTCCTAAAAGCACACACGTACATGAGGTACTAAATCTCTAATGTCACAGAAAATTATATTTTCATAAATACGTGACGAAAACAGATTGAATTGGTTCTGGAAATTTCCTTTAAGACTTATATGGTCATGCCCCTGTTAATGGAAATTAGAGCTATTGGCAATTTTCCACACCAAAGCTATCTTGTTTAATCATTTCTAGCAATCTTTTTTTTAAAACTGAGAATGATTTTGTGATTTCGTGAAAGGATAAAAATTAACAAACTCAAAATAGAAAACAAACAAACAACAACAACGTAAAACCCAACACTTTATGAAGTCCAATTTACGATCCTGCGAAAGGTTTCACAGACAAGTTTTGATTTTGTTAACACCCTCATGAAAACAAAACGAAAAATCTCTTTATTTCCAATGCTTTAATATCACCAATTCGTGTACCATAAAAGGATGAAATATGTATAAAGATTTTGAAGCATTTTTATAAAATATAACGATTGATCCGTCTTTCAAACTTTATGAAAAAACCAAAACCCAATAAAAGTTCAACAATATTGAGACAATTTTGACAGAATGCTTTCTGATGGGTAATTTCTTCATTAAAGAAATTTTATTACCAAACTATTCTGTATGCTTGCGCAGAAAGTAATTCAATCAAGATTAATAATTGTCTTCCACTTATAAAGAATAAACTTTATTTGGTATCATTAGCTAGCAAAGCGTCACCTTTGATAGCTTAAGGTAACATACAAAGTATTGAAGTCGTCTCAAAGTTCAATGAGTGCAAACTGCCACTGGAGGCTTAACCACAAAAACCGTTAAATGCCTACGCCATAAAAAGTAGTTCTTATGTATTTCGGGAACATTGCAAACTCTGCATGCATGTTCATTCTATGCGTTTTTAGCTAACTTGAGCACATCGTTTTCAAATGACTCTGATCAGAGTCTACAAAGAAGTTGCAGATAGCAATTTAAAATTGTTAAAAATTCTAAAATATTTATCTCGTTAGGTAAAAAAAAATGTGGAAAATGAAGAAATTGCTTGTAACAAGCAATTTCATCATTTTCCACATTGTTTTAGCAACTATTTTCTTGAGGGGCGTAAAAGGGAGGATGAGTTAACTCCTTGGTTACTTTAACCCAGTTTCTTTATCATGATATCTTTTGACAAAGAAGATAACTGAACAAATCAATGCTTTGCTAGCTTACAGTACTTTTCAGTACTTTGATTTTACAGTATAGGCCTTGTTAATATAAGATATCGTGAATGAAGAGAATCTTTTTTTGTATTTGTGTTTCTGTTGTATGCGCGCGTCTGTGTTAGTGTTTGTTGTTGTTGTTTTTCAACAAAAGAAAAAAAACTGTTTTAAATGACGCATCTTCAATCGTTACACCGTAGGTGGTGCTGGCTTCACAATAATCCCATTACTAGACGATAAAATTTTAGATTTGTCCAAATTCAAAGAAATAAAAAAGGCACAGACGATATTTTATAGTTGATTCAATTTTGAAACGATTTTGTATTTGGGGGTAGAAAAGTAAGAAAACATTGTAGGTAACGAAGAAATTGCTTGTAACAAGCAGTTTCTTCATTTTCCACAATGTTTTACAAAGTTCGTTTGATGAGTAGCGTAAAAAGGCGGGATTATGTGGGATTGGGTTAAAGGATCCCCATAGTTCGATTCTAGGAAGCGGCAATGGAACGTTGGACTTTCGTTGGTCCACACCCATGGCATCCTATGATTGAAGATTAGGAGTCTGATGCGCTACCGACTGCGCTATGACGGCGGCCTTTAAGCCAAACGAAAATTTCTCGATTTGAATATATGTCTAACAAAAATTTCGAAATAATGTTGTTATCCGTCATACGAAAAGGGACATTCTGGTAAAATTCGAAAAGTATAGATCCTGATCCGACTGCACTGATTGTGAAGACTAATCGGTGTCGAATTATTCACTATTGGTAGATTTTCTGGAAATAGGATGGTAATTCTACCTAACTATACCCCCCCTCGAAATACTGTATCTAGTTGATCTCAGCCAGAACCTATCTCCTATTCAACTATTTTTTTTTTCCAGAAACAAAAACTTAGTAGGCAATATTCGCCTAATACAAATCCTTTAAGATAGAACAGAAACAAAAGGACAAGTAATTGTTTCGTTTTTTCAGTGGCTAGAAGTGACAACACTGTGTGGTAGAAATAGGAAACTTCCTCGAATGCAATTCAAGTCAGTGAACACAGAAGGAATGTGGAAAAACAACTGCATGCCCGTCAGCAAATACCATTGCGGTGCAAGACCATTGATTTACACATTTTTCTACTATCAATAAAAGCGATTAATCCGCCTACAGGATATCAAGATATTGCACTTATAAGGCGCGTACCTAACCACCCCTGTTTCATGTTATCCGCCAAACTACATGCTTTTCGAGCATCCAGTAGCTCATCTTAATTAGGTTTAAGATCAGCCACCCAATGGTAAAAGACAAATGTCGGAAAGGATATTCGCCGAAGCCGGGGATCTAATCCGGGACCCCATGACTAGGAGCCCTACACCCTACCACTGCACTATTGCCATGGCCTAGTATTCCTTTCGAACAATAACCTAGAATGTAATTGTAAGATCTTGTTGGTCAATCAAGTGTTTACACTAAAGGAGTTCATTTCAGACTTTTCCAAATTGTATTTTATAAATTATACTTTGTCTAGAACAGGTTTGGATATGTGACAAAATAAAAAAAATATCCAAGTTTTGATTACCACGATTTGTCTGGTTATTTCAGACGACAGTCGACCACCATGACACATGATTCGTCCGCTCGTTGGTAAGAACACTTTACTCAAATGGCGTGAGGAAAATTCTCGATTATTTGGAATCGCGACCTTCATAGATTTACAACCAGTGAAATGAAATACGATAAGAACAAAACATCGCATGCTTGATTTTCTTTCATTAAGTGACGGAAAAAAATTTCTCAGTTTTCCGGACTACCGACCTTCGTAGTTTAACACCTGGAGACGTAATTGGTTCTAAGGAAATATAATAATGAACTTGTTATGTCATGGAAAAACCGTGTTTTCTGAAAATCTCGACAACAATAAGTCGCAATCTGGAAAATTCCTCCTATTAAATAAACATATAACCTTGCAATCCCTCGTATTGACGTCCCGGAAGAAACATATTTAGAAAATATGCAGGAAAATGAATAAATGCTCTCAAGAAACAATTTCTCATTTTTTGTCAAAACGTTTCCACCCTTTTTGGTCTACTCTTTTCTTCTAAAATGCAATTTAATTCAGACCAGTCCGAAATCGTATCATCTAGAAACGGGTTGTATCAATATGAAATAAGCGCATGCGTGACCTTTCCAACCATTACACATGTGCGCCAAGTAAAGACTCAGATCAGCCTGTGCTTCCGGACAGTCTGATCAGAGTCTTCACTCTGTCCTCTGTAGATAGATACTGACCCAAAGCTTCTTTAAACAATCGGCGAATGGTCTAATTTCCCCGAATGGCTGTCCAGGGTGCCCAATGTGTGCGAGTCACACACATGCGAAATTGTTGGAAATGTCGCGCATAGGCTCATATGATATAGTGCTTCCTTGAACTTCAAAGACTATCATAATATATCTTCTTGTACAAAAGACCCGAGATTCCACGAAATGACATCGCCGGCATTCAGTAAAAAAATAATTTTTTTGAAAAGGAGATAGGATCTAGCAGAGGTCAATATGGGACAACTTGTTTGAAATGAAAATTACATTATAAGGTAGAATGACTTTCCTAAAAAAAGAAAACCTAAAGAGAATAAAAAAATTCAGCCTGTGTGTTTCACGGAGTCAATTCTGTTCGTATTTCCAAAAAGGCCCTTTTTCGATTGACAAATCACATGTATTTTAGCATCTTCCTCAAAGGCTCGTCTGTCGAAGAGGTTTATGTTGAAAATATGAATATTTACCATTTCTCTTTTTTCCAAATTTTGGACTGGTCCAATTTGAAAGCCTTTTAAGACGAAAATGAAAATTGAATACAATTTGAATAAAACCATATGTGCTAGAAAATATTTTGAGTACAGAGGAAAATGCTTATAACAAACAATTTCTTCCTTTTTCAACAACCTTTTCTTAAGCATGAAATCTCATGGGCGTAAAAGCCAGGGACTGTATGGGAAAGGGTTAAGGTTATCCTTCCTTAAAAACTGGATGAAACTAGAAATATAAGAGGAAAAACATTCAGAGGCTCCATGCTAGTTCTTAATCAATGTAGCACATTGCAAAAATGTGACAAGCATTAAGACCTCATTAGAGAACGGTCTGTCACGTAGGAAAATATAGCACTAGAAAACCATGCGTACTGAAATTATGAAATTAGGTGAACGAAATTACTGGAAATTGTGAGAGCTCCTGCCTATCAATAGGATTTAAAGAGATATTCGTTTAAAAAAAAAAATGAAAGAAATTGCTGCGATGAATTATCAATCTCTCTTAATTGCTTCCTCTTATCAACTTTTTTTTATCAATAACCAACAAGAGTCTAGTTTCTTCGAAGCAGATGACAGATTTAAGTATTGTAGAACAATTTTTCAATCGCGATGTCAAATAATCAGTCGACAAATGAAATCAATCATTTAGACCAGAAGTGAATTTTGAACTCCGAAAACTCGCCGCCATTTTTGTTTACCTATTCTATTGGTTTGGCGTCTCAAACGTCGTAACTGTAGCTTATTCAAGCTGTAGCTGCGGCGTGTAGGTCGCAAACCAACTATTCTACTTTTTGTTGCATTCTATTGGCCATAAATTTTGCAAAATATGGCTGTTTGAAATTGACGCGGGACATCCTGTTGGAGTTGGCGGGCGTGACTAAAGTAGTAAGTAGGCGGGGCCCCTTTAAAGCTAGCATTGTTTATACCTTAATTTTCTTTAAAAATCACCTACCAATGATTATTGTTTACTGCGCTTTAGTCCTTTGATTTTGACTTGATTTGTTACAGGATTTTATTCAGCAAGGTAAGGGTTAAATGCAAAAAATTCTACATCAACTTACAACATTATACATCAACTTTCTGCCAGTCCATCAATCCTAAATTCAACGTACAAGAACTGTAACACGCTTAATTGCTTAGTTTTTTCAGTTATTTAGTTCTGTCAGCCCATTCCCAAACAATAAAGCTTTTGGACACGCCTCAAGAAAATCAATTTGGAAAAACATTGTGTGTGAAGCAATTTCTTCATTTGACACAATGTTTCATACAGAAAGATGAAAGAATCTAAAATTTTATAAACTTTGAATATTTGTCTGCAACTCCTTTCAATTTGTATTAATTGAATGAATGGGGTTTAACGCCAATTTTAACAGTATTTCAGTCATATTGCGGCGGCTGGATCACCTAACAATGGATTCTTGGTATTTCTCACACCAGTAGTACCACTACTAGCCTCCAGCTGGTATCCCACTCAGGTTTACGATTATCCACCCATTGGTGAGAGACGAACCTCGGAAAGGATATAAGCCGCCGCCGGGAATCGAACCCGTGACATCCTTTGATTGAAGATTAGGAGTCCGATGCGCTTCCGACTGCGCTATGCCGGCGGCCCTTTCAGTTTGGACCATTCTAAAGTTTGTTGTCTGGTAATAGGTTAATTTTTATATTTTCTCTATAAGTAAACGCATATATGAACTTTTGAGTTCAGGAACAAGACCATTAGTGGCAGGATGTTGACACACATAATACGGGTGACGAACAATAAGTGAAATAACAAGCTGCAGACGTCATAATATTGAAAATTATGGAATGCTTTCAAGCGATAATTTGTCACCTAGGTAACTGGACGCGAATTACATTTTTCTAGGAAAATCACCAACTAACGTATTGTTTATCGGCTATGACGAATCCCCCACCAAATGATGATTTAATCTATTGAAAACTGAAACTACATATTTTTTTCTATATTTTCCAGTGATTTTTTGTAGAAATTAAAAAAACTAGTGCTTAGGTTCTGATTCACGTCAGAAGCGTAATAACGTCATACGTAGCATATTAGCAAGATTTTATCGGCGGGAGACCCAAAACTCGTAGCTACAGCTTATTGAAACTGTAGTTACGAGGTTTTGGTTACCCACCGACGGATTGTGATGTCACAGGAGTATTACGGAATCAACCTTTGTTGCTGTTCAAGTTCTCGTTCTGTATAAGAAGTAATTTCTTTGAGTTCTTCACAGGAGCTGAATACGTCAAATTCGTCAAGATTATCATCAAGGCGCTTGTGACCTATTCCCACACAATGTCGCTCTTTGACGCCTGTTGGATCATATTTGTAGCAAATCATATATGTAACACCTGTTACATATATGATCACATATGTAACATGTGTTACATATATGACTCGGAAATCAAGCATAAATGTAACATATTACGCCCCATATTTGGAAAGGAAGAAATTGCTTGTACCAATGCTTCATTCTCCACAATGACGAACAATTTTTGAATTCCACTAATTTGAAATTGTCGTCTGCAGCTTCTTTCAATTTGATCCGGTCTACAGTTTTGTTGTGTGGGAATGGGTTAATACTAATTCTGTCCATTTCGATTTCGACCAAAGTTTGTAGCTGAGAAATGCACATCATACGAGGTTGAGGCTTGAACCATTGACTTCCATAAAAAGCAAACAAACGCATAACAAACAAAACAAACAAACGTCACTTTCAACATTTTGTCCATACTACCCACGAAACTACAGCAACTACATAGTAATTCATTCGGACAGAGCCCTTCTAAATCCGAATCACTGTTTAACCAGGTAACATTCCATAAATTTTAGACCTGTCCAAATTTAATGAATTTGCGGACTAAACTTTAAGTTGATAAAATATTTACAACTATAACTATTTGAGTAGGAAACACTGTTAAAAATATTGAAATCTCTTGTTACAAGCAATTTCATCAATTTCCACTATGCTTTCCCAAAGCTTTTCCTTGTTGGCGTCTAAAAGGTTGGGTTGTGTGGGAATGGGCAAAATGCAAATGTTGGAGCAATATAGATGCCCGTTTTTTATTATCTGCCAGAAGAAAATTTCACCCTGTTTTCTTGGAAAGTACAAATTACTCACTAGCTTATCATCAGTGTGAAAAAGATAAGGCAGTGAAACGTGGATTGGGTGTAATGAGACACGCAAACAAACAAGCTTTTTTTTCGAAAACAAATGATAACCCTCGTAAGATAACCATTTTCATTGGTCTGTCGGACTACTACGTCAACCAATCAGAGCCAGGTTTGTAAAACACGTCAGAATAGGTCTGATTCCAGGAACTGTAGAAACTTCTAATTAAAGATTATTTGTTTTTCAACCTGACAAATTTCCCAGAATTATTACTGCTTTACCGTGCAATCAGTGTTCGATGGTCTCCACATGTATTGACCAATTATTGACCAATTCCTTGTCATGATGAACCCGTAATACCCCGATTTTGGCAGGAGGTGTAGGCAAAGATAAGCCTGCACTTATGTGCAGTTTGGTCTTAGTTTACACCTCCTATTTGCAAATTTTTTGCCAGAGTTTTGAATGAAATTTTCAAAAGAAATTTTGACTATTGAACAACGAGTATTGCAATTGTTTTCAGCCCTTTGATTTTAATGCAATTCCAAAATGGATTTTAAAAAGCATGACAAGGGTTTAAAACCGACCCAATTTGAAAAGAATTACAGAAGACACTTAATATTCTGTTTGATTCGATAAGTAAGTATGAAATAGAGTATTATTTTGAGAAAAGCAGAAATTGCCTGTACAAGAAAGTACTCATTTTCCAACAATACCCCCTTTCTTTCTTCATAGCGTCACAATGCGGAAATTATATGAGCGCGTGCGTGACATTTCCAACCATTACATATGTGCGCCAAGTAAAGACTCAGATCAGCCTGTGCATCCGCACAGTCTGATCAGAGTCTTCACTCTGCGCTCTGTAGAAAGATTCTGACCCAAAGCTTCTTTAAACAATCAGCGAATGTTCTAATTGCCCCGAATGGCTGACCAGGGTGCTCAATGTGTGCGAGTCACGCACATGCGAAATTGTTGGAAATGTCACGCAGGGGCTCATATAGTAATTGGGTAATGACTTCGATTTTTTGAGAAGAAAAACTTAAGTATGCTTGGTTATTGCATGATAACGATACTTTTTGAACCCATTCCCACACGATCCATATTATTACGTCCATCAAAAAATACTTTGGAAAGCATCGTGGAAAATGAAGAAATTGCTTTTTCCACAATGTTTTTTTATCTCAATAGACAATGAATTAAGTATGGATTGAAAACGCATTACCACTCTCTGAGTGCTGTAGTACAGTACTTCAGGCCAGTAGCCTGATCGAAATAAAAACCATGGTTGATAGATTGAATGGGATTTAACGCCGCTTTTACAGTATTAAAGTCATATCGCGGCGGCTGGAACAACTAACAATGAATTTCTGGTGTTTCTCACATCAGTGCTACTACTACATCCTTTCCTAGCCTCCGACTACTAACCCACTTAGGTTAACGATTATCCACCCATCGGTGAGAGACAAATGTCGGAAAGAATATGTGCCGCAGCCGGGGATCGAACTATAACAAAGATGGACTTATAACAATGATGGACTTCACTTTAGGGCTTCTTACTACCTGACTTTGAAAGCACAGCTTTGTGTCCGCACAAAGATGCGCTCTTTCCTAATAGATCCGTTTTGGTGGTTTCAGATTTTATGTTTTGGGGAGGTGTCTCATGGGGGAACCAGGAGACCAAACAATGTTACGAGTACGGAGTGGTACGCATCACAAGGCTACTGTAAGGCATTTTCATTAATATGTGAAGGTGACCTTGATGTTTCGTACGAAAAATATTCCTCATTTTCATGGAGGCGTTATATTGGGGCCGCGGCCACGGCGCAGTGGTAGCGCATAGGACTCCTAGTAAAGGGGTCCTGGGTTCGATCCCCGGTCGCGACAAATATCCTTTCCGACATTATCCTCCCACGAATGGATGGATAATCGAAAACCCAAGTGGGATGAGCACCTGGAGGCTAGGAAAGGATGTATATATATTTATGGGTACCTATCATAATATATAATATGTCTTATTGTTTATATGATGTATAGCAGGGTATTTTCAAACGGTGAATTAATTCATTTTGTCGAAAGCCGATGAGTGTATAATCTGTAGTTACGACAATTTTACACACATCGACGACTTACTTTTCTGTTCGACACAGAAATTTTTTTTCATTTTTTTTCTAAATCACTAATCCTGGATTACCTCAGCTAGGGGCGCCTTTTCTTCATTTCTTAACCATTTTTTTCTAGAATTGCCTGGTGGTCCTTTTGACGACTGGAAGATTCAGATGTAATTTTAAACCTTTTTAACCCTTTCCTGTATAATCACTGGTTATTACGTCCATGCAATTTTATACTTAAGAAAATATTGTGTGAAAGAAGAAATTGCTTGATTCAAGCAATTTCTTCTTTTATCACAATATTTTCTACCACATAGAATGGTTTTGTTTCAAAATACACTCACTTTTCATTGTCTTCTGCAAAATGTTTCAAATTGGGCCAGTCTAAAATTTCGAGAAACAGGAAAGGGTTAACCCATTCCCACATGACAAAAGTTTAGACTGGTCCAAATCCAAACAAGAGCACCGCCTACTGGTGCCTACGCTCGGCTATCGGGTGCTGGATAGTGGATAAAATGTATCTAGAGTTATCCCCCTTGATAGTATAGGTGGCTCTTTTGATAGTGAACAAGTGTGCCAAGTTTCAAGTGAATGCCTTTAGTAGAACCAGAGATTTCACAAAATGACAAAGATTTCGCATGACGACGACGACAACAACGATGACGACGACACCAAGGCTATAGCAATACCTCGGTTTTTCTCCGAAAAAGCCGTGCTAAAAGGTGCAAATGACATTTTTCAAGTTGATGGATTGTATCGTCTTTTTGGATAGAAAATATTGTGGATAAAGAAGAAATTGCTTGTTACAAGCAATTTCTTCATTTTCCACAATGTTTCCAGCGCTTTTTTCCTGAGGGTCGTAATAAGGAGGAAATTTGTGGAACTGGGTTAAACAAAGTTACTCAATAGAAACTCTTCAACTTGATATGAATAGTCTATCTCTTGATAGTAAAATACGGCGGGTATATCAAAGAGTGCAAAGGTTTTGACGTACAAAAAGTTGAACGAGTAATTTTTGTAGGTAGGAGGGTCTGGAACTTATCAAAAGTGTTCAGGTTTTGCAATGACCCAATTAAATATTTTGCATTGACGTAAATCGCTTCTGTTCTCTAGCAATTGTAAATGATTACAGACGTTGTAAACTCGTAAACCTAGAAAATACTGCTTTATCTTTTTGATATCATGGCTAATAGCCTCGTATAAAAAGAAAACTGTATCGAAGAATCATTTACGTGTAACTAATCTGTTTTCTACATCATGTGGTGAAAGTAAATCGTACGGACTTAACCCATTCCCTCACAGTGGTACTTTCTGTCGCCCCTATGGAAAAACTATCTGGAAAACATTGTGTTAAATGAAGAAATTGCTTGTAACAAGCAATTTCTTCATTTAACACAATATTTCCTATCCAGAAATTTGAAGAAAAAAAACCTAACTTGAATTGCATCAGTTTTACATTGTCGTCTGCAAATCCTTTCAATTTGGACGAGTCTAAAAATTCGTCGTCTGGTAATGGTTTAAAATTCGTACAATTTGATTGATGCTGGTAACGCTCACTTACCTCTGAAATGGCAGTTCAACTGAGGTAATAACGCCTTTTTTATGTAAATCCATAGGTTAGAGCCAAAACATCGGTGTTTTTGGACTAACCCGACGCTATGTGCCAGGGACATAAGATAAAAGGCCCAATCGTTTAACGGCGAATTAATTGTCGTAGCTACAGCTTGAATAAAATGTTGTTACGACATTAAAGTCGCCAAACCAGTAAGAAAAAATTAAGACATATGTTGGAGTTCAAAGGTCATTTTCGGTCTAAGTGAATTAATGGTCAATCGATTTATCGATTTTTTGATGAACAGCGGCGATTCGTCAATTGACCAATCGCAGCCGTCAATCTAGGAATCAATCGACCAATCAATCTATTCATTCAGCCCGCAGATTTGAACTCCAACATTAGCCGCCAATTCATTTGAAACAATTTTGTTGGTTTGACAAATTAAACGTCGTAACTTGTTCAAGCTGTAGTTACGACGTTTAGGTCGCCAACCAACTACACGTATTTCACGTTCTTGTTACAAGCTACCGGCTATGAGTTTTGCAAAATAACACCAATCTAAAATCGAAGAGGAGCTTCCTGTCGGAGTCCATTGACGGAGGCCAAAAGCGTCAGTGGGCGGGGCCAGCGATTGGTAAATTATTGATAGATTGCTTGATGGGTGTAAGTGTCTTTGTATTATGAAGAAGTTTATATCAGCATTACCTTGTTTTATCATCCCACTAACGATTTGCTATTTTTGACAGTGCCATGGTTGCATGATAATAGGTATAGCTATATACAGTGGTTGAATCGGATTACAAGTACATTGTTGTTATTCGAGAAGTAGGTCTCGAAACTAGCCCAGGAGAATGAATAATTGGCTCTGCAAAAAGCGACAAAACATTCGATGATCTAGCAGCAAGGTCCTAAGTCTGAAACACTTACGATAATTTTTCTGTCGAACGCCGATTTTGTATTATTTCTGATTTACTTATTATTTCTTAGTTCCAGAAGGGTAACTTGGCTGGTCGCTGGCCAGGTCCGCAGCCCCCGTAAGGTAGTTCGACTTGGATATTAACCCTTTCCTGCTTTTCAAAATTTTAGACCTGTCCAAACTCGAAGGTTTTGCAGACGACAATTTAAAGTGGATTGACGTTGAAAAACAAACATTCATTAGGGTAGAAAATATTGTGGAGAAAAAAGAAATGGCTTTTTACAAGCAATTTCTTCTTTTTCCACAATATTTTCTTCAGTATAAAACCACAGGGGCGTACAAACCAGGGATTGAACTGGAAATGGTTTAACCCTTGTCGTGCTGAACCCGGTATTATCCGGCATTGGCAGAAGGTGTAGAGTAAGATCAGCCTGCACATAAGTGCAGTCTGATCTTGGTCTACACCTCCTGCTTGTAATTTTCCTGCCAGAGCTGTTTATGAATTGATTTCTGAAAGAAATATTGATTTTTGAACAACAAGTTCTATCAATGCTTTCAGCCCTTTGATTTTACAGCAATTCAGTGAGGTTATTTATACAGCATGACATGGGTTAAGAAGTTAGTTTACAAAACCTATGGTCAGTAACGTGCAACAAAACAAACAACGAATTCTTTCCTTTGAATAAGCTGTAATTACAACATTTAGGTCGCCAAACAATGAAAGAATCTTCACATAAAGTTCGACCAATGTCAGAGTTCAAAGTTCACCTCCGGTCTAAATGAATGATATGATTGGTCTATGGAATGTTTGATTGACAGCGGCGATCCGACAATTCAACAGAGTTGTGTTATTGTGATATATTATCTAGCGCTTTTTATCTGTATTTTTAATAAAGCAACGTTTCTTGTAAATATAATGCAACGTGGTCTTTAAGTGCTTACTTCTCCACAAAGCACGATGTTTCACAATTATAAAACAGCACAAAAAGTCATTAAATCAATGCGCAATGACGTAGTTTGAGACATGTTTCAGTTTGTAAATACACCGCGTTCAAGGAAAAGGTAAACAAGCACCGCGTTCAAGGAAAAGGTAAACAAACTGAAGTATTTCAGGGATAAATGTAAACTAACTTTATCATGCATATTGCGACAGATTCGTTCTACAAATTAAATACCAGTCGAACGTACATTTAAGACAACTTAGAATGAAATTGGATAACGTCCCTTTTAGTAGTTCGATCAACGTAAGCAATGGATAGTAATGGTTCTTTGAACGGAACACATTATGATGTCACACATGCAACTTCCGAGAATCCACGTGCCAGATAGTACAAGTACTAACAAACAAGTATCAAGATATCCGCCAAAGTAAAGATTTGCCATATCGTTCCGTCTGCGTGCATTATGCAAATTGCTTGTTTGTTCGTGACCGAAGTAACGCTACAGTACGGCCTTTTGGAACGCTGCACAATGCTGTCATGCCCTCAACCGGAATCTTGGAACTACTGTCGCAAAGCTTCGCATGATTAGTAGCCCGTGTTTTATCTAAACCACCCAGTCCCGCATTTTTCGTGCGCTGCAAATATATATGTCTAGAAATCATTTTTGAGAAAAGGAGAAATTGCTTGTAACAAGCAATTTTTCCTTTTCTCACAATGTTTTCTAACATTTATTGACCATTCTTTTCCAAAAAATGTTGCTCTTTGAAACTTGTCTGGGACCTGTTTCAATTTTGATAAGTCTGAAATTTTATCGAATGGTAATGAGTTATTGGAATTATTGTCACGTTATAAATGAAATGTAAACAAACTAAAGTGTTTCGACAACACCTGTAAAAAACAAGAAGAGCAAAACAAAAATCTCCACGCGGCCACCTGTTTGAACGTTAATTGATAGATCGCTAGATCCGCCCACTGAGCTCCGACAGGAAGTTCAACTTAGAAATTAAATGGCAAATTTATAATCATTAACGAGAACCATAAAAATGAAATGGCAGGATGGCCTTAAACGTCGTAACCACAGCTGGAATAATCCATAACAAAAGTGACACTAGAAAAATACCGGCCCATGTCACAAATTGATTCCTGTTTAAATAAACAATTGGATTGATCGATTGTTTGTTTGATAACGGCGATCTATAAATGACCAGATGACAGAATTTACCGCTCAAAATTGGTCAGAGAAGATTAGTTGTGCGTGCAAATTTAAAGATATTTTGCAAGAAGGGTGAAACATTTTGAGAGAAGAAAAACTGCTTGTTAAACCCCAAAATGATTGTGATCTAAAATATTAGGCATTATTTATTTTCATAAAACCTTGCAAGAAAAGAAAAGAAACGTTTTTAACTTGCATTCTATGCCTTGGAAAGAAGAAAAAGATCTTGACAAGCAATTCCATATTTTCCTCAAACTTTTTATCCTTGAAAGTTATTACAGACTTCTATACAAAGCCCATCGGTATAAACTTAACACCATTGACTCTTTCGGTGGATTCGGGATAACTCGAAAAGTCGGACATTGTTGGGTTAATACCGCGAAAGAGTCAATGAATTTCTAAAGATACGTTTTCATAGAATGTGATCCAATGATTTTACAATTTCCCAAGATAGATGACGAGGCGTAATTCCGACATGTTTTGTATGCAAATGATATTCATAACGAAGCTGTTTGTCTGAATACCAAGGTCATTTTGTAAAGTCGGTAACATATGTTGAAAACATTTAATGTAGAAGTTTAATTTTCGAAACAACAATAAATATCTTTGACTACAATGCTTATGGTGATAAAATATTATTCTATAATAATAACAACAACAACAAGTAGTAGCAACAGAAGTAGTTATGAAGTAACAGTATCAACATTAGTAGTTATGATGTGACCAGAAACAGAGGTGGTGGCTGCACCGTCAAACCTGATTGCCCGTCCACCTTTATTAGAGCTCCACCTACACGACTGGGTCATAAACCAATTACCAGACGACAAATTTCAGACTGGTCTAAATTCAAAGCGGTTGCAGACGACAATTTCAAGTTGGTGAGAAGTCGGAATCATTTCCATTCAGAGTTAGAAAACATTGTGAGATATGAAGAAATTGCTTGAGTCAAGCAATTTCTTCTTTTCCACAATGTTTTCCCATCTAGTTTTCTTTAGGTTTGTAGGAGCGTTATCATATGGCAAAGAGTTAACAGACATCCAAAGCGGAAAAAGATCCTGAACGCTTCCAATGACATGTTGACAGCGAATAAGACAATAATAAATGAATAAATAATTAAATATATTAGTAGTAGTAGCGGTAGTGCAACAAAACTAAAATATAGAAAGCGACCAGCACCTCGTAACTGCAGCTCGAAATCAGTTTTATCGATCCGAAGGCGACAATGTATCACGTTACAAATGCGCTGGCTAAAAGGTTGAAAGGTTAAATTTTTGTATGTTATATGGCGTATTATGGCTGTAACACTCACAATTGTTGTGATTTTAAAGGTTTTCGTTTGTAAACAAGTCCCCGGTGAAGTATAGACCAGGTAGAGTTCAGCCAAATGAGACTGCCAGTGACGAAAGTTTGTGTCTTCATGTATTAACCAATTAAAACCCTGTTTAAACATCATTTAGGTAAACAGCGTATACACGTGATTTTCAGTCTTGAGTGGCTCTTTTACACGAGGTTTGTTTAGTCCATGGACGAGATTGTAGCAATGGGTCCAGCCCAACATCCTACATAAAATTCCATGGGAAAGATTACTCAGTTTTAAGAAAGCAGACAGATTTATTATTCAGCCCCCAGGAATAACCAGACATGCAGATGCAAGACAAAAGTACAGTAAATGGAATGTGGGGGAATAAAATACGTGAACAATTTTCACAATTCGCGATTTCTAAACAAAACCCTTTTTTCTCTGTTACCCTCTTTTTCGAAATGTTGTGAGGAGGTCGATAATTCATTGGAATTTACGCCGCTTTCAGTCAAAGGTCTTACTACCCAACTCCTGAGATATACTAGAGAAAAAATAATTGCGTATACATTTGACCTTACACTGTAGAGCTGAAACAAGGACTTATTTATCATATTCCGACACAATCCCGCTTTTCGGCTCCCCAAAAGAAATAAAGTAGCTTTTGAAAACATTGTGGACAATGAAGAAATTGCTTATTAAAAGCAATTCCAAAATTATCCACAATGTCTTCTATCCCATAAGACAAAGATTGTTAACATACCATCAACTAAAATTTTCTATTTGGACCAGTCTAAACTTTGTTGTCAGGTGATGGGTAAAGAACGACCCTTACACAGGTAAAAATAATCAGGTAAGTCATTTTGTTCTTAACAAGATTGTCCCTATTGCTGTGGAAAAAAAGGGATAAATGAAAGTCCTTACTCAGATTAACCCGCCTGATTGGATACGACCGCTCGAGAAGCGCTAAAAGTCGACCTTATCTAGCATCGAATACCTCACAATCTGACCAGGGTCGAGCCTTCGCTCTTGATAAATTTCCTTAATCCAGAATGGTCATTCTACCTTACAAATATGTACCCTAAGTACTGCATCTATCAGATATCTGTTGGATTCTTTCTCATTCAAAATTGTTTGTCATGAGGTGTTCCCTGCAGATTTAAAAAAAAAAATATTCTGAATGTTCTAATTTCAAGGCTGCCTTAAAATAAATTAAATTCTGAAGCACCTTGTTTGAATTTCCTGCGATTAAGAGAACTTTTTTTTTCATTTTTTTTCTGAAATTTCTATTTGTCTCATTTTGCTAGACGAGTCATGAATTTGCATACTGCAGTAGATCTATGCAAATCAGGGATTCATTTACGCCAGCTTCGAGGGCGTTAACCTCAACACCCTTTTCAATATGTAAACATAGACTGTTCTCTGAAGCATGGCGAACAAAGTTTGATAATTTACGGTTTGCCGGCCACGCCCACTGACCTTCGACATGTCAGTTAGACAGAGGTAAATAACGACAATATTTTGAGGTCAGGGAGGCAACTGACCTAAACGTCGTAACTACATTAATCAATGAGCTGTAGTTATGACGTTTACATTGTAATACCTACAACATTGTATAACATAGTTGTCGGGTATCAATTTCAGTCTAAATAAATGATTTGATTGACCTATCGTTAATTTTTTTTTTTTTGATAATTTTTTTAGAAACGGCCACCCGTAAGTTGAATTGATTGAAGTTATATCAAACCGGAAAAAACACTTTCAATTCTCTGCAAATTAAATTTAAGCTAGCGATAATGAATTATGAAATATCCTGTATCGCCGGCGAGCTTCAGACGCGATTTGCATAGTAACAGAACAGAACATTTTATTCAATAGACGTGTACAAAGTATAGCTTTCTGCAGGCACATTCACATGACAGTTGATGGTTTAACCCAGGGTTTAGAAAACACAGCGGAAAATGTGCAACCGTCGGAGTCGATTTTTTTCCAACTGTATAAGGTGGTGTAGAACAAGAGATAGAACAAGATGTGTTTGTGAAACACCATGCGCCCGAAACAGGAATTCTTTAGAAACGGGTGATTTTTATTGTTTTTTTCTTTGTTTTAGGAAAAAAAGGGTTAAATTTTTTACCTTGGCCTTTCTGAAATGACCTTCCCCAGTTGCGCCTTGTTGAGACCTATCTACATACCAAATATTAGCATTGTAACTTAATCAGGGTTGAAGTTATAGGAAAATGTTTAGTTGGCAGGTTAAGTTTGGCAGACAGACAGACAGACAGACGGACACCGGTAAAAGAATATGCCCCCGATCTATCGATGCGGGGGCATAAAGATACACCGCTGAAAACTGTTTCAATTAACTACATATTTCTATGCTATGATTGTATCTTCTTCGCCGTTTTTACATGTAGCTTTAGATAAAATTCTTTGTGAATCTATATGAAATTTCCTTAAGATCATTCTCTTTTTCTGCTTTACAGATAATGAAACCCCAGTTGTGTAGTAGTTTAGATAGTATATTTATAATCAGGTCTTTTAGAATCAAAGTACTGAAAAGTACTGTAAGCTGGCAAGCGTTCATGATCAGGAAACGAAGTTAAAGTAACCAAGGAGATAACCTATTCCCACACGATCACTCCTTTTACGTTCCCAAAGTAAATAGTTGTGGAAAACAATGTGGAAAATGAAGGAATTGCATGTAACAAGCTTCTTTTCCAATTTTCCGCATTGTTTTCTACCTGAAGAGATACAAATTTTAGAATTTTCAACAATTCGAAATTGTCGTTTGCAAATTCTTTGAAGATCGATGTGCATGAGTGAGTTAAAATACCTAGGAGATGAACTTGCATGCAGAGTTTGCAATTTTTCTGAAAAACATTAGAACTACTTTGTTTGGCGTAGGCATTTAAAAGATTCGGTGTTTAAGCCTCCAGTGGCAGTTTGCACTCGCTGAACCTTGACATGACCTCAAAATTGTGTCTGTTCACTGAAGCTATCAAAGCTGATGATTTGCTAGCTAAAACTCGGTGCTAGATTGGAAGTTACGTTGGTCAGAGTCGCCGGTCGGACAACAGTTGAATCAATTAAATTGTTTTTTAAATCGACTTAAAATCCCAAATACAAATTTAAATGAAACGATCTCGAAAATTAATGATATGCACTAAATGTTCAACAAAGGCGATAAAATATTTTTGTTTCAAAGAAGTGCCATAAACCAAACGAGGGCCTTGTCCGATAGTTTAAAATGGCAATATTCCGCTGAACAACGGTTTTTCTCTTTCAACAATAAAGAAAGCAATGACTCTTTAATCGACCTCAGGAAAATGAGAAAAAACGGGGTCAATAACATACATGTTTCACTTGATTACAGCGAACAATGATAGAGCTTTATATACGCTATCTATTTAAACATCTACAATTGGGGTCAACGACTAACTACTAACCCAATTTTGTCCGAGCTTGACCCAAATTTCGAGATGACGTTCACCTTTCATGTATGTATTTTTGCATGCCTGAACTGCCAAGTGTTAATCTCTTGTTATAAAGCAATTTCTATTTTTTTAACATTCTTTTCTCGAGCTTTTCTCTTTAGGGTCCGAAAATGATGGCTTGTGGGCGAGCTAAAAAGCTATATTTGAATAAAGCTTTATTTACGATATTTTGCTCTCCCACCGATGATAAGGTATTGTGGAAAATTTGTGGAAAGAGGAGCCGATCGTTGTTGGTCCATTACTTTTTGTCGCACAATGTGTTCTAAGCTTATTTCTTTCAACCCTCTTGTTGATTTAGATCAACTTTTTTCAAAACATTTCTCCGACCATCGCTGCACAGGTAGTTACGTTTGCATCATTACACGCCTATGCGCTCAAGAAGTATTGTAATAGACGGATAAATTGCAACGCCCGTTGATCTTCGACAGGTACTTCGACTAAGATAGAGAATAGCGTTAGTTTGTAAACTTTTGGTCAGTTTTGGTGTTACAAAGAGAATAATAAAAGGAATTTTGGATCGGCGAGTTAGTAGTCGTAGCTACAGCTAAAATAAGCTGTAAATATGACGTTTAAGTCACCAAACCATCAAGGTGCGTAAAAGAAATGTTGGAGATCTACATCCAGGACCGGTCTAAATCAACGTTTTAATTGGTCAATCGACTTTTTTATTGTTATCACGCAATCCGTCAATTTTACCGTAGCAAGACGATAATCTGTAAATCAGTAAAAGCAAAATGCAGCAAAGTTAAACACTTGCATGCAAGAAATCGTGAAACCTATTGTAACCTAGACCTTTAAGTTATAAAACGAACTCTTGACTTATATAAGATATCAAATCTAGGTAAGTTTAAAATATAAGCTATACAAGGTCTTTTTATATTATATAACCAGAGGGGTTAATATTAAATTCGACACCATAACTGTGTAAATGGCTATATATACACAAAAATTTGAGCGTATCGAGCAGTTTTGTCGACTTATGCACCTTTTAACCCTTTCCTGTACAATCCCTTGTTTTCACGTCCCTGTGAATTTATACTTGAGAAAACATTGTGAGAAAAGAAGAAATTGCTTGTTACAAGCAATTTCTTCTTTTCCCACAATGTTTTCTAACCTGTAGGTCCTTACTTTTCAAAATTGCTAACACTCTAATTGTTGTCTGCAGCTATTTTCAAATTGGACTGGTCTAAAATTTGAAAAACGGGAAAGGGTTAAGGACGTTATGCATCGCAGAAAGACTAATACGTTTAAATAAATCAGGTTGATCTAAACCGCTAATACAATTGGCCAATCGAGTGTGTCAATCATGGAAACAATCGACCAATCAAATCATTCATTCAGCCTGGAATAGAATTTGAATTTTGAATTCCAACATTGGCCACCATTTGTGTAAAACATTTTTTTTTGGCGACTTAAACGCCGTAGTTACAGCTTATTCAAGCTGTTGTTACGACGTTTACATCGCCAACCAACCATTTTACCATTTTGTTACATGCAACTTGCTATAACTTTTAATGATTACGCATTATAAAATCGAAATGTAAATTCCTGTCGGAGTCAGAGAGAAGGGCCTTCAGAATTAGTATGCGGTGCCTGCGATTGGTCAATTGCCACTGTACACTCCTCTGCTACAGAAAAAAAAAGAAAGAAAGAAAGAGGACAATTAAGAAAGAATATTTCAAGGCTATAAGCTCCGTGTTGTATACCATTAGAAGTTCAAACACCTTACGTACCAGAGGTCATCTAGAGGGTTGACGACCTAAAAGCGACTTCACTAATCAAAATCAATAGCCGGGGAGATCTGTTGGTCTCAGCATTTTGATAACTAAATATGACATTTTCCTTGATTAACAATAACAACTTTCTTTTTCAAAAGAAATAGAGACTAATCAAGCTGAAAAACTGCGGACAGGCAAAACATCGTTGATATAGGATTTTACATTTTTGAAGCCAGTCGAGAAAATCGTATCGTTTTTTTCGGTGTGTTTTTCAAGAAGTTCGATTGTCAGTCTTTTTTTTTATATATCGCAATATTTTGTTTAGTTCGTTGATTAGTACCGTCTGTGAGCTTCAAAAACAACGTATTTCGCGCAGGCTGACCAGGATCGACACTATTCGAACGTCCCAGATATCATTTTTGGAATGACGATATATAACACATTGTACAATTATCATTACAATATTCGAAAACTTGCACAATTTATTTGTTCTTCTTCAGGTGATCACAATATATTTTGTGCATTTACGAACAGTGTACTACAAAAGTCAATTTGCATAATTATGCACACAGACTAGTCATAGACTTCACTACTTGGCCATCTTTCTCGGGTTCAGGATGCCAATACACTATGGAGCGATTCCCTCTTAAACCTGCTTTTAACAAAGCATTTGCCAAGTAGGGGTACCATCTGAAAAATCATGCGCAGAATTGGCGGTACCATTTGAGACAAAGCACGTGCAAAGTGGGATACTATTATTTTGATAAAGAACGTGCAAAGTCGTGTACTATTTGACAAAGCATGTGCAAAGTCGGGTACCGTTTGATAAAGCACGTGCAAAGGAGGGTACTATCTGCAAAGTGGGATATCATGCTGCAAATGTTCGGAAACCCATTATCATCCTCAAAGAAGGACAAATTTGCAGTTAGCCGTTGACAGATATACGGCTATCAATGAAAAATCGATTGATCGATCAAACAATTCATTAAGATCGAAAGTGAACATTTTATCAAGCAGTTTTGTTGTTTTGTGACTCCTGCTGATTTAACCTACGGTAACAATGTATACGACGCCAACCAATGAAATTCCGTTTATTTCAATCAGTTTCATTTTAACATCGAACTTACTTCGTGGCGTCCACGAAGTGAGTTCGATGTTATAATGAAACGGATTAAAGACTTACACAAGACTTGGTTTAGATGGGCAACTTAAAGTACAGGTAAACTAAACGTATTCGCGTAAGGTGTTTACTTTATAAGTTTTATTGGTCCCTTTGCTCTTATTCGTTTATTTCATTTAAGAGATATTCACAGAAAAAAATCACTTAATATGAAAAAGTCATATGAGCTTAGAGTGTAAGGTGAAAATATTTTATTTAAATAATGTATGTATATTAAAAAAGGAATAAAGTTTCAGGTCTGCATATTATATTTAGGAAATGTGTTAAGTTATTAAGTCGCCGTATCATTAATGTAAGGATTAAAGGTTTACGGGTTGTTTTTAAGTCCGGATTAACCATAATAAAAATTTATTTTTGTATTCAAATGTGAATCGTGATAAAACAATGATCAGCACCAGCCGTTCTAAGCCGTAAAGAAAAATGAATAAACAAATAAATCAATGTATGAAACTGTAAAAATCGAGGAAATCAGAATCGGTTTGCAAATGTGGTAAATGAAGTAAATTGTTAAAGATAAAAATGAAAAAGATTGTGCGCATTTTACGACATGATTTAACACATGATAAGTTTGTCTCTTGGGTTAAATGGGGTTTAACGCCACTTTTAACAGTATTTCAGGCATATCGCAGCGGCTGGGGCACTTAATCATGGATACCTGGTATTTCTCACACGAGTACAACCATTACATCCTTTCCGGGCCTCCAGCTGCTCATCCCACTTAGGTTAACGGTTATCCACCCATTGGTGGGAGACAAAACTTTGAAGGATAATTACCGCGACCGAGGATCGAACCCGGGACCCCATGATTAGGTGTCGGACGCGCTACGGCCAGCACATGATAAGTTATTACTTGAATATGGCTTCCAAGCGATTTCGACTGTGACCATGAATTCTGCTAGGAGGTCAGATTTCAAAGTATAATTTTATCATCATCAATTGCTCAAAATGTTCGACGCCGAAAACAAACTTTTAAAAAGGCCTCTGTTAGCAGTATTTCGGTCATAAAATAGACGTATACTCGCCCAATCCTAAGTTGTTCGAACCCATTAGAATCATCTCAATGAGACGATTCTAATGAGTTCAAATAACATAGGATTTAGTTAGTTTTTTTTTTCTTTTTTGGCAAATTCTTAACTTCTCAAAAGTGCATGCTCATGCTTTGGAAAGGGAATTTGATTATGGCCGCTTGATAGAAGTCGTTCATCAAGATTGGTTGTAATATAAATATATCGGTCAAACATCCTCATTTATTTTCGTAGCACTGCATATCGCCGAACCTCCTTCCCAAAATCGGATGAGATCATACTAAAGCCAGTCTGACAATACCGATGGGCCCATATCGCTCCAGAGTAAATACTAAACGTAATTAGAACAGTTTTAAAAGGCTTTGTTTTGGTGTTATTTGTCTTTAATGTTATTTGCCTCATATTTTATTTCAAGGGTATATCATAGACCTTGAATTAAGACACGTAATTGAAAGATTAGGAAGTGATCTTTATTTAGACCAGGAACTCGGTACATTTGTATTTCATTCTTTAAACCATTCCCACACAATGACGCTTTTTGGTGTCCATCAAGAAAAATGATTCGGAACACATCATGTAAAGTGAAGAAGTGCTTGTAACAAGCGATTTCTTCATTTTTTCACAATGTTTTATTACCATAAAGCTGAAAAAATCTAAAATTTCATAGTCGTTAAGTTGTGTGCTACAACTTCTTTAAAAACTTGTCTAAAATTTTACTGTGCGGTAATGGGTCACATTTTGAACACAGGCTTTTGCGCGAGGTAATTTGGGTCTAAACAAAGCTAAACAAAAATATGAAGGTGTAGCATTAGATCATCTAGCACATTTCGCTGCCTGGCATCATGATGCGCAAGTATCAGCCTAGAACATCTACAACTGACGGATCGCTGGCACCGCCCATTCTTCTCCGACAGGAAGTTCAAGTTAGATATAAAACGGCGTTATTTTGTATAATTTGCATTATGGTCAGTAGCATTTCATTGAAATAACATGGTAGGCTAGCGACCTAAACGTAGTAACTACAGCTTGAAAAAGCTACAGACGACAATTTCATGTTAATGGAATTTTTTTCGCCCTCTTTGGGTGAGAAAACATTGTGGAAAATGAAGAAATTGCTTGTATCAAGCAATTTCTTCATTTTTTCACAATGTTTTCCAAGAGAAGTTAATTTATTCACGTGCTTCTTTGTTATCACCAGTACTAGCATGGGGATCCGAAATATTCAGTCTATAGACACCCACGCTACTAGCGGCGCAGTCGAGATTCGAACCTGCAACCCTCGTGTTCTCTCAGATTTCTAGTCCGCCACCCAAACACTGAGCCACGAAGAACCAACCTTGCTTTAAGACTGGTCACTAACATGACAGCGACGGGGTAAATAAGGTTAAGATAAACAAACAATTGAAATGAACCTAAATACTGCTTAAATTTAAAATAGGTTTAAAGTATAACAACTCGGTCAGGTTAAAAAAATCACAACAATACCAATTATAAGACATTTTACAAGATCGGATTAAGCAACCAGCTTATTAATGTATAATTGTATTGTATTTAAACATTACTCGAAATGATATTTGCTCATAACAACCAATTCTTTTGCTCTTAAAATGTTTTCCGTTTCTAGCGATTGCAATTGTTAAAGAAAAACAATGTGATTAACAAACTTAATTAAAGTCGACCAGTCCTTTTAAGCGACCAATTCCAATAAACGGCAATAAACGAAAGTTTTTTTTCTAAAAAAAACAAAAAACAAAAACAAAAAAAAAAAAAAAAAAGAAAACACTGGAGAAGTGAAGGCATTTATCTAAAAACGCAATATCATAACTAAATCCTATGCTGTTGGAACTCATTAAATTAGTCTCAATGAGACGATTCTAACGAGTCAGTCCCAAAAACGTAGGATTAAGCGAAAATCTGTAATACTTCATGCATGTATCCAATCAAATCAATCGAACTTCCTGCTGAGGATTAGCGGGCGGAGCCAGCAATCCGTCAAATATAGCTCACCGACCAGACCAGATAAGATATAACCAGGAACAATTACTGTTTACTAGTTTGTTAGAAACGTGTCAAGATCTAGGCTAATAACACATCCCACTAGAAATACTATCAGGTTACCTTCGCTCTGTTCGAAAATATGTAATGGTATAGGAGAAGGTTTAGTGAATATCTATACGTGCCTACTGATCTGGAGTAAAACTTGTATCTCTGTCAAACGTTTAGAAATCTGCAATGATCTTGAGTACCCACAACATCAGGTTTTATTGAGAAGCACAGTTCAAGGATGCCGTTACTCAGTTGTAGCCGTTTGCGTGTATAATAGAACATCTTCTTATGTTGTTTGTGAACGGGCAATGTCGAGGTATTTAGCATTATGAAAAATGAAATAGAGCGGGGTTTTGTTGTTGTTGTTTTTGTTAGTTTGTTTATTTTCAAACTTCTAACTGGTAGAACTGATTACGAGACCATGTTCGAATATAACGATAATCAAAGCAATTTAATTTTGCTCATTGTTTACACTTAAACTTGGCTGACGAAATTTTGTAAATAGATGGACCCTTTACTTAAAACTGCAATTTAAAGGATTTTTTCTCTCATTAGAGTTATGAAAATTTAAACAAAAACAATTAATTGCTCTTGTTAACAAGCGGGCCAAGATGGCCCTGGATCGCTCTTCTAAGTTCTTAACTAAATACAATAACCTCAAAGTTTTATTTTTGAAGTCTTAAGTAGTACACAAGACTTACAAAACTAGTTTAATTGATCTTAAACTTTACCAAATAATCAGTTTCTTAACAAACTAAATCTATGTTTATACTTTACAAAGATATTATCAAGATCGATTAATTCTGGACAACGATAACAATCGTGAAAACGAGTTAGACTTGTCGCGAGCGTTACCATGATTTATGTAGAATATATCACTTGGTTACCGACCTTTTGACCAGGCCAAATCTATGGAAATAAGCCTTCTAGACAAGTTTAATAACATTTAGACCAAAATCATGACAATCAGAATGTGAACAGTGAAATTGTTCATGATATCGTTTTTCTGGTGAATTCCAAGAGAAAGTCCTCATTTTGCAATAGGATTTATTCTTTTGCCATTACCAACGTTCTTGGCAAGATTCAGAAGATTGAGTCCTTACTTTGGCATATACATTCTAAACAGTCATTTCATAGTCCTGTTTCGATAGGGTCCATCCTTATGACGCGACAAATATTCTCACCAAATTTGAACTATATTGAACATCAGTTGTGGTTACATGTACTAGAGTTTTAAACAAAGGATTTGTTATAAAGACCCCCTTTCTCCTGTTGTCAGATTGAACATTTAAATAGGGTTCATTAGTATTACCTAACAAACATTCTGACAAAGTTTCATCAATATTGATTCAACATATTGATCGCAAGAGTATTAACAAAGTGATAAAGAGTATTAACTCTTGTACTATGCTATTACATGAAACGTTTCCATTTTTGTTTTTGGTCACTATGGTGCAAACAAATAAATGTCCATTTAGGCCCATTCTCCGTGCTTTCAATAGAACGGTCTCATTTTTGTAGGACGCATCCTAATTGTCCGACAACTATTCTTACCAGGTTTGAACAAGATCGAGCCACAAATGTGGTCCCTATGGCTTGAATAAAGACATTATTATGCAGACCTCCTTTCCCGTGTTTTTTATGAACATTCTAGTTTCAACCAAGTTGATTCTTATTACCTACCAAACATTCTGACAAAGTTTCAATAAGATTGATCATAAATATAGGCATCCAGAGTTTTAACAAAGAGATTAGCAGTAAGACCTCTTTCCTGTGTTTTTAATAAGGGGCATCCAAATTTTCGACCATGGAATTTATGACCATGGAACAAACTATCGAATTGTTTGGTAGTGAGAAGTAATCCTGCTATAAAATCGTCGTCAGGTCAATATGTCAGAATATAACTGACTGTGTTAATTCAGAGTTTTTGCCTACTAAGGTATTTCTAGTCTCACTGAGTTATTAAATTCACTGTAAGGGACAACTGATAACAGAATAAACACAGAAATTGTCACAATCAACGCTCTTAAAAACTATGGAAGAGTTTAAAATCGGTGTCCTTTTCCAAAATAAATGCGATTGCGAGTATATATTCTGATAGATTAACTGATACAGTCCTGCTTAAAAATGGACCGCTTTGAATTTGCCTTAAACCCATGTACAATGAACGGGCCATCCTACGTTGAAAAAGCAGCACCCATCTCCCATCCAAAAACAACAACAGCAACAACAAACAAACACACACACATACACACACAAATAAACAACAAAGAAACGCATATTGGATTAGATTCTTAGCCAAAATCATATGACAACAATTTGATATTTGAAGATAAATGCCCCATCAAGTGTAATAGCTGAAATCATACTATTTAAAAAAAAAGAACTAATGAAATGTGCAATATCTTTGATGTGGTTTTAAGTAAATAATCTCTCGGGATACTGCCCTTTGAATCCCTGCAGGAATTTTCAAACTAAGCCACGCGGTTCTTGATGAGACATTGTACCCATATAATTTGGTTTAGCGGAAAATACCCAGCGAAAAATAGAGGTAAGCTTAATTGTTAAAGGCGATCCCCGGTATATCACTTGGTCAAGTGCTGATTCCAACGACAAAAAGAGTTAGTCATAGTGTCGATAAGCTAATAAAACATGGTAAATACAGCTTGCTGAATTATTTCTACACGATTCCGGTGGTTTACTTGCATCAGTTTGTGGCTGTGAGAATGCAGAAGACTAACTATCGACACTTATTATTCTGCTCTTATCGGAGCTACAGTTAAAAAAACCCAGAAGCTGACACCTATCCCAAGTTGCTGTATTTAACCAGATTGCAAACTTTCAGACTGGCCCAAATGGAAAGGAGTTGCAGACGACAGTTTAAAATTTTTGAACTATTAGAATTTTTTACATTTCTGGGTAGAAAATATTGTACAAAATGAAGAAATTGCTTGTTGCAAGCAATTTCTTCAATTTACGCAATATTTTCCTAATAACTTTTCTTGCGGGGCATCAAAGAGCGTCATCGTGTGAGAATTAGTTAAGCCTTTCACAGCTTCCCTTATGCTCCTGTAGTATTTTGGACGATTGTGTGACATGCATATATTCCATGATGTTGATTCATGAGTTGACAGATCGCCGTTGGCAAAAAATCGATTGACCAATCAAATCATTAATTCAGACTGGAAGATTATGAGCCCCGCCATTTATATCAAGCAGTTTTTGTATGTATGGCCACTTTAACGTTACAAGTACTCATCATTGTACCCGTTGGAGATGCATTTGATATTTAAAACTCTGATTGTTCAGACCAAGAAATAAGAATGAAAAAAAGCGACTTTGGTCTTCTTTCATCAAGCGAAAACATTCATGTATATATATATATATATATCGATGGCTTAGAGCAAAAACATAGTATGGCTCTATACATTGTATAGAGCAATACTATGTATTTGCTCTAAGCCTTCAATATATATTCCTGGCCAATGTTCGGCATGTTGCATACATTGAACCCTTTCATCCCCGTATCGTTACATAAGGTTAAATGAAATCATATTCTTTAGGCCAATGATCCCGGAGGCATGTTCTTGTCATGCGTAATTAACACAGATTGATGTTTTGTTTCTTGATGGCGGGATGACGATGATTAAAAGTTTAAAGTCGCAAAGTAGATGACCTTCCGTTCAACACCTGTTGGAATCAAACGTAAAATACCTAGGGTAGAAATCTTAGTCAGAGCTAGAAGTCATAAGACATTTAGTAGATAGACATAAAAGTTGTTGCATAAACTAAAACGTCAATTTTTTGTTTCGTCTATCAAAAAACGGGCGTTCTGATTGGTCGCATAAAATATTCATAACTCCATGAACAAACTTTTGAGCACGCAGCGATTTTGTGTGCTTCCACACAAAATAGTCCCATACAAAAAGTTATCAAAATTTGTAAAATATTTGCTTTTTTCGCTCGATGCTATTAAATTATAAGAAATAAAGAGAATACGACTAATAAAACCATTCATTTGGACCGAATGTGAACACTACCAAAGATGACGAAGTCGAGACTATGAGAGTTGATAATTATATCGCGAAGAAAGATGTCTTTTTAGGGCTGAAGATACAAGTATGACTTAACGCTTCTACTTTTATAAAATGTCGATGTCTGTCACTTTGATGATTCAATTGTGGCAGAATATTATAGGTCCACCACGATCGGTCATTTATGACACAAAAGTTTTGACGCTGTTCTTTGATCCAAACTTCGGGCCTTTTGAAAAGGGAAAAGACAAAACGTTAGATTTATCAAAATGGCTTTATCAAACATAGACAAGAGGATCATGGTTGTCCTAAATCCGTCATCTAAATGATATTCACAAATATTGTATTACTAAGCTTCGATTATATCACAACATACATTTGGACAAATTTTTTGTTGATTGAGTACTAATATTGGCACCTATATCTAGTATCACTAGGCCGGATATTCTAAGAAATTACCTCTTGCCCTAGTTTTGACCCAAAGTGACTTAACTTTGAGCTTGTCCAAGATTTCATCACTCAAACATTCTGACCAATTTTCAGATTGATTGAGCAAGTACTGTGGCCTCTACGAGTCTACACTGCAGGAAAAGAAGAAATCGCTCGTAACAAATTCTTTTCCCACAAAATTGTCTTTAATTTAGGTTGATTACTTTTCAAATTGCATTTACTTTTAGTTGCCGTCCCCAACTTCTTTCAAACTGGATGAATCTAAAATCTTGCAAAACAGAAAAGGGTTAAGATTGTAAGTTTTAATTCTTACATGTATTGGTCAATGTTTCGATGAGTGAATTGACTGCATGGGTTAGGGATAAGCGCGCTAACATATCTTCCATGGGCTGCGTAAACGCTTTAACTACAGTGATTATGCTGTAGTAACGACGTTGTAGTTGCCCACCATCAATAACAGATAAAATATACAATGTGTAATACAATTATCACGCAGATTGGGTGTCAACTTTTATCAATATCATTCTCTGATCTTAGTTCATCATTCATCATACCGTTTGCATCAGTAATGTATCAATATTCAAAGGAAGGCCACGTCAAAAATAATTTTAAAAAAATGTCATCAAACGAATTTTTGTATCCTATCGTCACCCAAAGCTAGGATACTGACCCTACTTAATGGGTTGAAATTATTGTTAAATCTTCAGTTAGTAAGACTTCAAACTTATCCAACTTATTATAACTTTGTGACCAAAATACCGTAACTACATCTTTAAAAAGTCATAGGCTTGTTGATCATTTACACGATGCTCTTTATTTTTCTGTCTTTTAATACGATTTGATATAACTGGCCAAGTTTAACCCTCGCCATGCAGAATTATAATTTCTCTATACAATTGCATTAACAACAAGGGGAAAAAAAACAGAAAAAAAAAAAAAAAAAAAAAAAAAACAATTGCAGTATAACATTTATTTTGAAAATGCATTCTCTAAATAGCTCTGGCTTAAAAAAGGATAAGCAGATGGTGTAAACTAAGATCAGACTGTACATATGTTCAGTCTTATCTTTATCTATACCTCCTGCAGAAGAAGGAACAGTCCAGGTTTAAAATGACATGGGTTAACATCCAACCATCATCTTTCATTTCGGACAATTTAAGATATTGTGATCTTTACTATTCGGTTGATTTAACCAATCGGTTATGATGAACACCGGTGAGACCGATTAAATGAGCCTATGCGTGACATTTCAAACCATTTCGCGTGTGCGTGACTCGCACTAATTGAACACCCTGGACAGCCATTCGGGGTAATTAGAATATTCGCTGATTGTTAAAGAAGCTTTGGGTCTATATCTATCTACAGAGCGCAGAGTGAAGACTCTGATCAGACTGTGCGGATACACAGGCTGATCTGAGTCTTTACTTGGCGCACATGGGTAATGGTTGGAAATGTCACGCATGCGCTCAAATATAATATTTGATCAAGCCTATCCTTTTCTACCTGACCAGCGTCGATACATTAAAAAATCAAATTTTCGACTGACCGATGAAAACTTTCAGATCAGGTACATTAACAATCATGTTGCAGTGTTGCGATGACCCTCTAGTAACAAATACTAGTGTAAAGAAAACGAAAGAAGAAAAAAAAAGCAACTGATTAAAATGACCCCCGTCAATCCATTCTATCAGTGTGGCGCTTGCAAATTGTCGCAACTACAGCTTTAGAAAGCTGTCGTTACGACGTTTTCCTCGCGCAGCGACGCTTTAATAAAGCTGTTGTTACGATATTTGGCTCGCGCGCCGACGCTATGCTTTTAGTGACCCCGTTTGGCAAAAAATGTGACTCCTTAATTCAAAAGGTACCATAATGAAAATAGCTGTAAAATAGAGCTGTTCAGGGAAAGAGCAACCAGATGTTCGTTTTTCGATAAAAGCTATAGTTACGACACATTCCTCGCATAACGACGACAAGTGTATAGTAGGGTTGATTTAATTTATCGCATCAGCTGATGTATCTTACCATGGATTCCTGTCATTTCACATATTCAAACCATGGCGAATAGTTTCGGTTTCGAGCCTTGTTAGCCTGGGAAGTCCAAGCGGACATATTTTCATGAATACACTCTGCTTGTTTGAATGGGATTTAACACTACTTTTAACATTATATAAGTTATATCACGCGACTGGAGCACCTAACCATGGATTCCTGGTATTTCTCACAACAGTACTACCACTACATTCTTTCCGTGCCTCAAGTTGCTCACCCCAGTTAGGTTTATGATTATCCACTAAATGCTGGGAGACAAATCGACGTTGTTCTACGAAAACCTCGTAACTACAGCTTATTCAAAGCTGTAGTTACGATGTTTTCGTGGAACATCGACGAAATGTCGGAAAGGATATTTGCCTTGACCGGGGCTCGAACCCAGGACCTCATGATTTAGAGTCCGACGCATGAATACACTTTGCATGTGACCAATAAATACTGTCAGGCTGGTAACAAAAACAAACATGTTACAATATCTGACCATTTCAACTCATTGTTAGAATTGTATTCAATATCATAAATGTGGTTATTTCTCATTCTTCATGTTGTATATAACCTTTGACCTTCACGATGATAAACGATTTAACATTGTATTAGGTCATTAATTCGAACAGGTTGCATCATTTGGTTTATCAAGCAAGCTAACGAACAGATGATAAAATATACTTAATTCGAAATAGGTGAAACATATTGCAATTCTGAGTTATAAAGCTAGGCCTATAATTTACGGATCGTGAGCGTTAAGATACATGGACCAATCATATCATTCATTTAGACCGGAAATGAACTTTGAACTCCAACATTGGAGTTCAAAGTTCATTTTCGGTCTAAATGAATGATTTGATTGGTCGATTGATTCTGTGACTGACATCGCGATCCGTCAAATATTTGTTACAGGTGAAGACGGCGGGATGATAGCTTGAAGCGATGACGGAATGACGGATTTCTATTAGCAATCAAAAATCGATTAGCAAATTAAATCATTCACTTAGAACAGAAATGAAAGTTTAACTCCAATGTTTTTATCAAGCAATGTTGTTTTAGTAGTGAAAAATTTCGTAAATACAGCATATTCGAGCTAACAACGCATCGAGTTACATTTCAATTCATTCCAGTGATCATATATTTTCCCATCATATCTCATTTGAAATATCACTTAACCCTTTCCCGTTTTTGGAAATTTTAGACTACTCCAAATTGAAAGAGTTTGCAGACGACAATGAAAACTGGATGCCATTTGAAATGAAACCATCCTTTGTGGTAGAAAAAAATGTGGAAAAAGGAGAAATTGCTTGTTTCTTTTTCCACAATGTTTTCTCTAGTATAAATTCAAAGGATCGTAAAATCCCGTATTCAAACGGGAAAGGGTTAAACCACTTTTTCGGAGGTCAAAGAGCGGGTCAGCAATATGTCAATTGCCGCACAAGCTAAAAGAAGTATGCAGCAGCAAAGTTACTGAAAATATCTAAAAAAAATTCTATGTTGCAAAAAGGAATTGAGCGATCGACAAACCAATCAATCGTTTCGGGTATCTACGACATAACGTCGTCTTTCAACAACAAACATAGTACTACGTCTAGAGCTGTAGTTACGATGATTTGGTCGCCGATCGACGAAAATATGCACAAATATGGATACTTTAATTAGCCCATCCTCATACAATGCTTTAGACGAAAAGGCTTGGAAAACAACGTCGAAAATAAATAAATTGCTTGTAACTAGCTGTTTCTTCAATACTCACAATGTTTTTACCAAAAACTACAAAGATATTTTTAATTCCTTCATCTTAAAAATATCGTCTGCAACTTCTTTCAATCTAGACTAGTCTATTAGATTTCGTCTGGTAATGGGTTAAAACAATTCACCTTTGTATTTCAGTAAGTACAAAAAGTTGGCAGGCTATTGTTTTGTTTGTTATTGTTTTCTGCAGGAGTCATTTGCATGCGATACCATCTAGTAACTATACATAGTTACGCAATCTAAATCAGTATAATTATATAGGCCTCTCATTTGACTAATGAGCGTATGCTAGATTAACCATACATATATGAGTTACGCAATTGGTATGTTCTGTAGTTGTTTATAGAAGCAATGATATTAAATGCACGTGCTACTTCAACATCTGTCTATAGTTCTTTTATAGCTGTAGCTAAGAGTTTTTGTAGAAAGTTGCCAATGAATTTCCTAACATCGTATGAGAACCGTCCAATTATGGTTGCCCAAACCTCAAAACATTGTAAAACTAAGACTATAAATAGTAGATGTCTTGAAATTGCAAAGGCTCTTTAACTACATGAAATATTTCTATATATGGTTTCATGGAAGTAAACGCATAAAAAGATCCTTTAACCCTTTTCTGTCCAATCCCTGGTCTTACGTCCCTGTGTTTTTATATTTGACAAATGTCGTGGAAAAAGAAGAAATTGCTTCTAACAAGCAATTTCTTCTAACAAGCAATTTCTTCTTTTTCCACAACATTTTCCAACCTACCAAACGATTATTGTTCAAATAAAATAGACTTTTAATTATCGTCTGCAAAACCTTTGAATTTGGACAGGTAAAACAATTTTACAAAACAGGAAAGGATTAAAAGACAATGATTCTTCTAGTACAGTTCCTTACGTCATAGCAGAAAAACAAACCTTTTTATACAGTTTAACAGCAAACGCAAAAGCCTCAATTTGTCAAAATGTGTCAAAATGCGTCGAAAGAATTAAATTATTTATATTACTTATACATGGCCACGTAGCATCTAATAATATGAACATTTCGGAGGTCATGAAAATTGACGGATTATAGGCCACTGCGAGTTAACTCCGATATCTACAGCGTTATTTTGTTTTGCCAGCAACATGTATCAGAAAGTAAAATCTTTGGTTGGCTATCTAAGCTTGAAGATAAATAGGGGATATTATGTTACGATGGGGTTACAATATCTTGTATTTGCTTTGAGCTGCGGGGGGGTGATATTTCACGAGACCGATGGTCGAGTGGAATTTCAAATTTTCCTCCGCCACGAGAAGCAAATACAAGTTGTTGCATCGCAATCGTATAGTAAATTCCGTTTATTACATCTTAGACTGTCTTGTATGGGACCATAGTTTAGAAACGGGTGTCCGATTTCTTCAACATTGAAAGCAGTCTGCCTTTTCCCCATAGATATAATAGATTGATAAATTAAATGGGGTTTAACGCCACTTTCAACAGTATTTCAGTCATATCGCGGCGGCTGGAGCACCTAACAGTGGATTCCTGGTATTTTTCACACCAGCACCTGCTACCACTTCATCATTTCCTAGCCTCCAGCTGCTATTCCACTTAGGTTTACGATTATCCACCCATTGGTGAGAGACAAATGTCGGAAAGGACATGTGCCGCCGCCGGGGATCGAACCAATGACATGCCATGGTTGAAGATTAGGAGTCTGATGCGCTACCGACTGCGCTATGATATACTAGAGAGACTTGAACATGATCCCCATATAGAATATCCAAGTCGGACTCGTTTTCATTAAGAAAGGTAATCGTTGGCAAGCGTTGAGACAGTTTGACAACATACACATATCTAGACATGTTAAACAAGCTTATGATGCAAATTTAAAGGTCAATACAAGATGTATTTTTCATCTTCAATCCAAGGATTTGTCACATTCAGATCGAGTAATATGTCAAAGAGTCCAGTTCGAACTGGTTTTCTGTAGTGAAATCAAAGACCTTATTGCCAAAAAAGAAAAAAAAATCTACGGATTTATTAATTGACTAGCAGCTGGCCCTTCCCATTTACTCCGTTGGCCCCGCCCATTGACTCCGACAGGATGTCCAAACTCATTCTTTAACGGCGTTATTTTTCTATGTAACAAGAAAGTAAAATAGTTGGTTGGTGACCTAAATGTCGAAACTACTGCTTGAACAAGCTGTAATTACGACGATAATGTCGCAAAACCAACAAAGTTATTTCACACAAATGGCGGTCACTATTTGAGTTAAAATCAGAATTCCGGACTGAATAAATGGTTTGATTGGTCGATTAATTCCTTGATTGAAAGACGCGTTTTGTCGATTGGCGGGTACCAGCTCCCTGACTGACCTTTGACAAGGCAGTTCGACTGAGATATCGAACGAGGTTAGTTTTGAAAAATAAATTGCAAGGGGCTTAGAAATAATAAAAGCAAATCGTTGTTGGGCGACTGAAACGTCGTAACTGCTGCTTGAATCAGCTGCAGTTACGGCAGTTAAGCCACTAGAACAACACAATTGCTAAACAGAAAGGTCGGAGGTCAATATTCACATTTTTTATTTAACCCTTGTCATGCTGAACCCGGAATATTCCGGTTTTTGGATGGAGGTGTAGACAAAGATCAGCCTGCACATAAGTGCAGTCTGATCTTGGTCTGCACCTCCTGCTTCTATTTTTCCTGTCAGAGATGTTTATGAAGTAAATTTCTAAAATAAATATCAATTTTTTAATAACAAGGTCCATTAGTGCTTTCAGCCCTTTGATTCTACGGCAATTCAGTAAGGTAATTTATGCAGCATGACAAGGGTTAATTTTATTTTTGTTGACAGCTTCGATCAGTTAAATGCAAACAGTTACCCGCGTATTCCCAAAGACTTCGAAAAAGTACAAATTTTAATTTTTGTATTATAATATTAAGAAACTGCAAAGATGATAACAGAAATAAAACCGGCAAAGAAAAAAGAACAACGTTATAAATTTTAATTGTTTTACATTCAACATCGGAACGTTTGATAACCTAGACAAACAATGCAAACGTTCTATGCAAGGTTTAGTAGCGGATTCATTATAGCATGACTTCACTTTACCTTTCAACCGTCCTTTTTCTTTGTGTCCAATTTTCTTAGAATCCATTAACGGATGATAAATTTTAAACCAGTCAAAATTCGAAGAAGTTGCAATCGATAATTTGCCGTTGATGAATTTTGTCAAATCTTTGTCTTTTTAGGAAGAAACCATCGTGGATAGTGAAGCAATGGCCTGTAACAAGCAATTTCTTCATTTCCATAATGTTTTCCAAAGCTTTGTTCTAGCGGATGTAAAAGAAGCGAGATTGTGTGGGAATGGGTTAGATAGCAAATAAGCTCTGATTTCCATCGAAGACCAAATCGAGGTTTAATTGCTATACTGTTCTAAGTGTCAATACAATGTATACACACTTAAGACATTATAGCAATTAACCCTCGATATATTCTGTATAAGAAGACAAGAATGCAAGACTGTTTTAGCTGTCTTTATATCGTATAAACACTGAAGATAGTCTAAAACTCACCCCTCGATATTGAAGAATTGCTATTTGATGAGTAGCATGCATTGATCATCATCAAATTTATATACAAAAGTGATCTCATTTGGTACATTTCATATGATGTTTACCATAAATAGAAACACAATTCACGAAAGTGTCTAATTTTAGATTACGCACAAAGCATAACCTATTTTGGTGGTATACTAAAATCTGACCTATTTTGTGAAATGCAAAATGTTTACGGTTTCGTAAATTTTAGGCGGGACAAAAAAGGATTTGCAGATATCGATTGAAAGCGTGTTTTGATAAGTGAGTAAGAATGAGCGAGCGCACGCGCGCACGAGAGAGAGAGAGACAGAGAAACAGATAGACAGAGACAGTGAGAGAGACAGAGAGATGATAAAAAACCCCAACGAACTTTGAGAACAAATTTCTCTTGACAAGTAAAAATTCCTTTTCCAAAAATGTAAGTTTTTATGCTATGTAATTCATCGATTAATCGCATGTTTGTAGCAGTTACCTAACTTTATGGTCGCCTACGAAGGTTCGTGAATACACGAGATGTTCCGAAAAGCCTAGCTGCTTCCGGAAAACGACATGGAGACTCAAAAAACAATTCTTTATTTTATGAAGCTATGACCTGTTACCAGGTGGCATAACTTTAGACTAGTCCAAACTGTACATTTGCAAACAAAGATTCAAAGGGTGAAAAATGGAAAACCAGCACCTGATGTGGTAGAAAATATTGTGAGAAAAGAGTTATTGTACATTAAATGCAATTTTATCGTTTTCTCAAAACTACCGTTCGACGCGTAACCCTTTCCTGTACAAACCCGTGATTCTACGTCAGTGTGAATTTATATTTGAGAAAATATTGTCGAAATATCTCCTTTTTCCACAACATTTTCACCAACATAGGATGGTTTCATTTAAAATTATACCCAGTTTTCATTACCGTCTGCAAGCTCTTTCAATTCGGACAAGTAAAAAAAAAACCCACACACACACAAAAAAAAAAAAAAAAAAAAAAATGGGAAAGGAGTAAAATGCGAAATTGTGAGTTAAAGGGTAAAACAACGCGGAATGTTGCAAAATTATATTTCCATACTCTAAGTGCTATAATGATGAAAAAAATATCTCTGCGTTCATTTCCCCAACGCTTGTAGCCTAGATTCTTTGAGAATTCCGCTTATAACAGACAAAAGTCTTTGTAATGCATGTATGCGGTCTAAAAATCATTCTTATTTCCCAGGAAACGAAAGTGGGCTACATTAACTTTTGTACTATTTAATTCCCGGGAAGTAAAAGTGGGTTCATAGTGCAATAACCCTTTCCTGCACAATATCCGTTTTTTACGTCCCTGTGATTTTATAATTGAGAAAGCATTGTAGAAAAAGAAGAAATTGCTTGCAACAAGCAATTTTTCTTTTTCCACAATATTTTCTACCCTACAAGGCGATTATTTGTTATTAGATCAAATCTATTGATTGATTGAATGGGGTTTACCGCCATCACAGTATTTCAGTCATATCGATGGCTGGAGCACCTAACAATGAATCACACCAGTCCTACCACTACACCCTTTCCTAGTCCCCAGCTGCTATCCCACTTAGGTTTAGGATTATCCACCCAATGGTGCTAGACAGGTCAAATCTAATGAAGAATTTTAGTTGGCAAAACCTTTGAATTTGGACTGGTCTAAATTTTACAAAACAGGCAAGGGGTGATATACTTGTATAATGAAGTGTACATTTCCTGAATGACTATGCGTCATTTTATCACTATTTTCCTTTAAGTGTCATCTCACGACTCGGGCTGTAACATATCAGCAATAGTGTTTAATTTCGTGTTAAGATATTTTTGCCGAATCGCTGTGAGAAACAAAGAATCCGCTTACCAATTTGATCATTCATTTTTACCGGGGGCAGATAGTGAACTCCGATATACGCCGACATTTATGTGGAGCTTTTTGTTGGTTTGGAGACTTAAAAGTCGTAACTACAGATTATTCAAGCTGAAGTTACGAAGTTTAGAGCCCCCAACCAACCATTTTAATGTTTTTGTTGCGTGTAACTAGCCATAAACGTTTGCAACAAAAAACGCCATTTAAAATAGCAGTTTAAGTGGAACTTCCTGTCGGAGCTCAGCAGACGAGGCCAGCGATCCGTAAATTGTACATAGATCATCAACAAATAGACTTTAGCGTCATTTGGTGACGAAAAGGTCGTGACTACACCTTGAGTAATCTACATTCCCGAGGTTGTGATCGTCGTCTGACGATATGAGCATTACGTTCATGAAGTTATGTGCATCGCTCGTATTTTTGATATTTTAGTCGAACTTAAATTCTCTGTTACCACCTTTGCAGTGATTTTTCTCCAAAAATATTCCACCATGAAGTATAGTAATGACTCATTTAATTATATTTGTTAAGTACACAAGATATCGAGGTTTTAAAAGTAAAAAACAAAAAAACAAAAACAACACCTAACAGAAGTACACGGCATACTCGTAAAAAACGTTGAATTTCAGGCAATCGAATGCTTTTTTCTGTTGGTATATTTTAGATGACTAATATGGTAGAATGACTCAGTTTCGTGAAATTTTGGCTAACGAACACTCACCACCCTTCACTTTTTGTCTTCATCGCATGCTGCACAAGACTGTGAGATTTTTTTCTATTACGTTTTTTTTTTTTTGTATATGTATGAAACAATAGCGTCGTGTTGTAAGGTTTTCAGTTGATAGGTAGAATTTGCTGCATAAGAGCAAATGCATCATTCTAATTGTGCTTTTTTAATGTCATCGCAATTACAAGCACAAATTAGGTCTCTTTAGTTAATGACTCATTCTACAGTATGTATTGAAGAAATCAGCTGACAGCATAATAAACACATCGTTCGATTGACTTGATCGGTAATAGACAATAATAGATCCTACAGTATTTCTCTGAGTCATTGGATTCACTGAAATATACATGACCTCGTATTCCCGGGATCTGCGAAGAAATTGACAACCTAGTTTGATTTTTGTTTTTGCTTGAATTGGGTTAAATACCGCTTTTAACGATTTTCAGTCATATCGCGGATGCTGGAGCACCTAACAATGGCTTCCTGGTATATCTCGCACCATTACATCCTTTACTAGCCCCCATCCGCGACGTTTAAGTCACCTAACTAACAAAAATGCTTCACTTAAATGCCTGCCAATGCCGGGGTCTAAATTCCATTTCCGGTTCAAATTAGTGATTCGATTGGTCTATTGTTTGTTTGATTGACAGCCGCGATAGGTCAAATTTGTAAAGAATAGACTGACAGCTTTTCTGTACAGATATTCTTTACGAAAAAAAAAAATTACCCTGGCCGAATAACAAGCATAGACAGTATTTGTAGTCTTCGAGTTGCATTTTTATGATAAATTGAACATGAGCATTTTGACCAATGGAGACAAAATGATCTGAAACACAAATCTATTTAAACTGCATAGGAGAGTCAAGTGTAAAAAATGATTGTTTGATTGAATGGGGTTTAATGCAATTTTTAACGGTATATCAGTCATATGGCGGCGGCTGGAGCACCTAACAATGGATTCCTGGTATTTCTCATACCAATACTACCACTACATCCTTTCCTAGCCTCCAGCTGCTATCCTACTTAGGTTTACGATTATCCACCCATTGGTGAGAAACAAAAGTCGGAAAGAATATGTGCCACCGCCGGGGATCGAACTTATGACATCCCATGATTGAAGATTATGAGCCTGATGCGCTACCGACTGCGTTATGACGACGGCTGCAAGTGTAAAAAAGGAATAAGAATATACGGTACTGGGTGTTGTATAGCCTGACCTTTAGCTACACTGTGCACTGACCACATGTCAAATTTCGTTTGAATCTGTAGATATATTTTATAAAACAATGACTCACTTCATGCGGTATCACCCCCCAGGAGATGTACTCATACTATAAAATGACACCTCAATAAACAGGTGACAATTCATATGACTAATCAACGGTAAAATGACGAACAACCGACTTAATGGATTTGACCCTCGATATTTATTGGGAACAAATACATATGGTGACTTTATGAAAAGGGAAGGGGGAGGGCTCTTGGTCTAACGGTTTAATGAAAATTTTAACTGAGTGGTAGCAGTGGTAGTGCGTCGAGCTTCTAATCGTGGGGTCCCGGGTTCGATCTTTTCCGATATTCGTCTTCCACCAATGGGTTGACAATCGTAAACCTAAGTAGGATCAGCAGCTGGAGTCTCGGAAAGGATTTAGTGATAATACTGGGCTGAGAAATACCAGGAATCCACTGTTAGGTGCCCAAGCCGCCGTGATATGACTGAAACACTGTTTAAAGTGGCTTTAAACCCCATGCATTTATTTAATCAATTAATATCAGTCGATTTAAATATTCTGGTTTCAAATGCAAATCTATCATTTTGTCTGCGAAATGAAATATTCAATCTTAAAAGTGTGCGAAGGAACGCAAAACATATTATCAGACATGATTCTTAATTACGAAGGAGAACAAAACAAATGTATTGATTTGACATCCAATGAGGAATACGGTCGCTAGACAAATATTTGTACGAAGAATATTGGACCCAAGGTCTACAGCCTTATGGTCATTTATCTGAAACTAGGGGACCTGGTTTAATTAACTTATTTGTCTGGCATTAATGCACCTTGTTTTGCCGGGAGATGTTTACACTTTTTTACCTCATACGGCAATGGTCGTCATATCGGGAATATCCGTTGTCCAATCAAACGAAGTTGGATGCTTTAGATATTCTCTGATACAGTTTATTAACCCCTATGCTGCGAAAAATCATCAAGACAGCTTTGACATGTCAAGGGAAAAAGGGACTATACGAGAATTATCTAAAAGCAAAGCACTGAAAGTACTGTAAGCTAGCAATGCATGGTTTTGTTAGGTAATCTTTATCGTGATAACAAACGTGGTTTAAGAAACCCAGAATTTAACCCATTAAACATGACAAAATCTTTTACCTTTTCAAATTAAAAGAAGTTGCAGACGCTGGTTGAATTTAGAAAACATTTTCCTTGTAGGGTGAAAACAATGTGGATATTGAAGAAATTGTTTGTTACAAGCAATTTCTTCATTGTCCACCATGTTTTCCAAAGCCCTTTTCTTGAGATGCTTAAAAAGCGGGATTATGTGGGAACATGTTTAGTAGCATGCTTTTGAAGGAGTTATCTACAATTTAAATAAAGTTAATTCATGTGGCCATACAAAGTGGTGCTCAAAGTGCAGACTGTGACCAGACTCATTGTGAGCACATAATGCTTAAATCAACTAAAATACCTAGGAGATGAACTTGCCAGTAGAGTTTGCAATATTCCTGAAATACAAAAGAACTATTTTTTATAGCGTAGACATTCAATTGTTTTTGTGGTTAAGCCTCAAGTGGCAGTTTGCACTCGTTGAACTATGAGAAGACCTCAAAAGATTTCTGTAACTTAAGCTATCAAAACTGACTCTTTGCTACCTAAAAAGATAATAAATCTAGCACAAGTTTGTCACTAAAACACGAAAATAAGGCCGGATAGAATGATCACTCCGTGCTCAAAAAACTTCCAAAAGCGAATAGTGTCGACCCTGGTCAGCCTGCGCAATCAGTGCGGACTGACCAGTCACGACACTTTTCGTTACTCTAGATGTCACCGTTTTCTCATGACATGTCACTTATCACAATGACGTAATATGTATGCAGCTTCTCACAAACTTGTGGTTCGTGATGTGAGATTGTCAAATCCCCTATCGCTAATATACAGTAGGGCTTATCAGTTCTAAGCTTTCATCTGTCGACATACCTAATGCCTTTTTGTCAGGATGTCCCTTTTCCATGCTTGAAAATCATCGTCAATTCTAGCTGGATTTTAAACCGTCAATGTAAGGTGCGTTTGGACTAGACATAATTTAATTTGCATTTAAATGTACGCAATGGAAGGGGTCGTACACGACTATCTTGAACTAATTAAGTTTCAAAGCTTTGTTGGATAGGAAACAGTGTGAGACAGAAAGGGAACTTTGTTTATTACATGCAATTTCTCCTATCCCAAAAATATCTTCATTACATTTTCGTTTTGATTGTTATTAATATTTTGGTTGAGCGGTACTTGTGATGTGTTATACCCACTTATAAATGATCCCAATTTAAAAAAAGAAAAAAAAAAACATTGTGAAAAATGAAGAAATTGCCTACTAAAAGCAGATTTTTCATTTTTCACAAGAGTTATTCTTCATTCACTGTCGTTAAAACTGTCGTATGAAACTTCTTTAACCTTTTGCGATTCAATCCCTGGATTTTACGTCCATGTAAATTTATAAATGAGAAAATATTGTAGACAAAAAGAAATTCCTTGTTACAAGCAAAGTCTTCTTTTTTCCACAAAATGTTCTACCTTACCAAATGGCTATTATTTTTTCATATTAAATCCACTTTCAATTTTGTCTGCACAACCTTTGAATTTTGACAGGTCTAAAATTTTGCCAAACCGGGAAGGGGTAGACCAATCTCAAATTGTTGCCTCGCAATGACGAAGGTGCATAGTACTTGTAAGAGATTAGCCCATCAGTACCGATCTTTTACGAATCAATTGTTATTTGTTCTGGTTAAGGATGAACCATTGTTTAAAAAACCCGATAAGAGGAATGTTATGATTAGTTTTTACACTTCTATAAATATAAATGTTTAGCATTTCATTTCATTCATTTCATTTAATAAGCAAATCAGCACAAGATAGTGCTTTTGGCCCTAACATACAATATGAAGATGACACAAACATACAAGACATCAAATGGCACCAACAATGCAAACATATACATGTACAAACAGAAAATGGCGAAAACATGCAGAAAAAACAAACATAGAAACGGAAAAGATCTGATCGAAACAACACAACATGAATTTTTAATATTTTTCGTCGCTTTAATACCAAAACATCACAACCACAGCATTATTAAAGCTATAGTTACGACGATTAAGCGATTTTCTTCATACTTGAGGCATTAATTGCTGGATTTTATAATCACGTAATTTGAAAGCATCTCTTAGATATTTTGAAGTATTTAGTATTGTTTTTTTAGACTTAGACGACAAAATGTTTTCTAAAATATTGATATTTGGCCAGGGTAGGTTTCCAAAATACTTTTTACGGATATCAATGTATATCGGAAAGCATAGCAAGAAGTGGTATTCAGATTCGGTTTGGTTACACGGACATAATTTGCAAAATCTGTTTTCGCGGTCAATCCTATGATACCTGCCTGTTTCAATTTCTAGTTTATGGGAAGATAATCTGAACCTACACATTATTTGTTTTAGCGAATCATTTTTCAACACATCTAAATACGTTTCAAAGCAGAATTGGTTTTTAATTCGCTTGTAATATGCTAGTTTAGGTGAAGTATTGATAGTGAAGTGCCATTTTTGGATATACTGGTCTCTCATGCGTTGTTTTAATAAGGGGAGGTAATTTATTTGACTATCAAAGCTGTCAATGATATGTCCAAAACCTAGGTTGTTTAATTTTAATTTGATTTGGAAAGCCCATGATTTTTCATTATTGATTTCACATTGTTCACTGTAAAGTTTATACATTAGTGATTCTGGGTCTTTCATTATCTTTAACCAGTATTTTAGTGATCTCTCTTTGGCGATTACTGATAGCGGGTATCTACCCAGTTCACCGTACACAGCATCGGTTGGCGTGGACTTATTTAACCCTAATAATTTCTTTAAGAAACGTAAGTGTAGGCGATCGACCTCTTTATATTCATATAAACCCCATACCTCAGAACTATACAACAATATAGGAACAACCATCGTATCGAATACTTGAAGTTTTGTTTTCAGATCTATGTTGATCCTTGTAAATAAAGACATAATTCCATTATAAGCTTTAAGAGCTTGCTCATATAAAGCATTCACCGATTTCTTCATTGAACCATTACATGAAAATGTCACTCCTAAGTATTTGAACTGACTAACAATTTCTATTTGATTATTATTGATAAACCAATTATGATTATTATTGGTCTTTCGACTCTCAAAAATACATATCTTAGTTTTATCTACATTAATTTTGAGACCCCATTTATTAGAATAATTTGAGATCGCATTTAGTTGGAATTGTAGACTCTGTGGGTTTGTCGTAAACAGGACTATATCGTCTGCAAATAGAAGCATATACATAGATAAGTAGTTTAAATCATTTTCAGTTAAATTGTTCGTATCCAGCTCTGTATTGATATCATTGATGAATAGGATAAATAGTAAGGGTGAGAGTGGTTCCCCTTGCTTTAGACCAAGAGTAACATCGAAAAGATCCGAGTGGCTCATTTGCGGAGATATTTTAACACATGCTTTGACATTTTTGTAAATTGATTTTATCATATTTACCATTTTTGAGCTCATACCTGACTGTATTAATTTTATCCATAGGGCATCTCGTATAACGGTGTCGAATGCCATTTGATAATCAATAAAAGAGCAATATAATTTTGACTTACGCTTTATGATATTCTGAATGATGGTATGTAATAAAAAGATACAATCAGCAGTACTTCTATTCTGTCTGAATCCGAATTGGTTATCATTAAAAACTTGTTCAGACTCACACCAATAATTTATTCTATTCCTTAATACCAAGGAAAATATTTTGGCTATGACATTTATGAGCGTAATTCCTCGATAATTGGAGGGATTCAATGGATCACCTTTTTTATGGATCGGCACTATTACACCTTTACACCAGTTATCTGGGTATTCGCCTGTATCAAAAATTCTATTAAATAGAATAGACAAGTAAGGGGAAATAAAATCATTTGATTCAATGAAAAAGTCTGCAACATTGTTATTAAAATCTGGACTTTTATGACGACTTAGTAGTTTAATTGTTTTAGAAATTTCTTCGACGGTTATTGGTTGATCTAGTTGCTCAATATGCGTAGAGTCACTCTGATCACTATCGTTATCATTTATGTTAAATCGGCTTGATGAAGAACTGTTAGTAATACTTTTGAAGTGTTGATAAAAATCGTCGGTCGTCAAACCTGTGGAATCTGATTTCTTGTTTGTAATGAATTTATTCAACCTTTTCCAGAATTTTCGCGGATTTTTTTTGCTTAGATTTGAAAAATGCTTTTTCTCTTTAATACAATAGAGATTTTTTGCTTTTCGCTTTGTTTTGCAATAATTTCTCCTTTTGTTAAGAAAATCAGTTCTATTTGATTCCGTTGGATTTAATCGATAATTTCTCTTACTTGCGAAAAAGATATTTTTGGCTTCTTTGCATCTTGCATTAAACCATGGTGATTTACCAACTTTGTTTTTATTGGATGATGCATGGAATGTTTTACCGTTAAGGTCAAACGATATGTCATAAATGATTTCAGAAAAATTATCTACAAAAGTATTCATGTCAATTTGATTTGAATCAAAATTGAAGGCTAAATTATCAAATACGTGTTTCTTTTCGAATAAAAGATTATTTAACATTTCACTTGTCGATTCCTCCCATATAATTTTATCATAGGTCACAAAATCTGAGTCATAATATGCGGACTGTTCTATTCCTAAACAGAGCTCAATTGGACAATGGTCTGAAAATTCGGTGAAATCAAAAATTTTCATACTCGATATATTTGTAAAAAAACGATTACTAGTAATCACATAATCAACAACACTTTTTGCTGTTTTATAACACGACGTATTATAACATGTAAAATCTCCCTCTTCAAGACGACCGTTCATTAAGAACAGATCATTCTCTTTACAAAAAGAAAGTAATCTATTGCCAAAAGAATTAACTATAGTATCTTTTGACCTACGTACAGGTAAATCAATTAAGTGCAAATTGTCATTGACTGGCAAATTTATATAACGGTCAAGATTAATATTGTTAACGTAGTCTGGCCTATTTCCTACCCTTGAGTTAAAATCACCAGTCAAGATTATATCACCAATAACACTGTAATGCATGCAATCATTATCCAACCTTTCGAAAAAATCATAGTGGAAAAGGGAAGACTGCTGACTTTTGTAGACATTTGAGTCTTCTGGTGGAATATAGCAAGTGCAAATAAACACATCATTAATTGTACCGAAATGTTCTTTTTTTAACTTAAACCATACTATTCCTTTATCATTTATACTAACTAAATCAATTTTACCATGTAAATAGTTCTTGTAATATATGGCAATGCCGCCACTGCAACGTCTAGCTTTTTTATTAGTTTTTGGCCTTGGACAATTAAAATTGCAAAATCCTTCCAGATTTATATTTGATACTTTCGAACACCAAGTCTCAGTAAAACACAGGATATCATAATTTGTCACAAAATGTACAAAATCATTATCATCAAGTTTTTTCACTAGCCCTTGAACATTCCAGGACAAAAATTTAAGCTGACTGCTTGCGTCTCCCTATGCAGACGCATTTGGAGGTATGAACCTAGTACCATCAATAAAGAGTTTATCATAATTAAGTACCGCAGTTTTTCCAGCTTCTTTCGCTTTTATAAGTTCTGGGATAAGTGCTCTACGTTTTTCCTGGATAGCTTTGGGATATTGGTCACTGACTTTTATATCTATCTTATCCTGATTGTCCTGTACTGCACGTTTGATATATAATTTGTCCTGAAAATAATTGAATTTCACGACGATCGGACGACATTTACCGTTGGTGTAGCTACCGACCCGATGCGCTCGATCGACCTTGACTGTAGCTTTGGCATCCTTCACATTGAGAGAGTTTTCACAGAATTGATATATAGTTTTCAGGCAGTCTTCATTCTTACGGTCAACTGGGGTTGCAGGTTCAGCGAAATTGAAAAAGAGGAGATTATCGCGCATAGAGCGTGCCTGTAGGTCAATCACATCATCAGTTAATCTCTTATTATCGGTTGATAACTGATTAACCTGGTTTTTGAGCTGCTCGCATCTCTTCTTTTCCTCTTTAATGGTTTGATCCAACGTAGCCTGATTTGATTTAAGTTCCTCACATGTTTTACTATCAAAGTTTCTACTAGTTTCGAACTCATTAATCCTTTTATCAGCATTTGACACTTTATTTTCAATGGAAGAAACTCGCATGTCCATGTTTGATATACGAGCATTCAACGATTGGATTGACTGATCGATGCTGTCCAGCTTTTTAAGCTTTTGTTCCATTGACTCTAATTTATCGAGTATGGCTTTGTTAATGTTCTGATTAAGTGATGGATCTGTAAACGATTGATGATGAATATTTACTGGTGGCAGTGGGTGTAGAGGTACATTTCCGTATGTTTGTGATCCAGACATTGGAGTGGATGCATAGTAGCCGCCTGGATAGGGTGGTAATTGGGCTAAGAAACTACCAGATGGGGACTGAGAAGGAGTTTGTAAATTTGTTTGAGAATTGTTCATATTCATCGCTATACGTTTTTCAGGCTGATCACTCACCGTTTCAGGAGATCTATCAGAATTAGTCCGTTTATTATCACCTTTTCCTTTTCCAGCAGTAATTTGATCAGAGTTTTTAACGACACTTTTACCCTTTTTACCCATCGATTAATTCAACAGGATCCACGCGCCAAAAAAGCAAACAATGGTCACCACCTTTATGTCCAAATAAATCCAATATACGCTCATAATTGGTGACTAGAAATCATGTCAGGTTACAGGTTATATGTCACATTAAACACATTTTCAACAATACCATCCACTTTTATCATGGTAATATTTGTTTTCGATTTTTTTACATTACAAGTGCAACGATAAAATGTACGCGCGCCATCTTGCTACGTAATAATTTAGCAATCGGTCCGCAAGTTGCGGCTCTTTACTAATTAGGCGCCGGGTTCGATCCCCGACGGCGGCACTCATCCTTTCCGACTATTTGTCTCTCAACAATGGGTCAATAATCGAAGACCTATGTGGGATAGCAGCTGGAGGCTAGGAAAGGATGTAATGGTAGTACTGGTGTGAGAAATACCAGGATTCCATTGTTAGGTGCTCCAGCCGCCGCGATATAACTGAAAGATTGTTGAAAGCGGCGAAAAACCCCATTCAAACAAACAAACAAAACTAATTAGGCGAGAGAAACTGCATTACATCATGGTGTATTTGGTGCACTAGCCACCACGGTTCGCTTGAAAACCGCGGCGTTAATAACGCACAGTACTGGTGTGAGAAATAGCTAGGTGCTCCAGCCTACGCTATGCATTAATATTGTTAACATTGGCGGCAAACACCGTTTAATCAAACAAACAAACAAAAGCAAGTCGAGGTCCTTTGCTAGTTGGATGAGAGAAACCGCATTGTATCATGGTCAATTTGATGTACCAGCCACCATGATATGACTGAAATACCGTTTAAAGTGACTTTAAAAACTTACAGATCATGTGAAACGGAATCACCGGGACTACCATGGAAATGCAAACTTCGTCGTAGGGCGTAAAATGTCGTAACTACAGCTTTTTTAAAGCTGTAGTTACAACATTTTGCACGCCCAACGTCGACTTGCAGGCTGGAACTGGAATGAGCTTTATATGAGACAAGCTGCCCTAACCGAGTCTAGAATACATGTAGTACAAGTTATCAAGCTAGCTTTAGTGAACTAATACGTTTTCTATTCTAGACGAGGATTAAATAAGCTTTTTTTTCTTCAAACAAATAAATCATTCAATAAGAAATGATGAAATGATAAAAAGATAAATATATAATGATTAAATGAAAAAAATCAAGTGACAGGTAGGGCTTTTTATTCACACAATCAAATACTTTAAACGGACAGAGGTAGCTGTGTATGCTCGTTGCCGTTACATTGAGGGGTATAAAAAGCTACAACTGCTTCATATTTGATGGGGCCGCGTGAGGGCGCAGGTGGTAACGAGTCATATTCCTAATCACGGGGTCCCGGGTTCGATTCACGGTTTGCGGCAAATATCTTTTCCGGCATTTGTCTCCCGACAATGGGTACATAATCGTAAACCAAAATGGTAGGAGCAGCTGGAGGCTTGGAAAAAATGCAGTGGCTAGGTCTCCAGTCGCCGCGATATGACTGAAATACAGTTAAAAATGGCGTTGAACCCAATTCAAACAAATCAAAATTGGTGGAACCATTGCAACGTTAATTTCCATGAACAGAAAAGGTGTGGTCCCCAGAGGCTCGGCTTTATGGGGACTTTTAAGGCTGTGGGTTATCAACCATGGGGAGAAAAAAAAGCCGCTGGGTTGAAGAAACATTACCCAACGTATTGTGAGACCTCCCAAGTCCTCACAAGTATTAATTGAACAATGCGGGGGTATACCATAGACCTGTGTAAAGGTAAATGTACTTGGGTACATAACGCCGTACTTTTAACCTTTTGGAATCTTTTGACTTAGATAACCCATTTCATCCATTCCATACAATCATGCTTCTTTACGCCGCTAAAGAATTACATTTAAGAAAACAATATGAGAAAATGAGAAATTGTTTGAAACAAGCAACTTCTCCATTCATCACAATCTTTTCTATCCTGTCTGGACATTAGTTTTTAATTTTAAAGCGATTTGAATTGCTGTCTGTAACTATGTCAATTTTGACTAATGATAAATGTTGCCGTGTGTTTATGTGTTAACCCATTCCCACACAGCAAAATTTTAGACTGGTCCAAATTGAAAGAAGCTGCAGATGACAATTTCAAGTTGATAGAATTTTGAACTTTTTCATCATTTTGGGTAGAAAACATTGTGGATAATGAAGAAATTGCTTGATACAAGCAATTTCTTCATTTTCCACAATGTTTTCATAAGCTTTTTTCTTGAGAGGCGTAAAAAGGAGGGATTGAGTTGTAATGGGTTAAACATTAGTCGTGCATATTATTCGGTTTTTAGTAACATATTTTTGCTTCTAGATATATATAGATGTTTTATTAACACTAATAATATTTCTTTCAACAATTATGAAGTTATAACACGACTTAGTTCGCCTAATTACAAACTACGACTGGATAAAAACTTGAAATGATATGCGTTTTCAACCCTTTCTTTATTATTCAGTTTTTTCTATAAATTTGTTTTCTGTCGATATCTGTTTTTGTATCTATTACATTAACAAAATATAACCCCTGGACCAGCTATGGTGCCATTTAGTAAAAATCACGAAGAAAAAAAGTACAAATATCCTCGCTTATAGCTCTTCATTGTCAAAAAGAGAAACTGTATTCGATTGACTGCAGCTATCGATCAAAAAGTAAATTGACCAATCCAATAATTTATTCAGTCGACCTAAAGTGGATGTGAAATTCCAAAATTTTAGTAGAGCAGGTTGATTGGTGGGTCAACTAACAGCACACGCTTCTGACAGAAGGTTAAAATTCGATTTTAGACGGCGTCTTAGGTGAGTAAAATGAAACAATAAATGCGAAATGGTTGGTTGGTTGGCGACCTCAACATCGTAACTACAGCTTGAATATTCGAGGTTTGTCGCCTAGCCAACAAACATGATTCAAATTAATGTCAACCAATGTTTGAGTTCAAAGTTCAATTCCGGTCTAAATGATTGATTAGCAGCAGAGAGCCGCTAATTGTCTGAGTCATTTCCAAATTTGAAAATGGCGATCATCAGCTATTTTAACCCTTGTCATGCTGTTTAAATTACCTTATTGAACTGCTGTCAAATCAAAGGGCTGAAAGCACCGATAGAACTTGTTCGAAAATTAATATTTCTTTAATAAATCAACTTCATAAACAACTCTGGCAGGATAAGTACAAGCAGGAGGTGTAGACTAAGATCAGCCTGCACATAAGTGCAGTCTGATCTTAGTCTACATCTCCTGCCAAAACCGGAATATTCCGGGTTCAGCATGACAAGGGTTAATATCATAGAATGATTCTACACTACAAACTGCTTTTTGACAATCTTCGGTGAACGCTTCGAAACGAACATGGTAAAGTAGAATGACCTCATTCCAATGGGAGAATCTGCCCCCCCCCACACACACAAAAAAAAAAATCCGACCATCGTCGACCGTCATTAGCCTGTGCAACACGTGCAGTCTAACAAGGATCGATGTTGTCCTGTTGTTCGCTGATGATAAATTTTTGTGTGACGAAGCTCATTTATCTTACTGGAGATACGAACGCCCTTGTACTCATTTTGGAGTGGAGAACAAAGTACACTGGTTTTTCTTTCTGCCAGGTACGAGTAGTTCATCGTTCTAGGATCCTTCCTGCAAACCAATGGATTATTTGCACACGGAATATGGTATTCCTAAAAAAGACTGTAAGATTGTAAGCAAATGTAGGGATCCTTAAATTTCTGATCACTTGGCACTTTATGTTTTGTTATTGAGTTGTTAAAGGATGGTCTTCTCACATCCAATGTGTAAAGAAAGCTAGGGTATAGTAATTGTTATACCTACAAAAATCCGAGAAGGGAATAGGGAACATGAGAGCTAGAAATAGGATTAACCACAACATCCCCTTACGAGCAATTTCTTCATTTTCCACAATGTTTTCCAAACCTTTTCTATCTTGAGGGCGTCAGTAAGGGTTACTTCGTGGTTATGGGTTAAACCGACTAGTCTAAAACTATTACTTGCGGTTTCGGGCCCTTGGGAAAGAAAAAATTCAAAGTTTATCTCTTTGACCTATTTAAAACAAATTATGAAATATTTCATCTGTGTTAAAAGTATTCTATAACAAAATAAAAACACTTTTAAACCAATTCCCCGTGATTTTGCATTTTGAAAAAGTCAAGAAACTTTACTTTAAGAAAAAATTGTGAAAATGAGAAAAAGCTTGTACCAAGCAATTTCTCCTTTTCTGCCAAGCAATTTCTCCCTTTCTCACGATATTTCCCACCCTACATAGCACTCATTTTCAAATTGGTTTCACTTTGATATAATTTAATCTTCTACTTTTGAATAGGCCAAAATATCCTTAGGCAATGGGTTATAACACTGGCAAGAAAAGAAGAAGAAAAGGTTGAATAGTATTTAAACTTCAAAGTGGATTTATTTGAATGGCTTATAAAGATATTCTTGAATAAAGGAACTACAGTTGGGTCTGATCCGAATCAGACCGCTTATTGCACACAGTCTAGCTATATGTTTTTTACTCGAGGACAACACGATGAAGAGTCTTATCGAGGTCCTAACCCATGAGAGAGAGAGAGAGAGAGAGAGAGAGAGAGAGAGAGAGAGAGAGAGAGAGAAAAGAGAGAAAGAGAGGGGGGAGATAGGGGCAATGGATTCTTACCTCTGCTATCCAGTTTTTACAGCTGGGTGGTCTTGGGCCCTGTCCTTCCCAAATACACTACCCGCCTCCACTGGAACTCGAACCTGCAACCATCCGATTACGAGTCGAGCACGCTGACCATCCGAGGATCCAAACAATGCAAAGTATTTCATCCATGTTTGACAAAATATTGTCAGTTACAGATTAAGTAAACTATCCAGTTACGATAAAACGATTATTAAACCTTTCCTGTTTCGCAAAATTTTAGACATGTCATATTTTAAAGGTTAGTGAGACAAAAAATATAGGTGGATTTAATTTGAAAAACATAATTCTGTAGGGTAGGAAATATTGTGTTAAACAATAAATTATTTGTCACAAGCAACTTCTCCTTTTCTACAATGTTTTCTTAATTATTAAATTACTGGGACGAAAAAGAAATACAAAAAACAACAACAACAACAACAAACAACAACAACAACAGGGATTGAACAGGAAAAGAATAATCATTGTCATGCTGAACCCGGAATATTCCGGTTTTGACAGGAGGTATAGACCAAAATCAGCCTGCACGTAAGTGATCTTGGTCTATACCTCCTGCTTGTAATTTTCCTGCCAGAGTTGTTAATGAAACTGATTTCTAAAAGAAATAGTTATTATTGAACAACAAGTTCTATCAGTGCTTTCAGCCCTTTGATTTTACGGCAATTCAGGTAGGTAATTTATACAGCATGACAAGGGTTTATGGACGATTATGGTTTTTTTTACTATTCAACAGACGACGCAAACTTGTGTTACTGCATAATACAATTGTAAATTCATGATCGGTTAATTTCAGGTTTATTTTATTATTTTGTTTTTGTCTGAATAAAAATGGTCTTAAGATTCATTTCTGAAACCGCGCAATTATTTTTTATTTATTCATTTTTTTGTATATTCAATTATTATTATCATTATTTTTTTTTTTTTTGCAAGAAAAATCATACATTTAACCACATATTATTTAAGGTCTCCACAAGGTAATCAAAGAATTAAGTAAGTTTAAGTTAAATAATCATAAAGCCCAACGGAAAGTAGTTATATAAACCATTTCGTGAATACATAATGAACAGTTAGTACGAAATCGCAAATTCATATTTTCACCTTTCACGGTAGGAAATATAGATTTTTGTTAAGTAAAACTACTAATCCTTTCCTTGACTTCTAGTGATATAAGCGTTCATATTCATTTAAACTCTTACAAAAACGAATTTTGTCAACATATTAAGATAAGATAACCACCAACTTGTTAATATTTCGAGAATGAAATGCATATTTTTCACTCCTTTTCCAATATCATCGACTGGTTACTAAATCTCGTAACTCATTCAATTATGTAATTTTGAATGTAAATCAAAGTAATGAAGGTATTGTAAGCTAGCAAAGCCTGGTTTCGTTAACTTATCTTCTTTGTCATAGATTATCGTGGTAAATAAACGAGGTTAATTAAACCAGGAGTTAACCCAAAATTGGGTTGGCGAAATCTTTGATTGCTTCAAATTTAAAGAATTTGCAGACCACAATTTTAATTTGGTGGAATTCAGAAATCTTTTGCGTTGTAGAGTAGAAAGCATTGTGGACATTGAAGAAATTGCTTGTTACAAGCAATTTCTTCAAAGTCCACAATGTTTTCCAAAGCTTTTTTCCTTGAGAAGTTTAAAAATGGGTTCGAGTTGGAATTGGTTAAATAGTATGCTATTGCAGGAGCTCTATACAATTTGATCAGAGTCATTTTGAACTATGCTCAAGTGAGCTAAAAATAACTAAGAGATGAACCTGCAGGCAGAGTTTGCAATATTCCCGAAATACACAAGAACTTTTTTTTATGGCGTAGGCATTCAATTTAGTGGTTAGGCCTCCAGTGGCTGCTTGCATTCGTTGAACTCTGATAAGACCTGTTAACTGACGCTTTGCTAGATAACGTTGTAGAAAGAGAAGAAATTGCATGTCCGCAATGTTTTCTACCCTTCTGAATGGTTACATTTCAAAATGAATTTACTGAATCGTCTGCAAAAACCTTTATTATGCGAAACGGGACAGGGTTAAAAAAGAAACGCAACAGCCAAGATATATTTAATTCACTATTCTTATACTATTTCAACTAAAGTATTTTATACTATTTCAAATACCTCATGAGGAGGTACTTTAAATTTGAAACCAAGGTCATTGTGAGTACTTGCTCTAAGTAAGGCATCTTAGCCATTAAAAGAAAGAGAGAGGGAGACAGAATGGGCGGATAGCGAATATTTATCAAAGAATCACTCGTCTAATCAAATCATTCACCAAGAACGGCGATTATAGTGGGTACCGTTGAAAATGAAACTGAACAATATGCCCCAAAAATGTGAGCCAGGGGGTTTAGTCTTATTAACCGAAACTGAGCCACCAAAATGTAATAACTACAGCTTGTTTTGATCGCTCGCCAATCGAAATGTATAAAACCAACGTGGTGTATTGTACCTGGGTTACTAATGATATCGTTCAAGTCGAAAGTTCGTACGGAGACATTCGGTCCGTGTGTTGTAAATTCGGTGATAAGATTACACTCACTTGAAACCTAAGGTATGCGTTTGTACGCTTTAAATCATATGATAATTTCGTTCAATGTCGCCTAATTATGATGATAATTAAATATATAGTTTAACATTTGCATTGTGTCGGTATTGTTTGCACAATTGGCGGCTGACAGCTGTCAGCCAAATATCGATAAACCAATCAAATCATACATAAAGATCGGTATGAAATTGCAACTCAGACATTGGTCGACATCAATGTGAAGCTTTTTTGTTTGTTTTGTGGCATTATTCAAGCTGTAGTTACTACGCTTAGGTTGCCAACTAACGATTTTTGTTTTTGTGATTGGTATATGTTGCTGGTCATTTTTTTGAAAATTTAAATAAATAAATAAAATAAAAAAACCCCGCCTATTAAGTGGAACCTCCGGTCAGATATCAGTGGCTGTGGCCGGTTACCCGTCAAATTTTAAAAGGAATAGCCCAAATTCTGTCAATTCTTTCCAGACGACAAATCGAGGGTCAATTGCTAAACTGTTTTAAGTGTTTATACATTGTCTAGACACTTAGAACAGTATCGCAATTAACTAAAAATGTAAGCCTTTGATGAGGGGAGAGGGCATACAGCGTAGGTCTAATGACAAATAGACTATGAATTAAAGGCTAATTATGGCACTCAAATATGTCTGAGATTGCTATGTCAGTGCACACTATCCTCACGTTGACACAATACTAGATGTAACATTTCCTTGTAACTGTTTGTGAGTGACGTGCCGGTTCATTTTACACATTGTCATGCTGAATTAAACCCTCATTCAGAAAATCATTCAAATCAAAGGGCTAAAAGTATTAGAATACCCGATCTTCTTGGAAATGTTTTTTGTCCATTAATTCTATTTACAATTCCGTAATTAGAACGATAAACGGGTGCTTTAGACTAAGATCAACCTGCACATATGTGCAGGATGATCTCAGTCTATACCTCCTTCCTAAGCAGGAATATTCCAGGCTCAGCATGACAAGGGTTAATTAACCGGAATTATATATACCTATAGACGACACTTCAGACTGGCCCAAATCGAAGATGTTGTAGATGGCTTTTCAAAGGCGTTTAGATCGAAAAAATAATGGTCGCATAGGATTAAAAACACCGCGAGAAAAGGAGAAATCGTAGGTTACAAACAAATCTTCATTTTCTAAGAGTGTTTCACAAAATTATTCTTTTCTTCAGAGCGCCAAAAGACGAAATTGCGTGTTAAAGGGATGCAGTCATATCATTCCCTTTGTTGAATAATTCATGCTCATAAATCAGTTTGATCGTTGTTAATCATTGCTTATAAACATTCATACAATGCACCAACACTGTATGTAACAACGTGCATTTATCTATATGTAGTTTGTTTAGTGTTTAACGCAGATTTAAACAAATCTACTACCTGTGAACCATTTGAAAGGTCTAACATTGTTTCGCCTGGAAATGGGTTAACCCATTACCACACAATGGCGCTTTTGATGACTCGTAAGAAAAAAAAAAATAGGAAAAAAAAAACCACTGTGTAAAATTAAGAAATCGCTTGCAAAAAAGCATTTTCTTCATTTTCAACATTTTTTTTCTACTCGGAAAGTTGAAAAATCTGAATTTCATAACCCTCAAACTGTTGTCTACAGCCTCTTACCTCTTTCAATTTGGAACAGTTCAAAATTATGTCGTCTAGTTATGGGTTACAACACTTGGTTAATTTATTGAAAAAAAAGTGTTGTGTGAGTTGTAGTTATACAATCTTAACCCTGCTGTATAAAATACACTACGGAATTGCATTTAACCTTTCCTGTTTTGCAAAACTTTAGACCTGCCCAAATTCAAAGGATTTACGGATGACAATATAAATTTGATTCAATTTGAAATATAATTATTCAATAGGGTAGAAAATATTGTGGAAAATGAAGAAATTGCTTGTTACAAGCAATTTCTTCTTTTTCCACAATGTTTTCTCAAGTATAAAATCACAGGGACGTAAGAACCAGGGATTGTACGGGAAACGGTTAATATCAAAGGGCTGAGAGCACTGAAAGGACTTGCTGTTCAATAATCAACATTTCTTTTAAAAATCAATTTCATATCTTCTCTGGCAGGAAAAGTACGAGCAGGAGGTGTAGACAAAGATCAGACTGATCTTTGTCTATACCTTCTGTCCAAACCGGAATATTCCGGGTTCAGCATGACAAGGGTTAATATTTCATCTGATCACAGGAAATTGATTCCTGTCTTGAAACGAATTGTATTCCCTGGGCCAGCACTTGGGCAGTTATAACAGCAAAAAGAACATCGTAAACTATTGCAAACCATTATCAAAAGAATAACAGATACACAAAGCATGTTCTAGTCCATATGGAGTTAGTCAAACATACAGCAGTTTAAATCACATGGTTTTTGAGTGACCCAATCAGATGACCCAATCGAATAACGTATCATATGAAATTTCAAATGACCTATTTAATATAAAGGACATTCATATGAATATCTTATGACTTGGTTTCCGGTTTGTAGCGAAATAAAATCTTGAGGTGATTACTAAATTTATACTTTCTTGACAGAAATTCTTCAATAAACGAAAAAGGGGGAAAGAAAAGTGCATAGACCAGTTTTGTAAAAGGGCTACCTCTGTAACGCGGCTTCATTTCTCATGAAGAAGAAACCAGAACATTGTCATAAAAGGGGAAAAAGCCAATTGCGATCTACATGAAAGTGCTCGATAGAGGTTGCTAAGTTAGAGGGTGAAGGTGTCTAAGTCGATATTTTCCCGCTTTGTTTGAGTATGCCCAAAATCCCCTTTTCTGTGTGATTATTGTAAATTAACATATTTCAACTGTCAATTAAATTCGATAGACCAATCAAATCATGATTAGGATCAGAAGTTAACGGTAAACTCCGACGTTAATCGACATATATGCGAATGATGTTGGCGACTTAAACGTCACAACTACAGATTATTAAAGATGTAGATACGACGTTTAGATCGCCAACCAAACATTTTTATGATTGTTCCATGTTACTGGCTATAGTTTTTGTGCAAAAAAAAGGTTTTACATCTAAGTTGAAATTCCTGTTGGCGCTCAGTTGGCGTGGCCAGCAATTGGTCAACAGTCGATAGGAAAACAACAAAATTGTCTTTTGTCCAAAAGGAAAATTTCAAATGACTTTTGACGAAATCAACAAGCGAAAGTTGAGAAAAATTATGTTTCCGCATTTTAATAGAATCGAACGTTTTCATCGAAACTAGAGTTTCTATTCTTTGAACGATAAAGACAGAGTTAGTTGGTTAATCAATTAGTTTCCTTATTTTGTTAAACTGTATCCGGAACAAAATGTATAATTATGCGTGTAAGTTTCTCCCAATAACATGTATACATGTGATTTTTCTTCCAATCTTTGATTAGGTAGGTAACATTCAGCAAACTTAGGTGCTCCGCCCCTTACCCGACCCCTGTATAAATGAATTGATACTAAACACCTAAAACCGTTGTTCATATGTGCTCAAACTCGTTTACCGTCCCTAAACTAGCAAAATATCGAAATGACCCAGAATTACATCAGATACATTAGATTATGAGAAATGCTGAAAGTACAGCCAATCTTGCTTAAGCGACCACCTCTATTAAACGACTACTTTCATTCAGCGACCAGCATCAAAATTCCCTTTCCGAAAAACCATACGTTTTTGCTAATGGAATTATCAAAACTAAATCCTATGTTGGCGGATCATTAGAAACGTCTCAACGAGCTCCGTTAACATAGGATTAAGTGGGAATACTTCAATAATTTATGTATGCCATCGAACCTTTCGTATGTCACAAAAAGGTGCAGTAATCTCTTGAAATACCACAGTTTGGCCGTCCATAGAGTGGTCGCTTAATACAGTCTAACACTATAAAAAGTTCTTTGTGTTCTACGGATTCGTGTTTTGTGTAATTAGGTTTGATGCTCATATGTCAATAAGTACAAAAATATTCTCTTAGTTAAAGCTGGCAATATACTTGGACAATTTATTCTTTCGGTTCATAGAAATGATATCAACTTCGAATTTTGAAAAATCAGAATTTGCTTCCTCGTATTTGTTCGTTCAGTAATATTAAGTGTCTCTTTCTCGGAGTAATTTAAACAGAGTCTGTTTAAACGATTTCTAGATTTTTCATGAGAACGTTTCCTTCTTCCGGGTGAAGCATGTGCACGAACCCAGCAGAATTGGATGTTTTGGGGGTTTTTTTGTTTTTTTTTAACACATATACACATATTGATGAAATTAGAGGAGCGGTGGTAGAATCTTTGTCTTAAATACTTGATTGCAAATAACAGTCGATAACGCTCGAGCGACCATCTTTGTTAAGCAACGACTTACATTAAGCAACCACAATCGAAATCCCCATATCAAAATCAAAATTTCGCGGTCAAAGCGTAGTTGATAATTTATCAAACTCTCAATCATGAGGTCAAGGGTTCGATACCCGATCACAGTAAATAACTTTTCCGACAATTGTATCCCAACAATTGGTTAATAATCGTAAACCTGGGTGGGATGAGCAGCCGGAGGCTCGGAAAGGATGCAGTGGTAGTACTGGTTTGAGAAATACCAGGAATCCATGATTAGGCTCTCTAGCCTCCGTGATATGACAGAAATACTGTTAAAAGTGACCTTAAACCCCATTAAATCAATCAGTCAAAATCAAAAGCTTACACAAAGAACTGATCGCATATGCTAGAAATGTATACCATGAATTTAACCAATAACTTACCATTACCCAAGACCTAAAATGACAACAAATCCTAGCTTAAAGTATTCTATAGGCGGAAGGGATTATGTCTGTTTTCGTGGACAGAAAAATATGCATTTAGCCGGTTCATTTCAATTCTCGTTCCTATTTAAGCATCAATTTGAGATAACCTGTGAACCCACTGAAATATTAATTGTCCAACAACAAGGAAGCAGTGTTTCCATATAAGGCATGAATGTTAAAATGATTTGATGGCTCGGTTTTAATCTTCATTAGAAACAGGCAAGACGAGACCGAAATAGTGGCACTTAATGCTGTAGTAATGATCATTATCATTAACTCTTTCTTGTTTTGAATTTTTTAGGCCTGTTTTCCAAGTTTTTGCAGACGACAATTAAAAGTGGCTTGAATTTGAAAAAAAAACAACAAAAAAAAGCATTAAGTAGGTTAGAAATTTATCATTGTGGAAAAAGCAATTCCTTCTTTTTCTACAATGTTTTCTCAATTATAAAGTCACAGGGACGTAAAAGCATGGGATTAGGCAGGAAACGATAAAGGCACATTTTTACAATCGTCGGATCATTATCATTAATGCACAGTTCTACAATATAACCGGGCTAAAAGTTTTGGACTTGCCGCACTGAATTGAATGAAGTTGCAAATGACATTGATTTTAAAACAAGAGCACCGCCTTCTGGTGCCTACGCTCGACAATTGGGTGCTGGATAGTGGATAAAATGCATCTAGAGTTATCCTCCTTGATAGTATAGGTGGCTCTTTTGATAGTGAACAAGTGTGCCAAGTTTCAATTGAATACCGTTATAATAGTAGAACTAGAGATGTCACAAAATGTCAAAGTTTTCGCACGACGACGACGACAACAACGGCGAAGACGACACCAAGGCTATAGCAATACCTCGGGTTTTCTCCGAAAAAAGCCGAGCTAATAAATGTCACGGTAACATTCAATCCGAGCACCCAGATGTACATCTCACGTAAGCGCAAATACTTATATATTGCCGACAGGTGAGAGACAATTGACACGTGTAGCGATGGTCGTTGTCAACTGTCGGAAAGAAAGCTGGTTAAGCCGGCGTTCGAACCCAGGATCCAAGGATTGACAGCGCATCACTTTACATATTATCAGGCTCGGCTATTTGCATATGCATATATATTGTTAATCTAAAAGAGAATGTTTGCATACAGATGTTGTTCTTGTCCCAAAGGCAGTAGTTACTCGTTGGCATCGTAACAAGGAAAAAAAAGAGATCGCCATTATTGGTTGTTGTGTCGCCTGGCATTTCCCCGACGGCTAAATTTAGAATCCAGGTTATTCAGAGACGACGCAGAAACATGCTTATTGGGTTCTAAATTTGTCGCGTATTGTTTTCATTGTTGTATGCCCCATAGATACCCATTACTTAATACTTGGCCTCCTTTCTCCATTACGTAAACATGATCGAAAACTTAACATGACACCGATAGAATGCGTAAAAATATCTTCAGTAAAAGTAAAAATGAGGGGGGGGGGTGTATTGTCTGCTCAAAGCTGCACGCATTTCAGCGATTGTAACAACAGAACTGTGATCATTATGTTTTTTCCCATCAACCTTATGCTTATTCTGGATTATTCTTGCCTTTGCAGGAAGGATAAACTAAGATCAGACTGCACAAATGTGCAGTCTGATCTTAATCTATCCTTGCTGCTTGTCAATGTAACCGGGAGATGTATTTTTTTAAATCTTCATTGATTACAATTGCAAGTACTTTTTTATTATTTTCATTTTCCCGTTACTGTAGCTGTGGCCCTGAAAGGGATGATCTGAAATAATCAATACTGATCACAGCAAATGAGAGTCAAAACTTATACATTATGACATCAACTAATACTACTGTTGGAAGATTTTGAAGTCCAAATCAGCAGAGCAGTCTTTTGTATATTATTTGAGATTCGATTTTCTTTTCAATTGAATACCAGTATAGCGGCACACATTTGAAGGGTTGACATACTTAACCAATTCCCACATAAATTTATTTCGCGCCTGATAAACGAAAGCACTGGAAACATTGAAGAAATTGCTATTACAATGTGACAAATTTTATTAAAAATGTCATAAGGTAGAATTTGTCGTCTGATTCTTTTTTTCGAATTCGACAAGACTAAAATTTGTCGTCTGGTAGTGTTTAACCGCATGCAAAGTTAAGGAATCTAAACACAATGTATAGCTTGTGAAAAAGAAAAACCCAACTAGGTTTCCTTTGCCATTTGATCGAATTAATTTTCAGTGCATTCACACAGTTTCAAACGAAAGGTCATCCCCTTTAAATGTCATCTTCTTCAAATTACCGTTAACTAGAGGGTCTTGTTATATTGGTATAAATGTTCACCACAAAACTAATTAGTTTCAAATAGCTTCATCTCGGTTACTATACGGCATACGGAGCGCGCAGCTTCAAACAACGATTGGTCTACAACTGATCGATAATGTCAGCGACCTTTTGGTTGTTGCCGTCGAAACAAGAAACAAGAGGACCATAATGGTTCTAAATCGCTCCCCTGAGTATGATGGTTCATGGCTTTATCATATAAACAAAATGGCAAAGCCCTCTGTCTAATTATTTTGGAGAAGATGTTTACAGATTTCTCTTTTAATCCTAGGTATATTGATGATCCCACCATATAGCACTTATTTCCTGAATATGGTAATGCTTTGAAGTATAGACATCAATACATACCAAGTATAAAAGTTGTAAGCCTAATGGTCAAAGGAGAAGTTTTTCAAAGATATCATTATTTATTCCTAACTAAAATTAGGGATTGCACAGAAAAGGGCTAATTTTTTAAGTAATTTGGTAGAGGGTCAATGGCTGATGATATGTACCAAATATCAAAGCTATAGGCTTTATGGTTTGGGAGAAGAAGATTTTCAAAGATTTCCTTCTTTATTCATTTGTAAAATCAGAAATCACAAAGAAAAGGGCTAATTTTCAGAGTATGATAATTCTTTGAAGTATTTTGGTAGACGGTCAATATATTATGATATGTACAAAATACCAAAGCTCTGGGCCTTATGGTTTGGGAGAAGAAGATTTTTAAAGTTTTCCTTCTTTAATTCTATGTAAAATCAGGGATCGCCCAGAAGAGGGCTAATTTTCAGAATAGGGTAATTCTTTGAAGTATTACTTATGGTTTGGGTGTAGAAGATTTTGAAAGAGCATGACCTAAGGATCATTTCTGTGAAGTTTTGTTGAAATTCCATGGTTAGTTTAGGAGAAGATTTTTTTGTAATTGTGAACGGACGGACGGACGGACAGACAGAGGGTCAATAGATGATGATGTATACAAATATCAAAGCTCTAGGCCTTATGGTTTGGGACAAGAAGATTTTTAAAGATTACGTTCTTTATTTCTATGTAAAATCAGGGGTTGCCAAGAAGAGGGCTAATTTTCAGAATACGGTAATTCTTTGAAGTATTTTGGAAGAGGGTCAATAGATGATGATTTGTACCAAATATCAAAGCTCTAGGCCTTATGGTTTGGGTGTAGAAGATTTTTAAAGATTTCCTTCTTTATTTCTATGTAAAATCAGGGATCACAAAGAAAAAGGGCTAATTTTCAGAATAGGGTAATTCTTTGAAGTATTTTTGTAGTCGGTCAATAGATGATTATGTATACCAAATATCAAAGCTCTAGGCCTTATGGCTTGGGAGAAGAAGATTTTTAAAGATTTCCTTCTTTATTTCTATGTAAAATCAGGGATCACAAAGAAAAGGGCTTATTTTCAGAATACGGTAATTCTTTGAAGTAGTTTGGTAGTGGGTCAATAGATGATGATATATATCAAATATCAAAGCTCTAGGCATTACAGTTTGGGAAGAGAAGATTTTTTAAGTTTTTTCATTCCGTTGCCATGGCAACCAGAGTTCTTCATGGATTTCAATTCTTTGAAGTATTTTGAAAGAGCATGACCTAAGGATCATTTCTGTGAAGTTTTGTTGAAATTCCATGGTTAGTTAAGGAGAAGATTTTTTTGTAATTGTGAACGGACGGACGGACGGACAGACAGAGGGTCAATAGATGATGATGTATACCAAATATCAAAGCTCTAGGCCTTATGGTTTGGGACAAGAAGATTTTTAAAGATTACGTTCTTTATTTCTATGTAAAATCAGGGGTTGCCAAGAAGAGGGCTAATTTTCAGAATACGGTAATTCTTTGAAGTATTTTGGAAGAGGGTCAATAGATGATGATTTGTACCAAATATCAAAGCTCTAGGCCTTATGGTTTGGGTGTAGAAGATTTTTAAAGATTTCCTTCTTTATTTCTATGTAAAATCAGGGATCACAAAGAAAAAGGGCTAATTTTCAGAATAGGGTAATTCTTTGAAGTATTTTTGTAGTCGGTCAATAGATGATTATGTATACCAAATATCAAAGCTCTAGGCCTTATGGTTTGGGAGAAGAAGATTTTTAAAGATTTCCTTCTTTATTTCTATGTAAAATCAGGGATCACAAAGAAAAGGGCTTATTTTCAGAATACGGTAATTCTTTGAAGTAGTTTGGTAGAGGGTCAATAGATGATGATATATATCAAATATCAAAGCTCTAGGCCTTACCGTTTGGGAAGAGAAGATTTTTTAAGTTTTTTCATTCCGTTGCCATGGCAACCAGAGTTCTTCATGGATTTCAATTCTTTGAAGTATTTTGAAAGAGCATGACCTAAGGATCATTTCTGTGAAGTTTTGTTGAAATTCCATGGTTAGTTTAGGAGAAGATTTTTTTGTAATTGTGAACGGACGGACGGACAGACAGAGGGTCAATAGATGATTATGTATACCAAATATCAAAGCTCTAGGCCTTATGGTTTGGGACAAGAAGATTTTTAAAGATTACGTTCTTTATTTCTATGTAAAATCAGGGGTTGCCAAGAAGAGGGCTAATTTTCAGAATACGGTAATTCTTTGAAGTATTTTGGAAGAGGGTCAATAGATGATGATTTGTACCAAATATCAAAGCTCTAGGCCTTATGGTTTGGGTGTAGAAGATTTTTAAAGATTTCCTTCTTTATTTTTATGTAAAATCAGGGATCATAAAGAAAAAGGGCTAATTTTCAGAATAGGGTAATTCTTTGAAGTATTTTTGTAGTCGGTCAATAGATGATTATGTATACCAAATATCAAAGCTCTAGGCCTTATGGTTTGGGAGAAGAAGATTTTTAAAGATTTCCTTCTTTATTTCTATGTAAAATCAGGGATCACAAAGAAAAGGGCTTATTTTCAGAATACGGTAATTCTTTGAAGTAGTTTGGTAGAGGGTCAATAGATGATGATATATATCAAATATCAAAGCTCTAGGCCTTACCGTTTGGGAAGAGAAGATTTTTTAAGTTTTTTCATTCCGTTGCCATGGCAACCAGAGTTCTTCATGGATTTCAATTCTTTGAAGTATTTTGAAAGAGCATGACCTAAGGATCATTTCTGTGAAGTTTTGTTGAAATTCCATGGTTAGTTTAGGAGAAGATTTTTTTGTAATTGTGAACGCACGGACGGACAGACGGACGGATGGACGACGGACGATGACCGATCACAATAGCTCCCCCAGAGCACTCCGTGCTCAGGGGAGCTAAAAAAACGTGTGTTAGTATAGATTCACAAATTAAAGTGAGTGATCAAAAGTCATTTTTGTCTATACCTGTATAGACAAATTTTACCCATGATCACTCACTATAACTTGTAGATCTACACTGAATAATTTGTATAGTTTCATGAGCCCTTATTTTAATTGATTCCCTTACAAACAACGATCTGAACCCATTCCCCACAATACCTCAAGACACACACACAAAAGAAAATCGCACTGGAAAAAATGTAAAATAAGCAATTTCATCAGTGCTCATAATGTTTTCTAGCCTGAAAATATTTTTAGAACTTTAAATTATCGTATGCAACGTGTTTTAATATGGAGCTGTCTAAAATATTGTTGTCCGGTAATAGGTTAAACTCATCAAAATCATACTCACGGATATTGAGACAAAGAGCTGATGCAGCTGAAACGCACAGAAACAATGCACTGGTCAGGCAAACTGGCAATAATTTCGACACTAATTAACTAATGAATAATCGCAGAATGCTGTAAACATGTGTAAGAATGCAACAGTTGAGCTGCCTTGACATCAAAAACGTTTATTTAGAATATTTGCATACCTCCAAAAGGAAACATTGAGTCAGTAGCTATCGCCAGAACACACAGTGAAGACTGTGGCCAGACAGATGTACAGGCTGATTTGAGTCTCTAATTGCGCCCGTGTGATATTGTTGAAATGTCACGCAAAGGCTCAGTTAGTTGTTTCTCGTTTTCAGCAACTGTGTTCTGATCAGCTGGATGGATAGCTAGAATAACAATTTCATGTCCTATGTACCCATGTTACACTAGGAAGCGTTGAGTAGTAATTTAACCCATTCCCAAACAGCATAATCTTAGACTGGTCCAAATTGAAAGAAGCTGCAGACAACAATATCGAGTTGATGGAGTTTTACATTTTTGTCTTTTGGGGTAGAAAACATTGTGGATAAGGAAGATACAAGCAATGTCTTCATTTTCCACAATGTTTTCTAAAGCTTTTTTCTTGTGGGGACTAAAAAGGAGGGATTGTGTGGGAAATTGCGACACATTTTAAATGCTGAAGACAGTTTGTCGTGGGAAATATTGTGTGAAAAGAAGAAATTGCTTGTGACAAGCGATTTCTCCTTTTATCATAATATTTTCAACCCAAGTTTGCATATCATTTTTTAAATTTAGATTCACTCTGAATTGTCGCCTATAACATCTTTGAATTTGAACTAAGCTTCATATTTCGTCATGCGATCTGAAAACTGATTAATAACAAAAATGACCTCACAAAAATCATACCGAGTAATGGGAAAGCACATGAAATCGACGCTAAATCGAAGTTAACATCCTTGTACGGTCGATGAAAAGACGGTTTCATTCTACAAAAATTATGTCCTGGTTAATTCGGAATAGAACAAAGCAGATTTGTTAACGATAACCATGAAATAATTAATGTTAAATCTAGAAAAGGAAGAGAAATATATTTGTTGTTTGATAAAACCTTTTAACCATAGCTTCATCTAAGTTGTAGTTACAGTGTTTTAGAAGTACCACAGACAATGCGTAGAATACAAAATCCCAGTTTCGTTGACGTAAAGTTTTACGGCAATAAGGAAGTGCAGATTATTAAACCAGAAGTCCACTTCAATACCGATAAATATTTAAGTGCTTTGTCAACTTATTTCTTACAAGAAATTGTAAATGTTGACGAACAAAGACTGTCTTGGAAATGCAAATATATGTAAGTATCTAAGGAACTCTTCCCTTTGCAGATTTTTTGTATGCAGATAGAGTTTTCTACGTTGCTACAGATTCCGTTTTTAAATGCTAAACCTGATTGACCTCTGTCGGGTACGATCTCTTTTTCAGATATCTGTTTTGCTTATTTGTCCGATTTTCTCTTTTCGCGTAATAGGTTACAGATAAAAAAAACAAAGAAAGTTGATGTAGCTAACGGTCTCGACCTTTTGTTTAGTTCTTGATATCAACATGTCATCGTTGTCGTTCTAAAAACCTCGTAACTACAGCTTGATTCGAGCTGTAGTTACGAGGGTTTAGAACGATAACGACGATATAGCCTTGAACATGACTAAGGTGTTCACATTTAGGTACAAAACAGAGAAATAGATATAGAAAGAACTGAAAGATTAAGCGTTAACCCGTAATCACTTAATGACGCTATCTGACGCCCTGGCGAAATTAGATTGTGAAAAACTTCGCAAGAAGAGTAGAAACTACTTATTACAAGAAATTTCTAATTTTCTCACAATTCTTTCTACTGTGTTTTGAACATATCATCCAATTGAAACGTCGTCTGCACCTTCTATCAATTTGGACAAATCTAAAATTTTGACGTCTAGTGATGGGGTTAATAGTTTCGATGAGGATCTCAGTTCGACCTTTTTCTGCGATATTGGGACTTCCTTGTTTCAAAGGCCTTCCTTTGAATTAAAAAAAACCTATTACCAGACGTTGCAGACAACGATAATTTGAGGTAGAAACAACTGTGGATAATGCTTGTTACGATTTTTTCTACATTTTTTTCCAAAGCCTTTTTCAAGGGGGAGTATAAAAAGTAGGATTGTGTGCGAATGGGCTAAGTTAGAGTTTCTCTCAAACAAGGATAGTGAATCATTTAGAAATTGCTTATAGTTCCCTTACAGAAAGCTGAGGCATATGATCATAGAATCCTTCCAACTAGACACAATTTTGACTCGTCTGGTTCAACTTCCCAATAATACATGTTGGTACATGTACATTGTATATGACTATGACAATTTTACTCACGACCACTTCCACACCAGAAGGAAATACGTGACCATGGGGGAGACAGGTCTCTCGATCATGTGTTAAAATCAGAACTGTTGTGGGTGTCACATCCCGTGATCTTCCTTCCAACATGACTGTTATGACTTTTTTATCAAAGATCTTGTGATTTTCGTTGTGTGTCAGGATCAGAGGAAGAACTCGTGACTTTCAAACACAAACAGTAGCTTTGAGACACTCGTAGGTCACGTACTCAGCCGGTCGGTAGCTACGTCCACTTTCTTCGACAATGTGGTTTATCTAACATTCGCGTTGACACACGTCCGTAGAAAATTGCCGGTGATAGAGAGAGTAAATCGTTCGTGGAGAATTTCATATAGTCAATATGCGTTAGTATATAATAATTGGAATACTCAGATATAGTAGTGCTCTCGTGAAAAACCCTATTATTTTTTCTGCGCGGCTCGCATCAAATACAAGGTTTTGTATTATATCTATATATTAATAATCCTCATTTATGTATGCAAATACATGTAGTCCAAAAGACCGAGGCGGAGAGGCAGACAGACGGAGAGAGAAGAAGGGAGAAAAGGAGAGAGAGAGGAGAGATAGAGAAGCGTGAAAAATGTATATGGTATCTGATTTATATATAAAGTACAAATATATGTCAGGAACCCAATGCAATTCAAAATTTCGGAACTATCAACTTTAATATGTGTCAACAAATCTCTTTATCAGTTTCTGAAAAGTGCTACTTTTGAAAAAATGTCGCTTGGCGTGCTGCTTGTTCACTGTTTCGTCACGATTTTCTGTCGAAGTGAACATTTATTCATCAAAGTTTAGACCTAGCCAAAATAATACGAAAATACTACATCGTCGCAAACATTTCTATCTAACTCCAATTTACGAATGTTCTAATATGTTAAATGATTAATTAAATGCTGTCAGGCAAACAACGGCCTCCACCATTACGACACAATGATGCTCTCTGACACACTTAACCCTTTCCTGTTTTGCAAAGTTTTAGACCCGTCCAAATTCAAAGGTTTTGCAGACGAAAATTTAAAGTTAATTTTATTTGAAAAATAACCATTTAGTTGGATAGAAAATATTGTGGAAAAAGAAGAAATTGCTTGTCACGAGCAATTTCTCCTTTTTCCACAATGTTTTCTCAATTACAAAATGATAGGGACGCAAAAACCAGAGATTAACCAGGAAAGGGTTAAGATACACAATGATTAAAAATGAGAAGGGAGAAATTGCCTGTATCAAGCCTGTGCTGCCCAGCAGCCCGAGTATTGTCGATACTTTCGCGTTTTCTAAGAGGTCGTTTCTCGCCTGCCTAGTCATATCTATGGCAAGGTTAGATCTCTTAAAGAATAATTGTTGATCAGTTTCTTTAAAAAGAGAATAGAAGAAGCCTCAAGGGCGAAGTCATCCATTACTCTTTGTTTTTCAATAAATATGGCATATTATTGTTGATAAATTAAAACATGTCGAAATATTAGTCATGATCAGAGTTGCCTTTCAACAAACACTCGATATAAAACTTGCAATGAGCCCAAATAAATAAGATTGGTGCTAGTTCTACATAGTGTTTGCATACACGAGTTGTAAGTTCGAGCGTTGTATCAACCACTTTACCTGACAGTATTTTTTAACCCATTACCACTCAATGACGCTTTTAGACTCCCCTAAGAGAAAAATTGTGGAAAAATTTGTGGAAAATGAAGGAATTGCTTGTTACAAGCAATTTCTTCATTATCCACAACTTTTTATAGCCCAAAAGTAATTTAAGAAAATCCAAATTTTCATAAGCTTTAAATAGTTGTATGCAACTCATTTCAATTTGGACCAGTCAAAAATTTTGCTATCTGGTAATGGGTTAAGATTGTGAATCGATAACTCTTCAGGATAGCTACAATTAACCAATTGACATCGTGGAAAAAGAAGAAATTGCTTGTAAACAAGCAATTTCTCCTTTTTCCACAATATTTTCTACCACATAGGATGGTTTCATTTCAAATGGCATCCAGTTTTCATTGTCGTCTGCAACCTCTTTCAATTTGGACCAGTCTAAAATTTCCAAAAACAGGTAATGGTTAATTGACAACAGGGACCCCCCCCCCCAATCCCAACATAAAGTTGAAAATTATAATCTAGTAGCTAAGGTCAATATCTGTATAGTAAAGCGTTGGGATCTCGGTCCCTGTGAACCACCAAACTGATAGACCGACCGCTGGCCCCGCCTACTGACTCCGCCAACCCAACCAACTAAGCTCCAACAGGAAGTTCAACTACGATATTATTTTGCGAAATATATAGTTAGTAACAAAAACCTAAACATTTTACAAAATTTGATGAATAAAAAATAGCTGCGTGCTCAAAACTTTGATTTTTTTCGGACATTCAGAACTCTCGTTTTTGATGCACGAACTTAAAAATTAAATTATAAGAACTATCAAGTGATAAGTATTATTCATATTGTTTTTTCATTGAACAATCATGTATAATACTATTATGTTCACGAGGCTGCACAATTGACCAAAGGCGGCGTTCAATCAAATGACAAGTCGACCAATCAAATTATTTATTGAGGCCTGAAATGAGTTTTGAACTCCAAAAATCGGCCATCATTTATGTTAAACTTTGTTGTTATTTTGGCGACTTTAACGTCGTAACTACATCTTACTCAAACTGTAGATACGACGTTTAAGTCTCTTATCAACCATTTTGCTTTTTAATTTCATATTACTAGCAATAAATTTTGCGAAATAACGCCGATTTCAATCGAAGCGGAACTTCCTGTCGGAGTCAATGGGCGGGGACAAAGGGCCAATGATTGGTCATGTGTACTTTGGGCCGAAGGCCTACAAAACTGGAAATGAACCACTCATACCACTGTTTTGTAAAATTCATAATCTGCTGCGCATGTTAAAGGTCGAAACTTGACATTAATTAATGTCCAAGTTATAAAACTTTATAAACAATGGTTTCAATTACAATTGTAAAAATATTGTTCACGGACCAGTCATCTTTCCGAAAATTATTTTCGCATCAATTTTTGCGAAAACAAAAACAACGCCCCCTTAATTTGTTTTGAATTTCGAATCCAGGATACGGTCGAACCGATCTTTCAATTTTGCTGAGTATTTCGTGCAGACAACATCCTGGTACTCTGAAGCGCTGACGTCATCCGAAATATACATCCTCATTTAATTGACAGTTCGCAGCTATCAATCAAAGAATCTAATTATTCATTGACATCGGAAGTAAGCTTCGAACTCCGGAATTGGTGTGAAGCTTTCTGGTTGGTTTGGCGCTTAAAACGTCGTAGCTACAGCTTAACCCTTTACTGTTTTTTTTAATTTTCAGACTAGTCCAAATTGAAGGAAGTTGCAGACGACAATAAAAGATGGATGCCATGCGAAATGAAACCATCCTATGTGGTAGAAAATATTGTGGGAAAAGGAGAAATTGCTTGTTACAAGCAATTTCTTCTTTTTCCACGATGTTTTCTCAAGTATAAAACTGCAGCAACGTAAAATCCCGCTTTTATACGGGAAAGGGTTATTCAAGCTGTAGTAACGATGCCTAAGTACTAAACCAACCATTTCATTTTTTGTTACATATTACTAATCTCTCTACGACAGAATCCATATACCTCAATATATACATGGGGCTTTACGACGCTTATAACAATCTTTCATTAATTTCACGGCGAAGTTCACTTATTCACTCATATGCTTCCAAGATATCACTAGTACTAGGATGGGGCTAATATTGACCCATTCTTACTTCAATGTCTGACCAGTCTGACCAAGTTTGCAGTTTTAGTACTTCCCAAATACAGCCCTTCTAACTTGAACGACCACCTGCTATGAGCGAACAAAAGCTCTAGTAAAGTAGTGGTCGTATTTCCTTAAATATATCATAACTAAATCCTATGGTTTTGGAACTCATTAGAATCGTCTCGGTCAGGCGATTTTAATGAGTCCCAACAACATAGGATTTAGTGAGAATTATTCAATAAATAATGTATGCAATCGAATCAAATATTTCTCGAGAATGTGTATTATGTTTGCGTCCTTTTTCGGGACAAGTTTTTGGCGGTTCCATGAATGGTCGCTTTTAATACAAGATTTAGTGTACTAGAGTCATTAATATAAAATCGGTCATGACGGAAGTAAACAAGGACATATTTACTGTCCAGTTATTCACGGGTGAGAGCCCATGCTAAGTGGGGGTGGGTATAATATGTGGGAGTTGGGATCGAAAATATTTATATACGTCAGTATCTATTGCTTGAAGCAATAATTTCGCGCAAGAAAGGAAAGTTGAACTCTGGAATAAGGTTAGCCTTGTTTATTCGACTAAATATATTTTCATGAATGAATATACAGTACATACAAATATTTATAGACAAGTATATAACTATGATCAGTCAAAATAAACATGTTTATGCTCAAAATATTTTAGGAAATCTGTTTAATCCAAATGATCTGGTACAGAAAGAATGCATTGGAGAAATATATGTCAAATTTTTAAGACAAATAAGTTCAAATTTCAAATTATACTTTAAATGTATAACAGAAAGTGCGAAGTTTCAAGCCTTTTCCATCCAAGCAGAAGATAGATAAATTACTTGGAAAATTTTGTTTTTAAGGAAAACGACTTCACTCACTGTTTACTCACTGGACAACCGCTTTAACCCTTTCATGTTCTTGGAAATTTTAGACTAGTCCAAATTGAAAGAGGTTGCAGACGGCAATGAAAACTTGATGCCATTTGAAATGAAACCATCCTATGTGGTAGAAAATATTGTGGAAAAGGAGAAATTGCTGGTTCGGTAATGGATTAAACATCCTACAGAGCTCCTAAATATATTCTTTTCTTTATATATACCATCTTTGGGGACCAAAACCTCGTGACTGCAGCTTACATAAGCTATTGTTACGAAATTTTGGTCGCCTATCGACCATTATGGGATAGCATTAACGCTTGTCCTTTTGCAAAAGTAACAAAAAGGTAGCATGACCTCAGATCGAACTGCATAAATATACTGGCTGATCTTTGTCCATGCTGCCTGCCAATAAACCAATCATTACATAAACTGTAGATTGGTTTTAATTTGCCAGGATAATCTTATAATAGATATAAAGCAATGTTCGAAAATTGCTTATCTCTGCACGTGCGTGTAGAAGTATGATAAAGCTACGCCTTCTATTGTAAAACAGGTAGTACTTTCACTCATTCTCACACGATTGTGGCGCTTTTTGACGCCCCATCCTCAAGAAAAATGATTTGAAAAACATTGTGGACACATAACAAGCTGCTTATAATAAGCAATTTCTTCATTATCCTCAATGTTTCCTACCCTTAAAGTCAAAACAAAAATCGTTAAGTTCGTAAACTTCTCATTTATCGTCTGCAACTCATTTCAATTTGGACCAGTCTAAAATCTTGTCGTCTGGTAATGAGTTGAAGTATTATACATTTAACAAGTTGGTTACATATTTGTCTAATCCATCTCACACATATTGATATACGTCCATACATCTATGACAAAAGCAATTAATCCACAATATTTATGATAGAGTCTAATGTTAATACATTAAATATCCTTCATGTACGAAGTGTGAATGCCTCACTTTAATGTCAATGAACGATGCTCCATTTCTGATGATAAGGTATATGTCCTTAAATGTATAACGATTGTAAGGTGACTACAGCAAAAACAACAACAATCCATGATCATTATGAAACTCTAGCAACTACGATGCCCTATCAAGTTAGAAGTCCGCAATCAAAAGTCAAACATCCACTAAGTATTTAACTAGTTCCAGTATTACACACCACATTCCAAACCAAAGCAGGTCAATTAAAGTCAAAGTCCACAATCTAATTATCCATCAACAGTCTTTTCTTATCTTTCGCATCTCTCGTCCTAACTCCAGCTACCTTTCATCTCCCCAGACAATATCTCTAGAAGGCCAAACACCTATAGTATAGGCAGTATAACTGGCTTCAGGTCACTGACCCCAAAACTCTTTCATCTGACTGCCTTTGCCAGGATCAATAAACCCTCTAGACTGTTCGGTCAATGAACAGACGTCACGGCGTTGAATATGGAATGGATTTGGTCTACCATGTCCACATGTTGGTTTTATGATGGGTAAAAATGGGTATTGGAGCCCTGAAAGTAGAAATAGAATATTTTCGTAAGCAATAATTACAATATACATGTACATGTGTCTAGGTAATGTGACTCTTATAAGTAGCTTTACTAACAATGAACTTTAGTTTTGATTAATCTGGTTTATAAGATTTATCAGTGTGCTTATTTCTTTGAATTAGAATGCAATAAAAATTCAACAACGACGACTTCAATATAAAAACCAAGCTTTTGTAAGGTAATAAATTGAACCTAAGCAACAGACTTTTGGGTTGCATATTTGAAAGTAATTGCTGTAAGGTTGTATAATTTTCTAAGTTCATCACAAGCATGCTTACCATTTTAATGAAGATGAACGTGTGAGGCATTCTCAACCAAAACTCTCATCGTGGAAATTGTCCTCGTCAGCATCGGCTAGAATCATTGTGGTTGTTACCAGTGCACATTCAAGATCGAACTGCTCGGCATTCTTTCCACGTGATAGCCTGAGACTGGCTTTCAGGTCTGTCGGGTCCATTTGATGACTTTGATCTCGTTTTCCCAGCAGTAGGCCTCGATCAGTTTGTGTTGAATGTTTACGCTGATGTTGTTGCTCTGGGCATTAGGCAGGATGCATAATTGAACCACATCAGGACGCCTGAAGGTATAGAGAATGTTGATAAGTATCGATCATAACTAAAGTATATAAATCTTGGAAAATGTTTTTTTTGTTTGTTTGTTTTCTTTGTTTTTTCAAAATCCCTAAATCAAAAGAAAAATGATTTATTACATCGCAAAACTAGAAATATCGAAAAATTGTAAATGAATCAAATTAAAAGTTTAAACAAATATCCGTGACTTTAAAATCACCACGCCACCTGTAGATACTTTTTAACAAAAGAAACCACATAACACAAAGAGTTTAAAAAGGACATTAAGTACACAAAGAGACAAAGAAAAAGGCAGATAAGTCCATGAACTTACGTTTCTAGTACATGGGCACATCCGAAAACTCCCTGGACTAGCCGATCCTCATTAACAGCATGTGTTAGCATTTCGTCAACAACTTCCAAAGGATTATACTCATCCCCGGACCTGTGAATCATAAATGTATCGAAAGGTAAGTCAATTGGTACACTTCACAACCAACTCCTCTCACTGCTGATTATGTGATAATTTACTGTCGACAACAATTGGTGTAGACTTATTTCGAACAACAAATACGTGTAATCCGATCTCGTTCCACGTCGGCTTCTTTGCAATATGTTGGGATTGTATCATTAACAATATCGTAACAAAGGTAAAAGTCACCTGGTACACTTAACTCAAAGGCGACTGAATTTGCACCGTCACGTTTACAGGACGACTCCCGGCGTTATTTTAATCTATGTAAGCATGCATAGTCGAATATTTTCTTTTATTTAATTCTTTCAATTGCAAAGCTTTTATATTACACTTACAAAATTCATTTCACCATTTTGCACTTTCTTTTATGTGTATGATTGTTGCATAAATGGTTTCTTTTTAACATTATGTAATTAATTGCAAAGTTTTAGAAAATATTCCAACAATAGCCAAATAAAAGTATTCGGATGAAATATATTTCTGATTTTCACAATGTCTTTCAAAAAATTAATTTGCAACTAATCTAACGTATTCGAAGAAATAAATGCAAACACAAATTCTACAAAAAATTTAGATGTAAAAGAAAGACCCAATAATTGCATTAAAAAGCTAAAAATACTTACGATTCAATCTCAGATTCCACAGACATATTCCGATTGTACATTTTCATCATTCCTTTAATCAAATCTTTAAACACAGTGTTACAAAACAAAGGCTTTTGTCTAACAAATCCAGATAACTCGAACACGATGTTACCGCTATGAAACCTAACGTTGTTATGAAAATTCTGACAGCGTGACTCGATTATTTGTACCTTGTACTCGGTAGTACTTTCAACTCGTTTCTGATTGGCTAAACGGATTTCAGTTATCCTTAGCCGAACATGGCCGCCTAGATACAGGCCCACAACTCGGAAAGTTTATCGGTTTCTTATTCAAATTGCGGTGGTTTGTGATTCCTTTTAAAATACCCCTCATTACAACAAAATTATGATTTTATTTAGATCCAGTTCTTTGTTAAGTCAAGGTTTAGCGCATCGCTTAACTAGGAGGTGGCGATCCAAAGGGTTAAATTCGGTCGATTAATCGTCTGCTATTGAACCTAGCGACAAGAAATGAGGTCGCTTTGTAACAAACATGTTTGCTGTGATAATAACGCCTCAAAATTCTTCATCGGATGGACAGTCTTGCAAAGTTCAATTTTTCCTTGTTAAACAACAAATGATATCTGTTTACGCGGCTAAATATATTTTACGAATGCCTTTGTTTCGAGAACAAAATTTTGTTCTTCTTGTATAACAGTCAAGGTACGAGTAATTGACCTTAATTTGTCTGGTATGGAAATTTCGCGGTGATGTTACTTAACGTGTCTCGGGTTGCATAATTTAAATGCACTGTGTAAATAAATAGTGGATATTGAGCAAAAGCCTTGCAAGCGAATATACATTCATTTTGATGTGTTGCAACTTTCTCTAAATTAGAAAAAAAGCTTTTTACAGAAGGGTATTTCTTCTCGCTAAAACCCTTTTTATAGGGGTGGGGGGAATAGGATACGCCAAAGGAATTCACACAAGTCTGGCGAATGACCATACATTTTTCTAACATACCGATCGGGGAATTTCTTTTCAATGAATAATTCCAAATATGTGAAGTCCCGATTGAAATTCCAGATTATCTACAGTGCACCACCCTTACCGATATATAACAGGGATTCGGTTTGCGTTTTTTTCTGAAAGTCCGTTACCTTTATTTTTCTGTCCATTTGCATATGCCTATCTAAATATCGAGGGTTTAGAGCATAAACATAGTATGGGTCTATACAATTGTATAGACCCATACTATGTTTTTGCTCTCAACCCTCGATATATTTTCTATTTGTAAAAATGTTTCAAAACCTAAAGGAAGCTAAGTGTCTAAAATAGATATTGTAACTGACGGATCGCTGGCCCCGCCCATTGACTTCGCTAGCCACGCCCACTGACTCCGATAGGAAGTTCAACTTAGATATTAAACGGCGTTATTTTTCAAAATATATGGCCAACAACATGTATCAAAAGAGTTCATTGGTTTGTTAGCGACCTAAACGTCATAATTACAGCTTGAATAACTGGTACAAGTTTACGACGTTTGAGTCGCCAAGCCAACTAAAACGCTTCGCAGAAATGGCCTCAAATACCTGAGTTTACGGTTCACTTCCGGTCTAAATGAAGGATTTGATTGGTCGATTGGCCCTTCATTGACAGACGCGATTGGTCAATTATTGATTTTTTTCTTTCTGTAATTCCTTGGTTTCCTTTTCTTTCGGGAACAAAATATAATGAAAATTCTTTCTTTGTACTATTTTCAAATTTGCATTAGGCTCTTCTAAAGAACGAACAAGTTTTTAGGACAGAATGACGAGATATTTTATACTCCACCGACAATGCAGAGAATTCCTTATTTCAGTACCAGTCAATTTAATTATTACATCGAGACATAGCTAATTAGAGAAATTGTAAAAGGAATAGAGTTGCTTTAACGCATTGATGGGGCGATACCGAAACAGAAAATCTGCTTTTCTTTTCATTTCATTTTGTTGAGGGTTTTTTTTTTTGTTGTTGTTGTTGTTTTGTTTCAGTAACATAGCATATGTACACTTGAGCAACGCCCCACGAAGAAAGTTGTTACCAGGGATAGTGAAAGGATACAGGACGAAATTACTGTGAGCCACGATGAGCTCTTTTACGTGCTCTTTGATCGGCATCTTCACACGGGGTTTTCGTCCGAAATCGCATTTTCGAGGTTGAATTCGAGTGTTCTACGGACTGAGCTAATTGGGCTGACACTTGCAATATTTATTTCACCATTTATACCATGTATGGATTACTACAGGATATACGGCATTCCATATATGGAAGAATAAGGGTAGAAATCAACTATTAGACTAACGGGTGTGATTAAATAATGATTATACGCTCGAATAGTCGGGTATTCACCACAGTCATGTTGGGTATTTTGGTATGGGGCTCTTTGTTGAATACTTCAAGTGCAGACGGGGAAACATTGTATTACTAATATATCTCACCCGTCAAGCTAAATGAGACAATACAGAAATCGTGAAAAATATTAGTAACGGGCAGTCTGGCAGTGGATCGAGCGCGATGACCTTGGTAAAATTTATTCGCTTAAGAGCTATTACATATTTTCTGTCCTAATGATAATGTGACTTTCGAAGTGGATACCACACTCTTGTGACAGGAATTTCATGTTGCGGGTCATATATACAGTTAATCTTGCTTAAGCGACAACCACTATTAAGCGACCACTTTAACAAATCGGCCATAATCGAAATACCCTTTCCAAAGCGCATAAGTTTTTAGAAGTTGAAGAATTTGCAAAAGAAAATAAAAATACCATTCCTAAATTCTATGCTACTTGAACTAATTAGAATCGTCTCAATAAGACGATTCTAATGAGTCAAAATAACATAGAATTGATTGAGAATACTGCAATAATCTTTATATGCAAACAAATCGATCCAACATAATCATGTCAAAAAATAGTATTAGGCGACAAATCTCTTAAGCGACCACTTTCTGGTCTTCCCTTGTGTGGTCGCTTAATGCAACCGTGTCTTCCTTTTAGAAGAAACCCTATAAAACCCTTAAACAACCCCCCACACACGCATTTTTACGAGAAAATATCCTAAACATGATTGGCCTCATACTGCAGTTGTCCAGGAAAGAAAGTGTGTGATTTAAATTAACCTAAACGGATTGTTTTGTTTTCATTCATTTAGAATGGTATTTAAGACCTAGCATCAATATTACACATATTCTCTGCCGTGTTAGGAGCAACAACGAAACCGGATCATTGTAACCTTATTTGGGGAATTACTAGTAGCAGTTTCAACTATGACAGGAATGTGAAACCCAAAGTGAGAAAATGAGAAATCAAATACCGTCGGTTATTGTATCCTTCTGTTATATTACTTTTATTAGTTTGTCACTCTCCTCTCTGACTCAGTGTGCTTCGATTGATTTATACGAGATGAAAGCTTGGCCGCTGTACTTAGAGGGCTGTCATCAATAAGGTATTTCAAACGGTGTTTTACCCATTACCAGACGACAAAATTTTAGATTGGTCGAAATTCAAAGATGTTGCAGATGACAAAATCTACTTAACGAAATTTCGGTTTTTATAAGCAATTTCTTCATTTTCCACGATGTTTTCCAGAGCCTTTTTTGGAGGGGGGCTTCAAAAGGCGTCATTGTATCGGAAGAGGATAACACCATTTTTATCGATTCCAACTAACATTAATCATTCATTCATATGCTTTCTGACTTGTACGATCAGCATTTTTGTTGAAAGACAAACAATCTAAACTCGCTAAACATCATGACATTTTACTCCATACTAAGAGTTTCGCTGCTTAACTGTGGCACCTGAGGCAAAATAGTGACCTCCGCGGTAATCCGTAAACTTACAAAAGAAATTATATCACGCATAGGTCAGCCCGAGGTAGTTATCCCAAAAGCGTTCTACAATAAGGTGGTATAATCATTCTAAATTAAATAAAGAAAAACGTCTAATTGCAAAAGGTTCCTACACATGTCAGCCTACACAGCCAAGTGTGGTCATCTATACGCCTAATGAGTCTGAAATTACTGTATTGTAAGCTATATCGGTACCAGTGGTGCAGCTAACCATAGCTTTTGTTTTGTGCCTGGTGATTCAACCAACTAAGTCTGTGCCGATTATTTGATTTCGTTTGTGTGCGTATGTGTGTGATATGTACTAAATATAATGGTAAATTAAAGAAAAAACTATTGAATTTGTAAAACGTTAAAAAGGTTGAAAACGATGTAACCGGTCGGACTATAACTTAAACCTAGATTTGGTAAATGCCCATAAGAGGGTCGAATTTCCATTTAAGGAAGTATATATTTGATCGCCATACTTGTAGATATGTCAATCAAATATTCTGGTATACCAATCTTTAAACGCCCATATTTTACAATACCTACTCAGCGTATGTTCTCGCAGTGGGGTATTCCACGATATTGTATTTGCCAGCTTTCATTCTCTACCCCACATAGACAATTTCCCGATTTGGAATTTTTTTCTTTCGCACCACGTGGGAAGCCCACAGGCATCGCATGGATTTGCCCAGCGTTACCTCGTTGGTGGGGACGGCTTGGCCTAACGGCGTCGAAGCCAATGACTTTCCGAAAAAGTGATTGGAAATTTGAAATACATAATCATCGATCGTGTATTTTCCGAACCGCCTTCACTTGCTCTATTGATTCAACATTGTTGTAAATATTTGAATATCTACATTCAACATTTACGTAAAAATGTTTCTTTGGCTTGAGCGGTTACTATTGAAAGTATAGTAATGCCTGTATTAAGCGACCACCAAGGGAGGACCAAAAAGTGGTCGTGGAAGAAAATGGACGTTTGATATATGTATGTGACATGGCTATGATGGATCGATCTCACTAAATCCTATGTTGCTCTAACTCATTAGAATCGTCTCATTGAGACGATTCTAATGAGTTCGAATAACATCGGATTTAGTTACGGTACTGTTTTTAGCAAATTCTTCAACTCCTTTAAAAGCTAATGCTCTTTGGAAAGAGAATTTGATTATGGTCGCTTAATAAAAGAGGTCGTTTACTAAAAGTGGTCACTTTAGGAAAGATTGACAGTAATTGTAATTGCCAATAATACATGGGACACAATGCGAAAGCTGACCTCATACAGTATCTTCACATATTTTCGATATTATTAATCGAATTATGAAAGAGAATTGACCATATCCGTTTATTATTTATTTATAGATCAAGATACTAATTTGGGATCGGAAACACTAAACGATAAATCGGTTTACACCGGACCACAGTTTTAAGGAAATGGCAAACGTTACTGAAATTTTTAATTGGTGACGTTTTACAACTCAAATCTTTCGATATATGTGTTTAATTTTCCTTTGGTTATTCATCCTGGCCTTCCTTTTAATTTTACCACGCCTTTCCCATACAACCTCTTTATATGTTCAGGGATATTTTTCATATTTGTTTCTTCTTTGCCACCCTAAGATACATATTTACATAAGAACAATTGTTTGAAAAGAATAGAAAATGATAAGAAGAAGAGTTCCTTCTGGTAAAATTTCAATTTTACTCCAATAAATGCTTTGTCATACAATTTTGTTTATGTTGCTTTGTTTCCTTTTTAAACATTCTGGACCACTTAAATTTTTCTTCATTTACTTCTCTGAGATCCATATATTAAATGAGGAAATTGTTTGATAATGAAAATAAATTGTGCGGAACGAGAATTTCTTCTGACGAAATTTCAGTTAGATTCCAACCAAAAGGTTGTCTGCAAATTCTTTTAAAATAAACCAGTCAGTTTAGTATTCTTTCGTCTGCAAATTCTTTTAAAATAAACCAGTCAATTTAGTATTCTTTCGTTTGCACATTCGCATGGATATCGACAAAGGTTAGGAAGTGAAAGATCCTAACGACAAATGACTAGCTGGTTGGCATTAAAACTGTAAACTAGTCCAAATTTTACAAAATAATGCAGTTTATCACTTCAGTCGACCGGTATTGTCGAGGGTCAGTTGGCATTATCTGCGATCCGTCAATTCGGAAAAGAGGAAACGAAAAGATTAGATCAGATATGATGGGTAAGGTTCGATTTATCATGTTCTCGCTATCATTTAACTTTAGACGTGGATTCGGAGAAGAGATAGCATTCGATGTGGAAAGTATAGGGCAACAAGATATTGAAAGTATAGGTCAACAAGTTCGAGAAAATGATAAATGATCGATTTTACATTGAAAATGGTTTTTCGAGACTCAAATGAGCTTGCAGATCTTCAAACCTGTTTAATATACAATGGATTGTAAAGCTTTAAATATCAAAGCATTTAATCCATTCCCACGCAAAGACGCTTTTCGACGCACCCCAAGAAAAAAGCTGTGGAAAACATTGTTGAAAATGAAGAAATTGCTTGTTATAAGCAATTTCTTCATTTTTTACACAATGTTTACTACTCTAAAATACAAAGATTTTTAAAAAGCAACCAACTTAAAATTGTAGTCGGCAACTTCTTTGAATTCGGACCATTCTAAAATTTTGTTGTGTGGGAATTGGCTAATCTATGCGATTCAATAAATTGAAGATTGTATACGGAAGCCAGACTACATTTAACAACCATAAAAAATCTGAATCATCCTTTTTTTTCATTCATCGATAAAGTTGAAATCAGATAGGTAAGGAAAGTGCCCTTATGAGTCAATCGATAATCGATACTGCGAAATCACGATGATCAGCAATTTTTAAGTGCGTTCGGTAACCAACGGAACGCGATTGTCAAAGAAACAACCAAACCATTCATTCAAACCGGGCGTGAACTTTGAACTAAGGCATTTTTGATAATCATTTTTGCGGTTGGTTTGGAGACTTAAATGTCGTAACTACAGCTTATTCAAGCTGTAGTTACGACGTTTAGGTCACCAACAAACCAGTTAATTACATGCTACTGACCATAAAATTCGCATGATAACACCGTTTTCTATCTTAGTTGAAGGTCCTGTCGGATGTCGGTTGGTGGGGCTATCGATCCGCCATACATTGCAGGTCCTTAAAGACAAATTTAGACTTCATTAAGGCTAAAGATAAGGACAACGATGTTTGATCAAATTGATTTGCAGGTCAAGTGAACACTGCGGCCAATTCAGCATAAGATAATGTTCTGGTTAGGAGTAGACGGAACAACATTTCGAACTGATAAGCAATAAGTTCAAAGCTTTGGTTTTGTATAGAATTATGTAATATTTTGTAAGAATCCTATCCTAAATATTCTTACGTGGTCAAAGCTTAAGTTATGTAATAGGGGATTATGGGCTGTAATCTGGTTATAGTTATTTGTTTGTGTCTAGGGCGAGTCTCATATACGTTTCCGTGGTCATAAATCCTTTCCTTATATTGTCATTTTCAATGAAAAATACTGATCTGCACTTATGTATCATTTTCTCTTAAGGAAATTCACATTTACTCTAAAACAAACACTTCTAACATCTTGGTGTATTGGTTTCAATGTTAATGTTATTGATTGTTTAAATGGGGTTTAAGGCCACTTTTAACAGTATTTCTTCATATCGCGTAGACTTGAGCGACTAACCATGGATTCCTGGCATTTCTTACCCCAGTACTCCTTTCCGAGCCTCCAGCTGTTTATCCCACTACGGTTTACGTTTATCCAACCATTGATGGGAGGCAAATATCGGAAGAATAACTGCCCCGACCGGGGATCGAACCCGGGACCCCATGACTAGGAGTCCTGCACGCTGCCACTGCGCTTTAGCCGCGGCAAAGGTTGAATTTAGCCTGAAATATCATGACAAATATGATTTTGCCTGAGCAATATTGCCGTGCTACAAATCAGTGATGTGGGCGATCGTAATATCATATCTCAAGCTGATTCAAGTTGTAATCACGATAATTTTGCCTTCAATCAGTAGTATAAGTTAAAAATCTGACATTAGGCAAATATCAAGAGGGACTACCTTGTCTATTTTTATTTTTGTAAAAGAATGTATCGAAAGTGCAATAAGACGTGATTCGGAAAAGTCTGCACGAATTTTGCAGCCTGGCTGGAATAGAATCTTTTCACGTTTTGCATTACTTAAGTGTAGAACCGACTTTCCTTGATTTATTATCCTTTTACTGTATTGCAGAATTTTACATTTCTATTTGCAGATAACAGTTTTAAGTTAATTTCATTTGAAAAAGTACCAATTAGTTTGTTAAAAACATAGTGGAAATAGAAGAAATTGCTTGTTGCAAGCAATTTCTTCCTTTTTCCACAATGTTTTCTCAAGTATAAATTTCAGGGACCTAAAAACCAGGGTTTAAATAGGTAAGGGTTTCTAATACTTGTCAATTCATAAAAACAAGAACTGATATAGGAAAGCGTTAATTTAATCCATACCCACACAATCCAGTTTTTATCCATCCTGCAGGAAAACGCTTGGGAAAATATTGTAGAAATTTAAGAATAAAAAAATTCAAGAAACCGCTTGCAACAAGCCTGCAACATCTCTGCATGTGGACTAGTCTAAAAATATTGTTGTCTAGTAATGGGAAGTTGACCTTTGAGCACTAGATAGGAAGGTCAAAGGTAGTGTAAAATTACTCAAAGGTAGTGTAAATTACTCAATGACCCAAATCCTCATATCCTGGAGTACTAGTTTGAACCGATTAACAAGCTATGCATTCATTCATGACTTTGTGGTTTGAGAACAAGGGAATCTTTAAAATACTTGCGGTTTGGGTATATTTCATTAGAAACGGCAATTTCTTTTTGCACCTCAGCAAGATTATTTGCGGATCGCTTGCACCGCCAAATGTCCTCCTACAGGGCAGCTTGACTGAATTTATAAACGACATTATTTCGTTAAATGTATGGGAAGGGACATGAAAATTAAAGGCGAATAGTTGGTTTGTAGCCCAAGGGTCTCGCTAGCCCCGACCATTAACTCCGACAGGAGGTTCTGTTTCGATATTAAACGGCGTTATTTTACAAACATTATGGCCCGTACCATGTAACAAAAAGTATAATGGTTGGTTGAAGACCTAAACGTCGTAACTACAGCTTATACAAGCTGTCGTTACTACTTTTAAGTCGCCACCTCAAAAATGTTGACCAATGTCGGAGTTCAAAGATTACCTTCGGTCTAAATGAACGATTTTACAGCCGCGACCCAAAGTACAACTGCCGTTTAGAGGACAAAAATCAACCAATATTACATAAAAGATCTTATGCAAATGAAAGACTATTAAGCCCTTGACTAATCGCTGGGCCCGTCCACTCATTCTGTTCCTGTCCACAGAAAGTCCCGCTTCGATTTTAAACGGCGTTTTTATGCAAAATTTATGGCAGTTAGCATGAAAAAAGGAACAGTTGGTTGGCGACCTAAACGTCGTAGCTACAGCTTGAATTAGCTGTAGTTGCGACGTTTAGGTAGCCCAACTAATAAAGATGCTTCACATAAATGACGGCTAATGTTTGAGTCGGAAGCTCAATTCCGGGCTGAATGAATGATTTGATTAGTCGATTGATTTCTTAGTTGACAGCCGCGACTGGTCAATTACTGGATGTGTCCATTACCTTACGACTAAAATTAAGAATTAACCCTTTCCTGTTTTTCAAAATTTTAGCCCTGTCAAAAACCAAAGATTTTGCAGACGACAATTCAAAGTCAATTTTATTTGAAAAATGATCATTCTGTAGGGTAGAAAAGATTGTGGAAAAAGAAGAAATTGCTTGTTACAAGCAATTTCTTCTTTTTCCACAATGTTTTCTCAAGTGTAAAAACTCAGGGACGTAAAAACCAGGGATTGAACAGGAAAGGGTTAAAAACTTAAATTGAAAGATGTTGCAGATATTTTAGATAATTATGGCCAAATCTTAAGATTTTTGTATCAGATAGGGTAGAGCATACTGTCTATCAGAATTTTCTTCTTTTTCACTATGTTTTTTCTGTCGTTAATATTGTTCAGTGGGTAAAAGTGCGAATATGTGTGGTAATGGTTTTAATGTAAATAGGGCAGTTGTCGTGAAATTAACTCACTGATGGCAACACATTAACATTTAAGCGTCTGGCATCGCAGCTCTTCTAAGAATAAACAAAGTCGTAAATGTAAAGTACGCAGTGTAAAAGTTTGTACTTGCATCAAAATCTGTTAACCCATTACCAAAGAATATATGTTTGGATAATCAGTTGTAGGTGACAACTCAAAGCGTGTGGAATTAAGAATAAGTGCCAAACTATGGTTGAAAAAATGTGAGGAGAAATTGCTTGTTACAAATAATTTCTCCTTTTCTCGCAATATCTCCAGCAGTAATTTTCAAAATGCAGGATTGTGTGGACATGGGATAATTACTTAAGCGGAAAGTTGATTTTACTCTCGCGAATGACTAGGCCCAAGTTATTAAGTTAAATCTCAATGGCTTAAATTTATTGGTCGTAGATTCAGATTAGACTGCATGGCGTCTGCACCCTGGCTAGTATCGAAAGTCACGCAAGTTTACCGTAAGAATACCTCTGGATGAGTAATCGCTTTTGTTTTTAGAAAACAGTACTGAATGACTTCAAGGTACCTGATGAAATCTAAACCAAGGACATTTAGTACAAGGTCTGTATTGACTTATCGTCGGCGCGCTTACAAAATGTTGTAACTACAGCTTCAATAAAGCTGTAGTTACGACATTTTGCTCGTGTACCGACGTTAACAGAAACTGTACTATGACAGTTACATACCATAACAATGCAACATTATCGTGTTGTTGGTTAATTTCCAAAAACACACAACTGCTGATTAGATTAAGTTATAGTTACGATGTTCTGAAGTAGACCAAGTGAAATATTCCGATCATCAGTATTATCATTTTCATTGTTATGATTATTATTTTCTCAGGGGAGGACCGGTCTTCACCCAGCTCTAAATAATTGTTCAATTTTATCACGGCTATATACGTTTGCTTATAGATTGATTCGCGTCCTGAAAAGAAAAGTTTTTTTCAAAGGGCTTGCCTGAGAACAATAATAATAATAAAGACTTCATTTAAAGAGGCTGCACAGTTGGGTTAAACCCAGTCTTCCCTTTGGACCTCTGTGAATACATTTACATGGACAAACAATATACAATAACTACAACAGAACATGAAATAGAACATAGACACATAAAACATATACAATAGGAGAAAAAGATAAATATATGTAAAATTATTAAGATATTCACAAGAACCAATTCAAAATGACCAGCGGGGTTGGGGTCGGACTGGACTAAAACGTATCCTTTTCACGACAACTGAAGATGCATTTTGGATACTGCTGACTAAGAAGGTATGGATGAAACAAGGTATGTGAATAATTGGATCAAATTCTGCTGAGCAATGAATGCGTGGGTGTTTCAGATGGGTTGATGCAGTGCATGCTTTAATTAACCCTTTCCAGTACAAACCCGGGATTTTACGTCACCGTGATTTAATACTTGAGAAAACATTGTGGAAAAAGAAGAAATTGCTTGTTACAAGCAATTTCTCCCTTTTCCGCAAATTTTCTAGGATGGTTTCATTTCATATTACATCCAATTTTCATTGTCGTCTGCAACCTCATTCAATTTGGACCAGTCAAAAATTTAAAAGAAAGGTTTAAGGGAAAAGGGTTTTCCTAAAAAAAAACATGTATCATGGGCTGGAGGCCTATATTACCAATTAGCTATATTGTATTGTACATTAACAGCGCACCGTCTGACCGAAGTCGATATTTTCCCTGGTTTCCCTTTTTGCTGGTCGTTTCACAAAAATAAAAATAAAACGGGCCTGTGTTAAACCCGGTCCAACACAATCCCGCAATTTACGCCCTTCAAGAAAAAATGCCTCGCTAAAACATTGTGAAAAATGAAGAAATTGACAAGCAGTTTCTTCATTTTCTACGTTGTTTTCTTCCCGGAATGACAGAGATATTTGATGTTCTATCAACTTGTAGTGTTGTCTGCAACTTTTTCCGGTCTAAAAATAGGTCAAGAAGCTGATAAATGATGCATATAAAATCAGATATTGCGTGCATGTATTAGCTTTTCTGTATGTATTTAAGTTTAATTATTGTTAAAACAATAACTTGCAATTGACAAATTGCCTGCCCCGCCCACTTACTACTTTAGCTACGCCCACTAACTCCGACAGGAAGTCCGCTTCAATTTAAGACGGCGTTAATTTGCAAACTTATGGGTAGAAGCATGAAACAAAAAAGTAAACTGGTTTGTTGGCGACTAAAACGTCGTAACTACATCTTGAATAAGCTGTAGTTACGACGTTTAAGTCGCCAAACCAACAAAAAGTTAAAAGAAAATGGCGGCCAATGTCGGAGTTCAAAAAAGCCTCGATTGATCAATTATCAGTCGACGATTGCGTCATTATTCACATGTATTTCGAAGAAAAAGGGACATTTCATTTCAGTCCATTTCAGAACACGAACATGGTGCAATTAACTCGGTTCATATTTCAGAACATGAACCGTTAGATCGTTAATTACATTGGTTCAAATTTAAGAACACTATCAAAGAAAACATTCTAACAATTCTTGTCATATAGACGAATGTATGTCTGTAAAATGATGCACAAATCGTGAACTTTGACATTTTCTTCTCTGCTTTCGATTAATCCATTACCAGACGGCGAAACTTTTTGCTCGTCCATTTTAAAGTTATTTCAGTCGGTTTGTCGTCAGTGGGCCATCAAAACGTCGTAATAATAGCTTTAATAAACCGACTCAAGTGAATCTTGCTTAAGCGACCACCTCTATTAAGCTTCCACTTTCATTAAGCGACCAGTATCAAAATTCTATTCACAAAAACAAAGGATTTTTATAATTGATTACCAGAATCAAAACTAAATCCTATGTTGGTGGATCTCATTAGAATCGTCTCAGTGAGACGATTCTAATGAGATCCATCAACATTGGATTAAGTTAGAATCCTGCAATCACAAAAAAGTGTATTCAGCGACCATATTCTTAAATAGCCGTTTTCTTGCCGTCCCATGAGTGAGTGCTTAATTCAATTTTGTAAATTGCGAAACAAACGAAAGATATATGAGAGGGGGTAGATATACGTGGCAATTATAAGAAAAGGACAAACTGCTTAAATTTTGCCAACTTTTATATTTATCGTGTGGTAATGGGTTAAGAAAGATGCGGACGCATGTCACTAATTAGAATTTGGAAAGTCAGAACAGGAGATCAGGGTCTGAGAGTAATATTTATAACAGTTTCAAATATGCGCAAAGTGAAGACTCAGATCAGCTGTAGATTAGAGTCGCCGCTACTAGCTCTATAGAAAACTACCAACTCCTAGTTTCTTAGACGATCAGCCAATGTTCTTATAGCCTTTGCAATGTGTTACCGTTCAGACTGCTTAACGTTTTCCGTTCACGGGAATGAGAAATTGTTGGAAATATAACGCACAGACTCAATATTATTATAACTCTTTGAAGCCCCCCCTGGGTTGTAGGTGTCTACTGTTTACTGTTAGTACGTTTCATAATTTCACTTCAAATGAAATTGGAGTTTGAGCCGAAAACCACCTTTTCCCAGACAACATAAATACCTCAATGTTACTCAGTCGTTTCTTTCGTGTTTTGCACTAATTCCGATTATCTCTAAGACGTTGTTATTTCTAGATAATTGCTTAATGTTAAATCCGTCTTGAACAGAAAAAAACAGAGTCAAAAAGTACGATAAGACGAACTCTACTAGGTGCAAGATCGTTTAGTATTAACCGAACAACCTTGTGTTTTGTTGACTTGTAAAAGAAAACAATTGCAAATTTAAAAGAAAAGAAGCAAAAGTAATAGCAGAGACCACGATCAACACATTGCTAGACAAGACAATTTAAGACTGGTCCAAAATCAAAAGAAGGTGCAGATGACAATTACAAGTTGATGAAATCTTAAAAGATATTTATCTTTTTTTATTGCTACAAGCAATAAGAAGACATTATCATGAAAACGGATTTGATTTTCTATTTACAATAAGACTTCACTTTTTTTCATGAATGAAAGGAAAAATGATTTTAGTAGTAATTTCGGCATCGAACCGTCGAAAACTATTTCATTAGTTCAGTCCGATGGCATGTACATTATTCCAAGGGGAGAGCTCTCAAACGAGTCAGTAAGCTTTTGGCTGATAATTTCCTTTGAAAGTTTAGAGCTTCTACTTATTGTAATCTATAAACACTTTTTAAATTATCTAAAGAAAGTCATTCTTAAGTTAGAAAAGATTTATTGTATTTAGGCTTCAAAGCTGTGCCTAAACTATGCAGCCCATCTTAACAATTTATCCTAATTCAAACGATTTTTGTACATCGAACTCATTCATTTTAGGAATAGATATAGGGTATACACTATAGAAATCTTATAATAACAGCATTTAACAAAATTCTGATTTAAGATACCTTAGCTGCAATCTGACTAAATTTGCTTAGCAAAAAGTGATTATTTAAGTTCTAGTGGGAAACTGACGGGTCGCCGCCGTTAATGAAACATCAATTAACCAACCAAATCATTTATTTAGACTGGAAGTGAATGTTAATATTCAACATTTATGCCAAGGATATTTTTGGTTGGTTTTAATTATTCAGACGCCGTAACTACAGCTTATTCAATCTGAAATTTAGACGTTTTGCTTTTCGTTTAATGTCCCTTGCATATAATTTTAAACCCATTCCTACACATTCACTCATTGTACGAACTTCAAGGTAAAGGCTTAGGTAATCATTGTGGAAAATGAAGAAATTGCGTGTTACAAGTAATTTCTTTGTTACTTACAGTGTTTTCTACAATAAAAGACAAAAGAGTCGAACTATATTTTCAAAAATCAATTGGCGTGGCGAGCGAACCCCAATCGTCGATCATTTTAGCTGTAACTTTGGCGAAGTGTTACAATATGAAGGTGACCAAAAGCTCCTAACTACAGTTTTTTTAAAGATGTAGTTACGAGGTTCTGATCACCCACTGACGTATTGTCATTTCGAACCCCTTGATCTATGTGATGTTCGGAATGTTTCATATATCGTCTTTGAGCGAATAAAATATCGTAAATACAGGTTGAACAAAGCTGTATTTACGACATTTTGTTCGCCAAAAGACGGATATGTAATGTGTAACAGCTGCAGCACGACCACGTCATTGTGCATTTATGTAATAATAATTTGTACGACAGTACAGTAACCTTGTAATGTAAAACAGAAATGAATGCCTTATCACTTCATCATTAGATCACGTATTAAAAAACCCTTACTCACACACTCATTGCTTTGTCTATTTTGAAGTCTCATTTCAGAAAAAACAAAAACAAAAACAAACAAAACAAAAAAAACCCGCTTGTGTGTGAACTAATTCCTTCTATTTTCACTATGTTTTCTATCCTGTTAGATTTTGAATTAGTATTTTATGCCAAAAGTTTTCTCGCATGACATGCAACCCTTTGTAATTCGGGCATCGGTGATAAAAATATTTTTCTAAATGAATAATGTTAAGAAAAATGTGAATGAATTATATTGAACGCCACTTTTAGCAGTATTTCAGTCATATCGCGGCGGCTGGAGCACCTAACCATGGATTACTGGTATTTCTCACATATGTACTACTATCCTTTCCGAGACTCCAACTGCTCATCCCCCTTAGGTTTATGATTATCCATGCATTGGTGGGAGATAAATGTTGAACAAAATATTTGTTGCGGCCAGGGATCGAACCCAGGACCCCATGTCTTGGAGTCACACGCTCTGCCACTGCGCTATGGCCGTGGCATTAAAAGGATTCTCATGAACAAATATCGACAACAGACGAAGTCTGCCAACTTGAATATAAGAGAACAATTCTCTCAATAAAAAGACCCCTAGGTTGAAAGGCTCTAAACAAACCTCCTTAGTAAACTATTTCGATCAAAGTGATAATTTCTGAAATATGTTCATGCCAAGACGGGGGTCTTTATCGTCCACTATTTTGAAGGAAAATAATTCTATTTTAAGATGTATTTAATGACAAATATATCAAACAAATAACCTCACTTAGCCTATATATGAGGATCTCCTCTGGTTAGCTAGCAAAGCGTCAGCTTTGATAGCTTAAGTTAACAGACGAAATTTTGAGGTCGTCTCAAAGTTCAACGAGTGCAAACTACCACTGGAGGCTTAACCACTAAATCCGTTAACTGCCTTCGCCATTAAAAGTAGTTCTTAATGTATTTCAGGAATATTGCAAACTCTATTCAAATTGTAGTGATCTTTGTCAAACGCGCGCTATTTAACCCATTCCAAGTCAATTCCGCTTTTTAAGCATTTTGAAAAAAAGCTTTAGAAAACATTGTGGACAATGAAGAAATTGCTTGTACAAGCAATTTCTTCAATGTCCACAATGTTTTCTACCCAACAAGGGAAAGTTTTCTACATTCAACCATGCTTTGCTAGCTTACAGTGCTTTCAGCACTTTGATTGTACTAGTAATAGATTTTTACAACGTGGTGTCTGCTATTTATTCAGTCGACCTTTTATGTCGGAGACCAGTGGGCGTGGTCAGTGATCTGCCAATTGACCAATCGCTGACCCCGCCCACTCATTCACACCGAATAACTCCGACAGGAAGTCCTGCTTGGATTCTAAACTGCGTTATTTTGTAAAATCTATGGTCAGTAGCTTGTAACGAATATATAGAATCGTTGATTGGCGACTTAAACGTCGTAACTACAATTGAATAAGCTGTAGTTACGATGTTTAAGTCGCCCCTCAAAAGATAACACAAATGGCGGCCAATGTCAGAGTTTAAAACTAAATTCAGTGCTGAAGCTATTAAACTTGAAAAGTTAGTTTAGCACGATGTCTACCTTTTTGATCAACTGCAGATCGAAAAGTCGTCTGTTCATTGTTAGATTTCAATTAGAAAAAATGAAGTAAACGTTCTTAAAATTCTGTTCAGGGTTTTCGTTGGTCGAGACGTGAATGGAGTAAATTGACCAACAAGAACTTCCACTTCAATTTTAAACGGCGTTTTTTAGAAAATTTATGGCCAGTAGCATGTAACGAAAAAGTAGACTGGCTGGTTGGCGACATAAACGTCGTAACTACAGCTTGTTCAAGCTGTAGTTACGGAGTTTAAGTCGAAAAACCAACACAAATGGTTCGCGTAAATGGCAGATAATGTCGGAGTTCAAATTCCATTTCCCGTCAAAATGAATCATTTGATTGGCCATTTTTTTATCTTTGATTGACAGCTGCGATTGGCCGGATGAGCTGTACTCTACGCAAACTATTCAGTGATTTGGGTTCAAATAACATTCAAAAATATGTTTATTCTGAGGTGAACCAGTATCTTGGATTGAATTATCACTATTCTATATTTGTAAAACGATACTAAGGTCGAAGTCCTTAGTAATTAATGCGCTTACCTAGAAATCTGTTCATAAATAACACGTGGCTCCTTGACGCACCTATGGCTTTTACTTATGAAATCTTTACTTTTTTGGTTGTTGATTTTATCTTAGTAAGCAAATCGCGGCTGTCAATCAAAGAGTCAACCGACCAATCAAATTATCTATTCAGTCCGGAACTAAGCTTTCATCTCCAACATTGGTCGATGTTTTTGTAAAACATTTTAGTTGGTTTGGCGACTTAAACGTCGTAACTACAGCTTATTCAAGCTGTTTTACGACGTTTAGGTTACCAGCCAACCGTTTTACTTTTTTGTTGCATTCTTCTGACTATAAAGTTTGCAAAATAACGCGGTTAAAAATCGAAGCGAAACTTCGGAGTCAGTGGGCGGGGCCTAAGGAGTTAGTGGGCGGGGCCAGCTATTGGTCAGTTGTTGTCGTTTTTACGTTCTCAGAATAAGGATGGAATGAGGAAGTTAACATTGCTTGTTAACATTTCCCTACTTTCGGGCCGATCGAAGCCGACTCTAAAAATGCTGATAAAACAAATAAGCACTTGCCTTCTAGAAAATATTGTTGGAAAAGCAGAACTTTTGGAAAGTTTATTTCAGCATTAATAACACATGCTTGTATGCAATGTACATCAACTTGTGTCATTGGGTCTTTAAGTTGGGCTAATCGAGTACTAATTTCGAGACAGGTCTAACTGTCAATACAACGTATAGACGCTTGAAACCGTCTTGTAGTTTCCCCTTTTTATCTAAAGTTTTATCTCCTGGTTTTCGATTCATCTATAGCATTGTATTCCAGTTGGGCCTTTTAGTCACGGGGATTCTCAAACTTATATTGACACATATCAAAGCATTGTATGAATATAACATATGGTAAACCGATTATTCTTATATATTGCTAAGGCATTTATTTGGTTTCATTGCTTCGAGTCAATGACTTCTACCAGTTAAGGTAATATATATCATATAGATCAAATGTTTACATAGAAAGAAACTAATTATGTTATTGCTCTTTTTGTTTTTGTTTGTTAAGATGAAATCAACATGTTTTTATTTAATTGTAATTCCTCTCGCGAAAATGCTTTAGCTCCACTGGCTGTAAGCCAGCGAGCCATTGTCATGGCGTTATGTCCATCGTGGGTGTGTCCGTCCGTCCGTTCGTCCGAAAACCTTCATTTCAACCCATTCCCACACAACAAAATGTTCGACTGATCCAAATTCAAAGGAGTTGCAAACGACAATTTTAGTTGATGAAATTTCAGTTTTTTCAATTTTTTGGGTAGAAGACATTGTGTAAAATTAAGAAATTACTTGTTTCAAGCAATTTCTTCAGTCTACACAATATTTTCTCAATTGCTTTTCTTATAAGGACGAACAAAAGCGTCACTGTGTGGGAATAGCTTAAAATCTTCTCATCAGAAAGTACTGATTAGAACTAAACTTAATTTCACAGAAATGATCATTTGTTGACACGTTATCAGATTCGTTCAAAGAATTTTAATGGGATAAAAACATGACTTAAATGGGCGGGGCTAATGTCGATGAATGGTGAACCCTTTTAAAATCTTCTTCTCAGAAACCAGTGGATTGATTTCAACTTAATTTCACAGGAATGATCAGTTGGTGACCCTTTATCAGATTCCTCCAAAGAATTTTGATCGAATGATAAATATGGCTGTAATGGGAGGGGCTAATTTCGATATATGGTGAAAGCTTTAAAAATCTTTTTCTCAGAAACCAGATGGTGGATTTCAACCAAATTTCACAGAAATGATCCTTGGGTGACCCTTTATCTTATTCTTTCAAAGAATATTGATCGGATGAAAAACATGGATTTAATGGGAGAGGGTAATTTCCATTTATGTTGAATCCTTTAAATTTTCTTCTCAGAAACCAGTAAATAGAGTTCAACCAAATTTCGCAGAAATGATCATCAGATGATCCTTTATCAGATTCCTCCAAAGACTTTTGATCGGATGAAAAGGGTGGCTTAAATGAGCGGGGCTAATTTTCCTATATGGTGAAAGCTTTGATGGTGAAAGAGAAATGAAAGAGAGAGAGAGAGAGAGAGAGAAAGAGAGAGAGAGAGAGAGAGAGAGAGAATGAGAGAGAGTGGGCAGAAGACAGAAAGAGAGGGAGAGAGAGAGAGTGAGGGGGGTGAGGGGGATATATATAGAAATGTTTGTTGTCGTAATTATAGCGACCGATTTTTTGCTATTCCAATCGTTTGATACAATCCCATGCCTTTATTACAAGTGATCGTACAGGCTTCCAATAATTCGGTTTTTTTTTTGCTCGCTTGTAAGTGATAGGTGACGTATTTAGAACATTTTTCAACTATCGTTAAGGCGCAAAAATAACGACAACAAACCCCTACATACACAGAGGGCTGTTGCCATTAGTTATGCTGTTGCAGACTATCTCGCGTGTTTGTTACACGGGATCGTACCAGCTTATCAGTCCACTGATGGGTTTTTTCGCTAGCATGTGACAAGAGGCAGGTGACGTATTTGAAATATTTTTACGACAGAGATATAACTTCTCGTTATGTAATAGTTCCATCCTTAATTGCAGAGTTAGGGAGTACAGTATGGGAAAACTGTGTTACACGACAATAAAAACTGTTAACGCCATTACAACGAAAAACCTGCAAGGTCGTTAAATATTCACTGCATGAACCCAAAACTTTCTAATTTCTCACACCCACTTAGCCTATACAACCTGGCGAGTTGGAAGCAGTAGGTTTGCATAAGATTCAGTCCCATGTACTTGAACTGTTGTGGGAGTTTGGAGAGGTCAATTGGTTCTATAGTTACAGCACAAAAACGAAAAAAGTCATCGGACGGATGAAAGGACAGACAGACAGACATGGAAACCAATAAAGCCTCAATACTTCGTAGGTTGGGGCATAACAAGGGGAAGTAAATGGGGCATAATAAGGGGAAAGGAGGCAAAAAGAAAAAAGTATGTTTAATCAGCAATCACTTCTTTTCCCGAAAAGTCTTCAAATAACATCACCCTATATAGAAATTCTATTTTTTTTCAAAAAATTTTACCATTTTGAAATGTCTGGTGCGAGTTCTTTGTATTCTACCCAGTCTAAAACTCTTTCATGTAGTAATTGGTAAAACAGGTACTACTTTTTGAATTATTGACGACTAGAATATCCGATTTGTATGGGCAGTATAGCTTGAAATGGAAATGCGCTAAGGTCTTTGCTTTTCGTGTGTACAAGCTACAGCTACTGGCTTATAAAGGTTGGTCATGGTGTTTTGGTGACCCCTCAAATGAAAAATCTAGACAGTGTCGGCCAGTACAGATTGTCGCTGTAAAAAAGACAAGAAAGAAATTGACCGATCAAATGATTTATTAAGGCCAGAAAAAGATGTTGACCTGCGACAGTTACACCAAACATTCTTGCAGTTTTACTACAGCCTATTCAAGCTGAAGTTATGACGCTTATGTCTTCAACCAACGATGTTTTTTTATTAATGTTGTTGTTAGTTTCTGGCCTTATATTTATTCATATCTCTGTCGATTGTGGAGGTCAGTGGGAGAAGCCAGTGATCCCTCTATTAATTCTTAACCCATTCCCACACAATGACGCTCCTCAATATAAAACCTCGGAAAACATTGTGGAAAATGAAGAATTTGCTTGTTACAAGCAATTTCTTCATTATCCACAATGTTTTTTTTTACCTGAAAAGACAAAGATTTTAAAGATTTCATAAACTTGAAATTGTTGTCTGCAACATCTTTGAATTTGGACCATTCTAAAGTTTCGCTGTGTGGGAATGGGTTAAATGTACACCTGATTTTGAATGCGATATTTCGAAATCATTATATATAATATAATCGTATATTATCGTTCCTTGGACATACTCATATGAATAGATTTTTGTTCATTTATGGGCGACAATAAGTAGTGACTGTTAGCTGGGTTATGCAAGTAGGTTATTTATAAAGCAATATGCCAAGGGATGTGTTTGAAGGCGGATAGCTTATCCATATATAGACCTTAAAAAGGGGGCTTAGCAATTGATTGCAATGTCAATAGAATAATCGACCAATCAAATCAATCAGTTAGACCGGAAGTGAACTTTGAACTCCAACATTGGCCGACATTTATGTGAGGCATTTTTGTTGGTTTTGAGACTTAAACGTCGTAACTACAGCTCATTGAATCCTTAGTTACAACGTGTAGGCCGCCAACCAACTACATATGCATTTACTTTTTGATAACATGCTAGTTCCCCTAAAGTTTGAACATTGACGGCGTTTAATATCGAAGTGGAACGTCTTGTTGGAATCGGTAGCCGAGGCTAACGGAGTCAGTGGGCGGGGCTAACGGAGTCGGTGGGCGGGGCTAACGGAGTCGGTGGACGGGGCTAACGGAGTCGGTGGGCGGGGCTAACGGAGTCGGTGGACTGGGCTAATGGAGTCGGTGGACGGGGCTTACGGAGTCGATGGGCGAGGCTAACGGAGTCGTTGGGCGGGGCTAACGGAGTCGGTGGGCGGGGCTTACGGAGTCGGTGAGCGGGGCTTACTGAGTCGGTAGACGGGGCTTACGGAGTCGGTGGGCGTGCCTTTCGGAGTCGGTGGACGAAGCTTACGGAGTCGGTGGGCGGGGCTAACGGAGTCGGTGGACGAAGCTTACGGAAACGGTGGGCGGGGCCAGTGATCCGTCAATTGACGGACCGGAAGTCATGTCCATTCAACTTCGATATGAAGTTCGACTTAGATATCAAACGGCGTTATTTTGCTAATTTATAGCAAGTAACAAGTAACAAAGATGTTAAAAAATAAAATATTTGTTTTGCGACCTTAACGTCGCAACTACAACTTGCACATCGGTAGTTAAGATATTAAAGTCGAAAACTAACAAAATGTTCTACATAAATGCAGGAGTTCAAAGTTTACTTCCTGTCTAAATGAGTGATCTGATTGGTCACTCGATTTTTTATCAATAGCGTTAATCCTTATATATTGAAGCAAGACAGCATAAAAAAAGATGTTTAAAGTTGTCGATTTTTTTCATAAAAATTCTGTTATTTGTCCTCGTTAGGATGCCTCTATAGAGTGAAAAGAATAGAGAGTTTATAATTTATCAAAACATGTTTACACTTGACTAGATGATAAAACAATCCGAATTCTTGTTGTGTTTGAAGTTACATAAAATGCAATGCCAACGTAATGATAGTGCGTTGACTGTGTAACTTTGATGCTTCATTATCAAATGGGGGCGGTCAGGTTTTATCGAAATTGGTCAATTTGTGCCTCATTTTGATTGTTGACTGTTTACATGTTCGAGATAAACAAAAATATCACACGCTGGTGCAATGTAAAGGTGACGTTAAGATCATTTTAACCTATAACCCGACGGCAAAATTTAGATTTCGTCCAATGTCAAAGAAATTGTAGACAATATTTCGAAGTGTAAAGGTGACATTAAGGTCGTTTTAACCTATAACCCGACGGCAAAATTTAGATTTCGTCCAATGTCAAAGAAATTGTAAACGATATTTCGAAGTGTAAAGGTGACATTAAGATCATTTTAACCTATAATCCGACGTCAAAATTTAGAATTCGTCCAATGTCAAAGAAATTGTAGTCGATATTTCGAAGTGTAAAGCTGACATTAAGATCATTTTAACCTATAATCCCGACGGCAAAATTTAGATTTCGTCCAATATCAAAGAAATTGTAGTCGATATTTCGAAGAGTTTTAAAATTGGAAAATAAGTACAAAATAATATTGGAAATATTGTGAGAAAAGGAGAAACTACTTGTTGCATACAATTTCTCATTGTTCAAAAATGTTTTTACAAACAATGTTTCTTTAGGGCGTCAAAGAGGGGATGTGTGGTAATGGATTAATTTGAGTTATGTATTGAACGATGATTGTTTCGGAAAGTTTTCCTTCGTATTTCAGCTTTGTAAAAACATATTTTGATTCAAGCTACATGTATTTATCATTCCAGTAACTATACAACGAAATTGGTGGAGCGCTTAACTGACACGCAAACTTACTTTGTTGTTTGTTTGAGATTTTTATATATAAAAAGTTAAAAAAAAACACTTTAAAAGCATAAAACAAATGCAACCCGTAAGCGGGCTACCTAAACGTAGTCACTACAGCCTAAATAGGCTGTAGTCATCACGTTTAAGTCGCCCAATAAAGGAAATTCTTTCGCATGAATATAAGAGTCCAACATGGTATCTCCAGTCTAAATGAATGATTTCTGTCTGGCTGTTGCAAACTGGTGTTTGCATATTTGTATGTGAGTGACGTTGTTCAGGCTGATTTAATTTCGTACCCGTCATAATCTGCGATGACAGCGGCAAATACAGCTATAAACGTACGAAGGTTTGGACACCGAACAGTGATAAAAATAGATCGTAGGCGAGTGCTGAAAACATGAATTAAAGATAAATAGACATTGTTTCTTTTTTAGTATTAGGTAAGAAACAATGAAGAAAAAGGACAATATTTTTACACAGCAGATTTTTACTTAATGCAAAATGACCAACTGGGCAGCAAAGTTTACTGATGTGAAATGAATATTTTATTTTTTTGCATTTGAGTCACGCTATTCATTTAGATTATTTTTATATCTAGTTTTCGCGTAAACTATTGAACTTTAGGTTATGTGGGGCATTTCAAAGGATTATTATCACTTCTTACTTTGTAAAGTGCTCATAATTTGAAGTTACACTTTTCGAATTGACCTTTCATGATATGATGTATTTCATTATTATGTGTTCTTTGATCTAACCATCGTGATTGGATGATGGGGCTAAAATTAGAACTGAGATTGTTTCATAACCTTGTTTCGAATTCCTGTCAATACATAAATAGACGTTTAAATAGAAATCTAATTTTCAACCTTTGGTTCGATCATTTAAATAACAATTATACAACCGTTTTTTAATCTATGATTGAATATCTCATCGAAACTCGAGTACCGTACGCGAAGCAAATTCATAAAACAGTGTATTAGTTTTTGTTGTTATTGATATTGTTTTCATATCTAAAAAAACAAACAAACAACAACAACAACAAACCCACTATTCTCACCACGTCCTAGGATATAATGCCATAGAACGCTGATCCCGCCCAATAAACTCCTACAAAAAGTACCACTTCGAAAGAAATTTATTTTGCAAAAAGTATAGTCGGTTACGCTTAACAAAAAAGTAGAATGGTTAGTTGGCGTCCTAAACAACTCCAAAATGATGTAGTTATCACGTTTAAGTCGCCAAACCAGCAAAAATTGCTTCACAGAAATATCGGCCAGTATCGGTGGACAACGTTCGCTTCCGGTCTAAATGAGTGATTTGATTGGTTGATGGATTCTTTGATTGAGATCACCAATCCGTCAATTCACAAGCTTCAGATAGATTGTCATGAAACTATTTGTGCAAGCATCCTAGTTCTGGGATTTTGCTGCTTTTGGTGGTGATGATAGTCTTGTTTGTGTGCGTAATGTTTGAGTTTTTCTTCTTTTTTTCACTTAATTCCTTTATTGAAAAATGCAACGATTTTTTCAGCCACTCAGAATGCAGGGGGTTTTAACCCTTTCCTGTACAATCACTTGTTTTCACGACCCATAAGTTTTGTATTTGGGAAAACACTGCAGGGAAAGAAGAAATTGCTTGTTACAAGCAATTTCTTCTTTCCCTGCAATGTTTTCCATCCTTTACAGTTGTTATTTTTCTATCTAAATGCTCTTTGATTTGTCTTCTGCAGCCTCTTCCAAATCGGAGCAGTCAAAAATTTTATCGTATGGGAAAGGGTTAATAGACGAAAGAAGAATATAATTATTTCAGTCACAGCGAAATACACTTATTAATGAGTCACCAGCATAACTAACATTAGTTCTTGTATCGGGCCCTGCAAAAGGGCCTACTAGTGGTGCAAGCTCAATCTATCAGTCACGGATCTTAAACTGGATTTTTATTCACCAACCAATCTAAATCAAACTTTTGTCTTCGGTGATTTCATAACGAGGGTTCTGGTCGGACGAGACACCTGTCTAGTTAATTAACACCAGACGGCAAAATTTTAGACTGATCCAAAAATAAAGCGATCTTAACGTCATGACCTTTGCTTGAATAAGCTGCAATTACGACTTTTGGATAGCACAAACCAAAAAATATTTAACAAATGTCGGCGTTCAAAGCTCGCATGACGTTATGCTAGCTACGCCCACTAGTGCCCGACAATAAATTGCGACTGAGATAATAAAAGACATAATTATTTTTCCAAGTTTGTAGTCAGGGCCGTGAAATACAAATACAATCGTTGTTTGGTGTCCTAATCGTCGTCCCTACTGCTTGAATGAGCTGTAGTTACGACATTCAAGTAGCCAAACCAACAAAAAAATCCTCATATATGTCAGCGTTCAAAGTTCACTTGCCCTCTAAATAAATGATTTGATTAGCCTGTCGATTTTGATTGATATCGGCGATCCGTTTAATCTATTTAACCCAATTCAACACAGCAAAATTTTAGACTGATCCAAATTGAAAGAAGCTGCAGACGACAATTTCAAGTTGATGGAATGTTCAATTTTTTCGTCTTTTTGGATAGAAAACATTGTGGATAATGAAGAAATTGCTTGATACAAGCAATTTCTTAATTTTCCACAATGTTTTTTAAAGCCCCTTTTCTTGAGGGGCGTAAAAAGGAAGGCTTGTGTTGGAATGGGTGTGTGTGTATTTCCGTTTATTTATCGTCGCTACCGTAGCACATGCCCATATGAGCGACGCCCCCAGAAGACGGTTAGTTGTTACGGGGGATAGTGCAAGGATACAGGACGAAACTACTGAGAGTCCCGCCTGGTTCTTTAAAGTGCTAGATGGATAGCATCGTCACACGGGGCCTCGGTTTAACGTCTCATCCGAAAGACAATTAGTAAGTTAGTTGAGCAAGCAATAAGAAAGAGTTCAAACATTATGTTTTCGCAAGCTTTGTGCTCATAACGCGTCTATTTACGTCTTTATAAATGCCAAAAACATTCCAAATTTAGCCTTCATTACGAAAAGAGGGATTAAGACATTAATCCTAGACCATTTCTAAAGAAAGCATTTGTAACAATAAAATGGGGTCACGTCTTCCACATTTAGTACAGTGTCTCCAATTTTGGGGTGAATCGGGACAATTTACGATAACAAAACCGAACGCAGGAGGTACGTTAAACATGGCCTCTTACCCTTTAACAAAATTTTCGAAAGGTCTTAACTGAAAAAAGTTCCAGACAGAAGTTCCAGCTGCATTGAAATTGGAAGAAAATAAGTGCTCCATAGGATAGTAGACATAATGATGAAAGGAAAAATTGCTTGTGTCAATAAATTTCACTTTATCACACAATATTTCCCATATTGCATCATAGCGTGTTAAAATTATGGTATTGTGGGTCATTGGTTAACCCATACCTAAACAATCTTGCTTTTTGACACCCCCCATGAAAATATCTTTTGGAAGCATTGTGGAAACTGAAGAAATTGTATTTCAAAAGCAATTTCTTCGTTATCAACAATGCTTTCTACCCAAAAAGACAAAAAAAAAAAGAATGAAGAATTCACGAACATAGAATTGAAGCCTGCACCTGCTTTGTATTTGGACCAGTCTAAAAGTTTGACATCCGCTAAACCGGCCAATGTTATAACAGAAAATTTAGATTTTGTCACAAGTCACAAGTTAGACGAAGCCATTAGAAGGTTATGCATAGGCATAAAATACAGTAGATCTTGCTCTAGCGATCACCACTATTAAGCGGTCACTTGCATTGAGTAGCCACAATCAAATTCCCCTTTCATAATCAAACACTGACATAAAAAGTGGTCGTATTTGCTAATTATTAATAAATGTAATATTGTTGGAACCTATTAGAAGGTGAGACGATTCTAATGAGTCCCAATATCAAGGATTTTACTAGAATTCTGTAATGACTTATGTAAGCAATCGAATCAATCATTGATATATTCAACAGAATGTGTTTTAAGCGACCATGCTCATAGGCGACCATTTCTTGGCGTCTCATAAGTGGGCGCTTGATGCAAGATTTACTGTATTATATGAGCGCATGCTTGACATTTCCAACCATTACGCATGTGCGCCAAGTAAAGACCCAGATCAGCCTGTGCATCAGTCTGATCAGAGTCTTCACTCTGCGCTCTGAAGGTATATACTGATCAAAAGCTTCGTTAAATAATCAGCGAATGTTCTAATTGCCCCAAATGGCTGTCCAGGGTGCTCAATGTGTGCGAGTCAAGCACATGCTAACTTGGTTTGAAATGTCAGACATAGGCCCATATTATTTCAATCTAATTACGTCGACTACGAACAACAAATTGGTTTTATATGTTTAAAACTGAAATAGGAGCAAACTTTCTTCCCATTCCAAGTACGCTAGAGAGTTTTGACCAGAGATGACAGGTTAATGAGTTAATCCTTATTGAACAATCGCTGGTCTCGCCAATTTACTCCGTTGACCCCGCCCATTGACTCCGGTAACTTGAGGATGTTCCGCTTCAATTTCTAAGTTTTCATTGCCAGTAGCATTTAAGGGACAAGCGAAATGGTTGATGGCTTACCTAAACGTCATAACCACAGCGTGAATAACCAACCACCAATCAACAAAAAGGTTAAACTTGTCCAAATTTAAAGAATATTTATTCTTTAAATATATATATATATATATATATATATATATATATTTATATATATATATATATATATATATATATATATATATATATATATATATATATATATATATATATATATATATATATATATCAAATCTGCAAAAAGATTATAAAAAAAATGTCTTTTGAGGTTGAAAACATTAGTGACAATGAAGAAATTTCTTGTCTCAAGCAATTTCTTCATTTTCCACAGTGTTCCCTAACCCCTTTTGCTTGAGGGGCGAATTAAGAGGTGGTTAGTGGAAATAGGGTAAGAAAACCTCCCGACTTCATATCTTTTCCCCCGAGCTCACGAAGTTTGTCGGAGTCTAGAAAATGACTAAGTCTTGAACTGACTTGCGGTTTTCTTTGTGCTCCATATCGTATCGTTTGTAAATTATTAGAACACGAAAACCTCCGTTTGTTTGACAGGATTTATGATCTGTGGTTAGACTCCTTGACAACGGCCTTTATTTATGTTGCATGTAAAAGTACGTTGGGAGACGAGATGTTTCGTTTAAAATGTAATACATTGTATATAAATGCGATCGACAAAAAGCGATTGTTTTCTGAGTTTGCGTCACTTGACAAATCGTTTTTGCTGATAAAACAAGCATTCTTAAGTATTGAATAGCAATACCATGTCCCCTACCTGCTTTATGTATATCTCGAAAACTGTGAATTCTCAGTAATTTTCTTAGTCCAAACTCCGTATCTTCCTAAAAAACCAATGGACCGGAACGAAACTCGATTTTTTTCTGTAACTCATTAATGCGGAATCACATACCAAGAATGAGGTAAATGCTTTGCAGCGTTAAGAAAAAATGTCCGGAAACTGATTTACCGGACTGACGGACAGATGGACAGATGGGCAAATGAACAAACGGACGGGCGGAGTGCAAACTTAAAGTCCCCTTTGGTTTCGCAGGTAGAGGACTAATAGAATCGGTTTTGCAACATCAATCGCAGTCACACATGTAAAACTGGCTTGTTGCGTGATAAACAAAACCTCGTAAACAAGAAGTTAGACCAACATCGGATCGTCTTACTTCTGCAGGAGAGCCTGTCGATTAACTCAGACCATCCAGTACAGACTTATGAAGATCCGCCAATTAACGATATTTATTGGAAAGAAAATGACTGAATAGGACGAACAATGCTCTTCTTGGTGTATCATTAGCAAAACGGGGCGATCTGGGAAGTGAAAAAAGTGTTGATTGTCTGATTTATTCAGACAGAACGTTCGGTATGCAGTATAACCTTAACAAGCAGTAAAATAAATTATCGACGATATTAATTTCTGAATAACATATCGTCGTTGCACGAGCAAAACATCGTAACTACAGCTTGAATAAAGCTGTAATTACGACATTTTGCTCACGCACCGACGATATGTTCGATTCGATATACTATATAAACGTGGCCTATTAAGCGAAAATGTACATAGAGGGAACTCCGTAAATTAATTGTTTGAAAAAGATATTTGAACCATCAGCGGTCAATCAGGGATTGTATTCTGAAGGTAAACAAATTACAAGGTAGAATGATTTCTCAGAACTCCGATTCGTTAAAGAACGACTTTGGTAAGCATGATTAACCCATTACCACATAATGCCGCTTTCTGGCGCCCTAAAGATTGTTTGTTTGAATGGGGTTTTACGCCGCTTTTAACAATCTTTCAGTTATATCGCGGCGGCTGGAGCACCTAACAATGGAATCCTGGTATTTCTCACACCAGTACTACTATTACATCCTTTCCTAGCCTCCAGCTGCTATCCCACATAGGTCTACGATTATCGCCCCATTGGTGAGAGACAAATAGTCGGAAAGGATGAGTGCCGGGTTCGGGGATCGAACCCGGGACCTCTAGATTGATAGTCGCGCCCTAAAGAACTACAATCACGGAAAACGTTGTGAAAAAAGGAGATATTGCTTGAAACAATGTTTTCTATATCCTATTTGGCACTTATTTTCCAATTTTAACACAATTTCAAAAGTCGTCTGCTACTCTTTTTAAATTTGGACAAGTCTAAAAGGTATGACGTGGGTCGATACTTTTCACATCTACCAGCGTAAATCTCCGACTGATTTCTTTTCGAGTGAAAGATCAACAACCATTTACTTTCCAAGAATAATCTCTCCCCTACAGGATACTCCGTTTTTATGACACCGTCAGCTTTGCTAGCTGAAGTTTACAGACTTTGAGGTCATCTTAGAGTTCAATGGGTGCAAACTGCCACAGTCGGCTTAACCAGTAAATCCATTGAATGCCTACTTCTTAAAAATTAGTTCTTTCGTATTTGAGAATTATTGCAAACTGTCTGCAAGTTCATCTCATTGCTATTTTTAGCTCATTTGAGCATATCATGTTCAAAATTAGTCTGACCTGAGTCTTCCCTATTCGCACTACTTTGTAAGGCCAAGTTAACTAACTTATTCAAATTGTGGAGAACTCCTTCAAAAGCATGCTGTTTACCAAAACCATACTTTGTTATCTTACGGTTCCTTAAGTACTTTGATTTCCTTTTGTTGTTGTTTCAGTCGATATCTTTTAAATTTATCATTCATTTGTTGTTGTTGTTGTTGTTGTCGTCGTTCGATGAAATAAAAATTGACCCGAATTCTCGTCAAAACAATACTTTGTGTTAAGTAGAAGTTAATTGACATCAATATGATGTCAATGCAGATGGAACAATTTTGATCATCATTTAAAAAATATTTCTGCGAAACTCAAAGCTTATCTATTACTCGAAAGAGTGCGGATTTTAGATAAATTACTTTGTTTTGTATTGTTGAGATCTGTTTTCACAGAAAGTTGTTTATTAAGTAGGTCCCATAAACAACTAAAAGTATTATAGATGTACTATATGTATTATAGTGATCAAAGGTCAACTTTGTCTATAAAGGTATAGGCAAATTGAAATTCGATCACTCACTTAACTTGTACTCCTATATTTTTTGTTGTTGTTTTTTTTAATTTCGTAAACACTACTTTTCAAAGAAAAAGTTCAATGATTATTTTCTCGTTACTCGGAAGAAGTCAGAAGAACCCCACTCTCAATTGGATTTTGGCGAAGAAAACAAATCTTATTAACCCTTGACATGCTGTATAAATAACCTTACTGAATTAGTTAAAATCAAAGGACTGATAGCACTGATAGAACTTGTTTTTCAAAAATCAATATTTGTTTTAGAAATCAATTTCATAAATAGCCTTGGCAGGAAAAGTACAAGCAGGAGATGTAGACCTTATGTGCAGCCTGATCTTGGTCTACATCTCCTGCAGCCTTAACCGGAATATAAAAGGATTCAGCATGAAAAAGGTTAAAAAACTTGAAAAAAGCGATAAAAACATTGTAGGAGTTTTTCCATTTCTCACAAATGGATAGGGTCAATAACGAATACCTATGTACTGAATTTCTAGTTTTGTTGATTGAATGGGGTTTAACGCCACTTTTAACAATATTACAGTCATGTTGAGCCGACCGGAGCACCTAACCATGGATTCCTGGTATTTCTAACACTAGTTATACCACTACATCCTTTCCAAGCAGCCAACTGCTCATTTCATTTTAAGTTTACGATTATCTACCAATTGGTGGGAGACAAATGTCGGAAAGGATATTCGCTGCGGCCGGGGATCGGACCCTAGACCCCATGACTGGAAGTCCTACGCGCTACCACTAGGCTGAATTTTAGAAGACGCATTTTCATGTGTCCATTGAATTTACATTACCACACGACAAAATTTTAGACTGGTCCAAATTGAAATATGTTGCAGACGACAATTAAACGTTGGTGCAGTTCAAAAAAGAATACTTTGTGACTTAAGGTAGAAAAAAATATGGGTATGGAAGAAATTGCTTGTATCAAGCAATTTCTTCATTTTCCACAATGTTTTCAATTGCATTTTTCTTTTTTTAAGGGATACAAAAGGCGGGAATGTGTGTGGATGCATTAATTGAAATTATCGGGACACTCTTTCAAAGTTGCTATAAATCGGAACTCCGTACATTCGAATTTCCGGCGGCGGCCATTTGTTTCTCATCAATGAGTGGATAATCGTTAACCTATTTGCGGGATGGCAGCTAGAGACAAGGAAAGGATATAATTGTAGTCCGGTGCGAGATATACTAGGAAACCATTGTTATGTACTCCAGTCGCCGCGATATGACTTAAAAATTGTTTAAGGCGGCGTTAATTCCCATTCAAACAAACATTCGAATTTCACGAAAACAGGCGCAGTTGTATTTCTCGAAACGGAAAATTACAAACAGCTCATTAATTAATGAGGACTCGTCAACCCAAACCACGTACAAAAATAAACTTCAAGGTCATCCCTTGTAAACTAAAATAACGCTAAACACTACCATGGGGAATTCAACTAATTCGCTGCTTTTTGCGGGAACTTCAAGCATTTTATGAGACCAAACAGTTCGCAGAAACTCGGGGGGGGAATTGTTTGAGAATGGAGATACCAATGGTAAAAAGTTCAGACTTCGACCTGACCTTTAGAATTTATATCGATCCATTCCCACTCAATGACGCTTTTTGACGCACTTTTAGAAATAAGGCCTTGGATAACAACGGAAAAAATATAAAGAAATTGCTTAATTAACTTGTCATCTGCATCTTCTTTCAGCTTGAACCAGTGTACAATAGTGTTGTATGGTAATGGGTTATTGAATATATGGTAAAAAGTTTAACTTAAAAAATAGCATAGTGATATCAATGTAGAGTAAAACTGACTTTCAAATTAGTGTAAAATTTACAGATATTTAGTATGAAACCCTGTCACATATTAACAAATTCCCACAAAATTCATCCTATTTACGCCCCCAAGAAGACGTTTGGAAAACATTGTGGAAAATGATGAAATTTCTTTATTATCCACACTTTTCCTATCCAAGAAGACGAAAAAAAATTAAAATTCCATCGACTTGAGATTGTCGTCTACAATTTCTTCCGATTTGGAATAGTCTAATATTTTTATGTGTTGGAATGGGTTAAAATGCGTCCTCCCTAATAACCGCTACTATGCGTTCTAACTAATAACCGCTAACTTAAGCGGTGTCATTTCCCCTTTTGTAAGTATTTCGTATTGTCACGGTGTTCTTAATTCATTTAGTTTCAATTAAGTGAAATATAACAAATGAACCGAGGATGTAGTCTGTTTTTGACTAAAGATCGTAACTACAGTAGCTTCGTGGTAACTGATATAACGCCTTCTTTAACCCATTCGCAAACAGTCACGCCTTTTCACGCCCCTAAAGAATAAAGCTAGTGAAAATATTATGGGAAACGGAGAAATTGCTTGTGACAGGCAATTTCTTCATTTCCCAAAATGTTTTCTACCCAGAAATAGTTTGAGAATTTCACAAATGTGAAGCGGACGTCTGCAACTTCTTTGAACTTGGACTAGTCTAACTTTTATATGGTAAGATCGAATGGTATAGGTGCTTGACTCGTAAACTGAAGGTCACGGGTACGAGCCCCACAGTCACCGAAATGTGTTCAAGGGCAAGACACTACATAGCCTGCCTCAGTCTACCCAGCTGTAAAACTAGCCATCGCCTTTCATTTTGGGACGTGAAAACATCTTGATTGTGAGCGTTCGAGGGCGACTCTATAAGCTGGAGATTTTGTCACAACCGAACTAAAATAAATTAGTATAAACAAGGTGCAAGACACCTCTTAACGTGCCAAGAATCAATCGTTCGTTTGACTCTGGTCCCATCTGCGAAACGAGGAGATAAATACATTAAGCCTATTTCTAGTCACAATCGCGTGCAGGAATCTAAGCAAAAATCTTGTATCAGAAGGTCATTTGCATTTTCTAATAGCACATTTGAAAACAGCTCGAAAGCTGATTTTACGTTTTATCAGCTGTTATTAAACCTGGTGCCAGCTTGAATATTTGCAACACATCGTTGTTGTCATTCTAAAACCTCGTAGCTACATCTTTATTAAAGCTGTAGTTACGAGGTTTTAGAACGACAATAACGATATATTTTATTGTTAGTGCATGCTTCCATGTAAGTTTTACTCAAGATTCGCATGGATCCATTCCAACACAAACCCCCTCCCTTTTTTACGCCCCTCGAAAGAAAGCGAGAAAAAAACTTTGCAAACTTTATGGAAGAATGAAGAAAGTTGAAAGTTTCGTTCGCATATCCTTTCAATTTGGACAAGTTTAAAATTATTTTGTCCGGTAATGGTTTAACCTATTCCTACAATGACACTTTGTGACGCTTTGGAAGAAACCAATTGGGAACACATTGTGAAAAAATGTTACAACCCAAAAAGCTGAAAAAATACAAAAAAAAATCATAAACTTTAACTTGTCGTCTACATCTCCTTTCAATTTGGACAAGTCTAAAATAACGCTGTCAGGTAATGGGATGATAAGCTTTACATGCATGAAAAAACAATGGCACTACAAGGCGTTTCACACACAACTGACGGATCGCTGCTGTCAATCAATTGACCAATCACGTCATTCAATTAGACAGGAAGAGAACCGGTTACGACATAAGCCATTCCCACAAAATACCGCCTATTTACGCACCCCCAAGGAAAAATGCTTTGGAAATCATTGCGGAAAATGAAGAAATTGCTTGTCACAAGCACTTTAAAAATATTCCAAGATTTCGCCACTTTAATGTTGTCGTCTGCAACTACTTCGAATTTAGACTTTTTTTCGTCTGGTAACTTATTCAAAGTTTAGGCCGCGCACCAACGGCTTTCCTTTCATTTTGTGTCCCTGACCACAGTTTTCTACGAGGGGTGATTGAAAAGTCCGTTGCCCGAGGCAGTGAGAAACGGTTTAAACGTTTTCATTCATTTTTCTGTCTTGTCACCTTGCAAACTTGCACACTACCTCGAACGGAGATGTAGCATTTTGATACCTTTTCTGTAGAAGAAAGCACCTTTGGTCCCCAAAATGCACCAAAAGCTTGCTTGACGTTATTTTCAGTGCGAAATGGCGGCCTCCGAATTCCTAGCCTAAGATAATAGCCAGAGGATGCTAGATGATGTGAATAAGGTGAATGCCCAACCAGTTACCATAATCATATCATGGGTTTTATTGATGGTGTCCTTTGAGGTGGCATTTGGTGACCTGCCAGGGCGGGTCATCTTTAAGACTCTCTCTATACCATGTTTAATTCAGCGACCGATTTCTTCACCATACGATAGCATGTGCATGCTCCCTAAATATTGCTACCATGTCCCCGTGAATTTCATTAGGCGATAATCCTTTGGGGTCAGGGTACACTGTAAAAAAATCCCGTAAAATTTTACAGTAAAAAACCTGGCAGCTGGTTTCCAGGACAATCCCGTAAAATTACGGTGATAACAGTAACACATGAACCGTAATTTTACGGGATCTTTCCTGGAAACCAGCTGCTAGGTCTTTTCCCGTTATATAACGGTTAATGTGTTACGGTAATCACCGTGCTTTTACGGGATTTGTCCTGGAAACCAGCTGCCGGGTTTTTTACTGTAAAATTTTACGGGATTTTTCATATCAAAGTGCTTTTCTTCTGCAGTAAATTACACAAAGATAATAAAACATCTTTAACATCATTTCAAGATATCTAGAGAAACATAGGCAAACATTTCCACAAAAAATGTACATATTGCTTTCGTTAACATAACAAAGAGACTAAAATAACTGTTGAATTAACTATGACTTGTTTCTTTTTAATCATTCATGATTTAATAATGAAGATTATGATCACAATTGAATCCCACAAAAGAATCATAATGTCTTTAAGATTAAGATTTGGTTCCTCTAACAGTACTCATTTATCCTCCTCTGTAGTTTTCATAGAATCTGTATTGTTAATTTCCGCCAAATTGTACCATTTTAGATGAAAGGCTGGTTGAATTCCTGTTAAAACAAAAAGAAGGAAATATATAAGACATATTACACATCTTATATTTCGTCCTAATATTGTGGTCCGGTTTCAATTAAAGTTTTTTATCACACACTACATTGAACTGTCTTGGTAGGAAGATTGTTTTCAGCGAGAAATAGGTTGTCCAGGGACAACATGTCGAGCCCGCTGGTTCGTATTGAGAATGTGGTGCACAAAATATCTTTTACTGTGACCTTGATCTTGGACGTATCACAACAAACGTTTCGCATGACAGTAGCACTCACCAAGAAGAACAACTGTGCCAAGTTATTCTCAGATCAATCCATAAATGTTAAAGTTATGCCCTGGACAAGGTCGTTTAACCTTCACCAGTTACCTTGAACTTGCACATATCATATGACACTAGCACTCATCAAGTAAGACAAAAGTTATTGTGCCTAGTTATTTTCACAAACATCTATGAATGTAGAAGTTATGCTCGGGACAAGGTCAATTTTGTCGTTTGACCTTCGACTGTGACCTCGACCTTGGAGGTATCACAACTAACGTTTCGCATGACACTAGCACTCATCAAGGAGAACACCTGAGTTAAGTTATTACCAAATCCGTAATTACATGTAGAAGTTATGCTCAGGACAAGGTAAATTTTGTCGTTTAACCTTCGACTGTGCCCTTGACCTTGGAGGTATCACAACAAACGTTTCGCATGACACTAGCACTCACCAAGAAGAACAACTGTGCCAAGTTATTCTCAGATCAATCCATAAATGTTAAAGTTATGCCCTGGACAAGGTCGTTTCACCTTCACCAGTTACCTTGACCTTGCACATATCATATGACACTAGCACTCATCAAGTAAGACAAAAGTTATTGTGCCTAGTTATTTTCACAAACATCTATGAATGTAGAAGTTATGCTCGGGACAAGGTCAATTTTGTCGTTTGACCTTCGACTGCGACCTCGACCTTGGAGGTATCACAACTAACGTTTCGCATGACACTAGCACTCATCAAGGAGAACACCTGAGTTAAGTTATTACCAAATCCGTAATTACATGTAGAAGTTATGCTCAGGACAAGGTCAATTTTGTCGTTTAACCTTCGACAGTGCCCTTGACCTTGGAGGTATCACAACAAACGTTTCGCATGACACTAGCACTCATCAAGAAGAACACCTGTGCCAAGTTATTCTCAAATCCATACTTAAATGTAGACGTTATGCTTCGGACAAGGTCAATTTTGTTGTTTGACCTTCGACTGTGACCTTGACCTTTGAGGTATCACAACTAACGTTTCGCATGACACTAGCACTCATCAAGAAGAACACCTGAGCTAAGTTATTATGAAATCTATACTTACATGTAGAAGTTATGCTCAGGACAAGGTTAATTTTGTCGTTTAACCTTCGACTGTGACCTTGACCTTGGAGGTATCACAACAAACGTTTCGCATGACACTAGCACTCACCAAGAAGTACAGCTGTGCCAATTCTTTTCAAATCCATCCATAGATGTAGAAATGGTTCAAACAATATCACATCAAATATCAAATTGCACATTTATTAAAGAATTCAGCCATTATTTAAGTGTTAGAAGTGAAATGTATACGTTCCAACCTTGTTCAATCTTGGTCCAACATTATATAACTTACCTGTTGGGGGATTTCAGTCTGTCTCCACCACGTTGATAGCAAAATGGAATCAGGGTAACAATTAATACTTTTGCCATAGCTGGTCATCTTACAGCTTGATACAATCAGGCAATGCCAGAACAACTAATCCTGAAATACAGGGTTTACACATGTACACCGATAAATTGTATTTATATATACATATCTATTTATATTTATCTATTTGTATTCATTTATATCTAATCATTTTTAGACCTTTAATAAATATACTTTATAACTAACATTTTACGCGTCTTCATAAGCACACAAATAAGATTTCGATAATTGTCAAAACTACGGTAAAGTACCAGTAAAAAGACGGGTTCACCTGTTAAACGCCATCCTTTTATTTGACTGGAAAGAGTATCACAAAGCGTATATCTGTATCCTAACGTTGGCCATCAAAGCCACAAAACTATTCATACGTGTTACACACATGTTCATATCATTCAACAAAAAGCATATATTTTGCATGATAAGCAAACAGTAATGGGTGGGGTAATATGGAAACTAAAAGGGCATAATAAAGATAATTACCTTTCACAGGCGAGTTCTTTAACTATTCAAAAGGTGAATTCGATCATACCGCAACTTCTTTTACCCCCATTTGAACTCTATCAAGCTAGATCGACGCAAGCATATAAATTCGATTCGAAATAAGTGACAGTTGTAAACAAAATGTCTGCTGTGTTCAAATTATTTTACCCATCATGCAACATTTTTACGGTCATATTCTGTAATGGGAAAATACGGTACAAAACCGTAACGAAAGTACCGTAAAAATGACAAAATTTTACGGTATTATTTTACAGTGTATTGAACGTAATATTTTCAAATTTGAACCTGTTTGGATGCAAAAACGCGCTAGCTCATTTTCAAAGCAGATGGTACATGTATTTGAATTATAGATTAGCATATACTCAGTCGCATTTCAACAATTCAAATCTTTATAAAGTTCATTGCCTCGGACGTTCGACTAGATTCAAATTCAGTGCGGGATCACTGACCTTAGCGTTGTTATAATGATATTCGTGAACAATAAAGCATGTCTTTGAACCCATATGGACAAAGTCCACATAGCCGAGATTCCAGCCTTTTTGAGTAATCAATCTGCATTGCATTTTTAAGGTCTATGACATATAATGGAATTTGAGTTGATGCATATCATAAGAACATGATGATTGCACTTTATTGCTAATCTCATTATCGACACCAGTATAGGGTATAAAACTGTAGTAAGTATGCACGGAGACTGGAGCATCTAACCACGGATTCCTGGCATTTCTCGCACCACCACTACCACTACATCCATTCTGAGCCTGCAGCCTCGGCAAGTATCTTTTCCAACATTTGTCTCCCACCAACGAATGGATAATCGTAAACCTAAGTCTAATGAGCAGCAGGAGGCTCGGAAAGGAGTGTGCACTCTTGATGGTTGTGCACTTAGCCATGATTGTTCCTAGGGAAATACGATGTTATCGATTCTTAATTAAAACATAACACTTCATTTGAAGATTCTGAAAAAGAACTCCATCACCCTTCAACTTTTAAAAATCGTTTGAAATGAGCATGAGGTGCATTTATTCAAATGCGGACATGATAACAAACATATCCGTAGTGGATATAAGAATATAAATACTAAAACTTTTGTATTTAAATACGCAAACTGGAGGACTTTCCGAGCTGTTAAGTTGAATAAGAGGATCATTGTCCCTGAACCGCTCACCTGAGAATTTCTATTGAAAGGTATGAATGGACAACGATATAAAGAGGAACCAGGGACACTTTTCCGCTCCATTTGCATTGGTTGACATCTATCTGGTGAGTCTACAGATTCTTAACGGTTTGAAGAGATATCCTATGAATACTTTTAGTATAGTCTTCTAGCTCTTCATGCCGAACATGAATGCCCTTTAATATATATTTTTGCAGCTGTCCAGAATATTTTCTAAGTTAGCCTAAATTAGCTTTTTTTCCAAATTCAGGGGAATCATTTGAAAAATTATTGGTAACACTCGTCTTGTCATTCTACAAACAAAATATTAATGCTTTCTTTGAAGTTTTGTTTTGGAAAAGAAGAGTTTGAAGTTGCTCTTAATGATCGAGTGTTTTAATCACTTTAGACCCATTAGACGGGGTCCTTTTTTAGCCCCCGAAACATCATTTGAATAATCTTTATATCTAATCTGGTTATGCACCCTACAAATATAAAGTCTCTCGGATTCCTGAATCGAGAGAAGATAATTGTTGATGGATGAGTAAAGAATTCCCCTTTTCAGTTGTCATAGCAACCAAAGTTTTAAACAGAATTAAATTTTTCCAACATCTGCAAATAAGTTTTACCCGAGGATCACCAATTCAAAGTTTCATCAAGATTGGCTTTGTGGTTTGATAGGCGAAGATTGGAGAAGTTGTGAACGGACGGCTGACGGACGCTGGAGAGAGGGCGGACACAATAGCTCACTTGAGATCTTCGTGCTCAGGTGAGCTTGCTAAGATGACGTTTTCTCTCTAAAATTAAGAAAAAAAAGCACGCGACATCGTTTTTTTACGCCATCTCCGTTTAAAGGATACATACAGTTTTGTTGCATAATTATGGCATGCAGGCTTTCTTCTTTGTTTATATAGGCTATATAGGCTATCGAGATGAAATAAGAATCAATGGCATCATATCAACCCATTACCAGACAACATTTTACACTTCAAACTTCAAAGAAATAGCATACAACAAATTTCAGTTGATGAACTTTTAAATACTTTTTGTCATTTTGGCGTAGTAGACTGTCCGGGTAATGAAGAAATTGCTTGGTCCAAGCGAATGCTTCACATTACACTTTGTTTGTTAATTAACATCCAATACTTATGGCCATTTTGGTAAAGATCGCCATGGGCGGGATCGGGGTCGTTGTCGTATAATCATTTTGATTAGAAGTGAAAGAAAAACAAGATTTGACGATTCCCTGGCGCTTAGGTTTGATAAAACAACAAAATAAATCCTTCATGATTTTATAGCAGTGGTCGATGACTTTTCTATCAATATTTGACCTTAAAGCATAGTCGCATGATGTTATAGAAAGATTTGCCGTTTAACAGACGTTGACACTTGGAAATAATAGCCTTCAAGCCATTGCCAAATAACAAAATATTAGGGACTGTGTTGAAGTGCAGTGTTAAATGATTCATTAAAACTTATGTAATTTTGGAATTCTAAAATGTATACATATACAATATAACTTTCAAGCCCGGTGATTGCTGTATTATCCCCAAAATGTAATTTTGTTTCTTATGTCGATTCCGAATCATTCAACATTTCTAGTTATTGGCAGCACGCAATTACCACTTAGCCCCCATGATACGAAGTCGTGATTTGGAAATCCGCAACAACATTACCCCTTAACCCCAGTGAAGCAAAGTGACAATTTTGAAATAAACAACAGCATTACTCCTTCAACACCGCGAATCGATTGACTGATTGATTGAATGGGGTTCAACGCCGCTTTTAACAGTATTTTCAGTCATATCGCGGCGGCTTGAGCACCTAACAATGGTTTCCTGGTATTTTTCACACCAGTACTACCACTACATCCTTTCCTAGCCTCCAGCTGCTATCTCACGTAGATTTACGATTATCCACCTATTGATGAGAGACAAATATCGGAAGGAATATGTGTCGCCTCTGTTGTCTTGCTTCTTTGTTGTTGTTGTTGTTGTGTTTTTTTCTTCAATTTTCAGCAACAGTTCGAGGTGGACTTCAGAAAAGTAAGGAAAATAATAATCATAAACTATTTAGTAATTTTCCTAACAGAAGGAATTAGACTTTTATGGAAACATTCACATTAGTGGTATTTCAGTTACTGTAAATTTTTCCAATAGTAATTAACTAGCTTCAAATTTTCCTTCCTGATCTGAGGTCACCGATTAACGATCAAAATGCTCACGTTAACATTTTCAATACAAGAGGACCATGATGGTCCTATATCGCTCCCCTGAGTATGATTGCTCAAGGCTTAATGATATGATATTCAAAATATCAAAGCCCTACACCTAATCATATTGTAGAAGAAGATTTTTTAAAGATTTTCTCCTTTAATCCTAGGTATAGTGAAAACCCAACCATTTTGAGCTAATTTCAAGAGTACTGTAATTCTTTGGAGTAATAAAGTAGAGGGTCAATAGGCATTAAAACATACCAAATATCAAAGCTCTAGGCCTAATGGTTTAGAAGGAGAGCATTTTATTGATATCCTTCTTTATTCCTTTCTGGGATTGCACAGAAAAGGTCTTATTTTAAGAATACAGTAATTCTATGAAGTATTTTGGTACAGGGTCAAAAGGTATTATTACACACCAAATATCAAAGCTCTTGGCTTTATGGTTTGGGAGAAGAAGATTTTTAAAGATTTCCTTCTTTATTTCTATGTAAAATCAGGAATCGCGCAGAAAAGGGCTAATTTCCAGAATACAGTTATTCTTTGAAGGATTTTTGGTAGAGGGTCAATAGATGATTTATACAAAATATCAAAGCTCTAGGTCTCGTGGTCTGGGAGAAGAAGATTTATTAAGTTTTCCTTCTTAATTTCTATGTAAAACATGGATCGCAAAGGAAAGGACAAATTATCAGAATACTCTTTGAAGTTTTTTGATAGAGGATCAATAGATGATGATTTTACCAAATATCAAAGCTTTTGGCCTTATGGTTTTGGAGAAGAAGATTTTTAGAGTTTTCCTTCTTCATTTATATATAAAATCAAGGATCGCACATAAAATTGCTAACTATCCTGATACAGTTATTCTTTCAAGTATTTTGGTAGAGGGTCAATAGATGATGATTTATACAAAATATCAAAGCTCTAGGCCTTATGGTTTGAGAGAAGATTTATAAAGATTTCCTTCTTTATTTCTTTGTAAAATCAGGGATCACATAGAAAAGGGCAAACTTTCAGAAAAAGGTAATTCTGACTGACGGACGGACGATGACCGATCAGCTTTCGGCAGTCTATGCTCGGCTGTTGGGTGCTGAATAGTGGACAAAATGCATCTAGAGTTATCCCCTTTGACAGTATAGGTTGCTCCTTTGATAGTGAACAAGTGTTCCAATTTTCAAGTGAATACCTTCAGTAGAACCAGAGATATAAAAAATGCCAAGTTTTCACCGAAAACAGCCGAGCTAAAAAAAAAAATTAAGAGCCAGCGTTCCAAGTTCGCTTCCACAGACTTTAGCAAGCCTAACGTAAATATGGCGATTTATATTTAAAAGTGTATACGATAAATGACATTCAATTAAAGATTCGAAATAAAAGTCTGAAAACATGAATTTTGAAGCATTTTTTGAATAGCAAACGAATTAAAAGCCACGACATTTTCTCGTGATTAAAAATGGGCTTAGATAGTTCTTATTCCAATGATGGTCTAAAAGATTGTTTATTTTGTTTCACGCGTTTTCCTCTATTTTATAAAATTACATGTACAATATTCGAAAAAATATAAAGAACTATATGATAAATAAGAAATGTGACATAAACAGGGAAGTTTCGTTTATAACTGCGTTTTATTGTGATATAAATAAACTAACCGGTTTAAAAACATTAATACGGATTTCAAGAAAACCAAAAAGACTTGGTGAATCATGTGTTATTTATTACGATACAATTAAACTAGCATTTTCTATCCCATGTTCTAATTATCCGTACTATTTCACGTAAACCTATAGGCTTTCCAAATTTCCCATGATATTAAGATAAATAACCAATTCTTAAATAATTAACTACATATCATGATTGATTGATTGATTGGTTAGGTCGATTCTTTGATTGGTTGATTTGAGTGATTCGTTGATTGATTGAATGATTGGTTGATTTAGCTTTAACGTCATTCTTAACATGGGTTCGATCCCCGGCGGCGGCAAATATTCTTTCCGACAATTGTCTCTCACCAATGGGTAGATAATCGTTAACCTAAGTGGGATAGCAGCTGGAGGCTAGGAAAGGATGTAGTGGTAGTACTGGTGTGAGAAATAACAGGAATCCATTGTTAGGTGCTCCAGCCGCCGCGATATGACTGAAATACTGTTAAAAGCGGCGTTAAATCCCATTCAATCAATCAATCAATTAACAGTATTTCAGCCACTTTGGGCGGCTTGAGCACCTTACTTTGGATTCTCTGGTGGCATTAAACCGTATTCAAAAAAACAGACCAAACTAAACGTTTGCTTGTGATTCTTTGAAGTTTCAAATCATCCTCGCTCAATCTTTTTTTACCCCCAAAGAAAATGCACAGAAAAAATATTGACAATGTTTTTATTATAAATTTCTTATAAAGTGTCGGTGGGCCAACAGAATGCGTAACTACAGCTTTAGTAAAGCTGCAGTCACGACAATTTGTTCTGCCACCTACGATTTCTAGTCTCCAAGATAAATGGACCATCTGAAGTTACTTGTACAAAAAGTATCGATCCCTTCCAACTTCGCAGTTCAAATGACGTTAATTGATTGGTTGAATGGGATTTAATACCATTTTTAACAGTATTTCAGTCATACCACGGTATCAGGTAGGTTAGCAATATGTATATAAACAATGAAACTCAAAACATATCTTTCAATAGATTAAACACATCATAATAAATGGTGTTTTCTTCTCACAAACTTCGATTATGGAGGCGATAATTTGCGATGAAACGAGGCGTCTAAAACAAATAGTATTGGAAAATTTCTACACCAACGCCGATTTCGAAAGGTCAAATTCATGTTGGAAATATTCCTTGTTTTTCTCTGGCATACTGAAGTTACTGATTTTTAGCTAGCAAAGCGTCAGCTTTGACATCTTAATTTAATAAAAGCCGTTAAAACGTTTAAAGATTAAACATCACCTGTCTCTTTCGAGAAATGATCCTTTTGTACCCATAACCACACGACACAATATTAGACTGGTCCCATTCAAAAACGTTGCAGACGATAAACTTTAGTTTTGGATTATATAACTTTTGGGGAAGAAAAAGATGTGGATAATGAAGAAATTGCTTGTAACAAGCAATTTCTTCATTTTTCACAATGTTTTTCAAAACTTTTTTTTTTTTTTTTTTGAGGGGAGGGGTCGTCAAAAAGGGAATGGGTCGAAAAAAGACCTATGCAGATGTTCTTCAATGATGAGTGAAAGCGTCGGACTTGTGGAAATGAGGAAACGAGGCTCGAGTCAAGCAGATAAGACATATTGATATCCAGCAGTTTGACTGGGGTATCAATTGGTGGTTGTTTTCATTGAATAAGATCAGGGATATAGTCCAAAGTCTGAACTCGTTGATCGGCGATAAAATTGTCGTAACTATAGTTTTTAAAGAGTCGTAGTTACGTCATCGACCGACTGCGCTTAACAATATGGACCATGTGTTGTCAAAATTTACTGATCTCTGTTGTCAACCTTAAATTGGCTGACAAAGTAAATTATCATTTACATCGGAAGTAAAACTTTATCTCCAACATTAAGGGAAATAATTCATGTTAGATTTGTGATTTAAATATCGTAACTACAGCTTGCTCAAGGTGTAGTTACGATGGTATTGGTCTTAACCAACGATTTGCTTTCTGTTTGTCTCTGGTCATATATTTTGCTGAATATGTTTGTCAGAGGTCAGAGGTCAATTGAAAGATCATGATGTCAATCAAAGAATCGATTGATCGGTCAAATCAATACTTTAGACCAGGGGTGAACTTTGATTTCCATCATTTGGCGACATTACGTGAAAAAGTTTTGGTTGGTTGGTGACTTAACTGTCATAACTTCAGCTTTGATAAGCTGTAGTTACGACGTTAAGGTCGCCAACCGACTTTTTTCCTTTTTGTTACATATTACTGGCCATAAATTTTACACACAAAAAAAACACGCCATTTTATATCGAATTCGAACTTCTTATCCGAGCTCAAACCAATTAAGAGATGAAGAGAATATTTTATGTTTCTTGGAGGTATGAGCCGAAAAGACTAATCACACTGTATGAATACGCGAAGCGGATTGAATACGCGAAGCGGATTCATACATGTGTGATTAGGTTTTTCGGTTCATACCTCCATGAAAACAAAAAATATTCTCTTCATTTCTTATAATTTAATAGCATCGAGCGAAAAACCAAAAACTTTACAAATTTTGATACCTTTTTGTATGGGACTATTTCATTTGGAAGCACACAAAATCGCTGCGTGCTCAAAATTTTGTTCATGGAGTTATGAACAATTATTTTCGACCAATCAGAACGCTCGTTTTTGATAGACGAAACAAAAAATTAAATTCTTCTCGATTGATAAGTTCTTAAGTCACGCCCGGTAATCTCGGGCTCCATCTCTTTTTGGAGAACAGTACAAAAAGGAGACAATGATACTTCCGATATGGAGTCAAGGACCGGAACTGAACAGAAAAGGTAAGGAAAACAGTGCACCTCGCACACAATTTGATCTCCCATTAACCTATTATACATTTTCCCAAAACGTCCAGAGTTTCATACCACATAGAAATGATTATATTATCCGTTGGCGGTGATAGATTTCAAAAATAATTCCGTTTGTGAATAGAAGCTTAAATCAAAGTTTTGACATCGGACCCGATCAAACACGAAAATGCGTGTTGAAATCGTTAAATCCATGTTATCAACAGTTCTGAAAGATTTAAGTTGCTATGACAGTGAAATGAATGATAACGTGTTGATATAAAACAATGTTACCACAAAGACCTGCGTTTCCCTACCCCTTCTACGGATTTTCTTAGATGAGAAGGAGACCAGGATGCGGTGCGGGAGACAAGATTCAGAGGGAGAGGCGATGCATATGAAAGAGTACAGTGAATGCTTTTCTAGGACTGTAACTTTATGAATATTACAGGACACTTTTTCTTTCCCAGTAAATGTGTATGTCAGACTCTCTAGAACAGCCATATTTATATCAAAGTCGCTAGAATCGAGTTACACAACTCACCAATAAATTAATACAAAACCCACGCTTTGAGCTCATTACTTTCAGTCACAACTCTGCCACACACTGGTTTTTTTCTTGCTGACTTGTGTTAACTTTGAGATCACACATGAAGTGAAATGACCATTCAAAATCACTCACACAGCGCTCCAATCATTCATTTTATACACTCACCCAAACCATTAAAAACGCCCAAATTATTTCAAAAACATTTAAAAACCTTCCAAAATGAGCAGCAATTCATTCAAATCGATAACAATTTTCCACTATTTTCATTAGCTGCTGAGGGTTTAAAGCGTCTGATTGGTCCGTGAGGACAAACAAACACAAAAGCATGTATATTTTAATAAATTTCCATCTATCTATATATACTGCCTAAGTCCCCTTTCGGGTATGACTGGAAGGTGCGCGTCTGTGCTGCAATATAAACTGTTAGTCATTGGTTAGGGTGCCATATTTAAAAGTATTGTGAATGTTAGATTAAGAGATCTGATAAAACATATTCTGGTCATTCAGGACGGCTCACTATCTGAAAAGAATCGAGACTCTTTTTGAACGCTGCAATGTCAGGTTGCTGTTTCTGGTAGGCTGTTCCAAAATATCACTGTGTAGGGAAAGAACGAATATTTAAGGAAGAAAGCATTCGTGTGGATCTGTCTGAAAGATGCTGTGTGCATATGTCGGGTGGTCCTAACTGGTCTTTCAAGATAGCTGGTACGGGCACTGCAACAAAACTATTAGCGATTTTATAAAACATGGTTACTCTGGAAACGTCTCGTCTATATTGAAGAGTTTGCCAGCCAAGCTCCTTATGCATGAAAATTATTTTGAACCCATCTTGCTGCTCTATGTTGTACTTTAACCTTTTGTTGACATAGGTTTTTGCGTAAGGGCTCCAAACGGTTGATGCGTATTCTACCTGGGATCTGACTTATAATTTGTACGGTGTCTCTCTGATATTATTTTTGGTCTGGATGTTTCTGCGAAGAAAACCTTAGGTTTTATTTGCCTTTGATGTTATATTGTCAATGTGTGTTTCATGAAAGATCTCCAGATATTGTAACTCTTAGGTATTTAGCATTGTTCACAGTCTCTAGCACTTATCCATGTAGCCTGTAATCAAAAGAAATCGTTTTCTTCTTTTTAGTAATATTTAGCATTTGCTGGGATTAAACTCCTTTTCCCACTTTTTCTCCCAATGCATTAACCTGTCTAGATCTTCTTGCATGGTGATACAGTCTTGCTTGTTGTTTATAACTAAATAAACGGCAGTGTCATCTGCAAACAAACGAACTTGGGGGTGATGGTATTAGGAAGGTCGTTCATATACAAGAAAAACAGAAGTGGACCAAGCACCGATCCCTGAGGTACTCCAGACGTGACTGGAACTTCGGATGAGCATCCACCTTGGAAGACTACTTTTTGTGTTCTGCATATAAGAAAAGACTTAACCCACAAAAGGGTAGTATTGTTTACCTCATGTTCCTGCAATTCATACAAAAGTTTTAAGTGGCTAACTTTATCAAAAGTCTTGTTGAAGTCTAACAAAACTAGATCAGTTTGTTTTCCTTCAGCAAGGTTTCTGGCAAGATGGTCGGTCAGTTGCATTCGCTTGGTTTCACATGAACGCCTTGCTTTGAAACCATGCTGTAAGTCATAAAGAATATTTTTTTGTCAAAATGTTTTGTTAGATTTGATGCTATAATATGTTCAAGAGCTTTACACAGTATACATGTTAAGGATATAGGTTTGTAATTTGCAGGATCTTCTTTGTTTCCTTTCTTGGACAGTGGAGTCACGTTTGCATTTGTCTCTACAGGTCTGGGGGAAGGTGCCTGTTTCAAGGGATTTCTGAAAGAGAATTTGGACGAAATTAGCGATTTTGGATTACATTCCTTTAATTTCATTCAAAAGTCGCTCCTCCCACTCATTCAATTTCATTCTAAAATCATCTCCAAACCATACAAAAATTATCAATTTCAAGGTGTTATTAAATGTAGCAGTGAATTTGTTTACCTTTTGACATAATCTAGGATACAGCGCCCTCTAAATATAAAGAAAAAACTTAAAGCAAATCAATTGAACATTTGGTTGAGAACAGTTATTTTCGCCCCCCCCCCCCATTGAATTCATCGTAGCATTTATTTATTGGGGATTTGGGGTTTATGACAGGCTTAAGTTTTCAGAAAATCATAGAAAAGGGGTCGGTTTTGAGGTTCGAAGATGGACTGGGGTTACATAAGAGTATTGGGTTCTAAAAGAAGTTTTATATGCATCGCCTCTCCCTCTGAATCTTGTCTCCCGCACCGCATCCTGGTCTCCATCTCATCTAAGAAAATCCGTAAAAGGGGTAGGAAAAACGCAGTTCTTTATGGTAACATTATTTTATATCAACACGTTATCATTCATTTCACAGCCATCGCCACATAAATCTTTCAAATTTGTTGATAATGTGGATTTTAACAATTTCAACACGCATTTTCGTGTTTGATCGGGTCCGATGTCAAAACTTTGATTCAAGTTTCTATTCACAAACGGAATTATTTTTGAAATCTATCACCGCCAACGGGTAAAATAATCATTTCTATGTGGTATGAAACTCTGGACGTTTTGGGAAAATGTATAAAAGGTTAATGGGAGATCAAATTGTGTGCGAGCTGCACTGTTTTTCTTACCTTTTCTGTTCAGTTCCGGTCCTTGGCTCCATATCGGAAGTATCATTGTCTCCTTTTTGTACTGTTCTCCAAAAAGAGATGGAGCCCGAGATTACCGGGCGTGTAAGTAAAACCGTTATGGTTTTTGAACGGTTTTTATGCAGTGGTAGCACGTAGAACTCCTAGTCATCGGTCACCGCGGCGAATATCCTACCGACATTTGTCTATCACAAATGGTGTATAATCGTAAGCCTAATTGGAATAGCAGCTGGAGTCTCGGAAAGGATGTAGTGGTAGTAATGGTGTGAAAAATATTAGGAATCTATGAATAGGTCCTCCAGCCGCCGCGATGTGACTGAAATACTGTTAAAAGTGGCATTAAACCCAATTTAATCCTTCAATAATCCGACTGGCCCATTTTTGGTGCCATGAGTTATGGCGTTCGGTCATTTCGGTCGGAAAAGGAATTGGAATTTTAATTTAAAAATGAATTTAACAGTCGATACGCATAAAGTAATAATATTGACTATACATGCAAAAATTGGATCACTTTTAGCCATTTGTCTATTAAGATCAGATTTCATTTTAAATTGCTGACGACATCGCAGACTTTCATTATTTTCTATATACGTGTAATTACACAATATAACAGAGGGCATCACTTTGAACCTATCAAACTTTAGACTACGATTCCTCTTATCAGTAATTAAAACAATGCGTTAAATGGTGAACGTGGTAAAAAAGATGTCGGTTCGCGAGCAATATGTCCTAACTACAGCTTTATGTTATTTTGAAACCAAGTTTTCGTTAAGACCAGATTCTTCAAAAGTAATCTTACAAGAGATACACTCATAAGACACGGTCCGAAATAAAACAATGTCCGGCAAACAGGAAGTAGATAACGTGCGAATCTATATTCGGTAGCACCATGACACCTAGTGAAACCCCGTACTAAGTTTCAATCAGACGCTATTAATAGATGCTGAGAAAATGCGTTGAAAATAAACCAACTGAAAGAGAAAGTAGGTAACTTGTGGACCTAAATTCGGTAAGCGCCGTGTAGGACTCAAAGTTACCAAGTTTCAACAGGTAACAGACGGACGGATAAAGATAATCTAGGACACCGCCTCTTCTTCGAAAGGGGCCTATAGTAATACACCGGTTGTGTGCGAAGACATGTGAACAGCGGAAAGCATTCAAACAATAAACGATCGCATGCCGAGAAGTGTCTCCGGATTGTCAATAATGTTCATAAATACAGGAACGAGTCTTTGAAGTTCATTCGGAAACGTACTCATGTACTGATCTATTTGGTCCTCAACTCTACAACCATCATATCGACGAATTACAAACCAAATTCAGCTTTCGATATTTCTTTAACCCATTCCCACACGACAAAATTTAAGACTGGTCCAAATTGAAAGAGATTGCAACAAAACAGTAAGGGCCATATGAGGTACAAAATATTGTGATAAAAGAAGAAATTGCTTGTTAAAAGCAATTTCTTCTTTACTCACAATGTTTTCCAAAAACTATATTTTTTCAGCGCGTAAAAATGCGGAATTGTGTGGAAATTGGTAAAGACAACAAAAAATGTGAATGACCGGTTTGGTTGTATTGGGATTAACAATGTTCGAAAAACAATGTTAAATCTAGGGATCGCAATGTAAATCAAATGATCCACCAATCAAATCCTTCATTTGTACCGGAAGTCAATTTTGAACTCCTACATTGGTCGACATCTATGTGAACCATTTTTGTTGGTTTCGCAACTCAAACCGGCATTTACGTGAAACACTTTTTTTCTTGGTATGGCGGCTCAAGCGTCGTAACTACAGCTTATTCAAGCGGTAGTTTCGAGGTTTAGGTCGCAAACCAACCATTTCACTTTGTACATGCATAATACTGTCCATAACTTTTATAAAACAAGTGCACCGCCTACGGTGCCTACGCTCGGCAATTGGGTGCTCGATAGTGGATAAAATGCATCTACAGTTATCCCCCTTGATAGGATAGGTTCCTCTTTTGATAGTGAACAAGTGAGCCAACTTTCAAGCGAATGCCTTTAGTAGGATCAGAGATATCACAATATGTCATATATCGCACGACGACAACAACAACAACAACGACGACGACATCAAGGCTATAGCAATACCTCGGGTCGAACGTCATGTTTGAGTTAGTAGGCATGGACAGGGATCAATTTGTCACGGCGAATGTCATCTTACCTATCAATGTGCTTCCAAAGTATTGCAGTCGCAAGGTCAGAGCTCCGTTTCTTAACCGGATCACGGGTTTCCCCACATGGTGCGTGGTTGGAAAAAAAGCTTCAATTGGCCGGCCAGTAACCCTCTTATAACTAAATAAGAAGGGAAAACAGCATTCTTAAATCCTTACTTTCAATAAAATTTCGATGACACTTTTGCTTGAATGGGGTTTTACGCCGCTTTCAACAATCTTTCAGTTATGTCGCGGCGGCTGGAGCACCTAACAATGGAATCCTGGTATTTCTCAAACCAGTACCATTACATCCCTTCCTAGCATCCAGCTGCTATCCCACATAGGTCTACGATTATCGACCCATTGGTGAGAGACAAATACTCGGAAAGGATGAGTGCCGCAGTCGGGGATCGAACCCGGGACCTCTAGATTGACAGTCCGACGCGCTTCGATGACACTATTCAAATGAGTACCTACAACATAGAGCCAATGGCATTATTGTTGACATTTTCAATTTGAAATCTAAGTTACGCCCTCTGTTTGGACTATTGTGTACATAAAGACCATGTCGAAAGAAGGGTTGTCAAGTCTAATTCAGAAATGAACTGATGTCTAGGGATAGATTCGATTTTAGATACTGACAATATCCAAAGTGTAAAAGACACCAGACGACCATTTTAAGACCTGTTGATTTTGAAATAAGGAAAACTTGCAGACGAAATATCAAACAGCGATTGAGAAATGAGCATCTAGTAGTGTAAACTAGATGGTTGTCCAAGGACAACTGCTGTCGAGCCCGCAAAGTTTGACCATCAACATGACCTTGACCATCAATTTTAGTGTTTAACCTTGAGCTTTGCCCTTGATATTAGAACTATACAAAAATTCGTTCAAGTGGAGCATCTACTCGTGATGGAGAATAATTGTGCCAAGTTATATTGAAATCCGTCCATAATTGTAGGATAAATGCTCTTGACAATCTAAATTTAAGTGTTTGACCTTGAGCTCTGACCTTGACACTAGAACTATCCAAAAAAATCGTTCAAATGTCACATCTACTCATGATGGAGAACAAGTGTGCCAAGTTATTTTGAAATCCACCCATAAATGTAGGAGTAATTGTCCGGACAAACACAATTTTAGTGTTTGACCTTAAGCTGTGACATTGACATTAGAACTATCCGAAAAATTCTTTCAAATGGCACATCTAGTCATTTGAAATCCATCTATAAATATGGGAGTAATTGTCCGGACAAAAATTCGCACAGACGGACGGACTAGCGCACATACACAAACTTGTCTTAGTGACAACTATGTCTCGCTCACCACAAGCGGGCTCGACAAAAAGAATCAAGGGACAAAAATCTCTAGTGTGATTGGTATATTGTTTAACCAAGTTCCACACAATAACGCTTTTCGCCACCTGCTTTGGAAACGGTTTGGAAAACGGAAAATGAAGAAATTGATACCAGCACTTTTTTCATTATCCACTTTTTCATTATCTGCAATGTTTTTCTTTTCCCAAAAGAAAAAAGGTTTTTGAAATTTCACCACCAAATTGTCGTCTGCAACTTCTTTCCATTTGGACCAGTCTAATATATTGTCGTCTTGAATTCAATACATTCAAGGTGACAGCTGTACAAAGAAAAATTGTGAGAAAAGAAGAATTCGCTTGTAAGAAGTAAATTCTTCCTTACCCATAATACTTTGTTTTTGTTGGTGTTTTTTCCATAATGGCTTATTCCACTTGTTAATCTAAATTGAATAATTTTGTCATCTGCAAACCCTTTCATATTCAATTTTGTTGATTCAGTAAAGGGTAATTCATCACATGACACAAATTTTGAGACTGTTCTAAGTTGTAAAACATTGGAGACGACAATTTGAATTATGTCTACATTGAAATATAGTTAACTTGTATATATGGCAAACAATATTGTGAAAAGGGGATAATTTGATTGTTTTGAGCAATTTCTTTTCATTTTAAAGAATGTTTCCAGTGAATAATTCCTTTCAGGTGTTGAATGTAGGGATTTTGAGGTAAAAGATTTAACAAGCTAATTAAGTAAGGGTGAACAAAATAAAATTTAGTCATATTTTTTAAATCATATTTATTCCAATAACATAACACATCACGTCACATTGATATAATAATCTGGATTATATTAGTTTTTATAATTAGTTTTTATAGCAATATTTTTTCAATATCATAGCAATATTTTTTCAACATCAAACTATGCATAGAACATTTAGTTCTGCAATATTATCAATACAAATTAGAGCACCACAAGAGGATGCCTCATGCTTAGCTGTTGGGTGTTTGGTAGAGCAAAAAAGATGCAAGTCCTAAAAGAGCATAAATCATAGAACAATGAATTCAGATTTATTCCTCTTGATGACAGACTGCCATCTTCCAAGTCTCAGATCAATGTAACAGTTATCTACCAATGTACAAAGTTTCAGCACACAGTCAAAAATGAAGACAATAACACCACCACTCAGGTTATGGTGCTACCTCATCATATTTTCTCCGAAAACAGCCGAGCTAAAAAGTACTACAATTTACAAAGCAAGACTTATTACACCATTTAACAACTAAACAACTAAAAGAGTAAAGAATAGTTGGAAAGCTTTAATTATTTCTATGAAAACACAAAAATTTCTATAAAATAATCTTCTGCCTTGGTAAAACAATTAACTATTTTAGACTTCATGTTCAACAAATGATGATTTTGAATAACAATAGTATTAAGCCATGTACCTACAGTTATACTTCGGCAGTTAATACGGACAAAGTTATACTTTGTCAGTTAATATGGACGAAATATTACTGTAGTTACCAAGCTTTAGAAATAAATCTATGCTTTACTTTTCCAGCACGATCCCAAGTTTTTTTTCAACTTATAGAATGTTTAGAATAATCGCTTACAACAATGAACTCGTGCTAGAACCCAGCACTTAAGATACTCCTCATAACACTAGCCATAGTTACAAAGTTTAACACTGTTGTGCAAAGACTTTCATGTTTAACCCATTCCCAGATGAATTTTTAGACTGATCAAAACTTGATAGAAGACAATTTGAAGTTGTTGAAATTTTAGAAATCTTTTATCCTTTGGGGTATAAAATATTGTGGATAATGAACAAATTGTTTGTAACAAGCAATTTTTCATTTTCAACAAAGTTTTCTTAAGCTTTTTTCTTGAGATATATAAAAAGGTGGGATTGCGTTAGAATGGGTTTAAGCTTTCTGTAATATCCCAATTTGTTACAAGCCATTAACAAAAGCCTTTTGATTCATACAGTTTTATGAATAAATCTTAACAGTCACCTTATTTCCTACAAAAGTGAAGAAAATCTTGATTTCTACTATCCAGGAAAGTTTAGACTTAAACAAGATTCTGAAGAAGAGTTTTATTCTTAGCTCAACTCCCCTCCCCTCCTCCCCCTTAGTCAACCTATCATCTCAACTTGATTTCAATGCATACAAGTAATCCCTCCTCTCCATTAGTAGCACTAAACATCTACTAAAATAAAACCCTTTAACACATCTGTCAATTGAATTATGGTTCAATTCTTTTTGTACAAATATGTTGATGTAATGACAATGATAATGATTAAATGAGCCTGTGCGCGACATTTCCAACAAATTACAAATTACAATATCGCAGGTACATGACTCGCACACATTGGGCACCCTGGACAGCCATTTCGGGACAATTAGAATATTCGCCGATTGTTTAAAGAAGCATAGGGTCAGTATCTATCTACAGAGCGCAGAGTGAAGACTCTGATCAGACTGTGTGGATGCACAGGCTGATCCGAGTCTTTACTTGGCGCATATGCAGTGTTCAATCTAGAGCGCGCCATTGCGCCATTGGCCCTCTAAAATCGCTTTGGGCGCAATAGAATTTAAATCCCGGGCCCATCGGCGCACTCGACACTCGATACCGAAAATTACATTCTGGTCGTAAAAATCCATTGTGTTAGTTTATCCGTTTTTTTCCTTGCCGCCAATTACGAAAAAATATGAACTCCGTCAATTGCCATAGAGATGTGGAATCTATTCAGCCTCCGTTGGCAGTTTTGACAAAAAAATTAAACAAATTTTTGAATATTTTGGAGGCACCGGTGCGCCGAAAACACCTTAAATTGCCGAGAAACCATTACTTGATACCACCACGACCCAAAACGAATCGGCATCAGCATCCACGAGTGGAGAAACGCAATCGGTGTCGGCTAAAAAACGCGACTTTCAACGTAAATGGCTAGACGACTTGCGTTTCAAAAGCTTGCTAACATTTGACGATGAGAAAAATGTCATTTGTTGATGGCCCCTGTTTTTTTTCAAATGGCCCCCTATTTTAGAGGCAATGGGCCCGATTGGCCCCCTGTGATCGAAAGCTAGATTGAACACTGCATATGAGTAATTGTTAGAAATGCCACGCATGCACTCAAATGTCAATGAAAGCATACTAATGTCCACATTATAGCTGGATCTTCTTTCCAAATCCTTTCTTAACAACTCAAAGTTAGATAACTGGTTTATTCACTCCAACTGTCCATTCATTTCTTATCAGTAACTGCAGTGTTATGTCCAAACACTAACCCACTATGGCAAACAGCAACTCAACAATGAAAGATCACACATGCAATCCATTATATTTCATTGAGCTGTACCAGCTTTCCTCTGTCTGTACAATGTTTCACAACTTGCCTCCATCTGTCTGCCTATTGAATTATCAAGCATTAACTTGACTCCATTTCTCCATTTCCACATAGAGAGAGATCTCCAATGTATTTAAAGTTCCAACTATTTGTATTATGATCACTAGTAGCTAAAGTCCTGGTGGCCCAGTAGCCAATGAATATCCAGGGAATATGTACACAGGGACCCGCACTGTACCCGATGTTTGGATGATTATTTCATTACTTTAGGAATTTTTTTTCCCTTTTTTTGTAGATTTTTCCTGTTTTTGGATGCAGGAATATGAATTTACACAACAGGGTTCTCCCCAGAAATTTTTGAAGGCATAGTGGCAAATGCGCGGCGCGTTGCCTGTTAACATCTTGGTATGACTATACATAATAAAGGTCATTAAAAGTGCTTTTTAGCTTGATTATTGACATCTTGTTGTTTTATTGAGACTTATTCTTGAATTATATTCTTCAACTTTTTAATTATTATAAGTTGATTTATCTATTCTGAGGCTTATTTTGATACCAACCAATTGTGACATTACTCAGCTTACTTCAACTCTCTATCCTATTTGTTGGAAAGGGCACTAAATTGTCTCATAAAAAGGATGTGAAAAGGAAAGATAATGAAAGAATATACCCAAAAGTCTCATGAGTAAAAATCAGTGTCAAGTGCTTGTCTATTAAATAGGATTAGCTGTCCAAAAATCATATCCTTGAAGACTCTTTAAAAAAGCATGGAGTGTTGGATTGACGAAAAATGCCCTTCATCAGAAAAAAAAAAGAAAATATTATCAGTAATTTCAAAAATGTATTTATAAGGTTCCTGTGTGAAATACCTGGTTTCATTTTCAAATTTTGCATCTTAAAGAGCTCCATTAGATTCTCTGTGTAAAATTTGAAATGCTCATTATTTGCCCATTCAGAAGCCTTCGACTGTCTGACACTATAACTATTCTTCTAACTGTACTTTCAGCTATTTGATTTCAATAAGTTAATAAAAAATGTATGATATATCAGCAGTGTCCAACCTTATTTCTCAAATTATAACATGAAACTTGATCAAATTTATTAAACAAGTGTCTGTACTCTTCTCTTCTTTAAGTGATTTCAGCACTTTGATTTTCAAAAGAGGATTTTGTTTTCCAAATATTATAGCGTGAATGATCTTTTCCTGATTCTAAATAATTATTAAACCATTACTTTTTATAAAAAGAAATCCCTAATTTGTCTAAGGCATTCTTTTCTTGAAGTGCTTTCAGCACTTTGATTTTTATGGGGGTATTATTTCTTTTTGGGTAAAAAACATGAGAGGATGAGATATTATTAGATGATTACTAAAAGTATAATAATTTTTTTCATCGAACTTTTAAAACAAATTTATTGAAAAAATGGGTTGAACAAACAAGGGTACGAATGTTTGAGATAATGCCCTCCATGTTGGATAAAAAATAAATGGACTTATTTCAGAAGATACATGTGTGTAATTATTAAACTGAGTTGAAAACAAGAGCTTAGTATAACTAGGATGGCTTCTATACAAATCTGTCTCTATTATTTTGGCAAATCCTCGTAAGGAAAAAAGATCGCGAAAAGGGTATGTTTTCAGCGATCAATGTATGAAATAAACTGACCCAATAAATCTTTCCTTCAAAAAATTAAATTTTAAACCACTGTGGCTTTAGTTTGATAGTTGTCACATCAAAAATCCACATCTTTTACTTTTAACTAGACCAATCTCAGCCGAAGTGACAATTTTCCGGAACCGGGTCGCCATTTTGAATTCATTGTTTACATATTGGTACCTATCATGCTTGGTGACTGATAGCGAGGTACCAGTGGGAAACGCGAGAAAAAATCGATAATCACCAAAGGGTCTTATCAATAGAAATGTTATGTAATACGTGGTATACAACATTATAGATAAAGAGCCTGTCGTGTCCGCGCTTCTGCAACCAATTTTAATGGTTCGCTTTACCCTTTCTTCTGCTTGAAATTAAGCCGTATCGGTGACCAAATTTAAGCGTATCGGCGATCTGAAGGGGTATCGGCAAACTCCCTTAATTAATGAAGGCGTATCGGGGCCGATACGGCATAATGGCCTTGGGAGAACCCTGCACAATGTGAGTTATCAAGCTGGAAAATCAAACACCTGGTTGTGCCAGATTTGTTCTAACAGTTTATTTTCATTTTTGTTCTTGTGCCCTTTTGGAGGCGTCCCAACTAGCACACATGAGCAGTCTGTGGTTGCCATTGTGACAGGGTTGTCATTCAGGCTAACTTGTTGAGATTGGTTCCCCGACACAATTTCGCTCACCTTTTCAATGCTGGTTACCTGCAATCAAGAACAATGCAGCATTACAAACTTGTGACAAAAAACAACAATTGTTAATAAATGAAAAAAGCAAATGCATCAAAGTTGAATTAGACAAAGTAAGTCAAATGCAACAATTTTCTGCAAAATCTTTAGAAAGCATTGTGTAAAATGAAATAGATGCTCATACAAAAGCAATTTCTTTATATCCCATTATGTTTTTTATCCCCAATAAGAGTTTTTCTTAAATTATCTTGAAATTGTCATCTATAACTCCTTTGAATTTGGACCAATCTGTTTACTTTTTTTATCTTGAAGCAGGAAAATGGTTCACTTTTATTGTTAATAAGACTTGCAATTCATCCAGACATTTCTCTCCATTAGAGGATAATATAAATCAACATTTCAACCATTCTTAAAGAGACAAACCCCTATATCTTCATGAACAAGAATTATCAACAGTTCATCAATATTCCCATTCCAATCAACTGAACCTACCCTTATCAGAGGGATGTCATTTTCCAGACAGTAGGCCTCAATCAGCTTCTGTTGTATGGATGATGTAATATCAGTGGGTGGGGTATCGGGTAGGATACACAGCATGACATGGTCTGGGTCTTTCTCCAACATAGTGGCACATTCATCAACACCACCTGTTATTCTGTCATCATTTCTTGCCCTCTTCAAGACCCTCTCAAGGACTTTTACAACTTCTATGTTCTTTCTGCAAAAAGTTGATAAAGACATTGTAGAAGAATTCATAGTGTAAAAAATGTATACTTATAAGACTTTCTAGATGATAATTCAGAAAAAATATCCAGAGCTATTGCAAAACTATTTACCTTGGGAGTAAAGTAAATATATAAAACACAACCAATTCACTTTTTAAACAACTTAACATTTTAACAACTTTGTAATTTCAATTTAATTCCATATTTAATCAACACAAAGCCGTGTACACTCTTTTCATGTCTGGGATCATATGAGCAACCGGCTATCTAGCGGGAATTTTTATTTCAGTCGATTGTGCAATCCGCCAAGATGGCCTTCACCCTAGCAACGCCGTTTCACTAAGCTTTCTCGTAAAGTTTCTTATCTTTTTAATTTTCAGTCGTAAAAAAAATATTCTAATTCGAAGATATGTGATATAAGTCACTATGCATACGTTTCCTGTTTCTTTGCAGACGAAATCAAACGTTGAAGTTACATCATTCTGCGACCGATGTCAAATAAGTTGTAAAGCGTACAAATAGTTCAAAAACTCACTTTTTATCTACAGCCATTTCTCCATCAAAACTTTCCGGTAGGGGCATGATGTTTATAATCCAGATTTTTCACAAAACTTCTCAACTTAAAAGAAATCAAAAGCTGTTCAATACGTCTGCACCGCTTCGTGGATTATTAAGGAATGGCAGCACACAATGCGATCAAGTCATATGACAGTCATGTTTAAACATGCAACGTGGTTTTCCTAGAACGGGGATTGTGATTGGCTGAAATTTGGCCGGGATTTCTCGTTTTCTATTTTTATAACAAGACAAAACTCCCTCTTTCTTCAAAAGTTTAAGGATTTTTCGTATCCATAAGCTAATAGCACAATGGCAGGTAATAAAAGAATCCCGTATAGAAGCATAAGCGAGGAAATCGCAATATTGAAGGCTTAAAATGAGAAATGTTCTATTTATTTGTCAAATTCTCCCAACCTGTCGAGGTCACATGTTAGTCAGGGGATTCCCAGGTACTACGTTTAGTAATCGTTTTAAATAATGCAATACGTTGGACGGGTCGGGTACGATCTTCGATACCTTGTCATAATGTGACACGCTGGAAGTCTGACCATATCATTATACGTGGCCCTTGATATTTAAACATATTGAGTTAACTGTGACCTTTAGATAGTTAATTATTGATAAATCAGCAAAGTAGGTTTTGATTAATTAAATGGGGTTTAACGCCAGTGACCAGAGATCGCGGCAGCTGTAGCACCTGACTACGGATTCCTGGAATTCCTCACACTGGTACAAACACAGCATTCGTTCCGAGCCCCCAAGCTGCTCATCCCACTTAGGTTTTACAATAATCCACCCATTGGTGGGAGACAAATGTCGGAAAAGATATTCGCCGCGGGGGCTCCAGCCCGGGACCCCGAGATAAGGAATCCTATGCGCTATCTCTGCTATATGACCGCGACCCAGCAAATAAGGCTTAGGCCTTTATTCCGACCGAAAATTCGGCGACCGTAATCGGACAAATATCAAAATCAGATTGCAAGAAAGACCAGGACTGGTCTTTTACAGCAATCGATGTACGGAAAATGTTGACATAAATCTTTATCACAAAATATAAGCAAGCAAGAAGGAAGGCGAAAGATTGGCTCCTACCCCCCCCCCCCCCCTCTATATAAGAATTGAAATCATGAGCACGTTATTTCTCTCATTTCGTAATTTAGCCCTCCGTCCAGCCGGAACTGTATTAACAGTTTCCTAGCACACGAGAAACCTAGAATCGATCGATCAATCAAATTATTCATTTAAACAGGAAGTGAACTTTGAATTCAGACATAGATGTGTAAGATTGTACCCAATCACGAAACAATTATATGCGATTTCGCCCAAATTCCAACCATTCTTAGGTCTTTTTCAAGTTATGTAAAGAGGGCATGAAAGAGGCATGATATATATAAAGAAACCTAGAAAAATCGCTTCGAATCGATAGAGTACAGGGCGGTTACGTGGTCATCAAATAAAACCACCCTGAAAATGTGTCGTCTGGTTAAGAGCTCAGCGCGGGGGATATTTAGATCCGGGCTACTAAATAACGATTTCGAATTTGCTAGAACTAAGGTTCACATTTTTCTGCACGTGAGCCAACTTCCCGGACCTTCGCCTAAACTATAGAATGGGGAAGTTTGTTGCACAATGATTACCTTAGATTATACACTCAAGTTTATCGATATACCAATGCGCGTACCGAGATAAATAAGCATCGGGCGGATTTTAATCAAATACCACATGATAAAATCTTAGACTGGTCCAAGTTGAAAGAAGTTGCAGACGACAATTTAGAGTTGGTGCCATTTAGAAACTCTGTCTTTTATAGTAGAAAACTTTGTGGGTATTGTGGGTAAATTGTGACAAGCAATTTCTTCAGTGTCCACAAAGTTTTCCAAAGCTTTTTCTTGAGATGCGAAAAGACAAAGACCGAGGGGAATCCTTTGTGCAGGTTCATTGCTAATATAATCGTTCAATTATTCGCTCATTTTTACTCGTAGGGATCGTGCTAGATGATGTAAATCAACATTTTCGACAAGCTCCTACGTTGTGGATACTCAACTGACGGATTACCACTGCCATAAACTCGATTGGCCAATCAAATAATTAATTTGAATCGAACGTGAAATTATGATTGACATTTATGTCAGTTTTTTGTAGGTTAACAACTTGAACATCGTAGGTACAGCTTATTCAAGCTTCAGTTGAGGCGTTCAGATCGCTAACCAACTAATTGTCTTTCAAAGTATGTCCTTGGTCACATATATTACAATGTTATAAAAGTCGAACTGCCATATCGGAGGTCATTATGCGATGCCAGCGATCCGTCGATTCGTCTGGACTGGACGATTCAGTGATGTACCGACAACAATTTGTTTGAATGGGGTTTTACGCCGCTTCCAATAATCTTTCAGTTATATCGCGGCGGCTGGAGACCTAACAATGGATTCCTGGTATTTCTCACACCAGTACCGCCATCACATCCCTTCCTAGCATCCAGCTGCTATTCCACATAAGTCTACGACTATCGACCCATTGGTGAGAGACAAATAGTCGGAAAGGATGATTGCCGCCGTCGGGGATCGAACCCGATACCTCTAGATTGACAGTCCGACGCGCTTCCAACTGCGCTATGACGACGGCTGTAACAACAAAGATAACACTTTAAATCCTGATCTTCAATTTAACCGCTATCTGGGTACTTGTCTTAATAGATTTTACCGTAATTTGATTCTATTGCAAATTATCTACACTCTCAGTCTGCGCCAGTCTTGCAATACTTTACGAACTTAGGCTATATAAATGCTTAAGCCATTTCCAAACCACAAAATCTATGACTTGTCCAAGTTGAGAAAGGTTGCAGACCACAAAACAAAGTTATCAAAAACTGAAAAATAAGTGTCGTAAGGTTGAAAACACTGTGATAAAGGAAGAAATTGCTTGTTACAAGCAATTTCTTCCTTTATCACAATGTTTTGCACCATTGTATTTCTTAAGTGCGTGAAAATGCGGGATTGTGTGATAATGGGTTGAACAGGCAACAATCTTTCCGAACGGTTGCACATTGATAAAGGAATGTCAGAGAAATACGCAGCTCTATTCCTGATACCCAGTTGCTCGTAGCTACCACACCACGAAACAGTAACATTATACGAATAACTTATATACTCTACATTCCACACATACCAGAAATATCGGTAAATGTGCGTTGTAACGGCTGTGTAAAGGGAAACAACTCTCTTGAAAATAGTATATAGAAATAAGACCGGACGAGTTACATCCCGCGAAATTCACTCCATTTTAGGAGAGAGTGTAATATAATGTTTGAACGTATAGTTAATATTAAAGCCCCAACCCGTTACATAAAAAGACCCATTCCTCATTTTGCGTTTTTAGTTCGAAGAGGGAAGGAAAATCAGTAAGGAAAATAAATGAAAATGATAACAGGTGGAGTTCAGCTCAAATAGATAATATATATTTAATATTCGAACAGATAGAGAAACCAATTTTTAATTGGTCGTAGACCAATTTATATAACCATAAATTCGAGATTGTGTCGCTGCAATTTACCAAAACTGCCTTTAGCCCAACTGGACGTATATTCTGACGGGAAAACAGAAAAAATCATTTCATTTTACAATTTAAGAATTATCAAAAGGAGTAAAGGAAAACTAGACGGTCACACGCTGTAAAGATGAATGCTTCAAGGATTTTCCGCTAGTGATGAACGCGTCTAACCAACCCTTTCTTTCAATCATATCGAGATGTAAACAAAGATGATACTGCCACTCAATAATTTTCAAGCCATAAGTTAATCAAAGTACTGAAAGTTCTTCTGGAGAGCAAATTTGATTATTATGCTTCCAAGCTGTCTAAAGAATTCGCCCAAAGAATAGTATCAATTGTTTTTTCCTTTGTTTATAATCAGCGTTGTTTAGGATTTTGTTAATTTCTGCCCTGAAAAAGAGAGAGTTTTGAAATTTCATGAACCTGCTGTCAGCATTTGCTCTTAAACTTAAGTTATCATATTTCCATAATTTTTCTGTTTTGGCTTTATAAAAAAGCTTGCAGGGATGATCTAACCTTGACTATTTAACAATCGAGAATTTTTAAAAAATTAGTTTTCACAAAAAGTTGCTTTTTTGTCGGTACCCATGTTGCATCAAGGTCTTACGTTCGTGTAAAATAATATTAGTTCTAATTAACATTCACGGAAATATCATACACTAGGACAGAACCTACGTGTTGTGAAAGTAATAGAAATTAAAGTTGTTTTACCCTAATTCTAAAGTCGGAATGCAACAATATGTCCAATTTCTCAGTGTCGACCAATTACAGTGCGTACGGCACTTTGATTACTTGAGTGAGTGAGCTTGGCCAGTATTTTCGCAAAAGTTAAGTTTTCAACTTTTCGTTAAGACGGTAAACGCTTCGTTTAAAGTAAAAGAACGTAACGGAATCACAATTACACACACAAAAGAAAAACGAATTTAATGGATGTATTCTTTTTCTATTTTGTCTCAGTTCTTGTGGCATTGTTTGTCCGTTCTTGTGGCATTGTTAAGTATTGCAGCCAGTCGTGTGATTGTGATCGTATTGTTTGGTCAAAGGGAGATAATCGAAATAATTAACAGCGCTAGTATTTCACTTCGCTATAACTCGGCAGTTTTTTTTTTCTTCTATTTTCTTTTCCCCACATGATATCTTTATAAATGCGCGTATATTATGGATATAAACTAACCCTTGTTAATACAGTGCTGTCTGGCGTATGGTTGTTAAAGTTGAAAATACAAGCTAATTTTGGTGATTGACGGTTAGACGTGTCAGGGTAAATTACAAATTGGGGGGGGGGGGTGCGTTTTCTAACTGTTTACTTAGGGTCGCTTGTAACAATTACTGATCTAAGAAAAGATTTGGTTATGACAAAAATAAAAAGAAAATCATTCGCGACCTAAACGTAATAACTATAGATTGATTAACCAACTCTCACACAATGACGCTTTTGGGCGCACCCCCTTAAACAAGAGGCTCATGAGGGCCTGAGACGATCTACTGGTTATCAAGTTTTCGTTAAAGAAATCTGATATTTAAGGAAGTTAATTGCTCAAAGAAGAATGCATAAAGAAAAAAAAGGGCTTTATCCCCTTTATCATTTTAAGCAACCATCCTCAAGGCCCCTTTTCCCATGTTTCATGACGGATCCACTCCATTTCCAAAAGAAAGTTACCTTATGACCCTACAATCATTCTGTGAATATTTCACCAGAATCTGACAATAATTGTGGACTTTATCACATAAACAGGATTGTTTTGAATGAAAATCAATAAGGCCCCTTTTCCTGTGTTTTCTGATGGATCAATTTCATTCCAAAAGGAACTTTCCTTACAATCCGACAATTGTCCTATGAAATTTAAAAGACAATTTGATAATGCTTGTGATCTTCATCACATACACAAGAATGTTTTGAATGATAATCTGTAAGACCCCTTTTCCTGTGTTTCGAATGCCACAATTATTCTATGCAACTTTGAAGAGAATCCAATAAAACTGTTGACTATATTGTGTTAACAAAGATATTAAATTCAAGTTCTCATAAGGCCCCTTTTCCCGTGATATTTTACTGTTGGTCTTACCATTCTGTGGAAGTTAAAAGTGAATCCGATGAAATATTGGGAATTCATTATGTTTACTAGAATATCAAAAAAAAAAAACCATATGGCCCCTTTTTACATGATACTTGATGGATTGTACCCAGTTCTGAAAAGAACCATTTAAGTGATTATACAATCATTCTGTGAAATGTTGAAGTGAATCCGGTGAAATCAAGGGACATCATTGTGTTAACCAGAATATTTAAGAGAGTTTTTCATAAGGCCCCTTTTTATGTGACCCTTGCTATAGTCAGATCCACTGTCAAAATCAACAATTGTAATGATGGTAAAATCAATCTGTGTTATCTGTGAAATTTATTGTGTTAATGAGTGAAATCTTCATAGGGCCCCTTTTCTCATGATACTTTACAGAACAAACCAAATTTCAAAAGGAACAATTCTAATGAAGGTACAATCATTCTTTAAAAGTTAAAGAGAATCAATGAAAACAGTGGTCTGAATTGTGTCAAGAATTTTTGTAACAAAATTTTCATAAGGCCCCTTTTTCCGTGAAACTTAACAAATCAGACCCAATGTACAAAGGAACAATCCTAATGATAGTTTGGAGAAAATGATAAAAGAGTGAGGACTTTATTGTAATAATGATGTTTTGTAATAAAATTTTATAAGGTCCCTCTCCTTGCGTCTCTTAGCCAATTAGACCTAATTTACAAAGGAGTGTGTGTATTTCCGTTTATTTATCGTCGCTACCGTAGCACATGCCCATATGAGCGACGCCCCCAGAAGACGGTTAGTTGTTACGGGGGATAGTGCAAGGATACAGGACGAAACTGCTGAGAGCTCCGCCTGGTTCTTTAACGTGCTCGATGGATAGCATCGTCACACGGGGCCTCGGTTTAACGTCTCATCCGAAAGACAATTAGTTGAGTTAGTTGATATGGTCAGCCCAGGGCTCGAACCCGTGATCTTGAGGTTTGAAGTCAAGTGCTCTACCAACTGAGCTAATCGGGCTGACAATTTACAAAGGAACAATCCAAATGATGGTACAATCATTCTATTAAAGTTTGAAGAGATTCTGATAAAGACTGAGGACATTGTTGTGTTTAAGAGGATTTGGTAATAATTTTTCATACAGCCCCTTTTCCTATGATACTATACAGATCAGACCCAATTTGGAAAGAAACAATCCTTATGATGGTACAAACATGCTGTGAAAGTTTGAACAGAATCTGATGAAAACTGCAGACTTTATCTTAGTGTAAAATTTTTAAAATAAAATTTTCATAAGGCTCCTTTTCCTGTGATACTTGAAGGATCAGGTCTCATGTCAGCATCAACAATCGTGATTATTTTACAATTATTCTGTGACGGTTTGAATAAAATCCAATGAAAGCTCTGGACTTGGTTACAAGGATTATAGATAAAATTCTCAAAAGGCTCCTTTTCCTATGATACTAGACAGATCACGCCTAATTAGAAAAGAAAGAATCCTCATGATGGAATAATCATTCTGTGAAAGTTTTAATAGAATCTGATGAAAACTGTTGACTTTATTGTGGTACAATGATTTTAAAATTAAATTTCATAATGCTCCTTTTCCTGTGATACTTGACGGATCAGGTCTAATGCAAACATCAACAATCATTATTATTGTACAATTATTCTGTGAATGTTTGAAGAAAATCCGATGAAAGCTCTGGACTTGGTAACAAGGATTTATAAATGAAATTTTCATAAGGCCCTTTTCCTGTGTTTCTTGACAGTTCAAACCCTGTTATGAAAAGAATGATAGTTATGACCTTCCAATCATTCTGTCAAAGTTTCAACAAAATCTGATCAAAGCTGTGGGCTTCATTGTGTTAACAGGGTTTTATTAATTGAATTTTCATATAGCCCCTTTTCCCATGTTACTGGATGGATCTGAACCAATTCCAAAGGGAACTCTTCTTACAAAAGTATAATAATTCTGTTTGAGTATAAAGACAACCCCATCTCATCTGTGGACTTACATGCATTAATTAAGATATTTTTAATTGAATTGTTCTAAGGCCCCTTTTCCTATGTTTTTTAAATGGACCAGACCCAATTTGAAAGGAACAATCCTTATGGTGGTACAATCATTATGTGAAATTTTGAAGTCAATCAGGTGAAATCTAGGGCCATGATGTGTTAACTAAGATTTTTTTTTATTGAATATTCATTGGGCCCCTTTTCCAATGAAACTTGATGGATCAAACCTACTTCCGAAAGGAAAATCCATTTAATGTAATAATCATTCTGGGAATGTTTGAAGAGAATTTGTTGAAAACTATGGACTCTGTTGTATTTACGAGGACTTTTTCAATCCAGTTTTTATCGGGCCCCTTTTTCCCGTGGTCCTTGACTGATCATACCAAATTTTGAAAGGAACAATTCTTATGATGGTACAATCATTCTGTGAAAGTTTGAAGAGAATCCGATGAAAACTGTGGACTCTTGCGTAAACAAGGAAAAGTTTAACGGACGGACGACGGACGCACGCACGCACGCACGCACGGCCGCCGGACAGGAAAAAGCCACCGCTATAGCTCTAGTGGCCTTCGGCCAGTAGAACTAAAAACACTGAAAAGATTATGAATATGAAGAAATTGGTAGCAATTTCTTCATTTTCAACACTGTTTTCGAGAAGTAAACAAGAGCACCGTCTACCGGTGCCTACTCTCGGCTGTTGGGTGATGGAAAGTGGACAACATACACCTAGACTTACCCCCTTGATAGTATAGGTATCCTTTGATAGTGAACGAGTGTGCCAAGTTTCAAGTGAATGCGTTTAGTAGAATCAGAGGTATCACAAAATGTCAAAGTTTTAGAACGACTACGACAACGACGACGACAACGACGACGACACCAGGGCTATAGCAGTACCTCGGGTTTTCTTCGAAAACAGCCGAGCTAAAAAAACTACAACTTCGTACTCTTTAAATTGTTGTCTGCAACTCCTTTCATTTTTGACCGGTCTGAAATATTGCTGTCTGGTAATGGTTTTCAGCTGTACTTGATTATTGAATATTCGAATCCTTCTGTATACAAAGTATAAACCACTCAGTCCCGAATTTATCGCTCTTGTTAATCCCCCAGTTTAGGATGAGTTTTGTAGTTATTCACAGAGTGACGGACAGATGGACGGACGATAAAAAAGGACGATGAAAAAAAAGCTATCTTTTTGATAAAATAGGATGTACATGTCTGCTTGATACTGATTATATCTGAAGTTTGAATCAAATCCGTCCAATGGTTGCCCAGAAATTGAGCGGACACGAAAAAGCTACAGACAGACGGACGAACGGGCGGACTTATACCGAGTGTTTCTGTGAAATTTGAATCAAATCCGTCCAATGGTAGCTGAGAAATTGAGTGGACACGATTTTTCACCAAAGGGCTATAACTCCATTAAAAATCAATGGACCGTAACGGACACGAAAAAGCTACAGACAGACGGACGGACGGACGGACCGACCGATCGACCGACAAGCTGACTCCTATATACCCCCTAACAAAGTTAAGGGGGGCATAATCAGGGATCGCATAGCTAAGGGCTAGTTTTTAGAGCAGTGTTTTTTTCTAAGTATTCTGAAAGAGGGTCAATAGGCGATGGCAGGCCTTTTAGTTTAGGAGAAGATGATACGTGTATTTTAAGCTTTCACTCGGTTGCAATGGAAACCAGATATCTGTATGGAATTATTTTCTATGAAGTATGAACTATGGACGATGACTGATCACAAAATCTCACTTCATGCTCGGGAAAGCTTAAATACTGACGTCAAATTGGACATCATTTTGACCACAAGTGAACTTTGATATCCCGACATTGGTAGACATTTATGTATCTTATTTTTCAAGCTGTAGTTAAGACGTTTAGATTGCAAACCGACCATTTTACTATTTTGCAACAGGTTTTTGATTAAATGTTCAAAATAACTGCGTTTAATATATAAGTCGAGGCAGTGGGCGTGGCAAGCGATTCGTCAATATCATGGTAGACTTCCGTACACCGTAAATAGAATCATGACCGGTCACGTCAGCCTATGGACGAACGGAACGACAGTGACGTCATTTCCGTCTCCATAGTTACCAGCTGGCACCACGTGGAGGTGTGACTCGGAACTATTTTCACCAGCCACAGGGATATACTTTTAGATTTTGGTCACTTGAAAAAAGTCTACTTGTTAATAAATTCAGTCGTGCCAAAGAGATGGTTGATTGATTCTATTAGTTTTTACGTCTCACTCAACAACATAGGCTATTTTGAGACGGGGCTTAAGCCGAGAATGTGCAAAAGAAACAGAATCGAACCAGGGAACACTGGCACGGGATTCTAGCGCGTGACCACTAGAAATCCGCCAATCCTGAGGATTGAAGACTTGGTTTATCAAACCATATATCAATCTGAAGTCCAACCAATGACGTTAGTTAACCCATTCCAACACAGCAAAATTTTAGTCTGATCCAAATTGAAAGAAGCTGCAGACGACAATTTCATGTTGGTGGAATTTTGAAATTGTTCGTCTTTTTAGATAGAAAACATTGTAGAAAATGAAGAAATTGCTTGATACAAGCAATTTCTTCATTTTCCACAATGTTTTCCACTGTTTTTTTTCTAGAGGGGTGTAAAAAGGAGGGATTGAGTTGGAATGGGTTAAAAGTGACACCAACTTCGTGTAAAGTGGGACACAAAGTGGGATGTCACTCTTGGCTAGCTAAGGAAATTTTTGCAGTATCTTTTTGATATATCCAAAACACAGTGTGATTAGAATTGTTGTATTACTATTTCCATACTTTCATTTTAGTTTCAGTTATGTTCTTAAAAGTTTATCCCTGTTCGTTTCCAGTTCTAAATTTCGCTCGAGGTCTATCTCTGTCCATTACATTTGCGTCAAGCATCTACCTGGATATAACCTTAAAATGAAATGTGTTCAATCAAATCTGATGACCTTTTCTGCTAGAGATGAATTCTTATCTGATCTCATTCCTCGTAACAGATAGTGTCGATCAAGATAAGATTGCACACGGTACCAGGTACGACGTTCGAGGCAATTGTTACGAGCTGAAATTCCCTCTTGTGAAATTTGATACATTGTTCAATCCACAGAAGCAGGAAATGAAGATGGAGATCAGGCTGCTAGCTTTAACTGCTTGATCTTAGTCTACATTTTCTGCAAATGTTTTCCGTTCTTACGTACTCACCTCGTAAAACGGAGTTAGGAACTACTGGAAACGAAATTAAAGGAGAGAAAGGTAGAGTCGAAAGGAGGAGGAAGAAAATATACCTACCACATAAAGGACATAAGAGTTACGGCTTTTCTGAAGCACCGGAAGAAATGATTGGTTTGTGTTTTTCGTCCCACCCAACAACATATGGAGGCGAGGAATCGGGTTAACGTCTCATTGGAGGGACACTGAAAGAAATGGAGATAGTTAGGAACGTCATTCCTAAAAGAGGGTCAATGTGCAAACGTGCAAAATCAGCTACTTACCGTGACTGTTATTCCGTAATTGATGATGGCGGTAAAAATACTCGATATTGTCAGTGACCTAAATCAATTCCGACATATTTAGGTCTCTCACAATAATAAACCATGCCGAAATGAAATCTCTAAAATAACACGTACATACGGGTAGTCCATGTGATCATTCTATTGCGGTAAAAGTACTCGAGGCTGTCAGAGACCTAAAGTAATTCGGACTTATTTAGGTTTCTCACAGAGTTAAATCACGCCGAAATGAACTAAATACCACGTACATACAGGGTCAAAAGATCAAAGATATTACATTAAGGGTATTTAGTGTCCTTAAAACTTTAAGATTAAAGTCGGTGGGCTTCCATAAAACGCAATTATATCTTCTCAAATTGTAGTTAACACATTTCAACATAATGACGCTTTTTGATGCCCCTGATGAAAAAAAATCGAGAAAACATCCTGTAAAATGAAGAAATTGCTTGTCACACGCAACTTATTCATTTTACAAGATGTTATCTACCCAGAGAGTTCAAAACTCTATGATTTTATAAACTTTTGTCTTCTACAGCTCATTTGAATTTGGACAGGTCTAAAATTTTACTATGGAGTAATGGATTAAACCCCGAAAGGTTGTTCATCTAGTAATTACAGAGTCTACACCCATCTCCAATTAATTGGCGGATCTTCGCTTTCAAAGAATCGATTAACGAATCAAATCGATCGTTTACACCCGAAATGAACTTTGAACTCCATGATTTATTTTAGGCATTTTTGCGTCAGGCGACTTAAACGTCGTAGTTGAATTCAATTGAAGCTTTAATTACGACATTTAGGTCACTCACCAACGATAAGTTTTGTCCTTGACCACATGTTCAATAAAAATTGTGTCATTTATTGCTTCAGTCCAACAGCCATGTTGGGGGTCAGAGGGCGGGTAAAGCGATCCGTCAATAGCAGAAATCTACATTAAAGTCCATGTATATCAAATATCCCTGAAAAACTCCAGTAGAAAGATGCATAACAAGTCTACAATTAAATACGGATACACGTCACTCAATTTGGCGAAAATACAAACAAGGGGTTAGTAATATTGAAGCTGTTAGACCCTTCCCGTTATTGTATTTTATTGTCCTAATTTTAGCCAATGCAACATTATCTTTGCCCTACCTGGGTCGATTAAAAACGAAGAAAAAAATAACGAAATAAATGGTATATTCGCTCCATCCAGTCAACTAACAATTTGACTTTTTTCGGAAAAATGATCTTCATAGGTGACGTTGATCTTAATAACGACATTTACCTTGGTATAAGCAGACGGATTTGACCACAGGGATTGCATGAAGTGTAAAACTTTCACTCACCATTCAAGAGTAAGGCAAGTGTTAACTATTTACCGTGTTCAGAATTTTAGACTTGTACAAATTAAAAGAGATAGCAGACGACATCTTAAAGTATTATTAAAAAAGTAGCCATCCTATATGGTAGAAAATATTTTGGAAAAAGAAGAAAGTGCGTGTTACAAGCAATTTCTTCTTTTTCCACAATGCTTTCTCAAGCCTAATATCACAGGGATTAAGAAATTGGATGTATGGGAAAATTTAAGATTTTTTGCAGACAGAAATGTCTACGACAGACAGGCAGGACAAAGGCTATATTGCCCAGATCTAGATGCAGGCGAAATGCAAGACAAAGGGCATGATTCTGACAAATTGCAGTAAGCATTACCTAACTTATTGCAATTGTGCATTCCAAGTTTCGAATGAATATCTTGAGTAAAGATTACATGAAACGTGACATGGGTTCAGCCTATTTTAAAAAAAGTGTGAAATAGGTTAGAATTTTGAATTCAAGAGCACTTAAGAAACGACTAGAATGAAACAAATGTAATAGATCGTGCACAGCGAAAACACCACGGTAATTCATTGAGCCAAATTCTTCCGATTGAAATTGTACGGGAGATTCGCATACTAGAAAAGTCGGACGAACGTACAGGCGGACCGTCGGAAGGACAACTGAGGCTATATCATTTAACGACCCTGCGGACGTAAAAAGGCGGTAAATCAAAAAAGCCAATGAAGAATTACTGAAAGGAACTCCAACATTATTCTCCATCAGCCTATTTGATTTACGAGCTTAACAACACGAAACAAGAAAATATTAATGAATTTGTACGGGAAGGGCGTTTAAATGCGATATGCAATCAAGAAACAAAATTTATTCTAAAGCTTTAGCCTACTGATGGCCTTTCTAAGGCTTGTAATAAATTTTAATTCCTTGACATAATGAAAGATGGTAAAGCTCTGCTCCTTATGAAATATGCATCAATGAAACAAAGGGCCAGGGCGTACCTCTCCTCTTGATCTTGTCCTTTTATCTGTATTCCACGTCTGATTACGCAGGCAGTCTCGAGCTGTATCCATGCCCTCCGTGCGTATGTTTGACCAGGATACAGCTGTAAATCAACCAGGGGTGGACCAGGGGTTGGTGGCGAATTGCAGACGACACTGGGTCCTCGTTAAATACATTATGTAATATAATTTGTGAATAAAACCTTGCTTTCTCCACCAAAACAGAAAAAGAGACCAAAAAACTAGTTTAGGGATAAACTGATGCAAAGGAGACAAATACACAACCAAAGAAATGCTTTTCAACAGATCAAATTTTTGAGATTGACCTTCACCCTATTTGACCAAGAAAGGGCAGGGTCATTGACTGTATGCTTTTATGTTTTTTTTTTTGTTTTTTTTTTTTTTTTAATTTTTCATTGTCCAAGATAAACACTTTTTTATGAATAACGTGGGGGTTTGAAGAACATCAATTGTGACCTTGGCTTTTGACCTACTCTAAAACAATGGCCATATTCTTGGGTCATCCGAGTTAAGAGCACCGAAACGCGTAGTCGGTTGACCGACGAACTAACAGAAAGACAATGAAAAAAAAGGACCACATCTGCTTCGATGGTTAGGGATGTACAAATAAGCATGCGGGTACAGAATGAAAGCTATAACACTACAAAATTTAGGTGATTGATACGGTTTCTTAATTTTCATTAGCAAGGTTTCAGATGAATAGGAACAGAGCTCTTCCAACGGATGATTGTTACTTACAGTTTTCCAATGCATCGGCTCCGTTCCACTCCGATCCGTGAATTTAAATCCATATCACTAAACACTTTTCCTAACTACTGATAGAAAAGACAGAGGTTTGAACAAGAAGGTTTTACCTGTGCATGACCCTTCTCCTGCTGCACTGTTCTGGTATGGCAGGTAGCATAGACAAAGATCAGTCTGCACTCGTGTGCATTCTGAGCTTAGTCTTAACTCTCTGCTTGTCATTTTATCATCTCATATAACTTTTTTCGTTAAATATTAAATCTGTCTAAACGTTTGAATTTAATACAGACATGCAGGGTATTGGTCGGATCGGTCAATCGTTGAACGTTGTTCCCTTGATACGGTTCAGCCAAACAGACGGGCATCACGTTTATGATATAACTGTTTGGTTGAAAGCAGCAAAGATGCTGGATCGATAATTGTTGATATTTGCTGAAAATTTGAAATTTTGGGACACACTTTATGTGTAACGACATAACAGAATCACTCTGGACGAACTATACTAAACATCTTTGTAGAAACATAAGCTTCAACTTATTCTTTGCCACTTTCTTGTGGAGTTCCAAGACAGACGCCTTTTAAGAATGACTTTTGTCTATTTAACGACTCTTTACCGATTTCCTGGAAGTTTAAGACCGACGCATTCAATCAATGACTTTTCACCATTTAAAGAAATCACCAATTTCTTGGGAGTTTAAGACAGACGCCTTCAAACAATGACTTCTCTATTTGGCGACACTTTGCCAAGTTATTGGGAGTTTAAGACAGACGGTTTAAAAAAAAGCTTTTGTCAGTACTTTTTCATTTCGTGTAGAGCTTTTGGCTGCAGGAAAACCCGACAAGTGTTGAACATAAAACGACTTATTTATATACGGCAATTAAATTTGTTTAACTACATAAATTGTTGTTGCTGTTGTTGTTGTTGTTATTTTGTTGTTGTTGTCGTTTAACTTAAGACTACTTTCACAACTCTGACTTTAGACAGAACTTTATTAATCCCAGAGAATTCTCAAGGGCGAACGGTGCTTTTCATTTCTCGGACGACAAGCTCATATCAATTCGAATTTTATTTGAACAAAGATTTTCGGAGTGATACGCATGCCCGAACCTCGAATATAACTAAAGTGAGCCTTCGCCTGGAATATAACCAACAATATAACAACCCGTAAACGTCAGTTTAAATGAGAAAAACAATCAGTTATTCATTGTCATTAGAAATGTTGATTGATTGAATGGGGTCTAAAGCCACTTTAAACCTTTTTTTCGGTCATTTCGAGGTGGCTTGAGCACCTAAACACGTATTCCTTGTATTTCCCACAACAGTACTACCACTGCATCCTTTCCGAGCCTCCCACTTAGGTTAACGATTATCAACCTCTTAGTTGGAGACAAATGTCTCCAAGGATAATCTCCGTGGCGGGGTATCCAAGCAAGGACACCATGTTTAGTAGTCCTGTGCGCTATCGGCAGGATCATGGTTCTTTAGAACTGTTTGGCGTTTGTAATGTCTGTATGTCGCGTTCCGCTTTCTTTATACAATTACGATTTGTAAGCGAAATTAAACAAGCGAGCCTCATATATGTCTAATTCATTTTGTTAAACATCAATCTATCAAATTGTCAAAATTTTAAAAAGAATTAAGATTCTCGATGTCAAGTTCAGTAAGAAGGTTTTTCTCAGGACAATTTACCAATCGCTGGCCCGCCTACTTACTCCGTTTGTCCCGACAATCGGCTTTGTCAGAAGTTCCAATTCGATATCTATCTAGGCTTTAATTTGCAAAATTCATAGCCAGTAGCATGCAACAAAAGAATGTTTTGTTGGGACATAAACGTCGTAAATACAGCAAACCAACAAAATAGCTTAACAAAAATGTCGGCAAAAGTCGGAGTTCAAAGTTTATTTCCGATCCTAATCACTAATATGATTGGTCTTTAATTGGATTTTGTAATGATCGATTGATTGAATGGGGTTTAACGCCGCTTTTAACAGTATTTCAGTCATAACGCGGCGGCTGGAGCACCTAACAACGGATTCCTGGTATTTTTCACACCAGTACTACCACTACATTCTTTCCTAGCCTCCAGCTGTTACCCCACTCAGGTTTACGATATTCCACCCATTGGTGAGAGACAAATGTCGGAAAGAATATGTTCCGCCACCGGAGATTGAACCAATGACACTGAATTTAATGATTCCACCTCACATTTGAGGACTATATTGCATTATGGGACTGTGAATCTTGTGACTGATGCCAAATAGCCAAATAATTTTTTTCTAGTGGTTTGACTGTTTGAAAATATACCATTGGTAACTTTTTCAAGGAACCTGATATTTCAGGACCAAGCAAGATTGAAATAGCTTACTTAGAAATTTTCAAAATACGGAGTTGGGTGCGGGTTACTAAGGAATTGAATGGTTTTCGTAGTTGGTGAAAACAAATCAGTACAAAGTAATTCGTCGTGTGGGGCGCCCCTATGTCCCCTCTTCTTGCGAGTGTTTATTATTTTTATTTGGTAATATGTCTTGATATTTTCTCGCGTTTCTTCAATTTAGAAATGAACCTTTTTAATTAATTTTGACAAAGTGTTGTCAGTTATTAAGAGTTTAAAGAGCCTGGTATATTTCAAATTATCCTATAGTTGATGTAGTGTTACGAGGACTGATAGACCAAGTGTAAGACTACCATGAAACAATGAGATGGATATTAATCAAAGTTTGTATGGCAGGCAACTTGTTTTTCCATTTTGCTTTTCTTCATTCATTTCTTTCTTCTCGTCTTCCTTTCAATTTCTTTCTTTTTTCCTCTTTATTCATTCATTTCTTTTCTTCTTTCTATCCCCCTTTATATTTTTCTGTTTTGTTACTTTTGTCAATTCTTGCTTTCATTCCTAATATTCTTGTCTTTCCTTCTTTCCATCTTTAAATTCTTTCATTCTTTATTTCTTAAATCAATATATTTCATTCTTTGTTTTTCAGTTCTATATCATTTTTTGTTTACATTTTCTCTCCTTTACTCTCTCCGTTTGCTTTTTTTCTTTTCATTTCCTAGGTGAAGAATCCGTTATAATCCAAACTAATAAATCCGTGTGTCGCAGAAGCCTTTGTATGCGGTCGAATAAGGCAGCTCTTATTTGACGAATTCCTGAGACTGCGACCACCGACTCAGACAGGAAGTTTCGGGTCGATATTGATTGATTGAATGGGGATTAACACAACTTTTAACAGTAAATCAGTCATATCGCGGCGGCTGCAGCACCTAACAATGGATTCCTGGTATTTCTCAAACCAGTACTACCACTACATCCTTTCCTAGCCTCCAGCTGCTATCCCACATAGGTTTACAACTATCGAGCGTCGATATTAAACTGCTTTATTTTGCAAAAAATTATGATAATGAAGATGTAAAAAGAAAATAAAATCGTTAATTGGCGATCTAAACGTCGTAACTACAGCTTGACCAACAAATATGCTGCTTCACATGAATGTTGGATCTCAATTTATTGCAGGACTAAATGAATGATATGATTGGGCGATTGATTCTTTGACAGTCGCGATCAGATTTTTTTGCGAATGAGAAATTGACTCAGTAACTACAACTCAACCGAATTTAAACGGTTTTACACTCGATACAACTTTTTTGCAACAGACAAAAGATGGTTTGCATCATATTAATAACAGAACTAGCACAAAAAACAAAGCGCTCTGTATTTGAGAATTGCATAGAAATTAAGGTATTCACTTTCAATTATACCAAAAGGTCATAATATGCTGGTTCTCTCTGTACATTGTGGTATAACGTAAAACTATTGCAGCTACCAGGCAGCTAGGATTTACGTTAAACCATCAATTTGTGCAATTTCAAACATGAAATAATGTGAAATGGAATACCTTAATCGGAACCCATGTGTGACATTTCAAACAATAAAAGTTCGCCAATGATCACTCAGAGCAGCCTGTGCAGCCGCAGTCTGAAACGAATCTACACTATGTGCTGTCTACCCATGCTGCCCAGGCTGCTCAATGTCTGCACTTCAGGCCCATGTGATATTGTTGGAAATGTCAATCACAGATTCATAATAAAGTTACGAGTATTAAATTGTAATTAGTTTTGTTAGCTATTAGAATAATGACGAACAGTGTTCGGTGTAGGCATGCTTCAAATAGATACTCAAACACAGAGCGCAATATGATACGATTTTTTAATCTTTTTACGTGAGAGGTGGTTGTATCGGGAATAAAAACGTGTTTAAAAGTCTCGGTCTTGTTGCAATGACTGGGGCACCTAATTATAATTAATCCCATCATTTCAAACAAGTTTATTGATTGTTCGTGTTTCAGTGGTAATCATATCACAGCCACTGAAGTAACTCTACACGGGATCCTGTTATTTTCGCACCAGTACTACCAAAATGTACCATCTGAGACTCGAACTGGTCATCTCGTTAATGCTCGCTATTTCCGAGGGGACAAATAAAATACATGTAGGAAAAATGTTGGCCGTGATGAACCCATACAAAAAAATTCGCCGTCAAACGCACAATCAACTGTAAACCTACAAGCTGAAATCTTACTTGATAAAGTTTCGATTGATTGATAATGCATTTTATGACACACCGAAAACTAAAGTCATTTGGTGCAATGTGAATGTTTGTTTGAATGGGTTTAATGCCACTTTTAACAGTATTTCAGTCATATCCCGGCTGGAGCTCCTAACCATGGATTCTTTGTAGTTCTGGCACCACCACTTCCTCTAAACCCTTTCCGAGTTTTAGTTGCTCATCCAACTTCGGTTTACGATTATCGCAGAAAAGGCCAATTTCCAGTTAGGTGTAATAATTTGAAACAACTCGATCATGATAAGTACCAAATATGAAAGCTTTGAGGCTGGATCGAAAAGTAGTTCAGAGACTTCCTATATATTAATTCAGTACTTGGAATCTAAAGATACTAGGGCCCCATTTTGGATCTAAGAGATACAGTTGTAATTTCCCCTCAGAAGGCCGCCAGACAATGCTTCATGAAGACCCAATAGTTTTTGAGATTTTTTAAGAGTTTAACCATTTTTTAGTAAAATATAGGATAATATCACAAGATATCGTTCCACAAGATACAGCTTGTTTTGATTAAGAACATGCATTGCTACATGTAACATATCAAGCTACATTACATAGGTTTTGGGCGTAAAGATTTTTAGAAATTCCCCAATAGAATCCCACAACGTACGACTTATTTTGATGATAGAGTAAAAAGTATTTAGAAAAGGATCAATGTAAGTTAAATGCTTTAGGCCTAATGACTTGAGAGGAAAAGGTTTTCAAAGATTCTGTTAACTCTATAAAAACTATTGACGATCCATGTTGATCCTAGTGTAATGGTTTGAAGTATTTGGAGAGTACCATTAAGTGATATTCAATGTAAGATTAGCAACTTCAGGCCTACGGTGAAAAAAGCAGCCCATAAACCATTTTCTATGGGGAGTAAAAAGTGGTATTGAGTAGGAATGGGTTAATTTTGTCAAGTGAAAGAAAGATTCAAAAGAACAAACAAGTCAAATATAGATTGTGATGGAAGGAATAAAATTGTCTTATTGAATAGACAGCGTTCAAAGTAAGATTATAAGGGTATCATAGGTGATAGGACTTGGTATTTTGAAGTAACTGGTTGACCGGACTATTGGACTATTTCCGATTTCTTATTTTGTTTATCATTGTGCGTTATTTTAATAAAAGTAAAATGAATGGTCTCTCTCTTAGGTCTGTAGGGTGAAACTTAGTGGGCCATGAATAACCAAATGAAGACAAAAGAACTTTTGAAGGATTGAAATTTATTCAGAATATAACTGAAGATTCTACAATTCAATAGCATTTATGCCATCATTTCATAGAACAAACTATGATTATCTCCATTAAAGAAGAGTGTTTGACGGTATATCAGACTCACTGCCAATTAAGCATGGTCTAATGGCTGATCGATGGTGCGTGACCATTGATCTATTTCCGCTCCTATTTTGCAAAAGAACAATATTAATTAAAAATATTACAATAGCTCGGGTGAAGAAATGTTCACTCATACGCACGAATGTAATCATGAAAGGTTATTCTCTTGAGTAATATTGTTTTCCAATAATATCGAATAGTAACAAACACTTGCCTTATCGACGGCTCGCTAGCCACGCCCACTGAGCTCCGACAAAAATTATGGCCAGTAGTATGTATCAAATAAGTAAAATATTTGGTCGGCGACACAAACGTCGAAACTACAGCTTCAATAAGCCGTAGATACGTTTAAATTCGCTGAACCAACAAAAATGGTTGACACGAATGTCAATCAATGTCGGGGTTTCAAAATCCTTTCCGGTCTAAATGAATGATTTCATTGGTCGATTGATTCTTTTACTGACAAATTGCGATTCGTTTACTTTTAAGCTTTCATTCTTCATAGCATCCAATTGCGCATATTGCGAAACAAACCTAAACACGTGAAGAAAGGGAACGTCTCCTCTTGATACGACAGGAAAATATCGACGGATGACGAAATCGTCGTGAATGCAGCTGAAACAATACGTTTTTTTAAGATATTTTAGTCACCAAACAACGCTTTTGACTGTTTCGGTCGGATAAGAATAAGACGAACAAAACGATTTTCACAACATACTGCTAAATGGCTGTACCCGTATCGGTCATATGATTGAATGGGGTCTACTGCCGCTTTTAAGAGTATTTCAGTCATATCGCGGCGGCTGGATTACTAACAATGGATTTCTGGTATTTCTCACACCAGTACTACCACTACATCACTTCCTAGCCTCCAGCTGCTATCTCAAGGTTTAAGATTGTCAACCCATTGGTGAGAGACAAATGTCGGAAAGGATGTGCCGCCGCATAACTACCCATTATTGAAGATTAGGAGTCTGATACCCTGCCGACTTCGCTATGTCGGCGGCTCGATCGAACGAACTTCTAGTCTAAGAAACGTAGAAACGTAGCACCCGTTCATTTAGGCCGTGGGGATTAATCCGTTCCCACAAAGGAGGGGGGGCCCTTCAAACGACAATTGCTTTCCATTACATGGCCACATACTTTAGGGGAGCGACCTACCATCGTAACGACAGCCTGAAAGGTCTACCTCTCTCACAAATGAGATGGTTTACATAGGTGTGAGGTACAAACTGGTAGTCTACTGTCAGAGAAAGTGAAAGTAGTGTAGTCTATGTGAGGTAAAATCTTGCATTTTGGTATGAATGAATAATTTGATTGGTCGATCTAGAATTTCTTAAATCGGTGATCCGACATATAAAAAACGCATGTACTTACGTCAAAATTCTGAAAAGTGAAAAGAAAATACTGAGAAAGAGCTGAAAACATGAGAAATCATAAAATAGGAGTTGGAAAAATGGGAGATCGAACTACACCAAGCTTTCAAATCTTGATCGTTTATGGTAGATTCCCTAAATTTAGAATGACCATTCTACCTTACGACATAATTTTCTATTGTCGAAATGTAAGCCATGACTGACCTCGGCTTAATTCAGTTTCCTTCAACTGTTTTAAGATGTTCCTTTTAGCTTTACTGGTAATAAATGTAAATGGGCGTGGACGAAGGGACTACCGGGTTAAATCTCTTATGCTGTTTGGTAAAAGAAATTAACCACTTTTGGCGATTTCATTCTAAGAGGTGAACTGCAATGACTAGAAAAGCTGCAAAAAAAACCTATTTTTACCGTAGATAGAGCAAAATCATCACCGTCAGATTGACTCACTAAAGAAAGTATTTAAAAAGATTGAGCTGCATTTATATACAGCCCGATATTTTTTAACACTATCTTTTTTAGCCCGAGCTCTTTTATTCACAATTCCACAAATAATATCATTGGGCTACTGAAACGTCCTATCTACAGCTTACTGAACCTAAAGGTATGACGTTTTTGGTCGCCCGCCGATATTCCTGACAGAAAACAGAACCAGTGTAAACAAACAGCAAGGAAGGGGTTAAGTATCATAAATGAAGAGGCCAGTGGGGCAGGAGGCCGGCGGGGAAAGTCGGAAAGGATAGACACTACCTACAACAAACCTCCAACCACACACATCCTACTGTTTTGCGTTAGCAAAACCCTAACATTGCACTGAAACACGCGTTCTCAAACACTCACATAGTACGCTCTTTCTGAGCGTAACATCACAACAGTTCGTGTCTTTTTTTTTTTTTTTTTTTGTCCATTTTGTCATTTAATTAGAAATGAAAGCACTAATTACTGAATATTTCGTGTCGTTCTTCTTCCACTCCTTCCTTTTCCATCGGTCAGAGAAACAATGAGGTACCCGCTTTCCAATTAGACGAAAATGAACCACGTGAGTTAACTATCCAATCAAATCGGGTTTAAATTTTCCGCCTTTTTTGGCAGGCACAGAATGCACGATCTTAAATGAGTATTTTAAAACTGGTCTGTCGAGTTTTTTTATATATAGAATCGGTTGACTTTACACTGTGTGTTTTATAGCACTCGGCCTAATTGAACCCTGTCTTATATAATCACATAAACAGCCAAATCAAAATCACGAGCTTTTTAGAGTCTTCGAGTGATTTTGTCACATATTGTCGGTGCGCGAGCAAAATGTCGTTATTATTGCTTTATTAAACAAAAAACATGATCACAAAAATATTCTCTTATGATTTAAAGACATCGAGTGAAAAAAGAAAATATTTACAAATGTTGATACATTTTGTATGGGACTATTTTAGTTTATATTAATGTATTTTAGTTCGATTGTGCCGGCGTCATATCGCAGTCGGTAGCGCAGCCGGTAGCGCGTCAGACTCCTATTTTTCAATCATGGGATGTCATGGGTTCGATCCCCGGCGGCGGCAAATATCCTTTCCGACATTTGTCTCTCACCAATGGTGGATAATCGTAAACCTAAGTGGGATAGCAGCTGGAGACTAGGAAGGGATGTAGTGGTAGTACTGGTGAGAGAATTACCAGAAATCCCCATTGTTAGGTGCTCCAACCGCCGCGATTTGACTGAAATACAGGTGAGAGAAATACCAGGAATCCATTGTTATGTGCTCCAGCCGCCGCGATATGACTGAAATACTGTTAAATTGGCGTTAAACCCAATTCAATCAATCAATTTAGTTCGATTGCGACGAAAGCTTTAAGCTTATAGAGTCGCTCTCGAAACCCACGATCCAGATTTTTTTTCTGATGATTTAATGACATCGAGTGGAAAAAAAGAAAGAAATTATTTACAAATGTTGATACGTTTTTGTATTGGACTATTTTTGAGCGGAAGCATACAAAATAGATGCGTGCTCAAAATTTTGTTCATTGCGGAAAGAAACATTTTTTCGGCCAATTATAACGCTCGCTTTTGATAGACGGGACTACAAATCAATCTTAAAAGAACGAATGGATGCCATTTAATTAACGAACGATATTGGATGAAATTGTGCGCACTGGGCGATCATTTTTACTGTAAACGATTTATTGGAAATATTAAAAATAAGCTATTCATAAATATTTATAAATATTTTATTATTATTATATAAATCTGTATTTTCATGTTGTTTTCAACACTGGTTGATGATAAAATATGGCAATATAAAATGACAAAAATTGCAAGAAATAAATACACAAAGGGTAAAAATTTAACACTTGTATGCCTCAAATACATGGTGCTCAGACAGACGAATAAAATGGTTTTGTAATGAATCGTATTTATCGATGACTACTTCTTAAAATCAAAGTACTGAAATTAAATTCAGCTGACAAAGCATGATTTAGGTAACAATTCTTCTTTGTCCAAAGTTATCATGATAAATAAAAGAGGTTAAAGTAACCCAGGAAATAACCTATTACAACATGACAAAATCTTAGACTGGTTCAAACTGAAAGTAGTTGCATACGACAATTTCAAATGGGTGGAATTTAGAAAACCTTTGCCTTGTAGGGTAGAAACATTGTAGACATTGAAGAAATTGCTTGTTACAAGCAATTTCTTCATTAACCACAATGTTTTCCAAAGCTTTTTCTGAGATGCTTATAAATCGTGTGGCAACGGGTTAAAAAACATTCTTTTGAAAGAGTTCTTTACAATTTGAATAGAGTTTGTTATATTCCTGAAATACATAAAACAACTGATTTATGGCGTATAATCAATGGATTTAGTGGTTAAGACCCTAGTGGCAGTTTGCACTAGTTGAGCTTTGAGAAAACCTCAAAAGTTTGTCTATTAAATTAAGCTATCAAAGCTGACACTTTGTTAGCTAAAAAACCTTCGAAACAAGTGTAAAGAGTTGTCTCCTTCGTTTGCACTTTTCTAAAAAAAATCATTTTGACTGAGAAAAATGTCGCATCTTGCAAGTATTTTCAGTCATAACTGAGCTCTGAGACTATTTTTTTTTTGGGGGGGGGGGCATTTGAAAAAGAAAATATACAAAAGAATACTAGAAGAATATTCGATTGTTCGACTGATTATTTGATTGTATGAAACAATTCAAAAATTAGGAAAGAGAAGGGGGTAACTCGGGGTAACTCGGAAATACGTCAAGACCAGAAAGGGTGAAGCTTGCTGGGTTTTGTTTTTATTATTATTCTTTTTTAATCGATGACAAAATAATGCTTTATTTCTCTTCCTTTAAAATAATAAAAGAGTTTGGAACCTACCCTTGACCCTTACCCCTTCCCTCTTTCTACGGTCCTGATTTGAATGAAGGTGTTTTGTTTTTTTTTTATCAATAAAACGACAATTGAAATAGATTAAAAAATAATAAAGCAAAAAAATATAACGTGAACTAAAATTATAACGTGAACTATACCATATGACTAGTTTTATTTGCGAGTATATTTTTCACGGAATATATGGGCTATTGTGTTATAATAGCAACCCATCAGCTCGAATTAGCGTGAGCTGCACAGCAAAATGGTAAAAGGAATATAAAATCTCCTACACCGAGAGAAGAAAATACAACTTGTTTGATCGCTAGTATAACTTGGTATCCTATTTATTATATATCAACACATTTAGATGACTTTTTAAAAGTAAGTTATCTAGAGTTGACTTGAAATATATATTTTTTCTAAATTACAAGCGTGACGTTACGTTAGAATGAAATGGTGTCATTTAACATTACCAATTATGGATCCATATTTGACGCTATCAGATTAAGCACACAAGACGTGGAGCTATACATATTTACGGGTTGTAAATCCGACAAATCTTTCCTCAAATTGCAGAGTTATGTATCTCTGTTACATTATATCACAGAAGATATCGAACATTGTAATTCTAACAGGTAATTTCTCCATTAAACCAATCTCAAACAATCACGCTTCTTTACTCCAATCGAGAAAAAGTTTTGGAAAACATTGTGGACAATGAAGAAATTTCTTGTACAAGAAATTTCATCATTGTCGACAATGTTTTCTACCCTAAGTGGCATTTTTTTATTTTAATGAACTTAAAATTACCATCTGCAACATCTTTGAGTTTGGACCAGTCTAGAATTTTGTCGTCTGGTAATGGAGTAACATAATGTTACAGTTTATTCAGTTTAAGTTATTCGATTATAATTTAATTGTTAGTTTCGTCAATCAAAAACGAGCGATCTGATTGGTCGAAAAATTTAATTCATACCTCCATGAACAAAATTTTGAGCACGCAGCCATTTTATATGCTTCCGCACAAAATAGTTCCATACAAAAAGGTATCAAAAATTGTTAAGTTGTTGTTTCGCTCGATGCTATTAAATTGTAAGAAATGAACAGAATATTTTTTGTTTTCATGGAGGTATGAACCGAAAAACCTAATCACACAATGTATGAATCCGCTTCCATGAAAACAAAAAATATCCTCTTCATCTCTTAGTTTAACTGGCTCTGATGATACTGTAAACGTACAGGTGGCATAATAATAATAATGATATTAAAATAATAAGACTAATCAGTCACACAAGATCAACACTTTGAAATCAGACGGTTGCACAAAAGTATCAAAACACACGAATGATGAAAACGTACACAAAATATGTAACAAAAACAACGAAATATTTACACTGTTTCCTAGGTCGTTTTAATACATGTACATAATTCTTATTTACAAATATACATTACGAGAGGTTCGACTTCAGAATCGTATCTATTTTAGTCCCGGTCATGGTTCTCTGCAATTGGCTGCTATTTAAGTATTTTTAGAATGTGTTATAAGTCGCTCTGGCAGATAGTACAACGTTTTCACATCGTGTTGCATAGAAAACAGTTTAGATTATTAGCCTGCAAATTCATGCAGACTGATCTTGGTCGAAGCAGGAATATTCCGGGTTCAGCATGATAAGGGTTGATACCTTTGTTAACATCGTTACAACTTACAAATATATATTAAAATTATAGCCGAAAAGTACAAACATTGTATCGGCTACAACACACCCAATTTAAATCCTTTTGGTATATAAGGTGCATTTTCTGGACCATTAACTAAATAAAGACCGATAAACCTTACATAGATTTTTTTTTTTCGTGTGGTCCACGAATAACTGCCAGATAGCGGTGTCAATCAAAAATTATATTGACGTGTAGCCATGCCATTTATGTCATCAACCAAAGACCTATTTATGTTCCCGGAAGTTAATTATGCAAACTTACGTTGCCTTTGTTTGGCGTAGCTACTAAATAAGCTTTAGCTACGACGTTTAGGTCGTCAAATAAACAAATTTAAAGTAATTCACGTAAAATTTGACGTTCAACATCTGTTTCCGGCAGAAATGTAATGATTTGATTGGTCTACTGATTGTTGATTGACAGCAACGATCTACCAATCGAAATAAGACAGAATAAGCCAAGTTGAATTAAAACTGATTATTCAAAAATTGATCTATAATAGGGTAAATTGACGATCTTGTATTCAGGAAGTCTATAAATAGCAAACTAATCATTCATTCTACTTGCATGATGTTTGCAACTTTGAAAAAGTTTCGACACAATCCGCGCAGCTCGACAAAAGTCGACACCTTTCACTCTTCCCCTGTGGTCTCTTTCACGTTACAGGCTACATAAAGCTATAGTTACGACATGTGCACGTCTAACGACGGTATAATGTGGCCTGATGTAGTCTCATTCTGTATTTGAAACTGAATTTCTGTTATGCTGGCTGTTTAAGTGAGAACTCCTATCACCACGGTTAAATGTTTCCTATATTAATATATATTAACTTCAGGTTTTCTGGGACTCATATTTCTGTAATAGCCGCTGTCGTGTTGAGTAAGAACTTTTTCTGTAACTGGACATTTCTGTAATGGCGGCCGTTTTGGCTGGTAAAAATGTTGTCAATGAGTTGTACGTTTCCCTATATAACTCTATATATGTTCATTTCTATGTTTAATGCTACTATGTCTGATATTTTTATTAAGGCGACAGTCGTGCTTGGTGAGAACGATGTCAACGAGTTTCAATGGTCTCTATATAACTCTATGTATACGGTCTCTATATAAGTCTATGTACAAACAGATCCCTGGCTAAGCTAACTCATTACCAGACGATAAAATTTCACACTGGTCCAAATTGAAAAAAGATGCAGACGACAAATTTACGATATGAAATCAAATTTACTTTTATTTTTATCATCATTTATTATTTTGTCTTTGGAGAAAGAAAACATTGTGTTTGATGAAGAATTTGCTTGTAAAAAGCAATTTCTTCATTTTCAACAATGTTTTCTACATATGTTGTGTTGCGTCAAAAAGCATAGTTCCTAGACATATATTTCTGTGACAGCCGTTGTTGTGGTGGGTAAGAACACTGTGATAGAGTTATAAAGTGTTCTATATTACTATTTACAAATCCTTTGCTCAGTTTCACGTTTCTATGACAGATATTTCTGTGATAGCCGCTGTTGTGGTGGGTGAAAACGTCGTCATAGAATTCATATTTTGGGAGTTTATAAAGTCCAACACGATTTCATGACAGTATCTGTATTGATCCTGAAATATACGTATATTTTCAGAAATTATTAACTGATGCATTTTTACTGAGTTCGGGAAAAAATAAATTCCAAGATCTTGATAAATTCCAAGCCTTAAAAATAGTTTGTCTACAACAGAATAAATCGAAAGGTACCAGGCTCTAAAAATCTATTTTTTACGCCTCATCAAGAACATTTAATAATAATAATACAGCATGCGAACGCCAAACCGCTCAGCTGTTCAAGTGCTGGATTGTTTGTAAATCTTCAAAGTTAGAGAAGGGGCATAATTTAGTTCAAAAACGCATTTAGAGATATCCTCCTTGTCTGTATAGACAGCTCTCTTGATAGTGAACATATATTCCGAGTTTCAAGAACATGTGTTAAGTAATACCAGAGATAATACAAAATGTCAAAGTTTACGGACGACGACGCAGACGCCGACCTGACTATAAAAATACCTCGGGTTTTTCCGAAATTAGCCGAGCTAAAAATGAATAAAAGAACTGGCAATTCGGAACAACATGTTCAAGCTGAACCCTAAATTAAAAAGATTTATGATTCATAATTTGAAACAGAAATAGAAATGAAACTCAAATAAATCGTCATTATGCCACTACAGTAATTGTTTGTAAACTGTCTAAGTGGTACTGAGCGTTTAAGATTACCGAAAGTAGGTTACTTCTGGAATTTTTTTAAGACAGAGACTTTCATCTATTACCAGATAACACAATTTCAGATAAGTCGAAATTGAAAGATATTTCGTACGGCAATTCTTAGTTAATGACAGTTTATTTCTATTTCCTATTTTGAAGTAAAACATTTTGGATAATGAAGAAATTGCTCGTAATACTTTCCAATTTTTTTTTCGGTTGGGGGTGTCAAACCAGCGTGATTGTATGGAATCTTGAAACTTTATCAATTGTATCAAATATGGCCGTCATGTATCCATTCTTACCAAATTATCAACAAGATGGGTCCTACACAACCGTAATTGTTTCACTGATTGGAAGACGTCGATTTCTTTCTCCAGCTTAAGTCTTTCTATTAGAATGCTCACTGCCGCATAAAGGCCGCTACGACTTGCGCCATTTCTGAAAATTTGAAACACAATGCTAGCTCAAATAATTGTAAGATATTAATATCTACTTAAAGCACGTTAGTCTCTATATCTTTGAACATGAGGTAACCCAATTGTGTGACCAATAAAGCATACATTCTACTATCTGACTCTTGTTTCAAATTACTAAGGAGACAACTTGAAGTCTGATAATCAGAGTATTCATTTCGAGAAAACAAAGTAGTGTTTTGGTCTATTGAAATTAAAATCTTAAATCTCATTTGCTTATCAAATTGTTCGTGCATTAATAAAAGTCAATTAAATGTCACTTACACACAATGTACGATAACTGGTCGGTTACCACTATGTCTCTGACAGGTGTCGACAATATCCAGCAGTTCGAAAAGCGCCAGTTTAGAACTAGGCACGACTGAGTCCTCGTTCCATCGATGGAAGTGAAACTGTCTCACAACACGGGGTACTGCATGAGGCTAGAACAAATACAACAGGTTAAATTTGTATTTGACAATATTTTAGGCCTATTTTAGCTCCTACCCCAAATTATCAAAAGTGAATCACATGATAATCTCCTGTCACGTGGAACCTCCAACAATACAATATGTGTGAGGTTTCAAAAGAAATTATTTTACAAAATATATTACTGTTGGGACATGATAAAGTAACTACTCGTTTTGAGCGATCTATACGTCATAACTACAGCTTATTCCAGAACTCTACGTCACCAAACAACGGAAAAGTTTGGCACGTTGTCTGACATCATTATACTTCTTGCCTGAATAAACTGTTTGATTCGACAATCGATCTTTGAACAACAGCAACGGCCAGTCACTTACACGGGCGACTTATTTTAGTGAGTTTGTTTGAATTGGGTTTAACGCCGCTTTCAACAATCTTTCAGTTATATTGTGGCGGCTGGAGCACCTAACAATGGATTCCTGGTATTTCTCACACCAGTACCGCCATCACATCCTTTCCTAGCCTCCAGCTGCTATCCCACATTGGTCTACGATTATCGACCAATTGGTGGGAGACAAATAGTCGGAAAAGATGAGTGCCGCCGTCGGGGATCGAACCCGGGACCTTTAGATTGACAGTCCGACGCGCTACCAACTGCGCTATGACGGCTGCTCTTATTTCAGTGAGATTGGCTTTCTTGAGTGTTCGAAGTTTATTCGGATTAGGGGTATGTTATACCCACAGAATGACACTTTTAACACTTCAATTTTAACGCTTTGGAAAACAGTGTTGAGAATGGAGAAATTGCTTGTTACACGCAATTTCTTCAATATCAACATTGTTTTCTACCCTAAAAACAAATATTTTGAAGATTTTATCAACTCAAAATTGTCGTGTGCAGCTTCTTTGAATTTGGACAGGTCTTAAATTTTATCGTGTGGTAATAGGTTAAACAAGATATCGTATTACCATGTCAGTATTTGTAATGGTGAAATCCCGTAATGTTATACTAGGATCTGACTTGATTTCAGCTGTAGTTTCGATGATGAACGGACCGTACTTCTCACCGCAGGATTCTAGGGTCCAGTACTGCTGACACGTCTGAAAGATAGAAAAAACAAGTTCCTCGCACTCCATTTTGGATATCAATGTTACTCTATAAGGTACTGTAACAACAATCCTCTATAAATTTGATCGACGACAACAGAGCTTTACTAGGTATATCCCAATTCTCCAGCCAAGATAGCGATTTTCAAAAATGTGACAAAAAGGTACTTGTGCTTGGTCTGTATAAATAATCATAGCATGCTATTGAATGACGACATCTGATATAGCTTTCGGTTTCCTTTGATTTACACAGTCGATGCTCCACCAAAATTGTGTAAATCTTCGACAAAGATTCATACATAAACTCATCATACTATTACAATTCACACCTGCACCCGTTTTTAATTGGTCGTAGACCAATTTATATAACCATAAACTCGAGATCGTATCGCTGCAAATTACAAAAAAAACTGCCTTTTGCCCAACTGGACGTATATTCTGACGGGAAAAACAGAAAAAAATCATTTCATTTTACAAGTTAAGAATTATCAAAAGGAGTAAAGGAAAACTGGACGGTCACACGCTTTAAAGATGAATGCTTCAAGGATTTTCCGCTAGTGATGAACGCGTCTAACCAACCCTTTCTTTCAATCATATCGAGGTGTAAACAAAGATGATACTGCCACTCAACTATTTTTCAGCCACAAGTTAATCAAAGTACTGAAAGTTCTTCTGGAGAGCAAATTTGATTATTATGCGTTCAAGCTGTCTAAAGAATTCGCCCAAAGAATAGTATCAATTGTTTTTTCCTTTGTTTCTAATCAGCGCTGTTTAGAAACTTGCTAATTTCTGCCCATAAAAAGAGAGGGTTTTAAAATTCCACGAACCTGCTGTCAGAATTTGTTCTTAAACTTAAGTTATCATATTTTCATAATTTTTCTGTTTTGGCTTAACCATGACTATTTAACAATCAAGAATTTTAAAAATTTAGTTTTCACAAAAAGTTGCTTTTTTGTCGGTACCAATGTTGCATCAAGGTCTTCGTGTAAAAAAATATTTGTTCTAATTAACATTCACGGAAATATCATACACTAGGATAGAACCTATGTGTTGTGAAAGTAATAGAAATTATAGTTGTTTTACCCTAATTCTAAAGTCGGAATGCAGCGATATGTCCAATTTCTCAGTGACGACCAATTACAGTGCGTACGGCACTTTGATCTGACATTGCTGTTTTGTTTTTTTTTTCATTTACAATTGTTGTCCTAAATTTGAACTGCGTTTCTTTTTTATACTTATTAACACTTACTGTTACAAAATTCAATACGTGCTGTTAAATCTATGGAAGAAAGAAAAAATAGCCAAACTAACCTCATCTGCAGGATCAATTTCATTCAACATAACAATGGCAGCCACATTATGGTCATGAACAAGTCTCCAGAAGTCTATCACAGTATTAGGCAAGGGCATTTGTGTGAGGATTATACCGTCCCTCCGAGTGTAGGTCTGCAACAAAAAAATGTTACCCATTTCTTTGCCTTTAATAACGGAGATGATGTTTGTCTTGTTTAACCCATTCCCACAAAAGCCCTCCTTTTTACGCCCCTCAAGAAAAAAGCTTTGGAAAACATAGTGGAAAATTATCAACATTTTTTTCTTTCCCAAAAGACACACACAATAAATAGAATTCCATAAATTTGAAATTGTCGACTGCAGCTTCTTACAATTTGGACCAGTCTAAAATTTTGCCGTGTTATAATGGGTTAAAAGACACTTCAGAGAAGATTTTTCAAATAAGAGGTACAAAGCTTCAATGACAAAAATTCATCAAATACGTCTTGTAGCTGACCCCGCCTATTGAGCTCCGACAAGAATTCTCTCCTCGATATAACATGGCGTTATTTTTAATTTATGCCCAGTAATTTGTAACAGCAGACTAAAATGGTTGGTTGGCGACCAAGACGTTGTAACTACTGCTTGGATAGGCTGTACTGACGACGTTTAAGTCGCAAAACACATAAAAAAGCTTCACTATATCGACAAATGTCTTCTTTAACCATTTCCTGTTCAATCCCTGGTTTTTACGTCCCTTTGTTTTTATACTTCAGAAAACATTGTGAAAAAAGAAGAAATTGCTTGTAACAAGCAATTTCTTCTTTTTCCACAATGTTTTCTACCCTACTGAATGATAATTTTTAAATAAATTTGACTTGAAATTGTCGTATGCAAAACCTTTGAATTGGGACAGGTCTACAATTTTGAAAACTAGGAAAGGGTTAATTTATCTTCTCGGTTTTCTTTTTACATTCTTAGTAAAGATTATTATAATTACGAACATGACAAAAATGGTACAAAAAGAAAACATACAACCATTTAAACAAATCATTAGGAAAATCTTGTTAAATGAAAATTTCTTTTACACTGATTGCAAGAAGAATCGAGCTAGCCTATACTTACATTTGCAAACACAGCATTGATATAGTCGTTACAACCTTCCCATGGCGTCATCAAATATGGACGACATCGGTTGGCTGAAATTAAGTAAGAATTATCAATGAGATAATGTCAGAGATACATTTACACAATTCTTTCAGTCTTAATATTTCTATTTTCTTTAAAGGAGAGTATGGGACAATTTACAGAGTAGAGCTACTCTGAAATTCTATGTACATGTACAGTCTTTTAACACATTCCCACAAGGCAAAAGTTCAGTTGATTTAATGAATGGGGTTTAACTCCTCTTTTAGCAGTTTTTCAGAATTATCGTGGCGGCGGGAGCACCTCACCAGTACCACCACAAAATCTTTTCCGAGCGTCCAGCTGCTCATTCCAATTAGGTTTACGATTATCAACCCATCGGTGGGATACAAATGTCCGCAATGTCGAAATACAAAAAAATATACTTAATGGTGTAAGTAATATGGCAACATTGTCACGTTATTGCTGTCACGCCTAAAGAAATAGTTGTAATATTTGTCAAGGAAAAATATTGCGTATTACTTAAAGAAGACGAAAATGGCTTTTCTTGAATGTTGAACTTACCGGGTATAATGGTTTTCGTTCTATTTTTAAAAAGGTTTTCTGCTCTAAGAGCAGATGTACTTTCGTCCCTCTCTATGGTCGTTGTAATAAGTCGTAAAATCTGAAACAAGAAAATACAATTCACGCACCTTACTAGAACTATTGAGGAGGACCAATTAACATATCCGCCCAGGAATGCTTTAACCCATTACAACTAGGACATGGCAAAATTTTAGAATGGTCCAAATTGAAAGGATTTGCAAACGACAATGTAAAGTTATTTTTTTTTATTTTTTCTACTTTCTGGGAAGTAAACATTGTGGAAAATACAGAAATAGCCTTTTGCAAGCAATTTCTTCAATTTACACAATGATTACCAAATTGTTTTTCTTTGGGGCGTCGAAAAGCGTAATTGTGTGGTACTGGGTTAAGGATATCATGAACTACTCTGCGGTAATCGTGTGTATATAAGTGTCTCCTAGAAGGGTGCAAATGCACAAAATTTCATACTGTAACATAATTATACTTGGTGCGTTCAAACTTAATCATTATCTAGCCATATATTACAATAACATTTTCTTTGTCAATTCCTATCTAACTACATGCTTCATATCTTCCAAAAAAAGAGCTTACATCGAATTGTTCCTCTAATTTGGTTTTCTGTATAACGTTGTCATACTGGCAAAGTTCTGATAATATTTCTGGAAACTCATCAGCTCGCATCAATGTGTCTCCACTTATCAACGCCTCCAATAGACAGTCGTATACAAATATGTATTGGTCCTGGAAAGGAAACACCAAAGTACTGTAAGTACTGTAAGCTAGCAAAGTATAATTTATAATCTTCTTTGTCAAAGGATATGGTTAGTGGAATTTAGAAATCCTTTGCCTTTTAGGGTAGAAAACAGTGTTGACAATGAAGAAATTGCTTGTTACAAGCAATTTCTTCATTGTACACAATGTTTTCAAAACCACTTTCATGAGATGCTTCAAAGGCGCGATTGAGTTGGATTGGGTTAAATAGCACGCTTTTGAAGGAGTTATCTATAATTTGAATAAAGTTAATTCATGAGGCCATAAAAGGTAGCGGCAGAGTTTGCAATATATTGAAATAAGAACTTCTTTTTATAGCTAGCTAAAAAATACAGTCAATCTAACTCAAGCGACTACCTCTATTAATCGAATACTTTTATTAAAAGACCATAATCATATTTTAGTCCCCGATTTCAACATTTTATGATAATAAAATGTTATTAACATTTCATAAGAATTGGACGTATTTGTTGAAAAAAGTATCGTAACTAAATCCCACTTTGATGGCACTCATTAGAGTTGTCTGAATGATCCGACTCTAATGAGGTCGTACAACAAGGGATAAGATGAGAAATTTGGAATAACTAAGAATGAAATAGAATCAACCCTTCGTTTATATACACCAAAACATGTATTAAGCGACCATTCCCTCAAACGACCACTTTTTTGCCGTCACTCGTGTGGTCACCCAATACAAATTTTACTGTATTTGAAGGCAGCTGTGATGTTTACCACTCATTCTATCGTAAACCTGACAGTTTTCAAATTCGATGATAAAACAAGACCATGGGTGCCAACGCTCGGCTATTCAATAGCTTGATAAAACTTTTAAGTTGAAAACGGAAAAATTCGTTCTAAAATACATCAGAGTTATTCCCTTTCTTTGGATAGATTGCTCTTTTGATAGGGCACATGTACATGTATTCCAAGTTTAAAGTGAATATTATTTATGCGGTACATATCCTTTCCTACATTTGTCTCTCACCAATGGGTGGATAATCGTAATCCTAAGTGGGATAGCAGCTGGAGTCTACATGTAAGAAGGGATGTAGTGGTAGTACTGGTGTGAGAAATACCAGGAATCGACTGTTAGGTGCTCAAGTCACCGCGATATGACTGAAATACTTTTTAAAGTGGCGTTAAACTTCAATCAATCTATACAAAATGTCAGTTATCGCACGAGAAAGCTGACGCAGACGAGGACGCAGATGCAGACGAGGACCTGGCTAAAGCATTATGGGTTTTTCCAGAAACAGCTGAGCTCAAATCGTGAAACATTTATTGCACTTACCACAGTTTGCACAAGGTTCAACGCCCCATTTCTTGTCAATGGTACAAACAATTCAACAACTTCATCATACTTATGACAGATCGCACAGTCTATATATATGTTATCATTAACTTACCAAAATTGTGGACTGAATCGCATCTATTGCACTTACTACAGTTAGTTCTATTTGCAAATAGGTATAATATATATTACATTTACTGCAACCAATACGATATGTTCCATGTTTTTTTCTCTACAGTCTTAAAAACTGTAAAACATTTTGAAAATTTACCATATCTGCTTCCGTGACTTAAATTTGAATTATCTTTTAAATTATTAAACTAACTACAGTCGGTAATATGTTTTTTTATGAAGAATATCTATTACATTTATTTCACTTACTACAGTCTGTACCATATTCATTCTCGGTGCTCTCTGTATAATTCTAGACATCTAAAATATTTATTAAACTTACCACAGTCTGCACCATGTTTATTCTCTGTGTTCGCATTAACTGAACAAAATTGTGAACATCTATCACCCCCTCTGTCTTTGCTCTTTCTAGTTCCACATCTATAGCTATGTATGATCCCGTCCTACCCACACCCGCACTGAAATAAATACATATATAGATTGAGTTAGTTGTCATGAAATAACGTATTCATTAAATAAGTCATCTATGAAAACGAGGCTCTGTCGAGTTTTTGTCTTTTCTTTTTATGCCGGGTTTATATATCTTATATTTCATGTACACGAGTTTTATATTCTATATATAATATTTTTGCGTTTAACCCATTCCAACTCACTGATGCTTTAAGTAGCCCCCAAGAAAAAACAAGATTTGGAAAACAAGGTGGAAAATGGAGAAATTGCTTGTTACAAGCAATTTCTGCATTATCCACAATGTTTTCTACCCCAAAAAATGGGGGAAAAATCCAAACTGTCATAACTTTTGAATTGTCGTCTGCAACTCCTTTCAATTTGGACTATTCTAAAATTATGCTGTGTGGGAATGGGTTAAAATACAATTTTTGAAACATATAACGCCGTTGTAAAATGACGTCTTTGTATGCAATATGACGCCAATTTCGCGGTATTGAAAGCGTTGCTTAATATTTCAGTTCACTTGCATAAAGTAATATCACCCAGTGTAAAATCAAAAATATTCAACGGGTGTAGTTCAATCCCGCATCGTAGGCCTTAATATAAGTCATAATATTTCAAGAATAGTAAAAGTTTTGAATATGTTTATATTTTGGTATGAAATGGAATTTAGGTTATAACACTTAATCATATGTTTGCAGGTTGACAGTACTTAGAAATTTAAAACTGCATTGCTTATAAGGCTTCCCGCAACTTGTTCTTACAGGAAGTAATGTACGACGGAATTCTTTGTTCTTAGGTTGACTAATTATAAGTCTTTATGAACATGAACATTGAATACAACTCCTAAACGGATAACTCGTGATCTGATATACATCAATGTCCCATATGATATACATGTAGTTATGCAGGCCTGTTTATTCTCTGTTTACTCAATTGGTAAAAAAATATTATGATTTTAAAACGTTAAATGGAATATAATTTCTAAGTTCATAATGCACTGAATTCATTGCGAAATACGTTTACACGCAGATTTTACAAAAAACGATGTAACTGAAGCGCTCATTGTATAAAATGTTCACACACTAGTCATTTCAACTCAAGCACTCTTTCGATGTTAAGTTAAATGAACAATTTTCTTACCTGCAATGTATAACTTGTGGTCCACACTCTAGGTTATCGTGGGCTCGTATTTTTTGTCGAAGCAATAATAATGAACTGCTGAATTTCGGGACTCCGTGATCAGGCCACGTTGTGTAGTGAAACTGTTTAATTAAACGACTTTCTTCTCCCTGTAACAAAGAGCAAACGAGTCAAAAACAACAACAACAAGAAAGCTTTTATATTTGCACATGCGAAAATATTTGAACGTAAATAATGTAATTTGATTAAACTAGGTAAACAAGGGTATAAGGTGTTTGGTATTTTGAAAGAGGCTTAACACATTCCCACTCAGGGACTTTTAGACGCCCCCAAGGAAAAGGCTTTGAAAAACATTGTGGAAAATGAATAAATTTTCCAAATTGTTTTCTACCCAGAAAGTTGAAAAACCCAAATTTACATAAACCTTAATCTGCAGTTCCTTTCAATTTGGCTCCATTTAAAATGTTGCCATCTGGTAATGGGTTAAGGAATATACATCCAATATTGCTCCAGCGACAACGTCTATTAAGCGACCACGTCTATTAAGCGACCACGTCCATTAAGCAACCATAATTAAAATTACTTTCTTTAAGGCAAAATCTTAAAAAAAAGGCATTTCGCTAAAGTGTAAAATCATAAATTAGTCCTATGTTGTGGAACTCATTAGAATCGTCTCAAGGAGAAGCTAGAGTTCAGTAAAAGATTATATATGTAATCGGACCAATCCTTCATATCTTTAGCCAAAAATTGTAGTAAGCGACCATTATTTTAAGCGACCATTTTTATCGTCCCATGACTGGTCGCTGATTTCAAGATTTACTATTGTAAAGTAGCAAGTGGTATAGAGTTAAGTTTCAACAAATGAGTTCACAAAAATTTAAAAAGGAAAGGGAATCAAAACTAAATCTAAATAACGAATTATTTTAAAATTAATTCAAAATATCTAGATATCTTGTACTTAACGCAAATATAAAGGCATATTCTAACTCCTTGATCTAACTACTAGTAATCGATTTCTTGATACATTTCCATGAGATAAAATTACAGAACAGTCCAAATTCAAAAATGTTGCGACGACAATTCTAGGATGATAAAGTCTCTTTAACCCTTGTATAGAAATTGTAGATATTGAAGAAATTGCTTTTGACAAGCAATTTCTTCATTTTCCGTAATGTCTTTCAAAGCTTTCACGTAATGAGGGGCGTTTAAAAGCGGCATTGTTGGTAAATGTGTTAATTAGAAATATAATCAGTTCACGATACCCGCTTTTATATTCATGTACATGTGCAGCTAGAAATTTTCACCATAAACATCAAGAATCTTCTTCTATCAATTACCTTCTCCTATCAGTTACCTTCTCCTATCGATTACCTTCTACTACCGATTACTTTCTACTATCAATTACCTTCCCCTACCGATTACCTTCTACAATTTACCTTCTCCTGTATATGTCCTTCTCCTATCAATTACCTTGTTCTATCAATTAACTTCTCCTATCAATTACCTTAGACAATTTAAAAACTCTTGTTGTAAAATCCGGTAGATCGTCTGTAGATAAACATTCCACAATAATCCCGTGATATTCTTGAGCTTCATCTACGGGCCAATAGGATTCACACTTTTTCTGAAACAGCAAGAAAAGAAAACGGATTTATATCAAAAACAAAATCGAATAACCAAACCAAGTTCTTCATGTTCATTTACACCAGAAATATTCTAGCTATTTTAACGTGAAAATGCATGTATGACATCCTCTTTGTCGAATCAAGTTTGCGTTCATGATGGCAAAAAGTCGCTAGAGATTGAACAATGGCACCCAGATTTGCTTGCACTTTTTTTGAAAGCGGATTTCAAGAGAGAAACGCTCGTTGATATTTTGTCATCCTGAATACATCCTATGCTAGAGGACAATATTGTGATATTGTGCTTATTGTTTTAGATGGTTGATAATGACTGTAGTTGAAAAAAAAGGTTCATTGCGATACTGAAATAGTTACCACATGAACAGGCAGATTCCACAAAAAGTTTAAATATTCTATAAAGAAACCAAGATAGATCAATTTATCAGAACACTACATAGTTTACAGGTCAAAACTCGATTGGTTGATTAAAAACATTTAGACCGGAAGTGAGTGTTGATCTCCGACAATAATTTCAGGCATATCTGATGGTTTGGTGACTTAAATGTCGTCGCTACAGCTTAAAAGATTGTTTTTACGACGTTTAATTCATCAACCAACGATCTGATTTTCATTTTTGGTTTTGACTATATATTATGCCAAGTTATCGCCGTTCTATATCCCACTCGAACTGTGATGACTGAGGTCAGTGTTCGTTGAGAGCGATTCATCAATTAAGAATTTTAAATACAAGTAACTATCGTAATAATTGTACCTTTCCTGTTTCTGTAGGATTTGTTAACATAATAATTGTCTTTGAGTGTTCCTGCCATACCATTCGCCATATATCTTTGAGCGTAGACTTTGTTGGTCCTGGGGAGATATAGAATGGTACAATTGGTTATTTCAAACCGTCCAATCCTTGATATCGCAAATTAGGAAAAGACGCTGCTTGAAGAATCCATTAATTGTTTTCAAAAAATAAACTTATATTTAAACTAGATTAGTTTCAGCCGTGTCTAACACTTTCCTGATATATTTCTTATTAATGTTACTGTATTAGATACGTTTTAAACGTAGCTACATATTTGCCCTTTATAAGGCTTAAGAAATAGTAAATATAAAACTGGATGAGTCTCTTGCTGACAACCAACGGTTGGGATAGACAAATCAAATTTATTTACTCGGTTAAAACACGCTAGATAATAATAAAAGACTACATACCTTGAGCTGCTATGTATGCTTTTGTCTTGTGATATCCCTGAAAAATATAATAAAGTCGTTTATTTTCTTGTGGAATACTTCACTTCTTTGTCAGAAATTTTAAGTATGCAGATCCAAAAAGAAAAAAGGTATTGCACTCGTACACCAATATCGATCAACCGACCTGACTTAATTGATCTAATCGATTACCACATAATCTTATATTTTACACTCCTTAAGTTTTTTTATGTTTGTTTGTTTGTTTGTTTGTTTGTTTTTTATAGAAATGGAGAATTGCTCGTAACAAGCATTTCCTCTTTATTGAATTGTTATCTTCCTACCCTATCTGACACTTATTTTCATTTTGAATGTACTTGAATAGTCATCGACACTGTTAAAGGGTTAACCAACAACATATCTTCTGAAATGATTGTGATTACCATTCAGCAAGCAGTTTCTGAAGAGATCATTCACAAACAAAATGGGCAGACCCATGACGAACACAAAGCAATGACAATAGCGCGCTGGAGTTAAGCTAAAAATTAAAAATTAATATTACGATTAATACTCAAGAATGTTAGACTTACTGATTATCTAATTTAGGAGAAGTCCCTATTTCTTTTTTAATGGGGTCTTATGCCACTTTTAAATGTATGTCAGTCATATCGCGGAGCATCTAGCAATTACTTTCTAATACCAGTACTACCGCTATACCCTTTCCGCGCCAAAAGCTGATCATCCCACTAGATTTAGGATCATCAACCAAAGATATTTGCCACAGCCGGGGATCGAATCCTGAACTCCACGAGTCCGACACGCTACCAACTACCCTATGGCCACGGCTTCCCAATTTCCAGACAATTGAAAAGTGATACATGCATTTTCAATTGAAGATCTACTAGCTTAAGATATGAATTTTTTTGTAGTTTGAGAAAAAAGACAAATCAAAAATAAAGAATTACGTCAATATAGTTTGCATTGATGTAATCGTCATGTTCCTCCATACACTCGCCAAGTACAACACGGGAATGGTCATCTGAAAATATAGGTTATAGGATAAGAAATATATTAATATTCAACAACCTTTTAATATCTCTAATAAGCATTAATTAAACAAAAAATCGAATTCCCTAGACTCCGGAAATATCTAACATTATGACATGCTTTGAAATATCACGGGGCTTAACTCATTTCAACACAATCCCGTATTTTGGCGCGCCAAATAAATATATAGCTATTGAAAACATTGTGAGAAAAGAAGAAACTGCTTGTAACAAGCAATTTCTTCTTTCCTCACGATGTTTTCTACCTCATTTGGTCCTGGGTTTTTTTTCAATTTTAACCATCTTTGTTTAGTCGCCTGCAATCTCTTTCGATCTGGACCGGTCTAAAATTTAGTCGTTTGGAAATGGGTTAAAAACTTCACCAAAGTGTAAATATGCTAGATAGGTACTTCATAATAATGACGAATGATGTAATATTATCATATCTAGTGGAAGTAATTTCTTGTAAATAACCGGGAACAGACATTTAAATTTATACCTTTGGGCCGCATGATATTGAAATCATCTTATTGAGATTTATTCCAGACCGGATGCGCTGTTTAACTCTTAACAGTTCTTCTTCATTTTAGACTTGTCCAAATTCAAAGGAATAGCAGATGCAATCAAAAGGTTAGTACAATTCAAAATGTAGCCATCCTATATGATAGAAAATATTGAGGAAAAGGAAGAAATTGCAATTTCTTCTTTTTCCACAATGTTTTTCTCAAGTATTGTATCACGGGGCTGTAAAAATCAGGGATTAAACTTACAAGCCACAATATTTCCATATCTGTTTTTCGTTTTATTTTCTCCCTTCCTGGCTGCATCACAACAGGCTGTTATACCAGCGGGTATCAACTAAAGAAAAGAAAATAAAACGTTATAAATTTCTCAAATGTATCACAAATCATACGTTTTTGTTGTCAATTTTTAGCTGAAACATATTTAAAGATCACTGCTGTAGTAAATATTGTTCCTACAAATTTTGAACTATTTATCATTGTCTCTAAACCTTTACAAGGTCCGACTCGAAAGAAGTTGCGAACGGCAATGTTAGTAAGTGCAATTCTTAAAGTCGTTGTCTTTTGAGTTAAAAACAAAAAAAAACAATTTGTGGATTGTAATGAGTAATTACTTCATTTTCAAAAATGTTTTCCCAAAAATTTTCATTGTCGCTTTTTTGACATCCCTCAAGTAATATCACTTAAGGGAAAACTTAGTGTAAAATGAAGAAACTGCTTACATAAGCATTTTTTTTCATTTTACACTATGTGTCCGACCAAGACAGTTGAAAAATCTAAAATTTCAATAACTTTAAATTGTCGTCTGCAACTGCTTTCAATTTGGACGCGTCTAAACTTTTGCTGTCTGATAATGGGTTAATGGTACAAGAGACTTCCGTACCTTGTATTCTCGTCTGAAGCCCTCACAGTCATTACATTTGTTGCTCTTCACATAGTCCCAAAGATCTTCTACTTTCACTGGAGGCACTTCAAAACCTATATTGCCATAAATAGGGTCACTTTCACAATCTGATACTTGAGTAATAGTCTCTAACAGCGGATCGCGTTCAAAATGTTCTGCAATAGAAACAATATGGCACGTATTTTTGAGAATTAATTTGGTTCACAGAGAAAGTATATATGTTATGCCAAAGAAAAAAACACACTATTTCTGGCCACATAAATTCAGGAACGGCACACACATAGAACAGAGTAAATTTATTTCAATCCTAGCTTGTGTAAAGTACAAACTTTATTAGAACAAGAAGGCCAAGAGGGTCCTAGATGGCTCAAATGAATTTGTTTTCTCAAGCAAACTAATCAAGTCAAATTTGACAACAGTACAGATATTTTCTAAAAGTAAAATGTATATAAAGGCAAACGGTTGTGATTGGATAAAAAGAAACATGATATTGCCAATAAGGCCCCATATTTCTCCCATGAGATTATATTTAGATCCCATTTCCTGTGCTATTTGACAGAAGTTCCCTATATTCATTAAAGACCTTTCTCGTGACAATACAAACATCTTACGCAAACGTGAGAAAGATTGAGCCAAAATTATCTCCTCTAGAGCGGTCAAAAGGAAATTATCCAGCAAAAACTTTTACCTCTAGAGTAGCAACAAGGACGTTTTCAAAAAGTCCCTTCTCCCTCGATATTGGTCAGATGTTCATCATATTAAAAAGTAAATATTTCTTATCACTATAAAAAAAATTCCATCAATTTTGAGAAAAATTGGGCAAACATTTTGACCTGTAGAATGGTAACACTGAATTGTTGATGACGTACGACGGACGATAGACGAGGAATTTTCAAGTATTAAAAAAGCTCACCATGAGCACGTGCTGCTCAGATGAGCTAATAGAAAGAAAATACAACCAAACCAATTGAAGAAATTTTTCGGTTCATAAGATAACAGGTTAAACTTCATAGAATAGAAAAATAACTCACCATTTTCAATTTCCAGTAATTAATGATAGCAAGAAAATGAAAAAAAATGATATTTAGTAAAATACAAAAAGTAAACTGATCGCTTGTCACGCCCGCTGAGATCCATAGGGAATATTACAACAGTGTCTTTTTCTATGCGTTGTTATCGTGTTCGAGAATCGTGTGTAGGTATTTTTTATTGGATGAGACCTTCGGTCTCATCCAATAAAAATACCTACACACGATTCGAGAACACGATAACAACAAATAGAAAAACACATTGTTGTAATATTCCTTTTATTATATACCTTTTAGGACATGACATTAAGAAAATTCTTTTAAATGATTAAGAAATAATCAACTTTCAAAAAAAAAAACCCGAACGTCAATACACAAAAAAGTAGTCCGTGTTTAAGGGTACTCGACGAATACGTTTTTTTTGGTACACGCCGAATATTGATTTTTTTCTGTCAAGTTGTATTAGATAGCCAGATTTTAATCCATATGTTTTATAGGTATATAATAAAATAGGAAGTTTCACTTACATATTTAACGGCGTTATTTTGCCAAATTGATGGCCGGTAATATTTAACAAAAGTTAAAATGGTTGATTTATGACCTAAATGTCGCAACTACAGCTTTGATAAGCTGATGTTACGACTTTTAAGTCAACAAACCGACAAAAATACACGTGTCTTATTTCAAAGAGCACTTCCGGGCTAAAAGAATGATTTGACTGGTCAATTTATTCTTTGCTAGACAGCAGCGATCCATCAATTGCTCAGTAAAGCTTGTATTTAATCAACTAATGAAAGTTTGATTTTCCTATTGACATACATGGAACGCCTTGATTTATTATTTAAAACTCTAAACCAATAAGTTTATACTGTCTTGCTTATCTTAAATCGATTGCGACAAAAGCTTTATGTTGCAAGGTAGCTCTCGACCACTCGCGATCCAGATGTTTTCATGTCCTTGAAAGAGAAGCGGTGGTTTAAGCCCACAGCAACCCAATTTTACAGCTAGGTAAACCAATTAAGGATGTGCTGATTGTTATTCTAATTGATTCTTCAGCTAGTCTTATTGTATTTTTCTCTTGATTTTATTTCCATAGGGTCATATAAGATTTCAAGTCTGTTTTATTTGGTTAATTGATTTCCAATAAGACCGTAAAAGTAAAAGAGCTGGAGCCTCGTCAAAGGTGTATGAGAGGCCAATATTGTGGGACAATATTTCTCTTCTTAATTATTTCTATAAGCAACACTGGCTTAAACGTCAACCTCATGGTGTTGACTAAGATCAGACAGCACATATGTACATATTTACAGGCTGATCATAGTCTTTACCTCCTACAAAGCAGAAAAACTCCGGGTTCAGTATAACAGGGTGAAGAACATACCTATTGGTGTTGATGGCGGGGTTAAATCAGGTTCAGGTATAATCGTTGGACCAAAGTTCGGCATTTCTGCCTTCTCTCTTTCAGATTGGATGTGCTTTTTCCTGCAAAACCATTCAAATTTGTTTGAGGGTACATGCAATTTCATTCTGATATAAAGCTCAATACTAAGGAGTACATCATTTGTAAATGATTACGTAAGCAGAATAGTTCAAACTTAATTACTGACTGCAAATCAATAAGAATTTTGTGTTTATCATATGTTTCAGCAGTACTATGTTGTTCAAGACCATTTTACTTGACTTTGCTGTAAACAAACTTTGATGCCAGGCTATTTCAGTCGCTGGGTCAGTGTTCTGTCCAATCTAAGGTCGTGAGTTCGATCCCGACTTGGCTAACATTCTACATTGACCATTGCGACATGCGTCATATGTCTCTCGCCAAAGAGCGAATGATATGTAGTGCGCCTTGTTTGGATGAGTAGCTGGTGACTCGGATCGAATGCCGTGGTGGAACCTGTGTGAGAAATGACAGGAGGCCATGGTTAGATGCATCAGCCACGGAGACATAACTGAAATACTATTGTAGGTGGCGTTAAATCCCATTCCATCAATCAGATGAACTTTGACATACCTCCATACAACAAGAAGTAGGGCGACGACCAGAATGAGAACAATAAATACAATCAATACACAGATGATGACAGGCACGTGGTTTGTGGGCGGCACTGCTGTGATGGCTGGACGAGCTGCAAAGAAACCAATATTCATTGACTACATATAAATAATCTAAGTTTAGTTTCGTCTGGTAAAATTCTAGTGTTTTGATTGGATAATGTTTTACATACTTCCATCAACACAATTTTGAGCACGCAAATATTTTGTATGCTTGTCCAAAAAGAAGATTCATAAAATTTTTATTCAAAACTGGTCAAATATTTGCTTTTTTGCTCGATGACATTAAATTATAAGGAATGAGGAAAATAGTGGTGTTTTCTTTTTCAGGTATAAACCTAAAATCTAATTTGTTATTAAGTTTTTAGGTTCATACCTCTATGAAAACAAAACATTTTCTCTTTATTTAATAGAGTAATCTTACAAGGCTTGTTAAAGGTCACAGGAACTGTCCGGTGAGATATTCTGACATGTGAGAATGGGATTATTTGATTTTTTACTGTGAGAGTATAATAAAGGCAAGTAGTGAAAATGACACATCATTAATTTCCAACGTTTAAATTCGCAAGAAATGGAAAAAAATTAAAAAGAAAATGAAAGCGAATGTTAATGTTTTACTTAAAAACTTAGAGATGTTTGGAAAACCTCGATTCTTACCGACAGTCCCATGAACGGCTTTTGAAATCGACTTTCGAAGACCCTGTAATATAGAAATTAATTTGATCAATTAATCAGCTGATGTAGAATTTCGAAAAGAAATGAAAAAAATGGTAACGCTGATAATATTAGAAAGTATTAGAAATACTTTTTTATCTAAATGATTTAATAACAATATGTACATTTAACCCATTAATACGAGAACAAAAATGTCGCAGACGACAAATTCAAGACAAATTCAAGTTGATTGAATTTTAAAATATTTTCCATTTGGGACAGAAAACTTTGTGGAAATGATGCTTTCCAAAGCCCCTTTCTTTAGGGGCGTCAATAAGAGGGGCTGTGAGGAAATGGGTTAATAGAGGGAAATAATGATAAATCTCTAATATACATTTCTTTTTCTTTTAGTACACTTATGATCTAGAATAATCAACTATATTTTAGCAATTGTCTTTCTAACCTCTATTGTCAACGTATTGCGCATAGGTCAAAGGTTTGTTTAAAGAGCTTATCCTCAGTAACAATTCAGCAAGTTAACCCATTCCTACTCAGTGGCGCTTTTAGACGCCCCAAGGAAAAAGCTTTGGAAACATTGTTGTAAATGAAGAAATTGCTTGTGACAAGCAATTTCTTCTTTTTCCACGATGTTTTCTACCAAGAAAGTTGAAAAAATCCAAAATTTCACAAACTTTAAATTGTCGTCTGCATTTTTTTCACAATTTGGGCCAGTCTAAAATTATGCCGTCTGGTATTGGGTTAATTTAATCTGTTCTTACCCCATCCGTCTTTGTGTAAGCACCAAACCAGATGTTGTATTTAACATTCGGATGTAAAGGTGCATTTATGTATCCACCATATGTTTGATTATCTCCGACAACAAATTTTCCATTGACATCATTCTCAACCAACTGGGCAGCTACATACACCGGCAAACCTTCCTTTCTCGCTGTAAAGTAGTCGGCACTTGTGTCGGATACACTTTCTGGCACACTCCGACGGCGGCGATCATTTAATTGCTCGACTATGACACGATAAAAACTGGAACAGAAAAATCAGCGACTATACCACTACATGTTACAGGATTTTAAATCCGTTGGCTTCAATAAATTGCAGTACCAATACTTTGAATCAACGGATTAACAGTGCTCAATAGATGAATTACGGAAGAGAAGACTGAGAATAACTTGATTCGATTTGTTCTGAATGTAATGAACTTAAGGACAAAGATGTGCTACTTTTCCGGATACAGCCGGAACCCTTGTTGCATTTATATTATTACACAGTCTGCGATTAGTACTCAGTCAACTTGTGTCGGCTTTCCCACGTCCCACAGAGTGACTCGAATATGTCAATGAGAAAATGTCATTAGTGTTCGATCCAAGACCAAATCCGAATAATTGTAACAGATTCACTCATAAAAAGACATGAAATCTAGCCGTAATTACATTGAACGTAATTGAGGGACAAACAGTAGCTCGGTTTCATGACCATTTCTATCACAAGTCAGGTACCTTTACATATAGGCCATTGAGATAGTGGAAATTTTGAAGAAAAGAATAAAAAGGGAACCTAAAGCTATTAGATGATGTAAATCACTAATGCAGTGAGTACCTGACAGTATCCTTATTTTCTTCTGGTAATGTTAATTCAAGTGTAACAGTAGAATCCGACCGTCCAAGGATCGTTGGTGAGGGTGGCTCGACTGGATCTAAAATCATGAATAACCAATATTTGTTATCAATCCAAAGTTTAGTGCTTAAAGTCTCTGTTTTATTATCACGAAATTAATTCAATGTTTCTTCGAATTAGTAAATCATCGGCAAGTCAACCTAGGGTAAAAGAATCAAAAGTTGACAGTAATACTCAAACTCAGTCAATAATAGCACCGTAAAAGAAAAAAACAGTGCTCAATGAACAGTCTTGATAAAGACCCTATCCTCGATATATTTCATGCAACATAATATAATTCTATACATTCCAGAGTGAATATTTCCTGGATTTTAAACTTGTTTTGTCTCTTTAAACTTTGTTACCTATAGCTTCTGTCCAAACAAATATAGTTTCCAGATCTCCAGAGCCATGTGCCGTACTGGCGTTTATGCTGCATCGATATTGACTGGATGGAATCAGGCCTGTGTAATTAAACATATACATAGTGGCTGGTAGACGGATCACCTCCTCGGGCTGTGTGATCAAAGAGTCGACTGCAGAACAACTAATCTGGAAAAAGCAAGACGACAACGTCATAAGAATAGTCTAGTCCTTTCATCGTTTAACCCATTCCCTCACAAAGACGCTTTTTGACGCCCCTAAAGAAAAATGTTTTCTACGCTAAAAATCTAAAATTCCACCCAATAAAATTTGTCGTCTGAAACATCTTTGATTTTGGAGCAGTCATTTTGTCATGTGGTAATGATTTATGAATATCGAACAATGAGATTTATCAAACGTGCTATCAGACGATAAAGTATTTATAGGAGATATTCTAACATTTAAACTGATATACAAATGTTGGATGATGATCTAAACGTTTCAGAAATACAAACAATCTTATAGCTCGTTCTTAATCCATTAATATTAAGTACAGCATTATTCTTTCTTTATTCATTTATTTCCTGTTTTATCTATGTTGTCATAGTTTTCTACTTAAGATATAGCGAAGAACATACTAAGCAGTGTAAAGAAATGAACACCAGGGCAGATACTATATATCGATGGGTCAGCGCGAAAGATTGTAACTGCCTTTATGTTTATAAGCAGTTATAACTGTTTCACACTGACCCATCGATATCTTGTCAGTAGTGGTTTTGGGGGAAGGTTATTAGTTAAAGTCGCTTTACGTGATAGAAAAGGAGTTCTCCGTTGGCCTTGTGTGGAGGTTGCCATTTAAACATGATTGAGGTCTGTGTCCTTGAAATGTTTCGGAATCTCGATACAACACCTGGAGCTGAAATATACAGGATAAGCATACACTAAACATAAGATCTAGATGAAAGGTGAGTATAAGATCGTTTATGCAACTAATGGCAATAAACCTGTATAAAGCGACCACCCAAGGAACGACCACAATGTCGCTCAAAAGGATGGTCACGTCAAACTCATTTTCCCGAAATATGTGAATGTTTTATTCGATTTCATTATATTCATTACCACAGAATTGTCATTAAATCCTATGTTGTTGGAACTCAATAGAATCGTTTCACTGAGACGATTCTCGTGAGTTCCAAGAACATTGGATTTATGTGTTTTATTACTTTTTCAGCAAATACGACTGCATTATGTGGGCTTTTGATTTTGAAAAGGAGATTTCAATTGTGGTCGCTATATTGAAGTTGTTGCTCGCTCGAGCAGGATCTCTAGTTGATTTTTTATCTCTTGAGGAGGATATAAATCCTGTCTTTTATACTATTTACTTAGCAAACGTTTCTTTTGAGGACTAATTAAATACTAACGAATTTTGACTAGGATAAAAAAAAAAACAGCCAATTTTAATCCTAATAAAGTTATTTTCGGCGTTACACCATTCAAACGGGAAAATGACGTCATCTCACCATCAGTGCATGGCAATTAGGCAACGGATTATTTTCCGTCGAGTACGATTTTGTCAATCTGCGATGATTTAGCTGACAAGGAATACCGGGGGCATCTAATAATTGCTGTTCTTGGTGACATTAAACAGATCCAGAAAAAATCCTTTGCCGAAAAGTGATCGATTGATATGCTCTTTTTTTTCAATGTTTTAGCAGTCTTTATAATTTTGGAAGGTTGAAATAATACACGTAAATGTCAGCGTATTAGAACAAGAATGTAGCACAATATATTCAAATAACCACATAATCTGAACTTACTTCCTTCAGACGTAGAGGCCGTTAAGGTGGCACTGTAATCCCCAGACCCTGCTGCGTTCACAGCTTGAATCTGAAAAGAAAATAACTTTAAAGTCAAAAATTTTCTTACCAAACCCTTGCAGCTTTTAATGTACAACTGTATGTAGAGGTTAGACAATGGAAACTTTTTAACTATGAGTCATTCATATGAAGGTTAATTTAAACTTCGTGCTGTTATCTAAAAAGCAATTCGAAACTAAAAAAACACTTTGACAATAAAAATGTTTAGAAAAATGTGTAGATATCTTTTATATGACCGATAGACGGCATTATCAACTTAATACACTTAACAGTAAAAGTATTTTCATTAAATTGCTTGAAAATCCTGGGCAGTAAGAGAAATGTAACCTCTTATGCCACTTGAAGGATTGCGTCAATCAAAGCATCAATCGATCTATCAAATCATTCATTTATACCGGAATTGAATTTTGATCTCCAACACAAACCGACATTTATAGTTTTATTGGTTTGGTGACCTTACCGTAGTAACTACAGCTTATTCAAGCTGTAGTTACTACGGTTAGGTCGCCAACCAATCATTTTTCTTTTTTTCTACATGTAACTGACCATTAATTTTGCACAATAACGCCGTTTGTTTCGTTTGAATGAATCGCAAAAACTTTAAGACAATATACCAATAAGACAACAAAAACTCAAACCGAACTACTACTGCATCTCGTAGTAAACTCAGATTTTACTTATCTCAATACACTTACACTAATAGATGTACTGTACTAACGCTCACACTAATTGTAGGGATAAAGAGAATACATTTTGTTTCATTGGTACGGGATGTTTGAAACGAAAATCCTACTCAGACCGTGTGAAGCCATAAATGTACTAAGCAAGGCATATATTAATTTTGTCAAATTAGCAATTTTTTACAAATTCATACCTTTTTTATATACAACAAAACGAAATTAGTTCGATACTTGAACAATTTTTCATGGAATTAAAGGTTTTTTTTAGTCAATCAAAATGCATGGATTTTGATAGACAAAAGTAGCATTGAATTATGTTGAAATAATGTATATTTCTGTATATTTCGAACTGTAACCTAGAATATCGAGAAAGGCTGTACTAGGCGTCTGTATAGAAAATAGATACTTAGTGCAGCCTTGTGCAAAAACCGCGATATGACGAGTCTGTGCGTGAACTTCCAAAAATTTATATGTGCACGAATAGCTGTCTTGGCAGCCGTACAGTGAGTTAACCCATTTCAACACAATCCCTCCTTTTAAAGCCCCCCAAGAAAAAAAAAGGAAAACATTGTTGAAATTGAAGAAATTGCTTGTATCAAGCAACTTCTTCATTATCCACAATGTTTTCTATCCAAAAAGACGAAAAAATTTAAAATATTCTCTGATCGTCCGAGAAACTCTGAGGCAGTAGCTACATACACAGCGTATAGTGAAGACTCAGATCAGATTGATTAGGCAGATGTACAGGTTGGTTGGAATCTTTATTTGGCGTACATGTGAAAATATTGGACGTTCACGCCCAGGCGCATTCATATTAATATTGAACATCATGAATAACGACAAAAATTACAAGACAACGAAATACACAGAATCACAATAGGTACAAATAACAACAAGAAATTTCGTCGATAATCATCTTCAATTATATACATTTTTCATTCCGGAAATCACCATTTTCTACAGAATGTAACAGTACTCTCTAATACACACTAATATCTTAGAAAAAAGAAAGATTCACCAAATGTCATCGCAGAAACTTATTTCAAACAGAATTAAATAAAGGGGTAGAAAGATAATCCTGCGTCGAATAAATCTGTTTGATGCCAAAAATTATAGACCATGGTCATACTCCACCGGGTCGTTACTTTTCACTTTCCGGGTAGTCTCTAAATGCATTAGGGTTACATAAGCACAGCAAAGATTGTTTCCTTTTGCACACCGTTTTTAATTGAAAACAAACTAATAAGTTTGTTTAACCCATTCCCATACAATGTCCCTCGATAAAAAAATGGGAAAACAGTGTTTGAAATGAAGAAATTGCTTGCAACACAATGCTTTCTACCCAAAAGTCGAACAAATCTAAAGTTTGAAATGTCGTATACAACTTCTTTGATTTCGGACCAGTCTAAAATTTATCATCTGGTAAAAGGTTAACTATACTCTCTACAGATCTATTTTTTTCGGATACGTGTCCAGTTGCTAAATCTCATTTGCATATGAGTCATTAAACTATAGTTGTGCTTCGTATAGTTTTTCACACACGGTGGAATAAGACTGACTCTAATAATGTAGATAAGAAACTAAAGACAACAAAAGAAATGGAAATGTAAAAATATTCTATACAAAGAGAAGATTGATAGGAAGGAAGAGAATATTCTCTAGCAGAAAAGAGATATCGTCATTGGGCTAACACAACAATTATCAATATAAACCTCTCGGAAACTCGTCAACAACCGTTTGGCCGTTGACTTAGAGAGACAATTAGGAGGAAAATATTACTTTACAGTTATCTCTCTTAGTCTTACTATATTTGACGATATATTTGCATTAAGGCATCTTCACTCATCTATTTTTATCTAATTCCTATCCTCTCTTCATAATTTTATGAACTATAATTCAATACACAAATTTAAATCGTATCAAAATATATGCCCTTTCTTGGTAAATCTATTTTGTTAATATTTTGCTATTCTAGCAAATATACTTATGTCTGTATAGAAAATATCACACAACAAAAGTACTACATATATTAAATCCAACCCTTCTATAGAAAAATACCTTTTCGAGCGCCCGCTTCAGAGCAACCTAGTAAACAGATTAAATTAAAAGATGATATAAAAAAGACATAACAGGTTATCGTAAATAAAGCAACGCATTAGTCGTTAGTTGCTTCATAAAAAGGCCAAAAAAAATAAAATAAGAAGACTCTCTACTCACTTTAGGTTAACCCATTCCCACACAGAGAAATTTTAGACCTGTCCAAATTGAAAAAAGTTGCAGACGAAAATTTCAAGTTGATGGAATTTTAAATTGTTTTGGCTTTTTTTGGCAGAATAATTGTGGATAATTAAGAAATTGCTTGATACAAGCAATTTCTTCATTTTCCACAATGTTTTCCGAAGCTTTTTTTCTTGATGGGCGTAATTGGGAGGGATTGTGTAGGAATGAGTTAAACTACAGCTGCTACATTAGGAACAAAAGCGCTTTGAATAGTCAAATGTCAAGAAAACAGAAAATGTGTTTTCTAAAATATTTTTTTATTTCTCTGACTTATCCAAAACACGTCAAAAACTACAGGCGTCAAAAAACTACAGGCGTTAAATATTAGTGAGAAATCTTTTGGATTTATGTAAACATGCAGGTCTGTTTAACTCGATTAGAAGATAAATAATAACAACAACGACAAAAAACTCTATGAGCATTTGTAAAAAATATTTGGTATTGTAATTACGAAGTTATCACTTAGTTAGGGTGATTTCTTATCTAAAGTCATTCTTTCTTGTTTGAACTAAATTCTTTTTTATCTTTTTTTGTGTGTGTTCTGTCAGATGAATCCAATTAGAAATAAAACTTGTTTTTCTTTGTTTGGATCTAATACCTTTATATAAACATACTAATATTTACTTTAAGGTTACTTTTTGTGATACTGTACACGTTACGAGTAATGATAAGTCAAAATACTTTATTCCATCACCACAAACCAAAATTTCAGACTAGTTCAAATTGAAAGAGGTTTCAAACTCAGTGTGTTCTACAATTGACAAATAAGTGCCAAATAGAGTAGAAGACATTGTGAGAAAGGACAAATTGCTTGTCATAAACAGCTCCTTCTTTTCCAACAATGTTTTCCAGCACTATATTTCTTAGTGCGTAAAAATGAGAATTTGTTCGATAAAGGGTTAAATATTTGACTAGAGTAGCAGTGTAAAATCCTTTGTTCCTCTTCTTTAAAAAGATAATATCATTTTCTGACCATACTATCCTGATATCGTCGCTGGGCGTTCAAAACGTCGTAACTACAGCTTGAATAAAGCTGTAGTTAGGCATTTTCACTCGCCAAATGACGATATAAATAGGTTTAAGTATATATCCTACTGTTATCTAGTCTCAAAAATATATGAAAAAGAAAATATGGGAGCTTTTCTTTTAAAATGAAAATAAATAATGCAGTACACTATCCATTTACACACCTGTATATGATAACTAGTATGTGGCTCCAACCCCTCTAATGTATATTCAACAACTTTCTCACTCGACTTCCACTCTTCTCCTTTCTTCGTCACAAGCTCCTTGACAAACCCCTTCCAGTATATAATAGTGTATATAGTCATGTTCTCTACTAAATCTCGAGGTCGTTCCCAACTGAAGGTCAAGGACGTGCTGGTTCTCCGCAGTAACTTTAGGTGTTTGGGCGCTGATGGTGCTATAATGAAAAAATACATTTCTACACTGCCCGTGATACATCATCGGCTTTAAAGTTTGGGGGGTCATTTTTCTTTTGTGTTTCTTCCAATTTAGTCAAGTCTAGTTAGATGGATTAACTTGTGAAATCATTTTTTGTCTGTTTGTTTGTTTGTTTTGTTGTTTGTTTATAAACACGTAAGCCGTTGTCTGCGCATGTCATATTCTACGAAAATTGACCTGTCTTCGGGACCGCATCATTTATCCAGATTGGGATAAATATTACTACGTCGTATGCATAACTCAATATCATATCGCCAAAAAGTAGCAAGTGGAGCAATTGCAATAAAAACTACATTTTGGCGAAATCAAACTTAATTGTCGCCCCAAATTAGAAAAATAAATATTCTAAATTGCAAAAGTAGTTATGCCTTACCTGTGCTCCAAGAAGAGGAATCAAGAATTTGAAACGAGCATTTCATGGGCGCTGACATTTTGAATGTAGTTCGACGGAATCAGCCGAGTTGTCACACATGACACTACCCAGAATGCTCAAATTAGATATGCCAGTATTTGAAAAATGCCACCTATCGGATGATAACGACAGGTAAGCAGGAGAAAGACCTTAAAATTTGCAGTCAAAAATGAAGGCAGATACATGCTACATTGTCGCAATTCCTACCCATATTATCATCATTTCTTTTTTGTTCTGTTCCGTTTGAAAGGATTCTTATTCCATATTGCCTTGACAATAGGGAACATTATGTTACGATAGTGATACAACATCTTGTATTTGCTTCGAATATCGAATGGAATATCACAATTTTCTCCGTAGCGAGAACCAAATAAAATATGTTGTACCTCTATTGTAACTTAGTATAGTAATTGAATATTCCATTAATATATACCTACATTTTTGATACATACGAAAACTACGAAACTAGAAACGATACTTTTTTAAATATAAACGAAAAATTGATACAAATCAGTATTTCCCTTAATCTTAACAATTTCGTTTACTTTTATTCGTACTAAAACGTCGTTTACAGAATGAAAAGGACATCATCTTAAGACTACTTTATACGGAACCGTATTTGATACCACCAGACACGGATTTGTTACTGGCGTGTCAAATTTTGCCTGTGTTGAGTGTATATATTATACTAGAAATACTCAGTATATGATAATAAATCTAGGTATTTAAGAGATGAATAGAATATTTTTTGTTTTCATGGAGGTACGAACCGAAAATCCTAATCACACTGTATGAATACGCGAAGCGGATTCATACATTGTGTGATTAGGTTTTTCGGTTCATACCTCCATGAAAACAAAAAATATTCTCTTCATTTCTTATAATTTAAATAGCATCGAGCGAAAAACCAAAAGCTTTTCAAATTTTAATACCTTTTGTATGGGACTAGTTTGTGCGGAAGCATACAAAATCGCTTCGTGCTCAAAATTCTGTTCATGGAGTTATGAATAAAGTTTTTCGACCAATCAGAACGCTCGTTTTTGATAGACGAAGTTAAAAAATTAAATTATATAATAATGAATATATATAAACGCTTTATGTCATACCGTTTGTGGGTGTTACAACACACATCTGCTGTGAGGTCGGGCTATAGAAGTTTCTGTTGTTCTCAAAGCGGATGGACACACAATATCGGGTACCAGGGTCGAGCTTCGAGATCTGAAACTGTTTCTCCGCGCTAGCTGCCACATGCGTCACTAGAACCTCAGGTTCGCCATTTGACAACAGAAGTTGATACTTTCGAATGCTTTCACAGTGCCATGTGCTCTTAGGTGGATCCTACAATTATAGTTAAGTTGTTTCAGAAATATTATTTGACGGAATGGTGGCCACACCAATTGGCGTCCGACAGAATGTTCGCAAAATAAATCAAATGACATTGTTTTGCAACAGTTGTTGTCACTTATATGTTACAAAAGAAATGATTATTTGCGACCATAATGTCTTAACTTAAATAAGCCAACAGTATTGCTTCACATAAGTGTCGACCAATGTCAGGGTTCAAAGTTCACTTCCGGTCTTACTGTATGATTTGATTAGTTGATTTTTTTTTGTTTGACCACTCGATCCGTCATTTCTTTCTGCACAATTCTGAAAGCTCCTGCGTTGCTGTGTTGGACTATAATGACATGTTAATGCTCTATATTTGATCAGGCTTTTATCACTTTTTAGAAACAGGTCACACTTTCGATTTGTTTAAAATGAAAAAAGTACAGAATGACCTTTCACCACATATTAAATACAGATTTTCATTATCCACATCCAATACAATTCCGCTATTTTACGCCTCCAAAGAAAAAAGCTTTGGAAAAAATGTAGACAATAATGTTGTCTACCGAAGATATTTGTCAACTTAAAACATCAACCGCAACTTCTTTCAAATTCAACAAGTCTTAAATTGTGTCATGCTGTATAAATTACCTTACAGAATTGCTATAAATTCAAAGGACTGAAAGCACTGATAGAACTTGTTGAAAAACTAATATTTTACTTTTAGAGATCAATTTCACAAACAACTCTGTCAGGAGAAGTACAAGCTGAAGGTGTAGATCAAGATCAGACTGCACTTATGTGCAGGCTGATCTTGGTCTATACCTACTGCCAAAACCGGAATATTCCGGGTTCAGCATGACAAGGGTTAAATTGTGTCATCTGGTAATCGGATAAGATCACACATCTCAAACTTAAATTATATTAATAAATAAGACGTAAAGAAAAGAGTTTATCCTTATCATTGGTTAGAAGAAGATGATGAAAACATGTATCACTCACCTGCCAATGTACTGTCAACCTTGCTTTGGGGGTAGTGTCGTTATACATCAGTTCATTCGTTATAGTAGTTAAAATCGGACTATCAGAGGGCTCTGAAATATTCAATTTCTAATATTCAATTGTATACGCTCAGTAGGTTTTTATAGAATAATCATTTTGATCTTCATGTTTTTGTAAAGAAAACCTAGGGACCACGTGTTTCAAATCTCTGTCTGTATGTTCCTCACGTCTAGTTTTGATTGAGGATATATGACTGAGTGATTGGGGTTTAACGCCACTTTTAGCAGTATTTCACTCAAAGCGTGGAGCACCTAATAATGGATTCCTGGTATTTCTCACACCAGTACTACCACTACATCTTTTCCTAGCCTTCAGCTGCTATCCAATTTAGGTTTACGATTTTCCACCCATTTGTGAGGGACAAATGTCGGAAAGAATAAGTGCCGCCGCCGTGGATCGAACAGATTATTACTTTAGTTAACGATTCATTTTAAAAGACTATAAACGAGGTTTTTCATTTTTAAAATAATAAGTAAAGTTAGAAAAATAAAAAAAATGACATAATTATAATAGTGGTGGAAAATTTGAAAGTTAGTTAAACTATAACTTAAATACTATGACGTCATCATAAAAGAGATAATCCTACGGCGGGTGTCAATCAAAGAATCAATCGACCAATCAATTCCTTCCTTTAGAATAGAAGTGAACTTTAAACTCCGAAAACGGCCGACAATTATTTTCAACATTTGGTCAGCCTATACAAGCTGTAGCTACGACGTTTAGGTCGCCAAACAACCTTTCTTTTTAGAGTTTTTGAAACCCTTTACATCACAGTCCCGGGATTTACGTCCCTTTGATTTTATACTTGAAAAAATATTGTGGAAAAGAAGAAATTGCTTCTAACAAGCAATTTCTCCTTTTTCCACAATATTTTCTACAACATATGATGGTTTGTTATCAAATTGCACCCACTCTTCACTAGCCTCTACATCCTCTTTCAATTTGAACTGTTCTAAAATTTCTAAAAACGGGAAAGTTTTAAATAAACCTGTAGTGATATATAAATAAAATACATTACCGTCACATTTCGTTTTGACGTATATAGTCGGACCGGGTGGACCGTCTCGTGTATCTCCTTGACGTCTGGCCGTAACGTAGATTCTATACTCTGTATTGGGTTTCAGATCTGTTATCTTATAACTGCATATACCCGGGGACCGGCAGTTTAGATCTGGGACTGTGTTTACTAATCTGAAAAGTCATCAAATTCTTTGTTTTACATGTAATTTCTACGTGTTCTTAACTCTGTCATTTTTTTATTACTTCTAACCAAAAACATACAATAGACTGGTACGAATTCTTGTTTTTCTGTGTGTGTGTGTGTTTTGTTGTTGTTATTGTTGTTGTTGTTAGATATGGTAGATATATTATGGATAAAGAATGTTCCTTATTGCTATATTTCTAAAAGATTTAACAGACATGTCGGATAATGTCGTAGATCAAAGTTTTATTGGTCATTTTTTACACGAAGGAAAACGACGAGTTGTGTTTTTGTCTAAAGATATATTTCGAAAGACATACAGAGACCTTTTCATCACTCTGGTCGTTAATTCATTACATCATCAACAAACCACACCTTTAAGTAAAAAATAATCTTACTTTAAAAATGAAATAAAAGTTATGTTTTTACCTTAATTGATCGTAATTTGATTCCACCCACACCCCATACCAAGCAATGGGTGGGTCCCCAACATCTCCTCGCTTCATGTCCCAAGGAAGCCATTCCAGAGGAACAGATGTACCTGTAACCATGTGTTTAAAGGTACGGGGTTGTTGAACCAGTCTGGGTCGTTCTGAAAGATAAAATTATTTTAGGCTGTGAACATTTATATTCAAAATCGATTCACCGTGGGGTGCCGAGGGTTCATTCCAGACTATCCCTGTGGCCTGCTGTAGAAATCGCCTAACATCATAGACGAACCACTGCTTTCCTCGTAACTCCTGGATTGTATCAGGTCGGTTGTTTGTATTCCAAAAAAGATATTTTTATCTATATGTAAATTAGCTTTTGAATGAAAAGCACTAACTTGTGTGCGAGACCCCTCGTGGTTAAACGGGTATAAAAATGAACCACTGCAGGCTTGCCCTTGTCATATTTGCCATTTCATATGATGGAACAACGTGATAACTGACATTTTGTAAAATCTTCATTTATCATTTTTGTTTCATTTATCATCTATAATCTTATATGTCTTGTGGTTGTCTTTGTATTGCTCTGTATCTTTTGTTATTCTATTCTTAAATTTCTTGTGCGCTAAAAGACCACAGCTGTCGTGAAACTCAATCAACCAATCATTTAACATCGAGTTGGAAACAAGGTCTCGATTCTGCTTCCTGATTCTTCAGGTGCTCTACCTATCCATCATTGCAAAAATAATTCATCTGCAGTAGTCGAAAGTAAACATCGGATATCTTAAAAAACATGAAATCAGCAGCCCTGTATAGACTTCACACCCAGCTCATGGAAATGAAAATTTATCCAAAACAATGCTTCGAAAAAAAAATATGACTCAACGGTACCCAAATTATATACTTGAACATGAAAAATCCAAAATATAGTCTTAATTGTTATCTATATTTCATAGAGGCATGTAAGATAAGACGAATGTCTGTTTAGTTAACCCATTGTCACTCAGGGATGCTTTCTGACGTCCTAAAGAAAAAGATTATTGAAAAAAAACGTGTGTGAAAAGGAGCAATTGCTTGTAACAAGCAATATCTCCTTTTCTCACAATGTTTTTTACCCTATCTTGCAATTTTTATCAATTTTAGCGCAATTTGAAATGTCGTCTGCAATTTTTTTCGAATTTTGGCAGTCTAAAAATTTGTAATCTGTTAATGCGTTAAGAAGTTATACTAACGATACACATCCCCTATTGTTGTATACGAAGCTTCCCCAGCGATAGCCTTCACAGAACATGTATACTTCTCGTCACTGCCTATTTCATTTACCTAAAAGAATATAGTTCATACCTATAATCCTGATTCTAATATATAACTTAAAATGTTGTAAATTTTTCCGGGCAACAAATACTTACGAAAAAAGCGATCGTAAGGACTTTAGTAAAACGGCCCCTTGGTCCGTAAATCAGGAAAAATCTGCCTAAATGACGTTACTATTTGACGTCGGGAATATTTCATTTCTATGACATCGCCAATTTTCCTAGATAGCTGATCGAATATAAGAATGCTAAAGCTCAAATTTTGATTCAATTACTTACTAGTAGTTATTTAGAAGTCTTTGTAAGTTTACACATATTCGTAACAGGAATGGGTTGTCAAGTCAACATTTTATACTACTTATTAATGCATCTACAGTATAGTTAACCAGTATCATTCGCTAGAAATTGTTTGTATTGTCTCGCAAACATTGTCCTACACTTCAAACATCGGTATTTACAAAACCATTGTTATAGAATTTGTCCATATTATCAAGAAGTAAACGGTAAAATAAATCATCAACTTATTACCACTCAATAAAACCTTTTGACGCCCCTTTCAAATGATACCAGGAAAATTTTACGGGAAAAGAAGAATTGGCTTATAACAAGCCGTTTCTCCTTTACCCACAATTCTCTCTGTCATATTCAGTCACAACCTTAAGATTACACTCACTCTGAAATATCGTCTGCAATTTCTTTCAATTTCGACCTGTCCAAAATTTTGTCGACTGGTAAAGGGTTAATCATTTCTAAATTGAAAGAGACATACCTGAAATAAGTTCGATCTAGTATATAAACTGCCAGAGTGGATCTCCGAATGGATCACGGTCACGTGTTTTGTGATTGGACCAATCAGTCGTATTTCATCAGTACGAGGAGTTGGGTGGGCCTCTACAGTACAGTTAAAAATCGTCTGATCTCCCTGGTTTACCTTGTCGTTCCCAAAATGTATAATACGCGGCCGAGTCACTAGAAGTATATAAAAAATAAAACATAATCTCGCTTAAACATTTCCTCTTTTTTCAAAATTTTAGACTTGTCCAAATTCGAAGAGGTGGAAGACGACAATTAAAAATGATTGCAATCGAAAAGTAACCAATCTACAGGGTAGAAAATATTGTAGGAGAGAAGAGATTGCTTGTTACAAGCAATTTCTTCTTTTCCCATAATATTTTCTCAAGTATAATTTCTCCAGGGTCGTAAAATCCGGGGTTTGTAAAGGAAAAGGTGGTAAATAACAAGAGAAGCTACAGTTGTTCAAGATATTACATGTATTTTGAAAGCGATGCGAAGATTAAATGCACGAAAAAAAACGACGTTACTTGAGTTTTAGCCTACAACTGTCAAAGATATTTTCATTTTGAATCTTAACAAAAATGTACACAGTACATCAGAGCAACATTAGCTTTCTAATGATTTTGCGGAAATATGTTTATTTAAAGATAGCAAATGTCAATCAAAGGACCAATCAACCAATCAAAATATTCATTTAGGTTGACATTCATGTACGGCATTTTTTGTTGGTTTTTAGACTTAAACATCTTAACTACAGCTTAACCAAGCTGTAGTTACGATGATTACGTCGCCAACCAGTCATTTTATATTTTGTTACGTGTTACGAGTCATGTTTTTCTCTTCAAAATAACGTTGCTTAATATCTAAGTGCAACTTTCTGTCGGAGCTCAATGGGCGTGGCTAGCGTTCGATCGAGTCTATCAATCTTCTCAACATATGTTCCATCAATCTACGCGCGCCATTAATATACTAGTTTAGAAAATTGCTATTCCTCAAACGTATTATTGTCTATAATAGAATTTAACCGAGTTCTGGGTAATTTCCTGGAAATATCAGTTACAGACTTTACATCCGTATATCACACTGGAAACAATTTCAACGTACATATTAAAGTGAATGGAACGCTGTCAAACATAATCTATAACAGTTTGGATTTTATGACATCGTCTAGACTCCCAAATGGAAAGGGATGAAAAGAGATCAAAGTTAGGAATACTCTGTGGACCATATATCAACAATAACAATCACAATGACTGAAAAACAACTCCATACCACACTACCCTGTGATGTAATAATATTGCGTGATTCGAAATGTATTGCTTGTTCATACTAGCGAGGACGCAGTGGGTAGCGTGAAGGACTCTCAATCACGAGGTCCAGGGTTTGATCTTTGGTCGCGGAAAATATCCCTTCTGAGATTTGTGTCCGACTGGTGAGCAGCTGGTAGCTTTGAAAGGATATAGTGGTAATACCAGTATCAGAAATACCAGGAATCTATGGTTAGGTGTTCCAGCCTTCGCGATATGACTAAAATATTGTAAAAAAAACGGCGTAAAGTCAACTAGCGTAACGAAAACATTAACATTATAGAGTCGCTTTCGAGCACTCTATCCAGATGTTTTCGCGTCCATGGGAGAGAGAGACAGTGGCTTAAACCTATGACTACCTACCCTCTGCGTTAAGTCTTCGTAGACTTTGGCTGTGACGTACATTGCAGGTGTATAGAACCTGTTCAAAACAAAACTCAAACTCCTAACCCCAAAAATCACTAGTCAAGCGCCGTTACCACTCAGAAATCGAGACTGTCATTTGTCTACTCGCAAAGGTAGTGTGTAACTGCTTGAGTAAGTGTCTTTGCTATTTTTTGTTCCTTCCTGAGATTTCTATCATATTACTGACACGAGGTACGAGAACGATTTAACCCATTATCATTCGACAAAATTTTAGACTGGTCCAAATCGAAAAGAGTAGCAGACGACAATTTTAAGTTTATGAAATTTTAGATTTTTTCAACTTTCTGGGTAGAAAACATTGTGTAAAATGAAGAAATTGCTTGTCACAAGCAATTTCTTCATTTAACACAATGTTTTCCATATTGTTCATCTTTAGGGGCGTTCAAAAGCGTCACTGCGTGGGAAAGGGTAAACATCAACTTCTCTACGCTAACGCTTTAAATCGACGTTTGTTTGAAATTTTATGAAGATCGAGAAAGGGTTTGTCATATATCGGAATAAATTTAAAATTTAAAATATTCTCATGTTTTCTTATTAACTGATGCCAGCACGGAAATTTATACATTCACAAATCGGAAAGTCATACAAGAATTTTACGGACAATATTTTTTTCAGTTATGTTTTATTTATTCATCTATTTATATTTTTTGTAATCATTTATAACAATAAAGGAAATAACCCATTCCCATACAATGACGCTTTCAGACGCCATCAAACAAAAACAATTTTTTAAAACATTTTGCAAAATGAAAAAAATGCTTGTTACAAGCAATTTTTCTATTTACGACAATGTTTTCTACTCAAACAGATAAAGAAGATCACAATTTCATCAACTTTAAATGGTCGCCTGCAATATTTTTCGATTTTGAACAGTCTAGAAATTTGTCGTCTGGTAAAAGATCAAGAAAAATCTCTTTAATTTTATCATGAAGGGTATGGTACAACATAAAACGTAAATATTGCGGAGAGGCTATAATAATTGACGCAAAGCGGCACTCTGTTGAAATGAATTGATCAATCAAATCATTTATTTGGATCGGAAGTGAACTTTGAACTCCAACATTGATGTAGAACTTTTTTGCTGTGCTGTAGTTACGACGTCGTTTAGGTCGCCACATGCATTTTGATTTTTTGTTACATGTTACTGCCAATATTTTTTTTAAAAAACATATCGACGTTTTATATCCAAGTCAAACTTCCAGTCCGAGATCAATGAGCGTGACGAGCGATCCGCCAAACATCGCAAGTACGAGTACCCACCTGCCTCACAGAACGGCTCGTTAAAGTACCCTTGTTTACAGACACACTGTGGTGTCGGGCCAGTAAACCGATCACAATCGTCCGGGTTTCTACAGTAACATTCACGGGAACAATCCCAGCCGTATCTGTTCTTGGGACATGTATCCGCTATAGAAAAAACATACATATACAGAATGAGCAGCTTACATTAACAAATGACAAATCGTGGCTGTCAGTCAAAGAATCAATAGATCAGTTAAATCATTCATTTTGACCAGAAATGAAGTTCGAATACAATTAAGACCTTACACGGCAGGGTAAATTATAAGGTTTTGCGGTATGAAATATATATGCCTAAATATATATATATCTAATTCAAAAGAAGCCATGGCCTTTCATTGGCTGAAAGCTAGAGCCGGTAAAACAAGATGATTACATATATATTTCATATTTTTGATTTCACAAATTTAACCGCAAGCCTAATGTCGGATACTATTGATACGCAAAATTATCGACTCGCGGATATATCCAGTGCTTTTTTCGTTGCATCAGTGACTTCAATTTAATTGACCGATCGCGACTGTCAATCAATTAATCAATCGACCAATCAAAACATTTATTCAGCCCGGAATTGAGCTATGAACTCTGATATTGACCGATATTGTTGTGAAATATTTTTGTTAGCTTTGCGACCTAAACGTCGTAATTATAGCTTATCTAAGCTGTAGCTACGACGTTTAGGTCGTCAACCAACGATTCTACTTTTTTGTTAGATGCTACTGGTCATAAATTTTGCAAAAGTAACCCTGTTTAAAATCGAAGCGAGTCATTGGGCATGGCAAAAGGAGTAAGTTGACGTGGACAGCGATAAGTCAATTGTTAAGATGCTTAGAATCAAACTTACGTGTTTGACAGTCGAAGTCGGTCCACCCCACTGCACAGTCAGATTTACACATTCCCATAATGCTGTCACAGGCCTCGCTAGCATCTCTACAGTGGCATTCCTTCTCACAGTTATTTCCGAACCGACCGAATGGACAATCTGAAACGGAACGAACTTTTTTCAACAAACCAACAATAACGAAAAATCGCTAAGCTTTTATGTTTACAATAAACATTGTTTATGATCTGCAAAGGGGATAACAGAAAAGGGAATCACTGAAACTATTTCTTAACCTATTCCCACACAATGACACAATGAAACTTTTGGACGCCCCTCACAGTAAATAATTAGAAAACATTGTGTAAAAAGAAGAAATTGCTTGTAACAAGCGATTTCTTTATTTTACACAATGTTTTCAACCCAGAAAGTTTAAAAATTTCTAAATTTCATAAACTTTAAATTGTCGTCTGCAACTCCTTTCAATTTGGACTAGTCTAAAGAGTTGTCGTCTGGTAATGGCTTAAATACTAAAAGTAAGTCAGGAGTCGTGCCAGCATTTGAATTTGTTTGTTTGAATGGGGTTTTACGCCGCTTTCAACAATCTTTCAGTTATATCGCGGTGGCTGGAGCACTTAACAATGGATTCCTGGTATTTCTCACACCAGTACTACCATTACATCCTTCCCTAGCCTCCAGCTGCTATCCCACATAGGTCTACGATTATCGACCCATTGGTGGGAGACAATTAGTCGGAAAGTATGAGTGCCGCCGTCGGGGATCGAACCCGGGACCTGTAGATTGACAGTCCGACGCGCTACCAACTGCGCTATGACGGCGGTTACCAGCATTTGAAATTGAAGAGTCATCGACTCATTGGTCATGAAATTCTAGAGGTCAAAGCTGACTTTGAACAGGTCAAACCAACAAAAGGACGAATCATGAGATTAGATTTGAAGATTTAAACGCCAACACACCTTTTCTTGTCAAAATTCATTAGTACAATATCCAGTTGTATTGAAAAATTGAGGGATTAAACCGTTGATTAACCTGTAGAAATTTCTACGATAATTGGGGTCGAAATGACCCCCTCTACTGCCTATTCTAGGGGGCAAAAGAGGATATTCACAGATTTTTGAGGGTCAAAACCCTAGTTTACCCGTTAACCCTGAAGTAAGATAACAGAAAGATATGTCGATAATGTGTTCGAAAAAATCCATATGTCGAATACAATAGTTCCAATACATTTATATACACACACTACTGATCCAAACAGCGAATTCTATTATCATATATAATTGATTACGGGTAAATTCATTTAGTTTCATTGGCCGTATAACGTAGCATAGACTATTTGGCTATTTCAAATAACGCCCTTATATATCAACCAAGGAGTTGACAGTTCGCCTACCGGATCAGTCAACACTCTTTCAAATATAAGGCTAAAAATTTTGAGACACTCTTCAATTGGCGAAATTAAATCCAGTTTACGAATAAATTAACCGATTGCGGCTGTCATTTAAATAACCAGTCGACCAATGAAGTCATTCATTGCGGCCAGAAATGAGATTTGAAAGCCAACATTGGCTGCCATTTTTGTCAACATATTTTGTTGGTTTGGCGACTTAAACGTCGTAACTACAGCTTATTCAACTATTATGTTACGTGCTTCTGGCCATGATGTTTTCAAAATAACGCCGTTAAAAATCGAAGCGAGACTTCTTATCGGAGTGAAAAGGCGGGACTAACAAAGTAAATGGGCCGGTTCAGGGATTGGTCCAGTATATCGGTTTGAATAAATTACAGTAAACGGTTTGGGCATTAATCAAATGTATGTGACTTGAATCAGAAGGTATGAATCGTTTCATGATACTTAGGACAAGTTTCTCTTCCCTAAATTAAACTAACTCATTTTATTACTTAACCCTTTCCCACACACTGACGTTTTTAAACGCCCCACAATATAAGAGCTTTGGAAAACATTGTGGAGAATGAAGAAATTGCTTTTTACAAGCAATTTCTTCATTGTCCATAATGTTTTCTACCCTAGAAGACAAGGATTATGAACATTTCATCAATTTAAAATTGTTGTCTCAACTTCTCTAAATTTTGACTGGTCTAAAATTTGCATCATAGGGAATGGCTTAAGGGGAGCTTTCATACGATTTTGGAAACTCTACGGTCCGCCGTCACTCACAAATTACCTTTTTATCAATTCTTATTCATTTCTTATTCGCTCCTGGCTCCCTTCTTTGATTACTATCATCATTGCTGTAATAATGACAGGAATTAATAAATGGAACCAGAAGCTAATATGAAATAAATGTTTGGTTAAAAAGTTTATTTCTGTGTCAAAGAAATTCAAAGGGATTCTTTAGCTTGAAATATATTTATAGATTTGAACTGAATCGATTGTACCTAACAGAGGAAAAAATCTAAAAGACATGCACTTATGCTAAGCTTGAACAGTTGAATTCATAATGAAATTGGAATATCAATTTGTAAAACAACTCAGCCGCCGTCATAGCGCAGTTGGTAGCGCGTCAGGCCGTCATAGCGCAGTTGGTAGCGCGTCAGACTGTCATTCTAGAGGTCCCGGGTTCGATCCCCGACGGCGGCACTCATCCTTTCCGACTATTTGTCTCCCACCAATAGGTCGATAATCGTAGACCTATGTGGGATAGCAGCTGGAGGCTAGGAACGGATGTGATGGTGGTACTGGTGTGAGAAATACCAGGAATCCATTGTTAGGTGCTCCAGCCGCCACGAAATAACTGAAAGATTGTTGAAAGCGGCGTAAAACACCATTCAAACAAACAATTGTACAACAACTTTAGTAATATTTGAAATTGTGAGGAAAATTATGTCAGATAATAAAGTCGGGATAAAAACTATCGCAAGTTGATTTCACCAAGAGGCAACAATTACTTTCAATTGTTCCATTCAATTAAAGTAAAGACGTAATTGAAAAGCCAAATTATTGGAAGCAACGACGGATTATCTGTTTTCAGGCCAACATTACAATTGAGTCGTTATTGGACTACTGGCGTCTGTATATTCCTTACAGAAAACTCGATTCAGAAAATGTTTAAGAAATGAGGAGAATATTTTTTTGTTTTCATGGAGGTATTCACCGAAAAAAAACTAATCACACTGTATGAATACGCGAAGCGAAACATAAAAAAATAAGTCTCTATTTCATCCCTGTCTTCTTTTTATCGTTATACTGATATATCTATGACAGATTTTTACACTTAATAAAAAACCGCAATCTTTACAAAATCAGTCGCGTATTTAAAGTAAGAAAGTGACTCGAATTTTGTAGAAAACTGTTTGACTAAAATGTCTAATCGAATTCATAATTTGTTTTAGAAAAAGAAAAAAACTACTCTCTGTGATCTTATTCATCCTGCGAACAAAGATAAAAATTAAGAGTTATGTAATTCTAGACGGCGCCATCGAGGACAATGGAACAAATAGAAGTTCGTGATATAATGTCGTCGCCTACAGTCTGCTTGTTTCATCATTTTCAAGACAGAAGTAACATTAACCCATTACCAGACGACAACATGGCCGCAATTGAAAGGAGTTGCAGACAAAAATTCAAAGTCCGTAATTTTTTAGATTTTTTTCCCATTTTTCAGTTTAGAAAATATAGTGTAAAATGAAGAAAGTGCTTGCTTGCAAGCAATTTCTTCATTTTACACAATATTTCCCAATTACCTTTCTTGAGAGGTGTCAAAAAGCGCCATTGTGTTGGGGTGAATTTAAGCTAATACTATACTTAGATCTATCACTCATCGTCAATATATTCCCAACCAGCGCCTTGTCGAAAATAATTCAATATGACCGACTGCAGTATAGCTCAGTGTAAAAAAGTTGATGTAAAGACAAAAAATACTGGCATATGCGCCATGTAAATGGATTATCTCATGCTGTCAATCGAACAAGAGTTCCATAGTCACAATATACGCCGTTACATTAAGGTCCTTTTTTTTCTTTCACGTAGCCTAGAATGGTAAAGACTTGATGACATGCACAAGAACACAGGACAAGGAATTTTCTTTAAAGAAATTCATGCAAATCTGTCCAGAAATGAAAGAGAAATTGCATAAACATGGATTTGCATTCAGTCCCCTTTTTTCTGTGACACACCCTAAAATGGCCAACCCCCAATATTCGCAAGATCAGGTGGTGATTTGGAACATTCATTCAAATTCGAACTTTTAACTAGGAGATGTGTTAACAAGATGAGGGCCGAACCGGAAGTGAACTTCATTGGTCGAAATTTATGTGAAGCAGTTTTGTTGATATGGCGACTATAAAGCCAATTTACTTTTGTGCTCCATTTTACATGGTCATAAATTTTTAGGGAAAAAGGCCTTTAGTTAAATATCTAAGTTCATTTAACCTTGATCATTTACCAATGTAATCCAAACCTTCAACCCCATTCCTTTGTTCTTCTATGAGATCAAACCATGTTCAGAATATGCACAATTTCTTTGAAAATAAATAATCCGTGGCCTTGACCTTTAAACTTTGAGACCTTTAAGCTACAAAAGAACCCATGTTTATGGTCAACACGTGCGTGAAGTCACGTGGTACTAGTTTCGGGCATTGGCGATAAAATAGTTCAAGGGGAAATCAATCTTGAACCCATGTCAGAAATAACACATTTATGAACATTCAATATTCTCAAGTTCACAATGTAGTTCTAGTGAATATAACGGATCGCTGATTCAACCCAGAGAAAAGTATCGCCGCAAACAGTGATAAAGCGATGGTGGTGGTTTCTTTCAGCAGTTCTATTTGTTGGTTATGAAGTAGTTTCATTAAGGTATTTGAATCGCTGAATGAGGCAATATGTCTTTTATTACCGACTGACACGCACAACGCATTGATGTAACGAAGTCCTCTCTTTTGTGGCGGTAGATTAATATCTCATTTAGCTTCAATAGGTGTCATGATACGCTTATAATGTCAGAAGCCGATAACATTTCTCTGTTCTTTCATAACGTAATGTGAATCAAAGTACTGAAAGTACTGTAGGCTAGCAAAGCATAGTTTCGTTAAGTAATCTTCTTTGCTTAAGTTATCACGCATGATAAATAAACGAGGTTAAAATACATATGAGTTATCCCATTACAACATGATAACATATTAGACAAACTGGAAGGAATTGCAGATGGCAATTTCAAGTTGGTTAGATTTAGAAAATCGTTCCCTCCATCGGTAGAAAACATTATGGACACTGAAGAAATTGCTTGTTACAAGCAATTTCTTCATTGTCCACAATGTTTTCCTAAGCTTTTTTCTTGAGATGCTTAAAAAGCGGAATTGAGTTGGAGTAGGTTAAATGGAATGCTTTTGAAAGAGTTCTATACAATTTGCAAGATCCTGAAATACATAAGAACTACTTTTTATGGCGTAAGGATTCAATGGAATTAGTGGTGAAGCCTCCAGTGGCAGTCTGCACTCATTGAACTTTGAGAAGACCTTAAAATGTTGTCTGTTAACTTAGGCTATCAAAGCTAACGCTTTGCTAGCTAATAAAAGGGAAAAACAGAGCCTCCCTGCCTCCAAATGCAGGATATTGCTCGAACATTTCAGGCCTTCAGTTTGGTCTATTTTGTAAATTATATATTGTGTTTCAAATCAAATATCTAGTTTAGTGTGACTCATTAACACCTTGTAATTTAAAGGATAGTCATCTTCGTAAGCAAAGGGTTGTAACTCGACTTTGTTCCTTACGAACGTTAGTAGCAAAGTTGAGTTAGAACCTTTGGCTTGCGAAGATGAAGGAAGAAGACAAATATTAGCCCAGTCTAATATCTTTCTCTTCTTTACCTTAGACAATTGTCAAGACACACCCACACAAAAGAAAACGCAGCCATCTCTGATACCTCATTAACCCATTACCCGACGACAAATTTTAGACTGACCCAAATTAAAAGATGCCGCAGACGACAATTTTAAGTTAATGAAATTTTAAAAAATATTTGCCCGTTGGGGTAGAAAACTTTGTGGAATGAAGAAATTGCTTGTAACAAGCAAAATTTTCATTTTCCACATTTTTTCTAAAACTTTTTTTTTATCGAGGCGTCAAAAATATCATTATGTTGGAAAAGGTTAGGAGGTCAAAAAGCAGCAGACGAGATCTTGAATCTAAAAGCAGTAAAACGGCCAATGAAATACGTTCAGGAATAATTCATGTGTAACAGAATAAGCTGTTTTTGCAGAGGTGTGCTGACGATTTATATGCATGTGCTGCTAATGACTTTTAGTTCCGTCTATCAAAAACGAGCTTTCTGATTGGCCGAAAAAAGTATTCATACCTACATGAACAAAATTTTGAACACGCAGCTATTTTGTTTGTTTCCGCATATATAGTTCCATCAAAAATATATATCAAATTTGTAAATATTTGTTTTTTCGCTTGATGCCATTAAATCAAAAGAAATGCAGAGAATATTATTTGTTCGCGTATTCATACAGTGAGGTTAGTATTTGCGATTTCATGCCTCCATGAAAACAAAAATGTTCCCTTCAACTCCTAATTGAAAAGTTTTCATAGCTACTTACTGCAGTTATTCACATTACAATGCTCCCATCGTCTTTTCCTGTCTGTTGTATAGCACCAGGGTCGTGATGAATCTTTTGTTGTCCGACAATGATTGTCCGGTATATCATCGTCAGGAAAGTCGTTTCTATTGTACGAATGCCGATGTGGAGTCTGGGAATCCCATCGTTGACATATGAATAAATTTGACGTCACAGCCACATGACCTTGGTAATTTCTGGCTTGTCCGTTGTAAAAACAATTGTTTGCTACAAAATAAAATAGCACAAAATGCATTAACCCATTCCAACTCAATCCCTCCTTTTTACGCCCCTCGAGAAAAAAGCTTTGGAAAACATTGTGGAAAATGAAGGAATTGCTTGTATCAAGCAATTTCTTCATTATCCACAATGTTTTCTATCCAAAAAGACGAAAAAATTCAAATTTCCATCAACGTTAAATTGTCGTCTGCAGCTTCTTTCAATTTGGACCAGTCTAAAATTTTGCTGTGTTGGAATGGGTTAAACTGAAAGATTCCGTTCATTGCTTTTTAATTGTTGAAACTGCCTTTAGTTAAATACGAATATCAGTAATTTATGCCTTATGGTTTAGAGGGTAAAGTTCTTTTAAAATTTCCTTCTTTGTTTCTATGCAAATTATGGTACGCCAAGACAGATCCTAAATGAAATCCAATGAGCATTATTTTAACAATTAGAGGGCCTCTAAGTCATATTGTATGGAAGGAGTAGATTTTAGAGATATAAGACATCTAAAATTTGGACCCTCAATGCCTTATGGTTCCTCACGAGAAGATTCTTAAAGATATCCTTCTTTGTTTCAACGTGAGAAAGGAAAGCAAGTGCAGATCCCAAATGGCAAGCCGGACGCATTCTTTCTTTAACGTTTGAAGAAGACAACCAGGTGATGCCACATGCAAAATATCTTAACTCTAGGTCTACTTATTTCTCGGGAGAAGGTTTTTAAGATGATCTTCATTGTCTCTAAATAGAAAAGTGTTAACATTTCTGTTGCCATTCGACAGAGTTCTTCAACAACATTTGAGAGCATCACCCATGCAAAGTTTTGACTCACTGGTCTAGAAGAAAATTTTTAGACTGTGGACGGAAAGACGGACAACGATAAGAAAGATCATTATAGCTTACCACGCCCTTAGTGCTAAGATTAGTTTAAGTACCTTTAACTTTTACCTTTCCACTTATAAAAGAAGGACATGCCAAGACAGCGTTATAATATTTTTGATAGTCTGAATTTACCAAAGCCGCGAAAGGTGAGGGTACTTTAGACGGTTTCCTAGCAGGAGGCAAATGACTCTCCCAAGAGTTGGAAGTCTTTCATTTATCGCTCGGGCTTATACTTAATCGGAACACAGGAAGATACCAACCATTAGTCCTAATTTGCTCTCAATATTGCATAACATTAATTGAAATCGCAGAAATGAAATGAAAGAAAGACAAAGGAAAACTTACCTAGCTGACATCCTGGTCCCCAAAATCCTACTTTACAGCCTACATAGTAACAGGCACCAGTAACCTTGTCACATGGTTCGTCCATTTCACAGCGACATCTGTATTTACATTTGTATCCGAATGACCCATCCGGGCACCGTAACATCAAGTCTCGAAGGTCACCTGAAAATGGAAATATTTTTTCTAGAAACTCGGTCGAAACCACAAAATAATTAATTTCATAACCTACCTATCAATTGACCAATCGCTGGCCCCGATCGCTGACTCCCTAGGTCCCGCCCATTAAATACGACAGGAAGTTCGATTATTAACGGCATTGTATTGCAGAATTTACGGCCAATAGCATGTAAAAAAGTAAAAAGGTTGGTTGGCGACATTGGCGTGAATAAGCTGTAATTACGACGTTCAAGTCACCAAACCAACAAAAAAGGTTGACAGAAATAGCGACAAATGTTGGAATTGAAAGCTCAGGTCCGGGCTGAATGAATTATTTGATTGGTCGGTTGATTCCTTGATTGACAGCCACGATTGGTCATTTTTTCTTGTGAAGACGTACATTTCACACGATCAAAATCGTAATCGTCAAATCTTATACAAGCATACCTTATTTTTACCCTTGATACATTAAGGGACATTTAAATACCTAGAAAGCTTTGACCATAGACAATGACTTTTGCTAGACTGTTGACATCATATTATTTATAACGATTATTGGTTCGAGAATCTGAATTATATCCGCATTATGCCATAGTATCATGACCAATTTGATACACGCAACATAATTTTCATCAAGTGACTATGTCTATAAACTTTGGTGGATGAATTACTGAGGGATTAGTAAATGAAGCACCGTCGTACTCTAACGATAATAATATGTCACCTGACGAAGACTGGGTTTCGTCTACGCTCGCACGATGCAGGTTTTAATAGTTTGTAAAGTTTGCTTGGCTGTTCAAGTGCTTGATTGTGGTTAAAACTTCCAGGCCAAACAAGGGACATAATTCTTTCAAAAACGCACTTACAAATACCCTCCTTATTGATATAGAATGTTTTTTGATAGTGAACCTATGTTCCGAGTTTCTAATGAAGGTGTTTAGTATACCCGAGATATTACAAAATGTTCAAATTTCGGATGACGACTATGACGCTGACGCAGACCTCGATACTGTCTTGGCCATAGCATAACTTCGGGTTTTCTCCAAAAACAGACGAGCTGAAATGCCATGATTTTCAACACTTTATTCAAGGTAATGTGCATTGATAGTCGAATGCTTGTTAAAAGTAGTTCATGCCATCTCAAGAATTTCGTGCACGCACAAAATCCTCGCTTTTCTCGAAAGAAGTGACGTAACGTGTAAGCTTTGGTTAAAGAAAAACAACCTAATCTGTAATGCTTTCGTGTAAAAATCTTTGTTTTAAATGTCTTTTCGATGCGTTACAGACCAGAATGTTGTAAAATCGACGTTCATCCCGTTCCTTTGACGGATCGCGAGTGTCAATAAAAAAAACAAAAAACGATAGACTAATATAATCCTACATATAAACCTGAAGTGAACTTTAAACTCCAACATTCCGACATGTGAAACACATGTGTTGATTTGACGACTTAAGTAGTTATGACGTTTATGTCGACAACCAACCATTCCATTTTTGTTACATGTTTCTGATCATAAATTTTGCGAAATAACTACGTTTGTTATCTAAGTTTGACTTCCTGTTGTAGTTCAGTGGGCGTGGCCAGCGATCAGCAACCGCTTGTTCACCATTCGTATTACTCAAAACGTTCAACTCGTTCAAATATTTCATTGCTCAAAAGGGTCTGAGATTGCACTAGATAACCTATACAGAGGCAACTGAATTAGTCAGAGTTATTGCAAAATAGAACAAAACACATTTTTTTAAAAAGGGGGTAATTGTGTATTGTCTATTTCGTCCAAAGCTCTAATTTCGTTCAAAATCCTAAATCATTATTTTTGTCTATTTTAAGATGTCATTAACTGTGCCTATTTCTCCATATAAAGCGGGATAATACTGAATTGGAATAGAGTAGGCAGTTTTAAATCAGACAGGTTTACATTTGCCAGGAATTATATATAAAGCTGTAAAAAAATCAGCTGACGGCTCGCCGCTTTACAATCAAATAAGTTATTTTAACCGAAAGTAAACTTCGAACTCCAACATTTATATATATATATATTTTTTAGCTTTGTAAATTAAAAAGTTGTAATTTCAGATTATTCAATAGCCGCCAACCAACGGTTTGACTATTAAATCTTGTTCCCGACCACATATTTTACAAATGTTGTCGTTTACTATCTAAATTGGACTGCTTTGTCGTAGGTCAGTAGGCGTGGCCAGCGATTAGTCAATTGCGGATTAGATTGTCTTTTTGGGTTTGTCCGAGACAGTGAATAATAAGTTGGATTAGATCGCCCTGCACTGTTGATTGTTTCATTAGTATTCAGGACTTGGACAAGGTTGACTAAGGTCCCACTTGTATTTTCTTGACAGCGTGTCAGGATAATTCTGAGTATCTGATTAAGTCATAATTAGATATCCAGCCAACATGGGCGGTCTAAAATTCAATTAATAAGGGTAAATTTACGAGGTCTGTGCAAGTCACTTCTATCCTTATTGGACTTGAGTTTACTTTCGGGAAACCATAGTTCAAGGTCCGAGATCATAAAACTTTTTTCGTACTCAATTGGGAATTTTCTCAATTTTCAAATTTGAATAATTATCTTGTTTCAATTTAAAGTGTATATTAACAGTAATAGGTAAAAGCCTACAAATATTCTCTTTTATTCTCATTCAATTTATAATCTCGGACCCAGGTCTAATCCTTATACTGAAGGATAAATTGCTCTAATGTATAACGCTTAGCGGTGTCTTTAACATATAATGCTTTTCATTTTCTACTCTTATTTCGTTTTGTAAATGACCGTGAAATAACCACTTTTGAATATTTTTTTTATATAAAATGGGGGATAAACCACTAATGTAATAACTGGGCAAATAATAAAAAAAAAACTATGGTAATGCCATTTTACAAATGGCGTTTTCTGTTTGACTGAATAGCATAAATCGGTAAATTTAAAGGATTTGTGGTTTTGGTGGATAAACAAATACAAAGAAGTTTATCAGTTTATCGCAAACAGTTAGTTTATATTAACAAGAGGGCCGTTGGCCCTGGGGCGCTCACCTGAGATAAAGGCTCTTTTTCTTTCAACAGTCTAATTTCATGTAAAGGTTAGGATTATGAAACAAGTGGGCCACAATTACGTATAAAGACTATGAACCTGGGAATCCAAAAGTCCAAATAAGAAATTCCAAGGCTTTAGTGCCGATTTGAAAGAAGTAAAAAACTTTTTCCATGGGTTATAATTTCAGAAATAAGAAAGAAGTCTGTGAACTTATGCTTCATGCCTATACCCCCCCCCCCCCTGGGTCTTCCCCTGGAGACCCGAGTATCATGATTTTAGCTATTTTGTAAGAGGTCAATAAACTGATGCTTCATGCAAAATATCAAGGCTGTACGCCTTCTGGGTCAGCAGGAGAAGATTCTTAAAGATTATTTTGAAATTTCACTTTTGTTGCCATGGCAACCAGAGTTTTTAACTGATTTCAATTCTTTTTGCTAATTTTATGAGGGACCACCTAAGGAACATTTCTGCCAAATTTGGTTCAAATCAGCCCAGTGGTTTGAGAGGAGATGTCATTTAAAAAATCGTTCTTTATTTCTATATAACCCCCCCCCCCAAGGGCTCCGCCCCTGGGGACCCGAGGATCATGATTTTAGCTATTTTGAAAGAGGTCAATATACTGATGCTTCATGCAAAATATCAAGGCTCTATACCTTCTGGGTCAGCAGGAGAAGATTTTTAAAGTTCACTTTCGTTGCCATGGCAACCAGAGTTTTTAACGGGTTTCAATTCTTTTAGCTATTTTTGAAGGGGACCACCTAAGCAACATCTCTGCCAAATTTGGTTCAAATCGGCCCAGTGGTTTGAGAGGAGATGTCATTTAAAAAATCGTTCTTTATTTCTATATAAACCCCCCCACCCTGGGGCTCCGCCCCTGGGGACCCAAGGATCATGATTTTAGCTATTTTGAAAGAGGTCAATATACTGATGCTTCATGCAAAATATCAAGGCTCTACACTTTCTGGGTCAGGAGGAGAAGATTTTTAAAGATTATTTTAAAATTTCACTTTTGTTGCCATGGCAACCAGAGTTTTTAACGGATTTCAATTCTTGAAGGGGACCACCTAAGGAACATTTCTGCCAAATTTGGTTCAAATTGGCCCAGTGGTTTAGGAGGAGATGTCGTTTAAAGAAATTGTTGACGGACGACGCACGACGCACGACGCATGACGGACGACGGACGGACGCCGGACAAAAGACGATCACAATAGCTCACTTGAGCACTACGTGCTCAGGTGAGCTAAAAACAAATTATCGAATTCGTGTTAATAAAATACCGAAGTTATTATAAACGTCATCAAAATCAGATGATACTCGACTCTCGTTTCCATCTATTCATGGAAGTCTCGTTAAATAAATTCGGCAAACTCTCGGTTTTAGACTCGTTTAATAAATTTGGCAAACTCTCGATTTTATCTGTTTATAGATAACTTGTTTAATAAATTCGACAAACTATTGTATTTATCTATCTAAAGATGACTCGTTTTATTTTTATCGACAAACTCTCGTTTTTACCTGTTTATAGGTGACTTGTTTAATAAATTCGGCAAAATATCGATTCTAGACTCCTTTAATAAATTTGGCAAACTCTCGATTTTATCTGTTTATAGATAACTTGTTTAATAAATTCGACAAACTCTTGTTTTCATCTATTTGAAGATGGCTCGTTTTATTTATTCGACAAACTCTCGTTTTTACCTGTTAATAGGTGACTCGTTTAATAAATTCGGGATTCAATAACCACTCATTCAGTTTTCTCTATACATCATAAGTATTTTCTCGTTTTTTTTTTTCATCTATTTTCTAGAGTTACCATCAAAGCCTTTTCGATTGTTCGTCCTTTATTGTCATTATTATTATCACTAGTTCTATGCGCGCAAATTAGATTTCAGAAAAGTGGGTATATTTTCCGTCAAAACAATTTGAATAAAAATACTTTTGTGTGAATTAATCAGTCGAAATGGACCTCGAGGGAAGTGAAAACAAAATCGATGCTGATCAGACTGCGAGGACACTAGATTGACACTATTTGCTATTTGGTAATACGGCTAAATTTAGAATGACTATTCTATCTTACTACATAGTTATTTCAGAATGCGAGCCTTGGCTGACCTTTGTCAAGTGCAATCTCATTTTCATATTTTTAACGCCTGGTTGTTGACAAGGCTTGTACATGCGTGTCTGATTAACTTGCCTCCAAATTAAAACAAGGTGCCAAATTGTCACAAGATACGCCCGTCACACTGCTTAATATTAACTGGGGGTTTGAATAGAACTGAGGTTATTTTGAATGAATTTTTTTTGTCAAACTAAGTATGAAAAACAAAAAAGGGCAATAACTCAAAAAATAGGCTAGGTAGAGTTATGGTTCTTTACACTGCACTCCCACTTGGTGAGATCTATCCATCCATGAAATTTCATGATTCTAGCTATTATACTTTTAGAGATATACTCCGGACAAGATTCAAGTATGAAAAACAACAAAGGGCAATAACTTAAAAAATAGACCAGGTAGAGTTATGGTTCTTGTGCACTGCACTCCCACTTGGTGAGCTCTTTCCATCCATGTAATTTCATGATTCTAGCTATTATACTTTTAGAGATATACTCCAGACAAGATTCAAGTATGAAAAACAACAAAGGGAAATAACTCAAAAAAATAGGCAAGGTAGAGTTATGGTTCTTGTGCACTGCACTCCCCCTTGTTGAGATCTATACACCCATAAAGTTTCATGATCCTAGCTATAATACTTTTATAGATATACTCCGGACAAGATTCAAGTATGAAAAACAACAAAGGGCAATGACTCAAAAAATAGGCCAAGTAGAGTTATGATTCTTGTGCACTGCACTCCCCCTTGGTGAGATATATACACCCATAAAGTTTCATGATCCTAGCTATTATACTTTTAGAGATATACTCCGGACAAGATTCAAGTATGAAAAACAACAAAGGGCAATAACTCAAAAAATAGACCAGGTAGAGTTATGGTTCTTGTGCACTGCACTCCCCTTGGTGAGATCTATACACCCATAAAGTTTCATGATCCTAGCTATAATACTTTTTGAGATATACTCCGGACAAGATTCAAGTATGAAAAACAACAAAGGGCAATAACTCAAAAAATAGACCAAGTAGAGTTATGGTTCTTGTGCACTGCACTCCCCCTTGGTGAGATCTATACACCCATAAAGTTTCATGATCCTAGCTATAATACTTTTAGAGATATACTCCGGACAAGATTCAAGTATGAAAAACAACAAAGGGCAATAACTCAAAAAATAGGCCAGGTAGAGTTATGGTTCTTGTGCACTGCACTCCGTATTGATGTGAAGAATATAACTGCCAAGTTTAAAGTCAATCGGACTTACGGTGACAGAGTTATGCTCCGGACAAAGAAGTGGACACCGCCCGGACGCCCGGACGACCGGACGCCCGGACAACCGGACGCCCGGACGCCCGGACACCACGGGTGATCCCATAATACGTCCCGTCTTCGACGGGCGTATAAAAAAGAATTCAGACGATAATTTCAGTTGATGAAATTTTAAAAATTCTTACCTTATTGGACAGAAAGCATTGTGATTAATATAAAGAATGCTTGATATAAGCAATTAATTATTTTTCCCTAATGTTTTCCAATTTTTTTCTTGGGGGTATCAAAAAGCGGGAATATATGGGAATGGGTTAAGGGTTAATAAAATTTGTCCAGTGAGAAACAAAGTGAGTCTCGTGATAATCATTGTCTTTTGGGCGATCGATAGGGTACCGGTATTCCGAGGACATGGACTAAACATGGCGTAATCAGATTAGTGCTTCTCAATTAAACATTCGCCCATTCTGTGACCGCGTTTTGTTTATATTTCATGGCGGGTTACTGATGAAGTCTTAATTAAGAGAAACTGTGAGAGTACAATAAAATCTGCGTCTTCTAGAAATGTGATTCTTGTACACCAACACCGTGACACGGAAAGCGTAGGTGGTTCTTTTGTTGGAGCGATTATTTAGTTTTTATTCCTTGGTGAAATCATAACATATATATTCCACATCGAATTCTGTAAAATTTATTCAAAATTTTGGCTAGCTACAAATACAATTGACCAATCGTGGCTGTATATTTTGGTATATTGTTTCTCTCTTTCGAGAAATTCGGGCTCCTGTGAGGCCCTCCGATTCGTGACAAAAGGTCCTGCGTGGACCTTCTGATTCGTGATTAGAGGTGCTGACAGGACTCTCCGATTTGTGACTCGGTATCCTGTTAGGACCCCCCCCCCCCCGATTCGTGACTTGAGGTCTTACGAGGATCCTCCGTTTCGTGACTTAAGGTCCTGTCAGGACCCTCCAATTTGTGATTTGAGAAAAGGTGTACGGACTCGATTCTTTCACGTACCGCTGGATAAGAGGCAGAAGTTTAGTGAAATCTCCAGCCAAGTACTGTCAATAGCCTTCATATATTGTTCTCTTTCGTCGACTGTATGGTGTGGTATCATTGTCTATTAAATCATTACATTCATTTAATTTTCATTCAGAGAAGGCAATATTGCTTGAAAGAATTATTTTCAAGTGGGTTTTTTTTTTCCTTCTTAATTTGAAAATATTGTGTTATTGTTTTACCTTCAAAAATTAAAAATATCATTACTATAATTATTATCACTATTGCCAGGATGCACCTATCAATCCGTGAAGTGACTGAAATTGTTTTGAAATACGTAAAAGTCTACATTCTATTTATATTAAACACTGTGTTGTTATTTTGTTGTTGTTTTAATTTCTAGACCTGTACAAAATTAAAGGGGTAGCAGACAAGACGATATCATAAATTAAGTACATGGATTGTTCGAGAAAAGGGTTAACTTAAAGTTTGTCTAAATTCCATGCCACCCTTGTCAATCAATTTTTAAAAAAAATCTGACGACAGGACAAGATATCTCGTGTAAGTTTCATTAGGGTTGGTTCACACTTCAATGAATTAACTAAAGATAAGAAATAACAAGGTTACAATTCGCTGATTTAGTACAAATAGAGTGACATGATCTTGTAAAATGAGCAAAGCAACAAAACCACATTCCGTTAATAAAAGACACGGATAAAAAGTTTCCTGAAAGCCTATACAATGCAATTACTCTTGAAACCAATTCGATTTGTTTGAGTAAGCCAAACAAGCTGACGGGACGAAAATCCTTCTCAAGCTTTGCAAATATCTCGATTTTCTCGTAAAAGATTTTCGTCTCCGCTTTATTATAATGGATCAAACCTACTTTGCCTTCAGGAAATAGTTTACCAACTTCCCAACAATTCCGCTTATTACCCAAACACACACCCTCCAAGAATAAAACAAACATTGAAAACATTGAGAAACATGCAATTTCTGTATTTCGCAGGATTTTTTACCTTAACAGACAAAACTGTTTTTATTTTAACAACAAAAATTGTCGTCTACATCTCATCCTCTTTGAATTTCACCTAGTCTAAAACTTTGTCGTCTGGAAATAGATTAATTCCCTACAAGACGATCAAGCAAATCTTTAGACTTAAAGAAGGCATTACCAGTGGAAATTAATCAGTGAAAACACGATCCCGCATTTTGACGCGTTTTAGAAAGAATGCTATTAAAGGGATCTTTAGTAAAAGGAAAAACTGAATTACCATTCATCTTTTTCTTTTCTCACGCCGATTTTTATCAAATTTATTGAGTAGTTTCAATATACTTTAAATTTCGCGCGTAACTTTTCTTATAAATTTGAACAATTGTTCTCAAACGTAAGTAGATGCGTAGGTATGGATGGATACGATAGATAAGTTGGGTTGTAGTCAAGGTCACGGCTAAGGGTATAAGTTTTTTCCAAGTTAAAGCTATTGAATTTATTTTGCGTCGGTTGAAGATGTGCCTTTTAAACTTTATTTAAGGTGTTACAAAACGCAGTAAAGGTCCCAAATGAAGTTTACTTTTTGTCTGCACAATAAGTTAAATATTTATGGTTAGATTATACAATAAATTAGATATATTGTTCTCCATCATAAGTTGATATTTAATTTAACTTAGGTCAACTTTAAGATCAACATAGTCGCTGACATGAAACATGTTGTCTCAAACAACCATTTTTCTGGTGTATTTACTGCTTCTCTTGTTTGTCCCGTAATGTTCGAGTATTTTTAAGCAGTATATACAAATCTAACCAATATTACCAGCCTGCCATTTTGTTAAGAATCCGAATGGTGCACATGAAATCTTCTAGAGGTCCCGGGTTCGATCCCCGACGGCGGCACTCATCCTTTCCAACTATTTGTCTCTCACCAATGGGTCGATAATCGTAGACCTATGTGGGATAGCAGCTGGAGGCTAGGAAGGGATGTAATGGTAGTACTGGTGTGAGAAATACCAGGAATCCATTGTTAGGTGCTCCAGCCGCCGCGATATAACTGAGAGATTGTTGAAAGCGGCGTAAAACCCCATTCAAACAAACAAACAAACAAAGCACATGAAATCTCAAGTTACCCTTAAAGGCGAAAAGGGGCCATCCCAGAAATAGATAAAATATAAAAAATGGATCCTGCAGGGATCTTTCAAAGTTGGTATCGGAAAAAATTGCACAGCTAAATAGAATAACCTTTGTACATTCAGAAAGTTTGGAAAATGCGAAACGTTTTAACTCGGGTCAACATGAGCACATTCCGCAGGCTGATCAGAGTCGATACTTATCACACTAATGAGATGGTCTTTTGTTGCATGATGCGTTACAAAATTTCTCAAAAAGAACATTTAAGAGTAATTTAAAACACGAGTTTTAACTTGATTAGATTTGATGCAAATTGACTTGAAATTTGTGACTCCCTAGCAATGCTGTTTCGAGTCAAAAGAAAATCCTTCATTTCGCTAATGTATTAAAAATCGTCATAAATTTCAAGCTTTTAAGTTTTAACAATATATCATAATTTTCCTTGGAACCTTTTCACATGTATATGGAATGGTACACGGCAAAACTTTCCCTTGGTTTGCAGAACTTAATTCGACAAGAATATAACTTATTTTTAGCTTTTATTCTTATTTTCGACGGACATTCGTTTTCTATTACATTTAATCAAAAGAGGTCCATTGAAGAATCTTGAGAAATTTAATCTTTTTAATTGAGGCATTTGTGTCCATCGAAAAATTCTAAAGAAGTTCGTATTTGTTCTTCCTCTACACTCACTTGTTACTTTCTAGATAAAGTGTTTCAAGCCAAACAATGTCATTTAGATCAATATCTCAATGAAATGTAGCTCGGTGTAACTAATGCATTTTGCATCAAATATGAAAAGAAATCAAAATAGACTGATCATGGTCCGAAACAAGGAACGCACGAGTGCAGAACACCCGTGGGAAATTAAACTTAGAATCATCGTGCATTCTCTTTATATCATTTCTGCACATTTCTTTTCCATAAATATGGGGAATATTTCACATTAGGCCTTGATCAATTATTAGATGACATGAGTCTGGGTTAAAAAATGTTAAAAATGGTTGGAGACTGTGTTGTGTGAAAATCGCAAATAAGTAGAAAATACTGTCGTTAATGAATTAAATGCCTTTGCCAAGCAATTTCTTCATTGTCTAATAATTTAATTCTTAGTTTCGTCTATCAAAAACAGGCTTTCTGATTGGTCGAAAAAAATTATTCATAACTCCATGAATAAAATTTTGAGCACGCAGCGATTTTGTATGCTTCCGCACAAAATAGTCCCATACAAAAAGGTATCAAAATTTGTAAAGCTTTTGTTTTTTTACGTTCGATGCTATTAAATTATAAGAAATGAAGAGAATATTTTTGTGTTTTCATGGAGGTATGAACCGAAAAACCTAATCACACAATGTATGAATCCGCTTCGCGTATTCATACAGTGTGATTAGGTTTTTCGGTTCATACCTCCATGAAAACAAAAAATATTCTCTTCATCTCTTAACAGTTTTTGTCTAAGCTTTATTTTTGAAGGATGTAAAAAAACGTGGGTTTTGGTTAATATCTTCATCTTGTAATTGACTATGGTATCAGTGAAAACAATTCCTGTTATCGAGGGGTTTTGGATACAGTTATTTTAATTTCCATGGAAACTATACAGCTGCGGTCTGCAAAGGGGTGCAAATTACAAAAGTTCCAATAAATATGATAATTAAACATGACACGAACTGCAGCGATGATGGATGACTTGTTGGTTTTAATATTTTAAGAGTGAGCCACTTCAACTCGTACTTCACCGTGAATTCTTAATCATTTCTAAATTAGTCATTGCCCCTGGGTTTACAAAGTTTCCTCCGGGCTTGGAATGTTTCAAAACCCTATTGAAGCATTCTTCATTTAATGCAAATAAAGCGGTAATCAGTTGAACAATCCTATTAACCCTTGTCATGCTGAACCCGGAATATTCCGGTTTTGGCAGGAGTTGTAGACGAAGATCAGACTTCACATATGTGCAGGCTGATCTTAGTCTACACCTCCTGCTTGTACTTTTCCTATTAGAGTTGTTTATGAAGTTGATTTCTTAAAGAAATATTGATTTTTGAACAACAAGTTCTATCAGTGCTTTCAGCCCTTTGATTTGACAGCAGTTCAGTAAGGTAATTTATGCAGCATGGCAAGGGTTAACTGCGACACCAATTTGTTCATCAGAAGTTGTCATTAAAATCAACATTTTGTTACATAACTCTAATGTTTGAGCATAAAGGTTGCATTTAAATTTCCAGTGCATCACCTATTGTTCTAAGTGCATCACCTATTGATCTAAATAATACTACGAGGACATATGGATGAAACCCAGAATTGTTTTATCCATTCTGGCTTTAGCTCATTACCAAACAACAAATTCCTAAACTAGCCAAAATTTTAAAAAAAAAGAAGGTTGTAATGTAATTCATGTATAAGTACTCTATTTGGTAAAAATGTGAGAAAAGGAGAAATTGCTTTTAAAAAGCAGTTTATTCTTTAACCACATTTTTTTCTAAAGCTGGTTTTCTTTTTTTCTCAAACTTGGACTGTATAGTTCTGTGTCTAACTATTATCCTCTTTTGCGCCAAATGCTGATAGTCAAGCTTCCCATCGTTGGATGGTAGATGTTCCCAACACTCGTAGTTTCGTGTCCTCACCGTCGCATTCACGCGATGGCGCTAGCGGTATTCCGTAATAAGGACATGCGTAGGTAATAAAAGCATACATTTTAGAGATTATTTTAATTGGTGAAAAGAGAGTGTAGATACACTGAACTAGTGCAATATGCTTAGCCGACACTTAAAAGGGGGTGGAATTTAAAAAAAGATAAATTAAGCAATTCAGATCACCATTTAAAATAAAAAAAACTCCTCGAGTTTAATTTGGAAGCTCGGAACTCGAGCACTGTGACCTATTCTGACCTTGAAATGACAGCTGACAGGCGGAAAGAACAAACACATCTGATAAACCCAATCTAATTGTAGAAAATTCGGGGGATTTTAAGACAATGTCCCACCTCGAACGCAATTAGACCATTGATCATGGAGTATTTCTTGAGAAACCTGCAGTTGTTACCACTCTAAGATGACAGGGAAATTGGTTTTAGTGGGAAAAGTAGATGGTATTAAATACTTGATAAAAGTATAAGATGTTTGATCTGTCAAAATCGTCCTTTCCAGATATAAATCAACCATAGAAAAATGATATTTTCATTTTAAGATTTCGTGACAAAACTAGCTTCATAAATCCTTTCTTCCTATTCTACAATATAGACGACAAAGCTATTAAACTTATTACCAGACAACAAAATTTTAGATTGGTCCAAATTGAAAGAAATTGAAGACGACAATTTCAAATTATTGAAATTTTAAACCGTTGTTGTCTTTTTTTTTTTTTTTTTTTTTTTGTAGAAAATATTGTGGATAATGAAGAAATTGCTTCTAGGAAGTAATTTCTTCATTTCGGAAGCAATTTTCTTGTGGTGTCTAAAGACGAAATATTTTGGGAGGCGTTAGATTTAACCCTCGTCGCGATGAACACGAAACACTCCTGTTTAGGCAGGAGGTAAAGAACAAGATAAGCCAGCGCAAACGTGAAAAAGACATTGAGAAATGAAGAGAATATTTGTTTGTTTTCATTGAGCTTTTACCTGAAAACTAATTCACAATGTATGAGTACACGAAGCGGATTTCTACATAAGCATGATTAAATTTACTGAACTTAAGTCGCCAAATGAACAAAAATGCTTGAATTAAAAATGTCGGAGGACAGCATTTAAACTTCAATTGCTTTCCTTTTATCCCATTCCAACACAGCAAAATTTTAGACTAGTCCAAATTGAAAGAAGCTGCAGACGACAATCTCAAGTAGATTGAATTTTATTTATTTTTTTTTTTATTTATTTTTTTATTTTTTTGTCTTTTGGGATAGAAAACAATGTGAAAAATGAAGAAATTGCTTGATACAAGCAATTTCTTCATTTTCCACAATGTTTTCTAAAGCTACTTTCTTGAGGAGCGTAAAAAGGAGGGCTTGTGCGGGAATGGGTTAAGCCCAATCTAACTGTCGGTTATTATAAACATGCATCGGGCAGTAATATCGACGATGTTATTATGTTAGACTATAAATCATTGTCCGAGTCAAATGAGAGCAAGCGAGGAGACAAAATTCAATTATTCATTGTGAGAGATGGAACATGTTGTGTAAATACAATTTCAGTCACTCAGTAATCACATAGAATCCGATATATCATTAACGAAAAAAGGGATATAATATATATTGAATGAATCATTTCCTACATTGCTTATCCTTTTTTCCTATAGCGAACAGCCATTACGTTCATGAGTAGAATCGCGTTTTGAATAACGTCATTATGACGTCATCTAAACGCATAATAAAGCGGTTTTTTGTTGTTGTTGTTGTTTTTTTGTTTTGTTTTGTTTTTTTGTTCTGGGATTCAAAGAGCGGGTTTAAAAGTACAAGCATTCCGACTCATTGACTCTTTTAGAAAAAAATCTTTGAAAAACATATTTGAAAATGAAGAAATGTCTTGTAACAAGCAATTTCTTCATTATCCACAATGTTGGGGGGGAGGTACCCAGAAATAGAATAGAATCACCAAAGCCCGCTCTCTAACTCTCACGGTTAAGATAAGCAAATTATAATATTTTAACTGATACATGTCGGTTCGCTAGCAAAAAGTCGTTCCGACATTTGGCTCGCGCAACGACGAAACGGAAATTGCGATTGACTTCTTGAAATAACATGTATCATCCTTGATTATCTAATTAATGCAAAATAAATAATTATAATAATGGTGATTACTAGTCATTAATTATTTTTGAAATTGAATAGAAAATGAGCCGTTATCAATCCATATGAAAATACTGCATACTTTTTACTACCTTAGGCATTTTTTATTCTTCTTCTGTAACAATCAATGCATTATCAATGCTCAATGCCCATTTCCATATCGAAAAGAATAATTTTGAGAATATGCCAGCATCGATTCTAAATTAATATAAAATGGATTCAATATTGGCAAATCCCCCTTTGTCACCCAAATCATGATTCATAACAGGGTCATGTACAAAGGCTTACATATTTTGATTGATTTGGGACATCAGAGGGGGAACAATTCGTGCTCTGTGCTGATTCATGATCCGGTAATGAAATGATAAATCAACTTTCCCCTAACTAGGTGTCAAACAGTCATAGGGCATCTTGGGAGAGAGAAATTGACATAAAAAGCTAATTTGCAACCAGTAATGCAAAAAAGATGCTATACAGAATATTGCGTTTAGGACCATTCAAAATGCAAGTTTTTATTTCTCTTTTTTTCTCTCAACTACCCCTGAAAATGAAATCCTTAAAATAAGAGGGGTGATATGCCAAAAGAGAAAAAGAGGTTAACGCCATGAAATTTGCAACGATCACACTTTTACTGCATTATCCACAATGTTTTCCACATATAAAAACAGATTTATAAATTTGCATCAACAAAATTGTCGTCTTCAACTTCTTTAGATTTTGACCAGTTTGAATTTCTTCGTCTGGTAAAGGGTTTATATATACAAAACAGTTATAATCGATTTTATAGATATTGATTTTGTTGTTTTTTGGTTTGTCTTTTTTTTTGTGTGTGTGTGTGGTTTTTTTTTTTTGTTTTTTTTTGTTTTTGTTTGTTTGTTTGTTTTTTTTTTTTTTTGTTGTTGTTGTTTTTTTTTTTCTTAATTTTTGCGAATCAGAAAGATAGGCTTTTTTCAAGTTTGAAAGAAATAAAAAATCACGGGGTTTCCTGGATAAAAGATTCGATATTTTCAAGACGTATTTGATAAAGGATAATATTTTAACCCTTTCCCCTTTAAACCCTGGAAACCCGGGAATTCACGTTGCCTTGATTTTCATACTTGAGAAAACATTTTGGAAAAAGAAGGAATTGCTTGTGACAAGCAATTTCTTCTTTTTCCACAATATTTTATACCCTACTTCATGGTTATTCTTCAAATCCGCTTCGAATTTTCGTCTGAAAAACATTTGAATTTGGTCCAGGTCCAAATTTTTGAAAACAGGAAAGGGTTAAAATTTATTTTAAAAAGAGGGTTTAAAGATATGGGACAAGTAGATTTTTTCAAACATTTTCGAAAAAACCTTTGTCGTAAAGCTTGTCATCAGCAAAACCTGAAATACTGTTAAATCCTGATCTGGCCTAAATCGAGATATCTCGTGTCCATAACACCCTCAATGTATGTAGGATCGAGTGACTGTTACATAAAAGAACCGAGGAGTCCCTTTCAACTGGGGCCATTCAAGAGATATGACGACAGTTCGGGCTCATAAAGAGACTAGACGTATAGCGCAATTATAGAAATTAACGATGTCGTTACAGCTTTAGAGCAAAGTCCGCTGGGAAAGACACGGAATGTGGACAGCCACTTTATTTCCCTATATGTGTCTGGGACATACAATGGTGTAAGGGCCATAAAATTTGTTGGAGTCCTTCATACGCGATATCTTTTCACAATCGGTACAGGACGCATTTAACCCATTCCAACACAATGGAATTTTATACCAGTCCAAATTGAAAGGAGCTGCAAACGACAATTTCAAGTTGATGGAATCTTGAATATTTTCGTCTTTTGGGATAGAAAACATTGTGGATAATGAAGAAATTGCTTGATCCAAGCAATTTCTTCATTTTCCACAATGTTTTCCAAAGCTTTTTTGTTGAGGGGCGTAAAAAGGAGGGATTGAGTGGGAATGGGTTAAAGGTCGGAAATCACTAAAACAACAAAGTTGACGCATCAGCGATATCAATCAAATATGGATTGACAAATCATATCATTCACTTAGACCGGAAGTGAATGATGAATTCCAATATTTATTAAACCTGTAGTTACGACGTTCATGTCGTCAGCCAACGACTTGCTCTTTTTTATGTCTCTTATCACATATTTCGCAAAACAATATCATTTGTAACCTCAGTCAAACTGCCATCCGGAGGTCAGTGGGAGTACATAGTCCAACAGTTGAGACAAGACATAGATATAAGTACGTAACACCATCTATGACTCTCTAACTTTCTATAAGCAGGAGAATAAAGAAGTGGGTATGAATTAGTAATTCCATCAGCCAATCTGCTAAAATGAAATAGACAGCACCGATCAGAAACAATTGAATACACCACTTTAACTGGTATGCCATTTCTGTTACTTTTTGGTTCTACAAGATAGTATTGAGCTTTTGAGCTTTTCGTTTCTATTTATCATGGAAAAAACATGTGCTCAGTTGCTCAAAAATTGTCTAGTCAAAGAAAATAAAAAAAACGACCAAAATACATGAACAGTCAAAGAAATGCTTCCTATAAAGGTCTGATAATCGTCAGTTTCTGGCTTTATATACCGCCTTTACTCATAAACCTGTGTTGGTATTATATACCTTCTTTGGTCATAAACCTTCACTAGTATAATATACTGGCTTTATATACCGTCTTTACTCATAAACCTTTGTTGTTATTATATACCTTCTTAGGTCATAAACTTTCACTAGTATTATAGACTGGCTTTATATACCGTCTTTACTCATAAACCTTTGTTGTTATTATATACCTTCTTTGGTAATAAACCTTCACTAGTAATATATACTGGATTTATATACCGTCTTTACTCATAAACCTTTGTTGATATTATATACCTTCTTTGGTCATAAACCTTCACTAGTATTATATACTGGCTTTATATACCGTCTTTACTCATAAACCTTTGTTGGTATTATATACCTTCTTTGGTAATAAACCTTCACTAGTATTATCGTCGTTGTCGTTCTAAAACGTCGTAACTACAGCTTGAATCAAGCTGTAATTACGACGTTTTAGAACGACTACGACGATATACTGGCTTTGCTTATAAACTTTTGGTAGCTTAATTTATGTTCGGCAATTGATCTCAGTTAGGTAGAACAGTGAGGGAATGATACTTGTTTTTATTTCTTGACTGAATGATCTGATAAGATTAACTTCACTAAGGAGTTGTCTAATTGCAATAACCCAAGCTTTGCAAAGGAAAAACAGCATTAGGAAGAAAAATGATGACCGCGTAGTTTCATCGAATGCAGTTACTTTATGGATCTTCACAGATGTTACTAGATCCCATCGGAGACTTGTTCAATAGCGAACGTAACATCATCTCACCCAGGGGTATTGGACACTAGTTTGAAACAAAAAGACTTGTAAATGACATATGGGAAGGTGACCAACACAGGCAAAATTGTTGTGACATCTTTATATGCGTAAATTCTAGCTTATATCAAAGAAAGTACATGATATAAAATAACACAATAACAACATCGTGATTTACAAAGTGAGTTATATTGAAATGATTTTTTAATTGAATGAGCATTGTGAGCGAAATTTAGAAGAATGTATTGTTCTGTAATATAATTGTTTATAAACTCAGACAGATTAGATGCCTCTAAATCCAAGTCATGAAATGGAATCGCGGGATATTTTAACGTTGTTGGTAAAGTTGTTGAATATGTTAAACGTTTTAGTGAGTGATTTGAATGGTATGATTCGAATAAGGAACAAGCGATTTCGCACGAAATTGGGTGATATGGGAGTTTATTTCGAGATGTTTTTAAAAAGTAAGTATTTTGTCATCAACAAAAAGGAATATTTTAGAAGTCATAATCATTCTTAAAAATATTGATATCGGCTAAACACGGCGTGGTATCTTTAAAAACCCGAGTTTGAATGAAGGTGTTAGCGTTTCCCCGTTGTTGTGATTCGAAACATCTGACATTTGTTGTTCATATGACATTACGTTTCATATTTCATAACTGGAAAAAAGCATTGTCATAGTCTACGCTCTTCAATATACAAATTGCTTACTGTAGACAGATAAAATATTAGGTAATTACTTCATCTATCCATTCGACAAGTATACGCTTAACCCTCTTCATTTGGATATTAACCCCTTCCCAGACGACAAAATTTTAGACTGGTTCAATTTCAAACATTTTACAGACGACAATTTTAAGTTGGTGTATTTTTAGCTGTGTCTGACTTTCGGGCAGAATTTTTTTCTGGATAATGAAAAAATTGCTTGTAACAAGCAATTTCTTTAATATTCAAAAAAAGTTTTCCAAAGCTCTTTTTCGTTGGGAAAAAGTACAACGATTGCAAGAAGAAATGTAAATTTTAAAGAAAGAAAAACTGATTATCCTTCCACGAAATCTAACAAATCCTTAATAATTGTAGTCGCGACTCTTTTGAGCGAGAGTAAAGTAACGGGGTAGTTTGTGAGTCCGTCCGTTAAAACGTCTGTCTTTTCGTTTGCCTGTCTAACCATCCGTCAAAGTCTTGTGGTCAAATTTTGTGTTTAGCTTTAAAACGCCATACGGGTCGAATTTTAACCCAATCCCTTCCAACAGTAACATGTCCGTAGCTCTAAAAAGACAAGAAACCCTAACGATTTTGAGGTCACAGGATCAAATTACATGTATCTTTATAGCTTGTTACCCCTCTACTGGTCAAATGTTTCTTCCACTGCCACTAGGACAATTTGGTAAGGAACTTTTGGCATCACAAAATCTGTTACTTATTCGTTTGTTTGTTGCGAGGTAATGCCTCGCTTTGTGGATCCCTCTTACTTCGACTGGAAGATCGTCTTAGATTTTGAACGGCGTTATCTTGCGAAATTTATGGCCAGTAACATCTAACAAAATGTAATTAAAATAAAAACGGTTGGTTGACGAGGTAAACGTCGTTACTAATGCTCGAATAATCTGTAGTTACGACAGTTCCGTCGCCAAACCATGAATTAGCTGAGTCTAAATGAATTATTAGGTTGGTCAATCGACTGTGATCTGTAAATCACAATTTCAAAAGGAAAACAGACGAGTCTGATAAGCAAAAAATCATTCAGTTACAAAAGCTGGAAAGAGGAATCGTCAGCAAGTTTTCTTCAGACAAGAAAACCTTACAATAACCGATGACGAGACATTAATAACTGTAGTCCAGCTGTGTACAAAACGTATCAAATTCTTTATCTCCCATTTACAGGCCTTTTGTCGCAGACAGCCGACTGATTGATAGTATTTCGTCGCGTTTGGAATTCATAGATAGTTCTCTAAAATCTCATCAAAATATATTCGACTTGGTAAGGGATACTTTTTTGATTATCATGGGGGACAGAAAGGGGTATGAAATTGTAGACTTTTTTGCAGATTCAGTATGACATGGGTGAGTGAGACAGAAATATCTCTCTTCGCAAAGGGTGTTCTAAAGAAAGTCAGTAAAGCAGGGACCATATACAATGTATACGCATGTGTTTGTGCCGGCCAAGGAAAGAAAACTTCCTGGTGACCACTTTAAATGAATAGCCGAAAAAAAAACTCAGATAAAGCACAGGTCAATTTGGGATAGTATTTCAGACATGGGTGAAAAGTCAGCAAATCTACCTAAATCAAAAAGTTTCGACCCTGATCAAACTTTGCAATCCTTTGGCTTCCATAATACAAGTAAGTGGAAAAAAAGTATTGAATAAATTGCATGCAAATTATAGATTATATTCCGAAAATGTATTTTTAGAAAGGTAATCATTCATCTTCCGATATCGAAACAGTGTGTGCAGCCTGGCCATGTTCGACACTTTTCCGCTCAACCAAAGAAGTCCCTTTTCTTTGATTTGCCATTCATTTACGTTCATGCAGATACATAAAAAAGGCACGCTAACAAATTCAGAAACGAAGCATAAAAGAAAAACATCCCCGTACACTTTTGTTTAGGAATTTAATAAAGTGTATTGTTGAGTACCAGCAATATCAATTGAGGAGTCAAAAATCCTAAATAGGGCACTGTGTCCGCATCGTCGCCTCACACTACGCACCACGGCTTTGTATAGAAATAACGCCCATAATTCAGAAAAATCAGAATTGAGGAGAAACCATTAAAGAGATCTGATTTCTAGATGGGTGATGGATGCCGGCAACACATAATAAAATCACAACAGTTTTATGTCGATGACAATAAATCAGAATTTATCAATAAAATCCTTTTTATCTTAATTGACCTCGTCTCCTGTGATATAAATCCAATATCACCCACACTTAATACAATGATCTAACAGTCGGATATATTGAAATGCTTACAGATATAACAGTCGTAATCCATGGAATCTTTACAGTTTATTCAGTAAGCAATCATTGAAATGCTTACAGATATGACAGTCGTAATCCATGGAATCTTAACAGTTTATTCAGTAAGCAATCATCAGAATTTACAATAAACTCCGGCTATAGATATATTCATGAAACAGAAGAAAATACATCGTTATATCCGAATAATGTTTTCAGTACGAATCCAAGTACATGTATAAGTATTACGCACTTGCATTAAGTTCTTATTTGGCCCTACGCCACTAAAATCGGCGTTAAAACAATTTCGACTCTACCACGTCATTGATACTCAATGGCAGTTTTGACAAAAACACCCCTCGGAAAAATGAAAATCAACTTCACTTTAAGTGATATATCTTATTAAGCCATGTCACTGACGTAGTTTATTAAAGTTGCTATCAAACAGCCGTCCAAGAGCATAAATATCGTAAGTGGCTGTTCAATGTAAAGCACTTACAATCTTAAAGCGTAGGAATTATTAAAAGTAAAACTATGTCAGTTCTTGGATTTAAACATATTTTAATATCCAGGGGCGTACCAAGGATTTTGTAAAAATATACGTATGTACAAGGCATGGAAGAGCACCATAGATTGGAGAAGGAAAGGGTTTGATTGATTGAATGGGGGTTTAACGCTGCTTTTAAAGGTTTTTTCAGTCATATCGCGGCGTCCGGCTGGAGCACCTAACAATGGATTCCTGGTATTTCTCACACCAGTACTACCACTACATCCTTTCCTAGCCTCCTGCTCCTATTCCACTTAGGTTTACGATTATCCACCCATTAGTGAGAGACAGGTGTCGGAAACATTATGTGCCGCCGCTGGGGAACGAACCAATGATCTCCCATTATTGAAGATTGTGAGGCTGATACACTACCGACTGCGCCATGACGGCGACGATGACGTACTACAAACACTCAATTCACCGATTTTCCACCAAAGTACCGTATCTGTGTTAAAGGACACAGATGACGTTGCGGTTAAAATTGATTGCATCGCTTTACTTTATCAGTATGAATTGAGATTTTTCTTTCCTAGAAAAGAAACAATCATCATTAATAGTGTCCATTTGATCGAAAGAAGATGGCTGCCACAGCGGTTTGATGTCACTCTTGGGACGTGCTTCTGTCCTAGAGATCGTAAATTATTCCACATCTACTCAATTATACGGTATATGTCAACGGGTAGACATTTGATGACAAATTATATGTGGCACAGTGGCGCTTTATGGAGCAATGAGACCAGTTTATTGATACTTAATAACGGCATATACCACTCTCGTCCGCTCGCGACTATATGGTTATATAGGTTACTGGTACCAATAACAATATGCGTCAGCTCGATTAGCTCAATTGGTAGAGCACTTGACTTCAAACCTCAAGAAAACGAGTTCGAGCCCTTGCCTGACCATATCAATTAACAAAACTAATTGTCTTTCGGATGAGACATTAAACCGAGGCCCCGTGTGACGGTGCTATTCACCGAGCACGTTAAAGAACCAGGTGGAGCTTTCAGCAGTTTCGTCCTGTATCCTTGCACTGTTCCCCGTAACAACTAACCGTATTCTGGGGGCCTCGATCACATAGGCATATGCTACGGTAGCGACGATAAATAAACGGAAATACCCATAACAATATGCCGAATGCGAAAATCGTAAATTTCGATATAATTTGGAGTGGAAAGAAGGAAAGAAGTAAGTGGGAAAACCCTTGTCTACTACAGCACTAATTACTATATAGATGTATATAAGTATTTTGATCTCAAATTAAGTTTACTGGTTTTATTTTACAATAACCGTGGTTTGATTTCTATGACAACCTGTTACTAGACGACCAAATTTTAGACTGGTCCAAATTCGAAAAAATTGTAGGAAACAAGTTGAAAATATTTTCAAAATAGTCGATTTTCGGGGGGGGGGAACATTATTGATAATGAAGAAATTGCTTGAAACAAGCATGTTTTTCATTTTTCACGATGCATTTTTCTTTTTTATTTATTTCTTCATCAGCATAAAACAGAACGAGAACATTATAATTCACCCTCTCTGTGATACAATCTGGATGAATAAAAAACAGGTGTGTTTGCTAAAAGCAGACAAAATAAGCTTTCGGTAATCTACAACGACATTCATTTCAAACATGAACATTGGAAATCAAACGATCGTTTCTTGGACAATTAAAGCAAGTTTTCTGCATCCCGGGTTCGAAATTCCAAAAGAAGCAGATAACTTCTACACGATAATTCAATTACCATCGCGAACTAAGTAATTAATGTCAAGAGTAGAATCGTTTAAATCCGATAAAGTTTTATGTCGCAGGTCTGTATCGACTAAGCTTCCTTTAAATGACGGAAAGCCGTAGTAAACTTGATTGAGAACGGGAATTGATCACTTAATTGACATTTCATTCAATCGACGGTACAATTATTTAACTTTAATCGAGCCGAGGCATGAAAAAGTCTTTCACAATTATAGCAAAATGAATCTTTAAAGTAAATTTGAGAGGGAGCTGTTTCTTATTTCAAGGGGAACACTACTCGCTTTACTTTTATGAACCATATTTCCTCAGACTATAAACTATGCAAAATTAGGCTAATTGGTTTATCAGTCGAACGGCTGTGTCGAAAGTCAGTGGGCTAGGTCAGTGATCCGTCAATTCTAGCTAGCATTTAAACAGCTTTATGTTAAGGATATAAAATGATGGGGCAATTGAAGATCCTCGATATCTACTTTGATTGATTGATTTGTTGATTGATTGATTGTTTGATTGATTGATCGGTCATTTGATCGATTGATCGATTGATTGATTAATTGATTGATCGATTGATTGGTTGGTTGGTTGGTTGCTTGGTTGGTTGGTTAATTTGTCGGTTGATTGATTGGTTGATTGATTGTAATTGATTCATTGATTGATTGATTGTGATTGATTGATTGAAGTTCAAGGCCACTTTTAAAAAGTATTTCAGTCATGTTGCGGTTGCTAGAGCACCTAACCATGGATTCCTGGTATTTCACACACCAGTAATATTATTACACCCTTTCCAAGCCCTCAGCTGCTGATCCCACCTAGGTTTGCGATTATCCACCAATTGGTGGGAAGATCTACTTATTTGACGCTAAAACTGCCTAACAAGACAACTTCATCAAAGGAATACATGCATAATATCAACAACGGCATGTGATTATGACAGTCGTTTGCTTGAAACGGCTTCTGGTTTGAGAATAATCTGATTTATTTAATTCTGTAAAATTTGCTTCGTATTGCTTCCTTCAAGACCTTCGAGTTAAAGGAGTTTTGTTTGTTAAAGCATTTCCTTAATTAAACTTAAATCGAATTATAAGTTTTGTTCAGAGAGACATTTTGCGTGCTCAGCAATCTCATTATTTGTTTTTGTTCCTTAATACAACGGGATGACAATATTCTTGCGAATTATTGCGAAGCAGTAGCAATTTTCAACTTTTGATGCAACTATGATCTCGCCAAAACAACCCATATAAGAAGTTATTGAGAAAAAAATTATTGCTTGAAAAACCTATATTGCTTCGTACCCTGGTTTTTCCAACATCTTTTCCGACTTTGATATAACTCACTGAAATTACGGTAATTTGTCTCTAAATGATGAGTAGTGGACCCGAATTGAATGTTGTGGTTGTACCGGTGTGAACCGTGTTATGTGCACACCCAATACAGACGTGCATATATTACACCCAGTGTAATGATTTTTAAACGGAATACCTGCTAGTCAAACTAATATGTGTAACTATATCTATAAGTAATACCCGCGATTCTAACTACTTTGTGTATCTATTTTTATACGTAATACCCACGATTCTAACTACACCGTGCAACTATTTTCGAACATAATACCCGCGTTTCTTACTACACCGTGCCACTACTTTTAACCGTAGTATCCGCGATTCTAACTACATTGTAGATGTGAATATATTCAATATGATAGATAACTTTATTTGACGTTTTTATTTAGTCTGACCTGTGTCGCTACTTTTTGCATTGTTACATTTCTATGCACTCAACTCCAGAACCTGTATTCTCAAATCAGTCTATATCTACGTTTTGTCTATGAATTTCACATCGAGGGCTTTATTTCTGGATCCTAAAAAGATTTCTAGTTATGAAGTGTTTAATTAGATTGATTGGTAATATGTTTAAACGTCAAACGACCAACCGCAATCTCCATACCGGGCCTCGCTTAAAAAAGCTTTATTAAATGGTAAGAATTAGCAGTCATCTCTATGCGAGGATTCAAGAACAACTAGTTCATGTATTATAATAAATTACCAACTTTCTAAACATGGCCAGGGGCTTATATGGTACTGATAAGTTCCACAAGAACACCAAAGTACATTAACTAGATTTAAACCTTAATTTAAATAAACCTCGTTATTAAGGTAGAAAGTCAAACAAATCTTTTGATATTTATTGGTCCCACAGGACAGTCTTTTGGTCTGTAATCATTGTCTGAAGAAAGAATCGTTTAAATATGAATGAAGAAATTCCTCGAACCACAAATTTGATACGCCCCGAGAGATTTTGAACGGGAGTAATTTGGTGTATCTCAAAAAGGAGCTACAAAAGATAATGTAAGCAATTTTAACAATCTTATCAAAGTCTAATATTTAAAAATACGATCCTTACTATTTCATAAGAAGATACATAAGTATACGCTTAAACGGATCACCAGACAATTCTCTTAAACCTTTCTGTTTTGCTAAATTTTAGACCTGTCCAAAGTCAAAAGTTTTGCAGACGGAAATTTAAATTGGATTTATTTTAAAAAATGATCATTCAGTAGGGTAGAAAATATTGTAGAAAAAGAAGAAATTGCTTGTAACAAGCAATTTCTTCTTTTTCTACAATGTTTTCTTAAGTACAAAATTACAGGGACATCAAAATCAGTGATTGTACAGGAAAGGGCTAAACCTTTCCTGGTCCAATTTGAAAGATGTTGCAGACGACAATGAATATTTGATACAATTTCAAATGAAACCATCCTAAATATCCTTGTTACAAGCAATCTCTTCTTTCCAAAAAAGTATAAAGTCAAAGCAACGTAAAATTTGCGGGGTTTGTGACAAAGGAAAGAGTTAATGACAAATTGATAAAAGACATCAGATTAAAATCTGATCAATTAGGATCGATTCGTGTATTTCGAAAATTGGTTTCTCACTACGCTGGGTGAATGGACTATAAAAGCAAAGGATTCTGGTTCTAACAATCCAGCTCAAGTCACGCATCTTGACCAGAGTCGTTTTTTTATACCTACGGACCACTGGCCCCGTTCAAGGATCACCGATAGAAAGTTGCACTTAGATATCGAACGCCGTTTTTTTTTTCAAATATCTTGGTCAGTAACATGTAACAAAAAGTAAGTAGAGGCGCTTGAGCGCCTGATTCGCTCCACCGGCTTGAAATTACTTATCATTTCGAGAAACTTGTTTGAAAATCATCCTGCAGATTGCAGCTTTTCACTGTTTACCATATATTGAAATAGGCCAAATCCATTAGAGCAATGTTAACAGCCAATCAACTCCTTTTTAGCAATCTAATAAGGGGTCGCCAAAGGATCATTCTGGTGAAATATTGTTGAAATCAATCAATTGGTTTCTTAGAAGAAGATTTTCAAAGCTTTCACCATATATGGAAATAATTCCCCGCCCATTGGAGCCATGTTTTCTGTCCTATCAAAATTTCTTGAAGGAATTTGATAAAAGGTCATCCAAGCACCAATCCAGTGAAATTTGGTTTAAATCCATCCATTGGTTTCTGAGAAGATTTTTAAAGGTTTCATCATAAATCGAAATTAGCCACGCCCATTAAAGCCATGTTTTTCATCCGATCAAATTTTTTTGTAAGAATCTGATAAAGGGTCACCCAAGGATCATTCCTGTAAATTGGGTTGAAATCCATCAATTGGTTTCTGAGAAGAAGATTTTTTTAGGTTTAACCATATAAGAAGATTAGTCCCGCCAATTAAAGCCATGTTTTTCATCCGATCAAATTTTTTTGAAGGAATCTGATAAAGGGTCACCCAAGGATCATTCCTGTAAAATTTGGTTGAATTCCACCAATTGGTTTCTGAGAAGATTTTTAAAGCTTTCACCATTTATGGAAATTAGCCCCGCCCATTAAAGCCATGTTTTTCATCCGATCAAAAGTCTTTGAAGGGATCTGTTAGAGGGTCACCCAAGGATCATTCCTGTAAAATTTTGTTGAATTCCACCAATTGGTTTCTGAGAAGATTTTTAAAGCTTTCACCATTTATGGAAATTAGCCCCGCCCATTAAAGCCATGTTTTTCATCCGATCAAAAGTCTTTGAAGGGATCTGTTAGAGGGTCACCAAAAGATCATTTCTGTGAAATTTGGTTAAATTCTGTTCAGTACTTTCTGGGGAGAACATTATAACAGTAAATTTTATTCGGACGGACGGACTCACGGACTCACGACGGACACAACGCCATGACAATAGCCATTTAGCCAAGTCCATGAATATTAGATACGACTGTAATTATTTCCCCCAAGTGAATATGACAAGAAAAAAACCAATAACAGGTTTTAAAAACCTTACCCACCAATTCGTAGGTTTATCCCTAGAATAAAAAAAATGTTCAGTTTAGATCCAACGGTCTCCCGTCCCCTGACAACATATTCCCTGTAAATATCTAGTCTATGTATATTTATATCTTCGGAAAAGAGTTAAAGTAAGACACTTTGTTGGACATTTAGGAGTAAACAAAGAATAACCATTTCCTGTACAACCCCGTGAATTTACGTTGCTGTTATTTTATCCTTGAGAAAACATTGTGGAAAAAGAAGAAATTGCTTGTAACAAGTAATTTCTTCTTTATATACAATGATTTCTATCCTACTGAATGGTTATTTTTCAAAATTAAATCAATTTTAAATCACCGTCTACAAAAGCTTTATATTTTGACAGGTCTGAAATTTCGAAAAACCGAGAAAGGGTTAAACCAAAGGCATACTTTTCAGAAACGTTATATTAGTTTTGATTAATTTCCCATGTAATTTCATCTCTCTAAGACTTGATTACTCCATGTTAAACGAACATCTGAATTCGTACATAAACATTCTTGTAGTGCCTCGATGTGCTAAGAACAGGATGACCCCCTTCGGACAAATTTAGTAATCTTTGGAATGACTAATGTTCCTGGGTAAAATCGACCTTTCTTTCGGACATTGACAAATTTCTCCACAAACTTGCACGTGGCAACTTGTTTAATTTGTTCCAAACCCGGAAATGATATTGTCTGGACTCCACAGTATCCAATGTGTTAATAATTTCCGGTCCTGAGCAATAATAAACAATTGCTTTGACAGACTGAGCTCCCCTGTAGACGGCCGGTCTTGTCCTAATGAAAATGAAATTGTCTGTATCTTTGTTTCAATCATTTGAACATGAAAGGTAAGACTGATTAATATTTTCTTTTAATCTAATTCTTTAATTAGATTATCCTAACAACAAAATATTGCACCGCTGCATTACAGGTTTGCAATGAACCAAGCTCTTCGCTGCAGAACAAAGATGCTTTAACAAACTAAATACACATAGACACTGCTATTCCACCGTTATATCTGAACAACGGCCAAGCGAATGACTACTCCCATATGTTAGGGGACGAGACTGATTTAATTACAAATAAGGACAGAGTACAAGAAGTGCACACATACGAGCGTGTGCATGTCACATGGACTTCCATCAGGTTGCCATATACATAAAGCAAAGGCAGCGAGAAGGCTGGAGGCAACGAAAAATACATTTAGACATCTTCTGCTCTTAAAATCGACAAGAAGCACACAGGAAAGACTCTGATCAGACTGCATGGATACGTAAGCTGATCTTGATCTTAACTAAACCCTTATGTGAAATCATTACAAGATACATCATGCACAGGCTAAATGATAGTTGTTTGACATTTTTGATGAATGGTCACGCCCACCGACCTCCAACTAGAAAGTTCGACTGAGATATCATACGCAGGTTTTTGGGTTTGTTTTTTTTTAAACAAATGGACATGGACATAAATCAAGGAGCAAAACATTGGTTGGCAACCTAAACGCCGTAACTACAGCTTGAATAAGCTGTAGTTACGGCGTTTAAGTTGCCAAACCTACAAAAATGCGTGATATAAAAGCCTGGTATCACCATTCATCCCTAGTCTAAATAAATGATTTGATTGGTGAGTTGATATTTATATTGAAAGCGGGGACCCGTCAATTAAAATATCTTTCAAAACCAAGTGTCGATATTTTCTGAGCGGATAAGCTTTTTTTAAAGAAAAACCTGTTTCTGGAAAAACGTGTTTGTATACGTATAGTCTGTTTGATTTCTAATCCGGAGGAGACAGATTAAGAGTGACATATTTCAGATAAAATACATGTAACCGAAATTGGACGGGGAAACTAGTTATTATCTGACGAGCTTTTCATGGAATTAGTTATCAATAAAATACAAGACGGGAACGTGACTTGAATCAGTTAGAAGCAAAATTACTGATCTGATTGTTATTACACTCCGATTCATTTGCTCGGAACTAATACAAAGTGGCGGCTTCTGAAAGCAGCAGTCAAACTTGTGTCCATGAAAACACACATTTGACCCGTCACACAACAAAGGGCCACCGGGAGACCCTTCAAACAAATCTTTCACAAAAAAGATAGGTTGGGTCATGGGTAATAACAAATATGATGAATATGACCGTAAAAATGACATTGACCCAGAGCGACTTTCAAGAGTTCTTCAGCTGTTTGATCATATACAGTGAAAAAAAACATTTAACCCTTGTCAAGTCGATTAAATTCCACTTTAGACTTGTATTAAAATCAAAGGAATGAAAGAACTGGAAGCACTATTGATGGGATAAATCCCAGTAATTGGGAAGTCATTGTGTAAAATTGAGGAGCAATTTCTTCATTTCACACGTTTTCTAGCTAAAAAGTTGAACAAAATAAATCATAAACTTTAATTTGTCTTCTGCAACTCCTTTCAATTTGGTCAAGTCTAAACTTTTGTCGTCTTTTAATGGACTAAAAGATCGATTGACCGATCGAATTATTCTTTTGAACCGGAAGTGACACAGAATGTAGACACCTGACTTTTATGTCAAACATTTACTTTAGTTGGCGACTTAAACGTCGTAACAACAGCTTATTCAATCTGTATTTAGGCCGTTTAGGTCGCCAACAAAAGATGAGTGAATGACCATGAATTATGTAAAATAACATTTGATATCTAAGTCGATCTGTTATGTTGGAGGTCGCTTGACTTGGCTAGCGATCCGCCAATTTAAAGTTCATACTTGTTTACATTAATACATTTGTACCCGAAGATAGATAAATCAAAGTACTGAAATTACTGTAAGTTAGCAAAGCTTTCTTTGTGTATGTAATCTTCTTTGCCTTTTGTAGGGTAGAGAAACATTGTAGAAACTGAAGAAATTGCTTGTTACAAGCAATTTCTTCAATTTCCACAATGTTTTCGAAAGCCTTTTAAGTGGGATTCTTAAATGCGGGATTGAATGGGAATGGGTTGTATAGCATGCTTTCGAAGTTGTTCTCTACAATTGAATAAAGTGAATTTATGTGGCCAGTCATTTTGAACACAATATGCTCGAGTATACGCAAGAACTTTTTTTTTAGGCGTATACATTCAGTGGATTTAGTGGTTAAGCCTCCAGTGGCAGTTTGCACTCGTTTGAACTCTAAGAAGACCTCAACATTTTATCGGTTAACTTAAGCTAGCAAAGCTGCTTTGCTAGCTAAAAATGTCTCTCATAATACCATTTTCGTCTATAGTCCGCAGTCTACGTAAACTTATCGCTTGTATCCCATATAGAGAAGACCGATTATCCCATATTTCCCTGCGGAATCCTAAAACCTAGAAATAAATGGTGATAAGAACATAAACAGTTATTCCGAGATTCCCCTGATAAGAAACTCCGTCGGAAATGTGACAGAAATTGCTTACATTCGACCTATCAAGCATAAGAGGACCATTTAGGACAAAAAAAACAGCAACCAGATTTTGTTTTTTCTGTGGAAAAAGTGAACTTGAACTGGGATGATCATAATGAATGGCGTAAATGGTATAACCGAGAGATTTTAGTTTCGACCCCAGTCAGAACATGGTATATGTACATGTAGTCTCGGCGTGTTTTCATAATGCTTTTGCAAGGAGAACCGTGTCGTATAAGGTGCCAAAACGATTTGTGACTTATAACACTATTGCTACAAGGAACCGTCCTCCACACATGGAAGAATTATGGGAGACAGCATTTTTATATCCCGTGAGAGATACATGCATGTTGAGGCGCATATTGAACCTTCGCCCAGCAAGTCTGCGGTTTATTTGTTATGATCATGTGTTAATGACAATTGGCATGATTGACGGATCGTTGACCCCGCCCACTGACTCCGCTTGCCACGCCTAGTGACTCCGATAGGAAGTTCCACTTCGATTTTAAACAGCGTTATCTGCAAAGATTTGGTCAGTACTAGGTAACAAAAAATGAAAAGGGCCGGTTGGCGACACAAACGTCGTAACTACAGCTTGAATAAGAATGTGTCAATTTCTTACGTTTCACATAACTGTATTTTTACAGCTCGCCAAATGCAACATTGTGTGGTTTTGGTTTAAAGCGCTTTTCTAATTATTTCTGTGTCATTATTTCCATCTGAAAAAGTTAACGAACCTTGAATGACGAGTCGCAAACCATACCCACTTATATCCGACAAGGAAAGTCAACTGAGACATAATATAAGATAAATCGTTGGTTTACGATAAGCTGTAGTTAAAGCGTTTTAGTCGCCATACCAACAAAAATTATTTACATAACTGTCGGTTACCAACATTCACTTCTGGCCTGAATAAATAATTAAATTGTTCATTCGATCTTTTGATTGGAATCGGCGATCCGTTTTGGCGTTTTGTCAAAAATGACATACTTAAAATATACATCGAAAAGTTTAAGAAGCGTTTTAGACAAATAAGAAAGGAAATCTGAATCAGTCTCTCTGTGTTCACGGTGATAATGTGATATCCGACTGGATTTACATGGTATCATTTTGCCTAGCGGTCAGCGCTATCGTTAACACTAATGATGCAATTTGTGTCTTATTTTTCCTCAATTTAGAGAAGGGCTCAGAGTAGACATAAATGCCAATCAATCTTCTAGGGGATTTTCGCAAGACGAATAACATTAAACCGTCGATAGGCGCGCCAAATGTCGTAACTACAGCTTGAACAAGCTGTAGTTACGACATTTAGTACGTCAACTGACGAAATGTCTGTCGCTCTTTTAACGATATTCTACCAGAAGGGAATTATATAGGCCTTCCAAACAGATAAATGTACCTATACTTTTGAAATAATTTGATCTGCGCTTGGTGTATTTATGCCTGAATGTCCTATTAAAAGTGTTTAGTCATTATTATTGTGGGTACCCAGTATATTTCTAGAGTTTTAAGAGGCGCAAGTTATGCGAATTCTAGACTTATAATAAAGTAACCAGTACTATCAAAAGATCTGATGTGAAACCCATAATCCTTTGGGGAAATGGTTTCCACAAAGTCAAAAATTGAAAGCTTTTATGTTCAGACCTGGTTCTGTAGTCTGAAGCATGTGTGACGTCATTCTAATTCCGAAACGATGCAGGAAAAATGAATGTACAAATCTTGTCGTCTATTATGATAAGCAAGCATTTATCAAGAAAATCATGGCCTTTATCATTAAACCAATCCCACACAACAAAATTTTAGACTAGTCCAAATTGAAAGATGTTGCAGACGACAGCTCTAAGCTAAACCCCTCGTCCTTTGCATTAGAAGAAATGTGGATAATGAAGAAATTGCTTGAAACAACCAATTTCTTCATTTTTCACTAGATTTTTTCATTGCAGAGTAAAAAAGCGGGATTGTGTGGGAAAGTTTTAAACAACAACTGTTTTCATCAGTAAGCAAAAGTAACAAGTTCGACAACAAACGATGGTTTAGACGTTGTAATAAACGAATATTAATACTACCCTCGAACAATGTTGCAAAAGAAAGTATTTTTGGACGATATTCTCCTTCTTACTGTAAAGCGATTTAACGTAGAGGCTGTAAAGTAATTGCTCTTTGATAATCGTTCTAAATAGCTGCAACAGGTATCGTTCGGACGCAGTTTATCGCTGTAAAAGGTATCGTTCGGACGCAGTTTATCGCTGAACAGGCATCATTCGGACGCAGTTTATCGCTGTAACAGGTATCGTTCGGACGCAGTTTATCGCTGTAACATGCATCGTTCGGGCGCAGTCATTCATTGTAACAGGTATCATTCGGACGTAGTTTATCGCTGTAACAGATGCGTACGGAGGCAATTTATCGCCGAAAAGGTATTGTGCGGGTGCAATTTAGAAAAATCACTATGTTTTCATGTACGAGTATGTATACCGTCAAGCCTTAACGAACCTCACAGATGTTTTCCAAAAAACTAAAATTTGAAAATAGAACGGATTTAGCAGAGGTCAATAAGAATTCTTTTTCTGAAAACTAATATTTAGTAAAGTCAATTAATTATTCTAGATTCATAAAATGTACAAAATGCGAAAAGAATCGATCCTGGTCTGGCTGCGCGGTTAACTAATGAAGATTTTTAACATAAACCAAGTTCTATCTTGTTTGACCCATTAGAAAAGTCGAAATGTGACGATTTTATTGTATATCGGTACCAAAGGAGTTTGTTGGAAGCAAGGTCTGTATGAAAAAGAAATACAAGGCTTTATGCACTTTTTTTTCATTCCGGGCACTTAATAGGGTGTGTCGCTCAAAACAAGATGAACTGTATTTATTTCTCAAACAGGACACTTCTATAGGTAAGCAATAAACATAAAATGAGGTCGAAACATGCGTTAAATACTATTGAAAATACCAAAGAATGTATTTGGAACATACTAAAAAAAAAAATTCCTTTATACATAGTACATTTCAGGAATTACTTTGAATTCCATCTAGCTCAGCATGTGTTGAATAAAATGTGATTAAAAAGCAATAAAAGAGAGTTATTTTAGGTATTTCTCGTACAAGAACATGCAAGCTCATGTCCCGGGAGTGAAATAAGAAAGCAGCTATAAAGACATTCCGGGCTATCAGAAAGATATTAGTTTTCGCCAGCGGAATCCGCACCAAATTTTTAAAAAAAGCAATCATTAAATTTAGAAAATGACCACAGACTGATTTTCGGGAGGTATTTTAATGCGAATGGAAGGGTAGTATTGACGGATTTTGAAGGACATTTTGGGTGAAATACAGTTAACGACCGGAAGTTTAGAGTTGGGACACTTTTAACGTTACTGCAATAACGTCTCATTCACATTTCAACGTCTATATTGTTATAGAGAGCCTACAAATTCACTGTGCCGCCGTCATAGCGCAGTCAGTAGCGCAACAGACTCCTTATCTTCAATCATGGGATGTCATGGGTTCGATCCCCGGCGGCGGCACTTATACTTTCCGAAATTTATCTCTCACCAATGGTTGGATAATCGTAAGTCTAAGTTGGATGGCAGCTGAGGGCTAGGAAAGGATGTAGTGGTAATACTGGTGTGAGAAATACCAGGAAATACCAGGAATTCATAGTTAGGTGCTCCAGCCGCCGCGATATGTCTGAAATACTGATAAAATTGGCGTTAAACCCAATTCAACCAACCAACAAACAAATTCACTATTTATTACATGAGTTTAGCCATCTTCAATCAAAACTTTAATTCCTTTATACACCCATTTCAGTAAAACCCCATTAGAAAAAATCGTCGTTTGGCGTGCAAAGTGTCGAAACAACAGCTTGAATTAAGATGTAATTACGACATTTTGCCAGCCCAACGACGACAGAAGGACCGAAGTAAACAAACAAAGGGGAAGCATTTAAGACTAAGAGAAGAACGCTCTAGTAAAATGTGCAGATTGAAGCCTACAGTAAGCATACAACATTAAATGTAAAGTTCTCGGAAGACACATAATTGCTATTGTTGCCACTTTCATAGACGTGTGTCGCCCGAAACTACCTTTAAAACGATTTTCTTCTATAAATGTATCTTAAACGAAAGTAATGACATAGTTTGAACAGTTTGTGGCGACATTTTTCTTGGTAAACGTTCTTTTAAGGCTTAGTTTGTCTCATTTTATCTCGAACTTAAAATCTTAATCTGGTACTCCAAAATAGGAACTGGATGTTTATGTAGCACATGCTATATTTTTTGAACGTATCAAATACTGAACTAAGTTTTTGATATTTAAAATTTTGCGTGTTGTAGCTGTCGTGTACCAAACGAATATGAATAGAAGTGTTTTCAAAACAACTCAAGTGTATTTGATATTCTAAAGCTCTTATATATATTGAACTATCAGGACATGTTTAATTTATCTTTTTGTTTTGTTTTTGTTGTCGTTGTTTGTTTGTTTGTTTTGTTTTGTTTTTTTTTTGTCGTTGCCCCTCTCTTTTTTTTTGGGGGGGGGGGACTCTTTAGTTGATATTGCCATTTTGCTACATATCAACTAATGTAGTAATATAGTTCTGAGGTTTCGGCAGCAAGCCGACAGTATGTTGAATGAGAAAAAGCCATTGGTGCATTCAGGATAAAAAAAGAGATTACTACGCTTTCCGCTTGATATACGCTTCTGTCATTATCATTATTATTTTCAAGCAATGCGTCGTACTGTTCTAATGGGGCGCCAGGTATTGGTGCTTTTTTTATGTGGAAGATTTTATTCATATTTTATACCCTCAAATAGTGTTTGAATGCAATATTCTTAAAACTAGAAATGAAAAAATCGGAGAAAAATACCTATATTTTTCCAGTTAATCCATTGAAAGATTTCGCTAAGCGGGTTGAAATTAATTTTGTGATAACAAGGTGGTTCACCAAAATAGTGACCTCTTGCTTTAACTTTAGAAAGAGTTCTGGTAAGCGGTCACGCCTAAAAATAATAATAGCCAGCCGTTTTTCATTTCTGTACAGCTCAGTTCAAAACTGTCGTAGAAGCTGTTATATTAGTATAAGTTTTTGAACAGTTTTGCAATAACCTCTTAAAGGGACGAAATTCATAAAGTCTGTCGTTGCCCGTGTCTCTTTGCTTTCATATGTTGTTGAGTTTGGGTCAAATTCAAATATGGTTACGCGTTGTCAACATCTAAATCGTCTGATTCAGCTAAACCTTTGTTTAATAACCTTTGCTAAAACAATGAGGATAATATCTGCTTCATACTAAAGTGTAGATTATTTAGGGTATTTTTGAAAAAAAAATCTTCTGATTTTTAAAATATCGATAGCGACCTTACATATATTAACAATCACTTCGCCATCATAAAAGCAGTACCCCCATTTTGACGGCGTGTAAGACCTCCCAAATGAAAACATGTAACTAACAAAAGCACCGCCTACGAGTGCCTACGCTCGGCTGTTGGGTGCTGAATAATCTATAAAAAATCCAAGTCGAAAACGGGGCATAATTCGCACAAGATGCATCTATAGTTATCTCCCTTGATGGTATAGGTTCCTCTCTTGATAGTGAACATGTGTGCCAATTTTCAAGTGAATGCCCTTAGTAAAATCAGACAGCACAAAATGTCAAAGTTTTCGCACGACGACGGCGACGACAACGACGACGACACCAAGGCTATCGCAATACCTCGCATTTTATCCGAAAACAGCCGAGCTAAAAATGCGCACGACAAGTTATAATTATCAATCAAATAATAGCTCGTTGACCAGGGCATTGGTCAGATGTTAATGGATGACCAATAATTTGAAACCGAAGCTATATCAAGTCCGACAAAGACAATATGTCTAAACAAACACGCATGCGGCTATCGTGTCATTTCAGTTCAATACGGAAATGACCGGCCTTTCGGCCCTTACAGTATCAAATATGTCAAATATTTTTGGATATCAGATTCGATCGATAGGGCATCATTTAATCGTGCTCGAATGACACTTTTTCTGAAACTTTAATGTAGCTCAACTCCACGTCAACACTATTTCTTGAAAATACATGTAATTTACTTAAACGTTTGCAAGATTATAGTACTGTGGTTCCATTTCATATTGTTTGGGCTATATTTTAATTTGCATATTATTATGGAGTTCTTATCATTTACCTTAATTGACGGATCGTGGCTGTCAAACATAGAATCAATCAATCAATCAAATCGTTTATTTAAGAGATGAGGAGAATATTTTTTGTTTTCATGGCGGTATGAACCGAAAAGCCTAATCACACTGTATGAATACGCGAAGCGGATTCATACATTGTGTGATTAGGTCTTTCGGTTCATACCTCCATGAAAACAAAAAATATTCTCTTCATTTCTTATAATTTAATAGCATCGAGCGAAAAATGCAACAACTTAACGAATTTTGATACCTTTTTGTAGTGAACTATTTTGTGCGGAAGCATTCAAAATGGCTGCGTACTCAAAATTTTGTTCATGGAGGTATGAATTAAATTTTCGACCAATCAGATCGCTCGTTTTTGATAGACGAAACTAACAATTAAACTATTTAGAGAGGAAGTGAACTATGAAGTCCGACATCTAGGTGAACCATTTTTTAACTTATTCAAACTGTTGATACTTCGTTGAAGACGCCAATACTTTTTTGCTACACGTTAGTGGCCATTACTGGTCATTCGGGAATAAGTAGTGTTAATAAAACTGAGCTATGAGAAATAAGATACTTTTGAGATCCAGTTCGTGTATCGAGGCGCGTAAGTCAATGTTTCAAAAACGTCATCCCGTCATTTTATTTTCCAGAGTAAAAAATAAGATAAAAAAAAGCTAAGAATGCTAAAATGCGGGCAACAAAGTTACTAATCTATGGCTTTAAAAACGCGTGTGTCTCTTCAATGCTAGAATACTGCGTTCTTGGGTCGTTACATTCCTCGTGTAATTCTCAACTCCTTATTCCGAAACCCATATGCACATAACAATTAAGAGGTCGTCCTCCACTATATATTTCCTACATGTAGTATATTTTACCCGGTGATCAAATTCGACTCGGCAGGGGTTTTTTTAAGTGCTTTCTGCGAATTCACCAGTCATTATACGACCGAGGGCAGAACTTCTTGCTGCATCTTTCAAGACTCTCATTCTTTGTGTTAAAATTACTTTTGAACTACATGTATTTCTTAGTTCATTGATCGATAGATTTGTGGAAACTGAATTAGGGTGGCTTGTATGCATAAATATGTATTACTTTTAAAGGACTTGTAGCCTTCGAGCTGTTGACGTTTCTCTGGGGAAAAACATACCTCATTCTTCTCGGTAAACCGTAGTAAATATATCAAGAAATAATTGCCCCTTAGTGAAATCAACCGGTTATTCTTCGCGGTAATGGAAACCTTCCATTTCAATTTCGTCAATTTGCACCACAAGTCACGTCAGCTCTTTACTTCGTTAAACTGACAGACGATTTCAGAGCACCACAACCAGGGAGTAATTTGATTGCAGGGAGAAACGATACCTCTTTTACTCCGATTTTTTATCCTATATGTCCTAGTTCTTAATTTGGAACTTCTAAAGACATTATCAAGAAAATTGCTTTTCTAAATAAAGAAGTATTTCTAAGCATCTGTTCCTTAGATTCACACACACACGCATACATATATATATATAAAACGTCGCTGGGCGTGCAAAATGTCGTAACTACAGCTTTATTCAAGCTGTAGTTACGACATTTTGCACGCCCAACGACGAAAACATCCTGTTGCGACACACTCATTTGCCCATCTAACAGCGTTATCTACACGTAATCGAATGGTGGCAAGTGCGAGAAGAACTGACGGCGGGTTGTGTGCCAAGACGAGACAATTTGGAAAGATAGTTTTGAAATTCACTCTAAGCACCTATCGTCTATAAACGAAGTTGTATATCTTCTGATTGTCTTACCAGAAGGTTTCTTTGTTCGTGCCCGATTTAGGCATCATCAAAATACCAAGCAATTGGTAGCCTGCTGAGCTCCACAAAGGCTGGCTGCTGTGGTATTTCACGCATTGTTAGCCCAGTGGAATAAAAACCACGTGTATATCATTTCTACTCGGGTGTTGAGTTATTGAGATGATCACGTGTTTATGTACACATCTAGAGTAACCCTTGATCTAGAGATCAAAGCAACGGCCATGAAACCATAAAGGGAGGTAATGATACAACAGGACTAGATTCTCTTTTATATGGTAATTCTACAAACAAACATTTTTTATTAACATCTTCAAAGCACCTGCTTTAAAAGCACGATTAGCTTAGTTGGTAGAGCAACTAGAGATCACGGGTTTGAGCCCTTGGCTACGTCAGCCCGATTAGCTCAGTTGGTAGAGCACTTGACTTCAAACCTCAAGATCACGGGTTCGAGCCCTGGGCTGACCATACCAACTAACAAAACTAATTATCTTTCGGATGAGACGTTAAACCGAGGCCCCGTGTGACGATGCTATCCATCGAGCACGTTAAAGAACCAGGCGGAGCTCTCAGCAGTTTCGTCCTGTATCCTTGCACTATCCCCCGTAACAACTAACCGTCTTCTGGGGGCGTCGCTCATATGGGCATGTGCTACGGTAGCGACGATAAATAAACGGAAATACACAGCCCTTGGCTGACCATATCAACTTACAAACTAATTGTCTTTCGGATGAGACGTTAAACCAATGCCCTGTGTGACGGTGCTATCCATCGAGCACGTCAAACAATGATGGCAGGCGTAACTCTCAGCAGTTTCGCCCTGTATCCTTGCACTATCCCACGGTTAGAGCAAAGCTGTTGTGCGTGCATATATATCTAGTTAGCACTGACCCAACGATTTGAAAACAATGATCATTGGTGTATAATATTCTAATTTCATACATATATAGTCGTTAGGAGTGCAAAATGACGTAACTACAGCTTGAAAAGGCTGAACTACGACGTTAATGTCGCAAAAAATCAACAAAGGCCAATGTTGGAGCTCAATGTTCACTTCCGGCACTATAAAAATGATTTGATTGATCGATTCTTTCTATGACTGGCTGCTGCGATCTTTAAACTGTCCCCTTTTGGCCTAGGTTACGTACTATACAATATTATATAACCAGACGCCTTATACTTGTCATGGATTAATGGCTTTTGTCGGTAAGGCTGGATAAATAGAAAACGTGAGAGAAATCACAAACTTTCTCAGGCCGTAGACGATTTCCGAGAACACAAATAGTCCCTAAAAATTAGAGGCAACTTCTTTACAGTTTACAGCCTACAGATAGGCCAAGGCCATTCTTGGATTTATCACAGAGCCGTCGTTGAAATAAGGACTCCCAAAGTCAGTAGAGGCAAACATGAAAATACCAGAATTTCAAAACCGCTGCCACTACCGCGTGTCGTGCACTGTAACCCATTCCCACATAATGACGATTTTGACGGCTGTTTGGGAAAAACAATCGGGAAAACGTTGAGTAAAATGAAGAAATTGTTGGTGACAAGCAATTGTTTTCTTCTCAAAAAAATGAAAAAAATCTGAAATTACATAATCTTTATATTAGCGTTTGTATCTCCTTTCAATTTGGACAAGTCTAAAAAATTTAAATCTGCGTTTAATTTAAGAGAGCTGACCAGCATATTTTCCTAATGCAAACAATGTCGATCTGTAAATTCAAAGGATTTTAGTTGTGACATTATCATTGACTTAAAGATTTTTTTCTTTCTTTCTTTTTGTCCTTTGAATCTTTTAAGTGGTGTTTAAAAATAAAACAGAGTTAAAAGCTGATTAAGGATCGAATTTCATTTCAATTAAACTCTGTTGACTGCTGCCTTGTTCTAAATTCAAAACCGACAGACCAGATTCTTAAGAAATATTGTATGTTTAGTCTCCGTGGAATTGTACATAAAAGCAAATCGCCGAAATTACGACAGCAAATCTCTATACACTACGGCATTTTGACAAAAGATAGATCACAATGTCTTGATACGGATTATTCACTTACCACATTTGTGTATTTACTTTCAGAACGAAAACAGAAAGAAGCCTCGAACGGCTTTGAGTCGCAAAACTTACGAAATTTCCTATATATAAATCATGTTATACAGAAACTTGCCCTGGTAAATGACAGATCGCGGCTGTGAAAAAAAGAACCAGTCCATCATTCAAATTATTAATTAACTGAACTTTGAACTCAGTGACTTGAACGATGGATAGGTCACCAACCAACATGTTTACTTTTCTGTTACATGTTACTGGCCATACATTTAGCAAAATAACATCGTTTAACCCATTCCAACACAGCAAAATTTAAGACAGGTCAAAATTGAAAGAAGCTGCAGACGACAATTTCAAGTTGATGGAATTTTATTTATTTTTTTTTTTTTTTTTTTTTTTTTTTGTCTTTTGGGATAGAAAACAATGTAAAAAATTAAGAAATTGCTTGATACAAGCACATTCTTCATTTTCCACAATGTTTTCTAAAGCTTTTTTCTTGAGGGGCGTAAAAAGGAGGAATGGTGTGGGAATAGGTTAATATCAAAGTGAAACATTCTGTTGGAGTCAGTGGGCGTGGCCAGCGGAGTCAGTAGGCGGGGCCACAATGTTTTCTAAAGCTTTTTTCTTGAGGGGCGTAAAAAGGAGGAATGGTGTGGGAATAGGTTAATATCAAAATTAAACTATTCTGTTGGAGTCAGTGGGCGTGGCCAGCGGAGTCAGTAGGCGGGGCCAGCAATCCGTCAATTTTGGTTACTTTTTTTGTTGTATATGTCGATGAAGCCTATTTCAGGTGTCCACCACTCATCATCAAGTTACCGAAAAAGACAAATTCACAGAAAATTTAGCAAGCGCCTGCATTAAGCAAGCACCTTTTGATTGTCCGTAAAGAGCATTCTCAAAACAGGATAGATTGTATAGCGATTGGCAATTAATTCTACTTTTTGTAAATTTACACAAACGTACATCAACCTTGAATGACAAAAAACAATTTCATGGATTGATTAATTGAATGGGGTTTAACGCCACTTTTAACAATATTTCAGACATGTCGCGGCGGCTGGAGCACCTAATAATGGATTCCTGGTATTTCTCACACCAGTACTATACCACTACATCCTTTCCTGGCCTCCAGCTGCTACCCCACTTAGGTTTATGATTATCCACCCATTGGTGAGAAACAAATTTCGGAAAGGATATGTTCCGCCGCCGGGGATCGAACCCATGACATACCATGATTGAAGATTAGGAGTCTGACACCAATTTAATGGAACTCGTTTCTCCAGCTTATGAAACTATATAGTGAAGTGTTCTTCTAAGGATACCAAATAACGAAGAGGTACCGTATGAAGTGGCAACAGCATTATAAAATCCTTAATTCTCAACGGAACCCTATGTTGTGGGTACTCATTTGAATCGTCTCGACGAGACGATTCAAATGAGAAGCTGCAACACAGGGTTTGTGGCAGTTTAAATGAAATATTTGAATCTAAAATACGAATCACGCCCTTTATCTGTAGCTCTGGTACCGGTATCAGGAAAAACCACCAACCACGAACACCAATTTAACATTCATAAAACGATTCCACGCCGACAAGACGGATATCGTCTATTTCCTTAAAAAGTCATACAGAAATCCCGCCCTTGAACACATGTAATTCATTGAAGTGTCAAGACGGCTTACAATTATATTTTGTGATCGTTTTACAAATGACAAATGCTCGAAATCCCAGTGGAGATTTGTCCGGACATTTAATAATTCATTGTTCTAACTCGGTGTTTCATTGGGGACGAATGACCTTCTGAGTCATGGTCGCTGGACGAATTTTCTAAGAAGAATGGTTTTTAGCCCCTTCTCATGCTGAATAAAATCGTGATAATATTGTACTGAAATCAAAGGACTGAAAGCACTAGTTGTAGGTTAATATTTCATTTGAAAACTGATTTTATAAACAAATCTTGCTGTAAAGGGACAAACAGGTGGTGTAGACTAAGATCGGATTGCACATGTGTGCAATCTGATCTTTATTTATATCTCCTACACAGGCAGGAATATTCCAGGTTCAACAAGATAAGGGTTAATTTCTGCTGCTTTTCGGAGAAAACCTGGGGTATTGATAAAGCCTATGCGTCTTCTTTGTCGTCACTTTGTCGTCGAACAAAAGTTGCTGACACTTGAAATATCTTTGATATAGTTGGCAAAAAGTTACTTGAAAATAGATATATTAGGATCAGTAGCAAAACAGTAGTTACTTCTACTTATTTGTTCACATATTTTGAATGATTTGTATTATTGATACCATTCCCACACTATGACGCTTTTTGATGCCCTTCAATGTAAACAATTTGGAAAAGATTGTGTAAAACGAACAAATTGCTTGAATCAAGCAATTTCATCATTTTACGCAATGATTTCAGCACAGAATGTTGAAAAAACTCACATTACATAAACTTTAAGTTGTCGTCTGCATTTCCTTTCAATTTGGACCAATCTAAAATTTTGCCGTCTGGTAATGGGTTAAAACATGTTTCTGAAGACAAATGCAGAGTTGCGCTTCAGCCCACGTCATTCCTCTTTCAAAATTATTGTATGAACAGATTAAACCATTCCCATACAATCTGTCTTTTTACGGCCCTCGAGAAAAACAACTTTGGAAAACGCAGAGGAAATTGAAAAAAAATTGCTTTGACCAGTCTAAATTTTTATCGTCTGGTAATGTTTTAATAGTATTCTATCCTCAACACATGTATTCAACACATGAACATAATCGTCAAAATAGTTGTAAAATGATAAATTGGCTTGGGTATCTATGTGCCTGTAGAAAGATTAATTGGTTTCGGAACTTTTTATGTCTTGCATATGTTACTTGAGGGTATTTTCTTCTTCTCAGTGTAAATGTTAATTCCCTTGAGACTCGAGATTTCTCAAAGCAGCTTCATTCGACAAAAGTTTAGTGTGAAACATTTGATTTCATAACTGCTTTACAAAAGTGTGCTAAATTCTTCGGCGATAATTTAAACTTCTTTGTACGCACCCCAAGCTGAGATCTTTATATTTTTCATGTACATGTACTACATGTAAAAACAATTCGAAATATTTACTTTTTTTACCAAATTATTGTTACCGCGATCGTTTCAGACAGGAAGCGAACTTTGAGCTTTGACGTTTATGTTAAGCATTTATATAAGTTTGGCGACTTAAACGCCGTAACTACATCTTCTGTAAGCTGTAGTTTTAGACGTTTCGGTCTCCAATCAACGTGTCGCTTTTAATGTCATTTGCTTTATACTTTTGCAACTTAACGTCGTTTGATATCTCAGTCGAACTGCGTTGTCGGAGGTCATCGGACATGACGGCGATCTTTCAATAACTGTAACATGATATACGGACCAACATTATAAAGGAACATTCTGAAGAAGAGTGACCTTCTTGATAAAGTAATGAAGGATGCCAGACGACACTTAACCCATTCCCACACAGCCAAATTTTAGACTTGTCCAAATTGAAAGAAGCTGCAGACGACAATTTTAAGATGATGACATTTATTTTTTTTATTTTTTTTATTATTTTTTTTTTATTATTTTTTTATTTTTTTATTTTTATTTTTTTTTTCCATCTTTTTGGATAGAAAACATTGTGGATAATGAAGAAATTGCTTGATACAAGCAATTTCTTCCTTTTCTACAATATTTTCCAAAGCTGTTTGCTGGAGGGGCGTAAAAAGGAGGGATTAAGTGGGAATGGGTTAAAAATGAATGCAATTTGAAAAGTAACAAACTTACAGAATAGAAAATATTGTCGAAAAAGAAGAAATTGCTTGTTACAAGCAATTTCTTCTTTTCCCACAATTTTTCTATCATTAAAAATCACAAGAACGTAAACACATACCGGAAAGAGTGAGATATCAATTCAAAAGGGAGACGCCGGTAAATAATTGCAAGTACATCGCTGTTCTAAACGCACCGTTTGACAACAAGTCTTGCAATTTGTTTCAGAAGAAGCTGTTTCTAGTATTGACATTGAAATGCGTGCCATGCTCTCAAATCGCGTGAACTCTCACAGATTCTCATTGACGTGACCTGTTTCTTTTCATCACGTCAAAAAACCATCTCGTATTTCCCTTCTAATAAAATATTAATTTGGGACTTCACGGCTTATATGGGGTGAAACGAGATATCATGGGAATTAGGATTTTATATTGTTTTTGTTTACAAGTATTTTTTTCTTCGTTGGGTTCAGTTATAGGGAAAGCATAAAAGTTGATTGATTGAAAGGGGTTTAATCGCCCTTTTTACAGTATTTCATTCATATCGCGACGGTTGGAGTACCTAGCTATGGATCCTGGTATTTCTCACACCTGTACAACCATTGCATCCTTCTGACGGCTGCTCGTCCCACTTAGTTTTGCGATTAGCCAAATTTGAACTCAGACAATGGTCGACTTTTATCGGAAGTAATTTTGTTAGTTAGACGACATAAACGTCGTAACTACAGCTTATTCAAGATTTTTTCCTTTTTCCACAATTTCCTATGATCACATTTCTTCAGGAAGTCAAAATGTGTCCATGTTTGGGAATGGATTAACCCATTCCAACATAATAACACTATCTGACACCCTAAGAGAAAAAGCCTGCAAAATATTTTGGGCATTGAAGAAATTGCTCGTTATGAGCAATTTCTTCAATATCCACAATGTTGTCAACCCCAAACAAAATTGATTAAGATTACATCAACTTTAAATTGTCATCTGAAAAATCTTTGAATTTGGACCAGCCTAACATTTTGTCGTCTAGTGACATTATCATTAAGTCTAGAAGGGTATTTACAAATTCCATAGTCTACACGAAATATCTATTATATTTTTCTTCTTCTCTGCGGAAATACCGTATTTCCCTGTGGAATAACCCTATCAACGATAAAAACAATAATTTTCTCCTGCGGAAATCTCGGGTCAAATAGGAATTCACGAAACATCAAAGGATTTAATAGTCTTGATATGGAAGACAATTGTGTTATTTTGGTAATCTATTTATAACATATGACCTCATTTTTACTATACTATTTTTTTTTCTAAACATAATCTTGTCAAATAAAAAAAAAAAAAAAAAACAAGCTGCTTTAGGATAAAGTCTTTCAGAGGATAAATCGACTATGGAATGCTTCAATAAAATAAAGTTACAATATTTTGGTCTCCAAACAGCGAAATTGCTTTTGTGACCAATCGCTTGGCCCGCCCACTTATCCGGTTGGCCCCGCCAACTGACTCAAGTAGGAAGACCCGCTTCGCTTTTAAACGGCGTTATTTTTGCAAATTGTATGCCAAGAAGAACGTAACAAAAAAAAAGTTGGTTGGCGACCTAAACGTCCTTATTACAGGTTGAATAAGCTGTAATTACGACGTTTAGGTCGCCAAACAAATAAAAGGTACACAAAAATAGTTGCAAATGTCGGAGTTCAAAACTGATTTCTGGTCTAGTTGAATGATTTTATTGGCCGACTGTTTATTTGATTGTCCCTCCCGATTGGTCAATTAAATCCACTCGGAACTTTAATGAAAGTGTGCACAAAGGAAGATAGACTGTGATACGCAAATCTGCTATTTTAATACTAGAGCTAAATCTAATAAACAGAAAGTTTGAATTTTAAAGAATTACCAATTTTAAATAGTTGAAGATGAAAATATCTATAAAACATTTAGTCCAGTCCGGGGTTTTGTGTGTGTGTCTTTTTTTTTTTTTTTTTTTTTTTTTTTCTTGCAAAATGTCTGGACAGTTACGCGTAACAAGAAAGGAATTGGTTTGGTTGGTCACTTAAATGTAGTAAAAACAGCTTGAAAAGCCAACAATATGCTTTACATATGTCAAAGTTCAAAGTTAACTGCCGGTCTAAGAGTATTATTTAATTGGTCGGTTTATTATTCAATTAAAAGTCGCAATCGGTCAATTGAGACCAAGTTCCTGTGATATACGCGAGCTATAATAAAAGCACATAGAGTACCATGAAATTGAAATCAATAAAAAGAAATAAGGCTTACATATGTGATATAACTTGCCCCGTATCCAAGTTATGAAGATTTAATCTGCACGCTCTCTTTCCAAATGAATCATGAATCAATTTTCTGGCAGTGCTGTGCTGTCTTGGAATCTGTTTTGTGAAACTTTGGATGGTTTTCAAAACAATATATTTTTAAGAGAAATTTTGCCAGTGTATGTGTTAAATGTATTCTTTTTCCATGTAATAATCATATTATAACCCAAAAGCATAACGAAACCGGTTTATAAGGCGCACTAAATGGGTCAAAAGTCAACTTTATGAAGTGGACACTAAAATGAACGCATACACGCGTAAATGATACAGGTGCACTCACAAAATTCAGGCGAGGGCGCATAGCCTTCATTATAAGTACACTCACATAATGAAGGTATTTATTTTTTGCGCATGCGCGCTCTTCGGTTTGAAGGTGCGTGCGTTAAATAACGCTTGTACTTTAAAATATAAGCGCGGACGCTTAAATAAAACGGGTTTACCTGTATTATTTACGCATGCATGCGTTATTTATGCTAAGACGACTTAAAGTGGACTTTTGACCCATACGGGACACCATAGGTTTACGATATAATCAAGTTAGCTTGTTGCCTTGATTATATCGTCTTTCTTTATTCTCATATTTGAAATATATCAAATAAAAGTATTTACTCAATTACAACTCACTCAAAGGTCAATGGCTATTAACAGAAACGAGAAAGATATGAGATCACTTCGCTCTTCCTAAATAAAAAAGCATATTACATTCATAATAAAGAAATAAATGGATTTCGTTCAAACGTTAATAAACAATTACATTGGTTAATGTAAAAGTTAGTGACCCGTTAAATCGTTGCATTCCAGGCGAACAAGGAAATAAAAACCCTGCTATGAACTCAATACACGAAGTAGGCATGTGGGAATAAGCAGACAATTTATTCTGTTTTTGAAAGCAGGTCATGAGAAAACCTGCCGAAAGAATGAAAAAATTGATAACCCCGACTTCTTTTCCTAAAGTATGCATATACTTATAAACCGAAAAGGGGAGAAAACCAGCAACATGCACACAGCGAATTGACGGGCACAAAAATAATAGATCCGCATCCAAGTCTTTATATATCGTCGTTGTCATTCTTAAACCTCCTCACTACAGCTTGAATCAAGCTGCAGTTACGTTGTTTTAGAATGACAAAGACGATATAATGCTATAACAATTAACTAGTCATTAGTATGCAGCCAGTGAAATAACATTCACCGAGATGACATTTAAAATTGATGAAATAAGCAGTTATGAAATAGTCCATTCTGACTTATTCAAGAATGCGTGCGGTGTAGGTTGTAGTAGTAATGCACTACCACATTTGATTTTTTTATTCCTAAATAACTTTTATTCGTTTGTTCTAAATATTATTATATTTTTTCTTTTGGAATGCTACTTCCCATTGACCTATGCTGGATCCAATTGTTTTTCAAATATGTAATTGTTTTATGGTGTTCTCGAATGACTTTTTTCCTGTATATGGTAACAATTTTAGGTCTGGATGAACGCATACGTACATGTCAATTAGGGTTTTATTCTAGAATCTAGAGTGAAGGAGTTCGACGTTCTAGATGGAGACTACATACTGTTGCGTATTTAAAAGCTAAGTGATAGATCACTCTGCGATATAACATAGGACCTTGCTTTTATATATCATTTTATAATTTAGAAGGCTTTTATTTCCACGGTGATCCATAAGTTTGAATTATCAGTCTACCATATTTGGGTAAAATAACAAGATTGTGTGAAAATTATAACTTGGAATTATCGTCAAACTATGGATAAATGTCAGCTATAAGTTACAAGATAATACCTCATGCAAAAGCAACACGGGAAAAGCCATGAAAAGAAACAGTCTCTGGTGAGAATTAGTTCCAGGATATAAACAAAGCATACGCAAAGCAACCAACATTTCTCACTCTTTACACTCTTATCATTTGTAGGGAAAGGAAATCAAAGCATTGAAAGCACTGTAAGCTAGCAAAGCATGCTTTTCTTAAGTAATATTCTCTGTCACAACTAAACATGATAAGTAGAATTAGAAAACCTTTGTCTTGTAGGGAAAAAAACAGTGTGGACAATGAAGAAATTGCTTCAATTTCTTCATTGTCCACACAGTTTTCAAAGTTTTTTCTTGGGATGTTTCAAAAGCGTGATTGAATGGGATTGGATTAAATAACATGTTTTATAGGTTGTCTACTGTTTGAATAAAGTTCATTCATGTGGCCATAAAAAGCAGTTGCAGAGTTTGCAATATTCCTGAAAAAAAAACTACTTTTTATGGCGTAGGCATTCAATGGATTTAGTTGTTAAGCCTCCAGTGGCAGTTTGTACTTGTTGAACTCTGAGAAGACCTCAAAATTCTGTCTGTTAACTTAAGCTATTAAAGCTGACGCTTTGCTAGCTAAAAATAAAGAAAAGTTCAGTAATCTTTGGATATAGATATCAGTAACGCGTTTCTGTAATTAGGTCATGTACATGTAATTCCGTTCTTTTTCCTACTCTGCGTTTCTTAGGCTTTGAAGTGACTTAACCCATTCCAACACAACAAAATTTTAGACTGGTCAAAATTAAAAGAGGCTCAAAATTTCAAGTTGATGGAATTTTAAATTTTTTCTTCTTTTTAGATAGAAAAAAGAAGAGAATAAAGAAATTGTCTGTTACAAGCAATTTCCTCAATTTCAAGGTGTTTTCCATTTTTGTCGATGGGGCGTCAAGAAGTAGATATGTGTGGAATTAGTTAAAGGCGCAGTTAACGCACACAAAGACTAATTTCAATTCAAATGTAAACAAAACTAAAAAAATAGTTGGACCTCTACGAAATGGGTATTTCTTAACAGTTCATTGAGCCGCTTGAAAAAAACTATTTAAACATATAAATATCTTATTCTTCTTAGATAAAATGTGTAATTTTAAGAGTTAGAAATGTGAGTCGATCATTTTTAACCAAATGCCTAGAGAACAATTTACTCAAACTATGAATATTTCACATATTTCCATTTGGTATAAATACCTCAGTGACTCTTACCAGTAGTTTCATGGTTCATCCGATAGGATAAAAGTAGCAAATGCTCCGAGAAATTAATATTTCATAATTTTTATGAATGTAAGGACTTTGTCGAGCTAAAATATACGAACCGTGCAATATGAGTTCCGGCAATTTCACAGATTTATGCTTCTCGGAGGAACACTTAAATTGTGTGAACCGAGGCGTAATTTACGATTGAAATATTTCACAAATACTGCGATAAACCCTATATTGTAGGTACTCATTTGAATCGTCTCGACGAGACGATTCAAAAGAGTACTCACAACATAGAGTTTAATTGAGACATAATGATTTTAGAATGATGTTTCCCCCTCTTCTCTAAACCTCTAGATAGGAGAAAAATTGAGTTTTATATTTTCTCGCGTGCGATATCTCTTATGGGAAAATGTTTACTGTTTCGAACTTACTTAACCTTTTATACTGAGAAAACATTGTGGAAAAAAATGCTTGTAACAACTTTCAATTGACAGCTGCAATGCTTTTGAAGTTGGACAGGTCTAAAATTTTGCAACACAGTAAAAGGTTAGAATAGGATTATATACTCATAATAAACTATTAGAACCCCCCCCCCCCCCAAAAAAAAAATCTCTCAAGTAGTCTAACTACCAATGTCTTCTATGGCGAACAGGCTTTACATCTTTAAATGACGTCATCATTATGTCACAAAACAACGGTAACGAGTCCATGTTTTAAAAAAATTATACGTTAACCCTTTACTGGTTAGTCCCTGGTTTTTACATCCCTGTGATTATATAATTGAGAAAACATTGTAGCAATTTCTTCTTTTTCCACAATATTTTCTACCCTATTGAGTGGTGTTTTTTTTTTTTTTCAAGTTAAATCCACTTTTAATTTTCGTCTGCAAAACCTTTGAATTTGGACAGGTCTAAAATTCTGCAAAACAGGAAAGGGTTTATCCATTTTCTTTTGAGACAAGCTGGATAAATATGATATCAAATCCAAATACTGGAATATTACTAAATGTTACACGTAGCAAACCATGCGAATACATGTTCTGAAGGGATTTTGGCATGACCATTGTCCCCTATGATTTACAGCATATCGACATGCGTGTACAGTAATGTAACTTAAATATTAATGGGGACATATCCATTACTGAATGGAACTTGACCATTATTGGGGAAGAACGTTTTAAAGTTCGAGTCTTTTTGTATAGAGATAATGGTACAGCAAATAAAATGATTTGCAAGTTATATAATTTGTTTTAAAATAAAGGATTATTACAAGATATTATTACAAAGATTATTCACTTAGACCGGAAATGAACTTTGAGCTCAGGCATAAATGTAAAGCGTGTATCTTGGTTTAGCGACTTAGACGTCGTAACTACAGCTAATTCAAGCTTTTTTGCATGTTACTGACAATGAATATTTCAAAATCACGCCGAAATATATATAAATCGACCTTCCTTTCGGGGGTCAGTGGTCGAAGCCAGGGATCCACTAATAAGAACCATGGCATAGGCTTTTTGTGAAGAAACGCCGAAACGTTGCATAGTCAAACCCTGATTTAGTTGTGAAATTGTCTCACTCAATTAAACTTGTTTAGGGAATTGACCAATCGCTATAGCCCCGCCCACTTAGTCCATTGACCCCGCCCATTGACTTCAACACGAAGGTCCGCTTCGATATTTAACGGCGTTATTTTGCAATCTTATAGACAATAGCATGCAAAAGTAAAATGGTTGGTTGTAAATATCGTAGCCACATCTTGAATAAGCTGTAGTTACGGCATATAAGTCGCCAGACCAATAAAAAAGCTTTACAAAATTGCGGCTAATGTCGGAGTTCTACAATCACTTCTGGGCTAGATGAATGATTTCAATGATCGCCTGTTTATTTGATTGACAACGCTATTGGTCAATTATTGACACGAGTCCTGAATTTACATCGTGCAACACAGTGAATCTCGACGGAAACCAAAGGTGAAGCATAAAGAAAAACATTGCAGACGGTCACCTACTGAGAAACAGAGGGTCGCACGCCAGGCATTGTAATGCAATCCAATAAAACAAAAATAATGTGAAAGGGGAAATTGAAAAATTGTTAAAGGCCAATTGTACGATCGATCCCTATACGGTCACCGTGGCTTGTGGTCCATGACAAATTCATGACTCAGATGCCGCTTCGATACTTTTGAAACAGACCACCTGTTTCGATGTTCTGGCGTGCCATATAAATCATGAGAACCTTTCACAATACGGAGTTCTTTGGGCTCATCTAATTCCAAAGGGAAAATAGAAAAATAATTATGAAAACATTAGACCCTCAAAATTTAAATCTTTATGTTACACAATATTTTGAAGGACCAATAATGAACTGTTTGTACACGGAAAAAGAATAAAAGCAAAGAGAACAAAATCTTAGATTTCTTCTATGAATTTGCGAAGAAATATTTTCCACTCCATTGAAACAGACAATTGACTAGATTCTTTTTAACCCGTTACCAGACGGCAATTTTTTAGACTAGTCCAAATTGAAAGGAATTGCAGACAAAAATGTAAAATATATGAAATTTTCTGGGTAGAAAACATTGTGTAAAACGCAGAAATTGCTACAAGCAATTTCTTCATTTTACACAATGTTTTCCTAAATATTATTCTTGAGGGGCGTCCAAAAGCGTCACTGTATGGGAATTTATATGATCATAACCGAAATCATATGTAGAAGCACAAATATTCTTATACATTTGCGATTTATGAAATTTGCAATGCACAAGAAGACTAAAAGAACGGACCTGAACGGACATTTTATGGGTATAGCACGGAAAAAAAACTTTTTCTTTTTTTTTTGTTTCGTTTGTACGATTGGATTTTCATTTCCGGCCACTAAAGGAGTAACATAAAAAGATGACGTCATATCAAGCTTGGTCGACTATTACACACGTTTGACACGTGTGTGTCGCGGAATGTCCCCTTGTCATCCAGGCAACCCTTTCGGTATTCTTCTCACTTGATTTAACTTATTGATGGAAATTGATTTATCGCGAATGACTCATGATTTTTAATGCGTCTAGAGCACCTCGTAGATTAAACGATAAACCAACGGCGGTATACTTCTATTCTCAGAGAATTTAAACCATACCAGACGACAAAACTTTAGACACTTATAAACTCAGAGAATATGAAATCAACTAATCACTGAGAAAAATGAAAATTTGTTGTAATATAAGGTAGATATAGAAAAATGTGAAAAATAAAGAAACCGTCGGTTACCACCAAAGGAGCATTAGTATTTCCAAAAAAATAAAAATAAAAAAATGTGTATATAAAGAGACAGAGAGGGGGAGAGGAGAGAGAGAGTGAGAGAGAATAATAGCCATTCTAGAAAATATGCACAGAGAGAACATGTCTACTGCACAGGATAACAAAGGTAGATGATCTTTGTACTTCAAAAATGCTTTCGTCTCATGGATCACGTACAAATTCTCACGAACCTTTTGGATTTAAGTATAAATCTATAAAACTCAATTTTAGTTTCGTCCATCAAATCTCCAGCATTCGTTCTACATACCTCCACGAAAAAAACTAAATACAGACCTGTTTAGAATTATTGCTCATAAAAGTAGTTCCATAATAAAAGGTTTGTACTAGCACAATTTTCGCTGTTGAGACAATTTCCATGATATGTTTATATTTTTCATGGAGTCATGAATCTAAGCCCCTAAACAGATCCCTGCATGAATTCGCCTAGGGGCTTAATACCGTGTGATAACGTTTTTAGTTTCGTACCTCCATGAAAAAAGATGATCTTTGTCTTTTAAATGAAATATTTAAACTGAGCTTGATTAATGTGGAGAAAAGTTACTGTTTCATCTATATACACGTGTACATTGTTAAAATATGGTTCCTTCTTCTGCCAACAAATGCATTGCAATTAATGTAATAAAGGGAAGTGATTTAAAGAATTAACATGCGCAAGGAAAAATATTATTATAAAAATGATGTTATTGTAATACATATATGGTGTCCTACTCAGGGTTTTGATGCACACGTGTCTTATAAATCTAAGACTCACAGATTAGCAGCAAGGACTCTCAAAACTACCTAATGTGAGCGATTTTGATATAATACACTGAAATATTTGTACAGATTTAGATGAAAATAGTATTAATGATTCAGAACATGTTACACATCTGAAAACCATTATAAAGATATAACAACTTATATTTTTCTTTAAAGCGTCCTTAGAAATTAGCTAAACGTTAATAAATTCACAAAGTAATTTATTATGATTGACAGAGAGTGTATTTACTTAGCACACGTGGCATCAAGGTCGTACAGAGTAACACTCATGTTATAAAGTATTGTTAGCTATTTTCACAAACAGTCATCGCTACAAGAGTTTGATCACATACGCATCGTTTTTGTTGTTTGTTTGGGGTTTTTTTAGTGTATTTTGTTGTTACAATAATGTTGGTGAAAATTCAGTTCAATAACACGTAGAAAATGTTTTCTTGACCGATTGATAAAAAATCAACGTTTAAAATAAAAATGGCGTATAGTATAATACACGGTAAGGTTGTCCCTTTATCAGCGAGCGCTGTCCTCACTTTCGAAGCCGCCGTCATAGCGCAGTTGGTAGCGCGTCGGACTGTCAATCTAGAAGTCCCGGGTTCGATCCCTTTCCGACTATTTGTCTCTCACCAATGGGTCGAAAATCGTAGACCTATGTGGGAGAGCAGCTGGAGGCTAGGAAAGGATGTAATGGTATTACAGGTGTGAGAAATACCAGGATTCCATTGTTAGGTTGTCCAGCCGCCGCGATATAACTGAAAGATTGTTAAAAGCGGCGTGAAACCTCATTCAAACAAATTCTCACTTTCGAAGATATACTTACAGAGAAATGATAAGATATATGAATATGTAAACTTCACTGATTAATTACAGAAATGCTTTTCTTTTCTTTTTTTTTTTTTTTTAGATGATGTTGTGGTGGTTTTTTTTTTTTGTTTTGTTTTTTGTTTGTTTGTTTGTTTTGTGTGTTTTTTTGTTTGATTTTGTTTGTTTGTTTGATTTTGTTTGATTTTGTTTGTTTGTTTGATTTTTTGGTGAGGGGGGGGGGGTAACTTTTTCTATTAATTTTTGTTTTGTTGTTGTTGTTCTTCTTCTTGTTAAATAATTTTGTGAAATTTCTATACCTAATCGATCTTAGAAACTTTATACCGGTTAATAACAAATCAATGAGGAGTTACGACTGCACCGATGGCTTAGTGGTATAGAGCCTCTACGTCACGAGAGGGTAATCATGGGCAAAACACTTGATAGGCAACCCTAGTTTACCCAGCTGTGAAATTGGGTGGCAGTGAGTTCAAGCCACTGCCTATCTTTCGGAGGAAACATCAGGATATTGAGCTCTTAAACTTTCGTCGCAGTCGAATTAATATATACTGAAAACAATTACTTCTGGAATTCTGTTTTGTACCTTCACAAATCCAAATTATATGAACATATAAGAATAGGCAAAGAACGGATCGATTTAAAAAAAAATCCTTAAAGATTTGGAAATTGTAAACGAAGTTTTGATCGAAAGAGTCTAAGGGTCAAAATGAAAAGTAAAGCAATCAGGCTAGTGTCTTGTTTTGTCTCCAATACATTCGACCACAGCTTTACTAGAGTGTATTCTTGATTGGCGTCATACGTGCGTAGGTCGAAGGAGCATTCTGCAACCGGCAAAGTATAAACGTTTGAAGCTTTGTTGCGTTTTTACTGCCAATTCTATTTCCTTGCCTTTTCTATGCATGTATCCTAGCTCTAATCGGAGATAGACGAAGTAAATTTAGATTTTTGGTGTTTAAACAAGATCTCCCTAGTCATCTATTGCATATAATCGATGTGCCCGTACCAAAACAAAACCGGTTGACGTTAAATTCTAAATCAAACACAAAATGTACGTAAGAATAAAGTAGACGAATACAAGGTCTCGCAGGACGACGCCATTTACGAGGATCTGACCACCCTCTCTTCCTTAAATTACTATTCTCAAACAAGAAGCAATGTCCATAATTATTGATTGCATCTGGACATCATGACGCTGTAACAACCATACCATGCTGGACATGCCAGAACATTGTCCCTTCATTAAATGCCTAATTAAGTCGAATCCGACCAAAAGATGATTTGTTGTTCAGTTGCTGCGGTTAAAACGACCAAAAATCCATCCGTCTGTCTTTTCTGTAACTAGTAATATAACAGACACTTTTCTAGACGTTAGTTCAGGGCTGATTGTTTTGTTTTCTTTCGTCGGCTTCTGTCCACGCAGATCAGATGAGCTTCACTACAGACAATTGACTGTAGTCGAATTTTAGCGAACACGAATTTTGACTCAATCGCCTCGCGTAACTTCCTTAAAATGACACAACAGATGCGCCTACACACAATCTTCACAAATCCGATCTGTATGTCAAATTTTTGACATCGGCCAGTGTTTGGCTCAGAGGAGATGCTAAGAAAAGTATCAAAAATGGTCAAGCTTACGTCTCCAAAACTTCCTAAACGTTTTGTGTTCAGTATAGTTCTTTGAGTAGACCTCGTTCTAAAGTAATATAAAATCACATAATCGTGTAGCTCGATTCTTTTCTTTGCCATTGAAATGGAAGTAACAATAACATGCATATTTCACATTCACTTCATTTGAGCAAAGCATTTATATGGCTATAAGCTTGATAAAGCGTATAACTCTACATTTGGTATGACGTCACAGTGAGTAACGTTGTCATGCGTCGGCGACGTAAATGTAAATGAGTCTATGCGAGACATTTCTAATGCACAGTCTTTACATGGCGCCCCTGTGTAATGGTTGGAAATGTCACGCATGCGCTCGAATATTTAATTTAAACAGTCCTGGTACTCAACCGAAAGAACTAGACACTTATTATTTTGCATGTAAATAAGATTGAACATATCTAATGTTAACCGCATCATTTATCAGCATTTTTACTCAAAAGTTTCCAAACAACCCACGTAGATGTATAAAGATAATACAGAAATTAACAACTTTGCAATACAAATAAAAGTTGGAGCAGACATTTCGACGGGTATGCAAGTCTATACAATGTATAGAAACTTACGGTGTTTATGCACCAACCCGTTGATTCATCGTGGAAATGACGATAATTATTGGTTTTCATATCCACAAGCCTCAAAACAGCTTCCCTCATTGTCAGCAGCACATCTGTTTGGGTGACTCTATTGTCCCGGATTATGTCACAACGGGGTTACCGGATATTATGATGAGGGAGACGTAAAACTCCGGAGGTTCAAAATTGGATACTCGGGGCAACGAACCCAGTGGTAGCCTAATGCACTTTTGGATTTATGTAACTTGTCTGCGTATCAAAAGCAGCTGTTTTTAACTTAACACGTTTAATACCTTTGATTTGTTATTGTTATCAGGGAATTGTTATATTGATATCGAGTATTGTTCGCCGGAATAATATTGTTAACCCGTTACAAGACGGCAAAATTGTAGAGAGGTCCTTTTTGAAAGATATCGCAAACTGCCTTTTAAGATGCGCTTGAATTGAAAGGACAAATTGCATGATAACAATTCTTGATGAGAGTAAAAATCCTAGGTTGTGTTAATTGTGTGTTAAATAATTAAAAATTCATCGACAAACATTCATGGGTGGTTATCAAACAAACAAACAAATAAACAAAAAATAATCATGTATTCTAGAATTTGAAATCAAGGCCATGGTTTGTTTTCTTTAACTAATAATCAGTGGTTTCTTAACCCCACGACAAAATTTTAGACTGGTCCAAATTGAAAGAAGGTGAAGACAATATCAAGTCGATAGAATTTCAAATATCTCTGTATTTCTGGGTAGACAGCTGTGTGGAAAATGCAGAAATTGCTTCTTACAAGCAATTTCGACAAGTTCAACATTGTTTTCCTGGACCTCTCCCTTGAGGGGCATCAAAAAGCGAGATTGTCTTGAGATGGGTTAATTCGCCCAGTAAGAAACAAACCGAATTACTGTAAGATGTCGGAGAAGGGTTATCCCATTTCCACACAGCGTGATTTTAGAGTGGTCTAAATTGAAAGAAACTGAAGGTGACAATTTCAAGGTGGTGAAATTTTCTCTCTTTTTTCGAAAACATCGTGAATAATGAAGAAATTGCTTGATGCAAGCAAATTCTTCATTTTCCACAATGTATCCCAAAGTTTTTTTCTTGAGGGGCGTAAAATGGAGGACTTGTGTTGGAATTGGTTATCATGTGCTGAGTGAGTCGAATTGCAAAAATGGCCCTTGCGGTTGATTGTTAAATATTTTATCCGAGACTATGAAATAAGGCTGGAAACATAACTAAATTATTTTGCCATGACCTTTGTTTCTCAAATCAAATACCGCACAAATCTTTCGTACGATCTAAATCCAATATTCTCTATCTACTTTCTACCTACTTATAAGCTTTCCAATCCTCGGATAGAAATAATTAGTTTAGCAGATAACGAACATGAACTTGTGCACTTTATTCTGGAATAAAATTGACACGAGCAGCAGTTATGAAAATAGATATATTTAAGAATGGTAGTCTATATATAAAATAAATGTTTAATAACGACGAAATGTTTTGAATACGGTTTAATATGATTAAGGTGAAAGACATTCAGCCTATGTATATATGAGAACAGTCTCTAAACCTATGTCATGCCGCATAAAACCGTATTCGGATTTGAATTAAATTCAGAAGGCTTGTAGTATTTGTTGCTCAATTAAATAGATAAATCTGGTTTGAAAAGGACATGCTGGATCTGTTACGATTATCCACCCATTGGTGAGAGACAAATGTCGGAAAGGATATGTGCCGCCGCCTGGGTCGAACCAATGACTCTGATGATTGAAGATTAGGCTTTCTCACACGCTCTACCGACAGCGTCTGACAGGAAAATACGAATCTTATATAATGAATCGAAATAAAAATAAATCATCACTCATAAATCTTTAATTCTGGTATATATTTTCGCCTCTTGGACTATGTTTAATTTTTGAAAGTGAAAACAAATTATTGCGAAAGATCCCTTTGGGGATATAATATTGTTATAATTTCGCGTTATTTCTTGTTATTATTTTACAATTCAAGTTCCCATGTGAATAATTATTCTAGGAGAACTCTCGGTTTTCCCGTGATATCATTATTTGTGACCGAGGTTGGTTTGTAAAGCTATATTCAAAGGTCCAAAATACGTCAACTCTTAATACAGCTGTAGGCCTATGTGCAGAATAAGACGAATGGGGAAAATACACAAAAAAAAATGAATTAAATACATCAAAGTTTATACACATAATCCTTGTTTCTACGGCTATAAAACTTCGCTTCAGGCAGACATAAGCATTTTTATAAACATTTGTCGTATATATAAACATTTCTTTTCCTATATTCATGTCTTTATTATAATTATAAAAAAATAAGATATAGTCTGAAATCTATTTGAAGTGCCAATACAAAATACTAGTGTCATGGGTTCGGCCCCGGCGGTGGAACTTATCCTTTCCGACATTTGTCTCTCACCAATGGGTCGATTATCGTAAACCTAAGTGGGATAGCGGCTGGAGGCTAGGGAAGGATGTAACGGTGGTACCGGTGCGAGATATACCACAAATCGATTGTTAGGTGCCCCAGCGGCCGCATTTTGATAGAAATACTGTTAAAAGCGGCGTTTTACTCCATTTAAACAAAACAAACAAACAAAATACTAGTTATCGGGTCTATCTACTGTAAAACCGTCGCTAGTATTTCCTCTAAAACATATTTCAGACGGACCTCATCTATTTTACCAATTGGAAGCTCGACAGTCCCCACAAAAAATAAGCCGACAATCTATTTAGTGCCACTGTAAATCATAATTATCATGTATCAAATGGATGGTCCGCGATCAAAGCTGTTGATTATAAATGGATATTATCGTTGGGAGGAGTCGTGGCTAATGGATATGGGACGAGTCGTTTAAAAAGATTGACGGTCCGGCTCCATCAGATGATTCCTTACAAAATCGAAATATTATCTATCGTCGGTTTTCTACCAAAACCTCGTAAATACAGCTTATTCTAAGCTGTAGTTACGAGGTTTTAGTAGAAAACCATAGACATGATTCGTCGAAAGAAAGAACTCTCTTGTATGTTGCTTTCTGTATTTCGAAAGACATTGATCTCGGTAAGCATGTGCGACCCTAGAATAAAGGTTCTTCTTGTTCTTGTTGTTGTTTCCCAATCATTTTCTTAATGTATAATGCTGGTCGTCCAACTTAATAGTTGATTCCTTATATCAGGATGCGTACTCATTAATCATTCTGAATCACAAGAAAGAACTCTCTTGTATGTTGCTTTCTGTATTTCGAAAGACATTGATCTCGGTAAGCATGTGCGACCCTAGAATAAAGGTTCTTCTTGTTCTTGTTGTTGTTTCCCAATCATTTTCTTAATGTATAATGCTGGTCGTCCAACTTAATAGTTGATTCCTTATATCAGGATGCGTACTCATTAATCATTCTGAATCACAAGTTCAGAGCAATGGCTCTAGTTGAACGAGGCATACTTCACGTCCGATGAGATCTACTGATCCCCTAGATCTTACATATGTATACAAGCTGACAGTTTTCAGGGAAAAAGTTATCCTTTCACCCGAAAAAGTACTATATCGGTTTTAAAACGCATTTATTATTCATCAGTCTATATTGCTGTCGTTTTTATGTTACTGGTTAATTTGGAGATCACTGTCAACGCCCACTACACTCCAACGGGAAGTTCTTAGACATCAAACGACGTTTTTTTTAAATCTATGGAAAGTCTTGGGTAACAAAAAAAAGTAATATCACTGGTTTGACGACCTAAACGTCGTAACTACAGCTTGAATAAGCTGTAGTTCCGACGTATCGGTCGCCAATCCAGAAAAAATGATTCGCAATGTCGGGGCAATGTAAGCGATCAAAGTTAATCTTCGGTCTAAAATTTTACTTTACTAATGGTCCTATCAAGGATATGTTAGATTTCAGGTTTTAAAATTCCGACCATGTGGTCTGTCGATTTTTAGATTGACACCCGCGAATTTTCAAACTGTGCTTTGTTAACTAAATAATTTAATATTAAGTTTCGTCTATCAAAAACGAGCGTTCTGATTGGTCGAAAAATTTAATTCATACCTCCATGAACAAAATTTTGAGCACGAAGCCATTTTGAATGCTTCCGCACAAAATAGTTCCATACAAAAAGTATCAAAAGTTGTAAAGTTTTGCTTTGTTTGCTCCATGCTATTAAATTATAAGAAATGAAGGGAATATTTTTTGTTTTCATGGAGGTATGAACCGAAAAACTAATCACACTTATGTATGAATCCGCTTCGCGTATTCATACAGTGTGATTAGTTTTTTCGGTTCATACCTCCATGAACACAAAAAATATTCTCTTCATTTCTTAAATATTTACTTATAAGTATGCTACCACCAAAGATAATTTACTTTAAGATAATTCAATAATTATCGAGTTTCCCCGAGAAAAACGTCAATTGTTTCTAACGATTTTGGAGCTAGTTGTCACATGAAATGTCTCATTTCATTTAAAATGGGTTGACAGATTTCAGAGATAGTCAATTGGTGTAGAATCACCCATGAAAAATGCTAGATGGTATCAGTAGAATGCATATTGATTGTACATGAAGCTGTTTGATACAGCGAGTCTAAACGACTTTGTGGAGGACTTTGATGTACAGATATCGAGGGCTTAGAGCAAAAACATAGTATGGCTCTATACATTGTATAGAGCCATACTATGTTTTTGGCTCTAAGCCCTCGATATTTTTGTAAATTCAAACGATGGTATATTGAAAATGCTTGGGTAAATCCGTTTTTTCCTAGGTCAAACGGCATATTATTTGTTTTGTTTTGTTTTGTTTTTATGCGTACTCATTCTGGATTGAGAATAAATTATTAAGGAGATAAATATCACAACTCGAATTCCAACACAATCCCGCTTTTTACGCCCCTAAAGAAAACAAAGCTTGTTGAATACATAGTGGAAAATTAAGAAATTGCTTTTATAAAGCAGTGTCTTCATTCCTCACTATGTTTTCTACCCAGAAACACAAATATTTTTCTAAAAATTACATCAACTTTAAATTGTCGTCCGCAACTTATTTCAATTTGGACCAGTCTAAAATCTATTTGTGTGTGAATGGGTTTAACCGAATTTGGGCTCCATTAGATTCAGATGATTTTCTACGTTGATGAGACATACATTTTACGACGTGTGTTGTTGGTGGTGGTGTGTGTGTGTGTGTATGTGTGTGCGACGGTATCAAAATATTTAGAAGTAGTTGTGCGAGGAAACACATCCATTGTCATAACGTCTTGAGGAAATGAAATGATCTGTTATATTCAGGAAAATCTGCCCGAATAATGAAAAATATATCCTTTTTTTATGTTGTTGTTGTTGTTGTGTGGGTTTTGCTCTCTCTCTCTCTCTCTCTCTCTCCTCTCTCTCTCTCTCTCTCTCTCTCTCTCTCTCTCTCTCCTCTCTCTCTCTCTCTCTCTCTCACTCTCTCTCTCTCTCTCTCTCTCTCTCTCTCTCTCTCACTCTCTCTCTCTCTCTCTCTCTCTCTCTCTTCTCTCTCTCTCTCTCTCTCCTCTCGTTCTCTCTCTCTCTCTCTCTCTCTCTCTCTCTCTCTCTCTCTCTCTCTCTCTCTCTCTCTCTCTCTCTCTCTCTCTCTCTCTCTCTCTCTCTCTCTCTCTCTTTAAGTATACTTTATTTCTGATTCACACAATAAGAACAAAAAAATGCCAAATTCTTCAAAGCTGACAAAGTTACACCTCTTTTTTTCTTTTTTTTTTTTTTTTTTTGTTATCACATTACCAAAAGGCAAAATAAAAAATTGACTGGTCAAAATTGAATCGAGCTACGGACTGGACATATCTTATTTGATAGATTTTTTTTTAATTCGATATGAAGGGGTCGAAAATATTGTGAGTAATGAATGAATTGCTTGTAACAAGCAATTTCTTCCGTTTCAACAATGTTTTTTCGGAGCCTTTTACTTGAGGGACGTAGCAATAATCCAAAAATTGTGACGTCATAAAAACATTGGAATTTCCAATCGTCATAAAGTGACGTCATTTAGACTGGATTTCCTGGATAACGGATGATATAGACTACTCGTACATGTATTTAATATCATGCTATAGCAGTTATTTATGTATGTAGCAACTTTTGTCTTTTCTCCCTGTTTAACCCATTCCCGCACAATAAAATAATTGACTGGTCCAAAATGAAAGGAGCTGCAGACGACAATTTCAAGTAGATGGAGTTTTAAATATTGTCGTCTTTTTGCACTGATACAAGCAATTTCTTCATTTTCCTCAATGTTTTCCAAAAAAATGTTTCTTGGGGGGGCGTAAAAAGGAGGAGTTATGTGAGAAACGATTAAAGGACTGTTTTACGTGAGGCTAATATTTTGAAGTAGAACAGCTGTAAAATAATGTATCTTATTTAAAAAAGAACACATTGCGTGACAGTCAATGTATGGCTGTACTCTAGTACCGAGGTAATTATAACCCTAACCATATGCAGCAAAACGCACAAATGCAAATAAGTGTGGATATTTTTGAGAGTTAATTACATTTCTTTAGGAAAGGGCTTGTTATCTCTGAAGGAAGAAATGATCTTCCTTCCCCGTAGTAAAGTACGCCTTTCGGACGTGGATTTTAGGGAATCTTGATTTCAAGTGGATTTCTAGCTTTCAATTAAGTTTGACAAACATTACAGATAACAATAATAAAACACGTTAAAAACCTTATTTAATAATAAAAACAATAATTAAAAAACCGTTCTGCCGGGGGGTATTTTTTTAACAAATATTTCAAAAAGGAAAAAAGAATGGTGTACAGCACTTATCGATCTGAGTCGGTGTTTCGAATATATAGGAAGGTAGAGTGACCTATCCACTATCATATGCAAAAATGCGAACATTTTCGACCCCGACCAGCCTTCGCTTCACGCGTACATTTGTTTGTTGATTTATATACTTATTCAACATAATAAACCATTGCTGTTTCTTTTTTGTCCTTGTTTTGTTTATTTGCTGTGTTGTTATTATTTTTTTTTCTTAGTTAAATTACTTAATTTTATACGAGCTTGTGTTTGTTTATTCTATATTTGTTTGTTTGCTTGGGTTTAGTATTTTATCATCATTATCATGATGGAAGTTCAAAGATGATTCTTGCTGTTAACCCCACACTAGTCCTTTTTACGCCCCCTCAAGAAAAAAGCTTTGGAAAACATTGTGGAAAATGAAGGAATTGCTTGTATCAAGCAATTTCTTCATTATCCACAATGTTTTCTGTCCAAAAAGACAAAGAAAATTTAAATTACACCAACTTGAAAATATCTTCTGCAGCTTCTTTCAATTTGGACAGTCTAAAATTTTGTTGAGTTGGAATGGGTTAATAAGGACGGTACTGACTCTGTTTGCCAATGAGCTCCATTAGAAGTTCCAAATTGTTATAAGCCATCGTTATTGTGCAAAGTTTATGGCAAGTAACATGTAGCCAAACGTGAATTTTTTGACTGGTGACCTTATCGTCGAAGCTTTGGCTTGAATACGCTGTAATTACGATGTTCAAGTCAAGAAATCAACAAAAATGATTCACATAAATACTGGCAATGTTAGCGTTCATTATTCACTTCCGGTGTAAATAAATGACTTGATTGGTCAATAAATCGATTTTTTTATTTGGAGCCGCCATCGGTCAATTTCATCGTAGCCTCATCGCAATTCCACTCAGAATAAATCGTACCCGCTAAGGGGATAAAGAGAGATTTTCGAGTCATAAAAGCTATCAACGAGTTGCCTCTGCAAATACTGGGCTCTTGAAATTTCCCGCAAATCATTTCAGCAATATTAATTAAATCGATCTGATTTTGAAAGCTGTCTTTGTTTGTCTGTAGGCAATCCGGTTCGTTTGACAGCGTAAAGCTTGTTTTTGCGGTATGAAATCCTCAATACTCATTTACATTGCATTCTGAAGTGTTAATCTATTCGGTACCACATTTTTGTACAGAGGATATTACTCGGAAAGACTGCGAACGGATCAAACGAATGAAACACAATGACTCTTTCTGGCAATGCCCTCTATCAGTATGATCATAGAAAACTTTGTGAGAAAGGGAGAAATTGCTTGTAACAAGCAATTTCTCCTCTTCTAACAAAGTTTTCTGTCCTTTTTTGCTCTTATTTCCAAATTTTAGCTAACTATGAAATGTTGTCTGCAACCTCTTTCAATTAGGACCAGTCTAAAATTGTGTCGTCTGGTTATGGGTTAAAACATAGGATTTTTTTAATTGTCCAACAGTCTGATGCCACGGTCTCTATTAATTTTCGTCTTAGAATGACTTCATTCATCTTTTTACTTTTCATTAATCTATATGCGTTTGTTCTTATCTAAATTGCTCATTTTCGTGCAAATATTGATTGGAAAACCAGCCAAAAATCATCAAGAGCTGTCTACAAAAGTACGCGAATTTCTTGTTTGTAACATACAGTCTGGCACCATTTTGGCCTGCTTGAAATATTTACGCCTACATCACATATTCAATCTGAAAGGTACGTTACGAAGTGTTGAAGGGAAAACATTTCCAGATAATCTCCACCCTTACCAGTCGATGGAAAATAAGAGGTGGTTTCTATTTTGAAGAATGGTTTTGATTACTGTGGTTTAATATTTCTAATAATAATCTCCACCCTTAGCAATCTTAGGAAAATAAGAGAGGTTTTCTATTTTGATGGTTGAATTACTATGGTATAATTACTTATAAATGTTTTAAACGCGTGGCCTTTTTATGCTGAAATGGCCAATCTCAAATTTACAAAGAAGTATCGATAGATGAAGAGACCTCGTTCCGTTTTCATTTAGACATTAACCTAAATACTTAATCACACTTAGAATTAGAATTTTAGTTTCATATTTTAGAATTTTAGTTTCATATCTCAATGGAAGGGTTCTCTATTTTTCTTGTTTTATTAAAGTTACCAAATATGGAGAGTATACTAGTTTGAGATAGTTTGAGACAGTGCAAGCAAAGAAAATAGTTTTACACAGTAATATTTTCGTGGGGGTATGAAAGTGGGGGTATGAAAGGAATTACCCAGTCAAATATGATACACCAATTTTATAGACCCAATTAAAACTTAATTACTCATGATTGCATCCCTTTCACTCCAATTTTAATGTTCTATAACTCAGGGTTAAAGGGTTAAAGTATCATTTCAGACATTTACTCACACTGCTATGTCAAACTTGGGGTATAAGTTCGATGACGGGCCCAGTAAAAAAGGTATTTACGAAAAGTAATCACGCCATGGCGTCAAGGATGAACGGCTTTTGTCTTCGATAGGATAACGTAGTTGCAAAAAAATCCGTAGTAGAACCACTGGCGGCAACTAAAATTCTTTTTGAAAAAGTACTGTATAAATAACAAGAATAGATTCAATCGTGAATTTGAAAAAAATAATCAATTGTTTATTCTTATATGATATCGGTTCCTCTATCTTTTTGCTATAAGTTTACTAAAAGATATCGTGAAGGGTGATATATGGAACAGGGCAGTTGTTCGTATATGTAACGCCAGACAAAAAACTAAAACAAACGTCGGAATCTTCAGATGTTAATACCCCGCATACTGAAGGAATTATTTTATTAACTTAGGCTTAACGTTTTACAGTGTTATAATTCTTCAAATCTTTTCATCATTAATGTTAACAAAATAAATCTTAGAGCACCGCTCTTTGATAATGTCTGTTTACATGTACTTCAGTTTATGGTAATTAACGGTTTTCGGGTTTAATTAAAGCTAGTTAAGGTTTTGTAAAGTGCTTCAATGAATTTGACATTGACTCTTGAAAATGAAATTAACTTCATCTTGATATTGGTAGAACGTCTTGTCCGTATATTTTCAGATGCAAACTTCTGACATTTTTTTTTCATTTTTTTGGTCAAAGTATAGCATATTCATACACATTTCGAACAGAACTTATGCAAATGAGCGATCGTTTCACGATCCAACCTACAGCAGATCGTATTTTAAACAGGCTAGCTTTTACGTTTTCATGTCCTTTTACGTGTTTCCCACAATAAATATTGAAATCCAAGAACACTTAAGCTTTGTGTTTCCTACAACCAATATCTATCCCAGTAATACTTAAGCTTTGTTGTTGTTGGGGGGGGGGGCCTAAATTGTGTAACTGTGGCTTTGTCTAGCTTCTCCCAGGTACTTTTTTGTCAAATACTCTCTTAATCCTTTCCTGATTTGCAAAATTTTAGACTTGTCAAAGTTTAAAGGTTTGGCAGACGAAAATCTACATTGATTTTAATTTGAAAAATAACCATCCATTATGATAGAAAATATTGTGGAAAAAGTAGAAAAAGAAGGAATTGGTTGTACAACAAATGTCTACTTTTTCTACAATATTTTCTCAATTATAAATTATCAGGGACGTAAAAAGGGGGATTGAACAAGAAAGACTTTAAATTGTCGTAAAAAAATCTTTGTCATTGGACCAGTCTAAAAATGCATTGCATGTGAATTTGTTACGATCCCAGAGTTTCACGTGCGATAAACGTCCGATGAAGAATTCAGTACAATTATTATCAAGTTCAGAGGTACCACTGGCCTTACTTCTAGCTTCCATTTAACCCTTTTCCGTTTTGGAAAATTTAGACTAGTCCAAATTGAAAGAGGTTGCAGACGACAATGACAACTGGATGCCGTTTGAAATGAAGCCATTAATTGTGGTAGAAAATATTGTGGAAAAAGGAGAAATTGCTTGTAACAAGCAATTTCTTCTTTTTCCACAATATTTTCTCAAGTATTAAATCACAGCAACGTAAAATCCCGGGTTTGTACAGGAAAGGGTTAAAACTGTTGGCTTGCATCAAACCAAAGCGAATAATTTAAAATTTTCTAGATGTAAGTGAGAATCTCCTTATTTCGTCTGTCTAACGTTCTGTGTACTATTTAATATCCTGTCTGGGAACGGTTGTAATTATCCACACAATCACAGAAAATTGACCAGTGCTCCCGGTATGGCTAGAATTTTTTTTAAAGGATACAGACTGGAATAAGATTTGTAGATGACCAGCTCTGCGTTCAGGATATCAGAACACTGGTTAGTGTTCACCCCATTCTCACCATTTTCACGCAATCCCGCCTTTTACGCACCTCCAGAAAAAAGCTGTGGGAAACATTGTGGATAATGAAGAAATTGCTTGTTGCAATGTTTCCTACCTCAAATGCCCAAATCTTTGAAATTCCATCAATCTGAAGTTATCATCTAAAGCTTTTTTGAATTTGGACCAGCGCAGAAATTTGTTGTAGAGTTAAAAATGGTATCCTGCTTTTTACATGAGCTTTGTGAAAATGCAGATATCAAGAAGCATCGCTAAACAGTGTTTTGTCTTCCTGAACGTAGGTTTGGTTCGTCATGCAATAATTTAATCTTAGACTGTCAAGATTCAAGCCCTTCGATTTGCTGTTTTTATTTATTTTATTTTTGTGTTTGTTTGTTTGTTTCGTTGTTGTTTTTGTTTTGTTTGTTTGTTTGTTTGTTTTAATTCTGTCTTGAATAAAATTTTGAGTACGCAGCTGTTTCGTATGCTTGCGCACAAAGTAGATCTCAAACTAATAAATATTTGCTTTCGTGGCATTAAAATACAAGAAATGATTTTTTTTATTTATTTTCTTTTTATTGAGGTATGAACCTAAAGAGTTATCACACAGTGTGATTAAGTTTTTAGGTTCAAACCTCAATGGACACAAAAAATATTTTGTCCATCTCTTCACACGATACAGATTTTACACGTGCCCCTTCTAACTTGTTTAAGTCATGCTGGAAGGACCAATACCGTTTGACCTCTTGTGGGTTTTTTCTCTTTTTCAAATACTTGGCAGATCGTTCACATTCAGCAAATTGTTGGTTTAAGATAGAATACCCGTAATGCGTTTTTGAACTGGCGCGACGTCGAAATTCCTCGGTTGATGTCGTCACATTTCGTTTTTACTTTGATTACAACAATGACGTATTTACTATGTCATTTTACTCTCTTCCGGTAGCAAATTATAAAAGTACTGAAAGCACTGTAAGCTTGCAAAGCATGATTGAATTTAGAAAATATTTCCCTTGTTGGGTAGAATACATTGTGAACATTTTAGAAATGGCTTGGTACAAGAAATTTTTCATTGTCTTTAATGTTTTCCAAAGCTTTTTTCTTTAGATGGTTAAAAAGCGGAAAATTGATAGGGAATGGGTTGAATAGCATGCCTTTGACAGAGTCTTCACAATTTGAATAGGGTTTGCGATATTCCTGAAATACGTAACTACATGTATTTTTATGTAGCAGGCATTCCGTGAATTTGGTGGTTAAGCCTCCAGTGGCAGCTTGCAATCGTTGATTCCTATTCTGTGTGCTTCCTTTTTCTCGAGACGGGTAACACGTCGAACATGAGTTTGAGATGACCTCCAAGTTTGACACCATTATCTCGAAACTTGGTCGGATAATACGACATTATCCGAAGTTCCAGGCCGACAATTTCCGATACCTTTTAACTAGGCGTGGAATGTAATTATTACGCAATACTAGTTTTATGTATTACTGAGAGCCTTTTATGGTCTTTTCTCTCGTTATATCCCATTATCCTTTTAGTATCGGAATTAATCGACTTTTTTTATCGCAGCCAATTACAAAGTAGGCAAGTTTTTCTCGGTAATGTAAGAAGTCTTTTGAATAATAATAATCTTTTATATTGCATCTAAGCGATCTATTTTTCAAGATGATCTATAGTTTGGTTAGCAATAAATCAGTTTAATCAATACCTTGCTAAGGTTGGAATATTACTATTTAGGCAGGAGTCATAGACGAAGACTCTACGTTCCTTACCCTCAACTTACATCACTCTCTTGCACTCGGTTCATTCCCATTCACTTTTGTAATGGGCTCAGTAACTAGATCGCAAATAAGTCATCAATTTATCACACACCTCAACCGATTTCCATTTAAAATCTGGCGCATAAATATGATAGGGTTTTCCATTAGCTATTGAGACGGTTTTAAAACAATCAAAGTACTGAAAGTACAGTAAGCTAGCAAAGCATAGTTTTGTAAAGTAATCTTTGCTAAAGGTTATCGTGATAGGAAATCTTTCCCTTGTTGGGTAGAAAACATTGTGGAAAATGAAGAAAGTCCTTGTTACAAGCAAGTTCTTCATTGTCAACAATGCTTTCCAAGGCTTTTTCCTTGAGATGCTTAAAAAGCGGAATTGAGTTGGAATGGGCAAAACATAGTAGGCATTCAATGAATTTTGTGGATAAGCTACCAGTGGCAGTTTTACTCGTTGAACTTTGAGAAGACCTCAGAATTTTGTCTGTTAACTTAAGATATCAAAGCTGACGCTTTGCTAGCTAAAAATAGTTCGATGAGTTAGAGGTAAGTTGCACTTATAATGTATTATGAATTATATTTATCATGTCCAAATTGTTTCATTTCTCGCAAATCAAAAGAAAAATAATGTATTTTCCATTACTTGGTTTGACACGAATCCTGTCATTTAGCCCATTGCAGAAGTGCATGGTGAGAGTAACGAACGACAACTCTGCTTGGAGATCGCACCTTACATGTGAAAGAGACTGGGCAATCTAAAGACTTACGAAATTAAAACTTTATCCGTCGTTATTTGGCCTTACGTTTGCTTAATTTCAGGCAAACGACCTGCACTTTAACTTTGAAATTGGTCATTTGCACAAGTTTATAAACACTTCCAGGGAATTGACCGATCGCGTGTGCCAATCAAAGAACCAATCACTCATTTAGAACGTAAGTGAATTTTGGCTCCGACATCTGTCGACATTTATTTGAAGTATTTTGATGGCTAGGTATGTTTAAGTGGCCAAGCCATCCAAATCGTTTTATTTCTCGCGAATCAAAAGAAAAATAATGTATCTCCCATTACTTAGTTTTTCAAGAATCTTGTCATTCAGCCCATTGCAAAGTAACATGGTTAGAGAGAGGGCAATCTAAACGGTGTTTATTGTTTGAAACATGACACTGGCCATAAATTTTGCAAAATAATATTATTCAATTTAAAAGAGGAACTTCCCTTCGGAGTCATTGGTCGTGGCCTGTATGGTCAGTATCCGACAAAAGGAATCCGACAACTACATATCGGGTTAAGCTTCTCAAAAATGAAAAGACAAAAAAAACCTGCCCCGCTTCTGCATGAGCAGAAACAGGTCTCTCTATGACCACGCACTTTTTGTAAATGCTATGTGTACATTTAGCTCTGAAATACCTGTATCACACATTCTTTATCTACAAACATTCATTCATAATTTACCCAAGCACTTAACGTTTTACGTAATGATAATAAAGTGAATCATCCAGAAGTAGGTCTGGCGTTTTATCTTCTCACAGTTTCACCTGTATTTTGTTATCCCTTACGAACGCGCATTCTGCAAAATATGTCTGATATTGGATCATATGTTAAAGTTTAATCTCTTTTGGATGAAACTCATAAATAAACCCCATGACTATATCGTTGTTAGGCGACCAAAAAGTCGTAAATACAGCTTGAATAAAGCTGTATTTACGACATTTTGTGTGCCCAACGATGATATCTCTCTTCTCCATGCAAGTAAATGCAAGACTGTCCAACTATTAAACAATTGCTTGAGGTAAGATACTTCAGCTATATACCCCACTTCTTTAAAAAGCGCATTAACCCACAATAATACGACACTATTTTTAAACTTGTCAAACTTTGATGAAGCTGCAGACAACCATTTTAAGTTGGTGATATTTGAAGAAACCTTTGCCTTTTTTAGGAAGAACATTTAGTGGTAAATGAAAAACAATGCTTGCCACAAGCTATTTCTTCATTTGCGACAAAGTTTCCCAAGCATTTTTCTTATTAACGTAGAAAGCAGGGTTGTGTCGGTATCAGTGAAGAAAATTCGCAAATCGTCTCAAGCAAAACAATCAAATCATCGAGAAAATCTGGTTTGCCAGTGCAAATGTGCCGGCTGGTACGAGTCTCTACTTGGCGAACACGTATTATTGTTTGAAATATACTCAGGTTCATATACATATAAGGTCGCGGTCCTTTCTGCTAGAGCAATATTCCTAAATGCATTCTAGTATATCATTTGACCTGTAAGCCAACATTTTAAAACGGCGCCATTTTGTATAATCAAATGTCAAGGCCAAGAAATTCAATTTAAACCGAATTCGTTATTTGACTATTATGGTGCTTACAAATGTTTGGAAACCACTGATTTCAAGTTATACAATCAATTTATGAATCATTAGCTGTAAAAGTTCAAAATTCAACGAATCATTTTTACTGCTTTCTTAGCCAAACCGGAGAAAAATCTGTTTTAAAAACTAAAAAAAAAAACAAAAAAAACACCGAATTTTGGCATCAGATAAGAAGACCGGATTATTTCGAAGCGTGTGGAATTCAAAACATTAAACGCTCCATTTAAACCACAGGCATAAGGTGGTGAAATTGAGCGATGGTTGTTGTATACATGTAGACCCAACACAAAATTAATATTCTCTTCGAAGCTTTCTTATTCCAGTCGAGCTATAAATAGAACAGACTCGCAGAGTATGTACGTAGGTATTATGAGATAATTTCCGTGTGTTTTGAGTACATTCTTGAGTTATGGTTTATGTGTTTTACAGAACTGTAACAAATACCATGTGTAGGAAAGCAACAAGGACTGATAAACCTTACTGCATTTGAAAAACACTTTAACATACTAAGCCGGGCACGTGTAGAAATTGACGGTTCGATGCAGTCAATGAAAAAGGATTGACCGATCAAATCATTCATTTAAAACGGAAATAAACTTCCGATAGTTAAGGTCAAACTTTTGAGGCGTAAAACGCCGTAACTACATCTGATTCAAGATGCGTTTATGGCGTTAGATCGCTAACTAACGATTCTCTTTTGTTTTGCGTTTCTGACAATAAATTATGCAAACTACCATCGTTTGATATCTAAGTCAAACTGGCATGTCGGATTCTTAGGCGTGGCCAGCAATGCATCACTATAGTTAAATACAGATCATTTTGATAAATTTTTGACCAATCAAATCATTTATTCACTCCGGAACTGCAATTTTTATCTCCAACAGATATGTAAACTGAACAGAGACCAAAGCATAGCAAAACGTTCTGTCGAAGCAAATGCTGTATAAACTGATATAGTTCTGATTTGATGGAAGGGCACATGGATAGGTGAACTGCGCTTTTGTGAAAGGTTGTTCGTCTGAAATCAAACATACGAGCAGTGAAGTATAAAAATCGGCATGGGATAAAACACAACCACCTTCATTACTGTTTGACGTATTGAATATTCAGTATGAGTCATTGCATGATATGCACCTTAGATATGATATAACCTTTACACCTTTTACCCTTACCAGCTAAAAAAGAAGGATTATTTAACCCTTTCCCGGGATTTTACGTCGCTGTGATTTTATACTTGAGAAAACATTGTGGAAAAGAGGAAATTGTTTGTAACAAGCAATTTCTCCTTTTTACACAATATTGTCTACCACTAAGGATGGTTTAATTTCAAATTATATCATGTTTTCTTTACCGTCTGCAACCTCTTTAAATTTGGACCAGTCCAAAATTTCGAAAAACGGGAAAGGGTTAAGGACATCTCTTCTCGGATCAAGAAAGTGATGCAATAGAAAACGATTGATACAATGTATATGGTATATGACTTCCCAACTTCGTTATGTCGTGATATAATCATGGTCATGTGTACATAAACTGGCTTCTTTGGTCAAATTGCACGTGTTATTTTGACGGACCTACCTTTAACAACACAGTTTGCGGTTTGGTCTGAGTATTTCGTCCGTGTAATTCTAAAACCTCGTAACAACAGCTTGATTCAAGCTGTGGTTACGAGGTTTTAGAATTACACTGACGACTTACTTGGCATTCATATGTGATTGTTGAAATCCTATTCACATACTCAAAAAAGAGACGTTTTCTTCTACAAGATAGACTGTATACTTAGGTTGAATTTCCTAATAGATGAATTCAATACCAGACTACCATGGTTAAGGGTCGATTGCAGGCGGCATATTTTAAAATGCAGCTGATAATTAGCAGCACCTTGTACCTAGCAGAAATGCACGTGCCTCACCTTTTAGTCCCTTTTATCTTTGGCATCATCTAAAATTGCGCACAAAATCATATCTGTTAACTTATTTCAATGTTTTTTAGGTATTTCATATTTTGAGTCATCCAAAGTTTTTACGAATGCGATATGTTTGTAACGGTGGACAAAAGACGGTTTATTTGTATTCAAAATACAAACTATAATAAGCGGCGCCTTATAACTGGCAGAAATGCACTTGTCTTTTCTTACAGTCCCTTCCAACAGTTTTTTATCCTAATTTATCAAGTATTTTAATAATGTCTGGGTTTTTTATTTTTTTGGACGAAAAGGATTTTTTTTCAAGCAATCTTTAGGTTTTTTTTTTTTTTTTTTTTTTGGGGGGGGGGGGTCTGAAATTGAGTCATAGAGGGTCCGTGGGAGTCATATCGGGAAGTTTTAAGAGTCCTTATATGTCAGACTAAGTCTATTTAAACCTACTACCCTTAAAACCTTGGGTCTAACACTTCCTGTGATGGACAGGTGGTTAATTTAGCAGGTTTGGCTTTACCCAGCATCCACAGCTACAGACAGAGGGCGAATCTGTATTTTAGATTGAAATTTTTCACAATTACTGCCATAAACCCTATGTTGTGGGTACTCAGTTGAATCGTGACGACGAGACGTTTGACTGTATGGGTCCAAGGATTTAAGAATGCTGTAATCCCCTCTTATCTAGACCTATGCCAGTATCTAAAATAGATCCGCTTTTTGTCTTTATTTCTTACTCAAAGATAAAAGATGCCTTCACATAGATAGCATTATACGAGTAATACTGAGACTATAAATACCGTGGATATAAGCAGCATGACTTCCGGCTGGGCGATAAATGATAAAACTCGCTAGTTGGAAGAGCAAGTTTCGAAAATTGATTCGCGAGGAAACACTGACAATTTCAAATGCTATTTGTCATTGTTCGATCCTCCCATAACCGACTGTAATGTATTCACAATATCTTTTCGTAACATATAATTTCTTTTGTATCTTTTGTCACTTATTTTTCCATTGATTTATTAAACAAAAAGCAATCACGGATATGAGTTATTCTTAGAATGACATCATCATAACGTCATCCAAGCGTACACTTTGCGCCATTTCTTAGTTCTGAGACTCCTAGAACGAGGTTATCAGTATAAAATTGTTGGTGTGAGAAAAAATCTGCTGCTCGATTTATTTTCATTATTCTTTCTTTTTTACAATCTGATCGTATTCTCGACTTAAATAAATTTTTAAGCTCCCTGAGACACGTTTTATAACTTTCTTTTCTTGAAACGGTTCAGATCAACTTGCCCAAGAGAAAATCTATCAAAGATTCTATATAACTACTTCAATAAAAGACAATTACAGATTTTAAGTTATACTTAATACGGTCCTATTGTCATTTATGATCCATTCTCTAAAATATTATCGCGTTCATTAAAACATCTAAATGGCTTTCTGCTTTGATGCAGAACCTTTCAGAAACGTTGATCTTTACATTATAAACAAAATCGCTGTCAAAGCAACAAAAGATTGAATTCTACATCTTTGTAACAATGATCCAAAGACTTTTTTAGTTTTAAATTTGAAATAAATACCATTCCATACATTGTTAGCTATGATCATTTTAGAAATTTAATAATAGTCCACGTATTGTCAATATTTTACCATGGAAATCTTTTTATCACTATGTGTTTGTTTTGAGGACAATATCTAAGTGGGGGCTAGTATTCATACATTCTTTGGTTAACTGAGAAACTTTGTTAGATTGAAAGTATAGGATATTCACTGATACTATTTTAAACAAACTAGCTGAATTCATTACTTTTATCTCGACCGTCTTAGATACTTCTAAAAAAATATCACGAATTTAATCTTCAATAAAATGGTGAACAAAACGAAAAACGATTTCATATCAAGACAAAGTATAATCTGAACAAATGATCGACAAAATAATAGAAAGTTTTTTATTACAATTTTGTCCTAAGGGAACTGAAAAGAAAATAATTTGTTTTTCCTGACACAAAAAAAAACACTGATAACTATTGTAATTGCTATGGAAGGAAAGGCGTACAAGCTTAGACTTAAAGAAATCTTAATAATTTTCAAAGGAGTTTAATCAATGTTTTTTTAAAAAAAAAAAATACATATTCAAGCTCTTGAAACAGCATTACATTATTTTAACCCATTACCATACAGTGATGCTTTTGGGCGCCGCCAAGAAAAACAAATAGAAAAACATTGTGTAAAATGAAGAATTTGCTCGTAAGAAGCAATTTCTTCATTTTCAACATTGTTTTCTACCCAGGTGAAAAAAAATCTAAAATTTCATCAGCTTTTATTGTCGTCTGCAACTCCTTTGAATTTGGACCAGTCTTAAATTTTGTCGTGTGGTTATGGGTTAATTACTCCAGAATAATAATGAGTTGGTATAAGTGTTGGTGAAACTGTCGAAGTGTGTCTACGAATTCGGTCTGGAAAAGTACGAATCTACGTGCGTTTATAAGAACGTACGCGGACGGCTGTTCAGCCGTCAGGTAGTTAAATGAATTATTACCGAAGGTCTATCTTTTTCAGGCGCCCAGCAACAAAGAGAAGGGATTCGGGAGGTACTATGCACACAAAGAAAAGTGTCTCATAAGTAAAATTGGCTGGTCCTTTTAAAGGGGTCGACACTATAATAAACAAAACCTTTTACCTTTTAATATCATGGCCTTATCGGAAGATTGTTTCAACACTCTAGTAAGTCCCTATAATATTAAAGACATACGACGGTGTTGCCATAAACCCTTGAAATGTATATGTGACCAGCAGGGTGGAAAAGTCTTTGATCTGTATTAGTAGCAAACCATCCGTGGTGATCTTTGGAATAATACTTTGAGAAACAACATTGATTATGACGTTCTTAACACCGACATGATGAAACATCAAGGTGAAATTTGTCGCCACTTTGTTTGTTAGATGCACAACATATCAACCGGTATGAAACACATTATTCGACACGCAATGAAGACTTATTAGTTCTCTGCGGTACGAAGTATAGCAGAGAACGTTTGTGCTTCACATATACGGTATCACAAATATAGATTCGTGCACGAGCTTATTGAGTGTGTGTATGTATATAAGGGTAGTTTTCGCGGTTTATAGTCAGTTCTACGCAAGACGTCCTTCAGTTTTCAAGTAATGTCTATCCGAATTCGGCAGGGGTTACGTTTGTTTAAGGCTTGTATTTCAGAGTTTTCTATGATTAAGAAAGAAATTATTTCATTTTCAAGTAAAGCCATGTTTAGATTAGGATGGCTGTGCAGGTTTTCCAGAGTTTTTCACACTAAATGTTTTTATCTCTGGGCAAGTCGTTTGGAAACACGTATTTATATATAGAATGCAAGTAATTTGTTTCAAATGTATTCATGGTGGCTCGAATTAAATAGAGGGTCTTGTCCCTTGCAAAGGTATTTGTTGTGTTGAGTATGGTTAAGACTGAAATAACATGAGATATAAAGATATATGCTATAAATTGCTAAGGTTTGATTTACTGACGTACAGTAGTTCACTGAACGATAAGGAAATATGTACCGACCCCTGTAGGAAATGTACTGAGAAAAAGAAGTTATCAAAAAAGATAATCAATTGAAGGATATTTTCCTCTTTCAAATTTAACTTTAGACTTGTCAATATTGACTGAAGTAGCAGATGACAATAAAAAAGGGAACAAATAAAGAGCACAAGCAATTTCTACCTTTCCAACAAAGTTTTCATAACTATATGTCTTCATGGCTTTGAATTACAGACGGCCCGTTTCGAGAATAATGGTGTTTTACCGAATGGATTACCTACTTTTTAATCCATAAATCATGAATATAAATTGTGTATGAAAAAAAATAATTTCCTTTTCTACTCAGTGAAAAATATATATCATGAGTTATAATGTTACTAGTACATGCAATAGAATCGGTCACGATCGAAGTCTTGAATATGAGAATATATACAACCAACCAATAAAACTCTTCTTTCAAAAGACTTCTTTAAAGCAGTGAAATACTGGATAGTAGACAAGTAATCGGCTAACAGATGACTGTCATATAAGAATATATCAGATGATATCGAAGACACAAGAAAGCTTAACCACTGTAACATGATTAGATTAAAGCCCAATTTCTGCTTCCGCTTTCTTATCGAAGTGATTGCCGCCCTCATAGCACAGTCGGTAGCGCACCAGACCCCTAATCTTCAATCATGGGATGTATGGGTTCGATCCCCGGCGGCGGCACATATCCTTTCCGACATTTGGTGTGAGAAATACCAGGAATCCAATGTTAGGTGCTCCAGCCGCCGCTATATGACTGAAATACAGCAAAAAGTGGCGTTAAACCCCATTCAACCAATCTATCAATTATCGAAGTGATGAGATAAACATCTCTTGCAAAGATTTTGACCAAAGATTTGTTCATATAATGAGTATATAACTGATAAGTTTGAATGGGGTCTTACGCCGCTTTCAACAATCTTTCAGTTATATCGCGGCGGCTGGAGCACCTAACAATGGATTCCTGGTATTTCTCAAACCAGTACCGCCATCACATCCCTTCCTAGCCTCCAGCTGCTATCCCACATAGGTCTACGATTATTGACCCATTGGTAGGAGACAAATAGTCGGAAAGGATGAGTGCCGCCGTCGGGGATCGAACCCGGGACCTCTAGATTGACAGTCCGACGCGCTACCAACTGCGCTATGACGGCGGCTATATATAACTGATAAGCGCTGCTCAATAGCTCAGTTTGCTAACGGTTCTTGAGATCTATTTACTGATCACTGACACTGTCCACTGACTCCGCTAGCCAAGCACACTGATTCCGACAGGAAGTTCCACTTCGATGTTAAACGGCGTTAGTTTGCAGAATTTACGGCCAGATAAACGTACCCTAAAATAAAGTGGTTTGGTTGGCGACTTAAAAGCCGTAACTACAGATTAAATAAGCTGTTGTTATGACATTTAAATCGCAAAACCAACAAAAATGCTTCTCAAAATGTCGACAAATGTCTGAATTCAAAGTACACTTCCTGCCTATATGAACGATTTGATTTGTCGATAAATTCTTCTACTGATAGCCGCGGTCGGTCAGTTGATTTACAATATGTGACTTCATAGTGACAAAATACGAAAAACGCTCATTTATGCAAGGGTCTTGATGACGCCGGTGCTGGTGGTTTTTTTTTTTTTTTTTTTTCAGCTTATTTAGTTCAAAGTAAGCGGATGTATTCTAATACGTATCTGCACACCTCAAATCTATGTAATCAGAAGTTCATCGGATTACTCGTAGTTATTTAACAACCATCTTCAGCGCATATTAGGCCTGAGTAACTAGTCCTGGGTTCTCGGCTTCCGATTTATGTACAATTAGGTTAAGTTTTTCCCTTTCTGTTTTGTCTCAAGAAAGTGACCTATAGAGCCGTTGTAGCAAGATAGGTCTATAAAAAACACTTCCTTGCAATGTCACACGCTATCATGATATCTAACAACTTGTAGAAACACTTTTTAGAATGCTACATAATCAGATAATACATGCTCTCTATCTCTGAATCTTTTCTACTTCAAAGTATACATTCATTTTAAGAAAAGCTGACATTTGCAACTTAGCATGATTTAGACTAATCTTAAATATTATCGACTGGTGAAAGGTTGAAACGTACCAATAAGCATTTTTTTTGCCCCAAAGCTGTTTGGAGGAGGGGGATCTACCGTCTTAATGCAATTATTAGAGGGGTGTAGTGCATGTGTATAACAGCACTTAACGACATACCGTGAATTAAGGACATATCATTGACACCAATAATTGAATGTTTTATTGGATGGAGATTAGACATTTCCTGTCCCTTACGGAAACTAACACTAACGTCTATGGATTTGACCTGATTATCTGTTTTTTGGTCACGCGATGTTGACCTCAATCGTTATTGGACTATTTCCAGATATCAAACGCTTATATCGCATGTGACCAGGAAATTGTTTGTACTTGAGAAACATTGTGGAAAAAGAAGAAATTTGCATGTAACAAGTAATTTCTTCTTTCCAACAATATTTTCTACCACATGGGATAGTTTCATTTCAAATTTCATCAAATTTTCATTGTCGTCTGCAAGCTCTTCCAATTTGGACCAGTCTAAAATTCTTTAAAAAACAGGAAAGGGTTTATAAACGGATATGATAAAAGGGAATACAAATAGTATTGTAGAAAAAATATGCAGTATATTTATCAAAAAGAAGATTCGAATACAGTCCCATCAAGTCATCTAATAAACTTGCGTTTTATTTCCACAATTTTCCCGTACGTGTGCATAGCCTTTAGCTAAAAATTCCCAAAGGTTCCAAAAGAGGTTGAAATATGTCATAAATACGGAGGCAAACCCTTTTCCGTGATGCTAACCAGACCTACCATGGGAAATTAACACAAATCCTGAATAAAAACGCGTGTGAGTAGACTTCTGTCCTTCACTTTTTTATTTTTGAAAGAAAAACACAGACTACTTATACTTTTGTCCATCAAATCCGTTTTTGTGGGTCACCACAGCATAAAGTTTGGACAAGAAACAACTTATGTTTATCCCTCGGCATTAATAGGAGCAGCGAGAAAAGACCAATCGCTGGCCAATCCTATTAACTCCGTTGAACCCGCAAATGAACCCCCTAAGGAATTTCCAATTTAATTTTAAATGGCGTTATTTTGCAAAATATATGACCAGTAGCAAGTAACAAAAAAAGCAGGATGGTTGCTTGGCGACTTTAACGTCGTAACAACAGCTTGGATAATCTGTAGTTACGACATTTAAGTCATCAAAACAACAAAAATATTTCACAGAAATGTCGGAGTTCAAATTCCACAGCCGATCAGAATGAATGATTTATTTGGCCGTTTTTATCTTTGATTGGTTAATTGGACAATGATCGAAAATGATCCGTTAATTATCACAATAACCTTTTGTATATCTATGACAAAGGCATCATTAATGATTCAAACAACAACTTGTAGAGAAAGGGGGATCGTTGATAAGTCGATGAGTTATTAACGAGATTCTTGTGTATCGAAGAATCACCGTGAAATCGAGATATCCGAAACAGGGGATTAATATGTTTTGGCAATGAATAATTCATTATCAATGAAAGAAACGTGGATTAGATGGTAATTAATACATACTGGCGACCGCTATTTGTACCATAATTTAAGTTTTCTTCGTCTCTTTACTCCAAAAGCCCTGTTATTACATCTTGTTTCAAGCGGTAGTTATGATATTTTGGAAGTAAACCGACGACTTGGTGGGTATACGTGAAATACAAATGCCGTTCGGCCACAAACAGAGCGACTTGATAATGGTTAGTATATGGTAATTGTAGTTACAAAACAGACCGATAGTGACTAAACTCAAATTTAAACATGTAAACTTTTAGACTGGTCCGAATTGAAAGGGGTTGCAGACGACAATTTCAAGTTGATGGAATTTTTAATTTTTTTGTCATTTTGTACAGAAAACATTGTGGATAATGAAGAAATTGCTTGATACAAGCAATTTCTTCATTATTCACAATTCTTTCTAAAGCTTTTATCATGAGGGGCATAAAAGAGAGGGATGGTGTGGGAATCGGTTAAGTCCTTTCAAAAAGCACAATTAAAGCAATCGTCACTATTCTCAGAAATAGGCCTAAGTCTAAAATAGCAAATTGTATGCCTTTTCAAAACAAACCTAAGCAGATCGAGATTACTGACTATAAATATCTCTCGCTTATCTACTTTATCTTTATAATGTTTACATGATCCGAACAGATTGCAAGCCTGATAATCCCCCCCGATGACATGTATACTGTATGAAAATACAACTATCGATAACATTCTTAGAGCTACAATGTTTGACCACTATCTCTAATACCTTCCTGAAACGTTCTTTCCAGTGCTTTGTTTGTTTGTTTGTTTGTTTGAATGGAATCTAACGCAACTTTTAACAGTACTTCGATCATATCGAGGTGGATAGAACACCTAACAATAGATTCCTGGTATTCCTCAAACAAGTTCTACAACTACATCATTTCCGAGCCTCCAAATGCAGATCCCTCTTTATCTACCATTTGGTGGGAGACAAATGTTGACAAGGACATTTGCCGCGACAGGAGATCGAAGCCTGGACCAACTGATTGAGAGTCGGGCGCTATGACCGCGGCCTTCCAGGGTTTTATTCCGAAATCAACGAAGGGGGTGGGGGCGGGCAGGGACTCAACAGTCAGCGTCATAACGGTTTTTTCTGAATGCCTGGTAGTCGTGATTTAATCTTTGAGCTTCAATCGGAAGTTAGACTTCGGTATCAAACGGAGATATTTTGTAAAATTTCATAAAATGGAAAATGGTTGGTCGTTGACAAAAATACCGCAACAACAACTTGAATAAGCTGTAGTTTCGACATTTAAGTCGTCAAACTAACGAAAATGCTTCACACAAATATCGGCAAATGTGGGAGTTAAAAGTTCATTTACGGTTTGAATGATTTGATTGGTCTCCTATTTCTTAGATTGACAGACGCGATCCTTGATTTAAAGAGGAAATGATGTTGCGTGTCATTTTTAAAGGTGCGGTCTTACATAAGAAGCGATTAATTATAGAAACGACGATATGTTTTGATGGCCAAATTAAACAAAATGACAACATGAAGTTTCGTCACATTCCGTGCAATTGTTACTGGTGGAACGGAGAGTTGTGGGAAAAAACTCATATATCGTTAAATGACGACCAAAATGATGTAAATACAGCTTTATTTAATCTGTGTTGTCGTTCTGGGTAGAAAACATAGTGGGAAAAGAACGCAATGTTTTCAACACAAAATGTTGAAAAAACTCATATTTCATTTTGACCAATCTAAAGTTTTCCCGTCTTGTAATGGGTTAAAAAATGTTTCTGAAGACAGAAGCTGCTTTGTGCATCAGCCCACGTCATTTTTCTTTACAAAATTATCGTATGAACAGATTAATCCATTCCCATACAATCTGTCTTTTTACGGCCCTCGAGAAAAACAACTTAGGAAAACACAGAGGAAAATGAAAAAAAAAATGGTTGTTACAAGCAATTTCTTGATATTCCACTATGTTTTCTCAAGGGGAGTAATGAAAAAAAAGGGTTTGTGTGGGAATGGGATAACACGTGTGAATAAACCCTGTGTCTGGTTAGGCTCGTAAATAATCATTATAATTATCCACGTGCAGTGCGTGTATTTCTACATATGCCTTAGAACATTTCCATGTATCTATATAATCTAAGCACTTTGGTGGCAATTACACACTAATGGGTACGGCTATTTGGTAGTGTCAAAATGTTCCTTTGTTCTTATTAATATGAAATTATATTGACATAAAACGTCTGGTTTTAGAATCTCCCTACTCCAAACCCCTTTTTTGTTGATTCTATAAAGTCAATTTTAATCGGTCTGTCAGAAAAAAAACCACAAGCGTAACCTAGACTAAACATGAAGATTATTACATGTGACCCAGCACGCGTTATGTGACCTGTCGAATGTAAAATAGATTAGATTCGGCGATGGTCAAGCAGAGGTCGCATCCAGAAAATAAAAATACTTAGGTAGAATGGTATTTCTCGATTCACAGAATCGTTAATAACCAAGAGGGTTCCGACCTGCATCAGCTTGTACAGCTTGATCAGGATCCATACTTTACGGAATTTGTCTAACGACTCATATATAACCTTTTACATTGTTAGATTGGTCGGACTGTCAATCTAGAGGTCCCGGGTTTGATCCCCGACGGCGGCACTCATCCTTTCCGACTATTTGTCTCTCACCAATGGGTCGATAATCGTAGACCTATGTTGGATAGCAGCTGGAGGCTAGGAAGAGATGTCATGGTAGTACTGGTGTGAGAAATACCAGGATTCCATTGTTAGGTGCTCCAGCCGCCGCGATATAACTGAAAGATTGTTGAAAGCGGCGTAAAAACTCCATTCAAACAAACAAACAAATATTGTTAGATTGGTCCATTACATAGTCAGATTTGTCCATTCTGTGTATTCTTTTTGAGATTCGAACCCGAGATTGCTTTTCGGCTGTTCTAATTTAAAGAGACCAGTCGAAAAGAAAAGATCGGAGCCATATCCAATTCAGATTATTTACATGTACTGTCTTAACCCATTATCACACGACATGATTTTAGACTCGTCTGAAATAACAGTAGTTCCAGACGACAACTTAAAGTATATGTTTAAAGTTTATAGGACTATTTGTCTTTCAAGGTAGAAAATATTGTGGGAAATGAAGAAAATTGCTTGTGCAAATATTTTTTTCATTTTCCACATTGTTTTCAGGTGCTTTTTAATGGTATAAAGAGCAGGTTTGAGTCGGATTGGGTTTTCAATACATTTTATTTCTTTACAAATGCCCGTAATGCCTGTCTTTTTTAATTGATTTTTTAATAGTTGATAATTTTGTAGCGCAATGACGAATTACACATCTTCCATCTTTCCCCCCCCCCCCCACCACCACCAAACAATAATTTGGGTATTGCAAGATATGACTAGTAATTTACTCTATATCGATAACATCGTTGGGCATATAAAATGTCGAAAATACAGCTTTATTCAAGCTGTATATAAGTCATTTTGCACGAACACCGAGGATGAGCCTTCAGGATTACCATCGTTTAAATACGGACAATGAACAGGTCTTAAAAAACATTTATTTAAACATCTTCCAACCGTTTACCCATTCGGACGTACTGTTTTGGCAAAGTGTCAGGCATGAGATATATTTTCTCTAAAAAATGCAACCGCCTTCAACCAACCCGAAGCAGAAAAAAGTTTACAAAGTTTCTAAAAAAAAACAAGAAAAAGCTACTATCGAATGTAAACTTACCGGTTGATGCAAGATGTAAATCCGTGAACAAAACACCGATAATCACAAACAAAACTTTTAAAATCCTCAAGTAGGCCATTGTTTTCAAAACTTTTAAAACATAAGTTTCTTCTTATCGCTAAAGGTCACATATTTTTCGAGGTTAGTTGCTAAGTATAGCTCCTTCCCATCAAACAGGCATTCCCAATATACAAAACTTGATGCTGTATCGTCTGCTAGGATTCCAGTCAGTATTGGATGCCAGTAAACGAACGTAATGCGCATGCGTGCCGTGTACCGGATATTCTCCCTGCAGGAAGCCATATGTGGCGCATCTCGCGAGGAAGTGCTAATTTATTATAATAACCATCTGTCCATCATTCTGGTTCATAGACCCGTTTGTTTATAATTAATGAATGGATATTGAAGAAAACTTCCTTTTATTTTGACAAAATGAAACTCATAGCCTGTTGACAAGCTATTAATCGAAGTCATTTCTTTGGTTTATTAGTGTTTTAGATTTTTTTTTTCAATTGGTAAATTGTAACGACAGGGATTAGCATGAATATATTAATAATGAAAAAAATATTTCCTTGTGAAAAATAGCATTTAACCGTTATTGTTTATAGTTATTTGCTAATTCTATTTTATTGCAATTTGATTTTACTTCGTTAAAGAATAATTATGCAACTTGTGCAGTTTTTAGCTCACCTGAGCACGAAGTGCTCTGGGGGAGCTATTGTGATCGGTCATCGTCCGTCGTCCGTCCGACCGTCTGTCCGTCCGTCCGTCCATGGAATTTCAAAAAAACTTCACAGAAATGATCCTTAGGTCATGCTCTTTCAAAATACTTCAAAGAATTGAAATCCATGAAAAACTCTGGTTGCCATTGCAACGGAGTAAAAAAACTTAAAAAGGCTTCTCCTCCGAAGCGGTAAGGCCTAGAGCTTAGATATTTGGTGCAAATCATCATCTATTGACCCCCTAACAAAATACTTCAAAGATTTACCGTATTATGAAAATTAGCCCTTTACTGGGCGATCACTGATTTTACATAGAAATAAAGAAGGAAATCTTTTAAAATCTTCTTCTCCAAAACCATTAGGCCTAGAGCTTTGATATTTGGTATACATCATCATCTATTGACCCTCTACCAAAATACTTCAAAGAATTGACGTATTATGAAAATTAGCCCTTTTCTTTGTGATCCCTGATTTTACATAGAAATAAAAAAAGGAAAACTTTAAAAATCTTCTTCTCCGAAACCATTAGGCCTAGAGCTTTCATATTTTGTACAAATCATCAAATATTGACCCTTTACCAAAACACTTCAAAGAATTACCGTATTCTGAAAATTAGCCCTCTGTTGGGCAATCCCTGATTTTACATAGAATAAAAGAAGGAAATCTTTAAAAATCTTCTCCTTCCAAGCCATAAGGCCTAGAGCTTTCATATTTTGTACAAATCATCATCTATTGACCCTCTACCAAAATACTTCAAAGAAGTACCGTATTCTGAAAATTAGCCCTTTTCTTTGTGATCCCTGATTTTACATAGAAATAAAGAAGGAAATCTTTGAAAATCTTCTTCTCCCAAACCGTTAGGCCTAGAGCTTTGATATTTAGTACAAATCATCATCTATTGACCCTCTACCAAAATATTTCAAAGAATTACCGTATTCGGAAAATTAGCCCTTTTCTTGGTTATCATTGATTTTACAAAGAATAAAAGAAGGAAATCTTAAAAAATCTTCTTCTTCCAAATCATTACGCATAGAAACTTTGATATTTTGTACAAATCATTATCTATTGACCCTCTACCAAAATACTTCAAAGAATTACAGTATTCTGAAAATTAGCCCTTTTCTGGGCGATCCCTGATTTTACATACAATAAAAGAAGGAAAACTTTCAAAATCTTCTTCTTCCAAACCATAAGGGCTAGAGCTTTGATATTTGGTACATATCATTATATATTGACCGTCTACCAAAATACTTCAAAGAATTATCATACTCTGAAAATAAGCCCTTTTCTGTGCGATCCCTGATTTTTCAAAGGAATAAAGAAAGAAATCTTTGAAAATCTTCTTCTCCCAAACCATTAAGCCTAGAGTTTTGATATTTGATACATATCATCAGCAATTGACCCTCTACCAAATTACTTAAAAAAATTAGCCCTTTTCTGTGCAATCCATAATTTCAGTTAGGAATAAATAATGATCTCTTTATCAAAGCATTACCATATTCTGGAAATTAGTGCTATATAGTGGGATCATCAATATGTCTAGGATTAACCCTTTCCTGTTTTTTAAAATTTTAGACTGGTCCAAATTCAAAGGTTTTGCAGACGACAATTATAAGTTCAATTTATTTTAAAAATAATCATTCAGTAGGGTAAAAAAACATTGTGGAAAAAGAAGAAATTGCTTGTTACAAGCAATTTCTTCTTTTTCCACAATGATTTCCCAAGTATAAAAACACAGAGACGTAAAAACCAGTGATTGTACGGGAAAGGGTTAAAAGAGTAATCCTTAAACATCTTCTCCAAAATAATTACACAGAGGGCTTTGCTATTTTGTTTATATCATAAAGCCATGAACCATCATACTCAGGGGAGCGATTTATGACCATTATGGTCCTCTTGTTTATGGAATTGTGGAAGGATCTTCAAATCTTAACGCATCAACATTCAATCCCTTTACCTTATTTTTATGACATTTGGAGTTAACATGTATACACAAAAGCATAGTGGGAAAGAAGAACTTTCTTGATAAAAGCTATTTCTCCTTTTCACGCAAGGTTTTGATTCATATATATAATAGGCAAGTATATTTTACTATGAATAAATAAATGAATTATACGTTTATTGCCGTATGCGACCGTGTTCAGTCTAAACTGTTGTCGTTTTATAATAAATTACATCTAATGAAGTATTGGATTGACGAATCGCTTGTCAGCAAAAGAATCAATCGACAAATTAATTCATTTATTCATACCAGGAGTAAACTTTGAACTCCGACATAAGCCGGAATTTACAGGAAGTTCTTTTTGTTTTGTTTTTCTTTTATTTTGGGGGGGGGGGGGGGTATGTTTTGCGACTTAACCTATTTCCACACGAGAACATTTTAGACTGATCAAAATTGAAATTTTAGTGATTTTTTTTTTCAACTTAATGGGTAGAGAACATTGTGTAAAATAAAAAAGAAACTACTTGTTGCAAGCAATTTCTTCATTTTACACAATGCATTTCTAATTGTTCTTCTAGAGGAGCGTCAAAAAGCATCATTGTGTGGAAATTGGTTAAACGTCGTAACAACAGCGGTTATGTCGTCAACCATTCATTTTTTGTTACATGATTTTAACCATAAATTCTGCATGATAACCCATTTTAATGTCGAAGCGGAACTTCTGGTCGGAGATAAGTAAGCATGGTCAGAGATCCGTCAATTGGTAGGGACAACAATGAAAATGCGACCCGTCAGGCGAAAAGGGACCTTTCGGATGTTCCGTGATAATACTTGAAAGATGATAGGGAAAGTAGAACAGAACTAGCGTAGGTCAATTTCAATCATATGTCACATTTATAAAGGATTATGTATAAAGTAAGCTAGAACGGTTATCATAGTAGCTTTAAAAAGCGCCAAAGTAGTCCTACCCTTGCCAGACTATGCAGTTAGTGTACTCGGATCAAGGTCGATACTTTTGGTATAACACAGGAACCTTCCCACAACGTGTGTTAGAGATGTGAACATTTCAAGCTTTACCATGAACAAAAAGGCATGGTCTTTTAATATCCGATTTTTAACACATCCCCACACAGCAAAATCTTAGACTAGTTCAAATTGAAAAATCTGAAGAAACAGTTTCAAGGTGATGAAACTTTAAATGTTTTCGTCTTTTTGGATAGAAAATATTGTGTATAATGAAGAAATTAATTGTGTCAAGCAATTTCTTCCTTTTCCACAATGTTTCCCAAAGCTTTTTCTTGATGGACCTTAAAGGAGGTCTTGTATGGAAATGAGTTAAAAACATTATTTTATGGTCAAAAGAATTATATAGTAATAGTATAGTATTTGTTTAAAATATATTGGTTTTGCATTTTCTTAAAATCAAGGAGAACAACTAGGCGTAAAACTTTCGCAAATAAATTTCATTTCATTTAGAGAATGAACAAGGAAAGAAATTTTTACGCGAAAACCGCTTCAATGAATAATTCAAAACAAGATAAATTTGATTATTTCGCGATTGGGACTGATATATGGGTTCTTTGGTTTGCCAAGGAACATTCCCTTTACCCCTTTTTTATTTTTAGACCATTTGGTATATTCCGAAGAGAATATTGAAATAAATCCAACTTTTCTTGATATATATGTATTCTAGCGGTATAGCAAGCTTATCTCCGAATGGAACATGCTGGTCTCTCAATCCCGGAGCTCGTAAGCTCGATACCCGATAGGCCAATATTTTCGACATTTCGCTGGTGTCATCTCTACAACGGTAAGAAGTGTGAAATTGGCGATTAGTTGCTTGAATATGCTGGTGTGAAATATGGCAAGATGCCATTGTTTGGTGCACCAGTCTCCGCGATTTAACCCTTTCCTGGTTTTAGAAATTTCAGGCCGATCCAAATTGAAAGAGGATGCAGACGACAGTAAAAAATTGGATGCAATTCCAAATAAAACCACCCTATGTGGTAGAAAACACTGTGGGAAAAGGAGAAATTGCTTATCATAAGCAATTTCTCCTTTTTCCACAATGTTTTCTCAAGTATAAAATCACAGTGACGTAAAATCCCAGGTTTATCCGGGAAAGGGTTAACTAAAATTCTATTGAAAATCGCGTCATCCCCCCCACCACCCACCCACCCTCCCGAAATAATCAATCAGTGGATCTAATTCTACAAATAAGCACATATCATCAAATGAAAAAGATTAAATATTAGAACAGTGAAAAATACTGTCCCCGGTTATAATGCGTGCACTTCGCAGACTGACATGAATCGAAACTTATAGATCTTTGTAGATTTCCTGTATTAGAAAGGCCATGCTACCTTCTCATTTATTTGAAACAATATTTTTTGATAAACCCATTCCCACAAAATCCCGATTTTATCAACCCTGGAGAAAAATGCTTGGGAAAAGATTGTGAACAATGAAGAAAAGCTGGGTTGTATGGTATTGCTTTAACCCTTTCCTGTTTAAACCCTGGATTTTACGTCCCTGTAAATTTATAATTGAGAAAACATTGTAGGAAAAGAAGAAATTGCTTGCAACAAGCAATTTCTTCTTTTTCAACAATATTTTCTACCCTACTGATTGATTAATTTTCCAAATAAAATTCAATTTAAATTTTCTTCTGCAAAACCTTTCAATTCGGACAAGTCTAAAATTTTGGAAAACAGGAAAGGGTTAAGGCTAGTTTCACTGGGAAAAGGTATTTTTGACAACAAAGTAATTTTCTCCTTTTTAACATAGTTTATCAAATGCGGTACTTCATGTTTGAAAATTTAGTTCTTTTACTTGTAGAGACTCTTAAACCGACGGCTCCCTGCAAGTAAAAGAACTAAATTTTCAAAAATGAAATACTGCTATTCTTAAACCGACTGCGGTTCGTTCCCCGGCGGAGGCACATATCCTTTCTGACATTTGTCTCTCACCAAGGGGTAAACCTAAGTGGGATAGCAGTCGGAGGCTAGGAAAGGATGTAGTGGTAGTACTTGTGTGAGAAATACCAGGAATCCATTATTAGGTGCTCCAGCCGCCGCGATATGACTGAAATACTGTTAATAGTGGCTTTAAACCCGATTCTATCAATCTTTCAACTTAAACCGACGGCACGGTACCAAAACCTCGTAGCTAAGGAGCAGCTGTTAAAAAAATACATGCACTGTGTGTCTGACCAGGCTGCTCAATGTGTACGCTTCACGCACGTGTGAAGTGGCTGGAAATGTCATGTATAGGGTCAGTATTTTACGTGACATGTTTAACCCTTTCCCTTCTTTGAAAATTTAGACTGGTCCAAATTGAAATAAGGTAGCAGAATGCAATGAAGATTGGTTGCAATTTGAAATGAAACCATCTTATGTAGTAGAAAGTATTGTGGGAAAAGGAGAAATTGCTTGTCACAAGTAATTTCTTCTTTTCCCGAAATGTTTTCTCAAGTATAAAATCACAGCGACGTAAAATCCCGGGTTTGTACAAGAAAGGGTTAAACCATGTTCTTAAGAAAACGCACCGATTCAAATAGCTTTCCATTGAATTCATCTAGGGAAAACTTAATGAAAAAGCTCACAAACTTTCGCCGAAAGAAATTTTGCAAATGGCATGTTTGATTTTCCTCTCGAGTAAATAGCTAATCAAACAGCATTTCTATTTTAACGGAATTGCATTTGTGTTCTTACACGATATTCTGGCATGCAACAAGTCACAGATTTTTTTTTTTTTTATTATTTTTTTTTAATTTTTTTTAATTTTAGCAGTCTGTCGTCGGAACATTTTTACATGTACATGTATAATCTTCACAAAACATAATTTATATGAAACCACTCTTCTATAATATAATACTAGTACAACGCAGTTTTTCAATTTGCCAAACTAAGCCAAATTATTGTTAAGTTTCTATACACACACTTAAACTTTCCAACGCCATAATTATGGATTTTATATATTTTACGGTCTGTTGTAGGAATATTTTTACATGTACATGTATAATCTTCAAAAAACATAATTTATATGGAACCACACTTCTAATATGATACTAATACAACGCAGTTTTTCAATTTGCCAAACATAGCCAAATTATTGTTAAGTTCTTTTACACAATTTCAAACTCTCCAACGCCTTTATCATGGATTTTAAGATAGTTAGAGCAAAAATGGCGTTGAAAATCAGAAAATACTTTATTTAAAATCATTTGCACTTATTTTGTCAATGTTTGAGAACCAAAACCCTAGCAAACAAATAGACAAAAGTACTTTTGTCGATAAATACATTTTTGGTTGTTTTTTTGTTTTTTTGTTTTTTTTACTAAACATTACGTTTCGTACAAGATTTGCCACCTACATGTATCTCTCACATGAAAGGTCTTATTTCTTTACCAAGAAAAAATAATATGAGATAAATGAATTTGGATAGAATTCGCTCAACAGTCTTGCAATCATACATCGTTGTTTAAAGATCAGAAGATTATAACAATAATTAGATAAGCTATCCCGTCGACGAATTTATGACATACTATACTGTACTGTCTTGGTAATTTTTATGAAAATACAGTGTACATGTGAACACTTGTAGGGACTTAATGAAACCATCTAACCTGAATGATCAATCGCTGGCCCCGCCCACTTACCACGTTGGCCCCGCCCACTCACTCCAATAGGAAGTCCCGCTTCGGTTTTAAACTGTGTTATTTTGCAAAATGTATGGCCAGAAGCATGTAACAAAAAATCGATTAATCTTAAGGCGACCTAAACTCGTAACTACAACTTGAATAAGCTGTAGTTACGACGTTTAAGTCGCCAAACCAACACAAATGTTTCACACAAATGGCGTCCGATATCGGAGTTCAAATCTCAATTCTGTGCTGAATGAATAATATGATTAGTCGATATATTCCTTGATTGACATCGCGATTGGGTCTATTTCTATTTAACAAACCACAATTCATCCGAAAAAATATACGAAAGGAGCTACCTACAAAGGGAAATACGAGGGATGGTTTTTTTTATGTTTTATTTTTTTCAAATATACATTACAGCAACGTAAAATTCCGGGTGTATGCTGGAAAGGGTTAAAGAAACATACCTCTTAAATTTTCTATTTAGGGGTATGTGAATAATAAAGTATATATAATCCCCTTTCAGCGACAGTTGTGTTTTTTCTCTCTGTTGTTTGACAGAATTTGATTCTCTAACCTATCGAATGTGAGTAATTCTATACAAATTGACTATTATAATCATCGTGCGAATATTCAATACGAAGGCTTATCGCCTGTGACATGGTAGCGACATTAAAGTAACATGTCCCATAATAAAGCACGGGAAGAAAGCGACCGCTTCATTTAAATACAGTATATGGGTGACATTCATTCTGGTAGGCTCAAAGTACACCATAAAGAAATGTATGATATGATTATGGTAGATCGGTACATTGCTTCACAGGTATCTCACAGGAACGAGTCCTTGCATTTAACCATAATAATCTGAAAATGAAAAATGTTTCTGCCAGATTGTTCCGAAAGTTTTTGACTATTTACCAAAAACAGTGTAACATGTCCAAGAAATGTTGATCGAACATACGTTCACCTCTACAAACCTGAGACAAAACAACAGTCAAAAAAAAGGGGGGGGCACCAATGACCACCGCCCCGAAAAATGCTAAGCTAACAACTTCAGATAAGAAGCTGATAGCCACAGTTTTCTGGTATGCATACGTTGTGCTGTTAATGGATTATATCAACAAGGTCACTCTATATCCGAGAGGTTCTACATATACCAGCATCGCACACAAGTCCTTTGTTACCATGGATGCTATTCAGGAACGTGGTTTCAAAGTGGTTGAGCATCCGCCTTATTCATCTGATTTAGTACTCTGACTTTTACGTATTCCTTAACATGTAAACGGAGCTCAGCAACCGCCATTTTCACACTGATGGTGACGTCATCAAGCTGCTGACTCATTTCTGGGTGTCAAGATGTTAACTTCTACAGGGAAGGTATCCAATTAGTTCAATACCGTTTAACAAAGTGTTACTTTCAGGGTGACAACGTTGTAAAGTATATGAAAATATTTGGGTTAAACCGCTTTTCCGTATCTTAGCTATCGACTTTTCAATCCCCCCCTCGTATTCAGACAGAACTCTAATGATGTGTAAGCAATACAAATAATAGATAGATTTGAAATTTCACAAGTTTTATTGGTTCAACACTGCGTGCTGAATTTATTAATTTTGACAATGGAAACCTGAAAAGCTTTTAGATAAATTGAAAATCTGATTTAGAGTAAGTGAAAATCTGAGTTTGCCCATGTAAGACATAATGGGAATTCTAGATTTATTGAAAAAGAAAATACACTTTTTTGATATTTTAAGTGAAAGCAGATTCTATTTGTATTTTCAATAAACGTTTTAGCCGGTAACTTGAATAGTAATCGCAAGTACGTGAAATCCGCCATATTAAAGTTGACCTTTCTGGAAACAAATACATGCATGGACAATCATCGGATACATCATAAGAGAATTACATAGGCTGGCAATCCGCTCCATCTGATCGGGTCTATACTAGCTCACATGTATCTGAATGGCATGTCTCGTTCTGTCTAAAATTCAATTTTACCAACTTTTAACACTTTCCGATACGACAAAACGGTATTAGACGGGCCCAAATTGAAAGAAGTTACAGACGAAAATTGTAAGTTGGTGAAATTTAAAAAATCTTCGTCTTCGTGTCTTGAAAATATAGTGAAAAATGAACAAAAAAAATATGGGATTGTATGGTAATGGCTTAAGTAAGTGTTCCATCCGAACTCTAGATTCCTATTTGTCGTTTGGGTTCAGATCTCATTGTTGTTGTCGTTGTTTTGGCTCTTTGGGGGGTGTTTTTGTTGTTTGGTTGTTGTTGTTTTGTGGTGATAAATTTCTATTAAATGATGTCCGTAAGACGTTAGCATATTAAGGTTTTAGAGCCCGATATTTTCGAATGTTGGAGAGAAAGTGTTCAAGGAATTTTAAATCAGTGAAATGTTCTGTCCCATAGAACACTTGTATATTGTGGTTCTTCAACCCGTCTGAATCAAACCTTTGGTCTCTATATTTCAATTCGCGAATGTAAATGAAAAAATCAATTGACCAATTAAGTTATTCATTTAGACTTGATGTGAACTTGGAGCTCCAACATTAACTTTAAGCATATTTATTGTTTTGGGCGGCTTAAACGTCAGTTGATACAATGAAGCAGTATATATGAATATAGGTTCCACAGTTGTGTTTAACATTGACATGACCATAGGAGAAAATCTGAAGAAGCATGATACAGAACTGTGCATTGTGGTGATACATACGAGCCGAAGTAAAAAGGAGTATTTAAGACTGAATGTTCATGTATATATATTCAAGACGTCCAACGATATCGTTACGTTTTAGCCAAAGTCAATGAAAGAAATCACCCAAAGTCCGTTCAAACTCATTACCAGGCGGCGAAATTTTAGACTGGTCAACACTGGTCCAAATTGAAAGGAGTTGCAGACGACAATGTCAAGTTTTTGAATTTCTATTTATTTATCTATTCATTTTTTCAATTTTTTAGGGAGAAACACTCGTGTAAAATGAAGAATTTGCCTGTTACAAGCAATTTCTTCATTTTTGCACAATAGTTTCCAAATTGTTTAGTCAAAATCGGAAATATAAATCTTAACAGTGACATCTAACAAAAATGTATATTTTACTTGAATCCTCAATAAATTCTGAATCATTTTCTAAAAACTTGTTTCTACATATACCTTATCCGAAATTAAAAGGGACCTCTAAACAGTGGATTTAACACACATGTTTGTTACTGAAAACAGTTCCTTCAAATGATCATTCAAATCCAACAATCAGTGAAATTCTTCATCAGGACATTATTTTCATATACGAGACAACAGATTACCAGATTATTCCGGACAGTTGCACGACATTTGGCATCATGCATTGTTAATTAGTTTTTAAAAGGTTGCTGATGCATGCAATCGTACCGAACCACGGATTTCACCCTTTCAGTCAATAACTGTCAGATAACTTACACTATGAAATTCTTAGCAAAATCCATGTTGTCCTTAACATGTAATTTAGATCATTGTACATCAAAGCATCGTTACTGCTGTTGAATAGCCTGATCGTGGCTTTTAATAAAAAAAGATAAATAAATCGAACAATCAAACCATTCTTTTAGACCAAAAGTGAAATTTGAACTCCAATATTGGCCGACATTTATGTGAAATATTTTCGTTGGTTTGACGTCCTAAACGTCTTAACTACAGCCTATATCTAAATCAGAACGCCCGTTTTGATAGACGAAACTAAAATTGAATTATTTTGGAGTAAATGAATACTGCACAGACGCATCTCGTTTGGCATTTATCATGTGCTAAAATAACTCCGATGTCGCAAATTTATATTACTTTTATCACCATTACTGTACTGCCGTGTTTTTGTTTGTTTGTTTGTTCTTTGTTTGTGGTTTTTGTTTGTTTGTTTTTTGGGTTTTTTTTTTTTTTTTTTTTTTTGTAAGGAAAGAATATGTTCCAAGCACAGGTCGGTCGCATTCGGCAGCTATTCTGACAGTTCGGAAAGTCCAGAACAGCGCTACGCACGCACCCTAAATGAGATACCGATTCCGTTATTAAATCGTTACTCTTTACGAGCAAATACATCATATTTGTGGTTTGTATGGTATCGATTGGCTAAGGTAAATACATTTTAAGTCGCAGATTTGCTAGATACAAAATTATCATTTCAGCTTAACTCGGACTTGTTTTTCTTGTCCCTTATCCACAAAAATGAGCGATACTTATTGATTCCCGATACTGAATTTTATGTCGAAATGTATTAATATTTGAATAAGTCACAGCAACTTTCACGAATTCGATCGTATTTTTACCATATACATGTAGTTAATTTGTATCTCTAAATTGCGGTATGAGGACAATCAAGAAATGTACAGACGACATGGTGCAAAAATAATGTAAAGGCGTGTAGGTTAATATTGCACATACACTAGTTTACACTAATTATTCGGATCGAAGACAGTGATTCCTATAGACTGGACATATGTTCAACGACGTCTGGCTAGTTGTATAGATGAATGAAAAGGGGTCCCTCGTCGGGATACAGACTATTTAATTAACCTTTGTCTCTTGAACCGTTCCATAAATAATTGCTATTTTGTCAGTAGAAAATTCGATTTCAAGTTTGTTGTTCTATTAAAGGCTTCTACTCGATAGAGATTACCCCGGTCGCTGCATGATATACTTTTGTGGATCCGACTCACGGAAATTAAAGAAACCAGGGCCCTATCCACTGACCACCGCAAGGAAATTCTACTTGAATATTAACCCATTCCCACACAATGACCCTTTTAGACGCCCCAAGGAAAATAGCTTTGGAAAAAATTGTGAAAAATGAAGAAATTGCTTATCACAAGCAATTTCTTCATTATCCACAATGTTTTCTATCCAGAAAGATGAAACAATTCAAATTTCCATAAACTTTAAATTGTCGTGTGCAACCTTTTCAATTTGGACCAGTCTAAATTCTTGCATCTATATATGACTCGACAACTTTATTTGGTATGTCGTTATTGTTCAAAATTTAAAGTTTATGAATTTTTGGGTTTTACGTTATGGAAAATAAAGAAATTGCTTGTTACAAGCAATTTCTTCATTTTCCACAATATTTTCCAAAGCTTTTTTTCTTGGGGGCATCTAAAAGCGTCACTGAGTGGTAATGGGTTAATAGTTAAAGATTGAATCATCTTTTTCAGTGATGGACTATGGATTCGGAGATACGAGATTGGAGCAACTAAAAATCCGAGTTTGTATTTCAATGAAAAACGTGTTGAAACCCAATTAAGTCCGTTAGGTGAAGCGATTTCTCTCACGTTGTTAGATTTAATAGCTACATGTAGCTGATTCATTTAGACTTTCCGGTCAGATCGAGTTTCATACGAGAGTAATTTAATGTCACAATGCCAAGAGGCAGTATGGGCCTTTACAATGTGTAATCATTTTCGACCTTTTAGCACTTAGGCGTCGTATTCCAGTCTACATGAAAGTTAATAAAAAAGATATCTGCCCTTTCAAGCGAAAAGGAACACAAACGAAACCAAACATTTGATAAAGTGATTCGGTACAGCAGAGGTCAGGTAGCGGTCCGTGATTAAGAAATAGATATAAAGTAAGGTAGCATTATTCTAGTTTTAGATAATCTACCAAGAAGGGCGGGTTTCGATTTTGGTCCGTGTGCGAAGTTTGACCAGGGTCGATTTTTTAGTTTTATTACAGGTGTTCCGTTTTCGTCTGATGGATCAAAAAAAAAGATTCTTAACTTACGCGCCACTTTTTCCGGAAGAACTGGCGGATCGCGATCCACGCCGATTGAGCTCCAACAGGAAGTCACAAGTCGATTTTAAATAGCGTTAATTTGCAAACTTTATGCTCAGTAACATTTTACAAAAAGATATAATCATTGCTTGAATATGCTGTAGTTACGACGGTTAGGTGGCCAACCCAACAAAAATGATTCACATATATGTCGGCAAATGTTCAAAGTTCACTTCTCATATAAATCAAAGACCTTTATCATAGCGCAGTTGGTAGCGCGTCGGACTGTAAATCTAGAGGCCCCGGGTTCGATCCCCGACGGCGGCACTCAGCCTTTCCGACTATTTGTCTCCCACCAATGGGTCGATAAGCGTAGACCTATAATGGATAGCAGCTGGAGGCTAGGAAAGGATGTGATGGCGGTACTGGTGTGAGAAATACCAGGAATCCATTGTTAGGTGCTCCACCCGCCGCGATATAACTGACAGATTGTTGAAAGCGGCGTAAAATCCCATTCAAACAAACAATCGTCTGAATCAATAATTTGCATGGTCGATTGACTTCGCGATCTGCCATTCAAACCCTTACGAGGATTATGTTCCAAACTCGCACAATGCATTACAAAATATTCCCATAATTCGCTCCGGCAATGTTCTTAGTCGTATGTATATTTTCCAAAGGAGTGACATAGTTCTACATATCAAAACTAGATTATAATCAGATTACATTACAAGATAAAATCTCTAACATGACAAGAAACCAAGATCTATTACGAAAATAACATTTCTCTTTTGGGAATAGTTTTCAATCGGCATATCAGATTTGAAGCTCTCTTAGAAAAAGGACGTGGATATTACTGTTGGTTGTATGGGGTTTTACGTTCAACTCACAAGAAAAGGTCATACGGACACGGGACCTCGGTTTAAAGTGTCATCCGATGGACTTGAGAAGCGGGTGATCAAACGAGGGACCCAATGACACTACAGTCTAGCGCGTTTCCACTAGATTTAACCTAATTCTTGGGGTTTTGTTAACAGAATACAGAAAATAACAAGAAGAACATGTTTGGTCAAAATTACACTGCATTGCGTGTACCATCTAAACCTGCAGAGCAATGCAAAAAACGTACAAATGCAATTAAACAGTCGTTAAACCCTCGTCGAATGGTATGTTGTCTGTAAACATGCAACTGGTACGTATAGAATCCCAAATGGGAGATTAAATCCCTATTAACTAAGTTACGTCAAAAACCTAATGAACTTATGGCATACCGTTTGAACATAGATTTGCCGGACCGCCGCTGTCAAATAAAAATGGACTGACCAATCAAATCGTTCATTTATACCGGAAGTGAACTTTGAACACAGACATAAGTGGTAAGCATTTTAATTGGTTTGGAGACTAAAACGTCGCATCTGCAGCTTATTAAAGCTGTAACTTCAACGTTAATGTCGCCAACAAACGATTCGCCTTTTCATATTTTAATCTATGTCAAATATTTTATAATTAATGATGTTGTTCAACCCATTTAACCCACACAATGACGCTTTTTGACGCCCCGCAAGTAAAAACAATTAAGAAAACATTGTGGAAAATGAAGAAATTGCTTGTTGCTGTGTCGATCATGTGCATGGCATTTTTAACGAATTGTCATTTACAACAAGTAAAGACAGATCAGCCTGTGAATCGGCACCGTCTGATCAGAGTATTTACAGGAAAAGAATCCAGGTTACTCTAGAAGATCGGAGTGTATACTCGGTTCGGTATGTTTCATACCCCCATGAAAACAAAAATATTCTCTTCATCTCTTAAATGAAGGCAGTGTAGCACAATTTAACCCTTTCGGTAATCATGTGATCTTAAGTGACATGTGGTAGTCATGTGACCATAGATAGGCACTGTCCCTCAACACTGACTCCGCTGGCCACGCCCACTCAGCTTCGATAGGAAGTCTCGCGTCAATTCAAAACGGCGATATTATGCAAACTTTATTGCCGGTAGCATGTCACAAAAAATAGAATTGGTGGTTGGTTAAAACCTCAAAAATTTGTCTGTTAAAAGCCTTTCTAGTACAATCCCTGGTTTTTACGTCCCTTCGAATATATGATTGAGAAAACATTGTGGAAAAAGAAGAAATTGCTTGAAACAAGCAAAAGCCTTTCTAGTACAATCCCTGGCTTTTACGTCCCTTCGAATATATGATTGAGAAAATATTGTGGAAAAAGAAGAAATTGCTTGAAACAAGCAATTTCTTCTATTTCCACAATATTTTTTACCCTACTGAAAGATTAATTTTCAAATTAAATCAACTTTAAATTTTCTTCTGCAAAACCTTTGAATTTGGAATGGTCTCGAAGTTTGCGAAACGGGAAAGGGTCAGCTGAAGCTATCAAAGGTAACGCTAACAACTAGGCATATATTCAGCATTTAAAAGCTCTAAAACCGAACTGTACGGATATCTGTTGCAATTGCATTCTATGGAGTTTTGTCGTGTTGATTTCACTTGATTTCCTTCTGCAAGAACTCTTCTTTTGGTTTATACCATTCAAAATGTTTTGCGTGGTAAAGGTCTAGGCATTTTCTAGATCATTTTGGAGTCCTCATGTCGTAAATAATATCACCGTTGTGGTCCCAAGAGATTATACCGCTCGTCTGTCAAAATGTGTTTAGTTCAACAGATTCAGCACATTAGTTTTGTTCTGGAAGACAAATGAAATATAGACTGTGACATTGCATGGTGCCCTGGGACCAAAAGTCAAGTATAATATGTGAGATTAAAGGATGTTTTTTATTGATTTTTTTCTCACTTGTTTGGAAGTATCTTTAAAAAAAAAATAACTTCACATATTCTGTGTCTGCCATACATGGAAAATTGACAGACCACTTTCCCTGTTTACTGACTCCGCTGGCCACGCCCACTGAGTAGAAAATACCACTTCGATATAAAGGGCGTTTTCTTCAAAAATTATGGCCATCAGTAACGAAAAGCATGATTGTTGGTTGGTGACCTAAATGTCGTAACTACAAATGAAATATGGACTTTCACATTGCATGGTGACCTGGGACTAAGAGTCAAATATTATATGTGAGATTATAAGATGTTTTTATTGAATTTTTTTATCCCTTTTTCAGAAATAACTTTGGCTAAAATGGTAAATATTCTGTGTCTGCTATGCATGGAAAATAGCCGAATCACTGTCCCTCAACACTGACTCCGCTGGCCACGCCCACTGAGCTCCGATAGGAAGTCTCGCGTCAATTCAAAACGGTGTTAATATGCAAACTTTATGGCTAACAAAACTATTTGTATTTCGGATGAGACGTTAAACCGAGGCCCCGTGTGACGATGCTATCCATCGAGCACGTTAAGGAACCAGGCTGAGCTCTCAGCAGTTTCGTCCTGTATCCTTGCACTATCCCCCGTAACAACTAACCGTCTTCTGGGGGCGTCGCTCATATGGGCATGTGCTACGGTAGCGACGATAAATAAACGGAAATAATCAAAAAACTTTATGGCCGGTAACATGTAACAAAAAATGTAATTGTTGGTTAGTAACCTAAACGTCGTAGCTTTCGCTCGAATAACGACGTTTTTAAGTCACAAATACAACAAATATGCTTCACAAAAAATATCAGTCTATGTTGGAGTACAAAAGTTCACTTCCGGTCTAAATGAATGATGTGACTAGTCGATTAGCTATTTTGATTTACAGCCGCCATTGGTCAATTCCCCGGAAGTATATACCGATTACTTATCCATTGTTTACTGAGAAGGATTTTCTATCTCAGTCAACCAAGAGAAATTTCTTATTTCTATCCTCTTCAAAGAATTTTTTGTTCTCTCTCTCTCTCTCTCTCTCTCTCTCTCTCTCTCTCTCTCTCTCTCTCTCTCTCTCTCTCTCTCTCTCTCTCTCTCTCTCTCTCTCTCTCTCTCTCTCTCTCTCTCTCTCTCTCTCTCTCTCTCTCTCTCTCTCTCTCTCTCTCTCTCTCTCTCTCTCTCTCTCTCTCTCTCTCTCTCTCTCTCTCTCTCTCTCTCTCTCTCTCTCTCTCTCTCTCTCTCTCTCTCTCTCAATAGGTTTCGACGTCTTCTAGCTATTCTTTGTAAATATCCCTTTTCTACGGTATTTTCTACCTTATGTGACAATTATTTTTGAATTTCGGCACTCTGTGGGATGTCTTTCAACTTGAACACTTCCAAATTTCTGTTGTCGTTTTATAGATAAATCTTGTTTACATGATTTTATTCAGTATGGCAAGAACTGTCACTAACATGAACATTTGAGATATATGTAAAAACATTGATACCTAAACATAGTAAAACATTACATTGAAAATACTTGCAATCTTAACACTTGTTTATTCATTTGTTTATTTATTTGTGAATTGAAGTACTGACCTTAACATGAATTGGATTGTGGAATTATATTTGTAATTTTTTTAAAACGTCGATGCCTTCAGAACTCAAACCGACTGTGCATGCGGACTCGCCATAAGCGGACAGTGGCCAGGAATAACGAGGACACCCTACAAAAATCTTAACCCTTGTCATGTTTAACATGTAATATTCCTGTTTTTGGTAGGAGGCAAAGACAAATATCAGATTGCCGTACGTGTTCGGAATTGATTTCGATAGAAATATTGACCTCTAGCCTTGCTTTCCAGGGTTTTCAGTCCTTTGATTTCAATGCAGTTACTAATATACAGATATCATTCCGCATGACAAGGGTTAATTGATTTTCTATACATGCTTGCATACAAGGGAAGAAGTCAGTCGTTCCACATCGTCCAACTTCATTGACATAATAAATGATCTCTAATATACATGTCCAAGCACATAGTTGGTAGGTGCAGAACCTCTCCATTATTTCTGGTCACTTTGGATATCCCTCGTGACTAGTAATACTCTAGTTACTTTACTCCGAACCGAAGACTTATGCATATGTCTTACAAATATTAACGTAGAAAATAAACTGCGTGCTTAATTCTTCTTATGAAGAATAAATATTCCTAACAAATTGGATCTAAATCAAAGGAATGAAAGAACTGGACGCTACAAATGCGGGTCAATATCTATTTCGTGAAAAATCAATTATAAAGAACTTACGCTCTAAGGGGAAAGGCAGGTGGTAAAGACTGAGATCAGACAGCACATATGTGCAGGTCGATCTTTTTCTATACCTCCTGCCAAAACAGAAATATTCTGGGTTCAGCATAAGAAGGATTATTATTATTTCTTAGATGCAATTCGCTTCTTTACAAAGATTTATCTCTTTATTATAATCGATTTAGTTTCAATAATTCACCTATTAAGCCATCCGAATAATACTTTCATTGAGTATGGAATATTTTACTCTTAATCTTTTTACTTTGAATTGAACGTTAAAATCCAAGTAGCACTTAGACCATTTCGTCAGTGTTTTACTAAAACCTCGTAACTACAGCTTGGAACAAGGTTTTGGTAAAACGCCGATATTTTAAAAGTAACAGAAACAAATAACTGTAGATTCAAGATTACAAATAATGAGTAATTTGAGTTACGTGTCTTTTTCAGGTTTATTCTTTCTTTATCAACCGCTTGACTTAATGTTCGGTTAGAACAATTAATGTTTATTTGCCGTATAAGCGTAGATCACTTGATTTTTTTACTCCCAACCACCCCTACCCACCTGTTGAAAGATATCCCTCAAATTTATATTCTGATCTAAGTCTATATCACCCGTTTGTCTCTTTTCAGCAAGAGGTTTTCATTATTATTATCATTATTTTTTTATCATTATTAGATATTGTTGTTGCTGTTGTTTTCCTTTTTAAATATTTTTCTAAATAGATTTTAATCCACAATAGTGCTTCCAGTACTTTTAGTCCTTTGATTCTAATACAATTCTGCAATGATTTTATTCAGCATGACAAGGGTAAAATGATGTTGTCTGGAAGCAATATATCTAGCGGTATTTGCCTTTGATCCAATGGATATTTTTGAAGTTTTATGTGCGAAAGAGAAACTGTCACTTGGTTTTCTATTAGACAATCTGGACCGATCCTCGTTTAGAACAGAAAAAGTATTAACCTCAACAAGACTCGCACCTTTTATTGTCCAATCCCTGGTTTTTACGTCTCCGTAAATTTATGATTAAGACAGCATTGTGGAAAAAGAAGAAATTGCTTGTAACAATTTTATACCATAAGGAATGGTTATTTTTCAAATTTAATCAACTTTACATTTTCGTAAGAAAAACCTTTGAATTTGGACTTGTCTAAGCATTTGCATAACAGGACAGGGTTAACGATTATTTTCTCAATATTCTAGGTAGATATTCGATATAAAATGCAAACAAATCGGTTTTACATGATAAACATACAAACCTCAAGACAAACAACCATTAAAATTGTCAAAATTTCTATTTCAAAGGGAAATAAAGCCTAGTCATGCTGAAAAAAATACTTTCAAAAACGCACTGAAAGCTCTGGAAGTACTACTTCTTGGTCAATATTTAATTTGAAATTTATAAACAGCTCAAACTTTAAACGAACAAAACAAGTGGTATAGACTAAGACCAGACTGCAATTATGTGCAGGCGGATCTTTGTTTATACGCCTTAGAATAAAGAAACATTCCAGATTCAGCACGAAAAGGGTTAATTATTATGAACAAAATTAGACAAAAGTTTACTAAAATTTTACAATTTACTTCTGTGTTGAATGCATCCATTCCCTCTATGTAATTGACACGATTTTGCCTGATCTTACTTCAGAAAGGAATTTATTACGATCCGTAATTTGGATAAACGACACACTGTATGATATTAGAAATAGTATAATGGATAAACTCGTGAGCAGAACACATTCAATTCCTGCAATAAAATTAGGACATCCTAAACGATACTATATTTTCACCGAATTAAAGGCTCCTGTACCTACACAGTGTTTAATTTAAAATGTTTTTCGAGATGTATTTTTCGTAGAATTGTTTTTCTAGGAAAATGAACAAAAATGTGTCTTTAATGCACGAAAACAGCTTAATTTAGTAAAGATATACCTAAACGGCAAACATTTAGACTGGTCAAAAAGGGGTTCCAGACGACGATTTCAGGAATATGATATTTCGTATTTTTTTCCTTGTAGAAAATATTGCGGGGAATATTGTTACAAACAGTTTCTTCATTTTCAACAATGATTTCTCAATTGTTTTTATTGAGTGGCGTAAAAAAGCGTCACTGTTAGGGAATGGGTTAAATTGGAAAACAAGCACTTTCTTCTTTTCTCACAATTCTATAATTTTTTGGTAAAGGATCAAAAGGAAAAGAATTTTTTTTTTTTTTTTTTTTTTTGGTCATACTGTAATAAGGTGAAGACCAAAAATTTAGACTGAACAGAAAGTAATTGTTCAATAGTTAAAAAACAGACTTGTTCAAGTAGAAATTGTTAAACGCCATCTCTCATCTCTTCCTCTGAAACTAGGCCGCCGTCAATCCGCAGTTGGTAGTGCATCAGACTCCAAATCTTCAACTATGGGGTGTCATGGGTACGATCCCCGACGGCGGCGGCACGTATACTTTACGACATTTGTCTCTCACCAATGGCTGGATAATCGCAAACCTAAGTGGAATAGCAGATGGGGGCTAGAAAAGGATGTAATGGTGGTACTAGGGCGAGATATACCAGGAATCCATTGTTAGGTGCTCCAACCGCCGCGACATGACTGGAAAATATGTTGAAATCGGCGTTAAACCCATTCAAACAAACAAAAAAGTCCTATTTTAACTTGTTGTTTCTGATAAACTGTGTCACAATTACCACTGTGATATCTGAGTTATAGGGTTACCGTAGAACGCGCCGTCAGATTCACTACCTACAAAATAAGTTGTCATTCCTCCAGCGAAGAGGGACCTTCTGGGGGGAATGGAAAAGTATTAATTCTAGCCAGACTCCTCAGATTGTGCATGTTGACCATGGTCGAAACTTTTCATTATTTGAAGATTTTCCTAATTTAGAATTGTCATTCTGCCTTACAATATGTTGATTTTTTATAATACTATCTTTAACCCTTTTATGTACAAACCGGGGATTTTGCGTCGCTGTCTTTTTTTACATGAGAAAACATTGTGAAAAAAGAAGAAATTGCAATTTCTACTTTTCGCACAAAATTTTCTACCACATAGGATAGGATAGGTTTCATTTTATTTCATTGTTATCTGCATCCTCTTTGATGACCCCACTTTGGTCCAAACTCTTTTTCAAATATCTATGTAACACAGTTCCCCTCCGGAACCGAATTATTACATTCGATCATATTCATTGCATTTTTAACGACTTTTCATTTGCAACAAGTAAAGACAGATCAGCATGTGAATCTGCAACGTCTGATCAGAACCTTCACTCAGCGCTCTACATCCAGGGAAAGAATCCAGGTTTCTTAAGAGGAACGGAGTGTATTCTGAATACCCTTTGTGGCTGTCCTGGCTGCTCAAAGACTACACTTCAAACTAAACTGTGCAACTTTTTACATAATCCCCTGTCACACTAGGGCGGCGATCCCGGGCCGCTCCCATGGCGATCCAAACATTTCCAGAGCGCTATGAGGACGTCGTGACATCGCCATGATCGCTGCGGGAGAACAGTTAGAGCACCGTGCAGTCGCGTAGAACGGCGAGGGACGCCGCGCACTTTGAACATGCACAAAACAATCGCCTTGGGACCGTGTGATAAATGCGCAGTAGGAACGTCGTGCGGTCGCTTTAGCAGCGCCACGAGGTCTCCTACAACGCCATAAGAGCGCCGCGACACCGCGATGTGAGCGCAGGCAGGGCGCCATGGCAGACAATGGCTCTTGCGCGGCGACTTTACCACGTTCTATGCGCATCCCCTGCGTCTCTACTGCGCTCCTACAGTGTCTCAAGCGCGCCGGCAGTGCAGTGGTATCGTCATGAAAACCTAGTGCACGCGTCGTGACGTCTCCATGAGCGCGGTAGAAGCACTTTAGAAGTGCAGTCAATCGCCGTAGGAACGCGATACATCGCCGTAGAATCGTCGAATTATCGCCGTAGGAGAGCCGTAGCATCGCATTGTATCTCTATTTTCTGAAAATTATTGATGATTTCCGGCGATCCCTTGCCGCTCTAAAAAATGCTAGAGCGCCGTGCAATCGCGGTGCAATCGCCGTGTAGTGTGGCGGGGCTTTAAAATCGCACACATATGCACTCGGTTCGGTTCGGTTCAAACCTCCATGAAAACAAAAATATTATCTCCATCTCTTAAATGAAGGCAGTGTGGCACGACTTAAGGCTGCCAAAAAACGGTTTACACAATAAAGCTATTGTAAATTCTAACATATTACAACAATTATGAATTGAAATCGAAGTATGGTAATTGATAGAAAGCCTTTAACGAAAAGGGAGTAAAGGTAGTTACTAATTTTCGTCTACATACAAGTATTTGTAGGTTACGAAATCGGATAAATAGAGCTTTCAAACAGCTGATTCCCGTTAACCTATTACCAGACGACAAAATTTTAGAATGGTCCAAACTTAAGACAGGTTGCAGACGATATTTCAAAATGCGCTAAAATTAGAAAATAAGTGCGAAATTGGATAGAAAACATTGTAAGAAAAGGAGAAATTGCTAGTTAGATGCATTTCTGCTTTTCAATCAAAGTCTTCCATGATTGTATTTCTTCAGGGAGTCAGAAAGCGTCAATCAATGGTGATGGGTTAAGATGGCAATCGCATAGCCATTAACAATGTCAGTGGACAACTATATAACATTTGGCATCATACATTTTTAATTGGTTTCTAAAAGGTTTAAGAGGACATAGCACGTGTTTATTTCTTTCTCTCGGCTTAAAAAACAGCCATCAATTTGTCATGTAAAGTCTATTAACTTCGAAATTGCTGACAATTGACCAATCGTGGCTGTCAATCAAAGAGTCAATCGACCAATCAAATAATTCTTTTGAACAGGAAGTGAAAATTGAACAACAACATTGGTCGAAATTTCTGTGAAGCACTTCGGTTGGTTTGGCGATTTAATCGTCGTAACTACAGCTTAATCAAGCTGCAGTTACGACGTTTAGGTCGCAAACCAACTATTTCAATTTTTCTACATATAAAGGGCCATGATTGTGCGAAAAAAAAAACGTTAAATATTGGCGTTGAAATTCCTGTCGAAGTCAGTGGGTCAACGTTGCGTAGTCATCGGGCGAGACCAGCGTGGTCAGCGGGCGGGACCTGTAGAGTCAGCAGGCGGCACCAGTGGAATCAGCGTGCGAGACCAGTTTAGTCAGCGGGCGGGACCAGTGGAGTCAGCGGGCGGGGCCAGTGAAGTCAGCGTGCGGGACCAATGGAGTATGCGGGCGGGACCAGTGGAGCCAGCGGGCGGGACAAGTGGAGTCAGCTGGCGGGACCAGTGGAGTCAGCGGGCGGAACCAGTGGAGTCAGCAGGCGGGACCAGTTGTAATCAGCGGGCGGGACCAGTGGAGTCGGCGTGCGAGACCAGTGAAGTCAGCGGGCGGGACCAGTGGAATCAGCGGGTGGGTCCAGTGGAGTAAGCGGACGGGGCCAGTGGAGTATGCGGGCGGGACCAGTGGAGTCAGCGTGTGAGACTAGTGAAGTCAGCGGGCGGGACAATAGGAGTCGGCGGGCGGGACCAGTGGAGTCAGCTTGCGAGACCAGTGAAGTCAGCGGGCGGGACCAGTGGAGTCAGCGGGCTGGACCAGTGGAGTCCGCGGGCGGGGCCAGTGAAGACAGCGGGCGGGACCAGTGGAGTCAGCGGGCGGGACCAGTGAAGTCAGCGGGCGGGACCAGTGGAGTCAGCGGGCGGGGCCAGTGAAGTCAGCGTGCGGGACCAGTGGAGTCAGCGGGCGAGACCAGTGGAGTCAGCGGGTGGGACCAGTGGAGTCAGCGAGTGGGACCAGTGGAGTCAGCGGCTAGGGCAGTGGAGTCAGCGGGGGGGACCAGTGGAGTCAGCGGGCAGGGCAGTGGAGTCAGCGGGCGGGACCAGTGGAGACAGCGGGCGGGACCGGTGGAGACAGCGGCCGGGACCAGTGAAGACAGCGGCCGGGACCAGTGGAGTCAGCGGGCGGGACCAGTAGAGTCAGTTTGAGTGGCCAGCTAGTATATTAGTATAATCACAATACTCGACCAGAGCCTACAACTGCTCTTTCAATTTAGCTAACAATTTATCATTTGTATATTGGTGAGAGACAAATCGTCATGAGGTGAGCCTATCCATGATGTCACGATGACTTTTGTCAAATTTTTGAAAGAATGTTGGTCGTGCCGGAGTTTGAACCTATGAGCCGACATTGTTTAAGATAAGAATAAATTGCAAAAATACCAGGACAAAATCTTTAGACGAATTCCGAACTATTCAGGGCACTCTAAGATAATGTTAACACACATTACATTTCGAATTTGAATTTCATCCCACGTACTTGTCTTTTTATGCCTGCACATGGCATAACATGTGTGCACAAAGTATGTACTCATATCAGTCTAGTTGTAGTTACGACATTTAGATTACCACCTAAACATATTTCCTTGTTATCTACATGTTACTGTCCATAACTTTTGCAAAATACCACCGTTTATCATCTAAGTCTAACTTCCTGTTGGAGATGATAGGGCGTGGTCTGCGACCGGTCAATATTGTCTCGTCAAGGCGATTCAAATGAGTACCCACAACGGAGACTTTATTACGTGCACCAACTGTCGCGAAATAATGGAAAACCAAATTAATAAACCAATCAACATATCCCAAACGCAGTTACTCAGTTACAAAGAGAAAATCTATGTTTTATTATTAGTGATTTGTTCTTTTAAGTGTATTTGCATGAACTTGGACAGACACTAGGAAGCAATAAAGCAACAAGGTCAAACCAATGTCAATGCCGCTCAAAAGCGGCACGTGTGTTAAATTATTTCGCAAATGGGCAAATGGTTTCCCATGTTTGGTGTGAACCGAACCCATTTATGGCGGTATTGAATGCTATATCGGAGGCGAAACTGACAAATGTCTTCTCACCTAAGGACATCTGACCCATAGTTCAGTTCGACGTTAATTCTATAATAGATCAAGGAATCCAGTTCATGGTTTACCGATCCTATATTGTCTCGAGCGAATATATTTTGTATTTTACTACTATTGAATATTGTGACAGAACAGAAGAACCTGTCTGAAGTCATACCATCACCAATCAGAACCATTTTCTATTAAAATCAAATAATATGCACATGAAAAACCAGTGGTATAGATTACTGTATAAAAGATTCTGGTGCTATATACAAGTAATTCCGTTAATTGGAAAATCCGCTCTTAAGATATTTTTGCGCTGTCCTGGAAAAAAACGTTGAGACCCCCACCTGTATTAAGAAAAGGTCAAAGGCTTTACTTCGAATAGTGCATCATTAAAAAATTGAGCATTTCAAGAAACAGCCCAATACCAACCTAATATTTTTAGATTAGTCCTATTTAAAAGAAGTTGCAGACAACAAATTCATTAAGGACGATGAAATTTTAAAAAAATCTTTGTCTTTTTGGGTAGACATATTGTGGGAAAATGGAAAAAAAACTGCTTGTTACACGCTATTTTCATTTTGAAAAAGATATTTCCCAGACCTTTTTTCTCGAACGGCGTAAAGGATTGTGTTGGAATGGTTGGTATCCGTTATCTCAAACAATAGATTTGAGATAAGGTAATTCAATCAATCCAATTATGAAAGAATGAAATTGAAATCCATTTAAATGGAGTTGTAGGCGACCGAGCGCATTATCCAATGGAGATTTTACTTTTTAATAGCTGTAAATGTTGAATTATTATGATCATATTTCTAGACTTCGTCTCTTCTGGAATCTCACGAGAATTTAGTGATTACATCAAAAATGATATTTAATCATCTAAAGGACCGAAAATGGGGATCCTTATCATTTAATTTTCAGTTTCGTTTATCAAAAACGGGCGTTCTGATTGGGCGAAAAAAAATCCATACTTCCATGAAAAAGAATTGAGCACGCAGCAATCTGTATCCTTCTGCACAAAATAGTTCCATACAAAAAAGTATCAAAATTTGTAAGGTTTGTGATTGTTTGGCTCGATGCTATCAAAATATAAGAAATGACAGAACATTTTTTGTTTTCATTGAGGTATACTAATGTATGAATCCGCTTCTTGTATTCATACAGCGTGACTAGTTTTTTCGGTTCATATCTCCATAAAAACAAAAAAATATTCTCTTCTTATCTAAAATACTTTCCTGCTATATTGTGCTTCCAAGAGTCGACGTTTTAGAAATTAGGTTTATTATGTTTTTGTTGTTGTTGTTTTTTGTTGGTTTTTTTTTTTTTTTTTTTTTTTTTTTTTGTTTTGTTTTTGTTATTCTTTGAAAAGATATGTATCATTTAGCCAATCACAGCTGACAACCAGAGAATCAATCGACCAATCAAATCATTCTTTTAGACCGAAGTGAAATTTGAAATCCGACATCGGCCGACTTTTTCGTGAAGTAAATTAGGTGTGTATTTATTGTTTTGTTTTGTTTTATTTATTTTTTTTTTGCCACTAAAACGTCGTGACTACAGCTTGAATAAGCTGTAGTTACGATATTTAGACCGCAAACTAACCATTTGAATTTTTTGTCACACGTTTTGAAAAATAACGTGGTTTAATATTGAGGTTGAACTTTCTGTCGGAGTGAGCAGGCGTGGCCAATGGGGTCAGTGGGCAAAGGGCCGGATTTTCGTCAGTTGTGAAGACAAATACAAACTTTATAACTGTCAGCAGTAACTTATCCCCCCCCCAAAAAAAATATAAATGAATAGAAACATGTTCTGTCATTTGAGTTATCCCAAACTGCTAGGGACAGTATTGTGGTTGGCTGCTACACCTCGATAGTGGGGGAAAAGACGGCTTCATAATATAATTAACGGATTTCGCGCTCAATAAAAATCGAATTACAAAAAAATTATCCTTTTTTTATCTAAAATGAACTTTGACCCCCCCCCCTACCCCTTTATTTATTGCTGTTAGTTTGACGACTTAAAAGTCGTAATTATAGTTTATTTGAGCCGTAGTTACGATGTTCAGGTCGCAAAATAACGATTTGTTTCCTTGCTTTAATGATCCTGACTATAGATTTCGAAACTAATGACATTTTACTCAGTCTAGCGAGAGGTTAGAAGGCGTGGCCAGCGATCCGTCAATTTTGGAACCGACGTGAGCGTGCTACTTTTTTGTAAAAAAATGTTTAACCCATTCCCACACAACAAAGTTTTAGACTGATCCCAATTTAAAGAAGCTGCACATGGCAATTTCAAGTTAATGGGATTTTAAGTTTTTTGTCCTTTTGGATAGAAATGATTGTGGATAATGAAGAAAATGATTGAAATAAACAATTTCTTCATTTTCTACAATTGTTTCTATAAAGCTTTTTTCTTCAGGGGTGTAAAAAGGAGGGCGTGTGTGGGAATGGACTAGGTATCCCAATTTTTTATCACACCGCGAAATGTGCACATAGGCTTTCGAATCTAATAAAATATCGCATTATGAAATAACTAAATCTCTTTTATTCTTAAATAGGATATCATAACAATAAAGAATAGAGATAAAACTTCAAGATAAATTGTTTAAATTTTAATTTCCCGATTAGTTCCGGTATAAGAAACCTTTTTCAAGGGACACCATTTTAAACAAGAACAGATTATTATGACATCAACGTCACATGACGTCAACGGCAACAACGTCAAAAAATGGCAATCTGAAACGATAGAATTGTTTCCAAAATACCTAAAATTACACCAAACGGGCGTTCAACCCATTTACTCACAGCTAACTTTTAAAGTCGTTCCGAATTCAAAGAAGTTGTAAACGCGAAATTCAAATTTATAGAACTTCAAATATCTCTGTGTATCTGGATAGAAAACAATGCGGAAAATGAAGAAATTGCTTGTCACAAGCAATTATTCACTTTCCATGATGTTTTCTGTAAGTATTTTCTTGGGGGTGGCTAAAAGGCGGGATCTGTGTTTAAATGGGTGAATAGTTATATATGAACCAAACATTTTCTTCGATGTTATTTGATGAGGGAAAGTGACTATTTTGTGGCAATGGTTTAGAGGAATCGCGAAATTCGAATGTCGAAACAGCGTGTCCGCATTTGAATAAAAGCACATTCTTCATTTTCCACATTGTTTCCCATAATTTTGTTCTGGCTTCAGCGGAATTAATTACCTATTTTAATTGTAATGGGCTCTTGGTTGATAGCAAACGTACATTTGTATATTCTTAAGTTAAAATGAATATATCGTTAGTTATGACTATTGTGTCGTAGCTACAGTTTTATTAAAGCTACCTTTGTGATATTTTGAGCGTAAGACTTTTCACGAAGGCCCAGAAAAGGATATAACAGTTTCTTCTTTTTTTCTCTCTGAAAATTTATTATTTTGAATTTACTCGATTCATGTCTGATTCTAATAAACGTTTAAGCACAAGGCTTTAATATTACGCTCTGTGATAACAATTCCAAACAGTCACGAACATTTCAAACCCGTCAATTGCGGAGTCATTTATCCTGATTCCATCGACAATTGACGGAAAACTTTGTTGATTTCATTATTTGGCATCCTTCCAGTCTAAACGTCCTCAGGCATTGGCAAGAACAGCTTGAATGAATTATGGCTACTATAATGCCGCTCTTGTGCATTGATACGAAAACAGAAATCGAATATCTTTAAAATCAATTTCTATTAAAGATTCGAATTTGTCCGAGTTAACTCTCTTGGGGTTAGTTGTGGAAGTTAGATCTCCACTCCCCACCCACCCACCCACCACCACCAACAACAAGAAAAAAATGAAACCATTTTTTTTTCGAAATTCAAACTGTATGTTTTCCAGAAATCTGAAGACAGATTTAATATCAAAGCGCATATTCACATACACACACACCAAGACAATTCTGAATTGAAACAAGTAAACCAGAAGAACAGTCAATCTTTTTCTAAGGACAACCAAAAAGTGGTCGCTTAAAGGAATGGTCGCTTACTACACATTTTTTCCAAAAGATATGCAGGATAGTATAGATTACATACATAAGCTATTACAGAATTCCTGCTTAATCCTATGTTATTTGAACTCATTATAATCGTCTTACTGCATGGGATTCTAATGAGTTCCAAAAACATAGGAAGTAGTTATGATTTTGCTTTTGGCGAAATGCCTTCACTTTTTAAGAGATTTTGTTTTTTCAAAAAGAGGGATTTCGATTGTGCTCGCTTCACCCATTCCCACTCAGTGACGCTTTTAGACACACAAAAGAAAAAAAAGCTTTGGAAAACATTGTGGCAAATGAAGAAATTGCTTGTCAAAAGCAATTTCTTCATTTGCCACAATGTTTTCTTTCCAAAAAGATAAAAACATCTAAAATTTCATAAAGCTTAAATTGTCGTCAGCAACTTCTTTTAATTTGGACCAGTCTAAAATTTTCTCTTGTGGTAACGGGTTAATAGACTTATTCGCTTAACAGACCTACCTCGAGCAAGATCGACTGTTTCTGTTCACCAAATACTATTAGAAATATTAGCAATTTTCCAATTGAAGGATTGATACGGATTATTGGGGCGAATGTAGGTGACTAAGGCAGAAAGCCATGTCGATATTTTAATTAAAGTCTCGTTAATGCCTAATTACGATCGGTTTGTGAAGCAATTTCTATAACATTGTTAAACCTCAATGAATAACAAATAACGGACGTTGATTCATTCAGCCCTTCCTGTGCTATAGGGTTTCTATGAAAAGAATTAAAGTTTAGCTAGAATTTAATTGAAATTGTTTTTATTTCTTCAAACGAACACAACAGTTTCAGATAAACACGTTATACTTTTACCAATTCCCAGACGATCCTAATTTTACGCTCGTTAAGAATTTATAACATAATGCACATTTTTCCTACCACCTCCCCTTAAAAAACAAACAATCACTTTTGAAATATCACCAAGACGGCATCTAAAGCTTCTTTGAATATGGACAGTCTATCATGCTTCGTCTGGGAATGAGTAGAGAATTTTCAAACAATTTTCAAATAATATCGCGGGAATGCGCCACAAACAAAGAACTCGTACAATATGTTAACGAAATTTCCGCTTATCCATCCGCTTAGAAGGCACACGGCTTATTTTTGTAATCTGATGCTTTATATCAAATGTAAATTCATACAAAGTAACTACGCTTAATTTGCAAAGCTAAGCAAAATGTTTTCATCCACTAAGCAATCGTAAAATCTCGATCGGTTACTTTGTTGGGTGTTGGCATGCAAACAGAATCCCGAGGGAGACTTGAAAAGATTTAAAACTTAGATAATTTTATAAGAACTACCTAATGAGATTTTGTCACCCGATTTGGTTTGGTCTAGAATACTTTGGCAAATCACGGAAACATACAGTCCTGCCTTCCCTTCTTCACTTGCATGTAACCTCTTTGTGTTTAATACTTTCCATAACCTCTTGCAAAAGGTATTAATGAACTTCAAATTATTTTTTTCATCGGACAATCTGAACGAAATACTTTCAACCCTTTTTTGACACGTTTCCTTCCTTTTTTTAATGCATTGTTATGTCCTTTAAATGTTATCTGTAATTTCTCTCTAATTTGATCAGTCTAAAACTTGGTCGTCTGATATATAGTTAACTGATGCTGCCAATGCGGGAATTGATGCAGCACAATAAAGCAATAACATCAAAGTGTTGTTTTCATTTCGTATTAATATCGCGGGAATGCGCCACGTGCGTTAAATGATCTCGTGGACAAAACATTTCACGAGATTGAGTGTGAACCGAATCCATTTCTGACTGGGTCTTTTATAGCACCACCTCTAGGCACGAGAACCATTGTGATGACCCCTTAAACTATACGACGAAAACTGTTGAAATAAATTGTTTATATTGTAGAGTTTTAATACGGCGCATCAAATGCGTCAAAAGTTCACTCTAGGGCTTACATGCAGGCGCGCTCAAAGCTGAGTGATCATAAGTATGAATTGTGCGCGTACGAGTAAAATTACAAATACACGCAGATTATAAACATGCTTACTTTTTACGCGTGTACGCTTATATTTTGAAAGCGCTCGCGTAAATAACGCAGCACTTTCAAATTATAAGTGCGCACGCTTAAATTTAATGATGTGCCTGTATTATTTACGCGTGCACGCGTTCTTTCATTTCACTCGATTTTTGATTCGAATTGTACACCATACAGTTAGTCTGAATGTGGTTTATCGTGTATAAACGGACTCGACAATACACTGTTTTATAAGTAAGATGATTGACGTGTGGTTCAGCGTATTTGGTGTTTGGATATTCCACGCTTTGGACGCTCAGGTTTCAAAATATCCATTTAGCTTTAACATTGCTCACAACTTATATGTTACTAAATGTTCCCTCCAAATAACATCAATCGTTTAAGAGATTTGTTACTAAGATTAGAAACAATCTTTGATCATACGCGTTTAGCTTCACAAACGGTAGGACAAACAAACTGATTAGTATGGTAGATATAGAAGTTCAATTTCAAACTGACCTAGCCGCTGTCATAGCGCAGTCGGTAGCGTGCCAGACTCCTAATCTTCAATCATGGGTGTCATGGGTTCGATCCCCGGCGGCGGCAATTATTCTTTCCGACAATTGTCTCTCACCATTGGGTGGATAATCGTAAACGTAAGTGGGATAGCAGCTGGAGGCTAGCAAAGGGTGTAGTGGTAGTACTGGTGTGAGAAATACCAGGAATCCATTGTTAGGTGCTCCAGCCGCCAAGATATGACTGAAATACTGTTAAAAGCGGCGTTAAACCCCATTCAATCAATCAATCAATCAAACTGACTTAAAACGGTAATCAGCTGTATCATGTTCAAGATAAAGTCGTTTTCAAGATCGCCTCGATGTGTGAACGTGTATTGTGTACTACGTTTTGCGCAACGCATATATTGCTTACATCATAGACGACGATTGCTGCTGTTTCCACGTGTAGTCTAGATTTATTTTTCGATAAAAATAAAAAAAACATGTCAAACACACGTACATAAAAATAAGTCCTTGATTTAGCTGATTTGTTTCCGGAAAATGTAGGTCAAAAGTGGTCAAATTATGCGACAAAAAAAGGGTTTTAACGAAGTTTCTGGGTATTTGAGACACTAAAAGCAGTCAAGAATTGAAGTTCTCACAGTCTTCGGTTTCTTTCTAAAGATGTAACCAAGAAAGTTCACTTTCGGTCCAAATGAACGATTTGATTGGTCGACTGAATCTTTGACTGATAGCCGATATCCGGTAACTGCCAGGCGCAAAAACGTTCTATCATATCTATTCACCTAATATTACCCTTGTAGATCAATACAATTCTGTTTTCTATTTTCAATACAAAATACATGGAGACATTGTCAAGTCTTCTAGATACATGCGATTCAATACTACAAATAATACCTTAATGTTGGTGCCAAAAATCGTCCTACCTTCTACCAGCGACAACTAGTATAATTAAATAGATGTTTGTTTTAGAATACAGCTATGATGGAGCAAGATCAATGGTTTGTGGCGACAGTCAATTTAACCCATTCCAACACAGCGAAATTTTAGACTGGTCCAAATTCAAAGAAGTTGCAGACGACAATTTCAAGTTGATGGAATTTTGAATTCTTTAGTCTTTTTGGATAGAAAACATTGTGAATAATGAAGAAATTGCTTGATACAAGCAATTTCTTCATTTTCCACAATGTTTTACAAAGCTTTTTTCTTGAGGGGCGTAAAAAGGAGGGATTGAGTTGGAATGGGTTAATGAGTCGGGTTTTTGCCGAACCAACAAAATGACATTGCACCTCCAGGCGCCTGATACCAATAGGACGTGTTCGCTGTTATTTTTGATAAGAATCGTGTCAAAATAGCGTTAGTATTACATTTTTATTTCACACTATCAGGTATACGCTGAATTATTCGCGACCCAGCTATGTCCCAATAATTCTTGAGAAAATGATTATAGCTGATTTGTTTGTTTGTTTGAATGGGGTTTTACGCCGCTTTCAACAATCTTTCAGTTATATGAGCTTTCATCTTAAACAAAAGATATTTAGAAAATATATAAATATATTCCATTTTTGAATAATGATACAATCAAATTGCAGTCAACTCAGAATAAAGAAATCTACCATTTCGTAAATGCTAAAGGTCAAATATTCCAACTTGTTTAGTGGTGCACGTAATTCTCAATATCATATGTTCTATAATCTCCTTGGACTAGCAGATGATATATTCCGATGCATTAACAAAAAGACTAAAATCTATACAATTCTTAGGTGGTTGTGATGTCTTAAGGCTGTGATGACGTCAGTTTACTGGCGAGATCGCTCATTTCCGTGCCTAAGCGGAAATACCGTCAATATGACGTTTTTATAAAAAAAAAGTTTTGTCCACAATTTAAGAATATCCAATAATCAACGGTGTATCACGCTTAAACTGTGCAGAAGGCAAACAATCTTGTTTGGGGATGCTGTTTGGTCTCTCGCATCTTTGTTCAGCAATTCTACTATTTGTACGGCTGTAAATTTGACTTTAAAATTTATATACTTATTTTTTACGCAGATCTTTAACCTTCAAAAAGTGACTGAAATTCCTTTTCAATAGAGAGAATGATCTTTCATAGAGTATTTGATAAACAGAATCTTTGCGTAACCCACATTTCCTCGGATCGTAAATCACTGAACTGTTCTGTTTCAGGCACCGTAGCATCCTTAATCAGAAGTGATGCAAGACAACCGTGAAACTGTGTTACACTTATCCATTCCTCTGGGAGTGCATATTGTGATGAACTCATGTTATTCTATATCTTACATCGTTGATGTTTGTAGACGTTAAAACCATACAGTAAAAAGTTATTTTGTTTCTCTTTTATTTGTTTAAGTGGAACAATCTACCATTACCGACGAGACTTGATACTGTTTATTACGTAAGTGTGTAAATAACCAAAGACCTCTATTGACCAATCGCGGCTGTCAATCAAATAACCAGTCGACCAATTAAACCATTAATTGAGACCAAATATACCAAATATGGGTTGTGATCTCCAACATTTGCCGCAATTTTTATTAACCTATCTATTGGTTTGGCGACCTAAACGCCGTAACGACAGCTTATTCAAGCTGTAGTTACGACGTTTAAGTCGCCAACCAACTATACTACTTTTTTGCTACATGCTACTGGCGATTTTTTTTTTTTTTTTTTTCAAAATAACGCCGTTTATAACCGAAGCGGGACTTCCAGTTGGAATCATTCGGCGGGAGTAACGAAGCGGGGAAAGCGATTGGTCAATTTGGTTGAATTAGTTTGAAACGCGAACAAAAAATAATAAATAAATCAGCAGGAACAGAAAAGATACTAAGAAAAATATTACCGAATATTTAAGACAGAAACAGGGGAAAGGGTATCGGCAGCCCTGCTTCTTGTTTTCTTCAATTTAGCAAAGAGGTTGTGACATAAGTATTGAAAAACTACTGTTCAAGTTTACAAGCTGTGTGGGAAATTCTTTTGAGACCAATTTAGAAATGAACATTTGTCTTGTTAAAAAGTAAAACTTACAGCACGTATTATCTGGCACTAGGCAAAATATATTGACAAAGAATTCCAATACTTATCATCATATTTTCCCGTTGTTGAATTTCAGTATCCTTAAATAAGATTTTGGACACTTTTTTAATTCATTTTCAAAATGTTTAAGTAGTTTCACTGAAAGTGGCGACAATTAAACTAAGATATAAGCTTGGTTTGGAAAGTACTTCTGATAACTAAAGATTTGTTCAGTAAAGAATGAAACATACCATTAATCTTAACCAATTCCCACACAATGACGCTTTTTTACGCCCCTCAAGAAAACTAACTGGACAAAACATTGCAAAAGAGCTTATGGTAACGCGCTTTCGATATTATGAACATGTCGTCACGTAATGCATGTGCTGCTGCTATCCATAACCAAAGATACACATTTCGCGGAATTCCGAAAATCGATAAATGTCAAAAAAATGACATGTCTTAAATGAAGCATCAAACGTGTGTTCCTTAAATGGAAAAAAACACACAAGAACATCGTGAACTTAAAATATGAAAAGTCGATAAAGCCTCGCTTTTATCTTATCTTATTGAATTCCTAGCTGTGAAATCTTAGAATTTCCCAGTGTGATAAATTTTGACATCGTCACTAATGATGATATCAACTATCACTTAGAAAATCGGGAACCGCTTTTATTTCGAAAGGGCCAGGTCGCTCCTAGTTAATTTTTGTTGTTAAGATTGCCAATTTTATATATAAAACAAAGCTTTCGATTAAATCCTCAACATAAAAAATCAACTGTAATTAGATTTTAAAACATAAGCTACATATTTTACAACTTATCTATAATATATAGATAATGGCGATCAAGGTATGGAGAGAGTGATAAATGCACGGTGACCGTACATTACATATCTTATGCTAAAAATAAAAAAAAACAGTAAAATAAGAAGAAATTAATGTTCGTTACTACAACACCCAAAGGACCGTTTTGTTTGTTAGCAACCTGTTTTAAACAGTAACGAACCTGAATATTTGTGTTATCACTGATTGACTCAAACGAATGCATAATTTACCGTAACGTCCAAAATTGTTCCCGACCTCGAATACTGATGATACTGCAGTTAAACTGATAGACACTCAAACCTAACCCGCATGAGCTTGTTTTGTACGCTAAAGTCAGGAGACTGAGTGATGAAAGATTGCATTTCCTGTGATTCTGTCCAAGTCCAAGTCTGGAATGGTCAATCGATGTTCGAAATATCCCGGGGCCTTTAGATCGGGGATAAGATTGTTGCCCTTACATGCAGTATATGTTTCGCCCAAATTATTTCGTGGCTGTCACTGCAAATCTGTAAGTGTCTGGAAATGCGGACTTCCCCTCAAAAATTCATTTTAAACCCTCGTCCACTTGGAAAAGCAATCCGAGATGGCGAACAGAAATTATTGAAAACAGAATTAGTTGATATGATTGAGCACTGTTTCAAGGGTCGAACTTGACGAATATGATTGAAATAAATAGGTAACGATTGAAAAATAAAACTGTCTCGAATGTAATAAATAGGGAATATTACCACAGTGTCTTTTTCTATGCGTTGTTATCGTGTTCGAGAATCGTGTGTAGGTATTTTTTATTGGATGAGACCGAAGGTCGAATCCAATAAAAAATACCTACACACGATTCTCGAACACGATAATAACAAATAGAAAAACACACTGTTGTAATATTCCTTTTATTATATACCTTTTAGGAAATGACATTAAGAAAATTCTCTTAAATGGCTTAGAAATAACCAACTTTTAAAAAAAAAACCGGAACGTCAATACACAAAAAAGAAGTCAGTGTTTAAAGGTACTCGACGAATACGGTTTTTTGCTACACGCCGAATATTGATTTTTTTTCTGACGAGTTGTATTTGACAGCCAGGTTTTACTCCATATCTTTTATAGGTATATAGTAAATAGAATAATCAACTAGTTAATCTCTCACTCGAGTTCGTTATTATGCGTTAGAAAAACTCGTACTTCGGACTCTGTTTTCAACACCTAACAACGCATTCTCGTGCGAGATTTTTCATATCAAAAATAACCAGATGGTTATCCTCTATATAACATGGTCAATCCTTCATTATTCTACATATATGTGCAGGCTATCATAATAATATTTCATCCAGTATACAGACGTTGTATGGTTTAAAGACGAAAATAACACAGCCATCTCAAACAGAAAATCATTCGACTGACATTTCTGGATCTCTCGTGATATACAATGTCCTATAAACCATGCCCTGATATATAATTGGCAGGTGAAGAAACTGGCCATTATTACTATTAGGGCCATTTAGATCGACAGTGTCCCTTGTGGCTGATAATTTCTAGAGTTTCTGACCTCTCATATACTGTTATTATACTTTGCACTATTATAGACATATATAATGCATGGCAATCCTCTCTTTTCTGGGGTCAAATGAGAGTTCAATCGTCCAAGGCGAGATAGTTAACACTTACAATTCGGAAATGGTGCACGTTTTCATCTATCAATACTTTAGCAAACTTTAGTTAACGCAATGAAAACCCTCTGTATGGTTGGTAGCCGTGATTGTTAGTCGCAATATGTACCGTATTTCGATTTTACGATTTCCTTTCATTACTGCTTTTGATTCCTCAATCGATATGCATTTTCGGATTCTTTAGTTTTGTGCATGGAACATGGCCATTTTCATTTCACTTGTCCCGAATTTCAAACTTCGGACAAGTCCGATATCAATTTCCAAGCAGAGTTCTCATTCGTTACTCTCACCAAATACCTTTAATATGGGCCACATGACAAGATTCTTGTCAAAGCAAGGAATGAAATATATATTACTTTTCTGTTGTTTGAAAACGTTAAGGACATAATAAGTATGGTTCGAGATACATTATATGAGCATTAAAACCTAATAATTTACCCTTTAACACCGAACTACTTTTGTTATAAAACCATTTGAATTGCTAACGGAAAAATATCTCACATGCATGTTCCATGTTTTAATTTGAAATCCGTTGCGGTATTCCTAGGCGTTTGCTGTGCCCATTACAGAGATGGATGGGGAATGAACCGAATTGTAAGAGAGTGTCCAATATAGGAAGCGGTTGATGAAGATCCTTTCACAAACAAAAATTCCATGGCGAAGTTATAAGCGCACGTGATGTAGTTGTAAATTTTTACAGTGTCAGATTTTTAATAGAACCAATCGGATCTATCTCTATAGCAGGTTCTTGCTTCTTCATAAGAAGTGTTTTAATTAATGATTTTTCTATCCTTTTCCGAGGCATTTTACTCAATTATAATTTCTAGACGATTGAATGACTTAAAAATGATGTCTAGTGCAATAATCGTTGTATACGCGTATTTTGTTATTTGGTAGAACGTACAGTTTCTTTCTAGACATGTTTTGTTGTTGTTGTTGTTTTCAGTCTTTCCTGCATTAATGGTGGATTATATTTGATCGAGTTTGACTTTAAAGGCATATACATGTTCTCGAACCCCTATCCACCCTTCGATGCTTTTTCGAGATCCGTGGTTACTTGTTTAAGCTACATGGTGGCAACAAATTAGTTGGATTCTTTCGACTTATAAGGTAAAATGTCTGAAAGAGAACCAATCTAGATATATCTATCGGTTATTAAGGTAATTGTTTTAGATTAATATTAGCATCTTTATTACCCCGACACGAAATTGAGAGGATTTGCAGAGTTACCCTTGACTCATGTATGGGGAAACGGGAGTATGTGCGCTGTTTGTAGCCATCTTACCGAAGTAATTTGTCGAAATACACAGACACGATCCATGGTGTTGCCAACAATTGTGGTCAAGTTGTAGATCGTCAATGAAGGACAAATTACAATCAGTCTTGCAAAAGCGACCATCTTTATTAAGCGCCCCTTTCATTTAGCGATCAGCATCGAAATTCCATTCAAAAGGATCCTCGTAAATGGACGTTATTTGTTTGGCGGTTTTTTGTTGTTGTTGTTTTGGGGGGTTGTTGTTGCATTTTGTTTCCTAATAAAATTATGAAAAACTAAATCCTATGTCGGTGGATCTCATTAGTATCGTCTCATTGAGACGATCCTATTAAGTTATATTGACGTAGGGTAAAATGAGAATCCTGGAGTATTTATGTATGTATTCCAACCGATCTGTCACCAGAAAGTGTACTAAGCGACCATTCTCCTAAACGACCAGATTTGACCGATCCTTGGGTGGTCGCTTAATACCAGTTTAACATTGTATATAACATCGATCTATGAATCACTGTATTACTGCACTCTTGATACATATATCCTTGCGATTAAATATGGTGGGTCAAATATCAAGGTCAAATTACATTTAACTTTCTAGTAACTTATGTTTATGTCGTCTCATTTTTCAAAGTTTGGCCGAACTGCAATATTTTCAGGAGCATACGTATTTGTGAAACATTCTAGTCTTATTCAACCTTTCTCCGATAACGTGCTCTCAGATTGAATCATGTTATAAGTAAGAAAATTGGAAGAACGTGACTGTCCAGGTTTTCAATACTCTTTCTAAGAGGGAATTAGATTTAAACACTTAAGGTGCTTGAAAAATGTTTTTAAAGAATTAATTCACGTTTAATTTGAACCCGGTTTACTAATCGTTGATGACAAAAAAGTAGAGCTTTACATTATGAAATCTCTTTCGGCCTAATTCGTTTATTTCAAGAGGGGTATATCTGCACTGTCTTAACAAGATCGAAACATTCATATTTCACTTGAAATATTTTCTGAGTGTAGAATGCTTGTTTTAACTGACCAAATATTCCTTCTTTTAATTATCGACCTGTCTGAATAGAGTGATTTCTAAAATTTGTTCAAATGATTTTTGTTTGTTTTGCTACTTAAACGTCTTAAATACAAATTGTAAATATCGCTTGATATTTTGAACTGTCGATTGGCGGGTTGAGCGATCCGTCAAATGTCCATTTTCATACGTAGATCTGTTATCTGAAACATTTATTAAGGGAAGGACCAAGGTCAAAGATGAAGGTCAAAGTTTTGACAAAACACCTATAGTTTTAGATAAAAATACGGACAAGTATTATCCATTCTGAAACATGGAAATAATTGAAACATTTGTTCAGGTAAGGTCAAGGTCAAATTTGAATGTCTATTTTTTAGGACTCGACATTTTTCCTCAGACAACAATTGTAGTTTTCGCGGCTGTCAATTAAAGAGTCCATCGATAAATCAAAACATTCATTTAGAACGGGAATGAACTTTGAACTCCAACATTTGGCGATATTTATATGAGGCATTTGTCTTGGTTTGGCAACGCGTCATAAGTTAAAACAACAAAATAGTGACTAAAGTAACATTTCTTCGTGATCATATCAAATCTAAACATAAGATGTAATTATTTATATCTTGATATGTTCAAAATTCTTCGTTTACAGATCAAAATGCCTAAGAAATGAAGAGAATATCTTTTTGTTTTCATAGAGGTATGAACCGAAAAACCTAATCACACTGTATGAATACGCGAAGCGGGTTCATACATTGTGTGATTTGGTTTTTCGGTTCATACCTTCGCGTACTCATACAGTGTGATTAGGTTTTTCGGTTCATACCTCATTGAAAACAAAAAATATTCTCTTCATTTCTTATAATTTAATAGCATCGAGCAAAAAAAAAAAACTTCAAATTTTGATCCTTTTTTTAATGGAGTTATTTTGTGCGGAAGCATACAAAATGGCTGTGTGCTAAAAATTTTGTTCATGAATCATTTTTTTTTTCGACCAATCAGAACGCTCGTTTTTGATAGACGTAACTAGCAATTGAACTATATGTGTATGTGATGTCTAACTGGAGACGCCTTTGTTATCTGTCAAACCATTCCTTTTACAGTTATGATATTTCTTCGAAAGTACAATTTGTAATTGTAAGAGTTATGCAAGATTTGAGATTTATCTTGTAGTTCCTTTTACAGTTATGATATTTCTTCGAAAGTACAATTTGTAATTGAAAAAGTTATGCAAGATTTGAGATTGAATCTTGTAGTTCCTGTAACAGTTGTGATATTTCTTCGAAAGTACAATTTGAGTGATTGTAAAAGTTATGCAAGATTTGAGATTTATCTTGTAGTTCCTTTTACAGTTATGATATTTCTTCGAAAGTACAATTTGTAATTGTAAAACTTATGCAAGATTTGAGCTTGTATCTTGTAGTTATAGTTGATTTATGAAAGTCAATTTCCATACGTCCGCCAATTAACCCATTACCACACGACAACATTTTAGACTGGTCCAAATTGAAAGGAGTTGCAGACGACAATTGAAAGTGAATGAAATTCTAACTTTTCAACTTTCTTGATAGAAAACATTGTGAAAAATACAGAAATTGCTGCAACAAGCAATTTCTTCATTTTCCACACTGTTTTCTTAGGGGCGTCAAAAAGCGTCATTGTGTGGGAATGGGTTAAAGCCTTTTTTAATTTCACACCCCGAGAAGCGACTCACGGCCCCTCTCTTATTACACCTGCACGATACAGTAACACGATTATCTGAATCAAATAGTAATATGAAAGAGGCCAAGCTAAAATCAGTCAAATTAAACGAGAGCCTTCAGAGAAAAAGCTTCCCTGGGATTTCATTAAGAATTCCTTTCATATGAGGCTAATAAGACCCGCCCATAAAGTTATGTGTTTCATCCCATCAAATGTACACGAAAGAATCTGACATACTATGTATTTCGAAAAAAACGTTCCGATCAACTTTTAAGACTTTTTTTCATTGACGTATGAAAATAAAAACATGATCACACAGAAAAGAAGAACTCGTGTGATATTGAAGATTGGGTAATATTCAATATCAGCCGAGTTATTTTCCGTACACCGAGGCATGAAAATAAAAACCTAATCACACACAATTCCGTAAAAGATCGCTGTTCGGCGCCATACAGTGTGATTATGGATTTGTTTAATTCCCCAATGAAAAAAAAACAAGAGGACCACGAGGGCCTAGGACGCTCTACTGGCTATCAAGTTTTCCGTTAAAATAAACTGATATTTAAGGAAGTTAATTGCTTACAGAAAGATGCATAAAACGAAATATCAAATTAGACTTTACCCACTTTACTATTTTGAGCAACAAACCCTAAGGCCCCTTTTCCCGTGTTTCAAGACGAATCTGCTACATTTCCAAAAGGAAGTTTCCATATCAACAGATTCCGATAACAATTGTGGACTTTATCATATAAGCGAGAATGTTTTGAGAGAAAATCCATGATGCCCCTTTTCATATATTTTCTCATGGATCTACTTTAATCCCGAAAGGAACGTTCCTTACGACCAAAAATGGTCCTATGGAAGTTTAAAGACAATCTGATAACAATTGAGGACTTCATCATATCACGAGAATATTTTGAATGATAATCTGTAAGTTTCCCTTTTCCTGTGTTTCTAATGATACAATTACTCCACGCATCTTTGAAGAGATTCCGATAAAAAAAACTGTGAACTTCATCGTGTAAACGAAGATATTTCAATCGAGTTCTCATAAGGCCCCATTTCCCGTGATACTTAATTGACTTAACACATTTTAAAAAAGAAGCTTCCCTGGGATTATAGAATTATTCTGTGAAAATTTGAAGAGAATTCGATAAAATTAATGAACTTTAAGAATTTTCAATAGAATTTCCATATGACCCTTTTTCCCTTGATTCTTGACTAATCAGACCCAATTTCAAATTTCATTCTGTGAAAGTTTTAAATGAATCTGATGAAATATTGGGACTTGATTTTAGTAACTATTTATATATATATTATATCAGATATTTATATCAGATTTTCATAGGGCCCCCTTTTACATGATACTTGTCGGATTGTAACCAATTTCAAAAATCGGATGAAAACTGCGCACTATAGAGTGTTAAAGACCCAATTTCGAAAGGAATAATCGTTATAATGGTGAATCCGGTGAAATCTGTGGACTATAAAGTATCAACGAGGATTTTTTAATTAAATTCTAATTAGGCCCCTTTTTTTCCGTGTTTCTTGACGGATCGGACCTAATTTCGAAAGAAACGATCCTTATAATGGTACCATAATAGGAGAAAGTTTGGAGAGAATCCGATGAAAACTGTGGATTCTACAGTGTTTACAAGGAAACGTTGACGGACGGACGGCTTGACGGACGGACACACGGATGCTGAGCGGGGAATCGCCATTGCTATAGCTCTTCTGGCATTTGGTCAGTAGAGCTAAAAAGTACATTTTCTTCATCCCTTAAATGAGGGAATCGAATTTACCAGCAGAAACCAAGTATATCATTCCTGTAGTAACATCTTTTTAAATCTGAGTAATCAATTCTACAACATGACCAACTGACATTTGTTGTTATCCGTTACGGCTAACACTCCATAAGAAGATTGATTGACGTTAATGTCTACTCTAAGTCCACCAATCACCAGGAGCATTTTCCATGGGAAGAAATAACCTACAAATTGCATCATTAGTGATAATGATACCGCTGACCGATGGGTAGAGATAATCCCAGTAAATCTAGCTGTATTAACTAACGGAAAGAAATTTCTTCTAAATCTAAGAAGTTTTTAGGTAAAAAAGAACTATATTATTGAATACATATATGTTTAACTCTAACGGAATATTTTGACCAGTGATTTCAATTTATTTAGCTACAACCACGCGTCTATATAGCGAATTGTACTTATATCAGTGCTTGTTTCTTATGATACCAAATGGCATTTATATACATCGAAGATGTTGCAGCAATAGTATGATGTTACAAGACGGTGTGCCGGAAGCAATACAAATAAAACATTATATAGGCACAAATTACAGTCTAAGTATATATTAGTTTCGTCATCCTTAAACTGTATTTTGTGCGGAAGCATGCAAAATGGAAGCGTGCTCAAATTCTTTTTCATTAGGTATGCATATTTTTTCGACTAATGAGAACGCCCGTTTTTGAGTGACGAAACGAAAAATTAAATCATAAACGTATGGAACAAAGTCCTAAAAAATAAAATAAAAGATGCAAAATCTTTATCTTGTTACAAAAGTCAGTTAAACAATATTTGCTATTAATCGAGAAAATATACCTATGTTTGAAACTCGCAAAAAGTCGTTGTTTCCCTCCATAAATACGCCGCACAGATACCCGCTAGATATGCTTCCGACAATCCTTGAAACTAACTCAAGAAGAGCTTTGAACTTAAACGTTATCATTGCGGACTTTGTTGATTTTACTGCTTGGCCAAAAGCGGAGGACAACAGGCTATTCCAATTTGAGATGATGCAAACGACAAGCAGAATTTGAATGGTATACATTTTATTGGCAAGAATAGTTTATCGAAAATAGAAAAATGTCGATTTATGTCTAAAACCTTGTAACTACATCATGAGTTATTTAGATTTACAAGTAAACCGACGACTTGCTTGAGACTAGCATCTTTCTGTTTTCGATACTAAATTTTAAGTTTGCATCTCACAGACGAAAAGACTTATTGATTTTTGTATCGGGAATGTTTATGGGTTAACCCATTCCAACCCAATCCCTCCTTTTTACGCCCTTCAAGAAAAAAACTTTGGAAAACATTGTGGAAAATGAAGAAATTGCTTGAATCAAGCAATTTCTTCATTATCCACAATGTTTTCTATCCAAAAAGGTGAGAAAATTTTAAATTCCATCAACTTGAAATTGTCGTCTGCATCTTCTTTCAATTTGGACCAGTCTAAAATTTTGTCAAGTGGGAATGGGTTAACCTATTACCAGACGACCAAATCTTAAACACGTCAATTTCAAAAAAGGTTGTAGACCACAATTTTTTGTTTGTGAAACTTTCAAAACCCTTGTCTTATGGGATAGAAGACATTGTGGATAATGAAAAAACTGCTTCTATTAAGCAATTTCTTTATTTTTTACAATGTTTACCCAAACTCTTGAGAAAATGCTGCATTATTTAGAATACTTTGAAATATCCGTAACCCATGACCACACAGTTCCGCTTATTGACGCAGTCGTAGAAAAAACAACTTTGGAAAACATTATTGTAAAAAGCTTGGAAAATCATTATAGAAAAAGCTTGGGTGCGTCGAAAAACGGTACTATGTAGTAATGGGTTAAGGATATTTCGGAGTATTCCGCATAATGCAGCCTTTTCTCATGGTGAAGCTACCCAACAATTATAAATTGAATTGAACCGTCAATGACTTAATACTGGGTGATCAAAGAGTGAATTTGAAATTGTTTCATGTCCCAAGAGACCAATGTTTGATCAACTTTGTCATATGACACAGAGATGTTTCATTTTGCTTCAATTAATCACAACACATAATCCATTATGCTGGCCCATTGTGGGGTATTGGATTGCGCAATCAAGAGACATAATTTCACCAAAGTGTTATCGCAATACATTTTTGTAGAAATATCTTTGGTACCGTATAATTGGTAGTTTATAACAGAATGTTTAATTTGCGAGTAATGTCGGACGCATAGCTTTGATTACTCATATATATGATAAGTTTTTATTCTTTTCGAACGTTGTAATCTTCTATCATGGGGTGCATTTTTCCTCGAGCTGTAAAATCCTATTTGCGATGTTCTTTATGAACTAGATTTTTATTTTTATGATAACTTTCGATGCCGTCTGGCCTGCTCGTTTGCTCCAATGCTGGATAGTCTTGAATTCATAATTAAGAATCCACGGGATTCTTATTGAGCGGCTTGACTGGCTTAATCTAAAGAACACTTTATCTAATAATCATAGCCCGTTCCCACACACTCCCGCTTTTTGACGCGACGCTAGATAATCGGTTTGGGAAAACATTGTGGAAAATGAATAAAATGCTTGTTACAAGCAATTTCTTCATTTCTCACATAGTTTTCTACCGAGGGAGAAAGACTTTTTTTTTTTTTTTTTTTTTTTTTAGGAAATTAGAATTGTTTTCGATTTCTGCAACTTAATTGAATATTCACTAGTCTATTATTGTTGTTGTGAATGGATTAAGATTTTCGACGAAAAGAACATACCTCAGACCGAAATTGAAAGATGCGGACAAATCAAAATAAGTGCAAGTACTTTTGATCCATCAAGAAAAAAATGACCTTCTTTGAAGTACGTAAAGTATATGCTCTACTTAGACTGCACAGCCAACTCAATGCCGGTATTTCTAACCCCAAGAAGACGTTCTATAATTAAAATGGTCATTCTACCGTATTTTATATTCATTATCGAGAACCTCTATCTAACTGCCCTCTGCATGATCCGATCTTTTATTCAATATTATTTTACGGAGTTAGTATGGGTTTCCTGTTCGCGTTACATGGTCTTACATGTAGAAAACAAAATAAAAAAATACTTTCTTCGGGGATTATTTCCCTTTCTAGTTTCCTGTCATAGTTTATATGCGAACGAGGATATATTTCATTATATTTCTCTAGAATAAACTGTTCCTTAGTCAAGTTACATTTCTGAACACCTAAATAAGCAAGCCATATGGTTAAACCCTTCAAAGGAATATGAATGACACTAAATACACGGATCGCAAATCACGGGTCAACTAAAGAATCAATCAACAAACCAAATCACTCATTTAGACCGGAAGTCAAATTTGAACACCAACATTGGCCTATATTTGATTTAGAATATCACCTTTAAAACGCAGAGGAAAAATTCTATTTGGCATTAATATTCGTTCCAAGGGAGATAACTCGTATTATGACGGAAAAATTATATTTATAATTAGTTAAGTACCTTTGAAAATTTGGGTTTATGCAATGGTCTAATCACTATGCTGCAAACATCAGTTATTTAAGTATAATTTGATTTGTAGTTTTGCCTATCAAAAACGAGCGTTCTGATTGGTCGAAAAAAAATATTCATAACTCCATGAACAAAATTTTGAGCACGCAGCGTTTCCGCACAAAATAGTCCCATACAATAAGGGATTAAAATTCGCAAAGCTTTTGTTTTTTTCGCTCGATGCTATTAAATTATAAGAGATTAAGAGAATATTTTTTTGTTTTCATGAGGGTATGAACCGAAAAGCCTTATCACACAATGTACGAATACGCTTCGCGCATTCATACATAAGTGTGATTAGGTTTTTCGGTTCATACCTCCATGAAAACAAAAAATATTCTCTTCATCTCTTAAGTAAAGTGTTAATAGTTGTCAAAACCGATACATGAACTGACGAATCGCGATTGATAATCAAACAATCAATCGACCAATCAAATCATTCATTTTGACCAGAAGTGAACAATGTGTAGCAATCCTATTAGTTATGCAACTAACACGTCGAAACTACAGCGTATCATATAGAAGCTACGACGTTTATGTCGACAACCATTTTACTTATATAATTAACCTTTACCGGCAATACATTTTATAGAATAACACCGTTTAATAATGAAGTGAAACTCTCTGTAGGAGATCAGTCGGCGGGGCCAGCAATAAGTTAACTCTTAACCCTTTCCTGTTCAGTCCCTGGTTTTTACGTTCTTGTGATTTTACAATTAAGAAAACATTGTAGAAAAAGAAGGCATTGCTTGTAACAAGCAATTTAATCTTTTTCCACAATGTTGTCTACCTTACTTAATGGTAATTTTTATGATAAAACCCATTTTGAATTTTTGTCTGCAAAAGCTTTGAATTTGGACAAGTCTAAAATTTTTCTAAAGCAGGAAAAGGTCAACAAATAATTTAGTATACAGCAAGCTTTCAGCGGCACAGCCGCTTTCCTCATGTGTTATCCTATGAATGAACATGTTTTTTACGTAACTTCAAGGTAACGCTGACGTCACTTAAAAATGATAAAACGACCCGGGATAACGTCATGATAATTCCGCCACACGGGGATTAAACCGATAGAAATACGCTAAAGATAGCCAAGAGTACAACGGTTCAGAATTAATGAACATAGCAGGAGGCTAAGGAATCGCTTGTAACAATCGAGTCCCAAGGAAGCCAACATGATTTCATCAAATTAATATATAAAAGGTACGAAAACAAACTAATTGCAGTTGCTTTAAAATACAACCTAATACATTATTTGTGAGAGTCAAAACCTCGATCAGCCATACATAAAAAGAGGCCTAAACGTCGCAACCACAGGCTCAGATTGCAGTTTCATCATTTATTGCATATAACTGACAAAAAAATTCATTTAAGGCTATTTAATGTTTGACTGGAACTTTCTGTCGGAGGTCTGTGGTTACCACCAGCAGTCCATCAGCAGACGGATTGTATACGTTAATCAAAATTCCTTGATTGACAAACGCGATTGGTCAATTAACCCATTCCAACTCAACAAAATTTTAGACTGGTCCAAATTGAAAGAAGCTGCAGACGACAATTTCAAGTTGATGGAATTTTAATTTTTTTCGTCATTTTGGATAGAAAACATTGTGGATAATGAAGAAATTGCTTGTTACAAGCAATTTCTTCATTGTCCACAATGTTTTCCAAAGTTTTTTTCTTGTGGGGCGTAAAAAGGAGGGCTTGAGTTGGAATGGGTTAATTTAACGTTTGCCACTTTAATTACAACGGGCATAGGTCAGGTATACAAAATGGCATTGAGTTATTCGCTGCGGAACACGCTTGTTATCTTACCCAATGTACGGGTTTATTTACTGAAATACCGACCGATACAAAGGCCCCGTAAAACTATCAAAGACCTGGGTGGGCCGACCACAATTAATCTAAACTAGGGGAAAAGTGAAACACTACCTTGGATTTTAGAGTTAAAGTAGGGAATTAATTGAGTTTCTGAACTGAATGCCGGGCTTTATGATAGTAACCGAGGTATGTTGATTCTCTTCTGAATTTTTTATTAGTGATTATTTCTTAACTGTAGCCAAACAAGGTAGAATCGCTAAAAGACAATAGTTGTAACAGCAAGGTTTTAAATCAGAAATATATTTTGAAAGGCTCTGTGTCTCTTGCAGGGACAAAACTTCTCACCTAAAAGCATTCTAACATCTTCCTTAAAATTGTGTTCAAAACTCTCTATCAATAATTTCAGAATAGGTCACAACCCCGATGTCAAACGCTTTGCCGAACAGTTGCGAAGATTAATAGTTATAGTACAATATTTTTTTTAACATTTTTCTCAAACAGAAACAAAGTCAGGGCGGTATAAAAAACTGTTTTCCAAACGCTTATACTCGCATGGTGAAAATGTTAAACTGACTCTGTTAAGTACATATACTTAATAAAATAACCAATCTAATGTTGTTTTATTGTTTAATGTAAATTGACGGATTGCTAGCCCCGCCCACAGAATTTCAATAGAAAGTTCCTCCTTTATGTTATACTGCATTATTTTGCAAAATTCTCAGTAACATGTGACTAGGTTAGTTGGCTTGAATGATCTTATATAAAGAAATAAGTCGCGAAACTATCAAAAATGCTTTCAATGAATGTCGACCAATATCGAAGTTCAAAGTTCACGTCCGGTCTTAAAGTTTAATTTGATTTATCAATCGATCTTTTGATTGACAGCCGCTATCCGTAACAATAAGTTTTCTCATAAGAAGGTCTTATTGCATACCGATTTCGGTATACTATATGTTTTACTATTCTTTTTATTTTTTTATTATTATTATTTAATTTGTTGTTGTTGGTTTTTTAACTAAAGCCTTCCTATACCCTCTTTATGCATTTTACATTACTATACCTAATTAATGGATAGCTGACCATGCAAACTGACTGGCCCCCACTTGACAGTTCTAATGAGAAAATAAACGACTATATTTTGTAAAATATGGGATCGGGAACTTAAGATTAAAGGCATTGATTGAGTTGTAATTACGACTTTTCTGTAGCAAAACCAACAAACATTCTCAAACAAAATGTCGTAGTTCAAAACTTTAATCACCGGTCTAAATTAATTGTTTGATTCGTCAATCGATGTTTACTTTTTTTGACAGCGAGAATTGTCAATTGACCTCTGTTGGATCAGGTGTGCCGTCTAAAATTGGGTTAACAGGATGTATTGATCAAAATATCAAAATGAGAAAGTAAGTGAATATTACTTTTTTGTATTTCTCCAAACCTAAATAACAAATATATTTCTCACAAAAAATGACCCTGGTACTACCTTGATACATTCAGGGTAGTTTCTGGTTCCAGTAAAACTAATTTATGCGTAGCTTCGAAAAAATTCCTTGTAAATGTAACTTTCCAGATATTTATCATCATATTTTTTTTTCTATCAATGATTGGCGAATCTCTGACCACTTAGATATAGAACGTCATTTTTTAAGTTGTCGTTAGTAACATTTAACAAAAAAGTAAAATAGGTACGTGAAGTTAGCGACCTAAACGTGGTAACTACAGATTAAACAAGCTGTTGTTGCAACATTTAAGTCGTCAAACTAAGCTTAACCGTGATAAATGTCGGCCAATGTCTTAGTTAAAATTTCACTTGCTGTCTAAGTTAATGATTTGATTGGGCAATTGTATCTTTGATTGACAGACCCGATCCGAATTTTATATAAAAAACAATAACTAATCCACAAAGCTTTCAAGAGTAGATAAACCTATTCTAGTTCACATCCGAAGTTGCTTAACCCACGACAAAATTTAGATTGGTCCAAATTCAAATAGGTTGCAGACGACAATTTTTAGTTAATGAAATTTTAAACATGTTTTTCTATTGGTATACAGAACAATAGGAATAATGAAGAAATTGCTTGAAAAAAGACATTTCTTCATTTTCCACATTGTTTTCTAAATCCTTTTTCGTCATTTCGTAGGGATTGATTAAATAGCACCATATCATATACTTGTTTGTCAGTGGAAAAGAATTGCCATGAAATATAAGAGTTTTATTGGATACATTAATTTCATTTGTGTTTTATAATGTTTAAATTACAATCCCAGTTTGTTTACATTCTTAGGTTATCGTATCGTGTATCAAACCTTATAACGAATAAATGAAACAAGGATGAATTTCAATGAAGGTTATAAAATCTGACAACCAAAAAGTTAATTCAACTCTATTTTGACACATTTGTTGTTACTGTTGTTGTTATTGCTTTTGGGTGTAAAAGGATTTTCAAAGTTAGCGAAAATTGAAACACGGATACTTTGGTTAAATACAAGAAATACCTAAGAAATATTTGCTTATTTCTAAAATCTTCTTTTCCTCTAATGTTTGTTTTCTTTATTGGATTTGTAAAGATCTTGAACACGTTAATTTAAATGAAAAAGTAAAAAATTGAAAATTTAAGTATATTTCATTTGCCAAGAATGGTTGGTGTTTCATATATGTAACCAGCAAGCGAAAAGGCGACCTCATGGAATCTCCGTAAATCAAATATTTGAAAAACAGATCGAAACAAGCAGAGGTTAATCAAATGTCTCATATCGATAATAAATATAAAGTAGGCTAGAATGATCTTCCAAGATTCGGAAAATATACCAAAAGTTTCGACCCCGATCAGCTCCCGAGTCCATGTAGTCTGACCAGGAGCGACATTTGTCGCACTATCTAGGACGCCCTTTTCACTTGACAACCACGTGTATGTAATTTTGGGTCAAGTTTCGTGTATCTATATTTTTTCTAAACCATTTACCAGATGAGAAATCTTCAGATTGGTCAAAATTCAAAGAGGGTGCGGACGATATTTCAAATAGGCTGCGAATTAAAAAATGACGACCACGTTGGGTAAAAAACTTTATGCGAATAGAAGAAATTGCTTTTCACAAGAAATTTCTTCTTTTTCTAGAATGTTTTCCTAAATTGTGAATACGTGACTAAGAGTCATTTTTCTCGCTGAATTACGAAATATAACGAGTGTCGTAAAAGAGCGAGATTGTGAGGGAATATATTAACTACATAGAAAATGCTGTGAAGCACTCTTTTAACTTTAAAGTTAACTTGTTTTGCCCAATTGAGCCCCTCTGGCATTCCAATAGCAAACCACTATGAAATAATCGTTGTTCGCATTTTAGTCATATCGCGGCGGCTGGAGCACCTAACCATGTATTTCTGGTCTTTCTCACACCAGTATTTCCACTGCATCCTTTCCGAGCCCCAGCTGCTCACCCCCATTAGCTTTACGATTATCTACACCATGGTGTAAGACATATGTCGGAAATGATATTTGCCGCGACCGGTGGTCGAACAGATACAAAATAAAGTTGTAAAAGATATCCACCTGTCTAAGTTTGTCACTTTAGCACATTAATATGGTAAACTACTGCGAAATGAACCTGTATTAGAGATTCCCAATCTAAGTAAGCTACTTCAGGACATTCCCGAGGCAAACAGCTATAAAATTATCCTGCATTACAACTCCACCAGCCCAAATGAGTCACGTCAGGGTTCCCGATGCAAAATATATAAACATGAACCTGTTTATGCGGTCCACCTGTCTATATGGGTCATTTTGGGGCATTACCATGCCAAACTACTATAAATTGAACCTACATAAGAGACCATCCTGTATAAGTGAGCCGATACGATTAACCCCTATGAAATAGACCAATATTGGAGCTCGACCAGTATAACCTATTGTCATCAATCATTACTTATAAGACCAAGATCTAGCAAATGCATTTACATAAGATAATGTCAATGAAACATATCAGCTTTTCAAACAGATTAAATTATCACCTAACTGACTCATTCATTTACATAGTTAAGAAGTATGTTCCAGCCAGCAATGACTACTAATACCAAGATTCATGTGTCAGATGGATCATTTTGTCTGTGCTGATAAAACAATCCATCTGACACATGAATACTAACAAGGTCAGCTCTTGCACCTCTACAGAGAAATAATCCATCTGACTCATGTAATGTCAAAAGACAACGTGTGTACAGACAAAATGATCCATCTGACACATGAACCATGACAAGACAAAGTGAGTCTGTACAGAAAAAGGATCCATCTGACACATGAATACTAACAAGGCAACCTCGTGTATCACTACAGACAAAATGATCCATCTTACAAATGAACTGTGACAAGACAACGTGTGTCTTTACAGACAAAATTATCCATCTGACACATGATCCTTGACAAGACAACATGTGTTTTTTACTGACAAAATGATCCGTCAGACACATGAACCTTGACAAGAAATAGAGAGTCTGTACAGACAAAATGATCCATCTTACACATGAACCTGAACAAGACACCGTGTGTCTGTACAGACAGAATGATTCATCTGGCACATGAACCTGAATAAGACAAAGTGAGTCTGTACAATCAAAATGATCCATCTGACACATGAACCTTGACATTACGACGTGTTTCCGTACAGACAAAATGATGCATCTGACACATGAACCTTGACAAGACAAAGTGTGTCTGTACAGACAAAATGATCCATCTGACACATGAACTATGACAAGAAAAAATGAGTCTGTACAGACAAAATGATCCTTCTGACACATGAACCTTGACAGGACAAAGTGTGTCTTTACAGACAAAATGATCCATCTGACACATGAACCTCGACATGACGACGTGTTTCCGTACAGACAAAATGATGCATCTGACACATGAACCTTGACAAGACAAAGTTTGCCTGTACAGACAAAAGAATTTATCTGCCACATGAACCTTGACATGACAAAGTGTGTATTTACGGTCAAAATGATCCATCTGACACATTGACTTTGACATGACAAGGTGTTTCCGTACAGACAAAACGATACATTTGATACAGGACCTGGAACAGAGAAGCAGTGTCAGTATAGATAATATGATCCGTCTGACACATAAACCTTGACAAGACAACATGTGTCTGTACAGACAAATTGATCCATCATTGACATATTGACCTTGACCAGAGAAGCAGTGTCTGAACAGACAAATTGATCCATTTGTCACATAAACATTGATCAGAGAAACACGTGTATCTTTGCCGACAAAATGATCTATCCGATACATGAAGCCTGGCGAGACAAAATGTGTCCACACAGACAATGACAAGACAAACACGTGTTTGTGCAAACAAAATCATCCATCTGGCACATAAACCTTGACAAGACAACCACGTGTATTAAATTAACACATATGGTAATTCCCCTAGGTAGTTGTCTTTTACAGGTTTTATAGTAAATCACATCAAGCTCATAATTTGTTTTCATTGCTATCAAAATGGCGTATCAAGTTGACATTTTAGATTCGATTACATTGAACACTCATGTTTGAGGCTGTCACTTTAAATTTCAATCAAATATTAGAAATCAACATGACGTAAAGAGATAATAGGTTAAGTCAACAAACAAGATTTACGTACTCAATACTAGAGAGCTTGCTGAATTCGCGACCTTGACCATGGGATGCGTTTTTTATCCATGTCACGTCAATGACAAACATTTTTTGGAATAAATTTTTACTTACTTTTGGATTTTGTCTTATTTACCCATTACCAAACGCCAATGTGTTACACTTTTCCAGATTCAAACGAGTTGCAGATGAAAATTTCAATTTGAAAGAGTTTGAGTATTTCGGCCTTGTGGGATAGGAAACTAGGCTGATAATGAAGGAATTGCTTGTGACAAGTAATTTCTTCATTTTCAAATTAGTTTTTCTCGGATCTTTTCTTGTGGTGGAACGTTTAAGTGCGAGATTGAGATGAAATGGGTTCACTCTGGAACAATTTCAGTGTTTCTCGTTTTTTTCTGTTTTTCACTACCAATTTACAAATCGCGGCTGTCAATCAAATAACCAGTTGACCAGTAAAACCATTTATGTAGACCAACCAGAATAGAGTTTTGAACTTCGACATTGGTCGCCATTTTGTTAACCTTTTTTGTTGGTTCGGCGACAAAAACATCGTAACTATAGCTGTTTAGGTATCAAACCAACTATACTACTTTTTCGTTACTTGCAACTGGTGAAAAAGTTTGCAAAATAACGCCGTTTAAATTCGAAGCGGGACTTCCTGTTGGAGTCAAAGGGTCGGGCCAAAGGGGTAACTGGGCGGGGCAAGCGATTGGTCAATTTCGTGTTATGTTATTTTAAAAAGATCAATATGCTTCACAAAAAAGATCTAATGAAATACGAATCAAAAAAAGTGCACACTTTGTTCGACAGTTTGGCAAAATACGTGTAGATATAGGAACGAGAGCAAGAAGCTTAAAACGGTATCGATGGTAACATTTAGCAAAGAGAAAATGTTTGAATATTTGAACAGAAGTGACCTATCTATGACCACTTGTCAGATTTTTACAAGGACCACGTGTCACATGAAGTGGATGAGATTTAGATAATTTGACTTTGTAATTAATACGTTTAGGCTTCTCGATATTTGCACCAAAGGCTCTTGAGTAATTTAATTGACAATATACCAGTACATTATTGACGGCTCGCCACTACCAATCAATAAAACGACTGATCAATCCAATTATTCAATACACGTAACTACAGCTTATTCAAGATGTAAATACGACGTTTAGGCTGTCAACCAACGATTTTCCTTTTTATCTTATGTTATTATCTTATATGAGCCTATGCGTGACATTTCCAACCATTTCGCATGTGCGTGACTCGCACACATTGAGCACCCTGGACAGCCATTCGGGGCAATTAGAAGTTTTGGGTCAGTATCTATCTACAGAGCGCAGAGTGAAGACTCTGATCAGACTGTGTGGATGCACAGGCTGATCTGAGTCTTTACTTGGCGCACATGTGTAATGGTTGGAAATGTCACGCACGAGCTCATATCATCCAAAGCATCCATTAATAGCCTCAGTCGAACTATATATACCATGAAATATGTCCACTGGAGTGGTGAGCAATCGTATAGTTTCCACGTTAAGTTACTACTTAAACTATATGAATCTGCATTATTTGGAAAAAATATGCTTTTATCTGTTTGTTAGATTGTCCCATTTATTTATATTCAGATAAACATAGTTAACACTGATGCTTAGGTTTTCAGCTCGATAGCGAGATCTTAATTATATACCTTATACTAAATTCGTTGTAGATAAAAAGCAAGTTAGACACTTTAAATTATGTGATTTTATTCCTAAAATGTATGTACAACATGTATATGAATAGAAAAAATGGCAATATATCATATGATTATTTGGCATACGGTGTAGAGTGAAATAAACCCGTTGAATATATTTGATATTACAGTGATGTTAGACTGGCTGCAGTCGTTTTGGTTAGGACCTTTAATGTACTAATATATTTTCCTCAAGTATGTCTCTTTAATCCAAGTTTATGTTTGTGGCTTGTGCTGAACTAAATCTTTTGAAGGAATCTGATTAAAAATCACCCAAGGGTAATTCCCTTTAGATATTGTTGAAAGCCATATCCTGGTTTGTAAGAAAAGAGTTTTCAAACTTACAACAAATATGGAAATTATCTCCACCCATTAAAGCCATGTTTTAAATCAGATCAAAATCCCTCCCTTTTTGGAGTCAGGGGACTTAATTGACATCCCTGACCAACCATGGACAAATTTTATCCCCTTTAAGAAGAGTCTGGTAGCCAGACTATGGTGATATTACACTAGTGTAAAAGCCATGCAAATGAAGCATATGGTGACGCCTTTTCGTTAAAACGAATAGCGCCATATCGCGTATAGTATAGATGCCACTTTACAAACGGAGCAACATGTTTCGCGGAATATCATATATAAATCTTCAACATATAAATAGAATATCAAAACGAAAAAGACCCCCTTTTATCTGTAAATAGATTACTCGTTTAATGAATTCGATATTTCATGACATCGTATTCAATATAATCTGTTAATGAAACAAGCACCCGTAATTCAAAGAATTCAAACATGTTATATTAGCGGGGTTTAGGCACGTATTGATGTCACTCAAATTAACGCTCACCAAGGTTTTCTTTTTCTTTTCTTTTTTTTTTTTTTAGTTTTTTTGTTTTTTTTGTTTTTTTTTTTTTTTATTTGTTATATTTTGTTTTTCTTTTTCTTCTTTATTTATTTATTTATTTTTAATGCATTTTTACACTTTGTTACATATAACTAATCATACATTTTGCAAAACAACAAACATCGTGGAGCCAGTGTGCGTTGCCAGCGGAGTCAGAGGGAGGGAACAACAATCCTTCTTGTTTTCACGTCCCTGTGAATTTGTACTTGAGAAAACATTGTGGGGAAAGAAGGAATTGCTTGTCACAAGCAATTTCTTCTTTTCCCACAATGTGTACTAACCTGTAGGTCCGTTACTTTTCAAATTGCATCCACTTTTGATTGATGTCTGCAACTTCTTTCAAATTGGACTTGTCTAAAAATTTGAAAAACGGGAAAGGGTTAAAGGACACGGCTTTTACTCATAAGCAAACTAGCACTGACCAAACCTCACTTTTTCTTAAAGGGGGGGACGGTTAGCTCTAACAAAGGACCAATCAGTATTGATGAAGTAGAAAGGATTTAATTGAGCAAACATTGCCATGTTTTCCAACGATAATGTGAGTCAACATCATTTTAGACCGCCCCATTTCGTAATGTTCCACCATACATATCCGGAAAAAATCTTACAAAACTATCCTTAGTCAGAATCAGTAATTGTCTTTTAAGTGTCCTAAGATTTCCGAGATTTCCTACGTGGAATTGAACAATAACAACGTTGTCGCCTTCCGTATTTGATATTCAAAATTTACGAATTCCCATTGTAGCATACAAATTCAGTTGACAAGGAACATCGCTGTATTGGCTTTCAATATTGGAGTCCCGTGCCCAAATCTCGAACCTTCGACAGTTTGCTAACGACCATGCAAACGCTCATAACGTCGGAGGGCGACCGACATGTCGTAAATACACCTAAACAAGCTGTATTTACGACATATCGGTCGCCCACTGACGATAATACTCTTCTCGTGTGTGGGTTAATTTCTTCAGTATATGTATAGATGCAAAACCGTAGCTGAAATACGTCGTATCGAATGGGTCATACGCATGTATCAAACGCGCCCTTTGGTCAATTGTTTCACATGCGTCACTTTTCCGTTGGTTACCTAAACGTCGTTTCTATAACTTATTCAAGTTCTAGGTCGACAACAAATTATTTTATATAATATTCCTTACCACATATTTTACAAAATAATGTCGTTTGTTACATCAGTCGATCGCTGCTTTGTTGGAGATCAGAGGTCAGTGGGCGTGACCAGCGATCCGTAAATAGATGCAATACTGAAAACATTCGGAGCAGTATTTGCTTACTAATGGAAACGACTAAATTATCTTTCTAATGCTTCATTGATGGGAAAAAAACTCGTGCACATTTTGACATGGGATAGGTTATTAAGTGATAGAATATTGTTCCATGGAATATAAATTAGATGTTTGTCTCCACTATGGTGAGATAGATTACAGCAAATTTAGAGATTTGGTTATTCAACGAAAATTGATAATTCGATTACTGGATTGATTCTGTGCATTTAAAGCTTTTAATTGGATAAAATAAATGAAACTAGATCTGAATTCACTTGTCGCGAATAGAGACATAATGGAAAAAGGTTAGACTTTATTTCAACTTTGTGTATTTAGAATAAAAAGAATAAAAAGATTGGGTGGGTCAGCTGTTATCGGTGTTTTCGTCAAGTTACCCAAAGATTGGTAATATTACAATTTTAGAAATTTTGAGTACGCTTTTTATCTTACTCAAGCGTTGTTGACTTTGATTTTCTGTCATCGACAAAGAACATACATCTTTTTAGAATTCCTGTTTGGTTAAAACAAAAATCGTTCAGTTTCGACTACCATGTATACAATTGACAAATCGCTAGTTCCTGTCACTTATTTCGTTGGCTACTTCCGACAGGAAGTCCCGCTTCTATTTTAATGGCGTTATTTTGAAAAACTTTTAGCCAGCAGCACGTAGCAAAAAGGTAGAATGGTTGGTTGGCGACCTTAACATCGTAACTACAGCTTGAATAAAGTCACCAAACCAACTTAAAAGGTAAACAAAAATGGCGGCAAATGTTGTAGACGAAAGCGTTGCCTGAAATATAATTGCGATGTGTCCGTCATGTATCCGTCCGTGCGAACGATCAGCTTTGCTGAGAAGACTTCCACAAAATTTCATTTTGAATTAATTACTATCAGCTTCTTTCAAAAAAATTGAAAAGTTGTCTTTTGTCGACTGGACTTGTTTAACTTCAAAATGCAGTTTCGATGCAATCTTGGTAAAGAAAGGGTGTCTGGTCAAGGTTCTGCAAAGACTGAGTTGAGCTTATTAAGCGTGAGCTATCTAGGAACATTCGAACGAATTAAATATTGTCAAGATAATTCCGTTTTAATGTCTTCTTTGCGGGGCGTAATAAAGCGCACTTGAATAAAAGTTCAACCGTGGCATACATCCTAGTTTAAATGGGTGAATATCCGCCTGAAATTCCGCATACTTGCAATTACGAAATTTCCATTCTAGAGCCTGTTTATAGTGAGCTAGATATAGTTTTTGGTATATGTGCGTCAATTCCTCCCTACTATGCCCGGATCATGATTCATACATTTGGTGAAAGATATCAAAATAACTTTGCAGAATATGAGAAGAATATTTCAAAAAATGATTGGTTTGAGCCAAGATCAAGATTAAAGCTCTCTGACAAATGTTAAAATCTAGCTTGTCTGGTGTAAAAACACCGATATTTGCGAATGGGTTCCGAATAGCTTGACACAATTACATTTACATTTATCCATCATAAGAACATGATCAAATTTCATAACTTCTGAGATCAACGTCACACCTCAAGGTCATATAATCAAATTAAAACTGTACGGATAATAACTCCGATATTTGTAAATGGATTTCAAATAACTTGACACGACTGTTATCAATCATTCGAAGATGTGCCACATGTAATATTTTTCTTGGTAAATGAAAGCTCAAGGTCAAATCTCAAGATCAAATGATAAGATTTGTTTGTCCGAAGTAATAGTTCTACATTGGAAAATCGACTTTAATACAACGCTACATCATGAATACAGTGTCATTTGAAATATTTGTTAAAGTTTAGCAAAAGGTCAAGGTCACAGCTCAAAGTCAATTTATCTAAACCATGAGTAGGTGTGGCACATCAAGCAATCGATCAAATAATTCCAATTTAAGGTCATGGTGCAAGGTCAAAGTTTGGTCTGGGCCATAACTTCTACATATATCGAGTGAAAATTTGTGGAGTTTAAGACATTGTATTTTACGTTACTTAATGACCTTGGAAAATTCAAATATTTTGGTGACGTCTAAAATCAGAAGCTTTGAATATCATCTAGGAAAATGGAGAAATCGTTTGTTACAAGCAATTTCGTAATTATCTTTTTTTTCCCTCTCCACCCCCCCCAACCCCCAATCATCAACTATACATCGTGGCCCGCAACTTCCTAACCGTAACTGATCCATGGCTGGCTCCACCCTCTCATAGTCCGTTGGCCACGCCCATTGACTCAAACAGGAGGAGCCGCTTCGAGAAATTGAATACATCACTAGTGATTAGTGTAGTATAAAAGAAAAAGTCGTCGGGGGGTTGTTGTTGTTGTTGGGGGGGGGGGGGTAACCAATTACATCGGTACTTAAATTATTGCTAAACTTAATATTTTGGTTCAATCAAAACACTCAGAGTACTGAAGGAGGAAACTCCTGTCAGAAAGCTAACCAAGTAGGTTTTTTACAATACTGATTATACAATGTAAACATAAACAAATATAAGTAACTTTAATAAAACAAATTAAAAAAGTCAGAAGAGAATAGTTTGACTATAGTCAAATATGACCTCATATTTCAGTATCATTTTTCTTCTTTTTTTTTCAAAACAAGAGGAGAGTCATCAGCTACAAAGCTTCAGTACTTTAAATTTAAGCAGACTTAGCTTTGTACTATTGTTCCTAAGTTTAAGTGTTGTCCTACACTCTTATTACAATGTTTATAGATTTTTATTGCTCATAATTTTGCATTAGGGGTATATTTATATCAATAGATCTCCCTATGAATGTTTCTCGAAAAAGTACACCTACTTTGCTGCTGTTTAAACCTTACTTCACCCCCCGCCCACCGAGTAAAATATTGAGCTACTTAAAAAAATGTTTTGTTTCTTTACAAACGCTTGGTTAGTTTCTATTTGTATCTTACTCCATGTCAAATAAACAAATCTAGACGTGATTCAGAGCACTCTAACTCAACAAAGCTTTTACACAGAAATCCTTTTCTACATGTCACGGCTCTTCAATTAATGAGACACAGGATTGATTATATACATAAATTCGCATAATAGTCTTACTATTTTAACATCAAAGAAAGAAGTCCGTGAAGTTGGCAGAACATTTGACATTAGACATTAGACATTCGGCCGAATGTCTAATCGCATAAATAGACATTCAACAAGTATAAAAATTGAATGTCTAATTAATCATTAGACATTCGGTGGACATTGGAAAACACAGATTTGAATGTCCAATTAGTCATTAGACATTCCGTGGACATTGGAAAACACAGATTTGAATGTCTAATTAGTCATAAGACATTCGCTGGACATTCGAATTTTTTTATGAATGTCTATTTAGTCATTAGACATTCGATGGACATTCGAAAAAAAAAACAGATTTGAATGTCTAATTAGTCATTAGACATTCGGTGGACATTGGAAAACACATATTTGAATGTCTAATTAGTCATTGGACATTCCGTGGACATTCGAATTTTTTTTGTGAATGTCTAATTAGTCATTAGACATTCGGTGGACATTGGAAAACACTGATTTGAATGTCTAATTAGTCATTGGACGTTCGGTGGACATTCGAAATTTTCTTTTGAATGTCTATTTAGTCATTAGACATTCGGTGGACATTCGAAAACACTGATTTGAATGTCTAATTAGTCATTAGACATTCGGTGGACATTGGAAAACACATATTTGAATGTCTAATTAGTCATTAGACATTCGGTGGACATTCGATTTTTTTTAATGTCTATTTAGTCATTAGACATTCGGTGGACATTGGAAAACACTGTTTTGAATGTCTAATTAGTCATTAGACATTCGGTGGACATTGGAAAACACTGATTTGAATGTCTATTTAGTCATTAGACATTCGGTGGACATTGGAAAACACTGATTTGAATGTCTAATTAGTCATTAGACATTCGGTGGACATTGGAAAACACTGATTTGAATGTCTAATTAGTCATTGGACGTTCGGTGGACATTCGAAATTTTCTTTTGAATGTCTATTTAGTCATTAGACATTCGGTGGACATTCGAAAACACTGATTTGAATGTCTAATTAGTCATTAGACATTCGGTGGACATTGGAAAACACTTATTTGAATGTCTAATTAGTCATTAGACATTCGGTGGACATTCGATTTTTTTTTGAATGTCTATTTAGTCATTAGACATTCGGTGGACATTGGAAAACACTGTTTTGAATGTCTAATTAGTCATTAGACATTCGGTGGACATTGGAAAACACTGATTTGAATGTCTATTTAGTCATTAGACATTCGGTGGACATTGGAAAACACTGATTTGAATGTCTAATTAGTCATTAGACATTCGGTGGACATTGGAAAACACATATTTGAATGTCTAATTAGTCATTAGACATTCGGTGGACATTCGAATTTTTTTTTCAATGTCTATTTAGTCATTAGACATTCGGTGGACATTGGAAAACACTGATTTGAATGTCTAATTAGTCATAAGACATTCGGTGGACATTGGGAAATACTGTTTTGAATGTCTAATTAGTCATTAGACATTCGGTGGACATTGGAAAACACTGATTTGAATGTCTAATTAGTCATTAGACTTTCGGTGGACATTCGAAATTTTTTTGAATGTCTATTTAGTCATTAGACATTCGGTGGACATTGGAAAACACTGATTTGAATGTCTAATTAGTCATTAGACATTCGGTGGACATTGGAAAACACATATTTGAATGTCTAATTAGTCATTAGACATTCGGTGGACATTCGAAATTTTTTTCTGAATGTCTAATTAGTCATTAGACATTCGGTGGACATTGGAAAACACATATTTGAATGTCTAATTAGTCATTAGTCATTCGGTTGACATTCGAATTATTTTTTGAATGTCTATTTAGTCATTAGACATTCGGTGGACATTGGAAAACACTGATTTGAATGTCTAATTAGTCATAAGACATTCGGTGGACATTGGAAAACACATATTTGAATGTCTAATTAGTCATTAGACATTCGGTGGACATTCGAATTTTTTTCTGAATGTCTAATTTGTCATTAGACATTCGTTGGACATTGGACAACACTGATTTGAATGTCTAATTAGTCATTAGACATTCGGTGGACATTCGAAAACACTGATTTGAATGTCTAATTAGTCATTAGACATTCGGTGGACATTGGAAAACACTGATTTGAATGTCTAATTAGTCATTAGACATTCGGTGGACATTCGAATTTTTTTTTGAATGTCTATTTAGTCATTAGACATTCGGTGGACATTGGAAAACACTGATTTGAGTGTCTAATTAGTCATTAGACATTCGGTGGACATTGGAAAACACATATTTGAATGTCTAATTAGTCATTAGACATTCGGTGGACATTCGAAATTTTTTTCTGAATGTCTAATTAGTCATTAGACATTCGGTGGACATTGGAAAACACATATTTGAATGTCTAATTAGTCATTAGACATTCGGTTGTCATTCGAATTATTTTTTGAATGTCTATTTAGTCATTAGACATTCGGTGGACATTGGAAAACACTGATTTGAATGTCTAATTAGTCATTAGACATTCGGTGGACATTGGAAAACACATATTTGAATGTCTAATTAGTCATTAGACATTCGGTGGACATTCGAATTTTTTTTTGAATGTCTATTTAGTCATTAGACATTCGGTTGACATTGGAAAACACTGATTTGAATGTCTATTTAGTCATTAGACATTCGGTGGACATTGGAAAACACATATTTGAATGTCTAATTAGTCATTTGACATTCGGTGGACATTCGAAATTTTTTTCTGAATGTCTAATTAGTCATTAGACATTCGGTGGACATTGGAAAACACATATTTGAATGTCTAATTAGTCATTAGACATTCGGTGGACATTCGAATTATTTTTTGAATGTCTATTTAGTCATTAGACATTCGGTGGACATTGGAAAACACTGATTTGAATGTCTAATTAGTCATTAGACATTCGGTGGACATTGGAAAACACTGATTTGAATGTCTAATTAGTCATTAGACATTCGGTGGACATTGGAAAATACTGTTTTGAATGTCTAATTAGTCATTAGACATTCGGTGGACATTCGAATTTTTTTTTGAATGTCTATTTAGTCATTAGACATTCGGTGGACATTGGGAAACACTGATTTGAATGTCTAATTAGTCATTAGACATTCGGTGGACATTGGAAAACACTAATTTGAATGTCTTATTAGTCATTAGACATTCGGTTGACATTCGATTTTTTTTAATGTCTATTTAGTCATTAGACATTCGGTGGACATTGGAAAACACTGATTTGAATGTCTAATTAGTCATTAGACATTCGGTGGACACTGGAAAACACTTATTTGAATGTCTAATTAGTCATTAGACATTCGGTTGACATTCGAAAAAAAGATTTGAATGTCTAATTAGTAATTGGAAAACACAGATTTCTCTACACGCGATATCTCTTTTTCGACGGATACCCTCGCAGCTACAGCCGAAATTAAGTCGGTGAGGGGTTATTCCGGCGAGGTCCGTCTCATGTTAACTTGGCCCGTATCCGAATGACTTGCAAAAAGAGATGAACTTTGGCAGGGAGTCGACCGAATTGCACAATTCTCGCCCCGATTGTAGATCTCGGCGAGCTATACACGCAGATACCGATTTATCGCCAATCCGACATCGGGTTGAGGTTTTTGGCAAGAACGATGAAGGTGCGCGACTTTACTTTGCAGGTCGATTGTGAGAAAACGCTGGGCTGTAGCTATCCGGTTTCGACGAAACGGCACTCAAGACATCGAGAGAAAGCATTTGACAACGAAGTTTCGCCCGATTCGGTCTCCGCAAAGATCGGCACTTTGGCGCACAGTTCGAGGTAAATCCAAGGGACAAGTGTCTCATTCCCGTGACAAGTGTCTCATTCCCGTGACACAGCCCCTATCCCGGTTGTGGTACTCGTCACCGAGCCGAGGCAAGCACTACTTACTTGACCTAAACCCGTGTTGCCTTCCACAAAAGGCCCTAAATGGTATTCTCTGCAGAGAGCATAGCCCCGTCTGCCGCTAGTGCCCGGGGTAAATCCATTGGACAAGTGTATCATTCCCGTGACAAGAGTCTCATTCCCGTGACAGGGCTCCTGGCCCATCAGCCGCTCAAGGCCCGACTGTTCTTCCCTGCAGCGTAGGGAGCTTGGGCAGGCCCCTACTGTCCGGGATAATTATACGGGGAAAGTTTCTCATTCCCGTGACACAGCCCCAAGAGCAACCGTGGCACACGGCACTGCTTACTGGGAAAGGGCCCGGTCTGCCTGCCGCACCAGGCCCGGAGCGGTCTTCCCTGAAGCGGGCGGAGCTGACCGAGAGAGATCCTCAGGAAAGGTGTCTCTTTCCCGTGACACGGCCCCAACCGCGAAAGTGGAGCTCGACACCGAGGCGTGGCCAGCGCTTTTTACTGGGCCTGGACCCGCGCTGCCTGCCGCATCAGGCCCCGAATGGTTTTCTCTGCAGCGAGCGGAGCCGATGTCTGCCGCTAGTGCCCGGGGTAAAACCAAGGGACAAGTGTCTCGTTCAAGTGACACGGCGCGGCCAGCACTGCCTACTGAGCCAGGGCCCGGCCCATCAGCCGCTCAGGGCTTCGAGCGTTCTTCCTTGCAGCAGAGGGAGCAATGACAGGCCGCTACTGCCCAGGGTAAATAGACGCGGAAAGTGTCTCATTCCCGTGACACAGCCTCACGAAAGCGTGGCACAAGGCACTGCTTACTGGGAAAGGGCCTGGTCTGCCTGCCGCCCCAGGCCCGGAGCGGTCTTCCCTGAAGCGGGCGGAGCTGGGGCGGGCCGCTACTGACCGAGAGAGATCCTCCGGAAAGGTGTCTCTTTCCCGTGACACGGCCCCAACCGCGAAAGTGGAGCTCGACACCGAGGCGTGGCCAGCGCTGTTTACTGGGCCTGGACCCGCGCTGCCTGCCGCATTAGGCCCAGAATGGTTTTCTCTGCAGCGAGCGGAGCCGATGTCTGCCGCTAGTGCCCGGGGTAAATCCAAGGGACAAGTGTCTCATTCAAGTGACACGGCGCGGCCAGCACTGCCTACTGAGCCAGGGCCCGGCCCATCAGCCGCTCAGGGCTTCGAGCGTTCTTCCTTGCAGCAGAGGGAGCAATGACAGGCCGCTACTGCCCAGGGTAAATAGACGCGGAAAGTGTCTCATTCCCGTGACACAGCCTCACGAAAGCGTGGTACAAGGCACTGCTTACTGGGAAAGGGCCAGGTCTGCCTGCCAGGCCCGGAGCGGTCTTCCCGAGGCGTGGCCAGCGCTGTGTACTCGGTGGGTTACGGGGCCACCTGCCACACAAGGCCCCGAGCAGCCTTCTCTGCAGCGAGCGGATCAAGGGGCTGCCGTTCGTTTCCGAGGTAAATGCATCTGACGAGTGTCTCATTCCCGTGACAAGTGTCTCTTTCCCGTGACACGGCTCCTGGCGCTCCCGTGACACTCGCCATTGAGGCGCGGCCAGCCTTGTTAAAAGGACATGGGAGCAGCCTTCCCTGAAGCGGGCAGAGCTAGGGCTGGCCGCTTCTGCCCGGGGTTAAAACAGCGGGAGAGTGTTTCATTCCCGTGACACGGCTCCTACCGCGCCAGCCGCTCTCGACAAGGAGGGAGGCGTTGCGAGCTTTGCTTACAGGGCTCGGGCCCTGGCAAGCTGCGGCACCGAGCCACGAGCGGTTTTCTCTGCAGCAAGCGGAACAGTGGAATGCCGCTCGTTCACGGGGTAAATCCACGGGTCAAGGGTCTCATTCCGGTCACAAGTGTTTCATTCCCGTGAAACGGCCCAAAGCGCACCCCAGGCACAACATCGAGGCGGTCTTCCCTGTAGCGGACAAAGCGGGGACGGGCCGCTACTGTCCGGATTTATTCCAAGGGAAATGTGTCTCATTCCCGTGACACTGCACCTAGCGCGCCAGCGGCACTCGACACCGAGGGCGGGGCCACGGCCATCTGCCGCACTAAGCCCCCGTTGGTCTTATCTGCGGCTAGCGGCGCTTGGCCTGCCGCTCTTTCTCGCGGCTAATCTAAGGGACAAGTGTCTCATTCCCTTGACAAGTGCCTCAGATAAATAGAGAGAGAAAGAGAGGGAAGACAGACAGAGATAGAGACAGAAAGAAAAACAGACTGACAGACAGACAGAGAAAGAGAGGGGAGAGAGGGGTAACTCAGTAAATCAGATCAACCGATAGAAGTAAAATTCATATGAAAAATAAAACATTGAAACTAAACGTGCCTATTTTAAAAGAGCTAAGGCGTTATTCGAAAATGAGCCGAAGATAGGTTTGTCAAATTGTAGATTTCATTATATACCATTTAAAGGCATTTATCTGTTTATTCCGAATGTGTGGGACTAATTAGACTTTCAAATAAGCTTATTTCGGGTGTCCATCGAATGTCTAATGACTAATAAGATATTTCAGTCTGTTTTTTCCAATGTCCAACGAAAGTCAAATGACTGATTAGACATTCAGAAAAAAATTTCGAATGTCCACCGAATGTCTAATGACTAATTAGACATTCAAATCAGTGTTTTCAAATGTCCCCCGAATGTCTAATGACTAATTAGACATTCAAATCAGTGTTTTCAAATGTCCACCGAATGTCTAATGACTATATAGACATTCAAAAAAAAATTCGAATGTCCACAGAATGTCTAATGACTAATTAGACATTCAAATCAGTGTTTTCGAATGTCAACCGAATGTCTTATGACTAATTAGACATTCAAATCAGTGTTTTCCAATGTCCACCGAATGTATAATGACTAAATAGACATTAAAAAAAAAATTCGAATGTCCACCGAATGTCTAATGACTAATTAGACATTCAAATCAGTGTTTTCAAATGTCCACCGAATGTCTAATGACTAATTAGACATTCAGAAAAAAAATTCGAATGTCCACCGAATGTCTAATGACTAATTAGACATTCAAATCAGTGTTTTCCAATGTCCACCGAATGTCTAATGACTAATTAGACATTCAAATCAGTGTTTTCCAATGTCCACCGAATGTCTAATGACTAAATAGACATTCAAAAAAATTTCGAATGTCCACCGAATGTCTAATGACTAATTAGACATTCAAATCAGTGTTTTCCAATGTCCACCGAATGTCAAATGACTAATTAGACATTCAAAACAGTATTTTCGAATGTCCACCGAATGTCTAATGACTAATTAGACATTCAAATCAGTGTTTTCCAATGTCCACCGAATGTCTAATGACTAAATTGACATTCATAAAAAATTTCGAATGTCCACCGAATGTCTAATGACTAATTAGACATTCAAATATGTGTTTTCCAATGTCCACCGAATGTCTTATGACTAATTAGACATTCAAATCAGTGTTTTCCAATGTCCACCGAATGTCTAATGACTAAATAGACATCCAAAAAAAAATTCGAATGTCCACCGAATGTCTAATGACTAATTAGACATTCAAATCAGTGTTTTCCAATGTCCACCGAATGTCTAATGACTAATTAGACATTCAAATCAGTGTTTTCGAATGTCAACCGAATGTCTTATGACTAAATAGACATTCAAAAAAATTTCGAATGTCCACCGAATGTCTAATGACTAATTAGACATTCAAATCAGTGTTTTCCAATGTCCACCGAATGTCTAATGACTAATTAGACATTCAAATCAGTGTTTTCGAATGTCCACCGAATGTCTAATGACTAATTAGACATTCAAATATGTGTTTTCCAATGTCCACCGAATGTCTAATGACTAATTAGACATTCAGAAAAAAATTTCGAATGTCCACCGAATGTCTAATGACTAATTAGACATTCAAATATGTGTTTTCCAATGTCCACCGAATGTCTAATGACTAATTAGACATTCAAATCAGTGTTTTCCAATGTCCACCGAATGTCTAATGACTAAATAGACATTCAAAAAAAATTTCTAATGTCCACCGAATGTCTAATGACTAATTAGACATTCAAATCAGTGTTTTCCAATGTCCACCGAATGTCTAATGACTAATTAGACATTCATACAGTATTTCCCAATGTCCACCGAATGTCTAATGACTAATTAGACATTCAAATCAGTGTTTTCCAATGTCCACCGAATGACTAATGACTAAATAGACATTGAAAAAAAAATTCGAATGTCCACCGAATGTCTAATGACTAATTAGACATTCAAATATGTGTTTTCCAATGTCCACCGAATGTCTAATGACTAATTAGACATTCAAATCAGTGTTTTCCAATGTCCACCGAATGTCTAATGACTAAATAGACATTCAAAAAAAAATTCGAATGTCCACCGAATGTCTAATGACTAATTAGACATTCAAATCAGTGTTTTCCAATGTCCACCGAATGTCTAATGACTAATTAGACATTCAAAACAGTGTTTTCCAATGTCCACCGAATGTCTAATGACTAAATAGACATTCAAAAAAAATTCGAATGTCCACCGAATGTCTAATGACTAATTAGACATTCAAATATGTGTTTTCAAATGTCCACCGAATGTCTAATGACGAATTAGACATTCAAATCAGTGTTTTCGAATGTCCACCGAATGTCTAATGACTAAAAAGACATTCGAAAAAAAATTTCGAATGTCCACCGAACGTCCAATGACTAATTAGACATTCAAATCAGTGTTTTCCAATGTCCACCGAATGTCTAATGACTAATTAGACATTCACAAAAAAAATTCGAATGTCCAAGGAATGTCCAATGACTAATTAGACCTTCAAATATGTGTTTTCCAATGTCCACCGAATGTCTAATGACTAATTAGACATTCAAATCAGTATTTTCCAATGTCTAGCGAATGTCTAATGACTAATTAGACATTCAAATCGGTGTTTTTAGCAATGTCCACCGAATGTCTAATGACTAAATAGACATTCAGAAAAAAAATTCGAATGTCCACCGAATGTCTAATGACTAAATAGACATTCAAATCAGTGTTTTTAGCAATGTCCACCGAATGTCTAATGATTAGTTAGACATTCAAATCTGTGTTTTCCAATGTCCACCGAATGTCTAATGACTAATTAGACATTCAAAACAGTATTTTCCAATGTCCAGCGAATGTCTAATGACTAATTAGACATTCAAATATGTGTTTTCCAATGTCCACCGAATGTCTAATGACTAATTAGACATTCAAATCAGTGTTTTCGAATGTCCACCGAATGTCTAATGACTAATTAGACATTCAAATCAGTGTTGTCCAATGTCCAACGAATGTCTAATGACTAATTAGACATTCAGAAAAAAATTCGAATGTCCACCGAATGTCTAATGACTAATTAGACATTCAAATATGTGTTTTCCAATGTCCACCGAATGTCTAATGACTAATTAGACATTCAAATCAGTGTTTTCCAATGTCCACCGAATGTCTAATGACTAAATAGACATTCAAAAAATAATTCGAATGTCCACCGAATGTCTAATGACTAATTAGACATTCAAATATGTGTTTTCCAATGTCCACCGAATGTCTAATGACTAATTAGACATTCAGAAAAAAATTTCGAATGTCCACCGAATGTCTAATGACTAATTAGACATTCAAATATGTGTTTTCCAATGTCCACCGAATGTCTAATGACTAATTAGACATTCAAATCAGTGTTTTCCAATGTCCACCGAATGTCTAATGACTAAATAGACATTCAAAAAAAATTTCGAATGTCCACCGAATGTCTAATGACTTATTAGACATTCAAATCAGTGTTTTCCAATGTCCACCGTATGTCTAATGACTAATTAGACATTCAAAACAGTATTTCCCAATGTCCACCGAATGTAAAATGACTAATTAGACATTCAAAACAGTGTTTTCCAATGTCCACCGAATGTCTAATGACTAATTAGACATTTAAATATGTGTTTTCCAATGTCCACCGAATGTCTAATGACTAATTAGACATTCAAATCAGTGTTTTCCAATGTCCACCGAATGTCTAATGACTAAATAGACATTCAAAAAAAATCCAATGTCCACCGAATATCTAATGACTAATTAGACATTCAAATATGTGTTTTTCAATGTCCACCGAATGTCTAATGACTAATTAGACATTCAAATCAGTGTTTTCCAATGTCCACCGAATGTCTAATGACTAAATAGACATTAAAAAAAAAATTCGAATGTCCACCGAATGTCTAATAACTAATTGAAATTCAAATCAGTGTTTTCCAATGTCCACCGAATGTCTAATGACTAATTAGACATTCACAAAAAAAAATCGAATGTCCACGGAATGTCCAATGACTAATTAGACATTCAAATCAGTGTTTTCCAATGTCCACCGAATGTCTAATGACTAATTAGACATTCAAATCAGTATTTTCCAATGTCCACCGAATGTCTAATGACTAATTAGACATTCAAATCTGTTTTTTTCGAATGTCAATCGAATGTCTAATAACTAAATAGACATTCAAAAAAAAAATCGAATGTCCAGCGAATGTCTAATGACTAATTAGACATTCAAATCTGTGTTTTCCAATGTCCACGGATTGTCTAATGACTAATTGGACATTCAAATCTGTGTTTTCCAATGTCCAGCGAATGTCTAATGATTAATTAGACATTCAATTTTTATACTTGTTGAATGTCTATTTATGCGATTAGACATTCGGCGGAATGTCTAATGTCTAATGTCAAATGTTCTGCCAACTTCACGGACTTCAAAGAAAGGCGATAACGAACTGTAGAATTCGGTGTAAGACATTTTTACAGTTGGAGAAAGCATATAATGAACTTTACTCCATGTTCCATAAAACACTCCACTTTGTTTGTAAACTGAATTGAGCCTCTGAGGTTAGGAAATTGGTTTTTCGTGTTTTGTTTGGGGTTTTTTTTTAACGTACACAGGATACTGGATTAATATACGATTGAATGATGGTAAGTCTATTCTTTTTGTTTGTTGGGAATCAATCAATGAATCTATTTTTTTTTTTTTTTTTTTTTTTGAAGATTCTTTGAAGCAAGGCACATTTTTTTCCTTTTTGGGTTACCATGTACAAATGTTGACGTATCGCATGGTTGACTAAAGAATCGATAGACCAACCAGGTTGGAGGTGAACTTTGAACTCCCGACATTGGTCGACAATTATGTGAAGTCTTTTTGTTGGTTTGACGACTTAAATGTCGAGATTACAGTTTATTCCAGCTGTAGTTACGATGTTAAGGTTGCCATCCAACGATTTCACGTTTTTCGTTACATGTTACTGAACATTTGTTTGCAAAATAATGCCGTTTAAAATCTAAGTCCAACTACCAGTTGGATTCAGTGAGCGGGGCCGACGATCCACCATTTGACCAATCGCTGGCCCCGCCTACTTATTTCTATGGCCACGCCCATCGACTCCGATAAGACGCTATTATTTATCATCGACGTCGGTTTTCAATTTACGAATTGCTAGTTCCAACCTGAACGGTCAATTTGTCTGAAATACAACGTGCTAGGAGTAGTTATGTTTAGGAAAAACGAAAAAGAAAATCGTTGGAATGCGACAAAAACAGCGTACTACAGCTTGAAAACTTCACTGTTTAATTTTCTTGATTCTCAGAGTAAAGGACATAAACGCTAAAGTAATGTAAATCGCTCATGTGTGTTTATTTGTCAATCAATCAAATTTTGTTTGATTTACAATCGAACAATCGGATAAATTCCATCTGTTGATACAATTAACTATTACGCACAGCACTCACGTACATATGTATCTAAAACATCGAAGTTTTTGTTTATTTGTTTTTCGTTTACAATCTTTACATAATTTCATTTAAACATTATAGAAAACGGAGAAATTGACAGACTTTTTACGATGAAATTTGACATTATATCAAGTGTAAAGGTTCGAATGTTGGTAAAAATCCGTCAAGTACATTTTACCGAGAATTTTAAAGGAAAAGTTAACTTCTGCCTGTCTTTTCTACTGATCAAATCGCATCGTTGTAAGTGAAGGCAGTTTTTTTGTTGTTGTTGTTGTTTTTTGTTGTTGTTGTTGTTGTTGTTTTTTTTTTGTTTGTTTGTTTGTTTGTTTGTTTGTTTTGTGTCTACACAAATATGTAAATACACCGACGAAGTTATATTTATCGAAGACTGCTAAACGACACAGGAAAAACATGAACAGCGCTACATAAATAGATATTTACAAAAAGAATTACGTCAAGATTAGCGCACATTACCTCAAACCTCTAAATATCCCTTATAATTTATCTGCCCTATTTTGTACATTCTAATCCGTAGCCGTTTTGAATTTGGACTAGTCTAAACTTTTTTCGTCTGGTATTCAATTAATTATATTAATGGTTGTTTGTCAAGACCTCTAGACGTGTAATTGTTTATGGGTTTACATTATAACAATTCAACATTTTCAAAGTATAAGATGTTTCAGTCAGGCTGCTTCATAAATATGCTAGCCAAAACTTCTCTAATCACTTACAAAAACCACAAGAAGCACTTTCTTATAATGCTGTTATCCCACATTGACAATTTAAACATTTTATTCTACAACGTATATCTATTTAAACATATTTCTTGCTTACTGAGTGAATACTTCTTCAATTCTGGTAAAAATTTAGGACTGGGAAAAGGGGTGCCCGTTGCTTTTCAGTGTTTAGATTTACTTTTACTGCCCCGGGTAATGGTGGTCTGGTCTGTGCACTTTAGATTTAGATTCCAATGAAATTATCCGTTCAGAACTTTGTTTATGAAAACCACCTTTTCGTTAGAATTTTTTTCTGTACCGGAAAAAGCTGTTGTTTATATGAATAAACGTAACGATTTCCGTTATCATGCACATTCAAACTTGTCTAAGACATAATATCTTGACTTCATAATTATGTTACTTTAAATTGACGGATCACCGCTGTCAATCAAAAAATCAATTGACCAATCAAATCATTCAGCGTTAAATGTTTTTACATGTAGTTAGTATGTTGTTGTTGTTTAAAGGCCTTTTATTTTCAAATAAAGACGTGACTTCGCATGACTTCGCAAGTTCATCCGATACCAATAGGTAAGCGCTCGAGATTATTTGAACATACAAATTCAGTGCATGCGTGACATTTCCAACCACAACACATGTGCGCCAAGTAAAGACTCTGATCAACCTGTGCATCCGCACAGTCTGATCAGAGTCTTCACTCTGAGCTCTGTAGATAGATACTGATCCAAAGCTTCTTTAAATAATCAGCGAATATTCTAATTGCCCCGAATGGCTGTCCAGGGAGCTCAATGTGTGCGAGTCACGCACATGCGAAATGGTTTGAAATGTTACGCATAGGCTCAAGTATTTAGTGCGAGGTGTTTACTAAATTGATTTCTACTTCATGGGGGAACTTGAATACAATTTGTTGGCTAGTTTCATCCCAAAGGTAGCATAAAAGTCGTAAATTTGTGAAAAGACACTATGCAGTCGCTTTGTTATTATTCCTAGATGAACGTATTGTTTGTTTTCTTAGAACACTAAAAACTGGTGAACACTCCTTCAAAAAACAGCAGAACAGATACTTCTTGTTAGAGGGCAGAAATTTATACATAGTACATGTATATGTATAAATTACACCCCTTTAGCAAATAGTATATTTTCGGGGTTGTTGTTGTTGTTTTGTTGTTTTGTTTTGTTTTGTTTTTGTTTTTTGTAAAAAAGCAACAAAAAATTATCTCTTAGGAGGAAAAATACATTATATTTTCCTCCTAAAAGGTGTTTTTGTTTGTTTCTTTTTTTACCAGTTTATAAACCTACAAGGACTTGTCAGTCTCTAGAAACCGTTATCGGCTATCATTCTGATTATAAAATTGATCTTTAATGGCCCATTTAAAATTACTTGTTACCATATGCCTCGAGCACGGAGAACCCTTATAAAACCACACACACATACACACATTTAAACTTGTTTATCTATATCAGTCTACCTTTATACGTATTATTTTGTTTTAGTGAACCAATACGTACGAAGTCCGCTTTTCTTTAATTTTTCCTGTTCGCTTTTACATTATTATCTACTCCTAACTACATACATGTTACCAAAGGTTTAAATGACCGAATCAATATCACAAATATTTGTGAATAAAGCAGTCATGGAGACAAGTTAACCAACGAATGCTAATACATCTGTGACTTTTTCTCGCACAATGATAACTTGACCCAGACAAAAATTGAAACAAAACACGTTCACTGTTCAACAATTTCACACGTACTTTATTCACAACGAATGAAAACCTGAGCAACATTGCATCAAAATCAAAGGGCTGAAAGCACAGCAATCATGATTTTTTGGTAGAAAATTATTTTGAAAAAAATTCTTGCAAACAAATCAGGAGTTAATGTGACAAGCAGGAGACCTAGACAAAGATCGGACTGCACATGGGTGCAGGCTAATTTTTGACTAGACCTCTTGCCTAACTGGAATATTCTGGTTTCGGCATGACAAGAGTTAAATACTCTATTGGCTGCTATTCTAGTTGTTATTAGCTAGCAAAGCGTCAGCTTTGATAGCTTAAGTTAACAAACAAATTTTGAGGTCTTCTCAAAGTTCAACGAGTGCAAACCGCCACAGGAGGCTTAACAACCAAAACGTTGGAATGCCTACGCCATAAAAAATAAATAGATCTTTTACATTTCAGGAATATTGCAAACTCTATTCAAATTGTAGAGAACTCTGTCAAAAGCATGCTATTTAACCCATTCCCACCCGATTCCGCTTTTTAAGCATCTAAAGAAAAAAGCTATGGAAAAAATTGTGGACAATGAAGAAATTGCTGGTAACAAGCAATTTCTTCAATGTTCACAATGTTTTCTACTCAACAAGGGAAATATTTTCTAAATTCAACCGTGCTTTGCTAGCTTACAGTACTTTCAGTACTTTTATATCTTAGTAGGGTTAACGTGGCATTGTTTAGTTTAGTCTTTGACAAACTCGTGAGAAAACATTCAGTATAAAAAAATGGTCTGGTCCTTTAACTACCAAAAGAATGCATGTCCTAATTCAATTTGTCTGGACTTTTAAATTAATATTTGGACCATATAGAGAAAGTCTATTGTCAATAATAGACTATTGAAATCGATGTTGGGGTCATTATTTCTTGTTTGAATAGAGTCAATATTTGAACAGTAAATAATACTGACCGACCTTATCTGGACATGTACCCTTCACAAATTATCACATTTTAATGTTTTAGTGATGTTAACGAGTCAAGTATTTGATTCGAGTACATGCAATGTCACATATCTCCCTTCGATTTATTTTGCAATAACTGCACTTGTATCATGTTTAAATCAAAGATTATATTGCGTGATTCGAACATGGTTATATTCGCGTTTTCACATACAGCGACTGGAAATTAACTAAGCAATCGTGTTCGTAAAGACCAATGTGTCATACTTAGCGATTCCTTTTAAATACCAATAGTGTAGATACTTCACTTTAGTTTTTATTGCGTCTCAGTCGACGGAAGCTTTAAACATTTCCGTTATTACATTTTCTTTATGTTGTGCAATATATGATCTATGAACAATTGGTTTACAATTAATGAATTAATGAATTGTTGGTTGGTTGGTTGGTTGGTTGGTTGGTTGGTTGGTTGGTTGATATATTGATTGGTCGATTGTTTTATTGATACAATTTTTCGCAATTATTGATAATCAATCATTGTATCATGATGACCTTCACTTAATCATGAATCTCCTTGATATTGCCGGTATTTGACCGGGGATTGCTATATGCCCAGCTAAAGGATAACATGAAGACCCCCCCCCCGTCTTTAAATGGACAAAATGAATAAATAAAGAAAGGGAAATCAATGGACGCAATGGGAGAGTTTTAACCAATTACCAGACGACAAATTCAAAGGATTACAAACGACAATTTAAAGTTTATAAATTTTAGATTTTTCAATTTTCTTGGTAGAAAATATAGTGGAAAATGGGTATATATAAATCAGTAAAAAAACAATTCTTGTATAAATCTTTTGGGGCTAACACCCTAGCACCTCCTGTTCCTACTGGCCAGTAACTGCTGAATTTATTAATAACTTACAAGATCTTACATCAAATTGAAGATACTAATGCCCCTTGTGTCCGTCGTTATAATAACATTATGTCGTTTGGCGTATAAGATATCGTGAGTAGAGCTTGAATATTTTTTTTTATAAATAGTAACATGTAACAGAAAGATAGAATGTTTTGTTTGCGACCTGAAATAGTAACATGTAACAGAAAGATAGAATGTCTTGTTTGCGACCTGACCGGTAACTACAATTTGAATAAGTTGCCAACCAAACAAAAATGCTTCACATAAATTTTGACCAATGTCGAAGTTCACTTCCGATTATATTGTATGATTTGAATTGTCTATTGACCTTTTTAGCCGCGATCCTTCAAATTTACGCCGTTACCATGGGTTCTCGTACAAATCCTAATTCAAGAAAGCATCATGGTGTTATATTATTTGATAAATTAAAGCAATAATGTGGTTATAGAATGTCATAATAGATCACCAAACTAATCCATTTCTTGTCATCTAGCTCCAACAAGATCCACAGACCGGCCTCTGTTACGAGGATTTATTGCCTTGCCATTTACGATTGAGTATAATGCGCTCATCATTTCGCAAACAATGAATTTGCTTTCCTGTCATCACTATAATTCGGTGATCCTTGAGTTTTAAATGTCTCTTTCGTTTTGGATCAGCTCTCGACTCTGTTTAACCCTTTGCCAGATTACAAAATTCTAGACTGGTCCAAATTGAAGGAGTTGCAGACGAAAATTTAGAGTTAACGAAATCTTCGATAACTTTTTCCCCCAAATTTCTAGGTAGAAAATATTGTGAAAATGAAGAAATTGCTTTTACATGTAATTTCTTCATTTTCTACTATGTTTCCTAACTGTTTTTCTTGAGGTCCCTCCAAAAGCGTACTGTGTGTGAATGGGTTAAAATTTTGATCTCTGGTCCGTCACTTATTGTATTATCACCTATCTCTTTTGTTCTCTTTTTTCATCTGACCTTTTTCGTTCCCTTTTGGGTTTACCATTCTTTCCTTATTATTTCATATTTTTTACTAATCTCTTTCGTTCCTGTTTCATACAAGTACTTTTACTCATACGTATGGTTCCTTTTGACAAATCGTCGTTGCTTTTGTTTTTGTATTGCTGTTTTATTATTACAGTTGTTAATACTGTTGTTACTATTATCATACTTACGATTGTCAATGTTTCATATCGTTTTGAAGCTGAGTGTTAAGTGCTCTCCTGTTGTTGCTGTTGTTGTTGGTGGTGGTGGTGGTTGGCATTATCTTTGTTGCTGTTGTTGCTGTTGTTGGTGGTGCTACTGCTTAATTTTATGACATTCGGTTAGCAGATAGGATAACTTGCAGCAACAGTAAAGGTTTTTAGGATAGATTTATTTGTATAGACAGGGTTCTTCTCGAGAACATAAAGCATAATTTAAAGCATATTTTCTGATTCCATCTAGTCTCTTTTCCGTCTTATAGGTAAAAAATATTGTCCTTGGACATCAAATATATAGCGTCTATAGCTCGCATTACCTCGCATAGCACGAAAAAATGATTCCTCGAAACAAAAATAAACGAGATCAGATGAATTGGCGTTGGTATTTTAAAAATAAATATAAAATATAAATCTAAAAGTGTCATTGAGAGGGAATGGGTTAAGTCATTCCAACACAATATAATTTCAACAAATATACAAAGTCCAGCGGTCTGTTAAGTGTCGATACCTTTTATAATTTGGAAATCATACCCGTCCGCGGGACGGGTCACAAATTAGAAAAAGAAATACGGAAGCCGGTCTATCAGGTCAATATTTAAACTCGATAAAGAGCTGAATGGTCCTATCTCAGTAATTGAAGGCTGTCTAGTTACCTAAAGATTAGACAGATAAGAACAATGTGCTTCTCTTCTTCTAAATCAATCGTCATTTGTACAACACGTCGAGGGGAAGAGCAAAACTATCGCAAGTTCCTTTATTGATAAAAGAAACTTACAATAGCTTTGCTCTTACTTCTCGATATCTACCTATCTATTGGGAAAAATAATTCATCGACGACTATCGTGATCATTCAATTTTGTTTAAGTCATTCCAACACAATCCCGCTTTTCTCCGTGTGCCCCTCCAGAAAACAGATTCTGAAAAATTTGCTCGTTTTCTACCCCCCCCCCCTAAAGCAAAGAATTTTTAAACTTTATTCAACTCAAATTAGTCGTCTGCAACTTATTTGAATTGGACCCGTCTAGAATTTTGTCGTCTGGTAAAGGGGTCAGCATTTCGGTTGCCCTGTTTCGATCTTATGAGTCTTGCGCGGATAGATTCTATTATCAATTTTCTTCAGACTTAATTATGTTGACTTATAGTTAAGATTCTCCCGTAAATAATCTTAACTAAGTTTTTTTCTCTTCTTTCAATTGTCAGGGTAGAAATACTGTGTATAGTGAAGAAATTGCTTGTTGCAAGCTATTTCTTCATTTTACACAATGTTTTCCCCCTTTTCTTTTCTTGGGAGGCGTTAAAAAGCGTCATTGTGTAGGGATGTGTTAAAGGAAATAATCGGAGCGTTTTAGAAACCATTTTTGTCTTAGTCGATTAGGCATAGATTTTTTAATGTAATTTCTCTAGGTACCGTTATCTTAAAGGCATCTTCTTGTTAACTTAAAACCCATTGATTGGGAAGGAAATGATTTGAGCATTGCAGATTTTTATGAATTTAACCATTTTACCATTAAAAAAATCCAGAAAATTTTATTTTAAAAAAAAATGTAACAGAGCTAATACATTAAAGCTTGGAGAAAATTGAGATTACCAACATATATTTCAACAAAATAAAAACATATCTGGCTACCTTATTTTCAACGCTTGATTTTCTACGACAGAATTAATATATCTTTATAATCTAATGACGTCATCACAAATCAGACAAACATTTTACTTTAATGTCGGCTTCTCAATTAGGCATTTCATCTTATCAATCTATATTCGTTATAACAATCTCTGATGCATGCGCTGGAGCATAACACCCATAATATTTTCATGAAACTAATTTCATATTATCGTCGTCGCCGTTCTAAAACGACGTAACTACAGCTTGAATCAAGCTGTAGTTACGACGTTTTAGAACGACAACGACGTTATACCCTTCACTATGTCCTTCTACCATGTCTCTGCGAAGAATAATCCAACCTAATTATTTCCAACGCGACGTTTAATTTGGGATTAATGCCGAGCTCACCATACCCATCCCTTTGGGTTCTCACACGCCATCAATTTGACAAATCAAATCGCTCCCTCAAACAAGATCGATTTCAAAAAAATAAATTGACCAATCGCGGCTATCAATCAAACAACCAGTCGACCAATGAAATCGTTCTTTGAGACCAGAAATGAGTTTTGATCTCCGACATTGGCCGCCGTTTTTGTTAACCTTTTTTTGTTTTGTTTGGCGACTTAAACGTCGTAACTACAGCTTATCTCAGCTGTATATACGATTTTTAGGTCGCTAACCAACTACACTTCCTTTTTTTTACATGCTACTGGCCATAAATTTTTCAAAATAACGCCGTTGAAAATCGAAGTTGGACTTATGGTCTGGAACTCACAGGTTCGATTCCAACTATCAAAAGAGTGTGTTCCAAATAGACAGTCAATATCTACTCAGCAGTAAAATTGGTATGTGTAGGTCACTGCCTCTTTGTCGCTGAGCGTGAGAAATCTGGATTGATTGTTCGACAGCGATTATAACCGAAAAGCTTCAAGCTTTCGAGGCGATCGACCTAAAAGAAATTCGTATCATCACAACTACTCACGCAGAAGAACAACGTACTCATTTCTATTGAAGTTAAGAGTAAAAGGGATGATTCAGACAAAGAAATGACCTTTAAGTGCAATCTTGACCTTGGTCCTGCCATAGAAATAAAATGATTTTAGGGGTATTCAGTATAATATTAAACTGTCGACATTAGATCATCAGTAGGTTGCACACAAAAAAATGGTAGAGTAAGATATAAGGTTTCTCATATGGTAGAAATCATTGTAATAAAAGTACATGTCTTGCCCCCTTACCATTTTCCTCACCGTTAAGAGAATCTAAAAGGTCATTTCATTTTGTGTGTGTGTATGTGGTTTTTTTTTTTTTTTTTTTTTTTTTTTTTTTTTGTTTTGTTTTGTTGGGGTTTTTTTTTGTGTTTTTTTTTTCTCTCCGGTTATTGTACGGAAAGAGTTTGTCGAGATAGGGGGGTCGAAAATTCGTAACTACATATCATAAGAGCTGCGGTTACGAACTTATGGTGGCCGACCGACTGAATTATATGTGACGTAAAGGTAAAACGGATTTGCAAACATTAGCAAACGCGTTACATGTTTGCCTATTGGACTAAACAAATCATCTCCGAGTGTTTTATTTAATTATTTATTTATTCATTTATTTATTTATCTAGATTTTTATCTATGTATCAATAAATGCATTTCAGCGGCCCAGAGTGATTTTAAAGAACGTAGAACAGGATCTTAAACCAACCATAGAGTTTTCTATTATATCTCGATAAGAAATGTGCATGCCAGCTTGGTTCTGTCATAAATGTCAAACTTTCGCCGACATCTTTCATTGAGAAGATATATATTTACATGCTTTGTTTATATCTATTTGCAAGTTTGCCTTATCGTCCAATCTTAATTGCTTAGAAAACGGTTTTGGGAGATGATTAGAATATCTTTGAATCTCAGGTGATGAGCAGGTAATATATAATGGACAAGTTCCCCTTAAACAGTGAAAATTAGTTGGTATATAATAAATGGAATATTATGATGTAGAAGGAATACAAATACTTGAATGGATTCTCGCCGCATAGGATAACTTGATATTTCACCTGACCTTCTCTGAACGAATACAATACAAGGTTTGGTATCACAGCTGCAACATATCATTCCTTATTTATCATATTGGAGAAAACTAAACAATCACCGTTTGTGTCAAAAATTGACCAATCGCGGCTTTAAATCAAGGAAATTATCGAATAATCAAATCGTTTATTCTTCCCGGACTTGATCACTCAACTCGACGATATCGCCATTCTTTACATATTGCGCAAAGTGAATTAACGATATTGAAATCCTGATATCGTCATTGAAATAACCTTGTAATAATTCTTTTAACATTGTACATGTAAGTTAGAATAAGTGTCACACTATGAGGTCAAGTAAACACAAATATGACATTTCATTGTAATTGACACGGATTGGTTTAGTTTGGTATTTGCTTATTGGCTGTATTTAATAATAAACGGTCTCTAATTATATTAGCAAGGTCTTGAATAATTATTTGCCTAAGATCAGGTATGAAAAGAGTCTGAGCTGTATGTAAGGAATTTTCTATTGTAGTTATAATACAAACCTTGTATTGGAGTCGATCCGCGTAGGAAAATTTGGATATTTCGCGATATCGAAGGTCGAGTGAAATGTCAAATTTTCCTTCGCTGAAAATCTAATACATGCTCAAGGTTTTGTATCACTACTACATTAATATATTCTATTTATTAATGAACGACTATTTAGAATTATCTGAATATGTACATTTTGTATCACAAATTTGAAATTGAAATTGTTTATGCAATAATATGTTCTTCTGTCAATCCACGTAATCACATCTGTTTTTTGTATATTTATTTGCTGTAAAATTTGTTAATATGTTTAATGCAATAAAGTCATTGTATTGTATTGTATTGTACGGTACTGTTTTGAATTGAATTGTATTGCATATAGAAAGGAACCTTGACTATATAAGATAAAAAAACATCTTGAAACTTGTCTTTCGATGTGTCATTTTACCGGCAAAATGACGTCATCTAACCGTGTCCGTGTCAGTTCGATACCTTTTTATTTCTGTCGAGTGCGTTTTTGTCCGCCTTCGATGAATGTATCTTACAAGAAACTTGTAGATTTATATGTAAAAAGGACAGTTCCTAGCGGACAATGTGCTTTCTTACATAGTAGATTGCACAAGCTGACCGGGCCGAAATGTTTCGCCCCTTTAATATTGTCGGAATTAAGAATTAACAAATTCTTAAGTTCATATTTTTAGAATCATTATTTATTTTCCAGCAACTAATTCTTAAAGTGTGATCCGTCTGTGGGGAAGGGACATCTGGGGGGCGTCCCTAAATCAGATACTTGAAAATGAGAACGGATTGGACAGTGGTAAATGAAAGGTGCATATATTTTTGAGCTGTATATCAAAAGGTAATAATTGTTCTATTTTCTGAAAATAGTCAAAGAACGAACATTTTGACATGGGTCTGAATGCATTGTCATTGCAGTCTGACTGGGGTCCACACTTTACGCACTTTCGAATTCGCTCGACTGCTCACAAATGTTTATATAACCGGTATGTGAGTATGTGAAAAATACCTTTGTGAAAGTGCAAAAAGTAGCCATTCTGGTTAAACTGGGCGTGCAAACTGACCAGGGTCGAAAATCTTCACTCTTGTTAAATTGTCTGCATTTAGAATATTCAGTATCACAATAACCCCGTAGAACCATTTAAACACTTGACATAAACACTGTTGTTTTCAATATTGTGGCAAAATGCCTTTATCAAGAAAAGGAAAGTCAATCAAAAATGGATCCGATCAGTTTTTCAAATATTTGTTTCTCTAAGTGCCTTGGAGGTCCCTTTTCTTCTCGCAAGTTTGATATATCTATGTATGTTTGATGTATATATATGTATATATGTGTATGTATCAGAATCGAGTTAGAACAGAACAGAGCCTTTGATCTACAAATTGACTTGAACTCAAATCTTGTTCAGTCAAAAGTCAATGCGGATTCAGTACCTTAATAACCCACGAACTAATTTTGAACTGGTCCAAATTCAAAGATGTTGCAAACGACAGTTTTTAGTTGGTGAAATTTCGATTATTTTGTCATTCTAGGGAGAAGAAATTGTGGACACAACGTTTTCTAAACCTTTTTATCTTGGTCGTCAAAAAGCGTTATTTTGTGGAAATGGGTAAATAGAAAGAATGGTTCTACAATAGAAAGGGGATACATGTACTTTGATTGAAGAGGCTTGGATGAAGAAAATGAAGAAAAAACTCCTTGTAAAGGAATTACAAAAAAATGACTAAGGCTAGTCAAACAAAGAACATGAAGAAAGATAATGCGTAAATACATTCCCACACAACCCTTTCTTTTTATGCCCCTCACGAACAAAAATTTGGGAAACATTGTAGAAAATGAAGAAATTGCTTGTAACAAGCAATTTCTTCATTGTCCACAATGTTTTCCATCCAAAAGTTAAAATAAATTTAAATTCCATCAACTTGAAATTGACGTCTGCAACTTGTTTCAATTTGGACCATTCTAAAGTTTTGTTGTGTGAGAATAGGTTAAGCAGGCTTACGTCTATTGGAAATACATTGCCATGTTACTATTAGATATGGTAGGAAACTCACGGCCCAGGACTTCAATGTTTATTCTTATTGGATAGGATTAAGTAAACGGACGAGGTTTCTGTCAGAACATACGTCTGTAAAATTTGATTTATTTATAAATGTCAGAATTGTTGGATTTCTTTCTAGTGAGATATGTTATATGTTTAGTATGGAAGAAAACTATTCTATGGCCTTGGCGATCAATTAAACATTTAATTGGTGCAATATCCTAAGGGGCGGAAAGGCGTATTTGGATATTTTCATAATTAAGGTCAGTGTCGTTAACTTTATAAATCGAATGTTTACATTTACTTGTTGATGTAGGATTTTGTTTATCGGAGGTGAACTTCTTGTAGGAGCTCAGTTGGCGAGGCCAGCGATCCATCAATTACGAACGGTACCAAGTTCGAGTCAGATGACATCAAATTCTGATGAATAGAAACTATACGTTTGTCAATGTTAGAAATAAATGTCATTGTGATACATTTATTTATCCTTTATTGTACATTTCATGGGTAATCCATGGAAAACCTTCAAAATCATCACATGAAAAAACATTTATTTGTTTTGAATTAAGACTTTGGGCTAGGATTGAATGGCAGAACTTTTGCAAGTACCTTCCTTTTTAGATATACTTTCGACATTAAAGCATTTGTGGTCCCTTTGGCTTCTGTATGAACTGGCGTTTCGAGGTAAACTCCCTTTAAGAAATCGCTTAAACGTATATTTTTCTTTCAACGTCATTTTCCATTTTTTTTTTTTTTTTAAATTTAAAAAAATGAGCTCGTTTGTCCACTGACATGTTGAATACCAGGTTGTGAAAAGGACAGGTTTCATTGAAAAAAAAAGGGGGATTCAACTGTCCACTGACTGCCTCGATGCCCGAGTGGTGTAGGTGCTTGACTCGTGATCTGAAAGCCACGGGTTCGAGCCCTACCGTCATAGGGGTACACTCATGAGCAAGACACTTAAAATCTAACCCAAGTCTACTCAGCTCTATAGATGGGTATTGGTGGGTTTATGCTACTGCCTCTCTTTCAGGGACATGAAATCGTCTGGATATAGAGTGTTCGAGACCGACTCTATATGCTTAAAACTTTCGTCCAAGTCGACCCAAAATAAATTAGTATAAACTAACCACCCATTATTATTTGTTCTTAGTTAAAAGTGTATGGATTTTGATGTGTCTTCTTATGCACTGTTTATTTATCGATGTAATTTTGTGGGTTTTCATGAATTTGTGGATCACCCATTTAAATTACTCACAGCGATCCGTCGATAACATTCCATTGCCTTAAGAAAAAAATGAACAGGAGTTTTGATCCAGCGGAGGTCAATCTGATTTAGGGATCGCGATGCCTGTCGAAGTATCAATGGACCAATCAAATCAATTATTTAGACCAGAAGAGACTTTTTGAACACAAATATTGTTCGACATTATTTGAAACATTTCTCTTTGTTTTACAAGTTAATCGTGGTCAAGCTGTATTTACCACGTTTAGGTTGTCAACCAACCATATAACCGTTTCGTTACATGTCACTGACCATTCATCATGCAAAATGATTTAATTTCTAGTTTCGTCTATCAAAAACGAGCGTTCTGATTTGTCGAAAAAAAATTATTCATAACTCCACGAGCAAAATTTTGAGCACGCAGCGATTTTGTATGCCTCCGTAAAAATAGTCCCATGCAAAAAAAAGTATCAAAATTTGTATAAAGTTGTTTGCTCTTTTCGCTCGATGCTATTAAATTATAAGAAATGAAGAGAATATTTTTTGTTTTCGTGGAGGTATGAACCGAAAAACCTAATCACACAATGTATGAATCCGCTTCGCGTATTCATACAGTGTGATTGGTTTTTTCGGTTAATACCTCCATGAAAACAAAAAATATTCTCTTCATCTTTTATTTTTTATCAAATTCGAACTTCCTTTTGGAGCTCAGTGGGCGGGGCGAGCGATCTGTCAATTGATAAGAAAAAAAGGACACATTTCGGTGTAAATCAGGTCTGTATTCTCACAATCTTCCAAATGTGAAAACTAACTACCCTATTCTACCCGTGCAGAATAGCCAAACTGATAGGTGTGTATACTTTTCGAAGTCAACAGAAGGTCCTTTTTCATGTGTATACGGGTCACCGTGGTCGATGTTTTTGCATATCTCAGATAGTGACTTTTTATCGGGCCGGGTTGTACTTCTTGCTTATGATGAGATGTCCGTATTTTGATTATCATTGGATTTAAGACATACTCTCTTGGGGGTAATAAATCCTTATAAATACAGCTTATTCAAGCTGCATATGTAATTTTCGTATCCTTAAGACATTTGGTTAAAATCAAATCGTCGATGGATGATCAAATTCTCGTAACTACAGCTTAAATGTATTTATGACGCTTTGAACGCCCATCGACGATATAAAGTTGTTGTTATTGTTTGGTGGTTTATCTTTTATTGTTGCTGTTTTGTTCTGCTTTTGTTTATTTGTTTGTTTCTTTGTTTGTTTTTTAACGTTAATTTATAATAAAGTTGTGAATCGCCTCAACTACGTATGGGTGTTGTCAGAAGAGGGACAATCATCTCATTGTCGTTCTCTCTTAGGCCGGCGACAAAGGGTTGACTTAGAACTATCAAGGACTCTTGGAATCCAACTAATATTAAGACAAAACGTATACATATTCCGCATAAAGAAGCCTAAATACACATGCCTAAAGTCAATGATATAATGTTTCCGTTGTGGTTGTGTTAATTAGGCCTATTTAGAGTAACCAGACAATGTCAAGTTTGACCTTTTCTCACTAGTGTTTCTCTTATATCAATATCGGCTCGATATCCTTACAAAAGCTAAGATTTTTTATTGAAATTTACACTTAATCGTTACACGCATTGTTCATAAATCTAATAATCTATGGTTTACGGTTTTCGTTATTTTCCCAAATTCCAAGCACAGCGAGATGAAAAAAATAAAGGCACGATACATTAGTGTTCCATAAAGACCCATGCATAAGAAAGGAATACTATATGTTTTCAAGTAGCACGCTTCGTCGGTTACAAGACGTAGTTCGCTCCTTTGATTTACCCTAGGAAACTGTCAAACAGAGTTACTAGCCTCGTCCAGTACTTAAAAAATGAAGTAAATATTTTCATTTTCATTGAGGTATGAACCTAAAAACTTAATCACACTGTAATAATTCGCGAAGCGTATGAATACACTAGTGAGAAGAAATTTTAAGATTCACTCCTCTGTGAAAACAAAAAAATATTTTATTCATTTCTTGTAATTTAATGCCTACAACCAAAGAAAAAGCATATATTTTGCTAGTTTAAGATACTTTGTTTACAAATAGTTACGTGACCAAAATTTAGTTCAAGGAAGTATAAAAAAGTCACCTAATCAAAACGTTTTGATGCTGACAGTCGAAACTAAAACTACATTATTTCACACAAAAAATCGGTGGCTTAGCGCAAAAACAACAATGTATAGACACTTATGATGTTTTTACACTAAGCTATCGAAATACAGTGTGGAAAAGTTAGTTGTTAAATATTGCCTTGAAGATCAGAGAAACCTCTTACAAGATTCATATTGACACAAGTAGATACTGACATAATGATAATTAAAATAACAAAACTTGACTAACATTACATAGGCTACTTATTCAATAGATAAAATATTTATGAGATGAAGAGAATATTTTTTGTTTTCATGGAGGTTTGAACCGAAAAAACTAATCACACTGCATGAATACGCGAAGCGGATTCATACATAAGTGTGATTAGATTTTTCGGTTCATACCGCCATGAAAACAAAAAAAAATATTTTGTTCATATCATTTAAATAGCATCGAGCGAAAAAAGTTAAAAAAAAATACGAATTGTGATCCTTTCTGTATGGGACTATTTTGTGCGGAGCCATACAAAATGGCTGCTTGCTCAAAAATTTGTTCTTGGAGGTATGAATTTCTTCTCTTTTTTTTATCGACAAACCAAAACGCATTTTTTTTTTTTGAAAGACGAAACAAAAAATCAAATTATTTATGTATGAATATTAACCGATTTTATTTATCTATTTATTTTGAAAGAAGGCTATTTGTGGTAATGTTGTCCAACACACGGATCAACACAGACCGAAGATATAGGACTTTAAACAGTGTTCACGATGTACTTTGTGTTTAAGATAGCATCCCATACTGTGTACTTACTCATAGCATAAGATATATTTGCCCTGCGGAAATTGATAGATCGCTGAACACGTCCATTTACTTCCGACATGAAATTTTGACGACATAATTTTATAAATACATTCATGTGGTCAGGGTTATAAAACAAGAGGACCATGGTGGTCCTAAATCGCCCCCTGAGTATGATGGTTCATGGCTTTATTATATATAGAAATAAGCAAAGCCTTCTGTCTAATTTATTTTGGAGATGATGTTTAAGGATTTTCTCTTTTAATCCTAGGTATATTGATGATCCAACCGTATAGCGTTAATTACCTGAATACGGTAATTCTTTGCAGTATTTTGGTAGAGGTTTAAAACACGATGTTGTGTACCAAATATCAAAGCTCTAGGCCTTATGGTTTGGGAGAAGAAGATTTTCAAAGATTTCCTTCTTTATTCCTTTGTAAAATCAGGGCTTGCACAGAAAATGGCTAATTTTCAGAGTACGGTATTTCTTTGAAGTATTTTGGTAGAGGGTCAATAGGTGATGATATGTACCAAATATTAAAGCTCTCGGCCTTATGGTTTTGGAGAAGAAGATTTTCAAAGATTTCCTTCTTTTTTTCCTTTGTAAAATCAGGGCTTGCACAGAAAAAGGCTAATTTTCAGAGTACGGTATTTCTTTGAAGTATTTTGGTAGAGGGTCAATAGGTGATGATATATACCAAATATCAAAGCTCTCGGCCTTATGGCTTAGGAGGAGAAGATTTTCAAAGATTTCCTTTGTAAAATCATGAATCGCTCAGAAAAGGATTTATTTTTAGAGTACAGTAATTCTTTGAAGTATTTTGGTAGAGGGTCAATAGGTGATGATATGTACCAAATATCAAAGCTCTATGCCTTATGGTTTAGGAGGAGAAGATTTTCAATAATTGTTTACGGACGGACAGACGGACGGACGGACGCCAGACAATTACCAATCACAATAGCTCTCTTTGAGCACGTTGTGCTCAGGTGAGTTAATAAAAGCCATGTCGTTGGTTGGCGTATGAGAGAATATTATGGATTCTTCCGCCGTGCTGAATACAAGTACTAAAACAATTTTCATGCCTTGGATAAAAACATTCATCGTCGAAATGCTCTAGAGAAAATAGATTACATTGCATCAGAATCCCATTAACTAAATAATGTATACTTAAACCTCAGATATGTGCACGCTGTTTCGAATGCACTCAATTGCAATTTTCTGATATAATTTTGATTTTCTCTTGGCTGCAACGCCCTTGAATTCCATCTTAATCCGAATTTATTACTTACCTGACCCGCCAAGCGACAAGGGACTTCCTGTGTTTTTGCGAAAAGTATCGACCCTGATAAGACTTCGAGGATTGCGAAAGCTGACCAAGATCGAAACTTTTAGCTCTTTGTAGATTTCTAGAATAATCATTCTACGTACTTAATTATTATTTGCGCAATGCGGTGCATGTTTGACCTCTGCTAGGTTCCATACCTTTTGGCCCTTAGTGTCCCTTTCACCTAACGGGGTCACACATACTACACCAACCTTCCAAAGCAACACTGGGGCTTTAAAGCCATTCGTGTGAAGGAACTTTTTTAAGATAGGAAGAAATTACAAACCATCCGATATCCATGAAAACCTGCATGCCTAACGTAACGTTACTTTGAAAGATTCCAATATTTTGATAGCGTCACAATTGCCTGATTATTGCTACGTTTATAAAGAAAAACACTTTCGAATAATTAAGTCCCTTGTCGCTGGGCGGGTCATATAAGTATGCTTGTAACAAGCATTTTCTTCATTATCTAGTCCACAATATTACCTTCCCAAAATTTGTGTTACGTTAGAAATTTTTGTAAAGTATAGATTAACTTGACACCATACAATTTTATAAAATTATTTGTAATAAAAACTGTTCCAACACAATCCCGCTGTTCACGTCCCTTTAACCCAGTACCTGACGACAAAATTTTAGACTGGTCCAAAGTGAAAGAAGTTGCAGACAACAATTAAAAGCTTATGAAATGTTTTTTTTTTTTTTTTTTTTTTTTTTTTTCTTTTTTTTTTTTTTTTTTTTTTTAACTTTTTGGGGATATAAAACATTGTGGATAATAAAGAAATTGCTTGTAACAAGCAGTTTCTTCATTTTCCACTGTGTTTGATAAGTTTTTTTTCTTGGGGTGTCTAAAAGCGTCATTGAATGGAAATGGGTTAAGAAACAAAACTTGTGAAAATATTATAGTAAATGAAGAAATTGGTTGTATCAAGCAATTCTTTTGTTTCCCACAATGTTTTACCTAGACTGACGGTGATTTTCTAAAATGATCATTGAATTTGTCATTTTCAACTACTTTACATTTGAATCAGTCTTCAAGGTTGTCATCTGGTAATCGGTTAAAGCTGCTCTACCACAGGATCTTTAAGTTATTTTATTTTTGTTTTTCAAGTTACTTTTTAGAGGTCTCCAGATGTCAAGAATAAAAGTAAAGACATGGAATGGCGGAGAAAATACCATGAAGAAAATGAAAATCTAGCTGGGGATGTAGTGAATAGTAACCCATCTCATAACTCTTTATTCTTTTTCATATTAGGTGACTGACTTTGGTTTAAAAGCATAATCTTGTTTTCAAACTCGACATGCATGCTATTATGATGGAAAGGCAAAATGCGACAAAAAGTTGATCATTCCGTTTGTAGTTGATGTTGTTGTTGCTGTTTTGTTTTGTTTGTTTTTCGTTTGGTTGTTTGTTTGTTTGTTTTGGGTGTGTGGTGAAAATATAACAGACCAGCTTTAAAATCTTCATTCGATATAAAAAGTCGTTTCATACACTATCACTAGATCGACCAATATTGTAAACAAAAAACAATTGTTTTCTTTTCGTTTCTTTGTTTTTTTGTGTGTTTTTTTTTTGTGTGGGGGGTGGGGGCTGGGTGGGTGTGGGTGTGTGTGTGTATGTGTGGGTGTGTTTCCTTTAGTTTGTTTGTTTGTTTTTTTTGTTGTTGTTGTTTTGTTATTGGTTTTGGGCATCTTACAAGTTATCAGATATCAAAACTATCGTTGTACTAAACGAGTCTCAATTAACGCAACTAGCATTTTTAGAGTAAAGCAAAGTACCAAGATGACCCTGTGATAATCGAGTATTTATCTTACAAACAACCGACGTTAACGAGCATCGGGCTTATCTGTAGGAACAATTTAGAGCTTTCTAATAAACCCTAGAAACAATTAATTCACTAATGACACACTTCGCTTCCACCCAAAAAATTTATTTTGGTGTATTCATTACTTCTTCTTCTTTTTCAAATTATCATTATTATTATAATCATCATTATTATAACAGTTGTGGAATTAGTATTGGACGTAGTAGTGGTATTAGTATTGGAAATAATGGTAGTGTAGTGTGTAAATCATTACCAGACGAAAAAAAATAGACTGGCCAAAATTGGAAGATATTGCAGACGATAAGTTTTAGTTGATGGAATTTTATACTTATTCAATTTACTCGGTGGGAAACATTGTGGATAATGAAGAAATTACTTGTAACAAGCAATTTCTTCATTTTCCACAATGTTTTCAAAAGTTATTTTTCATGGGGACATCAAAAAGCGTCTTTGTGCGGGAATAGGGTTAAAACCTTCTCTGTGTATATAGAAATCTTGGACAACCTAATGTTTTGAGTATATTTACGAGCTTATGCCAGCATTGAATAAGAATTGTGATTCAATCGTTCGTAAAAAGAGGCGGGACAGGAAAGAAAGAAGCTGCATCATGCAACGAAACAAATGCAGGGGTTTAAAGTCGCCTTATAGTCAGCAAGATAAGAAGATAAGTCTTAAAAAGATAGAAAAGGCATAAACGATTTGTTAGAGAAGACCAGAAATATTTTACGACAAACATTTATGTTCAGTGCCATGCCACAAACATGTCTATTTTCTGCGGAGATGTTTTTATGAATGACTTAATTGTAAACAAAGCGATAACCTGGAGATAATATGAATCCTCGTTAGAGTTTGGAGTGTGTGCGGTCTACAAGACTAATTTGTATCCGTGTGTTCTTTTATAATTTGAAACTGATTTTTTCTATCTAATGAATAGAGAACAGGTGGGTCACCGGTGTTGCAAGATTTTCAACTTGTGCAATTTTGTTACCATGCTTTCAGTGAAACTGTCGTAAATGGCAAACATCCTTTTTAAGAAATTTAAGTTTTTGAGCAATAGTTGTTACAGTGAAGGTATGTAGAAGAAGAAAAAATATTTTGTGAATCATTTGCTTATCTGTTGGACAATAAACTCTTAGGTCGATGTCACAATGACACTCGGTTTTTACTCATGTTCTACTAAAATGGATAATGCAATTTTAAGTGGACTTTAACAGCAATTGTGGCGAGTTACAATGGCTTGTATTATTTTACTGGTATTAATACCAGAAATGGACTTGAAATTACTTGGAATACTGATAAGAGTTAAGGTACACTTTGAAATAGATTCGTGCATAACTTTGTACGTTTCGATATTTTCCAAGTTTGAAGTATATCTGCAAATAATATACAAAATGTTGATTTTTGGCAGAAGTTTTTGGTGTTCAATTATTACAATTTAATTCTTTGCTCGATCAAAATCTATAAATTGGAAGAATGACGCTGGGTTGAATTGAATTAATTTAAGGGTTAATGAAAGTTTGGCTTAAGTAGGAAATAAGAAGGTAGTTCCGATATCCAATAATTTTTTCTTCTCAGAGGGGAAAAAACTGACTTCCTGTTAAAATGACAAAAATGCATTGCTCAGAAGAAACATTTTAATTTGTTAAATTAAACAAAAACCTGAATTTAAGTCTAAGATGTCGGTTTGTCTAAAGTTGTATATGCAGATATGATATCTAAAATGTAAAATATTCAACTAGTCCATTGTTATACTTTCAGGAATTAATCCAAAAACATGGAAGACACCATAGCGAATTACAGCGTTTCTATCGATTCAAATAGTAGTGACGTCACTGCTGACGCAGACAAATTCGTCAAAGGGAGACTAATGATAAATGTTTCAATGGAGGATTACAGCATAAATACAATATGTGATGAAAACGGGTCAGATATTTCGCAATCAATGTGTGATAGAAAAGGACTTGGGATTAGCTTATCCACACCGATATTAATGTTATCATCAGGGGTTATAGGAAATTTCATTGCCATTATTGTGTTGCTAACCGCCAAGAAGGAAATGAAAAAGACAGTATTTTATACATTCTTAATCGGATTAGCATTAACAGATTTGACTGGCCAGTTACTAACGGGGCCCATCGCAATCATTGTGTACGCAAATAATATGAAATGGGTCGGAGGTGATCCTTTGTGTAAATATCATGCTTTCGTCATGGTCTTCGTTGGTATGACAACGCCATTGTTTGTATGTTGCATGTCACTAGAGAGAGCTATTGCACTCAAATGCCCGTACTTTCACGCTAGAGCTGTAAACAAGAAACGTGCCCGGATAGTAATTCTGTGTTGTTTTCTGTTTGTGAGTCTATTTTGTTGCCAACCATTTCTTGGATTTGGGAGTTATGCTCACCAGTTTCCCGGTTCATGGTGTTTCCTGAATTTTCACAAAGAGAGCCCGAGAGATGCAGCGTACGCCTATACATACGCTTTTATCAGTGTTATTATGATTTCTGTGATTATCATTTCCAATACTATTGTCATGGTAACTCTTATCCAAATGAAGAAAACCAGAAAAATAAACAATTCGCCATCTATAGAACGTAGGAATGGCGTTAGACCGAAAGCAAAAATCAAAGTGGAGGAGGAAACTCAAATGATCTGGTTCCTGTTTGCAATAACGGTTGTTTTCACAACTTGCTGGTTTCCATTAAATGTAAGTATTTTTTCTGAACGTCTGTTATTTTTACAACTTTCGCTTCAGTGATTTTAAGGGTAATCTGAGACATCATTCGAAAGAATACAAGGGCATCCTTTAATTCGTAGTTTGCTTGCTGATATATAAAAGTTTACCACAGGATTGACTTTTTATTTAAAAACGGATCTTTGTTGATTTCAAAGTTATGAAGCAAGCAAAAAAAGGAACAAGTCTTAACCCTTTCCCACACAATCCCTCCTTTTACGCGTCTAAAGAAAAAAGCGTTAGAAAACATTGTGGATAATGAAGAAATTGCTTGATACAGGCAGTCGTTCAGAGAGACATGAAATGAGTTTTGATCTCCAACATTGGCCGCCATTTTTTTTAACCTTTTTTGTTAGTTGGGCGACTTGTACGTCTTATTCCAGCTGTAGTTACAACGTTTAGGTCGCCAACCAATTACTCTACTTTTCTTTACATGATGCTTGCCATAAGATATACAAAATAAGCCGTTTAAAATCGAAGCGTGACTTCCTGTCGGGGTCAATAGGAGGGGTCAACGAAGTAAATGGGCGGGGCCAGTGATTGGTTAACTGGTTACGTAGTAATGATTTGAATCATCGTTAACATTTCCTTATTGTTTGGATTCACGCAGCGAGTCCTAAAATCAAACCCTTGTATGTGACAAGAATAACCTTGTTCACAAAGTTCATATCCTCTGGCTATCGTTTGTTTACTACTGGCCACTTTGAACACTGATAACCACTGACAAGGTAACTCTGATTGAAAACATACATGAACAGAATGAGCTAGCTTGCTTTGGGATAACTCAAATTTAATTTAAAATTGACCAATCGCGATTGTCTATCAGATAATCAGCCGACCAATCAAATCATTCATTCAGCCCGGAATTGACATTTGAACTCCGCCAATGGCCGCCATTTATGTGGGACATTTTTTTTCTTTTTTTTTTTTTTTTTTTTTTTTGTTTTGCGACCAACTAAAATTTTGCTTTTATGTTACTTTTGCAAAATAAACCCGTTTAAAATCGAAGCGAAACTTCCTGTCGGAGTTGATGGGCGTGGCAAAAGAAGAAAACAGGCGTGGCCAGCGATTGGTCAATTACTGTCGATTAATCAATCCAACAAGTTTAACATTTACAGAAGACCAAATAACTCCCTAAGATTCATTTGATACAAAATAAATAGAGGTGTTCTTATGCTGAGGATCGCTGGAATAGAATTTGCGTTATTGAACGAAAACAATTATCCTATGTCCCGACTTTGATATCAATCCTTTATGCAATTTTATTATTGTACGTGTCTTTAACTTTCCTGTCAATTATTCAGACCAGGTTCCTAATAAATGGTAGCCAAAAGACACTCTGTCCCTCAGTAGTATACAATGTATGTGCCTGTATAACTCTTAACCCTTGTCATGCTGTATAAATTACCTTACTGAAATGCTGTCAAATCAAAGGGCTGAAAGCACGGATAGAACTTTTGGTTCAAAAATCAATATTTCTTTTAGAAATCAACTTCATAAACAACTCTGGCAGGAAAAGTACAAGCAGGAGGTGTAGACTAAGACCAGCCTGCACATAAGTGCAGTCTGATCTTAGTCTACACCTCCTGCCAAAACCGGATTATTCCGGGCTCAGCATGACAAGGGTTAACTTAGTACTTCTGTGTTAGTGTCGCCTGTCAAGATTCAAGCCTTTTGATTAACTGGGGGTTTTGTTGTTATTGTTTTAGACTTCTGTGAACAAAACTTTGAGCACGCAACTATTTCGCATGCTTGCACACAAAATCCATCAACTTTAACTCAAAAATAGTAAATTTGCTTTGTTTTAACCCATTCCAACACAATGACGCTTTTGACGCCCCTAAAGAAAAATGATTTAGAAAACATTGTGAAAATGAAGAAATTGCTTGTAACTCGGTCAGTAGAAAAAGTCTAGAGTTTCCTAAACTTTAAATAGTTGTCTGCAACTCCTTTCAATTGGACTGGTCTAAAATTTTGCCATCTGATAATGGGTTAATTGATGCCACTTATGAGATGAAGAGAATATTTTTTGTGTTCACAGAAGATGGAATGATTGAATGGGGTTTAATGCCGCTTTTAACAGTATTTCAGTCACATCGCGGCGGCTGGAGCACCTAACAATTGATTCCTGGTATTTCTCACACCAGTACTACCACTACATCCTTTCCTAGCCTCGAGCTGCTATCCCACTAAGGTTTACGATTATCCACCCATTGGTGACAGACAAAATATGCCGCCGCCGGGGATCGAACCCATGACATCCCATGATTGAAGATTAGGAGTGTGACGCGCTACCGACTGCGCTATGACGGCGGCGTGTTCACAGAGGAATGAAACGAGAAAAAACACTAATCACACTGGACGAATACGCGTAGCGGATTCATGCATAAGTTTGATTATGTTTTCGTCTCCTACCTGCATGAACACAAAATATATCCTCTTTATTTCTTAAAATTTAATCACTCCAAGCAAAAAACCCCAAATATTTTTGCAAATGTTGATACACTTTCTAAGGAACTATTTTGTCAGCAAGCATACAAAATGTCTGCCTGCTCAAAATTTTGTTCATGGAGATATGAATATTTTTTTTTGGCCTATCAGAATGCTACTTTTTGATAGACAAAACTAACAATTCAATTAACGAAGAGAATACTTTCGTTGAGATGTGCACCTAAAAACTAAATTATACTAATGTATTAATCCGTTTCAATTCATTTCTCAAATGACTTTTTAAGAAATATCTAATCCCAATAAAATATCTTTTCCCTTGGCCAGTTGGCGCCTAAATGTTTATAGAATGGGGAGGGAAGGTTAAATATTTAGGATTACCGTTCTAAATCATTAACCGGTAACTAATTTATAGGTCGTGTCTATCATAGGCGTCCAGTATCTTAACTCGTACCAGGTCAGATCATGTATCTTTATCTTTTTTGTGCAATAAAGCGAACCACCAGAGAACCCAGCTTCTCGATTTTCCTCCCTTCCTTCCAACTTTAGGATGAAATTTCCATTTACAGCAAGAAATGTGGAACATAAATACTTGGGAGGATTTAACCCGTCTAAACAAAACCTTTTTTGCCCTTCAACTTAAAGATTTTGAATCCTTGAGGAAAGTTGGTTAACATGACAACCAAGGATAATTCTATAAGAAAACAGTTTCTTCCGAAACAACATGACCTAGAGCTCTAAGTTTTGCATACAAGCTTTGTCGCATGGTACTCCACAAAGGTTCTTAAAACGTGTACTCATAAGCCCTGTGTTGCAGGATCCCGGATTTTACAGACATAAAGAAGGATATTCGAAAATAAAATCCTCTCCCAAAATATACGACTTAGAACCTTCAAATTCTGCAAGCAAACTCCCTTTATGGTCCTGTACCAAAATACTTTAAACATTTTTTTCTTCGGTTAACATAAATCATTTACTTAGAAATAAATGATGAAAGCTTTACCAATCTCCCAACCAACAAGACAAACAACTTTTATATTTATTTTTTCCATTATTAATCATTTCCTAATGATCCCTTACTAAAATGCCTCAAATCATTATTCTAGTATTGAATGTAGTCCTAAGTTTTGGGATTTCACATTTAACATAGAGTTTAAGACGACCTTTAAGAAAAAGAATCATCCCAAAAACCATTACATTTAGATCTTCTTAATTGTACATTCCGACAATGTTAATTCCCTCAACCAAATGTATTCAATTGACCTATTTCTGGCCCCACTCACTTACACCGTTGACTACGCCCATTGACTCCGACAGGAAGCTCCACTTCGATTTTAAACTACAATATTTTTTTTACGAAATTTTTGGCAATTAGCATGCAGTGAAAAATAGAATGCTTGGTTGGCGACCAAATCGTCGTTACTACAGCTTGGATAAACTGTAGTTAGGACGTTTAAGTCACCAAAATAAAAAAAAAACATGTACATAAATGGCGGCCAATGTTGGAGTTTTGCTTGAAGCATTTCTTATTTGACCTCTGCAAATGTATTAGAGCTACCGCATTTAGATCAGAATTAGCTCTATTCTATATATAGTATTATTACAATACACGAGAAAGGGGGACTTTAATTTTGGTGTTCAGTTTGATTTAAGAGCATTTTTTATTTCTACTCGACCTTTTTATAGATTGGGGGTATTTGCATTAGGATTACTGAAAACACATTTGAACAGGTTTTTTCAAAATATAATCTTTTTTTGACTGAACACTAAACCGGAATATTCTAAATGTTTAGTAGAATTACGAAATTTCTGAAATGTTTCGTTTGTAACAGCATTTCGTTGGTGAACGCCCAATATCTCTTTACCCTTTCCCGTTCAATCTTTTTGTTGTTGTTGTTGTTGTTTACGTCACTGTGATCTCATAATTGAGAAAACATTGTAGAAAAAGAGAAAATTGCTTGTAACAAGCAATTTCTTCTTTTTCAACAATATTTTCTACCTTACTAAATAGTTATTTTTTTAATTAAATCCCCTGTAATTCTTTTTCTGCAAAACCTTTGAAATTGGACTAGTCATTTTTTTTTTTTTTTTTTTTTTTTTTTCAAAATAGGAAAGTGTTAACTGAGGCTTGAACAAGCTGTAGTTAATATATTTTGGTCGCGAACTGACGATATTCGAAAAAGGTTAGGACAAGTGTTTTGGGGAAAACTTTAAAATCAGAAAAGTTACAAGACAAATAAAAGGTTGTTTATCCTTGATCAGTATGTGGTATGCTATAAATTAAAACGTCTCAAGTAGCCTACTTTATTACATTACACTACAATTTATTACCTTTTCGAACTTGATAACACCCTTATTTTCCTACCTTTGCAATAAGCTCAACCCGTTCCAACACAACAAAATTTTAGACTGGTCCTAATTGAAAGTTGCTGCAGACGACAGTTTCAAGTCCATAGAATTTTGAATTTTTTTTTTTTTTTTTTTTTTTTTTTTCGTCCTCTTGGGCAGAAACATTGGGTATAATGAAGAAATTGCTTGACACAAGCTATTTCTTCATTTTCCACAATGTTTTCCAAAGCTTTTTCTTGAGGAGCGTAAAAACGGGGAACTGAGTGGGAATATGTTAATTCTAGACGGGTCCAAAGTGAAAAAAATGCAGACAACATGACAAATGGGAATAAAGTTGAAACGTATCGGCTCTAAAATCGAGTAGAAACACTGTGCAAAAGGAAGATTTTTTTCAAACATGCAAATTCTCCTTTCCTTACGGTTTTCTCTACAAACAATTTTGTCAGCGCGTAAAACTGGGGTATTCTGTGTTAAATGGCTGAAGATACTCTGCTGAAGACTTTGGAAAAAATAGGAGGTGTTTTGTTATTATTGTTGTTTGTTTTGTTCGTTTGTTTGTTTTGTTTGTTTGTTTGTTTTGTTTTTGGTTTTTTTTTGTGTGTGTTTTGGGGGGGTTTGAGGGGGGGGATTCGGTTTTTTTTTTGTTGTTGTTTATCCCTCCCTTTTATTTTCAAATATCCAAACTGTTACTCTGAAAGTGCCCTAAAGAACAACGTCAGTTTGAGTTTAGAACTATTTTCTGATGAAAATAGGTACCTAGTTACCCTACAGTCTTCTTTTTACATTCAATTATGTATTATGCTGCAATTAAAGACTATTGTAGTGCACAGATTGAAAATAGTTGATTTTTCTAAGTTTACATGTACTGCTAAGAGAACTATTATAAAGTTTTGTATCGTTTATTCCGTTACAACATCCTTGTATGTCTTCTTTCAGATAAATATACTAATTAATCAAGTAACGGGTCGAATCAACTATGCAGCTGATTTGATGGGAGTTCGTCTGGCCAGTATAAATCAAATTCTGGATCCGTACATCTATATTCTTCTTCGAAGAAAGGTCATTGTGAAAGGTTTTAGATTGATAAAAAAGCTCATTCTAGGGCAAAACATTCATGATTCACCAAAGCGTTATATAACGAACTATTCCACGAATGCCCAGAATGGGTCCGTGAAAAACCATCACGAGGAACAAGAGCTACACGATTATGAACGGCAAACACATTCTGAACCAGTCAACGGAAATGTCTACAATGATCCGGATACCAGCGATTCTTGTTCGGTTAGCAGCTTGGAACCGGAGGAGGAACGAGAAAGGAGAGTTTTGAATTTATTTACTTCCGGTCAGAAGAGACGACAAAGATATTCCGATTCTGGTGTTGAGTGTAAAAGAACTTCTTACGATAGTTTTCAAACCTCGAACGGTTGTGTGAAAAACAATTTAACGAACAGGAAACTTAGCTTGCCTGCTAAATCAGTCAACAGTAGATAAGTGTACATTTATTTAGCGAGGAGCTGATTTCATAGAATTTTGCATTTATCAATTAGGAAATTCGAATTCATATAGCGTAAATTGAACCACACACTGAAAGGATCGCCACTGCCAATCAACAGTTCAATTGACCAATCAAAAAATTAATTGAGACCGAAGGTGCGGAGTTGACCACCGACATGTTTGTCAAACATCTTCGGTAGGGACTGACTTTGGAGCTTATTCAATATGTAGTTACGACTTATAGGCTACGCATGAATGATTTGCTTTTTGTTTGAAATCCCCTTCGATATGGTTATTTTGCAAAAAAAAATTGCGGTACGATATCTCAGAATATTATGCCGGAGTGCATTGGGCGTGACCATTTATAGACTGATTCTAATTTGAATATAAAATTACTTGTTGTCCAATAAGTATATTTTACAGTAATTGGTCATCTGAATGTGTACGTCAAAGGCGGCTCCTTTTATTTTCACGAAGTTACTCTTTTTTCGTAATGCTTGTTTTCTTTTTTTTTTCATTAATGAAAATGAAAAACGTACTGGGAAAATAGATTCGATTTGAAGCAAGAGAGTCCTTTATCATTATTGTCATCATCGTTTTTAGCCTGAGATTGCGTAAGCAATCTGAGGCTAAAGTTACAATGCTAAAAGTTCAAACCCATGCAGAGTTTAATGTAAAAACATCTACCGCAATCAATGTGATCTTCTGTCGCTTAAAAGTAGATCGGATCTGACCATAAATTAATACGCCCGATTGAGGCGAGAAGGACGAAGGCGAGATATGACTCATTGAAAGCTATCGGCTTGATGTACAGTACTTTCGTGTTAGTGTTCTGAAATTGGCAAAATTATCAAAACTTGACGAGTGAATGGAAAAAAAGATAGGAGATATATAATATATTGGCAATTATTAAACATTTATCATCATATCTTTAAGAAAAAATAAGGTGTTTGTTTCATATCAAAATAAGATTACTTATTCTAGAGTAACAATGTTAAAACGGTCCGGTTAGACGAAGTTGCTGTATAAAGTTGATAAGCGAAGCTGTCGGTTTTACGCACGATTGGAATGTTTTGTTTAACAAATTAATTGGTCATTCATGGGATCATATTCGCACTGTCTGAAAACAGTTTGGTCGTGCTCGGACTTTGTGTCTATATATTTTTACCTCCGAATTCTACCCAAAGGATGCAACATCTACATACCGCTTTTGAGAGGTGTACATAATCATGTTAACCTGGTTAACCCGCCCTCTGTCGCTCTCTTTATCTGGAGATTATAAAGCGCAAAATTGGTCTGTGTGGTGGAATACTCACATCGCACGCAAGAGCCTCCTAGTTCGAACCTGGCTACACGCTCCATTCCCCTATCTCTCTCACTCTCTAGCCCTCTTTCGCTAGGTCCACTGGCTGAAAGCCAACGAGCTTTTGCCATGATGTGCCGTTCATCGTCTGTCCGTCAACTTTTACTTTTAAAAACTTCTTCTCAGAAAGTACTGAACATAATGCAACCGAACTCTACCAAAATTCATAGGAAGGATCCTTTGGTGGCCATTATCAGATCCATTCAAAGCATTTTGATCGGGTTAAAAATATGTAACGATATTTACATGTAAATATATCGTTACAATACTTTAACGGGATGAAAATTATTGCGGGCAGGTTGTGTCTCCTAGCGCACAAATTGGCAGATCTGCGCATAATCGACAGCAGATTTGGGTAGAAAGTAGCACCTCCGATAATTCGACCATCAAACTTTTTCTGCCCAGATTATATATCTCCTGTATACATATCTCAGGCTTTCAGCGCTTTCAGCGCTTTGATTACTATTATACAAGCCTTTGTTGAAAGTAGAATTGTTCCTTCTAGTGTTTGCGTTCACCATTAATAGAAATTCCCTGTAGAAATTTTTTGAAAAAAAATGTGTTCCGAGAAGTAAAATATGATGGAAAATCGTACGTTTGCGACTAGATCTTAAACGATGCTTAAATCGCCAAACCAACAAAAAGCTTAGGGGTTCATTGTTTATTTCCGGTCTAATTTGAACAATTTTATCTGTCAATCGATTTTTCGATAAAATGGCACAGCAAGGTTCATTTTTACCAGATAAGTAACTTATAAACGAAGAAATGCAGGCGGAATACATAAGTATTTCATGATAACAGTATTCGTTGCAAAAATGTTTCAAACTGAGAAGATATCAAAACCATATACTATAATATTTGAAAAAAATCACAGAGAAATTCGTCAAGGAAATTAGTAACTTAACTTAGGTCTATCGATACATATATTGTAGTTTTATGAGCGTTTGCGTGGGGTGTGAGTGATACCAGCATAAATTATCGGTCTATCAACCCTTGTCATGCTGTATAAATTACCTTACTGAATTGCTGTAAAATCAAAGGGCTGACAGAACTTGTGATTAAAAAATCCTTATTTCTTTTAGAAATCAATTTCTTAAACAAATCTGGTAGGAAAAGTACAAGCAGAAGATGTAGACCAAGATCAGACTGCACTTATGTGCAGTCTGATCTTGGTCGACACCTCCTGCCAAAACCGGGATATTCCGGGTTCAGCATGACAAGGGTTAAAATAATAAAACTGTTGAATCATATTGACCAAAATACCAAAACCTAGGGACCCGAGGACATTCAGTCTATCATTTTCTATATCTTTTAACGATTGCATCGCTTACTTACCGGCATCAGAGTTCAGTTCAGTTGGAGTAAAATCAAGATATTTAATGAATTCAGACCCGAAGCCCATTTACAAGTTACTAAGAGGACTGGGATTAGCATTAGAGAAATCAAGAAAAGAGTCTGAAAAAGCGAATCCGTTGATTTTTTTATTCACCCCTTTCCCGTACAATCGCTGATTTTTACGTTCTTGTGATATTAAAGTTGAGAAATCATTGTGGAAAAGGAAGATATTGCTTGTGACAAGCAAGTTCTTCTTTTCCAATAATATTTTTTATGAGATAGGACGGTTTCTTTTTGAATTGTACTTACTTTATAATATCGTTTCGGTAATGGGTTAAGTAGAACAAGCCAAGCGGGAACAGTACCATATGTAATATCTTTTTTTTTTTTTTTTTAAATAAGGATTCTATTAAGGCGTTGGACTCTGAGTTGTAAAGTCAAGAGTTCCATCTCCGGTCGGGGCATATATCCTTTCCCACGTTTGTTTACCACCAATGGGGGGATAATCATAAACCTAAGTAGGAAGAGCAGCTGGAGGCTTGGAAAGGATGTGTTGTTATGCTGGCATGGAGGTGACGTGTGCTTTTTTTTTTTTTAAATTTATCTCGTTCCCGCAAGGTTGCACGCGATTCATTTTCTTTCTGTATTTTAAACCAAAAAAAACGGAACCTTGTTAAAGAATACGTTTTTATCAGTCTCAAGACGTGCGCACGAGATAGCAAGTCGTTTCTAGTAATCATCCAACCAGGTTGCAGTATTAATAATTTAGATAGATAAATAATTTTGACTGGATTTTTGAGAAAAAAAAACTGTGAAACAATAACCTTTTTGTATAAAAAAAATGAAAATGTATTGATATCTGTGACACCGTGCTATCTCGTTAGACCACCATAATTGATAGAATTGGTTTGAGAAATACATGGAATCCATGGTTAGGAACTCCAGCCGCAGGCATGTGACTAAAATGCTGTAAAAACTGGCGTTAAACTACATTCAAACTAAACAAAAATAAAGTTTTTTTTTCTATCAAGTACATCCTACTATTTTCATTTTATAGCATTCCCTTTGGTACGAAAGTATAAACGAAAAGTACGAAATGATAAAAGTAAACCTGTTTAAATGATTTAAACTTTTATTCGCCAACAAGTATAACTTTCAATTATAGACATTCATCATTTTTTTACTTCCCACAAAGACAACAACAAACTTGATTAAATAAAGACAGAAACCAATTTTCTTAATTGAAACAAAATGCTTGACATGTTAGCTTGCTTTGGCTCAAAGAGGTACTCAAGGGAGCTATTTGATAACTCCGAATGCATCCGGCGTCTATGGCACACTAAATGGGTCCAAAGTCCACTTTAGGTTGTACATGCTAAAATAAACGCGTGCACGCGTAAATGATACAGATGCACTCAGAAAATTTAGGCGTGTGTGCATAATTTGGCTATAAAATGAGCGTATATGCCTAAATTACAAGTGAGCCGCCGTCATATAGCGCAGTTGGTAGCGCGTCGGACTGTCAATCTAGAGGTCCCGGGTTCGATCCCCGACGGCGGCACTCATCCCTCCCGACTATTTGTCTCTCACCAATGGGTCGATAATCGTAGACCTATGTGGGATAGCAGCTGGAAGCTAGGAAAGGATGTAATAGTAGTACTGGTGTGAGAAATACCAGGATTCCATTGTTAGGTGCTCCAGCCGCCGCGATATAACTGAAATATTGTTGAAAGCGGCGTAAAACCCCATTCAAAAAAACAAACTAAATTACAAGTGCACTCACAATATGTAGGTGTTTACTTTTTACGCGTGCACGCTCATATTTTGAAAGTGCACGCGTAAAATAACATTGTTTTCCAGGACTCTTTGTTTCAGGGGTGTAAAAAGGAGGGATTGTGTGGGAATGGGTTAATGTGGTATCTACAACTTATCTAAGCTGTAGTTACGGTGTCTGTCGCCAACCGACGGTTTGCTTTCAATTTAACCCTTTCCTGTTCAACACCTAGTGTTTATGTCAATGTTATTTTATAATTGAGAAAACATTGTAGAAAATGAAGAATTTGCTTGTTACAGGCAATTTCTTTTTTTTCCACAATATTTTCTGTCCTGCTGAATGGTTATTTTTTCTGAATCCAAATTTTCGTCCGCAAATATTGAAAATTTTGCAAAACAGTAAAGGTTTAATATCTCTGACTGCATATTTTACCGAATAATGCCGTTATTTACTCGATCGAACGGTCATGACGGAGGTCAGTGGGTGTGGCCATCGATCCGTCAATTGCTATTATCTAAGTGGGCTTTAATAAACTATAGCTACGGCGTTTGAGTCGCAAAGCCAACAAAATGCCTCACATACATGTCTTCCAAAGTTGGTGTTCAAAGTTCACTTCTGGCATATATGAATAATTTGATTGGTCGATTGATTCTTTGATTGACAGTGGTGATCCGTCCATGGATTCTTGAAACTTTTATCTTTAGAGAAAAAAGTCTAATTGTAGTTTTATCAAATAATGAGAAAATTAACCCATAACCACATGATTACGCTTTTTGCCGCCCCAAGAAAAAAAGGTTTTGGAAAACATTGTGCAAAATGAAAAAATTGCTTGTTACAAGCAATTTCTTCATTATCAACAATGTTTTCTACCACAAAATTTTGAATAATCTAAAATTCAATCGATTTAAATTTGTTGTCTGCAACATCTTTGAATTAAGACCGGTCTAACTTTCTGGTAATGGGTTAAGTAATCTTTCCTTCGGTCAGATTTTTGTAACACATCAGTCAATGAATACTTACAGGGCTGAAGCCGTATTTTGGGGTAGTTGTGGAATTCATAACGAAACTATGGATTAAAACTATCTCTCCTACCCACTAGTGCTTATGTGAGGTTGTATCTTATGGAATTTTCATTCAACTGATTTGCTAATATTGAATTTATAATCACTTCGAAGAAGTTTTACAAACGAATAAACCTAAAGCGAACCGAATAAACCTATAGGATATAAGAACACTGAAATTAAAAAAAGGACTTTTGCACAAACACATGCACCTGCCAATAAACATATTTCCTCTCTCTCCTTTTATCATGAAATTAATTACACTTATTACTCTGAGATTTTTTTTTCATCTTTTTTAAACTCTTTTAGCTGTTGTTTTTGTTGTTGTTTTGGGGGGGGGGTGATTTTTTTAATAATTATTGTTTTGTTTATCTCTTCTTGGAAACACATTGATATCGTTCTAGCACAAGAGAGTTCAAGAGTTGTCGGCAAATGGTTCCAAAGCATCTTAAGAACAGGTCATGTTATATTTTCTTTACAAATTTACATGTACATGGAAATACTTATTATTTCTCATATATGTGTATTGTCCGCTTAGCTGTAAACAAATTCATGACAAATTGGTCATGAATTTGTTTAAAGTTAAAAGGAAAAAGCAACATTTTTAGAAATTTGTTTTCATAAATGTATATCATTAACACAAAGAGTTATTGCATCCCTACTACATCTTTAAAGGGCCACAAAAATAATTACCTGGAAAGAAACCAAAATTACAACATTATCAATGATTTATATTAACAAAAATACTTTAGGCCCAGCAAAAAATTATGACAGAGTTATGAAATTCGACCATTTTTACAAACATTAAGCAAAATGATCAACAAACTTTTAGATGTCGATTTAGTCCCAGCCATAGATCCATTTATCCAATAGAATTTGTTCATTTTATGTCTCAAATATATGGCTCATTCAACTCGTCACCTAAAAAGCTATAAAAAAAGTCAGCAATGCGTTTCGTTTTTTTATCGGCTTATATTTGTAGACACGTTTAAAATAAAACATTCATTAATACTAATTGAAACCTTTCTTTTATATGAAGTTATATAAAGTTACGTACAGGAGTTAAAAACACCCTTTGAAGTTCTTTAATATTTAATTTTCAGCTAGCAAAGCATCAGCTTTGATAGCTTAACTTAACAGACAAAATTTTAAGGTCGTCTCAAAGTTCATTGAGTGCAAACTGTCACTGGAGACTGAACCACTAAATCTTTTGAATGCCTACGCCATGAAAGTAGTTCTTGTGTGTTTCACGAATATTAAAAACTCTGCCTGTATTTTCATCTCCTTGGTAATTGTAGCTCGCTTGAGCATTTGTGCTCAAAATGACTTGTCACATGAATTAACTTTATTCAAATTGTAGAAACCTCCTTCACGCTATACAACAAATTCTCACTAAACCCCGCTTTTTAAGAATCTAAAAGGCTTAAGGAAAAGGCTTTGGTAAACATTGTGGACAATGAGGAAATTGCTTGTAACAAGCAATTTCTTAAGTGTCCACAATATTTTCTACCCTACAAAAGGCAAAGTTGGCAAAGAAGATTACTTAATAAAGCCTTGCTTTGCTAACTAACAGTACTTCTCAGTACTTTGATTTCGTTTAATTCACGGTTATCTTATCCTTAACATTTGCCGAGATCCGAGAATTGGTTCGCACTCGGATGTTTTAGCTTTTCTAGATTTTTATCTCGAAACTTACGAATCTTTCCCAGAGCCGAAAGAAACGTCTGAAAAATTGTGTCATGAACCACTGAATGAAAACGCGAAGCGGATTCACACATGAGTGTGATTAGTTTTTTCGTTTCATACCTCAATGAAAAAAAATCTCTCCATCTCTTAAATAATTATAAAGGGGATAATACTCAACAAAGTCTCGTTGACATTACTTTTAAAATAAATCGTTAGATAGTTATACCCTCTATCAATACATAGAGATTTTGCACTACGATAGAAAAATTTAATAGCGAAGCAAATACAAGATGTTGTATCGTTATCGTAACTTAATAATCCATTTATTGTAAACCTACACTTTTTTATTAATTGATTCGGTAAGCTAATTAAAGAATGTATTTCTACAAGTATTCCCTTCTGTACCATTCTGATTACGTTTATGCACTTGTTGACGTCATCTACCTAATACGGAACCGTATTTGACACTATCAGATACGGAAATTTCTTCTGACGTGTCCGATTTGTCTGTGAAGAACGTATGTATTTTTTACTAAAAATATTCATAGGTATATAATAAATTTCAATATCATTTTAGTTTATCTATCGAAAATCACGAGCCGTCCTTGTCTTTCATTCCGTCTATATGGTTCATGGCGTTTATATTATTGCTAGGCAACACTCCGTTTTTCTCATCCTCTTCTTCCGTATGATCGTCGACGCCTTGCATTCTATAGTAGCGTTTGACAACCTGACTCCAATTGATGACGTCTTCTAAACGTTGTGGGCCACGGTGGTGACGTGACGTCATAAAGTCACCTGTTGAAAATCAAAATGGCATTAAATGAGTTCTTCGACATATACGCTCTTTTTACGACCATCTGTTTGAGAAAACATTTCATACAAGCAATTTCTCCCAATGACACATGGATTTCCACTACAATTACCTTTTGTTTTTCAATCTTATCCAACTTTGAACTGCCACCTGCAACTTCTTTAAACAATGACCAGTCTAAATTTTTGCCGCAATATTTTAAGAATTTTAATTATGCGGACATAGGGAATTTACATACATTACCCGAGGTAGTCCGCATGCAGAAAAAAGTCTCATACAGGCAACTCTTTTTTCCAAAAAAGCACACCGTAAATAATACATACTAATATATCTGGGGTTAATTGCGAGACTATTTTAAGTGTCTATACATTGTATAGACACTTAAAATATTATCGCAAATATGCCTTCAAACGTAATTGAAAATAGAATGAACCGTGTACAGTATATTATAAGACCTACAATATTATTAGTTTATCGTATATCGTCGTTGCGCGAGCAAAATGTCGTAATTACAGCTTGAAGAAGGAGTAGTAACGACATTTGCAACACCAAACGACGATATTTTCTTGGTGGCAAGAAACTGTTCGGGATTAAAACGCCTTTGATTTTCTATGCTTGATTGATGTATATCGTTTAAAGCTTATTAAGATTTATTGGTTGAATTCGGTTTAACGCCACGTGTAACAGTCATATCGCGGCCGCTTGAAGCACCTAACCATGGATTCATGGCATTTCTCACTCCAGTACCACCACTACATCCTTTCCCAGCCTCCAGCTGCTAATCCCACTTAGGTTTACAATGATGCATCCATTGGTGGGAGACAAATGTCGGAAAGGATATTCGTCGCGGTCGGAGATCGAACCCGGGACTCCATGATTAGGAGGCCTACGCGCTTCCACTGCCATATCGCCTCGGTAAAGCTAATTAAGAAATTTAGTAATCGATTTAGAGGAACAAATCGTCGATGCGCAAGCAAAATATCGTAACTACCTCTTTATCTAAGCTGTAGTTACGACATTTTCTCGAGCAACAACGAAATCTTTCTTCATCAAACTAACTATTAATAAAATTAAAGAGTGCAACGAATTAGCGTCTATAAATAAAAAAAAACACCTTTTCATTCACAAATTCACACGGACAATTTAAATAAACAAATGTTCAGATTTGATATAATCAAGCTGGCGAGTTCTGTATAAACGAGGAATTCCAGGAAATTAATCACAGGGACAAGATTGATGCATCCCACAGGTGCTATTGACAGAGTTCTGAGTAAAGGTAAATACTTTAGCAAGGTAGATTGATATGGGTCGATGGGGAGGGTCTGAGAGACATTCTTGAGAAGTTTTTGTGACATTAAATGACGTCAAATTGTATTATATGTGTTTTTTATTACAAAATAAAAATATTTGAAGAAAACAAAACACATTTATGGTCTCGGTTTGTAGAGTACACGATTTACGAACGTAGAAGTAAATATGATACATGTTAGTATAAGAATATTAATTCAGTTTTAGTTGTGTAACGTGTAATTCTGCTGGCAAAAACATCTTAAAGTCGGAGATCAGCAAAGAAATTAACAGAAAAAAGGTACGATCATCATTCAAAAAGTAATGCAGCCTACCTTATAGCTTCCATAATAATCAACCTATCGCTGTTAAACATTGATAAAAAGATACTAATATTCAAAGCAAATATATGTTACAAAGCTTTAATTCATTTGTTTGTTTGAATGGGGTTTAAACGCCGCTTTTAACAATTTTTCAGTCATATCGCGGCGGCTGGAGCACCTAACAATGGTATCCTGGTATTTCTAACACCAGTACTACCACTACATCCTTTCCTAGCCTCCAGCTGCTATCCCACTTAGGTTTAAGATTATCTACTCATTGGTGAGAGACAAACCAAAATAAGAAAAGACGCATTTATTCAAACTTTATTTACGATATTTTGGTCGTTCTATGGCGATTTTTCATATACAAGTCATCTATGCTAATTTCAAGTCGTCTTCCTACATGAATGTAGGAGTTAACCATTATCGTGAAAATGCACAGAAACCGAAGAAAAAAAAACCGAAAATTATTAAATGTCCCTTCTCATCGCAGAATATAAAATGAAGTTGTAAATGGCCAAGTTTCAATCCATCCTTGTGGGGATTGTCGTCACTTGAATTATTTTCAGTAAAAGTATGCTTAATAAAGAAACCAGCTTCCACCATTTCTTAAAATTATATAGAAAAGTCAGAGGCTTATATCAATTAAAGCTATGATTTACCAGCTGGAATGATCTTCGTGTTCCGTCTCCGCATCCAAGCCGCCCCGGCTCCGGAGTGCTGTAGGATGTCCATTGACCTTGAATCGGACATGTTGTCAAGGTCATCTTCCTCGTTAATGTAGGCCTGGGCCTGGCTGCTGCACAGTCGCCCTAGAAATTATGAAAGTATCATGACAATTAATTTTCCAAGTGGAAATGCTTTATTTTAAGGTGTGTCTATCAAAGTGTGTCTCGACTACGGAAATCATATTTTTACATATTCTCTTCATCGGTTAACTATCCTTTAAAATCAGCTTCGTTATCTTAAAGTAGGTTTGCAGACTGGTGAAAGTAGACAATATATTTTTTTTAAAAAATGAAAAATCCTCGCCTGACAGGTTAGGAAACATTGTAAATTAGGAAATCGCTTGAAACAAGTAATTTCATCACATTTCACACTGTTTTCTCAAATTTCAATTATAGGGCCGAAAACAAGAGCACCGCCTACAGGTGCCTACGCTCGGCTGTTGGGTGCTGGATAGTTTGAAAATGAACAAGTGTGCCAAGTTTCAAGTCATTGCCTTTTGTAAAACCAGAGATATCACAAAATGTAAAAGTTTTCGCACTCCGCGGACGACGGGGACGACGACGACACCAAGGCTATCGCAATACCTCGAGTTTGGGACTGTGTTACTATGCTCAGATTACCCTGCCTATCAAAATCTTCAATGGTGGTCCAGCTATTAAATGTTGTACATGAATGATGTCAATTTATGCTTGTACTATCTTATCTTTCGACTGGTGTCGACAGGGGTGAAAATGATCGATGTATTAAGGCATGTTGAGTTCAAATCAAAGTTCATCCTTATAGATCAACCGTTTCTCTTGAGAGTTCTTATCTACAGACCATTTTGATGTAATGTGATATTCTTTTATTACAAAGACTTAAATGTATTTTGTTAAAACAGCAAATAAGCTCAAATGGAAAAGTACGTTTTTACTTTTTTATACGGCAATGCGGATCTAAATTTCTAGATCAGAAATAATTTGAGTGATGATAGAAAACAATTATCAATAGTTATATCCCTTTCGTCGGTGCGAGAGCAAAATGTCGTAACTGCAGCTTTATTTAAAGCACTAGTTTCGACATTTTGCTCGCACACCGATGAATCTCGCTTTACTTTGTGTAATAGTTAAACTCAAATGACAGTCTCCAGGATCATGATAATGGGTGTTAGAATGGTGGATTTAATGTAGGTTTTACGTCACTTTCAACTTTTTGTTATTAACAGCGTACCTAACCATAGTTGTCTGTTATTATTCAGGACATTTGATCCGAAATAACACATTTCACTGACCAATCGCGGCTGTCAATCGAATAATCAGTCAACCAATCAAATTATCCTTATAGACCGGAAGTTAACTTTGAACCCCGCTATTGGCCGACATTTAGGCGAAGTATTTTTGTTGGTTTGGCGACTTAAACGTCGTAACCATATATCATTCGCGCTGTATTTACGACGCTTAGGTCGACAACCAACCATTTTATTTTTTTATTACATGCTACTGGCCATAAATTAACGCCGCTTAAAAGCGAATTTTAACTTCCCGTCGGAGTAAATTTGCGGGGCAAACGGAATAAGAGGACGGGGCAAGCGATTGGTCAATCGTCATTTTGAATTTTTAATTGATCTATTATAAATATTTTTGTTAATGATCCGGGTATTTGAGGATTTTTTGAAATATTGGTAGACAGGTCAGTTTCCTTTTCTTACCTCTGTGTTTGTAAATAACTCGGAGATAGGACACCATTTTAGTAAAGAGATTTAATGGAGAAGGTGTCGCCGATGTCTTGTTCATGTTTCGGATCAGTTTGGCCCTACCAAACTTCCACTCGGTATCGGACTGTTGTTGTATACGCTGGTACGTGTCCGACATCATAGCAATTAACAAGTTAATTAACACAATTAATGTCACCACCATGTAGGTTCCAAATATGACCTTTACAAGAGTTATTACCCATATCGGAGATCTGTACAGAGTCGGGAGATTGTCAGGGTCGACCAGTCCAAATAAGGAGAAGAATAAAAGTTCAAACGTCGCCATAGGGGTCATGTAGTTTGTTGGCATACCGGCACCATCTCCGTCCCCAAGATTAGGGTCCGGTGTAGTGGGCTCAAAAATCGGTTGATATACGGAAGCAAGATGAAGCGTAAATCCTGCCATAAATATTAGTAAAATCACTAGAAATCTCGTTAAATCTTTCAAAAGATCTCGGATAATGATCGCCCACGGTCCGAACAGATGATGAAATGATAAGAAATCCAACAATTGCACAAAACAAGCGAATAACGCCCAGGCGAAGAATTGATTCCTTATAAATATCATTATCAACCTGTCATCTCCTTCAAACGCGAAAGCGATAATATGAACTGTTATACCTATTGCACATATAGCCAGAATAATGATCTTCACCCAGCCCAGCCCTGCACGATCACCAGGGTTGGTCAGCTCAGACACGAGTAGCCCGGATAACCATGCTAGTAACATCCATTCGTACCAGTGCGGAATCAGAGACTCGGACTGATATATGGGTACCACGGGGTACACAAAGGTCATAGAGAATAGAACCATTAAGTACAGATGTGAAACGAGGTATGCCATAAATTTGATGATAGGCACTTTGTTAAACCGGTGACGCAATGGTAAGGAAAATGCAATCCACACTATAGGACACACTATAAACAATATAAATAACATTAGGATCTTCCACGTAGACCATTTCAGATTACCCATCCATATGTCCGACAAGTATTTTTGTACCGCCGGATGTGAAACTACCAGTTTTTGTTCGTTTTCTATCAAAACGTCAAGAAACGGAGTTCCATTAACATCCACTGCCTTCAACAAACCGGCAGCATTGTTTGTGCTAGCGGCTGTTGCTAACAAATCCGTTGCCATATCCTCGCAGAAATCTCCGGCTGATGTAAGATCTTTAGAACGTTCTTTCTCTTTCACGGCCAACACTCGAAAGTTGTTCGATAATTTAGCAGCCGTCTCAGCAGGTGCCGGGGATAATACAACAAATTCTTCTATACATTTGTTGTTACTCTGTTTTCCACATGACATCAAATCAAATACAAACTGAAACGATTGGAGGTATTTGTTATATTTTAGCAAATGAAAAAGTGCTAAGTATTCTTGGTTGTTAAATAATCATAATACAAGAATGGTGGCTGAGAAGTCTTAATAAGTATTCAAGAAGTTATTACTGAATAAATATATATATTTATCTATTCAACGTGAAATATATTGTGATTAGTTCGGGACTCCGGAACGCGTCTTTTATTGTGTACGAGTTTTCCAAAGCCGACCAGTATGAATTAATATTAATATTGCCTGGACCAAGATATTTTCCGTTGTGTTCGAGAATTCTGATTTTCGAGTAAATGAATTTGGTTGTATTTCAATTTCGAATAATTTATGTTCGTGTATTTTGTAATTTCTCCAATTATGTGTTAGTTTTGATCGAAGTGTTTAAAGGAAGAATGATGCAGTGTTCCTTCCTGATTTATAAATATCTTCTTACTCATAAATTAACGATCTTTAATCTAACCTTTTTATCGTCCATCAACCTCTGTGTGCTATGATCTTTCTGCATGAGGTAACTCAGCACGTCAAAATGGGAGTAGGACGCAGCGTAACATATTGGCACTTTACCATCCTTTGTCTCGTACTTTGTTGACGCCCCACTTTCCACTAGGAACTTCACCACTGTTAGAAAACCAGCTTTGGCAGCGAAATGTAGACTTGTCCAGCCGTTCTGTACAATGAATGTAAAACGAGGATCGGTATGGTTATAATTCAATTCATTGAGGTATCGGCATGCAATTCTTTAAAAACCTGGTGTTGCTTGAAATGATAACAAAGTAGACAAGGTTTTTTGCGAATCTTTGAGCATTGTGCTATTTGTATGGACGAGTTTGAAAAAAAATACTCGATGTACCTACTATTTTTCCGCTGATTCCAAATATCAAGGACAATTGTCAGTTCTCAAGAGAAGAATTTACTTACTGCAGCAAATTCTGAAGAGAACGGAGTTACAGGCTTTTCTTCCATGACATCAGACATGTTAGGTAAATAAAAGTCTGAATTCAATTAATGTCATCCATAAAAAAGCTCTTAACAAAGCTCTAATGTTGTCTAGATTTACAATCCGTAATAACCTTTGTCAATAACAAATCCATTACGTAATTCCGACGAGGAAATCTCTGTTGACATAAGCGATTCTTCCGCTGCTTGGTCCTTAGAATATCGATTTTTCCATTAAAAGCAGAATGTAATTGTTTTTAGACGTTCGTGCGAAGCTTAAGCCAGCAACCACTGCACGTTAATGCAAAAGATATACTACAAAAATAACTTAATTAGTCTGGTTTATTGACGTGGGCTATCTTATTCGCAATGTAATGCACTGAATCGGCCATGTCTGAGAGTTAACGTGATTTGACGCGTACGGCTTTAATAGACGATATGGAGAAAATTACTTTTCCATTGACAACAATTTCAATGTACATAGGCCATCCAAAAAAACTGTAAGAAAGTTATGTCTTTAATAACATTGAAAAGTATTCCTACTGCACCAAATATGATATAAGTTGATCTCTTTAATGAATGACATGTGTCATCATTTTTGAAGAAGATTCTTACCATTATTATAAACTAGAATTGGCGCAAAGCAGACTCATTGCCCCAACAAGCACCTTGTCACTAAAGTAGAACAGATGACCTTTGACCTACATTTGCCAAAAAGTTCAACTGCAACCTTGATCTTAGACCGGCATGACCTAAAGACAATAGGATACATGTATAAAGTTTCGAGGGCTTATGCCAAATGAATTATTAGTTAGAGCACGGGAACGGTTTTCAACCTTGACATTTGAACTACGTGATCCAAAACCAATGGAGCACTTTCTCGGGTCATTGAAAACATTTGTATAAAGTTTCAAAGTTGTAGGTCAATTGGTTCTTGAGATAGAGCACGGAAACGGAAAGGTCTATAGACGGACGGGCGGAATGACGGACGGACGGTCAGACAGATATGGTGAAACCAATATACCCCCACTACATCGTAGGTTTGGGTTTAATTAACAAACTGAAAGGGGAGATTATTCTTGAACAAAATACAATATGGTCATAGAAGTTACCTTATACAAAACTTCATCTTACTGCTAACATTTTGTTTAAATTGAGCATAGTACAACCAATACTGTTGGGATATTGCTTGCAACAACACTTAAGAAATTTTAAAAATCAGTTCACGGGCAGACAATTCACCAACAAATTACAGGGGGCATGAAAGGGCAAAATTATTTGGCAACAAACTACAATGTACAAGGGGCACAAAAATCAAATATTCACATTGTCACAGGTACATTATACATATGTAAATATCACTTTGAACTCAAATATGAACAACTCTTTGATTATTGCAACAATAAAGCAGTATAGTTATAAGTTCAAGTGGCGATAATTCGACAATCATCGACAAAGAGCGGGGAGGTGTCACGAAAACTGAACAAGCACAACTTCATGTGTATACGAACTTTATTTGAAAATCTCGATGCAGTACTGTACTTACAACACTGTAGAAGAAAGGCTCCAGTTATTGTGTCAAATGACAGACGCACGTACGGACAGACGTACAGACAGATACGGCGATTCATGTATACAAAGCCCCAATTCGTTACAGAGGTGTATAATTGACCAACCGCTGGCCCCGCCCACTTATTTCGTTAGCCCCACCTTTTGACTTCTATTTTAAACGGCGTTGTATTTAAAATAATATGGCCAGTAGCATGTAACAAAAAGGTAGAATTGTCGGTTGGCGACATAAACGTCGTAACTACAGCTTAAATAAGCTGTAATTACGATGTTTAAGTCACCAAACCAACGAAAAAGGTTAAAATATGGCGACCAATGTTGGCGATCAGAACTCATTTATGGTCTTAAATGGTCAACTAGTTATTTGAATGACGATTGGTCAATTAAAGGGTTACTAAAGCCAGTCCCTATAGTGAGTGCTTACGTTTACACACTTACCTTATCCGAAGCGTTAATATCAGCTCCCTGACCTACTAATAGTGTCACCATGTCCAGATGGCCATTAGCAGCTGCCAGCATCAATGCTGTCCGACCTCGTTTGTCCTTGATATGCAACATTGTTGTGGATTTACTAAGCAACAAACTAACGACATGCACATGACCACTCTGTGCTGCAAGGTGGAGTGGAATGGAGCCCTGAAATAGAGGAACTCGCTCAGCAATCGGCCTTCTTTATAAAACGGCTGCGAGCTAATCTTTGACAAGACTATTCATCAAATCATTTGTATTACGGGGTTATTTGATCAACCCTCTCCAGTAAAAAAAATTACAAATATATGTAGCATTATAAATGGATAAATATTGATCTTTAGGTAAGCAGGAGTCATTGATATCTTAACTCAGTATTTGAACTGTATACCGCCTGGATTGCGCATGCTAAATAACAAGTATAGATCTGTGTCTATTTTCTCGAAATTCTATTTCAAGTCAAGTCCGCCCCTACCCACCTACAATCCACCCACCCCAAAAAATGTCTCTAGCCGTCGCACTATTACGTCTATGAAAATGAATTGATACATCAACAGTGAATGTAAATGGAAAGGTAGAAATGTTTTCTTAACAAAATCATTTTCAAGTTTCTCTTATATAAAAGATAACAATTATAATTACCTGAACAGCAGTTGCAGCATCTGCTTGTACTCCCGGGCAGTTCAACAGCAGCCTGACTAGGCCTTCATGCCCATATTGTGAGGCCAGATGGAGGGGTGTTAGGCCATGCTAGTATGAAAGAAACGATAGACACTGAGTGCATAAAGGTGATTTGCCAAGAAGAAAATTGACATGTTTACGTCCGATTGATTTCAAAAGAGCCTGTGCGTGAAATTTCGAATAATTGATGGATTGCCAAATTTATGACATGAAACATGTAACAATAATGAAATGGTTTGTTGGCAATTTAAACGTCGTAACTATAGCTCGAATGAGCTGTACTAAAAATAAGCTGTAGTTACGACGTTTAAGGCGCTAAAAAAACAAAAATACTCATCATAAATACCGGCTAATGTCGTAGTTCAAACTTTAATGTTCGGTCTAAATGTTTGATTCGATTGTTTCATCTATCTTTCAATTGAAAGACATGATTCGCCAAATAAATATGTGCCCAACGTAAAGGCTCCTAACAGTTTATATATACGAACAGACTGGTAAAAGTCTCTGTACAAAGTGTAGAAAGCTCCGGGCTACATATTTTCCTTGAACAATCTAAATTCCTTGAATAAACTAAGTAAACTGTGCCTTAGTTTAGACTATGTCTAGACTGTTCTGTGTTTTTACAAACATGTGAAATTGATTGAAGTTTTCATACATGTCAGTCCGATCAGCTCAGTTGGTAGAGCACTTGACATCAAACCTCAAGATCACGGGTTCGAGACTTGGGCTGAGCATATCAACTAACGGACTTATTGTCTTTCGGACAAGACGTTAAACCGAGACCCCGTGTGACGGTGTTATCCACCGAGCACGTTTAAGAACCAGACGAGTCTCTCAGCAGTTTCGTACTGTATCCTTGCACTATCCCCCCTAACAACTAACCGCCTTCATATGGGCATGTGCTACAGTAGCGACGATAAACGGAAATACACAAGTTTTCACACATGCTTCACTTTTGTTGAGGCCATTTACACAAATAAATCAATCCGCATTTGTTAAATAGGAGGTAGGTTCGTCAGCTGATCTTGTTAAATGAATGTGCAAAACGATGCAATTTACTTTTATTCGGATGTATCTTTTTATATATTCGATCCGTTATTTGTACAGAAAATGTGGTAGAAAGAATCATTTTTTTTAAACTTTGACCGCGACCTCGGACGAATCACAACAAACGTTTCGCATGACACTAGAACTCATCTAGAAGAACAACTGTAGCTAGTTATTTTTAAATCCATCCATAAATGTGGAAGGTGTGCTCCGGACAAGGTCAATTTTGTCGTTTGACCTTCAACTGTGACCTTGAAATTGGAGGTATCACAACAAACGTTTCGCATGACACAAACACTTATTTAAGATGAACAACTGTGTCAAGTTATTTTCAAATCCATCCAAAAATGTAGAAGTTATGCTCCGGACAAGGTCAATTTTGACTTTGAGCTTCAACTGTGACCTTGACTTTGGAGGTATCACAACAAACGTTTCGCATGACACTAGCACTCACCAAGAAGAACAACTGTGCCAAGTTATTTTCAAATCCATCCAAAAATGTAGTAGTTATACTTCGGACGGGCGGACGCACGCTCTAACGCCGAAGCGAAATTATGACAACTATGTCGTGCTCACCGCAAGCGGGCTCGACGAAAAGGTTTTGGAATATATTGAGGAAAATAAAGAAATCACTTGTTACAAGCAATTTCTTCATTATCCTCAATGTCGCCCCCCCCCGAAATACAGATTTAAGAAAAAAATACCAACTAAAATTTGTCGTCTGCATCAGAAATTTCAGGCTTTGCTTATTGGATAAGTGTTGAATTTTGGAAATATGTGGTTTTCTTCTTGAATGTTAAATGTGACATTAAGTGAAAGGCTAAAACTAAGCTTACAGTTAAGAAAACACCAAAGCAAGTCTTTTGTTAGGTAAGTAAAAAGTAAACAAAACGTATCTTCAAGGCGTAGATAATGATCATGTTTGAGTAGAACCTGTTACAATAAGAATTACAAGGTCCTTGCAAGCCATTTCACTTACATTTATTTGTATCCAAAGTTTGAAGTAGGCTTTGTAGGGATATGAATTGTTTTATATCTATGAAACGAAGAAGAACATTGTCCATATTTGCACTAGGCTTATCGTTTTTAGAGGACGGTCACGCCCCCTGTCTAATATCAAAACCTTTTGAAATGTTACTCTCTTCCGATGTGTTTATTTGAATGGGATTAATTGCCACTTTTAATAGTTTTTCATTCATATCGCAGCGGCTGGAGCACCTAACCATGGATTCTCGGTAATTCTCAGACAAGTTCTACCATTTCATCCTTTCCGGACCTCGAGCCGCTCATTCCAGTTAAGTTACATTCTCTGTCGGGTCAGAAAAAAAACGCTTTCAAACTTTTAGTAAAATAAAGGTCATCATTCTTGCATATTGGTAATGAAAAATGAAAGTGTTGGAAATTATTTGATTCTTTTCTGTATACCAAACGTGAAGAGTAAACTTGTGGTCAAAAGACGTTGAATTTTTAGCATATATTTGTAGAAGATGTCCTTTTTAAAAACGTCACTATTTTCGTTTAAAAACCGTTTCAACACACGAAAAACCTTAAAAACAAACAACAAAGTAAATCACATCTAAAAAAAAGGTTTAGACAATTTTTATGACAAATAAAAGCACATATAAGAAGCATAAATCTGATCTGAAAACTGTCACTCTGTGTGCATTTAACTCAAACCTCAGCTCTATTCTGTACCACCTTCTTCTTAATATTAAACCATCCACCTTTACTCTTAAAACAAAGTTACAACAATGTATGATAATACTGATAGAATAAAAATGGCAAATGTATATTGGTAGCAGTGAAAAAGAATGCATTGAGGGTCATGAAATAAAGAATAACGTCGTTTTTTGTTTTATGATTACTTTCTATTTAGATACTGTTAAATGAATATGAATGAATTCGTGAGAACAAATTTTGCGAATCGTTGTTTTGAAAATTTTGCGTATCCAAATGTTTTCAAGTGAAAGACGCACTTTACTTTGCAGCCGAAGGTGCAAAAGTCGCGAATACCTTTTTTGTTTGTTTTATTTCAGGTTCTCGAATATTTTCCTACTGAAATTCATTACCTCTGTCCCTAATTCTTTAAGTCCTGCGTCTCCTCCAGGTTGCTCTGACTTAATGGTTGCAGGTACCGTGGTTAACATCTCACGAACGAAGTCAGATTGTCCATACCGGGCTGCTAGGTGAAGGGCCGTCAGTCCTGTCTAAGAATTATATATTTGCCCAAAGTTAGTTGGATATTCATATTAGGGAACGCATATCTAATACAAAAAAGGTAAGTATTTTTTTCCATTTCTAAAGAACTTTTCTTTAACTGTATTTCAGTAATTAGTACAAAACGATAGAAAAGAAGCTTATTAAAAAATTGTGAACGTACAAACAAATAATTCTTATATACATATATGTCTGTGTGTGTGGTAATAGTTCACTTAAGATAAAAAAAATGATATTATTGTAGATTTAGTAAATTTTTCACAGTATTCATGCACAAAAATAACTCTTCTAGGGAATCAGATAAGCCCCATATCACAATTGTCGGATCGCGACGTTAATCTAAAAGTCGATTGAGCAATTATATTATCCATTTCAACTGAAAGTGTGTGTTGAGCTCCGACATTTATGTCATTCACTTTTGTAAGTTCAAGCGAATCAAACGGTGTAACTACAGCTTATCCGTGCCATAGTCACGACGTTTGGCCGCCAACGGACGGTTTGCTGTATGTTCCTAGCCGTAAATTAAGCAAACTAACGTCGTTTAATATCCATTTCCTGGACAAACCTGGGATTTTACGTCACTGTGATTTTATACTTGAGAAAACATTGTGGAAAAGGAGAAATTGCTTGTAACAAGCAATTTCTCCTTTTCCCACAATATTTTCTACAACATAGGATTATCATATTTCAAATTGCATGCATTTTTCATCGTCGTCTGCAACCTCTTTCAAATCGGACCAGTCTAAAATTTCATAAAACAGGGGAGGGTTAATATCCATTTCGAGTTGACTTGTTGGAGGTCAGTAGGCGGGACCAGCGATCCGTCAATTGTATCCGTAATTTGTAAACTTTATAGGGAATATTACAACAGTGTCGTTTTCTCTTTTTTTGTTTTCGTGTTCGAGAATCGTGTGTAGGTATTTTTTTATTCGGTCTCATCCAATAAAAAAAATACCTACACACGATTCGAGAACACCATAACAACAAAAAGAAAAACACACTGTTGTTATATTCCTTTTATTATATACCTTTTAGGACATAACATTAAGAAATTTCTCTTAAATGGTTAAGAAATAACCTAATTTCTGACAAACCCGGACGTCAATACACAAAAAAGTAGTCCCTGTTTAACTGTACTCGACGAATACGGTTTTTTGGTACACGCCGAAAACTTTTTTTTTTTTTTTTTTTTTTTGTCGAGTTGTTTTAGATACCCAGATTTTAATTCATATTATTTATAGGTAAAAACGGATAATGACTTTCAAATCATTATATTTATGAGTCTCATATTTAGATATTATATTTTAGAAAGTTTGACCTATTTGTCAATGTGCAAAAAGATTGAAATTCTCCTTTTCCTACGCGGTTTCTGTGCCCGATACCATCAAACATGCAAACTACCTTTCTGCTCGTGGTTCTAAACGATAGTTTTCCTTTCAGAGCCTCCATTATTTTGATGTGTCCATGTTTGGCAGCTAGATGAAGTGCTGTGTTTCCATCCTGTGATAAAGACGTACAGATTCTGTCAACACAGAATACAATAGAACAAATCGCACATAGGAGAGAAGTCAATTTGTATAAAGCATATACAGGATAGCATATAATTGACAGATCGCCGAACACGCCCACTGAGCTCCGACAGGAAGTTCGATTTACATAGTAAACGGCGTTATTTTGCAAAATGTATGGCCAATGAAATACATATTAACAAGAGCCATGTCGGACATGGCCATCCCCGCCGTAAAAGCTTGATAGTAAACTGAAGCCAGTTAGATTTAGGCTTCTTGTGCACTGCATTTCTTCTCAATGAGTCGAATTTAGCTATTATACTTTCAGAGATATGCCCCGGACAAAATCTTAGTCTTTAAAACAACAAAGGGCAATAACTCCAAAATTATGCAAGCAAGAGTTGTGGTTCTTGTGCACTGTCCTTTTCCTCAACGAAATCTATCCACCTATGAAGTTTCAAGTTAATAGCAATCATACTTTCAGAGATATGCCCCGGACAAGTTTAGTGACGGAATGACGGAAGGTCGGGATGACGGGCGGAGACCATTACAATATCCCCTTCGCCGAAACGGCGGGGGATAAAAAAGTAAAATGGTTGATTGGCGACCTTAACGTCGTAATTATAGCTTGAATTAGCTGTAGGTACGAAGTTGAAGTCGCCAAACCAACAAAAATGATCCATATAAATGTCGACCAATGTCAAAGTTCAAAGTTGATTTCCGGTCTAAAAGAAAGATTTGGTTGGTTTATCGTCTCTTTTGATTGACAGTTGAGATCTGTCAATTACTGTATGTATCTAAATGAATATACACATGTATTCACGTTCAATAGTTTATTCAAGCCTTCAAAAAGTATTCGCGGCTATACTCACCCCATTTTCATCTTTAGGGTTAGAGCCTGCATCGAGCAAGGCTTGAACTACTTCTGCGTATCCTCCCTCAGCTGCTAAATGCAAGGCTGTTGATTCGTTGGTCTGAAAGAAGAATGAGAATCTACTATAAGCCTTCTAACAGAATAAGAGTTAGATCTTAATTGGATCGTGTTTCAGTGGATTGGATCAATTTTTGCCATACATTCGTATGATTTAATTATTGCTATCTTAGGTTTAAAAACGCGTTTTTCTCTTGATTTTGAGTACATGCCAAACTATTCAAACATTTCTGTTGTAACTTTCTGCTGCTAGAGTTTACTGTATTGCAAAATTTTAGACTTGTCAAGTTCAAAGATTTATTCAGACGACAGTTTGAATTGATCTTATTCGAAAAATAATCATTCAGTAGGAAGAAAATATTGTAGAAAAATAATAAATTGTTTTTTCAAAGCAATTCTTCTTTTCCACAATGTTTTCTCATGTACAAAAAGATGGGAGAGCGTAAAAACAGTAAAAAGGGAGCATTATAGTGTAAAGTTTCAATCCTGACCCGACTCCGCCGAATACACAGGCTAACAGGTTCGAACTTTTCCGCTCTTGACAATTTTTTTTTTTCTTTTTTTTGATCAACAGTGATTGTTCTACCTCGCAATGTTTATTTTCGAAACACTATTTTTGATTGACCTCCTCTATACATTATTTCCTTTCAAGAATTTCAAATTACGGAACATCCAGGAAGGACCCATATCACATGGTAGATGACATATACATACTCTGTTTCTTGCTGTATTTACAACTATCTTGTTGAACCTCATCAGCTCTTTGACCACGCCCACACTACCCTTTGCTGCAGCAATGTGTGCAATCGTCATCCCGTTCTGAAACATCATCAGTTTCCATGTTAAACTACATTAAATGTAGGTCATTTGCACCATTTACCTCTTTGTATTGTTTAACCCATGTCATGCTGAACCCGGAATATTCCGGTTTTGGCAGGAGGTGTAGACTAAGATCAGTTACTTATGTGCAGGCTGATCTTAGTCTATACCTCCTGTTTGTACTTTTCCTGCCAGAGTTGTTTATGAAGTTGATTTCTGAAAAAAATATTGATTTTTGAACAGCAAGTTCTATCAGTGCTTTCAGCCCTTTGATTTAACAGAAATTCAGTGAGGTAATTTGTAGAGCATGACAAGGGTTAATAATCATTGAATGTAAAGTAATAAAGTCGTATACCGTAGAAAGACGGTAAATACTGCTAATAACAACATTACAATATAATTCTTGTATTAAAGTCATCTTTTGATAATTTAAAGAAAAAAGGTTCAGATATATTTCTAGTCAGCTCTTTGTTTTTTGCTGTTCTTTTTTTAACGAAAACAACATCTAAAGCTCATTTTCTTACGGATAAAACACTCTATATACAATTTCACGTATATTTTGAAATGTAACATTTGTTCTGTTTTAAACGATCCGAGAAGACAGGTATGTTTAACCAAATAACAGACGACAACATTCTAGACTGTTCCAAATTCAAAGATGTTACAGACGTCAAATTTTAGTTGATGAAATTTTAAAAATATTTGCCGCTTTGGGTATGGATATGGAAAAATTGTTTATAACAAGCATTTTTTTCATTTTTTACAAAGTTTTCCAAAGCTTTTTCAGAGGCGTCACCAGTGGGGGATGTCTGACAGAATTCAATTATAAATGCAATAAAGAAGAGTAGCAAGATCTATACGTCTAGCGACATGGGTTATCTAAGACAAGAGGGGTTGGGAAAAGGGGAATACTAAATTGATAGATACTTTTAATCATTTTAAAACTAAACTATTAAAGACAACAAGAAGTAATATAAGCATGGAGAAACGAGTTAATATTTTCATTATATACCGTTACTATGAACAGGTTGGTGATATCTCTCGATCGGACAATAATGCCTCATCGGGAAAGCTTTTTCATACGCGTAAAAAAATTCTCGAAAACGACGAGACACTGTGAACGCGTATTACCCGAGTAATTAGGGGTTCCTTGGCGATTGTGACAAAAATTCTACTTCGGTTTGGTGTATACTCGTGCGCTGAAGCCCTTAAATTTTACCTGACGTTGATTTTGAAACAGCAAAAAGATATTACCTTTTGTCGTGATTTTTACCGGCGAAAGTTAACTTGTAACCTGCGAAAACGAACTTCAATGAACAGGAATTACAAATAGACAACTAAATTATTTTCAGAAAGGTTCCCAAACCCACGGTAAAAGACGTGCAGTGTATGTTCAAAATGTCTTTATGAAGTAAATATAAAGTGTTATGGGTGATTAAATAATCTCTATCGTTATTTCTCCTCATTTCAAATAAGTATTTAGTGTATGTGGAAGACAAGAGCACCGCCACGGGTGCCAACGCTCGGCTGCAGGTACTGGATAATGCAAAAATTCTAAGTCGAAAAAGGGGCATAACTCTTACATAAACGCTTTTAGAGTTACTCCCTTTGATAGTCTAGATAGCTCTTGTGATGGTCAATACACATGCCAAGTTTCATGAGGAAATTTTGAATAACAACAGAGATATGACCAAGGTTAACTTTGTCACGCCAATGCCTACGCCAACGCCGACGCGAACAACGCTCAGGTTTTCTCCGAAAACAGCCGAACTAAAAATGATTCGTCATCGTGCAATCGTCAATAAAATTACATGAACTCGTAAAATTAAGCAAACAACGTAATTGCACGTGAAAATGTAATTACAAGGATATATCATCTGAGACCAATTATAATGGCGAGTACACTAAAATAAAAAGTTTAGATATTTTATTTGAATCAAGATATTGTCTCAAAATAGTTCTTTGAGTTATTCCCTTTTCTTAATTTTACAAAACAAACTGGAATGAGTTTAGCCCTGAATAGAAATAACTCTCAAAAGCGTGGCACGTCTGTAAACAAGAGACAAATACTTACTGTGTTTTCCTATAACCTTAAGGTATATCGTTGAACTAAATACAATTTTATTCAATGATCATGCAGTCCTGAAACCTCTGCTAAAAAATTCTTAATGACAATTAACGTTAATAAAAGAAATAGTAAAAAAAAAATAGAAATATTATTTTAAAAAAAATGTTGAATTCAAGACAATTTCGTAATAAATTTTACCCTAAAATCGTATGAATTGACGGATCGCTGCCACGACCACAACCTCAAACGACACTCAAAACGTTAAAGCAACACAAATGCTTACCGAAATTGAGTGCAAACTTCATTCCCGTTTTAAATAATTAATTTGATTGGTCATTCGTCATTTTGATTGACAGCGGCGACCTGTCAACTAGGTATATAATAAATGGAATACTTAATCATAGTGACGATCCGTCACTCCGTTTGGTCTCGTAGAGTATTAAACATTTCCTCCTCAGCTCAAAGCAAATAATAGGTGTCGAAATCGCCATTATAGCATAATATTCCCTAATTGTCACAAATGACTTAAAATCTCAAATTATTTCTCTCTGGATTCACCAGAATAGAAATTTGGATCTTTTTTTAATAAAAAAAAGAGGATGATATATGAGTTTTCATTGAATATCCCTTTTATCTCACGAGTCATTGTAAAGGCGAAATAATAGAGGCTTTGCCGAGTTTTTGTCTCTTTTAAACTGACAGATAAAATGAATACGAATTTTATATCTTATTTATACACTAGCCTTTAAAATTTAGTTGTTGTTGCTTTTATTCTACTAAACAACATAACGGATGCTATAAAGAGTAGGGAAATTTCACCGCCATTTATACTATAGTCATCATAACAGAAATAATACTAATATTTGTTCATTTCTTCAATTGTGTAACTCTCACAGTATTGATTGTGAGAAGGGAAATAATCATTATTGACTCATACTTATGGATTCGAATGCTGTTAATCCCCTTTAAACCAAATACATATCAAACGCTTCTGTTTCCTGGGCGCCGTCGTTGTCTACGCTTTTCTTGTCATCGATTGCATGCAAAAATCATGACACTTTGAGGTTTCTTTGTTATTATTTTGAATATCGGAATATACGTTCGGAATATACGTTCAGTATAAAAATAGTGTAGTTTCTGTTGTAAATGGGGAATATTAGAATCGCCTTTGTAAGAATAATGCCCCCTTTTCAACTTAAATGTGGTGGTATTTGTTGTTGTGGTGCTGGGAGTAAGGTCACCCAGCAAAGTACTTCCGGGTCTTAGGGTGCTAAAATAGTTCCTAAAAAAATATTAAACCCTTTTCAAGAAGGCAGGATGCGTTAAATAGGTATTGTCTTGTTACTGTCACCACATCTTTTGAAATACATCGGCAACAAATGAGCTATAATGTGATCTTTTTTCAAGGTCTATTTCTTGAGTATGGATGCTGATGACCCCAAAGTTGATGTCATTATGTCGACTGCTTTTGGTTGGAATTTAACACGGTACGTGTGTTTGACATGATTTTGTGAAAAATCCAATTCGTGATGGTAGGGTCAAACACAGACTTTTCAAGATACCATTGTATTATAGATACACTTTGACTGCAGTTACATCTCAACGAACATTTTGGAACCTGTGACAGTTCGTCAAACATGTGGAATTTACATGTATTTAAATAGGAGGACATTTTAGTGGGATGCCACCTGGTAATTTGGGGCTGTTGTGTATTGGGGGTGTTGTTGTGGTGGTGGTTTTTGTAATATTAAGCACCGCGTGCTTTTCTCTCATTTATTTATATCATTTTCTCTTTTCAAATATAGCTATGTATATAGGTATTATGACAAAATGTACACTTGTCAATTTTAAAAGCAGTTCTAATAGCATTTATTGAAATGATGAAATCAAGAGTAAAATCAAATGAAATATCAAGGCTGTGGGGTAAGTATAAAAAACACGACAATAACAATGAGAAAATTTTAAAAAAAAAATCGCGCAGCAGTCATCCGAAAAGGGAAAATGTCGTTGGTGGGCAACCAAAACCGCGTAACTACAGCTTTATTCAAGCTGTAGTTACGATGTTTTGGTCACCAAACGACGAAAGCATGTGTCTTGTTTTTCTTGTTAGATGCCTCAAATGCGAATTGCAGTCGTTTTAAAGCTGACTTTGTTTTGAATTACACTTGTCTTGAGTACATAAGAAACATGATGAACTGAAATTTACATTTCCTAGTCCTTACAAGAAATGCCCAAACATGCTTAATAACATTGTTATTACACGAAATAATATGTAAAAAACATGCTTTTCAAACGAAACTTTTCTCGGTGGCTGAAAAAATTCTTGTAGATTTTTAATGCAAAGATGCTGTCTTTCTAATGATATAACTTTTAATATGAATAATCATCAAAAATAACGTTGCATTGAAGTTTAAAGTAACTTATATTAGAGGATAACCGGTACATTCTAATTTCTAAATGAATGTCTCTTAGTTTATTCAAGCTGTAGTTACAACGTTCAAGTCGAAAAAAACGTATACGACTTTAAATTGAACAGTCTCTTTAACTTATTTCCTTTCAAGATGTTAATGCCCTCTATCAATATTTGATTCATATTAACGAAAAGTACTAGGCCAATCGCCACAGTCAATCAAAAAATCAACCGACTAATGAAATCATTCATTTAGCCTAGAATTAATCTTTGGATTCCGACAAAGGCCACCATTTTTGTTAACTTATTACAAGACGGCAGAACTTCAGACTGGTCCCAGTTGAAAGAAGCTGCAGATCACAATATAAAGTTTATAAATTCTAAACTATTTCAACTTTCTTGGTAGAAAACATTGTGTAAAATAAAGAAAGTACTTATAAGTAATTTCTACATTTAGCACAATGTTCCCCCCCCCTTCCCTTTTTTTTATTATTTTTTGAGGGGGGCGTCCAAAAGTGTCATTGTGTGGGAACATTTTTTTTTGTTTGTTTACTGACTTGAACGTCGTAACTATAGCTTATTCAAGCTGTAGCTACGACGTCTGGGTCGCAAACCAACCATTCTACCTTATTGTTACTGGCCATAGATTTTGCAAAATAATGCTGCTTAGAATCGAAGCGGAGTCAATAGGCGGGGCAAAAGGAGTAAGTGGTTGGGGCCAGCGATTGGTCAATTGCAGAGAGTCTCCGAAGAAAATGCAAGTTATTATATTCTAAAGAGAATTTTAACCAGTACAGCGTGTTTGCAAAAACATGTATAAGCATTGTGTCAATATTTTCCGAACGACGATTTATAAAAAAAAAGCATTTGAATAGTTAGTCGAAAAATAGATTGTACAGGGACAACATGTAGAGCCCGCTGATCTGCAAAGAGAATGAACTGTACAAATTTTTTATTATTATTATTATTATTATTAATACTTTGACTTTAGATGTATAATAACAAACGTTTTGCATGACAGTAGCACTCACCAACAATGGTTATTTTCAAATCCATATATAAATGTAGAAATCATGCTCTTGCCAAGGTCGTTTCATCTTCACCTTGCACGTATCATATGACACTTGCATTTGTCAAGAAGAACAACTGTGTCACATTATTTTCATATCCATCCATAAATGTAATAGTTATGCCCCGGACAATATCTGGACGGACGGACGTGCGCACTAACACCGAAGCGAAATTGTGACAACTGTGTCTCGCTCACCGCAAGCGGACTCGACAAATAGCCAATTTGTGAACTATATTGAGGACAAACGCTGTTTCTGTTATGAATCTTCACCTTCTTTGAAAAGGTTTTGAGCATAACTTATCGAAAATGAATATCTTTATTAGGCAAAAAAAAAAAAAGCTTGCATATTTCCTACTGGTGGTGATAAACCAACTTGACTACATAACGGGTTGGTGTTCTAAATCTAGGGAGAAAGATTAAACATTTTACCTCGTCCTGCATGAAGAAAAAGTGTCAACATATTTTAGAAAATAGTACACAGATATAAACTGACGGATCGCTGATGTCAACCAAAAAACCAATTGACCAATCAGATCGTTCATTAGGGCCGGAAGTGAACATTGAACTCAAACATTATCATGAATGCATCTTTTATCTTATTAGCAACTTATTCAAGCTGTAGTTACGACTTAAAGATTGTCAGCCAGAGATTATCCTTTTATTTTTTGTATCATTGACCAAATATTTTACGAAATAATGTCGGGTTTTTTACCTCAGTCGAACTGCCGTACTTGAATTAACCCTTTCCTATATAATCCCTGGTTTTTCAATCCCTGTTATTTTATACTTGAGAAAACATTGTGGAAAAAGAAGAAATTGCTTGTAACAAGCAATTTCTGTTTTTCCCACAATATTTTCTACACTGTAGATTGGTTACTTTTCGAATTACACTCACTTTTAACTGTCGCTTGCAGCTTATAAGAATTTGGACGAGTCTAAAATCTTGAAAAAAAAAAGGAAAGGGTCAAGTGATCATGTCCAGCGATCCGTCGATTAAGAACAAATTCAGCAAATTCATTTGGAAAGAAACATCGAAATGAGTTTAATCAAAGTACTGAGAGTACTGTAAGCTAGCAAAGCATGATTGAATTTCAGAAAATATTTCCCTTGTTTGGCAGAAAACATTGTGGACATTGAAGAAATTGCTTGTTACAAGCAATTTCTTCATTGTCCACAATGTTTTCCAGAGCTTTTTTTGAGATGCTTAAAAAGCGGAATTGAGTGGGAATGGGTTAACTAGTATGCTTTTGACAGTTCTATTCAATTTGAATAGCCTCCAGTGGCAGTTTGCACTCGTTGAACTTTGAGACGACCTTAAAATTTTGTCTGTTAACTAAAGCTATCAAAGCTGACGCTTTGCTAGCTAATAATACTGAAGAACTGTTCGAAAGAGTTGCCATTGGGGATATCAACTTTTTTTGTCGTTGAAATACTGCATTAATTAAAATCTTTATTTAAGGTTTTAACCCATTCCCACACAGTGACGCTTTGTGACGCCCCTCAAGAGAATCAATTGGGAAAACATTGTGTACAATGAAAAAAAATGCTTGAAACAAGCAATTTCTTCATTATCCACAATGTTTCTAAGTAGTACAATCTAAGTTGAATAATCTAAAATTTAATATACTTTAAATTGTCATCAGCATCATCTTTCAATTTTGGATCACTCTAAAATTTTGCAGTTTGGTAATGGGTTAAGTAGCATAGAACTTTATATTCATTCCATGTCTTAAAATATTTAAGGGCTTGTGCTAGAGTTCAAAATTGAGGAGTCATTGACTACTTGACCATGAAACTCTAGGGGCAAAACAAAATTTAAGGGGTCAAAACAACAACAACGAAAATACACGAATGTTGCATATGGATTTGAAGGCTTGAGTTCTAAATGACCCTTTTTGTGAAGCTATTAAGAAAGCAATAAAAGATTACAGTTTTCAGTCGTATATAATTTCAATTGTTGAAAAATTGAGGGATAAGCCCTATTTTAACCCTTAGAAATATCTCCCAAAGGGATCTTTTCTAAATAAAATATTTTCTGGGTTTGAGGGTCAAACTCTGATTCACGAGCCTGACACGAGCCTTGAAGAATTTCAAATTTTGAAAAATGAAACAAATCGAAATATATATTAGGAGTACTTACTATTTTAGAACATTTACCGAAGAATTGTTTTGCCTGTGAAACATATTACAATGCTGGGGCCCCTTTCACTGCCACATTGAATGTGAACTCAATTACTTACCGTGTTTGCCATGGTAACAAGTTCGGGTCTATGTTTCAAGAAAAGCTTCACTACATCAGAATGATCGTTTTCCGCGGCTAGATGAAGGGGGGTCTGCACGTGCTGCAAAAAATCGAAACAAGCATCGAACTCGTTGTTGTTCTTCTTGTTGATGTTTTATCTAGACTATTTATTGTTTTTGAAAATTTGTGTTAGTGGTTAAGCTACAGTTATCAGTCTTCCAGAACGTATGGTCTCTCATATTAAGAGTCAAAACATGCATATTTTCCCAGTGACAAAAGTGTATATTCGATAGTCAAATTCCATATAAAAATAATTTCAACGTGAAGTATTAGTAACTTCAATATTAAAACGATATGTCAAATAAGTAAGTAATTTATCACAAAACAAAAGTACTATTGGAATACTTTATACAGGTTATCATTTAGCTTCTTTCTTAAACATATTCCTTTGTCGTGCATTTTAAAATAATTTCCGCAGATCTTTTTTAACAAAATTGATATAACCACTTTCTTAAGATAAAGATAACCATTGACTTTGGTGAAAGTATGATTAAACCAACAGTTGACTAAAAGGCTTTACCTTATGTTGCTGGAACCAAAGCTAAGCTTATATGCTTGAAGTGAACTTTTATATTGTTAGAATAGTGAAATAAGATTTATTTCTATAGACAATTAACGGAAGGCGACTATCAATCAAAGAATCAATCGACCAATCAAATCAACGATTGGAAGTCTACTTTGAACTCCAACGTGGGCGGACGTTTACTTTCAAGCTGAAGTTACACCTTTTAGGTCGCCAACCAACAATTTTGATTTTTTTATACATGTTACCGCCCATAGAATTTGAAAAAAAATAATGCTCTTCAACATCTAGGTCAAACTTTCTGTCGGAGTTCAGAGGTCGTTGTCAGCGATCCGTTAATTGATAAAAACATCAAATAACCATGAAAGGATAAATACCTCGTCTACAGCATTGGCATCTGCCTTCAATCTCAGCAATGTGTTACACACGTCTAGTTGGCCGTACTGGGCTGCTAAATGTAGAGGCGTTTTTTTCGCCTGAAATTGTATAGAAAGTCTTGATGAAAAACGGGTATAATATATGGAATAATATAACCCTGAATATCAGGGGGGAACAATTGTAGTTCAAAAAGTATTGTCAAATATAGAATAGTCAAATTATATCTCGCGTTTAATATAATGAGAAAAACAATGTATTTATATATACATGTATAGCATTGTTGAACATTGCGAAAAATATAAGAGTAGAGAAAATCGGGAGAGTGATTGATACATCTGATCGCATTAACCAGTAAAGTTCTGTGAGGTCGCAATTGGAGATAAATTCAATATTTTACCAGAGACAGGGCATCCACCGTAGCCCGGTGTGTCTCAACAAGTAGTTTAACAAGTTTGTTAAAGCCGTTCTGCGCAGCAAGATGTAGTGGTGTTATACCAGATTTAGACTTGGCATTGACGTAAGCTTTGTGCCACAAAAGTACATCGGCAACCTGGTCATGTCCATTCTCGGCGGCAAGATGAAGAGCGGCTTTACCGTGAGCCTAAAATATACATAGGAGATTTTTCTTACCCTATTACCAGACGCAAAGTTTTAGACCAAATTCAATAAGGTTGCAACCAGCATTTCAAATTACGCTTAAATTGGAAAATAAGTGCCATAAGGGATAGGAAGCCTTGTGAGAAAAGAAGATTATTTTGTTTCAAACAATTTCTCCTTTTCCCACAAGATTTCCCATGGTTGTATTCGTCAGGGCGTCAAAGTAGGTGCTGTAGGTTTACCAGACTTAGATTTTCATTCACGCAGGCCTCAAAGTAGTGCATTAGCTATACACGATAGAGACAGTTCTCGACGACCATGAAAACGGTTCAAGGGAAGCTTGTAAAACAATGTATTTTAGAAATGTGAAATTGAAATTTTTATTTGATGTTGTCTATATAAAGATGAAATCAGAGAAAAACTCTATTGCAAAAAAAAAAAAAAAATACTTGAAAAATTTTAGGAATATTGTCTATTGAAACCCTGGGTAGAGTTTATAAACCAGCCACTTGGCAACGATAAATAGTAGGGAATATATTCAGGAAGAGAAAAATGTAAGAATTAGATATTGCATTTCGTTATTTCTTGAAATAATTGGGAAATGAAAAAAAAATTCAAGCTTCAAAGTTTTAGAAACAAAACTTTTGTAACTAAATGGTATGACTACATTGAATAGTGCGAAGGTTAGTTACTCTTATTTCGTCTTTTTGATATCGATTTGCATACCTCATCGAAGACATCCACACGAGCGTGATGTTGCATCAATATCTTCACTACTTCTAAATGACCTTGTTCACTTGCAACCAGCAGGGGAGACCATCCATTCTGAAAGAAAAGATAAATCTTGAACCAACATTTCACTCCTTCTAGGTCACTTTATTCACTGGAAAATAACAGAGGAGCTAACCCATTCTAAAAGAAAAGACAGACCGTTAATCAACATCTTCACTACTTTCAAAAAGTCATGTTTACTGATTACCAACACGATGGGACTAACCATTCTGAAAAAAAGACAAATGTCGCATAAGTACCTTCACTATTGATACATTAGCTTGTTAACCGACGTACAACAAAAGGAACCACTCAGTCTGAAGAAAAAGTACCACAATTGAGTTCAATTACAAATCCAGGTAAAACCTTTTTTTACTTTGAATATCAAGGTTCAACATTAAAACTCGTTGACAGTGATCGTGCACAGTACGAATGTTGACGAATGCACCAAAACTAAATCTGGACAATAAAGAGATAAAGAGAGACAGACCGTCACAGACGGCCTATTAATATAAAACAGTCATACCTTTGCTTGCATGTTAATGGCCGTCTGTATTTTGTTTGGACCAATATGTTTGACCATCTCCAGCATGACGTCATCATTACCAGACCTTGCTGCGTAATGTAATGGCGTCTCGAATGTCTGCAATGTAGGTACATTAGTATGATAAAAATGATAAAACAATAATTCAATATTTGTGATGAATAAATTGAATTCTTTGATGATACAGTTTATTTGTTAAGGCTGTAAAATGAAATCTTGTTCATGCGACATAAATATCGATGTTACATTCCAATTCTTTAATCTCACCCATTCCCACACAAGCCCTCCTTTTTAAGCCCCTCAAGCAAAATACTTTTGAAAACACTGTGGAAAATAGAGGAATTGCTTGTTTCAATCAATTTCTTCATTATCCACATTTTTTTCTATCCAAAATGACAAAAAATATTTAAAATCCATCAACTTTAAATTGTCGTCTGCAGCTTTATTTCAATTTGGACCAGTAAAATTTTGTTGTGTGGAAATGGATTAAACTTTTGCAAAGAGAAAGTGTTGAAATTTAATTGTAGATGACTTATAATATAAATAAATGTTATTACAATATTTACATTTTATCTTGTTATATCATTTACAGAAAACATTGAATAAAAAGTATTCAGAAGACATATTTCTCTTTACCATTTTCGTGTGTATGTTTGTATCGCCATTATACTCTAGCAATAAGTTGATAATGTCCGTGTCTTCAAACTCGTCATGTGCCATCTTCTTGACGAGTCCTGCAGCGTAATGAACGGGTGTTTCCCCTTCCTGAATATTTGTTAATAACAAAACAGAGGTAAGACTATATGGAGTTGTTTTTACTTAAGATGAGGAAAATTTTGTTGTTGTTTTAGCTTTTTTTTTTTTTTTTTTTTTTTGGTTTGTTTGTTTGTTTGTTTGTTTGGTTTTTTGGGGGGGTTTTTTGTTGTTGTTTGTTTTGTTTTGTTTGTTTTTGTTTTGTTTTTTGTTGTTGTTGTTGTTTTTTTGTTTGTTTGTTTGTTTGATTGATTTTTTTTGTTTTGTTTTGTTTCGTTTTGCTTAATTTTGTTTTTTAGCTTTTTGTTGTTTTCATAATGGTATTTCAACTATTAATTTAAGGTTAATGATATAATTTTGTCAGATAAATTTCCCAAAAGCAGTATTACCCAAAAGCAGTCTAAATCATAAGTTTTTCTTTAAAAGTAAAGTCTCTAAAATTCATGATATGATAAAGGTTCAATGTTATATATTGATACGACGAAATGTGCTTTTTCTATAATATTAAATTAGTGTTTTTGTGATGACATAACAATAATATATAATGTGTTAACCATCGCAAAGTCAATACAGAGTAACCTACAAACGAGCAATAAATGCACATGCTTTCATTGTGCGCATATGCACAAGACATAAATCTAATAGACCACTTACCCAGTTTTGCTGGTTTACAAGCATAATAGCGTCTATACGAGATTTATGAGCACTAACGTACTGTAGAAGCTCTCTGGCCACCTCTAGATGGCAATGTCGGACAGCCAGGTGCAGTGGGGTCTCACCGGCCTATGGAAATAAAATAAGTTGAAACGATTCGTCACAAGCCACTTATTTTCGTAAAGTAATATATTTTACAAAAGACTTAACCCGTTCCAAGAGATGTGCGCTTTTTGACGCCCTTAAAAACGATTGGGAAAACCTCGTGGAAAATGAAACCATTGCTTTAAACAAGCAATCTCTTTATTTTCCACAATGTTTTCTTCCCAGAAAGTTGAAACAGTCTTACATTCAATAAACTTTAAATTGTCGTCTGAAATTCCGTTCAAATTTGACCAGTTTGGGAATGAGTTAAAAGACAACGAAAGTGGGTAACTAAAAAACAAGTTAATGTAGTCTAGCCGTGATGCACCCTGTAGATACATAGAAAATCAGAATTGTTCATTAACTCATTTGTCAAAAGAAAAATATTGACCCTCAATTAAAGCCTTACAGTGCTTTCGGTCCTTTGATTTCCGTGTACATTGTAATCCTCATTTAAGAGATGAAGAGAATATTTTTTGTTTTCACGGAGGTATGAACCGAAAAACCTAATCACACTGTATGAATACGCGAAGCGGATTCATACATTGTGTGCTTAGGTTTTTCGGTTCATACCTCCATGAAAACAAAAAATACTCTCTTCATTTCTTATAATTTAATAGCATCGAGCGAAAAATGCAACAACTTAACAAATTTTGATACCTTTTTGTAGTGAACTATTTTGTGCGGAAGCATTCAAAATGGCTGCGTACTCAAAATTTTGTTCATTGAGGTATGAATTAAATTTTTCGACCAAACAGATCGCTCGTTTTTGATAGACGAAACTAACAATTAAATTAATAAAGATTATATTCAACATGTCAAGGATTAATATTAATTTTAGCTTGTAATCATCTATGATTACGTTCACTTTAAACATCCATTTATCAGATGGATCACTTTGTCCTTGCAGATAAAATGGTCCATCTGATATATTGACCTTGAGCAGACAGCCACCTGTGTTAGACAGTCAGCGTGGTTGTTTTAAACAGGTTGAATTATTTAGTTTCCACCAAACAACCTACTTGAGAGACAAACGTCTAAATTGTTTCGCCATACCATAAGCTAAATAACACTCTACTCGATATTTAAGACTAGTCCAAGTTGAAACTGGTTGCATACGATATGATTATATTATGTTGCAAAACAGTAGGATTTTGACTGAGATAATAGACAAAATTTTCCACGATGATTTCATTTTTTTTTTTTTTTTTTTTTTTTAATTTTCACGGTAAAATTTTTATCGGGTCGTCAAAGTGTAAAAAGTGTGATTATTGGTTATATCAAAATATACCTTAACTCATTCCCACACGATGACGAGAAGAAAAGCTTTGGTAAACATCGTGGAAAATGAAGCAATTCATTGCCACAAGCAATTTCTTCATTATCCACGATGTTTTCTACAGCAAAAGTAAAATAAAATAAAAAATTACATCATCTGAAATTAGTCGTCTGCAATATCTTTGTTTTTGGAGCAGTCTAAAATATTGTCGTTTCATTACATAATTTTTGCGGGGTTTAGCTGAATTGTAAACGAGTAAGTAGAGGACCGGTTTATAATTCTTACATGGGAAGCAATGTACTTTTTACTTAAAAACAGAGAGAGTCAGAAACAGAGTGTCATGTAAATAGTTTTTTCTTTTTATAGTCATTATTATTTTTATTATTATTGCTGTTGTTATCTCTATACATAATTCTAGTTATGAAGCAATTTTCATCCGTATTTTTTTCTTAACTCCATATTAGGATATTGAATACCTTTGAAAACCGAGTGGGATCCGCCCCATCCTCTAACAGAGTAGTGATCATATGTAGTTGACCAGATCTAGCTGCAATGTGCAAAGCTGTCTCGCCATTCTGTATAACAAAAGAAATGGTCATGTCGTAAGTATCGTGTGGGTTCAAAGCATTTATGAAAGTTTTTATCCTTGAACCTTTAAGTCGAAGTAGAGTGACCTTGCAAACAATACAAACACACATACAAGACATGAGTTGGCCATGGTCGTCTGTTCAAAGTAGTCTTTGTCGAAACCACTTTATTTTATCACTTATGGTTTTGAATACATTGGGTTTTTTTGTATGTAAGTTTATTTAGAGACACAATCTCGAGATATGCTTTGCATTACTTGCTAACTTGAGAAAAATCTTAGAAACCAAACCATACAATAGTCAAATATTTAATGATTTCTCTGTGTGCTAACTGTTAAACGATAAAAAACATGAAAATAATACGAGGAAAAAATGCTACAGAATCTATCTGTTATACCTCTTTCGTCGAGTTAACGTCAGCTCCACTTTTTAACAACATATCAGCACACTTCTCTCCTTCTTTTGTCCTTGCAGCAATATGTAAGGGTGTTTCTAGACCCTGTTATATTAAAGAAAGAATAATGATATCAAATTTTTCTAGATTTAAACACTCAACATTTATTATTTCAACCTAACAGGTAATTACGTGAAATATTCCTATTCGGATAGATGTTTGTATAATGATGACACAAAGGTTGAAGGAAAAACATACTTTAAAGTGAAATGATTTCTTTAGATAAAACTCTTATAAAAACCGCATTGCTTTACTCGTATTGTTGTGGCCAAATCGCCTATTCGTTGAATAACTAGTAATTTAAATCTTAAATGAAATCGAACTTTATCTTCAAACATAAAACAGCATAAAACAATAAAAAAACAAGAGGACCATGATGGTCCTAAATCGCTCCCCTGAGTATGATGGTTCATGGCTTTATGATATGAACAAAATGGCATAGCCCTCTGTCTAATTATTTTGGAGAAGATGTTTACATATTTCTCTTTTAATCCTAGGAATATTGATGATTCCACCATATAGCACTAATTCCCTGAATATGGTAATGCTTTGAAGTATAGACATCAATACATACCAAGTATAAAAGCTGTAAGCCTAATGGTTTAGGAGAAGAAGGTTTTAAAAGATATCATTATTTAATCCTAACTAAAATTAGGGATTGCACAGAAAAGGGCCAATTTTTTAGGTAATTTGATAGAGGGTCAATGGCTGATGATATGTACCAAATATCAAAGCTCTAGGCTTTATGGTTTGGGAGAAGAAGATCTTCAAAGATTTCCTTCTTTATTCCTTTGTTAAATCAGGAAACGCACAGAAAAGGGCTAATTTTCAGAATACAGTTATTCTTTGAAGTATTTTAGTAGAGGGTCAATAGATGATGATGTATACCAAATATCAAAGCTCTAGGCTTTATGATTTGGGAGAAGAAGATTTTTAAAGAATTCCTTCTTTATTTCTATGTAAAATCAGGGATCAAAAAGAAAAGGGCTAATTTTCAGAATACGGTAAATCTTTGAAGTATTTTAGTAGAGGGTCAATAGATGATGATGAATACCAAATATCAAAGCTCTAGGCTTTATGGTTTGGGAGAAGAAGATTTTTAAAGATTTCCTTCTTTATTTCTATGTAAAATCAGGGATCATTAAGAAAAGGGCTAATTTTCAGAATACAGTAATTCTTTGAAGTATTTTGGTAGAGGGTCAATAGATAATGATATATACCAAATATCAAAGCTCTAGGCTTCACCGTTTGGGAGGAGAAGATTTTTTAAGTTTTTTCACTCCGTTGCCATGGCAACCAGAGTTCTTCATGGATTTCAATTCTTTGAAGTATTTTGAAAGAGCATGACCTAAGGATCATTTCTGTGAAGTTTTGTTGAAATTCCATGGTTAGTTTAGGAGGAGAAGATTTTTTTGTAATTGTGAACGGACGGACGGACGGACGGACGGACGACGGACGATGACCGATCACAATAGCTCCTCCAGAGCACTTCGTGCTCAGGGGAGCTAAAAGAGATGACTCATGCATTTTTTCATTGCATTTCTTGATCAACATTGCCATTAATGAACATGAATTTGAATGGTGATGCGATTATAACAGACCTTTCCACCTTTGGCTTCAACTTGTGCTCCATAACCAATGAGTATTTGTACAGCAACAGGCTTACAGAACTCAACAGCAAGATGAAGGGCGGTATAACCATCCTGGAGTGGTAAAAGGTCTTTTAAAACATCTATTCGTTCTGATTATAAGAACACGCTTCAATATCATCAACCATTTTTACACTGAACCCAAAATATTCCTATTTTTGCAGGCGGTAGAGACAAAGGTCAGTCTGCACATGACGCTCATTTTGATCTTAGTCCACACCACCTGTTTCCAGAGATGTTTTATAAAAAAAAATTCCATAAGGACTCTTGACCCACAACTAGTGTTTCAAGTACTTCAGACCTTTGTAATTCTGAAAATATTTTTAGCACAACGACAAGAGTTAACCCAATACCAGACGGTCCAAATTGAAAGGAGTTGCAGACGACAATATAAAGTTTAACCACTTTTAGATTTTTTCAACTTTCTTGGTAGAAAATATTGTGGAAAATGAAGAAATTGCATGTTGCAAGCAATTTCATCATTTTCCACAATGTTTTCCAATCCTGTTTTTTTTCAGGGGCGTCAAAAGGCGTCACTGTGTGGGAATGAGTTAAGATCCTTGAAATGATTTGTCCCAGCAGCAATTACACCGTTTCTTGACGGTTATTGTTTTTGTTTTTCCTTCTCCACAACCTTCTGATTGATTGATTGAATGGGGTTTAACGCCACTTTTAGCAGTGTCATCATCTTCTACTTATACAGTTCACTGTCATTTTATAAAAAGAATATGCGATTTCTTTCAATCTCAAATATTCGACTACAATAGATAAAAAGAAAATATCTACATGCTATAAGTTTAAGTACTGAAAGATAATATTCAGCACGAAATGTTACCTTTGTTCGAGCATCAACCGGAGCTCCTTTCAAAAGAAGTGCCTTGACAACAGAAGCGTGTCCTTTCATCGCTGCTGCATGCAAACATAGGGCTCCTGACTAAAATCATAAACAGTACGATAGAAAAAGAGTCTTTAAGAACACATAGATTGAAAGATATCTTAATAAAGCAAATATGCCTAGAACTTTTAGATGAGAACGCAATTAAAATAGAATGTCGGTAGATTTATCAATTTTATTTTGTTATTAATTTTTATTAATATTGAATCACTAAATAACAACATGTTTTTCGTGAATGAAAACTTATCTTTTCAGCCAACATGTATAGAAATATTTCACTTTGCTTTCCAGTTTAGTAAAAGTGAAGCATTACCTTATTTGGCATATTGAGAGGTACACCTTTCTTCAGAAAGGCCATCGCTGTGTCAGGATGTCCAAATGTAGAGGCAATGTGCATCAGCGTGCTCCCATCTTTAGTCCTTGCAGATAAAGACGCTTTGAACTTGTCCAGTAATAGATCGACGATGTGAGTGTGACCTCGTTCTGCCGCAATATGAACTGGACTACGATCAAACTGGGAATATATTTATTATTAAGAATAAGCTTCGTACGTAATATAGCGATTATGAGAGACCCCTCCCGTGAATTTTGACCAATAACAAGAATAAGGAAAACTACTCCACCAGCGAAACTCGTGGTCAAATGTATCAACATCCACATTCAAAAAGTTTTTACATAAAACGGAATAAGAAAACTATGAAACAAACTCATTTATAATCGATAGGCAAAAGAAAATTTTCATATTATACCATTTTAACCAATTCCAATACAGTCCGGCTTTTAAACGACCCTCAAGAAAAAAGGCTGAACGAAATTTGTTGAAAATGAAGAAATTGATTTTAAAAGGCAAGTTTTTCCTTTTCAGTGATGTTTTCTACATGTTTTTGTAATTTCACGAACTAAAACTTCTTTGATTTTGACCAGTCGCAATCGTTGTCCACTGGTAATGGGTTAAGGCAAATTAAATTAACAATAGATAAACATTTGAACAAGTAAATAAAGTTTTATAAAATATGCGATGAACGTTAACCAGAATTTCAGCTAAAGGTAGTGAAGGAATTTTTCAATCCTTATTTCTTTTTCTTGTTTGAATCCATCGAAAAGGTCGCAACTCGACGATTATGCTGTGGGTATTGACAATATAAGAAGAAAGACGATGTGGTTGGAAATTCCACATCCTCTTAATAAGACTATGAGTAAAGTAAAATAAATGCTATACAACCTTGTCGGCGAGGTATGGACTAGCTTTGTTAGATAGAAGTATCTTAGTCATGACTTCATCTCCTTCCCAGGCTGCTAGGTGTAAGGGGGCGTGGCCTTCGACCTATAAAATATAACTCGTGATGTACATAGATTGGCTATAGAAATTGTGTCAGTTAGAGACCATTATAGAAAATGTAATTATATCGAAACTAAGGCGTATTATCTGGCTGTACTAAAATGTCATTCAAATACATGTTTAACCCATTACAAAATTTAAGACTGGTCAAAAATGAAATCAGAAAAAAACATATTACAATTCAGAGAGTACTGAACTTGATAAACAAGTAGAAAATAGGATTGTAACGTTTTGGGACAAGCAATTTCTCCTTTTACCATAATATTTTCAACAGTTATTTTTCTTGAGCGCGCAAAAATGCGGGATTGTATGGGAATGGGTTGATTGAAACGAGGAAACGGGGAAGATCGTAAGTTGAAAATGACGTGAATTCGAAATCAACGTTATATCTAATATGACAATCCATCATATAGCATATTTGGTTAAAGTAAGGCGCTTGATTTTTGCGATGAATTTCTCTTTTGGAAGCACATTAACTAACATTACTCAAACTTTCGGTGAATATCTAATAAAGACGTATTACATTCTGAATGTCTACGGGTGCCCCAGCATCAAGGAAAATTTTTGTGAGGTCCACATCTTTTCTTCTACAAGCCAAGTGTATTGCTGAATCACCATTGTCCTGTTAAGGAAAAAAAACAACATGTATGTACATATTGTAAGTAAATACTCTGCTTATTTCATTCCTATACAATCCTGCTTCTTTACGCGCCCAAGAAAAGACTTAAGAAAAACAATTTTAAAAATGAAGAAATTGCTTGTTACAAGCAATTTCTTCATTTTCAACCTTGTTTTCTATCCATAAAGATACAGATACTCAAAACTCTCTCAATGTGAAAATGTCATGTGCATCTTCTTTGAATATGGACTAGTCTAAAATTTAGCTGCGTGGTAATTGGTTATATAAACTACGCAAAATTTGAAAAGCATTACCACTCACCAATTCCAAACCAATCTCGCTTTTTTATAAAAGTTGGGGGGGGGGGTGTGGAAAATTAAGAAATTACTTGGTCCAAGCAATCTCTTCATTATCCACTATGTTTTCTACCCTAAAAGACAAAGAATTAGAATTTTAAATTTCCATTGACCTATTATTATCGTCTGCAATTTCCTTGAATTTGGAAAAGTCTAAAATCGTGTTGTTAAGTAATGGGTTAAGATAGCGATTACTTTTCATCTTGAATGAAACGTTGCAATAATTCGGAAATGGTGTTCATTTATGCTGAAAGAATAACGTTATTCCTTCTAAATTACATGTATATCGAATCTCAACTTATAAAATACATATAGATGTTTTTCTCTAATGATTTTCATAAATATTATCCATATGTTTAGTAACTAGATTCAGAAATAAAATTCCAGCCGTTATGAAAGCTATGCACTTTCTTACGGATCTTTGAGCTGTAAGCTGTCCGTCGATCTGGGTCGATAGAAGTTCTTTACACACGGCCACGTTTCCAACCTCAGCTGCGTAGAATAGGGGTATTGCGCCAAACTGAAATGAAAAACATACCTGGTATATAAGTGGATCGCTGGTCACCTCCACCGACCTCCGACAAAAAGTTCCACTTCAATATTAAACGGCGTCATTTTGCAAAATCTATGGTCATTAACAAATTACAAAAAAGTAAGATGGTCGGTTAGTTTATACTAATTTATTTTAGATCGATTGCGACGAAAGCTTTAAGCTTATAGAGTCGCTCTCGAACACAAAAACCAGATGTTTTCACGTCCCTGAAAGAGAGGCAGTGGCTTATCCCCACTGCTACCCACTTCTACAGCTGGGTAGACTGAGGCTGGCTATTAAATGTCTTGCCCATGAAAACACCTCGGTGACGCTGGGGCTCGAACCCGTGACCTTCAGATCACGAGTCAAGTACCAATACCACTCGACCATTCGAGGCAGTCAGATGGTCGGTTAACGACCTTAATGTCGTACCTACAGTTTTATCAAGAGGTCCATTAGGGCCTGAGACGCTCTACTGGGTATCAAGTTTTCTTTTAAAGTAATGTGATATTTAGGGAATTTAATTACATAAAGAAGAATGCATAAAATGAAAATAACAAACTGGACTTTATCCCCTGTATTGTTTTGAGCAACAATCCTAATGGCCCCTTTTCCCGTGTTTCATGACGGATCCACTCCATTTCTAAAAGGAAGTTTCCTTATGACCATACACTCATCCTGTGAAATTTTCAACAGAATCCGATGATAATTGTGAACCTTATCATGTAAACAGGATTGTTTTGAGTAAAATTCCATAAGGCCCCTTTTCCTGTGTTTTCGGATGAATCCTCTTCATATCTGAAGGCAACTCTCTTACGACTCTATGATCGTCCTATAGAATGTTAAAAACAATCGGATAATAAGTGTGAACTTCATCACATTAACAAGAATGTTTTGAACGATAATCTGTAATGCCCCTTTTCCTGTGTTCCCAATGCCAAAATTATTCCTTGCATCTTTAAAGAGAATCCGATTAGAACTGTGGCCTGTATTGTGTTAACGAAGATATTTCAATAAAGTTTTCATAAAGCCCCTTTTCCCGCGATACTTTACTGTTGGTTCAATCATTCTGTGAAAGTTTTAATTGGTTGAAATATGGGGACTTCATTATGTTAAATAGAATATTGAAAAAAAACATATTGCCTCTTTTTACACGAAACTTGACGGATTTTACCCAATTTTGAAAAGGAACCTTCTTTTGATTGTACAATTATTCTGTGAACATTTGAGGTGAATGCTGTTAAATCTTGGACATCATTGTGTTAACTAAAATATTTTAATAATTTTTCTTAAGGTGTCTTTTCATGTGATACTTGCGGATCAGATCCACTGTCAAAATCAACAATAGGAATGACGGTACAATCAATCTGTGTAATTTATTGTGTTGATGAGAATTTTGTGGTGAAATTTTCATAGGGCACCCTTTGCAATTATACTTTACAGAACAAACCAAATTCCAAAAGAATCAATTCTAATGAAGGTAAAATCATTCTGTAAAAGTTTCACAAGAGAATCAATCAAAACAGTGGTCTGAATTGTGTCAAGAAATTTTTGCAATAACATTTTCATAATGCCAATTTTCCGGTGAAAACTTAAAAAATCTGACCCAATTTACAAAGGAACAGTCCTAATGATAATTCATTCATTCTAAAAGTTTGAAGAAGTGATAAGGACTGAGGACTGTATTGTGATAACAACGTTTCTGTAATTTTCATCAGGCCCCTTTTATATTGAAACTTCACAGATTGGCCCAATGTACAAGGGATCAATCCAAATGACGACACAGTCATTCTATTAAAGTTTGAAGAGAATCTGATAAAGACTGGCTACATTCTCGTGATAATGAAGATTTCGTAATAAAATATTCATACGGCCCATTTCCTCTGATACTAGACATACCATTCTGTGAAAGTTTAACCAGAATCCGATAAAAACTGTGGACTTTAGTATGTTACAAGGATTTAAAAATGGAATCTTATAAGACTTCTTTTCTTGTGGTACTTGACGGATCAGTTCTAATGTCATCTTAGATACTTGACGGATTAGTTCTAATGTCAACGTCAACGATCGTAATAATTGTACAATCATTCTGTGAAAGTTTGAGGAATATCCTATGAAAGCCTTGGACTTGGTAACAAGGATTTTTAAATGAACTTTTCATGAGGCCCCATTTCCCGTGCTTCTTCACAGTTCAGACCCCGTTTTGAAAAGAATGATCGTTATGACCTTACAGTCATTCTGTGAAACTTTCAACGAAATCCGATCAAAGCTGTTGGCCTTATTGCGTTAACGAGGATTTTCAGTTAAACTTTCATACAGCCCTTTTTCCCATGTTACTTGACGGATCAGACCAAATTTCGGAAGGAACTTTCCTTACAATAATATAATTTTTTGTGAGAGAATGAAGAAAATCCGATTAAATCTGTGGAATTTATTGCATTAACTAGGATACGACCCTTTCTTGACATATCAAACCTAATTTCGATATGAACAATCCTTATAATTGTACAATCATTCTGTGAAAGTTTGAAGTGAATCCGGTGAAATTTTGGGACATCGTTGTTTTAACGAGGATTCATTAACAAATTTTCATAAGGCCCATTTTCCCGTGATATTTGACGGACCCAATTTTGAAAGGAAAAACCCTTATAACGTTACAAACATTCTGTGAATGTTTGAAGGGAATCTGATGAAAACTGGATTATAGAGTGTTAACAAGGATTTTCTTATCAAACTTCTTAAGGTGTGTTTCTTTACTGATCAGATCCAACTTCGAAGGGACTATCCTTATGATGGTACAATCATTCTGAGAAATTTTGAAGATAGTTTGATAAAAACTTTGGACTCAAGTGTTAACGAGGGTTTTTATTTAGATTTTAATTAGGATGTTTGGACCCAATTTCGAAAGGAACGATCCTTATGACGGTAGAATCATTCTGAGAAAGTTTGAAGAAAATCCAATGAAAACTTTGGACTCTACAGTGTTTACAAGGAAAAATTAACGGGCGGGAGACTAAACGGACCCTCGGAGGGACGCACGGACTCCGGACGGGAAAATGTCATTGCTATTGCTCTTCTGTTAAAAATGTTTTCTTTTGGCAACTAGTACAAACATGCTGTTATATATAATAGTTTGAAGTTATTATTTCAAAATGTTAACTAAACAATGTAAGAGAACCACGATTTTTTCCACATAAAAATCGAAAGTGTGTTACAGTACTTTTTAGGGATTTATTGTACATGCATCGGGTTTAACGCAACTATCGGTATTATTTCAGGCAATTGCGACGGCTATTAAACCTGTCAGTGTTTCCGTGTCATTTCTCGCACCAGTACATTCAAAACATTCTATCCGAGCCACAAACTGCTCATCCAACCCAGGCGTTCTACTTATAAGACCATCTATTAGAGACAAATGACGCATGCCTCGAAGTTTTTTTTGTCAAATGTCGGAAAATTGTTGGCCTAGGTTTGAACTCCAGGATTGACAGTAAAGCGAGTTACCAACTGAGACAAATGGTCACGGCTGTTAATAATCTTAAGTGTTCGCTGACTATGTGTACAGAGATCTTAATTTTCATTGCTTTTTCTCTGTAACACAGACGCTATAGAAATAAAAAATCAAAGCACTGAAAGTACACATGATAGACGTCTGTGTTTGCATAGTAGAGTGATATGCCCATTTCGGTATAGAAAATTGCAATTTTCATATAGACAATATTTTTTAATAATAACCCCATCCCTAGCCTGGTTTGTTTAATAGGTAAATGTAATACAGGATGTTTCATTTTAGAGTCCTTAGCACGATTACAAGTTGGGGAAAAAGCCGTTGTTTCAGACGTCATTTGACTTTCACCGATGGAATTTGGTAATTTGGCTTTTAAGTTGGCTGAGCAGCTACTCATGTAATGGTCCAATTCATTGTTGTACAATTATTGGTGTGAAAAATGACAGCTATGGTTGAGTGCATCAACCAACCGCGGTTTTACTAAAATACTACTTAAAATCAGGTTAAGCCAAATTCACTTGATCGCAGTCTAAATAGCTTTCAATATCAATACCTTTTTTACTTTTTCGGAATTATCCTTTTCCGAAGACATTCCACAAAAAATTAAGATATCATTTCAGAAACTTGGACAATATTAGTCGTCTGTCGCTTGTCCAAATTTTGTCGTTTGGTAATGGATTGAAAATGCTAATCAAAATAATGATTTACATCTATATATATATAAAACTGTATAGCTTATCACTCCCTTGGTATATAGCTAGTACGCCGAGTTCTCAAAATAGAAAGCAAATTACTCGCTATATAATTGAAAGAGTCCGCGTTTTATTGAAACCGTGACCGCATTTACGCTATGCGGGTTAATGGTAGGTGTTTTCGTAGTTAAGAGGCGTCTTTACGCTTTCTGCGTATGATATAGGTTCCTTTTATTACCCTAATGTAAAAATGTGCAGTTGTTTGATGGAGAAAGGTTTTAAAAAATAATAAATCGAACCTAACTGGGTACTACTTTTCTTCTAACATAGTAACATCCTACTTGATTTCCAAAATGGGTAGCACTGATGGACGCCTACGGAGCTCATCAAAAACAAAAAAAAACAGAGAAGGTTTTAAAAGATCGTTGACATCCACTGCATTAAATCAGAGTTTTAAAAAGGTTTGAACAAATAACTGATTAATTATTTGTAGAAACAACTTCAATGAATGCTGGTACAATCACGTGCCCAATTCATATTGCTTTTTTATATGAAGTTCAATATCACTCTTTTTATTATGTCATTATGAATCCATATATCACCATATAGAATACTTTGAAATCGACCCCAATGCCGTAAAAGGTATGTTTTATGTATAAAGCTTTATGATTTCCAAGCAAATTTTAATATTGTAGATTTGGTCGCATGAAAAAAGATAAAAAAAAAAATGATTTATTAAATCACCTTGTAGAGCCTTATTGTTCACGGCAAGTCCTATATAAAACATCGACCTAAACTTCTTTGGGTTGTTTTTTTTTTTTTTTTTTTTTTTTGTATTATCTTTTTTTGTGGCACATGAAAAAGGGGAATCGGAAAATATTTTTGAAAAAGATAGGCTTTAGCACTGTAGTTCAATCTATGTGTGTGTTTTTGATGTGTGATATTGTTTAGGGTTTCAGCTTTGTTTGTTTGTTTGTTTGTTTGTTTGTTTGCCTAAATGGAATGGGTAAAAATGGCCATTCTATAATTAGATATTTTGACAAAAGTAGTATATTTCTACCCTTGTCAGCCTGAGGAGAACCCTCGGGTACTTCTCGTATTTCGGACTTTGACTCGTTTCGAGAGATAGGTCTTGGTTATAGATGAAATAAGCCCAGTCTTACTAAAACTGGCACATTTGAACGATTTTTGGAATCGTGTCGCCTGGTTATAGGTTAAGCCCAATAACTTCATTACTACCACCAACAAGACACTGTTCATAATCATCAGTTTTTGTAGCGACGCAGAATATAACATCGACTCTTTTCTTATCCACTCCACTCCAATCGTTTTGATCACTGTATACTTTTGTTTAGTATCGCCTTACTTATTTCAATATCATTATGATGATCATAATATTCATAATAATAGCAATAAAAGATAATGAATGACAGATTGTAATCTAAGCCGTATACCTTGTCTGTAGCAAGTCGCTGGTCCTTAACCGGTGATCTTAGCAGTAACTGTACGATAGTGAGTGCTCCACTGGTGCGGGCACAAGCCAAATGTAAGGGCATTTCTTCTTTAGGCTGTATTTAAAACATGGGGATAATTATAATATACATTATGTGAAACGAAACCATTTGCCACGCGAAAAAAATGCTGATGTTGTTGTTACAAGTATAATTATCTGAAATGCCGTGAATTTCATAATCGCGACTTTTCCATATCGTCAGAAAGCTTTGTAGACAATAGTTTTGTCAACGCAAAATGAAAATCGTGAGTTGTTGTCAATACAAACATGGCTAAACGTAATAGGAAAATACCGGGTCAAAATGAAAGTTTTTTGTCCTTGCACACTTAATTAAACGTTAAAGAAAATACTGAGTTAAAATGACAGTTGTTGTCACTATATACGTGGGTAAATGTAAAAGGGAAAATACTGAACTAAACTGAAAGATGTTATCACTACATACGTGGGTAAATGTAATAGGAAAATACTGAACTAAACTGAAAGAAGTTTTCATTATAACATTAAGTAAACGCAATAGAAAAATACTGAGTTAAACTGAAAGTTATTGTCACTACATACATAGGTAAATATAATAGGAAAATACTGAACTAAACGGAAAGATGTTTTCACTACAATCTTGAGTAAAGCAATAGAAAGATACTGATTTAAACTTAAAGTTGTTGTCACTACATACATGGTTAAACGTATTGGAAAATACTGAATTAAACTGAATTCTGTTTTCACTACATCCTTTAGTAAACAGAGAAGAAAAATACTGGGTTAAAATGAAACTTGTTGTTATACATACATGACAAAACGAAATAAAATAAATACTGAGTTGATGTCTCTACATACTTTAGTAAACGCAAAAGAAAAATACTGATTCAAATTGAAATTCGGTATTTAGGTTTCTGATTAGTGTTCTGGTTGAAAAAAAATACACAAACTATAAGGGAAATATCGAGGCATAATTCAATACGATTTCTTTCTGACGAGCATAGATATGAATATGCCTAAAGATGGTATATAAAACACCTACAGAATGTAAAACATACAGGGATAAGGATAACCCAATAGAAACATGAAACAGATTTAAGAGCGGCACAATTTTTAATGAATAGAATTATTAAATGCATAAACTTTCAGAAAAACATTGCCGGCTTGAAAACAATATGTTCTTATTTGATAATAACATGTGATTTGGTATCCTAGTTTACGTAGTGTTTCTTAACAAAACTATTGTCGACGCTGGAATAACCCATTGCTACACAATGAAGCTCTCTGACGCGTAGTAGAAAAACAATCGTTGAAACATTGCGAGAAAGGGAGAAATTGTTTGTTTCCTTTTCTCACAATGTTTGATACCCAATTTGGCACATATTTTCCAGTTTTACGGCAATTTTAAATATCACTTTCACATCCTTTCAATTTGGACCGGTCTGAAATTTTGTCGTCTGATAATGGGTTAAAGACAGCGCATGAAGTGGGCCATTTTCTTTCGATACAGTCGATCTATGTAGTGTAAAACTAATTGGCAGATCGCTGACCATAGCGATTGACCTCCAACTAGGCAATTTGTATGAGATATCATCCGGTTATAGTTTGTGAAAAAAATGGACGTTAGTGTTTATGTTAACCCTTTTCATGCTGAGCCCGGAATATTCCGGTTTTGGCAGGAGGTGTAGACTAAGATCAGACTGCACTTATGTGCAGGCTGATCTTAGTCTACACCTCCTGCTCATACTTTTCCTTATAAAGTTGTTTATGAAGTTGATTTCTTAAAGAAATATTGATTTTTGAACAACAAGTTCTATCAGTACCTTAAGCCCTTTGATTTGACAGCAGTTCATTAAGGTAATTTATACAGCATGACAAGGGTTAAACGTTGGATTGCGAATCATAAGCTCTAGGACCGCCGTTTAAGTCGCCGACCAACGAAGATGTTTGACATTAATAGATATGCTTTCATTTACAAATGCGATCCGTCTATTTTGATTTGTTTGAATGGGGTTTAACGCCACTTTTAACAGTAATTCAGTCGTATCACAGTGGCTGGAGCACATAACCATGTATTCCTAGAATTTCTCACACTAGTACTACCACTACATCTTTTCCGAGCCTCCAACTGCTCATCCCACTTAGGTCTACGATTATCCATCCATATGCGGAGACAAAAATCGGAAAGTTTTTTTGCCACGACCGTGGATCGAACCCTGGACTCGTGATTAAGACTCCGACGCGCTACCACTACGCTTAAGCCGCGGCTCGTAAATTTTGCTTTGTATCTCACCAATAATTGGAATATCGTAAAAGGGGCGTTAAACCCATTCATTCAATCAATCAATCAATCAACCCGTGAATTTTGAAGTAAATAATTGATCAAGATATCAATACCTACCCCTCCAGATAATGTGATGTCCGCTTTTTTACTGAGGAGAGTTTTGACAATATCATCTTTGGCAAATGCAGCAGCATAGTGCATTACGGTCCGGCCATCCTATAAAATGAGAAACATACAGAAACAAAGTAACATTCGATCACATAAGAAAACTAGAGTGTGCCATAGACACGGATGTCCCCGCTTAAGTTCTTTTTATACAACCTTCAGTTGAGACCTTGAATTCGTAGTATGTGACAGAATTTTTCGCACGACTCTAATTACCTATTAAAAGCTGTGTAAAGTTAATTTGAAATCCATCAACTAATGTAGAGGATATGCCGTGGTCAAATATTTAGACACACATAAACCCTACACACACACACACACACATGCAATTACGCACTCACTATCAAGCTGACAGAAGTAACTCCATATTACCATAGCCATTGCATGGCAGGGCCATAAAACGTCAACACCAAAAATGGGTATTCCAATCATGTCAGCATTGGGTGACTGACAACACTGGAAAGTCTTAATGAAGGTTTATATTTCTTTTGAAAATTGGTTTTATATAAACAACTCTGGCTTAAAGTGGACAAACAGGCGGTGTAGACCAAGATCAGACTGCACTTCACAGGATGCAAATTTGAATGGAAATCATCTGAAATCTTGAAAATTTAAGACTGAATTTAATGAGGAAAACATAAGACTAACTTTTACAGTCAATTCTCCACAACGTTTAAACAGTCTGTAAAATTGAATACTTTGGGGAAAATTATTAAATATTTTAACCCATTCCCACACAAGCCCTCCTTTTTACGTCCCTCAAGATAAAAGCTTTGGAAAACACTCTGGATAATGAAGAAATTGCTTTTATCAAGCAATTTCTTCATTATCCACATTGTTTTCTGTCCAAAAAGATGAAATAGAATTCCATTAAATGGAAATTATCGTCTGCAGCTTCTTTCAATTTGGACCAGTCTAAAATTTTGTTGTGTGGGAAAGGGTTAAATCACACGAAGTCCACTAAATACCGCTTTCATGTCACATCTCTGATTCATTCAAACGACTACGCCCGACAGATGAATTTTATGAAAATCAACAAGAAAAATAAATTCTCCTACTTCTTTTGTATTATTATTATTTATTATATAGAATGAGGTCATACGGTCGCTTATTACACAAGGAATGCTATGCTGTAGTATTCATCCGACACGTTGAATTAGATCTTATCTGCGTAGGAACATTTTGATATTTCATGAGATCGAAAACTGAGAAATATAGTAAATGTTTATACACAATGATAATCCAATAAAGGTTCATACCAATACACCACCGCAGTATTCTATTCATCATATGCATGTATTCATATTTAAGTTTCCAAAGTATAAATTGTTTAAGGCAGTTGTCTGGGAAAAAAACATTTCTAATGACGTCGATTTTTAATGGGACGTCATTTTATAATTAAAATGACGACAGCTAATTTTTACTGTCAGACACGAATATTTACTACCCTAACTTATTTTTGAGCTTGTCATGTACTTAATTGACCAATCGAAGCTCTCAGTAAAAGAAACATTCGACCAATCAAATCATTCATTACGACCGAAGGTGAAGTTTGACCTCCGACATTGGCTGCCATTTATGTGAAGCATGTTTGTTAGTTTGGCGACTTAAATGTCGTAATTCAAGCTGTAGTTACCACGTTTGGGTCACCAAACAGCCATTGTATGTCGTTTAAAATCGAAGTGGAACATTCTGTGAAGTAGTTGAGCGGGGCCAATGGAGTAAGTATACGGGGCCAGCGATTGGTCAACTGTTTAGGTATACAATCTTATCGATTGAGACCAAAATAAGGCAGCCTACCTTTGCTCTGTCGTTAAGGTTAACGCCAAGGTCAATCAATCGTTCAACAATTACTAGTTTGTTTTCCTTAACTGCTATCATCAACGGTGTCAAGCCATTGTCCTGCAAAAAAAGAAAATGTGGATTCAAATCATAGTGGTCAAATATCGCTCAATTTTTTTGTCCTTGTGACACACCTAGGCACCCCGAAAATGGGACCCGGGTGACAAGTAATTTCATTGACTGTTGATGAAGCTGATGTCTGAAGCAAAATATAAAACACCAAGGCCTTATGGCTTGTTGAAATAAGACCTTGAAAGCTCGGACAATGAAAAAAAAATACTTGCAAGTTGTAACAATCAATTTCTGAATTACCAAAATGTTTTCAAATTCTTTTTTTTTTTTTCTTTTTTTTTTTGAAGAAAATATAGTAATCTAAATGATTTTGTGGAGGCCTTACTAAGGAAATATTCTTACCAAATTTCATGAAGATTAGTTCATAGGTTGAGGAGGAGAGTTTAAAGAAGTTGTGGACAGCGTGAGGTTGACGACGCACGACGGACTATCGACTTTACTTGCCGATACATTTTGTAAACACGTATTCTAGAAAAAGCATCGCATGACAAGTTGTTTCAAGAACTTGAAGTATTTAAAACTTGTCATGCTGAACCCGGATTATTCCGGTTTTGGCAGGAGTTGTAGACTAAGATAAGCCTGCACTTATGTGCAGGCTGATCTTAGTCTATACCTCCTGCTTGTACTTTTCCTGCCGGAGTTGTTTATGAAGTTGATCTCTTAAAAAATATTGAATTTTGAACAACAAGATCTATCAGTGCTTTTAGTCCTTTGATTTGACAGCAATCCAGTAAGGTAATTTATACAGCATGACAAGGGTTAAAACTTGAATTGCTTCAGTTTTTTTTTTTTTTTTTTTTTTTTTTTTTTTTTTTTTAAACATCGTATTCTCTGTATCTATCAATATTGACAAAGAAAGTCCCTTTAAGTCTGCTGAGAACCACATGATTATATGCATTGATATCAAAAGAACCAATATTTTGTAAAATGAGACGTCCACCAGTTTATCAATAAGCAAAATAAAATGCAGGTCTACAATAGCTATAGCATTTTCATTTTCTTTTGAGAACATTCGATTTTTTCCCAAGAGCTCTTCAACGCCAAACGTATTTAATGGAAAACCGGAAATGACTTTTTGTAAGTCTGAAAGACTCCAAACTGGTTCTCGGTTCGAATGTGAAATCACTCAATAGAACATTGAACTGCACTTGGTAACTTGGAACCAAAATTATAGTTAGTAGTGATTGATTGCAATCTGAATCTGTTCTATCTTTTCAGAACCCTGTGTTGTTGGTACTGTTTGGAACTGTTGTGAAGAGACTATTCAAATGAATACCCATATTATAGAATATCTTTGACAAATAAGATAATCTTCATATCCAAACTAAAATTACTATCATTATCTTGAGCTCTTTTTCGAACTATTAAACCTTAGGTTGGTTATATAATACACATTATGATTTAGAAATAAAGAAGAAGCCCATTTTGGACATTATTTTTGTTGTTTTTTTTTTGGGGGGGGTGTTTTGTTTTTTGTTTGTTTGTTTGTTTTGTTTTGTTGTTTTTTGTATTTTGTTTTTTGTTTGTTTGTTGGTTTGTTTTTGTTTTTTTAAGAAAACATGAATACTACGTCCTTTGAAAAACAACAAATATTACAAACAAATTGTCGAAGTTTTCACGATGTTCATGCTAAGACTTCGGAGTCTTTCTGTATATAGAGAGGGTATTGAATGACTGGTCATGAACTTATCAAACTAGTCAATTATAAAACGATTAAAACGAGGCTGCATTCTTACCGGTTCAAGATATTCAGCGGAACCTGTAATACCATTTATAAAATGACGTCATCACATTCATTACGTGACGTCATTTTCACGTTAACGATAAAGTGTCACCATAATCTTCAGTTCATTTACACAGGTATAACAAAGATATTACACTAGTGTAATATGACCAATGTGATGTAAAAAATGATTAACGGGTTTATTTCAATCCCTTGTCATAGATCATGTTACTTTTTTTTTCTTTTTTGTCTATGACTTGTACAATTCCTCTTTGCACATACCATTAATTTTTAAATAGAATCTACGTGTATATAAAAGTATCTCTCTGTTTTTGCCAACTTTAAAAACTGGTGTTAAATAGTTTATGAACATAGCAAGCATATAATACTGGTCGAAACTGATGATACTGCTGAAAAATTATTGGGTGGGGTAGGTCAACAAAGAGAAGAAATCCCACCATTTGTTTTTGTTTGGATTTTTTTGTTTTGTTTTGTTTTGTTTGGGGGGGGGTTATTTTTTTATTTTTTCGACGATCTAGTTTATTTGCCTTGCCTATGGTAGATCCTGAATTTGTTCTGATCGGTGGGGGTATTTTTAGATGGTTACTAAGAAGTTTTTGTGTGATTGTGTGGGGTGGGTGGGGTGGGGGCTGTTGTTTGGTGTGGTTTGGTTGTTTGTTGTTGTTTGTCGTTTCGTGATTTTACAGGGGTGGGGTAATTTTGTTTATTTGTTGAGACGCCGCTGCTGTTATGTTTTGCTGTTTCCCAAGGGACTACACGTAGAAGCAAAACGCATGATCTATTGCGATAGCTCTTGATTTTCTAAAAAAAAATTCATACTATATATTATACGATAATTCGTCAATTGGCAAGCAAAGTATCATAAAAGTAGTAGTTGTATTTACGATATTTTGGTCGCCCACTCACGGTATGTTATTTATATAAGACCATCATCACAACTCTTTCAGAAACAGAGACCTCAATACACATCTGATTTGTTTGATTGAACGGGGTTTAACGCAACTTTAATAGTATTTCAGTCTTATCGAGGCGGCTGGATCACCCAACCGTCGATTCCTGGTATTTCTCACACCAGTTCTATCACAACATCCTTTCCGAGCCTCCAGTCGCTCATCCCACTTAGGGTTATGACTATCCACCTATTGGTGGGAGACAAATATCGGAAAGTATATTTGCCTCGACCGGGGTACACTAACTGATTTCAGAGAATTCAACACATATGGTTAATGTTACAAGTCTATTCGTCGTTGGGCGTGCAAAATGTCGTTACTACAGCTTTATTGAAGCTGTAGTTACGATATTCTGCACGCTCAACGACGTATTGATTCAGTGGAACGCGAAACTGGGCCGTTTATGGCTTGCAATAAAACCTTACATAATGTTCATCTTATTTTATAGGAAGCTCTCGGTGGGCGTTATATTAAATGAACGACTTTATGATTGATTTTTACTCAATATTGATTTCAGAGCTTTACTGTCCCCGTAAAAGAATTATTTTTAATTTTTCTATTTGAAAAAAAAATCTTAATGGGTTTCAATTTTTGAAAAAAATAAAACAAAAACAAGAGAAATTAGATATCTTGCTCAAAAACTTCGTTGAATCACTGAAAAGGCATATAAAATATATACGATCCGGAATTTTTAATATTCAGATAAAGAATAGACTACGTCAAGCAAACATGGAGGATCAAATTATATTGGCGTTAATACTTTACTGTTTCTCAACATTTTAGAGGTAGCAGACGACATTATAAAGCAAAAGAAAAAAATTAAAAATCCTATATGATAGAAAATGTCGTGGTAAAAGAAGTCGCTTGTTACAAAGATTTTCTTCATTTTCATGAATATTTTCTTATGTAAATTATGAAAGAAACGTAAAAATCGTGGATTTTACGGGGAAGTGTACAATGATGTATGATATAGCAATATAATAATATTCTGTCTCAACGGAATACGGTTAGTTAAATATGATTATTTGACGGTTTTTGTATCAAAACTCGTTATGTTGACTTTATCAGCCATTTACTTTTAAATGTATATTTTTTCAAGACCGCCAAATGTGAACTTGGGTGTAATGACATGACTCCAGTCTGTTTTGCATATCACCTTATCTCGAAAGACTGCAACAGTGACGTCTGATCCCAACTTCTAAACAAGAGGATCATAATGACCCTTTTTCGCTCACCTGAGCATAACTCAATTTAAAGTTTCGTCTATCAAAAATGAGCTCTGATTGGCCGAAAAAATTATTCGTACCACCATGAATAAAATTTTAAGCACGCAGCTATTTCCCATACTGCCGCACAAAATAATTCCATATAAAAAAGTATCAAACTTATACAATATTTGCTTTTTTCGCTCGATGTCATTAAATCATAAGAAATGAAGAGAAAAATTTTGTGATAATGTAATAATTGTGTTACAGTGATAATATGAACTTTTGTAGCAACCATCGTAAGGTAATACTGCATGTAAAATTTGAAAGTTATAGCCCTAACGGATCGAAGGGAAAGTACCTTTTTAGTATGCTCTGGAAACCCACATCATAGGAATCTTTTTGACCTCACAGAGAGGGTTTGAAAGTATTAGACTTAGCAATTTGAGATTGGTGGTTTGGTTATTCATTTCTACGTCAAATCAGAGATCCAACAATATAGGGCTAACCTTAATCATAGAGAGGGCCGGAAGGCTCTACAAACCATATACCACAGATCCTACCAAAAATACATAGCCGATGTAGAGAACAAACTTCTAAGAATGGTTTGTTACCAGACAGGTGAAAATAAATGTCATGTGTTGATTTCTAAAAATGTCTAAGAACGAACTGTATTGAACCAGCTCAGCCTGCATAATACCATTATGATTAACCATTTCCCAAACAATCCCTGATTTTTACGTCCCTGTGATATAATACTTGAGAAAACATTGTGGAAAAAGAGGTTACTTTTTGAATTGTACTTAGTTTATAATGCCATCTGCTACCCCTATGAATTTGGACAAGTCTGAAATTAAAAACTAAGTGAATGGTTAAACGACGTCGTGTTGTAATGTGGTCCGACCTACGGTACAATTGTTGCAAAAAATCAATTTGTTTGAAACTTTTCTGACTTTTCATTGAAAACGAAACTTTGGAAAAAAATGAGGAAATAGCGTTAAAAGTTAAGTCTTAATTCCCAAATGATCAATTCCGAAATTGCTTTTAACTAAAAATGCATTTATCTTAACCAATGCCCTCACAAGGACGCTTTCTGACGTTTCCCCTAGAAAAAAAAACGTTGTGAATAATGAAGAAATTGCTTACATCAAAGAATTTCTTCATTATCCAACGGGTTTTCTACCCGAAAATTAAAAAAAAATTCCAAAATTTCATCGACTAAAGTTTGTCGTCTACAACATTTTTGAACTTGAACCAGTCTTAAAAATGATCTTCTGGCTAAGTTATTAATATCAATTACATACAATGATTCCATTCCGTCGAGCTCGAAGATTGATATTCTTTGTAAATATATGGACGTCAGTAATTCCTCCCCTTTCCTCTTTCTCGTCATTAATCGATTCTGATTCTTCAAACGTATCACGATCGGTATCGTCTGAGATTTCTGAGATCTCAATTCTTGGAGAGATGAGATGGTGGTGGAAAATAACCTTGTCGATCATGGTCATCCCATGTCTTTGGAGTATTACGGTTGTTATATCATTAAACGTTAACATTAACATATAGGAAATCCAATCTCGTTTTCAAAATTCTTTTTAAAATTGAAGTCATAATTTTAGTTTTGTCAACCAAGATTCAAGCGTTTTGATTAGCTGCAATGGATGCAATTACTATTCATAGTTCAATGAATAAAATTTTGAGCACAATCATATTGTGCATGCTTGCACAATATGGATGTGCTCAAAATTTTATTCACACAGGAACTACATGATATTTCACTCAAAACCAGTAAAGTGTTTGCTTTGTTTTGCCTGATGGAATTAGATAAGGAATGAAGATTATATTTTTGTTTTCGTTGAGATATGAGCCTAAAAACATAATCACACTCATGTATGAAACCCCTTCGCGTATTCATACAGTGTGGTTGAGATTTAAGGCTCATACCTCAATGGTAACAAAACATATTTTCTTCATTTCTTAAGTAATATTCCATTTTCATAGTGTACACACGTGAAAACTTTATTACCCGTTAACTAGACTCAAGTAACGGTTTATCGCAAAAATATTATTGAAGTTAATTAAAAAAGGCTTTAGCAAACAAAATTAACATTTATCTATTTGAAACTGAAAAAAAAGTATTTCCTAAAATGCTGATTTTCGGTAAATATATATCCAAACTCTTTCTGTCCAAACACAACAAATATGAACAAAAACTAAAGTCGTTATATATGTTGAGTTTAAAACCCGCCGGACTTCAAAGGTAGAATATATTAATGTTGCCAAAGAGACGACTAATAAAATCGCGGTTGGCATAGAAACACTGTGTACATTTACATGCAACAAATATGTAAGTGCACGAGTCTGGAACCTCTAAATGGCCTGTGACATGCGTGAATATTCGATTGGCGAGCAAACCGTCGTAAAAATAATTAATTCAAACTACACTTACGGTATTTTAATCATATACCTAAAATGACAGCTGGATATTTATATGTAAATAGCTGTATCCTCTAATAGAAGTCCATATTCAAATAATTGAATTCTTTTAGCACAATTATCTATTCTATTCATTTCGTTCAGTACTTCGGAGAAAGTGCATGCAACTTATAACAGAGATGGTTGTTTTTCAGCCATTCAAAAATTGACTCTGTTTAGGGTAGTGGTAGTGTTGTTTGTTTGTTTGTTTGTTTGTTTGTCTGTTTTAATAAAAAGATTTATATAATCGAATATACTCTTACATTGCTACATAAAAAGAGGACCATGATGGTCCTGTATCGCTCCCCTTAGAATGTTGGCCCAAGGCTTTATGATATATACAAAATATCAAAGCCCTACACTGATCCGTTTTGGAGAATAAAATTTTCTCCTTTAAACCTAGGTATATTGAATATCCAACCATATAGCGCTAATTTCCAGCGTGTGGTAATTCTTTGGAGTATTTTGGCAGAGGGTCAATAAGCAATGATATATACCAAATATCTAAGCTTAAGGCATAATGGTTTAGGAGGAGATGATTTTCAAAGATATCATTCTTAATTCATTTCTCAAATCAGAAATTGCACAGAAAAGGGATTTTTTCCGAATACGGTAATTCTATGAAGTATATTTGATAAAGGTTCAACAGACATTGAAACATACAAAGAAAAAAGCACTAGGTATTATGACTTGGGAGAAAAAGATTTCACAGATTTCCTTCTTTATTTCTATTTAAAATCAGGGATCACACAGAAAAGGGCTTATTTTAAAGATACGATCATTCTTTGAAAAATTTGGTTGAGGGTCAATAGATGATATTTTATACCAAATATCAAATCTTAAAGTCGAACTGTTTGGGAGAAGAAGATTTTAAAAGATTTCCTTCTTTATTTCTATGGAAAAATAGGGATCAAACAGAAAAAGGCTCAAAAAACGGTAATTCTTTGAAACATTTTGGTAAAGGGTAAATAGATGATGATTTATACAAAATATCAAAACTCTAGGCCTGATGGTTTGGAAGAAAAAGTTATTTTAAAAGATTTCCTTCTTTATTTCTATGTAAAATCAGGGATCGCACAGAAAAGGGCCAATATTCAAGATACAGTAATTCTTTGAAGTATTTTATAGAGGGTCAATAGATAATGATTTAAACAAACCAAATATCAAAGCTCTAAGGCTAATTATTTAGGACGAGAAGATGTTCAAAGATTTCCTTACTTATTTCTATGTTAAATCAGGGATTAAGATAAAAGGACTAATTTTTAGAGTACGGTAATTCTTTGAAGAATTTTGGTTAAGGGTCAATAGGATATGATTTATACCAAATTGCAAGGCTCTAAGCCTTATGGTTTGGGAGGAGAAGATTTTCAAAGAATTCCTTTTTTATTTCTATGTAAAAACAGGGATATCACAGAAAAAGGGATTATTATCAGAGTACGGTAATTCTTTAAAGTCTTTTGGTAGAGGATCAGTAGATGATTATTTGTATCAAATATCAAAGCTCTAGGCCTTATGGTTTGGAATATGAAGATGTTCAAAGATTTCCTTACTTATGTCTAACTAAAATCAGGGGTCACTCAGAAAAGGGCTAATTCTCATAATTTTCAGAGTATGATAATTCTTTGATGTATTTTCTTAGAGGGTCAATAGATGATGTTTTAAACCAAATATCAAAGCTCTAGGCCCCAAGGTTTGGGAGAAGAAGATTTTCAAAGATTTCCTTCTTTATTTCTATGTAAAATCAGGGATCGCACAGAAAAGGGCTAATATTCAAGATTCAATTCTTTTGAAGCGTTTTGGTAGAGGGTCAATAGATGATGATTTAGACTAAATATCAAAGGTCTGGGCCTAATGGTTTTGGAGGAGAAGATTTTTTAAGTTTTTTCACTCGGTTGCTATGGCAACCAGAGTTCTTCATCGCTTCCAATTCTCTGAAGAGCATAACCTAAGAATTATTTCTGTGATTTTTTTAAGACATTTTGTAATTATGAACGGACGGATGGACAGACGGACGGACGCCGGACGATAGCCGATCACAATAGCTCACCCAGATCACTTCGTGCTCAGGTGAGCTAAAAATAGCCCCCCACCCCACCAAAAAAAGAGATGGTTTACGAAAATCACATATGTTCGAAACCAATCCTATTACCATGGTAAAAATCACCTTCGGCTTAACCTATTTGATACGAAAAAAATGAATAACGGAAATGAAATGTACGTTTAAGGAAATAGTCATATGTCTCATATGGAACTGTATTTTGTATAGCTTGGTTTTGATATAACTATACCTATGCTAGTATTAGAATTGATGCCATAAAATATTAGTTCATATTCTATATAATTTATTTTTAGTTCCGTCTTTCAAATCGAGCGTTCCGATTGACAGAAAAAAATAGTCATACCTCATTGAACAAAATTTTTACCACGTAGCCATTTTATACTTATGCGCACAAAATAGTTCCATGAAAATGTATGAAAATTTGTAATCTCATTCATTTGTTTGTTACATTGGAAAAGTGCATATCCCTTTTGGAGAAAATGTAGTCTTTCAGCTAATTAACTAGTGACTTTTTTTATAAATGTTTATTTCAAATATTTGAAACGAAGGTAATATCAAATTGCTACAACAAAATTACCCTCCCCCTCAATAAAGAGAGAGAGAGAGAGAGAAAGAGAGAGAGGGTGAGTGACAGAGAGAGAGAGAGGGGGGTGAGAGACAGAGAGTGAGAGAGACAGACAGAGAGAGAGACAGAGACAGACAGACAGAGAGAGAAACAGAGAGAGACAGAGAGACAGAGAGAGAGAGAGTGAGAGATTTACTAAAATCACAATCATTCGAAACCAATCCTTCATGATAGGTAAATCTCTTCGACTTAACCTTGTTGGTATACGAAACGAAGAAATGAAGAACGGAAGTATATGCAGAAAGAGATAGTCTTAATCCTTGTCATGCTGTATAAATAACCTTACTGGAATTCTGCAAATCAAAGGGCTGAAAGCACTGATAGAACTTATCGTTCAAAAATCAATATTTCTTTAAGAAATAAACTTCATTTACAACTCTGGCAGGAAAAGTACAAGCAGGAGGTGTAGACTAAAAATCAGCCTGCTCATAAGTGCAGTCTGATCTTAGTCTACACCTCCTGCCAAAACCGGAATTTTCCGGGTTCAGCATGACAAGAGTTAAGGAACTGCATAAACTAAAGCGTGGTTTTGGTATGCAATTTTAATGGATATTTTAAAGACTAGTTTATATTCTATATAACTTATTGAGCTACCCAAACCTCGTAACTCCAGCTTATCAAAACTAGAATAACGAGATAATGGTAGCCAACTAACATTGAATGAAACGAGATTATGCATCAGAACAACGACAAAGGGCAAATAGGAGAATGGTGGAAGGCATCGAAAGTAACAAAAACATCGCATGCGAATGCCTTATATGCATGGCATGAACTTATTCCAACACCGCTTTTTGTTCTCCTTAATAAAAAAAAGCTTGAAAAACAATGTAGAAAATATCACAATAAATTCCTTCCTTTCCCACAAAGATTTCTACCAAGATGGACAAAGAATTTTTTTTAATTTCACCAACTTGAAAATGACGTCTGCAACGTTTGGCAAGTCTAATATACCAATATTTTGTATAAGGTTTAACGCCACTTTTGATAGTATTACAGTAATATCGCCGCGTCTGGGGCACCTAACCAAGGGTTTCTAATACTTTTCACATCCAGTACTAACACCACATCATTTCCCAGCTTCCAGTTATTCACCCCACATACGTTTACGATAATCAACCCATTCGGCGGGAGACAAATGGTAGAAAGGATACCGCGACCGGGGATCGAACCTAAATACACTCAAAACATACTTTTATTTTTTACAAATATTTCTTATATAACATCTCTTTCTAAACTCTCTTACCTCGGAATCGTTGTAGATTTCCTCGTTTTCGTTAAGGTACTTGTAGCTTTCAAACATGGTTGGCTAACTGTTTAAATATAGTCGACCATTCTTCTTGTTCAAGATCTATAAGATTTTTTAACTATACGTTCACGTTTTTGTTTGATTGTCTAGATGAAAATAAACTACCGAGTCCTACATTTTAACAATTTCAAACTGACTCATCTCCTCCAAAAATACATACACAAAAAAGCCTTATTTATATATATCACAATGGCGAAAAATATTTGTGGTCCATCGACTACATGCCCTTATCTGATACTTAACCAATTACCAGACGGCAAAATTCTAGGCTGATCCAAATTGAAAGGAGTCGCAGACGACAATTCAAAGTTGATGAAAAAAATTTTTTTTTCATCATTCTGGATAGAAAACATCGTGTAAAATGAAGAAACTGCTTGTAACAAGCAATTTCTTTATTTTGCACAATATTTCCATATTGATTTTCTTTTGGGCATTCAAAGGCGTCACTGTGTGGCAATGGATTAAAAGTTTTCTTTATACATGTTGATAGGAACAGCCAATACAATAAATAACAAGATTTGCACTATACTTCACCGGGGATAAGATAAAAAATGTTTTGAAAATATCAACGTTGGCAACTGTGTTGTTCTAACCTTTTGGCGTCTATAAACAATAAATCTTTAACGTTTTAACCTACAATTTGTGAGCGTAGACACAAATCAGTCTTCGTCAAATTATACAATATCGCCGTTGAGGTATACATTATATATTTTACTCATATACACCGATTTTATCAAATCACCTATCATAATAAAAATGTTTATTACTGATTGTCCGAATATTCAAAGATAAAAATATAAAACATTCCAAATCGAGTAACGAAAAGCTCTGAAATGGATAAACACAGAAAAAAGTTTTTGATAATTGTTCAATGATTCTGAAATACAAACAAATTCTTGTTTGTATAGAATCAATGCAGGCAAAACTAAAACAATACGATATACAAGAAATACAATGCCTGGTGTTTAAAATTTTAACATGACAGGTTTTGTCTATTCATTGCACGAACTCCGTGATTCGAGGGTTGTTCATTCTGTGTTCAAAGAGAGTGAAATTCGATGATATATAATGCTAAATCGGCAAGGAGGCGCCCATAATTGTGTTTTATTGATTGAATGGGGTTTAAATTGGGTTTATCGCCACTTTTAACAGTATTTCAGTCATATCTCGGCGGCTGGAGCACCTAAAAATGGATTCCTGGTATTTCTCACACCAGTACTACAACTACATCCTCTCCTAGCCTCCAGATACTATCCCACTTAGGTCTACGATTACCCACCCATTGGTGAGAGACAAAGGTCGGAAAGAATATGTGCCGCCGCCGGGGATCAAACCCATGACGTCCCATGATTAAAGATTGTGAGACTGTGCTATTACGGCGGCTAATAGATTTTTAATATGCCTTTGGTAATTTCATTATCACATATCTTGCAACAGCGCTATTCATTTGACCGTGTTTAGCTGCTCCCACTCATGCAATTAAATAAAACAGGTTAATGAAAAATGTACTAGCCTATCTGAGAACACTTTTGTCTCCACAATTTTCTATTTATAAATAAATAATTTGATTTCTGATCACAAATCAAAATATCTTGAAATGCTATGCATTATTAATATTATTTTGGACAAAGGTTTTTTTAAGAAACGAGTCCTTGAAATATGTCATATACGGAAAAGGAATGTTATCTTTATATGTCATGGTCGGCCCACATGGAAACAGTATTTATTTGTTTACATAATAGCTCATTCTACTCTTTGATTTGTTTTGTTTGAATGGGGTTTAACGCCGCTTTTAACAATCTTTCAGTCATATCGCGGCGGCTGGAGCACCTAACAATGGATTCCTGGTATTTCTCACACCAGTACTACCATTACATCCTTTACTAGCCTCCAGCTGCTATCCCACATAGGTCTACGATTATCGACCCATTGGTGAGAGACAAATAGTCGGAAAGGATGAGTGCCGCCGTCGGGAATCGAACCCGGGACCTCTAGATTGACAGTCCGACGCGCTACCAACTGCGCTATGACGGCGGCTCTACTCTTTGAACAAGTGGCATAGCCTGTCAGATTTTCACAGTTGCTCCCCCAACAACTATGTAAGGGATGATATATACTTGATAAATGAAGAGAATGTTTCTGTTTCATCGAGGTATGAACCTAAATAATTAATCACACTAGTGTATGAATACGCGAAGCGGATTCATACACTGATGTGATTAAGTTTTGGGGTTCATTTCTCAATAAAAAACAAAAGAAAATTCTCTTCATTTTTTAGAATTTAAAACCATCAAGCAAAAAAGGAAATATTATAACAATGTTGAGTAAAATTGTATGGATCTATTTTGTGCGCAAGCATACAAAATAGATGCATACTCAAAACTTGTCCATAATAGACCGGTACCGCCGTCGACTTTTAAAAGCTGACAGGTAGATCCCAAACGACTGCACATAGAGATTGGCTGATGGGCATTTAATGACGTATACCCAAACATCGAATATGATTGGCTGGTCCATTGTTTGTAAACAATATGGCTGAAGCGGAACGCGGTATGTATATTTTACATGAAAAGGATAACATTCCAAGTTTTTTCTCGCACACAAATTCGATTGATCATGTGAATATGTTTTAACATTAAAACTGAATGCTTTAAAACTACAAAAGTAGGATTTTTTTTTATCGTACTGGGTGGAAATCCCGCGGCGTGTCCAAATTTTTTAACATAATTAGCTGCGCATGCGTAAGCCTCGTTTTCGAATTTAGTAAGGAAAAAAAACCTAACGGGCCAGGCTTTCCGTGTATGTACCGAAAATCGGTGTATACCTGTCGGCTTTTTTGTTAAAGTCGACAGTGGTACCATTCTATGTCCATGAAAGAATGAAAAGAAAATTTCAGCCAATCAAAACGCTGGAACCTTGGTAGATGAAACCAAAATGAAATTACATGAGGATGTTAAAGATCTTATTTCTGTAAGAGGGGTGAAATCTTGCAGATAATTGTCACTACTGTTAATTGTTAACCCTTGTCATGATGAACCCGGAATATTCCTGTTTTGGCAGGAGGTATAGACAAAGATCAGTCTGCACATATGTGCAGTCTGATCTTAGTCTACATCTCCTGTTTGTCTCTTTAAATCCAGAGCAGTGCCTAAAATTGATTTTCAGTATAATTTTTTACCAAAAACTAGTGCTTCCACTGCTTTCGGGCCTTTGATTTTGTATCCAAATTCAGACAAGGATTTTATTCAGCATGACAAGGGTTAAGTATTCATATTACTATCTCAGTTGTCCGTCTATGTTATTTATTTATCTGTTTATTTTATGCTTTTTGACCAAAAGGCTTAAAATGAGAACAGAAAGGTCCCCCATTCTTGTTCTCAAAACAGCATGCACTTTTCGAAAATTCTATATATTGCTTGACCTTTTCAATTGAGGCAAATGTTACCGGTTTATCTATAACCTTTCAGCCTTTGTGTATTTTTAAGACAATTCATTAACAAGAGGCCTATGAAGATATTTAAGCAAGTTAATTGCTTAAAGAAGAAAGCATACAATGGAAAGAGAATCCGATGAAAACTGTGGACTCTTGAGTGTTAACAAGAAAGTTAACGGACGAAAGGACGCCGAAGAGGAAACGCCATTGCTTTAGTTCTTCTGGCCTTTGGCCAGTAGAGCCAAAAAAAAAGATTTTTTCCATCCAATCTGAACTCAACAGACGGAACTGAAACTTAATTATAGAACAAATGTTAAAGAAATAGCTGCAAACTCGTACAAAACTGTCGACTTCATGCGTTTCAAAGATCGCGTGAAGAGCCGTCGACTTCGGTCGTTTCAAAGATCAAAACTGATCAACACAGTCGCCCTGGAGTTTTCGCGATCTCGTCGGACTTGGAACACCGAGCATTAATGTGGGTCCCTTTTGCACTTAGGTCGGTAATGGTTAAAGGTACGGCACGTGAGAACCCAATTGTCGCCTTTAGATCACCAATGCAATGCGAAATTCCAAATGACTCGTTGTCGGTCGCTATAGAGCGCAAACAGGTCAAAAATGTGTCTACACTAAGCGAATCTAAACCAGAGTTAAAGGACATTCAGTCGTCAGTGGGTCATAACTAGCTCGCCATACCCTGATAACATGGTTACCTGGATGTAATCTGATCCAATTCCTCACAAAGTTACCAATTAGAAGGAGATCTTAAGCGGTCTACAGCGATCTGTCAAACCATTCAATATCCATGAATGAATGTCAACATTCCTTTTCACATAGGCAATCCAAAGGGCACTTTTCATTTGAACTGAACTACATTCAACTTCACTGCGCTAAAGTAAACCACCAATTGCCCCGTATAAACGCACGTGCTAAATGTGAATAACACGACGCACGCTTATTTTGCTCACGGTGTTTTATATAATACACATGCATCATTCTTTTTATGAAATTTAAAATCTGAAGGAATAAATTTGGCTTCCTCCCGACCCTTTACATATACATGTGATGTAAACCCCGGAGCGCCCCTCCCATTCTCCCTTCCTCCTGTACTATTTTTATTCCCCTACCGGCAAAAGCCGAAGGGGACTATAGGTTTGCACTCCGTCCGTCTGTCCGATCGTCCGTCTGTCAGTCCGGACATATCAGTTTTCCGGACTTTTTTTCTTAACCCTTGGAGATATTGGGCTGATTTTTGGTATGTGAGTCCGCATCAATGAGTTACAGAACAAGTTCGAGTTTGGTTCCGGTCCATTGATTTTTGTGGAAGATACGGATGCTTGACTTAAAAATTACCAGAAAATTTCAGTTTTCCGGACTCTTTTTCTTAAACCTCAGAGATATTGAGCTGATTTTTAGTATGTGAGTCTGCATTAATGAGTTACAGAACAAGTTCGAGTTTGGTTCCGGTCCATTGATTTTTTAGGAAGATACAGATGCTGGACTTAGAAAATTACCAGGAAATTTCAGTTTTCCGGATATTTTTTCTTAACCTTTGAGATATTGAGCTGATTTTTGGTATGTGAGTCCGCATCAATGAGTAAAAGAACATGTTTAAGTTTGGTTCCGGTCCATTGATTTTTGTGGAAGATACTGATGCTGGACTTAGAAATTACCAAGATATTTCATATTTCCGGATTTTTTTTCCACAACCCTTTGAGATATTGAGTTGATTTTTGGTATGTGAGTCCGCATCAATGAGTTACAGAACAAGTTCGAGTTTGGTTCCGGTCCATTGATTTTTGTGGAAGATACAGATGCTGGACTTAGAAATTACCATGAGATTTCAGTTTTCCGGACTCTTTTCCTAAACCCTCGGAGATATTGAGCTGATTTTTGGTATAACAGTTCGCATCAATGAGTTAGAGAACAAGTTTGAGTTTGATTCCGGTCTATTGATTTTTGAGGAAGATAAGGATGCTGGACTCAGAAAATTACCAGGAAATTTTAGTTTTCCGGACTTTTTTTTAACCTTCAGAGATAATGAGCTTATATTTGGTAGGTGAGTCCGCATCAATTAGTTTCAGAATTATTTTGAGTTTTGAGCAAGATATGAATGTTTTTGCAAAATAAGTTACATATTAATAAAATTGAGTTTAATTGCAGTCCATTGCCTTTCCAAGGCTTTAGGGATGTAAGGGTGGTACTGGTGAGAGAGACAACAGGAATACATTGTAAGGTGCTCCAGCCACTGTTATATTGACTGAACAAATTGTTAAAAGTGGTTGCATGAAGTGATCAAGGCAAAATATTTTGATAACTGAAAAGCATTCATAATCCCAGACAGATTTTTGAAAGCTTTTGTTCAAAGTTTACTTTGGCTTTAGGGTCTTAATTCCTAATTCTCTTGGAACAGATGACTTGATGAAGTATAATTTAGCTAACAACAAAAAGAGACGCCTATTTTTTATGTTTGTGTGTACGTGTGTGTGTTTAAGAATTGCTCATAAAATCTGATACAACTTTAATATTTTGGAGGGGTAGTAATCCCTTTACCACCCGAAAAATATACCGCTCTAGGGATATATATAAAGCCGGTAGGGACTTGGTATTGCCATGCAATATTTCGAAATGCTTGTTCTTTTTGTATTGAAATATAAGATGATTATTTCTATTTAAATGTTTATATGATGTGTAATCTCAAATACCTTGTAATTTAGTTTGGGAATTGAAACTCGTGATATGTTACGTCATGTTTTAATAGATCGCCGTCCAGAGAAATACGGTTAAAATATCCAGTCCTTCACAAATCAAATGTGATCATTTTATGTATGATTTAAAATGAAAATGGTTAAAAAAAAACAGGCAGTTAATTCGTAATATTCCTATTTAACCCACTCCTAAACAACCCCATTTTTATGGACGTCTAAAAAAACATTTCAAAAACATTGTGGAGCATGAAGAAATTGTTGTGTTTAAGCAATTTCCACATTTCCCAAAATGATTTCTATCTTAACCCTTGTCATGCTGAACCCGGAATATTCCGGTTCTGGCAGGAGGTGTAGACTAAGATCAGACTGCACTTATGTGCAGGCTGATCTTAGTCTACACCTCCTGCTTGTAAATTTCCTGCCAGACTTCTTTACGAAGTTGATTTCTAAAAGAAATATTGATTTTTGAACAACAAGTTCTATCATTGCTTTCAGCCCTTTGATTTGACAGCATTTCAGTAAGGTATTTTATACAGCATGACAAGGGTTAACAGACAAAACTCTTTAAGTTAAAAAAGTCGTTCGCAACCTCTTTGAATTTGGGAAACTCAAATGTTTACCGTCTGGTAATAGGTTAAGGACATAGAACAGTTTCAATGTGCATATTTGTGTGATTAGAGTTTGTTAAACTCAGCGGTGCAGAGGAATTGTCACTTGTTACACGATTTTCGTTTTATTGGCTCGGTGATATTTTGACGCCGTGTCAAAGACCTTCGCCGCGGGAAAATAGTTTAGAGTTGTTCTTGTTAATGATTATCGTCGTTGTCGTTCTAAAACGTCGTAACTACAGCTTGAATAAAGCTGTAGTTACGACGTTTTTGAACGACAACAATGTTATATTGTTGTTGACGTTGTTGTTGCTGCTGGTGGTGGTGATGTTCTTTACTTTAACTTTATTACTTATTGATTAATAAATTATGTCCGATTTAAGTATGAAATTTGACGGATCGCTGTTGTCAATTAATACATCAATTGACCAATCAAATCATTCATTCAGACCGAAAGTGAGGGCATAACTCCATTTATGTCAGCATTTTTATTTGCTTACTCGTAAAACGCCGTAACTAATCAAGCTGTAATGTCCACGTTTAGATGACCGGCCAAAGATTTGCTTTTATTTTGAAAACTCGTGTCATTTGATGTCTCAGTTGAAGGTCATGTGGTTTTGCGAGCGATGCGCGAAATACATCCATAATATTTACTTACGACTTACGTTTATGACAATTTTAAGGAATAAAGGAAAATAACATGCCGTCTTATTATATATTTGTTTTGGTAACGTGACCTTCGATTGTCCACTACCAGATCCTCTCTTTCTCTCTCTCTCTCTCTCTCTCTCTCTCTCTCTCTCTCTCTCTCTCTCTCTCTCTCTCTCTCTCTCTCTCTCTCTCTCTCTCTCTCTCTCTCTCTCTCTCTCTCTCTCTCTCTCTCTCTCTCTCTCTTTCTCTCTCTCTCTCACTCTCTTCTCTCTCTCTCTCTCTCTCTCTCTCACTCTCTCTCTCTCTATCTATCTATCTATCTATGTCTATCTCTCTCTCTCGTTCTCACTCAATCTCTCTCGTTCTCACTCTCTCTCTCTCTCTCTCTCTCTCTCTCTCTCTCTCTCTCTCTCTCTCTCTCTCTCTCTCTCTCTCTCTCTCTTACCCCGAAAACACCGATTGAGTAGATCCCGTTTTCGGTAGGTACTGAAACGCTGACGCAATGTGCCTCCGAGTGAAACTACATACTAAACCCCAAATTCGTAACCATCTGTTAGCCAAACTACATACTATAAACCCCATATTCGTAACCATCTGTTAGCCAAACTACATACTAAACCCCATATTCGTAACCATCTGTTAGCCAAACTACATACTAAACCCCATATTCGTAACTATCTGTTAGCCAAACTGCATACTAAACCCCAAATTCGTAACTATCTGTTAGCCAAAGTACATACTAAACCCCATATTCGTAAGCACATTGCGTCAGCGTTTTTTAGTATCTATGGCCAATATTTGAAAAATGGTGACCTATGATTAAATTAATGTCTTTGCGGAAAAGATATCTCAAAAATTGTGCAGAAAGGTGTGAGTACTTCCATGTGACATGTATTGTTTAGGGTAGCACTCTATGTAAAGCCACTGCTTAGCCTTAAATGGATTTTAGAGGCTTAATTCTCATATTTTCTTTATTGCATAGCAAAACTTAGGTTGTATTTTAATTACATGTATTAGTGTACAGACAATAAAAGAAAAGAAAGAAATTAACTAAATAAAATAGTACATTTTCTCATCAAGTAACCGATAACAAGAAAATTAATGGTCTCCTATCATAACAAAATGTTAGATTATCTCTGATTTTTTTTTTCTTTTATCAAACGTGTTGAATATCGTTGCATCTGTAGCTTGCGGAATTATTAGCAGCTGATCTTTTCCATAAATATATTCAGATTTTTTTAATGACAAGAAAATGCAGATTCTAAACGTCATCTTTATCGGTACTGCAAAAATGATTTATCCACATACATTCGAAGTTTATCATTTGTTCTGCGTAAGGTAATGTGCGGGGTAAAATTTCAATCTTCATAGCTAAGACTTCTCTAGTACAAAACAACGAGCGCTGAAAGCTTACGTAAGTATCTTTATATAAGAATAGGCAAAAATAGATATTCTCCCCCGGCAAGAAATCAAAGGATAATTGATGGATCGCTAGCCCCGCCCACGGAGCTCAGAGAGAAAGTTCGACTTAGTTACTGAACGACGTGATTTTGCGAAATTTACTGTAGGTAACATGTAACAAAAGCGTAAAATAGTTCAGTGGTGACCTAGATGTCGTAACTAAAGCTTATGCGAGTCCGATCAGGTAGTTTCGAATCCAAATATTGAGATCGCGGGTTCGAGCTGCGCATTCATCCATCTAACAAACCAACTGTCTTACAAACCCAGGCCCAATGTGATATGCAGGTATAGATACAATCGAAGCTTTCAGTTCTATCTTCCTGTATAATTGCACCATCCCCGGCAACAACTAGCAGTCTTCTTAGGGCGTTGCAAATTCTACGGTAGCGACGATATATTTACAAAAATACACACATTTTTATCCATCTCGGATAATACTTCGACGCTCGACGACGTGAAGATTTGGAGTATGTTTCGTTCAAGTTAGTACAATGCATATAAAATATGTAATTTACATAGTTCTACTAATATTATTCCGTGTTGCTGAAATGTTCCGGGGGGTTGTTGTTGTTGTTGTTGTTTGTTGTTGTTTTTTATGGACTCTGTAGACGTCCATCAGTGTTACCCAGTTTGGAAAATCCAGTAGGATGTTACTATGTTAGAAGAGAAGTAGTGCCCAGTTAGGTCCCATTATTATTTTCAAAACCTGTCTAACCCAAACAACTGTACATTTTAAAATGGCGTAATACAAGGATTCTATATAATTTTAAGAAAGGCAATAACGCGAAGTTTTTCGATTATTATAGAGAGTAATTAGCCTTCTATTTTGAGAACTCAGCTTACCGGCTGTATGCCGCGGGAGTGATAAGCTATACAGTTACATATATTTAAAGTTGTTTATCATTATTTTGAACTAGCCTTGTCAATTTATTACCAAACGACAAAATTTTGGACTAGTTACAGACGACAATTCAAATCGCTTTGAGATTTAAAACTTAGGTCCAGATAGGGTAGAAAACATTGTGAAACAAGCAATTTTTCCTTTTCTTACAATGTTTTCTTTAATGCAATTATTCATGGGCGTAGAAAAGCGTGATTGTGTGGGAATGGGTAAACTTTCTACTAGATCACGGAAGATTTAATGGGTATACAAATCTCTCGTGTTTTTACAGGTAATAATTTTCAATGAATATGGCTAATCTAATTTGTCCGTGTTTCTTTAATGATATCTTGATTATTTTTGGAATCTCGGAAAATTGAAGAAAAAGTATTAATCTTAAAAGCTAGTTAGTCTGCGATCAAGTGAATTTGGTTTAACGTGACTTTCAGTGGTATTTCGGTAAAACCGCAGCTAGTAGGTGCACCATACCATAGCTTCCTGTCATTTTTCACATGTACAGCTGCAACAATAAATTAGGGCCATTAAATGTGTAGCTGACTTAACAGGTAAATTATTAATCACATTTCCATCGGTGAAAAGACGTGTGTAACAATGTCATTTTTTTCCGAACTTGGGATCGTTCTCGGGAGTGTAGAATAGAAACATCCTGTATTACATGTACCTATTAAACACGCCAGGCTAGGTGAGCGGTTATGCATAAAAAAGATTATCTTTATGAAAATTGCTAGTCTGTACACCAAAATGGGCATATCACTCTACTATGCCAACATGGATGTCCATCATTTGTAATTTCAGTGCTTTGATTCAAAACCGCTGTCATCAAGAGTTGGTTTTCCTCAAATCAAAGTCTGAGTTAAATCGCTTTTTGTCTCGTTGATGTTAGCTTTTCCTTGAGAAGTATAGTTTCGTAGTGTAATACTTCTAACCAGTAAGTAAACAAGCTGTGTTTGTGAAACACCATGCGGCGTAACAGCATTTTTTTTGCGGAAATGAAACCTTGATAAGTGACCCTGGCCTTTCCTTATTACCTCAACCTTTGTATTGATGTGATCTACCATCAGGCCAAACATGGGCATTGTGTATTTAACGGACTTGAAGACATTGTAAATGTTAGATTTTTTGGAAAAGCATTGCAGAATTTTGACCTTGACAAATGAATTTGACCTTGTCACGTGACCTCGACCTTGGTATTTGCAGATACATATTGATTTAATCTATCATCATTTAAATATGAGCATTGTACCTTGGATAGGCTTAAAGTAATTGGAAATGATAAGATTTTGTTAAATATCAGACATAAAGACGGAAAGTGCTAAATTAATATGCCCTGACTTCTCATTGCGGGGCATAAACGTCTGTGTTTGGTAATTTATTAACTTAAATCTTATGGTTTAAAGTAATTTGCAAAGATATATAACACAAACGATTCCATTCGCTTCTTTGAAGTATAAAGCAAAAGGATTGAAGAGTCGAGTCTTGGATTAACTTTGGCATGCTGAAATCCTTAAAGAATTAAATTACAGCCAAATACTGAAAGTTCTGCAAGGCCTGGCTGTATGCCAACATTTCTTTTGAAAATGTGTTTTATAGACATTCCTGTCTAAAAGTATACAAACATATTTTGCAACAAGAGCACCGCATACGGATGCCTACGCTCGGCTGTTGGGTGCTGGATAGTGGAAAAATACATCTAGAGTTATCCCCCTTGATAGTATAGGTTGCTCTTTTGAAACTGATGCAAGAGTGCCAAGTTTCAAGTGAATGCCTCTAGTGAAACCAGAGATATCACAAAATGTCAAAGTTTTCGCACGTCGACGACAACGACGACAACGACGACTACGACGACACCAAGGCTATTGCAATACCTTGGGTTTTCTCTAAAAAGGGGGGGGGGCTTCTGGTTCAGAATGACAAGGGTAAAATTGGTTCACCCTTTAATAGTACCCACTTAGCCATTGACACATGACCGGACTCGATTGTGATCTAAACTTCCCTGTGTTTGTGTTGAAAATAACAGGACAGTATCAGGTAGCCATTAAATCATCGGTCGCGTAAAATATTGATGGAACAATTATCCACATTCCAAGAGACATCATATATTATAGGATTCCTTAACACATTACTATACAAGGAACATTTTAGACTGGATCAAATTGAAAGAAGTTTCAGACGACAATTTATACTTAATTGAATTTTAGATTTTTTCAACGTTCTGAGTAGAAAGCATTGTGAAAAACGAAGAAATTGCTTGTCACAATGTCATAATGTTTTCCTGATTTTTTTCTTGGGGGCGTCAGAAAACGTAATTGTGTGGGAACGGATTAAGCCTTATGTAAATGAGACGACAAGACTTTAGACTAGTCTAAAATTGGAAGAGGTTACCGACAACATTTCTAAAACGGAAAATAAGTGATAAATGGGGTAGAAATATTGTGGTGAAAGGAAATTGCTTGTCACAAGCAGATTCCCCTTTTCCCGCAGAGTTTTCTATTTATAACTATATAACTATATTTCTTCGGGCCGTCAGAAAGTTGAATCGTGTGGTAATGGATTAAGCTTTTCACAACTCCGGAAAATAAACTTTTCTGCGAGTTAGAAACATCAAAATCTTTTAAAAGGTAAAAACGTACTCGGCAGAATCTATGTGAATATTTTCTTAACCAATACCATACAATCCCGCTTTGGACGCCGTGAAGAAAAATAATCAGGAGAAACGTTGTCGGAAAAGGATAAATTCCTTGTAAAAACGCGCTTGTTTTCCAGTCTTAAGTCCTTTCGAAATGTAGTCTCTAACTTCTTTGAATTTGGACCAATCTAGAATTGTTGTTGTCTGGTAATTGTTTACACGGTTCGTTATTACCTTTTGATTAAAGCGCATATTTGATTATATTTGTTATGATATTAAACAATCATTATACAGCGGGAAATATTTGCTGTTTGAATTGCATCTAACAATTAATGCATAAACGATGCAATAAACAACCCTTTCCTTTTATGTGAGGAAATTTCACTTTGTAACCGTTGGTTTGAGAATTTGTTAATTCATTACCATTCAACAAAATTTTAGACAGGTCAGAATTGAAAAGAATTGCAGATGACAATTTAAAGTTTGTGAAATTTCAGACTTTTTCAATATTTTTGGCAGAAAACATTGTGTTAAATGAAGAAATTGCTTGTGACAAGCAATTTCTTCATTTTCCAAAATGTGTTCTCATTTGCTTTTCTCGAGGGGCGTCAAAATGCGTCACTATGTAGGAATGGATTAAAGCAGTTTTAATGCGATTTAATGATGATAAAACAATGAATAAAATATAATTGTTTTAAAAAATGCATCACCGTCGGCTTGAATGATTTATTTATTTGGTCAATTGTGCTGTAAAAGAAGCAATATTCTGTGAAGTTTTCCTATCTCTTTTGTAAGTTTGGCGTCTTAAACGTCGTAGCTACAGCTTGTTCAAACTAAATAAACCACGTTTCGTTCACGAACAAGATTGTCATTCTAATAACCATTGCCGCATATTGTCCCAAACTATATCGGACTAAATGGGTTCAGGTAGTGCACGTTAAAATGTGCGCGTACGCCTAAATCACAAGTGTACGCAAAATATGAAGTAGTTTACTTTTTACGCATGCACGCTCATATTTTGAAAGTGCGTTACTTTCAAAATATAGGCTCGCACGCTTAAAGCCATATTGTCCCTCCGAGAAAAGAAAAAAGGTTTCAACAACCTATCGTGTATTTGGTCACGAACTCAAACAAGAGCCTTCTTAATATCGAAATACAAAAGAAGTGTATGAGTTTTTGTCTCTGGAAAGAGTATTTTGAGATTTTCTGGTCGAATTCAACTCGTGTTTGTCTTCATTTTGAGATCGACCCGAATGCAACCGATTCTGCGCCGGAAACGTTCGCTTATCCTCGGCATTGGCAGTTATATGCACATGAGTTGATTTCTAATGTTAACGGACGATTTCGTTAATCTCCGTGACCGAGATAACTGTTTGAATGGCTAGCGAAAGTTAAAACGTCATCACTGACGTCATAATTTTATCTAAACAAACCTTAAATTGTGGTGGGTCAAAATTTGAAATATCGAAACTTTTCTTATGAATTGTAGGCTTACTCCTTAGAATTCTTTAGAACTTAGAATTTCAATCGTCATGTTTATTCATGCTTTTCGGCCCCGAGTAAGTTTTTCTTATATGTTTTTTTTTTTTTTTTTTTGAGTATTCTTTGGGGGGCTAATATCGCAGTTTACCTGTATCACTTACGCGTGCATGTTAAGACGCCTGAGAGGGGATTTTTTTACCCAAACGGTACACCATACCAAACAATGTCGTTAGATATCTGGGGTCGAACTACCATGTCGGAGGTCAGTGGTCGAGGCTAGAAATTCTTCAATTATATATTTGCACCAAACAAAGACTTTTTGATCATTGCACAGCTCGGTGGTCCAGTGACCAGGGGTTGACACTTACTTTGTTTCAACGGGATCCTTCAGGAATCCCTACTTATTATTTCAGGGTTTCCTCCAGATAATCAGAGATCCCTCCTTGATATACATTAACTCATTCAGGAATCCCTTTTTTTACTTCAGGGTACATTAACTCATCCACTCGCAATCCTGTCCTTCTAAGCCAAATTTGGAGAAAAAAGCTTCGAAAAACATTGTGGAAAATGAAGAAATTGCTTGTTACAAGCAATTTCTTGATTATCCACAATGTTTTCTACAAAAAAAAGGCAAACAAAAAATCAGGATACATTAAGATCTATTGTGCTGGAGAAATATTGAAGGATCCTGACGGAATCCCTGGCCTAAGATTGCTGGGGTCCCTTCCAATTTTCAGGGATCCTCGGGTTCCCGGGACACTGTTAGTGTCGACCCCTAGTGGCAAAACATAGGACTACCAATCCTAAGATCCGTGCTGTTTCCCGTCCGGGCAGAAGCGAATTTGTAAGAAACTTAGAAGAATCGGTGCATCACACTGGGTACAGTGATTATTCTCTCGTGGCACAAATATGCCTAGAATACGGAGGAACCTAAATCAAATTAAATCACAATTTTGCACATCAACACATATTAATCTGTCTTCATGATTCGCTCTGAGGATAGTCTTCGTGTATGGGTTTTCAATATAGCTGTATTTACGACACTTACGCCGGCGATGTAGTAGAGCCCTAGACCTGGAAAGCTCTTGAGGTAATGGTTTAATTATTATTAATACCGAAACGTTTTAATTGCACGGTGTATTTCTTGGATTTTTTTCTTTACATCAGCTAGTATACATGTTAATAGCTTTTAATAGCACTTACATTTTTGCTACAATTCTCTACAAGTGATGAAGGCTAACGGCCAGTATACATTATGAATTCTCTATTATTTGGGAGCTGATCCGGAGGCTTCAGAGAAAAAAAACACAATATTTCACTCATGGAATGAAATTCTATGGGAATCTTCTAAGTATGTATATGTTACTTAATTTACAACTGACTCTTTGTACAAGCACATTTCATCCCAACACATAAATTCCCTTCCGGGCCTCACAGATTAAGGACGCAGCAGACAGCGGCCAGGTACATCATAACGAGGCAATTAGCGGTCAGGCAAAGATGGGAAAATAATGTTTCTTTGTATAGTTCCATTAATAAGATGACAATAACACTGAGTGATAATTGTGATTTGTAAAGTGAAGTAACAATGTTTAAAAGACTTACCGTTAGTTAAGAACATGCGGCGACAGTGATAAACCGTAATTTCGCTTAACAGGATTTATTTAAAGACAATGGAGTGAGATCAGAACGGTTCAGGTAGGACCCATTTTGTTCTTATATTCAAGTGAACTGGCTACGTTTTCCTTTCACTGGAACACGCAACATTGCCGTTGGATTACTGAAAAGGATACCACTTTTCACCAACGAAGACGAATGGGCCATTGAAAAGGATACCACTTTTCGCCCGCGTATTTCATTCCAAAATAGATTGTTGCGTAACCGTTGGATTACTGAAAAGGATACCACTTTTCACCAACGAAGACGAATGGGCCATTGAAAAGGATACCACTTTTCGCCCGCGTATTTCAATCCAAAATAGATTGTTGCGTAACCGTTGGATTACTGAAAAGGATACCACTTTTCACCAACGAAGACGCTGGGCCATTGAAAAGGATACCACTTTTCGCCCGCGTTTTCAATCCAAATTAGATTGTGGCGAAACCGTTGGATTACTAAAAAGGGATTCCACTTTTCACCAACGAAGACGCTGTGCCATTTAAAGGATACCACTTTTCGCCAGCGTATTTCAACCCAAATTTGAATGTTGCGTAACCGTTGAATAGCTGAAAAGGATACTTTCACCAACAAGACGCTGGGTCATTGAAGTGCATACCACTTTTCGCCCACGTTTTTCAGTCGAAACAAGACTGTAACGTAACCGTTTGCTAACTGAAACGGATAGGCCTACCATTTTCACAAACGAAAGCATTAGACTAATAAAATTACGTATTTCCGCCGACGCTAGATTGTTGCATAAACGTTGGTTAATTGAAACGAACACCATGTTACACCAACGAAGACGTTGGACTATTTAAACAGGAACCACCCTTCACCAACCCATTTAAGTCAATGGTAGATTGTTGCATAACCGTTGGGTTACTGATACGGCAATCACGTTTTTTCAACGAATGTTGGACTATCAAAAATGCATCAACTTTCTCACTCTAACATATTGAAGTCAAAAATACATTGGTGCATGGTTAACTGTCAGAAGGGCTAAAACGAGAACCACGTTTACCTTACCCAGACGTTGGGCTATTTAAGTGGCTACCACTTTTCATCGATGTACTAAGATAGATGAACATTACATAATATTGGTTTGTCGACTTACTGAAACAGACGCCACGTTTCATATTAACTCTTACACTTGTTTGGTTTAAAATGGATGTCCCGAGTAGCAAACTCGGTTACATAATTGATATTTCTAGATTGTAAAGTATTGGAAAAAGGAAAATGCATTTCACCATCTCCCCTTTTCCCATAATGATGGCACAAGTTTGCATTGTTGCGAGCTTATTACATTTGGGAACACGTTGAACTTTTTATTTGATTCTCGTAACAAAATACATCGTAAGATGTTGAACATTGAACCAAATTTCTATACGCGTATACGACATAAAGGTGCTAAAGGTGAATTGTCGTTATATCCTTAAAATAGCTATACCACGATTTAATAAAGATCTGCGTAAATAGTGTTACTTTGTTGTAACAACACAGAGTTTCGGAAACAGATCCGATCCCGATTCAAAACTTATTATCGGATATCTTGTAGATTAATATAGAAATAGCTCGGATCCTTAAATAGCACCCTAGAAATGCGTTTGAAGTTTATTCGAAATACTGGTTTCGATAGGTTTCAAGATACATCTATTCTTTAATACGAATTGAACACTACTACATTATAACAAAGCGAACCTACAGTAGTAGTAAGCAGTTCTATAATTCTAAGCGGTTTTAGCCAGAGATTCCGTTACCACTCTAACGCTAAGGTTATTAATGTAGAATATTCAGGTTCGTTCTCCATAAAGATCTACATTTTTGATGTTCGAGAGATCACCACCAAAGTTTTCAATACGCCAGGGTGAAAAAGACGCATTTCTGAAAAATGTAGGCGTTCTGCACTACGTCGTCTGTAAGTTTTAGAGACAAGATACTGCATGACATTGACTTGATAACACAGTACACGAGTGTGTATTTAACGTGATGCCAGCCCAGGTTATTTGGGGATAATGACCGGGGTATTGAGTGACCTTAAACAAAGGGTCAGTTATCATGGCTAATTGACAGAGTTCGTTCCGGAGGCCCAGCCAGGGGATACAACAGATTTGTTGTTTCGTGCATCGTGTAATTTAGAAACGTATGCCCTTGCAAAAGAGATTCAAACGCGCCTTGTAAACTCTGCATGCAACGTTACAGGTTGATTTCCTCTGAAAAGATTATTTTACGATTCTTAAGCGAAATTTAGTTTCGGTAAACGGCACGAGCAAAGTTCTTGTTGTCGGCAAAATAATGTCATTCTATTTTTGACCAGACAAGGGAGGGGGCAAGACCAGAGACACAGTCCGAGTTCAACAAATCCCAGATAGACCTCCTCCCATTGTGACAATAATAATAATGATGAATGAAAATACAAATGAATGGAAACTAAAATGGGCAGACAAGACAACTTTTTGTGGGTGATATTAATTTTTAACAACCGTAATAATTAAAAACAACGAATTCCACAAGTATAGGTTTTCTGTCCTCGGGTGCGATGCTAGTTTTGAACTGGTCGCATTCGATGCAATATATGTAACTTCCAAAATTTGGACTAGGATTTCCAATCAGTCTGATGTAGCTCATCATGCCGACGCGATCTTGCAAAGACGGCACAAATTTGCAGTGAATGCTTAATTTCCTAGTCACGGTCATAACTTTCTTCTTGGTGAACGAACTTCCAAATTCCCAACAGGAACTGACAAATTATCAAATCAATTACATTTTTTCGAACGGAAAACCACAATAATGCCATAAAGCAGTATATGTTAAGACAATTAACACGGTCAAGAAGACTACACATAGTACTTTATTTTCAATGACAGGTTGCATTCAATGGATTATGGTTTCATTTCACAAACATATCTTCAACACAGTAGATTAGGATATCAATCTGACTTTGCCTATCAGTATATTACCGAAGTTTTACTGTTAGCTTTTCCCATTCTCTTCTTCGGACCTTAAATGCAGTTCGCAGCCTTGGTTACTATAGTACTCGATCTCGGTGAAGTCAGTAAATATACAGCACGGACTGAAGCCGACTCTTATTCGCTTTTCCAATATCAGTTTAAAATACATCATAAGATGATCTATGATTTTCAAATTTATGGCTTTCTTCAAGTTCTTCAGAAATATTCAGTCTTAGATGGACGACTATTTAATGGAAAATTAGATTAACCCGACTATAGCCTATCTTCAATGCCACTCAAAAATATCAAGAGTGCTTAAGACGACCATTCTACCACAGGAAATTATCTCATTTACTTAGAAGATTAAAAGCAAGCCCATCGGATTTCTGGCTTATTAGGTAGTCCATACGCCTTAAGATGATCACGGATCGTCTTTAAAATGACATCACGAAAACTACAAAAGCTTTATGAACACACCAAAATAATTGGAACCCCTTGAAATGCTATTTGTTACTGATAATTTCAGAAGGCACTAAATTACAATACATGTAGTTCTTAATTCGAAGCTCAAACACGACTCATTGGTCGAATATAATTCTATAGAAACTGAAAATCGCAAACCGATCCGTCAATATATTATAGCGCAAGTATGGTAGCCAATCTTGCTAAAAAATAGTACTATCACGATGAAATATTACATGAATTCTTAACAAGGACGATAACATGGTCTTACAGAGACACATTTGATTAATTGTTCTCAGTGACCTTTTAAGTTTTGTGACTAGGTCCGAGCAAAAACGACCGCGGGATCATTGTTCAGGTCCATGCCAAAATGGCCATGAGATCAGTTCCAGTTTTATCTTGGGAAAAATGTATCGCGCTATATTAGTCAAAGAAATTATCAAGACATCGGCATTTTGGCGCTGTCTTAGGGAGTGAATACACACAATCCAACATAATTTTGAATTTTTCAACTGTCATTCTCCTACAACACTGTTGTGTAAAACATTGTTTCTACTGTCCTCAAACATGCAGGACCTGTTTGTGCCAAATGCAAATACAGTGTCGATAAGAAGTTGTATTGTGACAACTAACAGGAAGTATTTGAAGTACTTGGTCAAAACACGATATCACAGGAAGAATGTAAAATTCACTGTAAAACCTGATAAAGCAGCACTCAAATATGTTTGTTTTACTCTCTATGAGGACAGTTGATATATAGGATATACATGTATATAAATTTCCTAGCCTCAGGTTCGCATGCAAAATATGTTTGTCTTAAAACTATATTTAAACATCTTCGTGGAGATTCATCGACTCAATGAATAACTAGCAGGAAAGTCTATTATCTAGTATTACAACAAATCCTCATTATTTGTTATGTTTCTATTTATATAGATACTATTATGACTGTTTTTTATTTTCGTACGCAATATATCAAGAAATCCACTCTAAACTAATCTGTGAGGCCCGGAAGGGAATTTATGTGTTGGGATGAAATTAGATGATTAAACGAGACTTACCTTGGTAAGGTGAAGTTTGGTCATAATTTCATCCATCACAAAATTCCCTCCGGGCTCACACGCCCACCCACAACCACCCAAACACCTAATTTCTTAATGATATTTCGTGTCGTTCACTTACGCTAAAATATGATGTACCTGGCCGCTGTCTGCTGCGTCCTTAATCTGTGTGAGCCCGGAGGGAATTTTGTAATGGATGAAATTATGACCAAACTTCACCTTACCAAGGTAAGTCTCGTTTAATCATCTAATTTCTAGCAAAGATTGCATGACAGTATAACATTCAGTCACTTGAGAATCATCAATAATGTTTGCCTATTCCCAAATGTCAGTTAGTACATGGTAAGGATCAAAGGTGACATCCTTTAGAAGACCTGGATTACCGCGAAAAAACATTATGTTTCAATTAATGTACGACAAGTGTTCATGGAAGGAAATGGCTTTATTTGATCAACTCGGTATTCGTCGACTTATGAGAAAATAAATAAACCGAATTTATCATCAATTTTATAATAATCGTTACATTGTAAGAAAGAAGAAATTATCGAGATACTAAAATCAATGAACGGTACGAGAGCAAAGTGACGTAACTATAGATTTTATAAAGCTGTAGTTACGTCATTTTGCTCGCGTACCGGTGCTATGTAGTTCTTTTACAAATTGTACATATAAGAGATGAAAAGAAAAATGTCTGTTTTCATTGTGTTATGAAACTAAAAGCCTAATCATACAGAATTACGTCAAAGAGCGTCTCAAATTCTTGTGTATTGCTATTTCTTCACCCAATACCAGATGACAAAATTTAAGACTGGTCCAAATGGAAAGAAGTTACAAGATTATTCCTGTAATCCAAATGCAAACAATAGTTTGATTACCGCGTTCCAATTTGAAGTGATAGCTAAACTGTTTGGACTGGGACGAAACTACTGATTAACGACAGTTTTCTCCCATACTTTTTTGTACGAATAATTCCATTCAAGACAATATGATGAATGATTTATCACATTAAGTCTGTCAAATCTGGGGCAATTGTTCCGTCAATAAATAATTGCAGTAACTATCCAATTATATTCGTGTAATTCTTAGAGAATTCACACACCCGTCTTCATCTTTTGTGTGTTTAGTCAGATGTTAACTAGTAAGAGTAAAAAAAGCAAACCCTTGTCATGCTGATCCCGGAATACTCTTGCTTTGACAGGTGTATAGACTAAGATCAGCCTGCACATTTGTGTAGTCTGATCTTAGTCTACACCACCTGCTTGCAGAATTTGGTTATCAAAAGAATTGTCGCCTTTTCTCACAATGTTTTCTCACCCATTCATTGATTATATTTAAATCTAAATGCATTTCATCCTCAACCTCATTCAGTAAGCGCTTTTGTCGTCGATGATTAGTTGAATGAATTCCAAGTATTGATGATATAAGTTCCTGTAGTTTATTAAAAAAAAAAAAAACATTTTCTTGAAAAACGTGTGATCTCGAGAATCGTTTAACTCATTACTGTTTCTCAAAACATCAGACTTGATCAAATTCAAAGTAATAGCAGACGACATCATAAAGTTAGTACAATTCAAAAACTTATCTTTCAATATGGTGTCGAAAAAGAAGAAATACTGTGGAAAAAGAAGAAATTGCTTGTTACATGCAATTTCTTCTTTTACTACAACGTTTTCTCGAACATAATATCACAGCATGTAAAATTAGGGATTGTATGAGAAAGGGTTAAAGTCCCAGTTACGCTTAATCTGTAACAGAAGATTTTGAAAAAGACCAAACTCTAAAATCGTATTATTTTTCCGTCTTATTGAAAATATTCAATCAGAATTTTTCAAAAAGTTTTAGGTTCGATTTTAGACTCGAATTTAAAAACAGGAAAGAAAAATACATTAAATCTATTTGTTCGGGCCGAACTCTTCATTTGAAGTACATAACATTTCATTTGATAGCTTTAAGAAACGTGTCATTCAAAGACACCATCAGTTTAAGACTATATATATAGCTATTTTGTTGAATTGCAATGGCGGATCCAAGATTTCTGTAAAGGAGGTTCGAAGTTACCGAAGGAGGACGTTCGTTTTCCTATTACAGTAAATCTTGTATTAAGCGACCGTTCATGGGACGACAAAAAAGTGGTCGCTTAAGACAATGGTCGCTTAGTGCGCCTTTTTGCAAAAAGATATTTATTCATTTGCCCATATTTTGCACATTATTATGCCCTAAAGAATTGTCGTTTAATTCCATATTACTGGGATTCATAAGTATCGTATAATTGAGACGATTCTAATGAGTTACAACAACGTCAGATTTGCTTATTAGCAATATGCCTTCACTCTCTGGGGAATTCTTGCTTTCAAAAAAGGTAATTCGATTAAAGTTGCTTAGTGGACGTGAAGACGTGGACATTTAACCCATTCCAACTCAATCCCTCCTTTTTACGCCCTTCAAGAAAAAAGCTTTGGAAAACATTGTGGAAAATGAAGAAATTGCTTGTATCAAGCAATTTCTTCATTATCCACAATGTTTTCTATCCAAAAAGGTGATAAATTTAAAATCCCATCAACTTGAAATTGTCGTCTGCGTCTTCTTTCAATTTGGACCAGTCTAAATTTTGTCAAGTGGGAATGGGTTAATAGAGTTGATCGCTCCAGCAAGATCATCTGTGTTATCAAATTTATATTGAATTTTCCAATGAGAATGTATAATAATTAGGATACAGAAGGGGGGAGGGGCAAACGAACATGAAAGAAGCCTCAAAACCCCTTTCTAAATCCGCCCCACCGAATTATATTAGTATTAGTTTGGACTTTAACCCATTCCCAGACGGCAAGATTTTAGACTGGTTCAAATTGAAATGAGTTGCAGCCGAAAATTTAAAGTGTATGGAATTTCATATTTTTTCCACTTAATTAGTAGAAAACATTGTGGAAAATGAAGAAATTGCTTGTGACAAGCAATTTCTTCATTTTACACAATGTTTCCCCAAATGTTTTTCTTTAGAGGCGTCCAAAAGCGTCACTGTGTGGGAATGGGTTAACACGAGTTTTATCAGAATATCAGAGAGAGAGACTAAACCAGCGACCATTATATGTCACGTGACGGTGAGGCAATTGCCTGTAACACCGATAAGGCCTATATTAAAACATTTATCAATGATAATAAGGCGACAATGACAGAATTAATCTGTTTACAGTTTCATATCTGCCGTAATGTTTCTGTCAATAACGATATCTTGCAATGTACTGCAACTTTATTTTGTCATTTGGGCATCGTCAGTAATCAAAATGGCATGTCAAACGATAACAAATTGCATAAGGCGTTATCTATTTATCAGAAATGCATTTCTTTGAAGTTTTTGTTGTTGTCGTCGATTTGCTGTCTCTTGATGAAGAAACTTCTTCCTCGGATTGGGACTCCTAGTTACCAATAAACTTGAATTTGAATAAACTCTTGATAAAGTATTTGTAAAAGATGAACCATTAATAAATGCAAACAAAAAGGATTTTTTTATAAAAAGCGGATTTTTTAGGAATTGCGGATTTTTTTTTGTTCTTGTCGTCGTCGTCGTCGTTGTTTTTGTTAGAGTGATTTTGATTTTTTTTTTTTTTTCACATTTTTCATTTGATTTCTCCACCTCTATCAAGCCCGTCGATAATTTCGGTTTGAATTGCGCCATGTGTTTCCAATTTGTCAATAGATGTCTTAATGCAAATATGTATACATGCACATGAGTAAAGATTTGTGTACATTGCAATTTGAACTAAGCAATTCGTTTGTATTTACCCTTGCCATAAAGAACTTGGAATAATCGTGCTTCTGTCAGCAGTTATAGTCAAAGATCAGCCCGCATATATGTGCAGGCTGACCTTTGTCTGTACCACCCGCTTGTCCCTTTTAAGCCAAGTTGATTATACGATAGAATTTCAAACTAAATATCAACCCACAATTGATCCTCCAGAGCTTTCAGCCCTCTGGTTCTAATTCGGTTTTTCAGAGGTTGAATAATAATAAATGATAGTAATAAATCTTTAACTAAGGAATTGATAATTCGGCATGATAAGGGTTACATATCATATGAATTATATAAATCGGAGGGTACAAAATAAATACAGCCTTGGACCGACTTTTAGGAATAATTTCAAAAGAACGGATTCGTACCCGTGTACTCAAATGATGATCATATAGATTGTTGCTTTTTTTAACAACAGTTATAGTACAATAAGTCATATTTAGATAATATATACAACCTGAATTGGGAAATAAACCAAAGACGGTGTGCTTTAAGGTCCTTCAAGAGGGGTGGGTGGGCGTTGTAACAACATTCAAGGACATTATAATATTAAGGATAATACCGATCTTTGAAGAAAAACAAAAGAAAGAAAAAGAGTAAAGATATTGGCAAGAATGTCCTTGGCCGACTCTGCCCGACGAGAGTTGTGTTAAACTTTAAAGTTCCTTTAAATTTGCGTAAATGTGACATATGGATAACATTTTATGTCATTACAGTTCTGTGCAATGAATGTCGAGAGAGAGCAAATATGTTTAAAAAGAAAAAAAAAAGATTTAATCTCGCTTTGTCGTTTTGAGGCACAGGTAGAGAGGGGTCTGGGCAACCGGTTTGACTTTGAAACAATTGGCGGTGAGAACTTGCTGGGGTTTACAAACACATAACAACATAATACATTACAAAACTGCACTCTGGTCAAGTTTTATTGGGCATTCTTGGCCACAATAAAGGTGATTTTTCATAACTAGCTCTTTTTGGCAATGGCTATAAAGAAAATTGAGGTCTACGTTGATCCGACTTCTTACACATTATTGCTTGCAAATAGAATTCAAATTTATGAATACGAAAATGAACTCTTAAACTTCCTTTGCTCAGTATATTTCAACCTATAGTGCATATACATACTTAGCTATTACGATTCTTCGAGTAACAAAGCTTATTGAAAAATATTTATGATGTTGTAAATAATAAATGAATATATAAAAGCAATCACGTTTTAGACCACCTGTATCAAAACTTAGGGCCGATCTCAAACGAATTTGTTTATTTTGAGTTAAACCTTCTAGGATTTGTTCAAGCATACCGGGCTTGACTTACTAGTATTTGACTGTATTTTATTCATGTATCGTTTTGTTTAAGAATTAACTTTGGAGACCAAAGGAACTTTCAAATTTTAATCCAGTCGCCATGTAGATTGTTTTTCTTTTTTGTGTCATATTCACAACATTAGTACACTCTTCAATGTCATTTTCTTTTAAAGAATTGCAAGTAGAATTAAGACAATATCTCTGAAATTGATTCGTGTATAGGTGAGATTAAGTCCCTAGGTTCAAACCTCAGCGAACACACACAGACTTTTCATTTCTTATAGTTTATAAATTCAGGCAATACAAAGCAAATATATATCCTTACATAACCCATTCCAACTCAATCCCTCCTTTTTACGCCCCTCAATAAAACAGTTTTAGAAAACATTGTGGAAAATGAAGAAATTGCTTGTTACAAGCAATTTCTTCATTATCCACAATGTTTTCTATCCCAAAAAATGAAAAACATTAAAATTCCATCAACTTCAAATTGTCGTCTGCAGCTTCTTTCAATTTGGACCATTCTAAAATTTTGTCGTGTGGGAATGGGTTAGGTAAAATTCTATGTATCTACTTCGTGCACAAGCAAAATAGCTGCGTTCTCAAAATTATGTTCAACGAAGGGTGAAGAAAATTTCAGCCATACAAAACGCTTGAATCTTGAAAGACGTGACTAAAATTGGACTATATAGCCATAAAAGATAAAAAAACGAGGAGTATAAAAATTATCATGACGGTAAAGTTACAAGCGTTGGACAACAATTGTTTTATCGTTTGTTGTTACTTACCGTCTCGGTTTTAGATAAAGATGGATGACCCTTCTTGACGTTGCGTAAGTGCTGCTCTAACAATATCCACTCTGACTTTTGACACAGATATAAAACTCGGTCATGATTCTCCTTGTTCAAATGGGGAGGGGCCATGTTTGATTCAATTAAAGAATCCGCTTTATCTGAGGACGCCGATCCTATACCAGAGGAAGACGTCGTTACGTCACTTCCGTTGTCCTTCTCTGGTTTTATGTCATCTCTGTTTTTCCTAGACGGTGATTTGATATCCCTATTTTGAACGTTCGTTTGACGAATGACCTCCAGTTGTTTTGTATTCCCAACACTACTTGTATTCTTTTCTTGTACTCCTTTTGTAGCTTGAGTTTCGGGTTTTGCCGGCGTTTTTACATTTTCAATAGAACCGCTCTGCTTTGAGTCATTTTTCAATATCCCTTTCATGTCACCATTTTTCTTTTTTTCATCCATTACGAAAACAACATATGACGCGAGAAAAATTCCATTTGTTCGTAATTTATCAACACGTATATCAACACGAAGATGGTCCTTATAGATTCGCAATTACATACCCATTACATCACCTTCACCGTAGTTTATGAAACAAGCTTTAAATTGTAACATATCTTCCGAAATCTAGTTGATAATTAAGAATGTCGTTATTGCTATTAAGAAAGGAAAACCGATTTCATTCACACGTTTACACCAATGTAGAGAACAAATTTAGAAATAACAAATGAGCGTGTGAGTGACATTTCAAACCATTGAACATGTGCGCCAAGTAAAGACTCGGATCAGCCTGTGCATCCGCACAGTCTGATCAGAGTCTTCACCCTGCGCTCTATAGATAGATACTGACCCAAAGCTTCTTTAAAAAATCAGCGAATATTCTAATTGCCCCGAATGGCTGTCCAGGGTGCTCAATGTGTGCGAGTCACGCCCCTGCGAAATTGTTGGAAATGTCACGCACAGGCTCAAATATCATCCGTCACACGAAAAGGCTTATGACAAAATCTTCATTTGTTTGATTTGATTTCTAGGAGAACCTGCCTAAATGACGTAACGATATGACATTGGAAAATTCCAATATTTTGATGGCGTCGCAATAGTCATCCGCAAAAAAGTATTGGCAAAACATTGAGGAACGTGGAGAATTGGCTTGTTACAAGCGATTTCTTCATTATCCGGAATGTTTTCTACCTCAAAACACAGATTTAAAAATTTCATCTATTAAAAAAAGCCGTGTGCTTATTCCTTTGGACCGATCTAAAACTTTGTCGTCTGGTAACGCTTTAGTGTACAAAAGCAGTTCAAACAGTGATTTCTAAAATGTTCTCCATGATTTTTCTCGTCGTTGTTGTTGTTTGAATCCAAACAATCATTTATTTCGTTATTTGGGCAGGTTTTCGAGGATAACGAATCATTTCGTCGTTGCACGAGTAAAATGTCGTAACTACAGCTTTAACAAAGCTATAGTTAGATAATTTTGCTCGCGCACCGACAAAGTATTGATATGGTTTATATCATTCTTATTCTTGTTTAAGAGGGCGGGAGTTATCTATTTATTTATTGCAAATAAATAACTATTTCCATAATGTTTATTATCATGATGGTTTCGTTTTTTGTTGTTGTTGTTGGTGGTGGTGGTGTTGGTGGTGTTTTTTGTTTGTTTGTTGTTTTTTTGATGTTTTTTTTAATGAGTTTAGAAATAGTTTTCGAGTCATGGTCAGCTTCGAAATTCAGTCGACTCTTTTTCACTTTCCCGGGGACTCACTTTTTTAAGGACGGATACGCGTAAAATACGTTTAAATCATACAAAACTGTTACCCTACAGGAACTAAACGCAAAGTCCAGGCATAAAACAAGTCTCAAAACGTTTAAACCTAAAATATCTACACTGAATATCATCGACACTTCTAGATTAACGGGTGCTTGTTTTGATACTTTTTCGAAGAAATAGTTTCCATTTCAAACCTGCCTGGTTGTTCATGAATTGAACTTTATGGATAAGATACAAATGCAAAGTTTCTTTTAGATACATCGAGGCCAAATACAAAGTTTCTTTTAGATACATCGAGGCCACCGGCCCATTATATTCAACACATCGAGGGCTTAGAGCAAAAACATAGTATGGCTCTATACAATGTATAGAGCCATACTATGTTTTTGCTCAAAGCCATCGACATACATTTAACATCATAGAATCGTGACAGAGTTTCATATAATATGGTTCTTAGTCATATACATGTATACATCAGTTTTATTGTTGTTATAGTTGTTGTTTCAGCAGAGACTATATAATGCGAAGGCCTTCTTTCTGAATAAAACTATGATTGTAAATCGACCCCTTTCAAAAACGTCGTAATTTTTGTTTAAATTAGTAGCGACATTTTAAGTTAATAGATACTTATAAAGCTATTTTCTATGGAATTATTCTTAAATTTGGTGACTCTTGACGTGAAATAAGCGAGCTTTGTTAAATTTGAAACATCTTTTGTATTCATCATTCGATAAAATTATCCGGCGGTGTATACCCTTAATGAATAAATTAGTTCCTATTAGTAATTTCTTTATTTTCAACAATATTTTCTAAAAACAATTCTTATAGCGTTAAAAAGGGGTTTGTGTGGAAATGAGTTGTTTGAATTGATTTTTAAAAAAGGCATATTTATTTGTTAAAGAGAAGAAAAGAAACTTCACTAAATTTTAATTGATTGGAAAAAATTCAAAGCATTGAATTTTTTTATATGTTCCTTTTGAAGTTGAAGATGTTTAAATTCATGATGTCAGATAACTGCCGGCTGGAATATCGTCCGTGTTATTATAAAACCTCGTTACTACAACTTTAATCAAGCCGTAGTTACGAGGTTTTAGAATTACACCGATGATACAATGGTTCGGGGCTTTTTCCCCTTGTTGTTGATGTTGTTGTTTTTCTTTCTTCCCTTTTCTTATAGAACATAGCGAGGATGAAAAAAAAGTGTTTTAGCATGTTAAGTTCTTATATAACTATTATCAAATGTTTTATTTGACTCTTACGGGATTCGAACCTTCGCGGATATCCGCATAAGTTAGAATCCCGTTAGAGTCAAATAAAATATTTGTTCTTCACTAGGGTTGAAAAGACAAGAGTCACTGCCGTAGTTGAGAGAATTCCGTATACTGTTATAAAATGTGTTTTCTCTTTCTTTCTTTTTTTTCTCGACATATCGTTGTTCAATGAATACTTTTTCACAATAGAACGAAATCGTCTATTTTCCCGGCCTATTTAGTGTTTCTATTATATTCCGACATTTCATTTCACGACTTATCCTATGTGGGTACTCCATTAAAAACTACAACAACAGTAACAAAATTAACTCCACCAAAACACTGTAACCAAGGATTCACTAGTGTAACCATCCCGTGATATTAACTGCGTCATATTACCGGAGCATCGTATGGGGCCAATCTGAGGGATTTTGTAATATTTATCAGAAAAGTCGATCAGTGATGGGACAAGACGGCAGAGCCACTTCAGATAACTTGAATCAAACTTTGATCATTTACCGAAGATCGGCTACACACATTCCCACACGAGGAATTTGCGTGAATTCAGAGGTGACAATTTAAAATTAATGAAAACCTTAAAAATATTTCCTTTGGGATAGAAAACATTCTGGATAGTGTAGAAATTGCCTGTAACAAGCAATTTCTTCATTTACCATAATGTTTTCCAAAGCTTTTATATTGAGGAGTTTTTAAAAGCGTTATTGTGTGGGAATTGGTAAAAATATAACTTGATACAGCATATATCTTCGTATTATTGTTATTAGAAGCCTAGGTAAAAATAAAAGCTGATCTGTGGGTAAATTTGACCGATTGATCTGACAAAGGTATCACTTCATATAGATATATGTTTTCCTCCGTGAATATGTTTTCCTTCGTGAATATATTTTCCTTCATAAATAAAAGGCAAATGGTATTTAAAATTCAGATTTAAATACAGGTAGAAATCATAAACTTTTTGAAATTTAGGCTTTGAAGGTGAAACAAACAAAGTTGAACGAAACAAACGACAAAACGGAAGCATTCAATTCGTATTATGTATGGCAATAACCACGTTACAAAAAATATCAATTACCTACAATTTGTTTATTGGGTAGATTGTGTATGGGAAACCCGACACTATTCACTAGTCAGAAAAAAGTTCAGATTGTTTATTCATTTTGTTTCTTTGTTTTGTTTTGTTTGTATTATTATTGTTATTTTATTTTTTTTAATATTCTACTTTCATTTTTTTTCACAACAATTTAAGTCTAATTTCTATTGAAATTTCCGATTTCAAATGAGAGCGACAAAAAAACTTTAATAAGTAAGCATAATCGACACTCAATGCCCTCATATATCTAAAGCTTTTCACTATATTGAGGGAATATCGCCAATATCCGAAACACCATTTCTAATATCCCAATGTTAGTGATACAGTGAGATGCGATGCCAGCATGCCTTGAACGTCGGACAGAAATTGTCCCTTGTCACATGGGCTATTATAAATCAGGTGTATTCTGGTTAACTTGGTGTGAATTGAGAAGTATTTGTGGCTTGTAACAGTTGGTATGGAAATAGAGAGGCTACCACTGACAGTTTAGCGTCATCCTTAGATGAGACTCTAATCCCGAAGTTAAGGCTATGCCTAATTATAGACTTGTTTGTTTGTTAGAAAGGGTTCACACTACATCAACAGTGTTGCAGTCATATCGCCACGGCTGGAGTGCTTAACCATGGATTCCTGGTATTTCTCACTGCAGTTCTACCACTTTATCCTTTCCGAGCCCCAGCTGCTCATCCCAGTAAGATTTACGATTATCCACCCATTAATGGGAGACATATGTCAAAAAGGATTCTTGCCGCGACCTGGGGTCGAACCAGGGACCTCGTGAATGAGAGTCTATGTATGGACTTGTGCTTCAGGTATAAAATAGATGTGACTAATACAGAAATTCTGTAGAGGGTTCTGTTTTTGGAGATAAAAGGTTTATATTCTAAACTTGAACAGATTTTTACTTCGTTGGAATAGTTCAAAAAATAAAAAAAGCATAGAGTCGATATATTAATTCGATGCATGCGTGTCGACCCTCAACGTGTACTCTTTGACAATATAATTTTATTTCTATTGTCTTTGCAGTTATTGCTTTAGTCATTATTATTAATAATATCCTTTTTACCAATAGCACCATTATTATAAATGGTAATTGCCCATTATAATTAGTTTTAGTATCATCAATATAATGGTGGATCCAAGATTTTTGTAAAGGGGTTCAAACTTAGAAATGGGAGGTCGTTTCCCTATTACAGTAGATCTTGTATTAAGCGACCAGCCAAGGGACGACCAAATACTGGTCGCTTAGGAGAATTGCCGCTTACTGCACTTTTTTGCCATAGATATGAAAGCTTGATGCAGAATTCACGCTTAATCCTATGTTGTTTGAGACGATTCTAATGAGTTTCAACAAAAAGGATCTAGTTGTGATTTCACTTTCTAGCAAAATGCCTTCACGTCTCGTCTTAAAAGCTTTAGCTTTTAAAAAAGGGGGAATTCGATTATGGTCGCTTAGTGGACGTGGTCGCTCGAGCAAATTCGACTGTTTTATGACATGTATATTGAATTTCCTCATAGATATGAAATAAGTAGGCTACAGAGGGGTGGAAGGGGGGGGGGAGGGGGGGGTTCAAACGAAGTCCGCCTTTGCATTATCATCATGAAAGTAGTAGCCCTTTCCTGTTTTTTTTCCTTTTTCAAATTTCTAGACTTGTCCAAATGGAATGAAGTTGCAGACGACAACTAAATGTGAGTGCAATTTGAAAAGTAACTGGCAAACAGGGTAGAAAACATTGTGGGAAAAGAATAAATTGCTTGCTACAAGCAATTTCTTCTTCTCCCACAATGTTTTCTCAAGTATAAAATCACAAGGACGTAAAAACCAGTGATTGTACAGGAAAGGGTTAAAAGCAGTAATAGTAGTATCGTCATTGTTACTATTGAAATTATTCAAACGGAAGGAGAATTATTAACCCAATACCAGACAACAAAGTTTAAGACAGGTCCACAGGAGTTGCAGATGACAATTTTAATTGATAAAAAAATTTCCTTCGAGAGTAGAAAAAAATGCAATGCGGGAAATGAAGAAATAGCTTGTTACAAGCAATTTCTTCATTTACCGCAATGTGTTCTTGGGCTCTTTTCCTGGGGGAGTCAAAAAGCGTCATGGGTTAACTACATATAAGTCTATCAGATGGTGCTGTGTTGGAAAGAATTTTTTTTAATCGGACTTATTATCTGTTCTGGCTCTTACCGATGAGCCTGGCCACGCCCATTGACCTTCGACTCGACAATTCAACAGGGATGTCAAACGACCTTAGTTTGCATTATATACAATTAGGAATCATTAAAAGTCTGTTGGGCTTTTTTTTGCTTGTATAACAAAAAAATACTTTTAACCTATTTAGAGTGCCCAACAGAAAGGGCAATCAAGGGACTTCGAGGAATTATCGTGTTAAGAAATTCTCCCTAACACACTATCTTCTTGAACGTGGTGTCCGTGGTCGAGTAGTAGAGCCTCGGCTTCCCGATCAAGAGGTCCTGAGTTCGATTCCCTGGAATATTTAACATTGGTTCTTTCATTTGCCCACATAAACGGCGCGAGTACTGATGTATACTCCAGGAAGCAGAAACAAGGGGGCTTAATTAAAGTAGAAAGAGGTGTAAGTTATATAGGGTTAAAGATATATAAGAAAAATGACTTAAATTAGAAATCAAGTAGAACAACAGAAATAGGGATCCAGTATCATTGATGTTAAAAGTTTTTGGGTGAGAGGGTGTTTTTTTTGTTTTTTTTTTTAAATAAGCTCTGCTCGATATCGTTATAAAGATTTGTTTGTTTGAATGGGGTTTTACGCCGCTTTCAACAATCTTTCAGTTATATCGCGGCGGCTGGAGCACCTAACAATGGAATCCTGGTATTTCTCACACAAGTACTACCATTACATCCTTTCCTAGCCTCCAGCTGCTATCCACCATAGGTCTACGATTATCGACCTATTGGTGAGAGACAAATAGTCGGAAAGGATGAGTGCCGCCGTCCGGAATCGAACCCGGGACCTCTACATTGACAGTCCGACGCTCTACCAACTGCGCTATGACGGCGGCTCGTTATAAAGATAAAATCGTTTGTACCAGGGTCGACCTAATTTGCCTTATCCTAATAATTAGCCAAAGTTTCTATCCACTCAAGAGCAATAGTATCATGAATTGTGAGTTATCGCCCTTTTGTCTTAATCCAGTTAATCGCGTTCCATACCGATGTTTATATCACCATTGGGCGATTACAGCTTAACTCAAGCTGTAGCTGCGATGGCTAGGTCGCCCACAGATGATACAGTGGTTTCTTTGCAAAAGGTTTAAATTCACCTAGGTTTTTATATTAATCCGCCATGTTGGAATTCATAGTTTAATTCCGGTCTAAATCATTTAAGAGATGAAGGGAATATTTTTTGTTTTCATGGAGGTATGAACCGAAAAAACTAATCACACTGTATGAATACGCGAAGCGGATTCATACATAAGTGCGATTAGGTTTTTCGGTTCATACCTCCATGAAAACAAAATATATTCCCTTCATTTCTTATTATTTAATAGCATCGAGCGAAAAAAGCAAAACTTTACAAATTTTGATACCTTTTTGTATAGAACTATTTTGTGCGGAAGCATACAAAATGGCTGCGTACTCAAAATTTTGTTCATGGAGGTATGAACTAAATTTCTCGACCAATCAGAAAACTCGTTTTTGATAGACGAAACAAACAATTAAATCATTTGATTGACAGTCGCGATCCGACATTTATCGTAAATATAGTTTTAGTGAATCTGTGTTCAAGACATCTTGGTCGCCCAGGATATATTACCTTTTCGCTTAACGGGTCAGATTTACCTGTATCGGATGCCCATGAGTGCTTGACTCAAAGAACACTGGACGATAGCTGGAAAAAATAGATTCATTAGCCATTGTCATGCTGAATAAAACCGTATTAAAAATCTTATTAAAATCAAAGGGCTTGTGGCACTGTAGGTCTGCTTGTCAGGATCAATATTTTGTTTTCGAAATTGAACAATTCTTGCTTGAATGGGATAATCAGGTTGTGGAGGTTAAAATCAGACTGCACATATGTGAAGGCTGATCTTGGTCAATGCCAAAGGATGTATATTCCGGGTTCAGCATGACATGGCGAGTTGGGTCTGATAGTCTGTGTCTATATTTAGTTTAGGAAATGATCTTATGAAGAATTCTGGCATTAAAATGACAAGCAGGTGGTGAAGACTAAAATCAGATTGCTCATATGTACAGGCTGATCTTTATCTATGCATCCTGCCAAAACAACAAGCAAGACAAGAGTTAAGACTTCGGCCTTTTGAAAAGCAAGTATTTAAAAGTGTTACCGTGTCGCATTATCTTCGCCCCTCCCACAAACAAACAACGATATCTAAGGTATCTCAGTTCCATCGGCTACAATCGGTGGTTAATACTCTTATTCTCACGTTCGTATTTACTTTCTTAATAATTCGTCACGAAGTTGTTACATAATGAAGGGGTATCTGGAATGGGTGTAACTGTTGGTTTCTTTTCGTTGTTGTTGTTGTTTGTGTTTTTTTTTGGGGGGGTGGGGAGGTGTTGTGTGTGTGTTGTTGTTGTTGTTGTTGATGTTGTTGTTTTAAAGAATTGGTAACCTATTAACATAATTATGTGTGTAATAGGGAATTTGGTTTTTATACCTTATTTAAATGGAAAGTAAGCTCTTTTTTAATTACTCGATGAAAAACTTTTATAATTATATTGTTGTGTGTTTTAGATAATACATTATAATGTCGCTTTTTGACACCCTGAAGATATAAAATCATAGACAAATTAGTGAGAAATTATTTCTCGCGATGTTTTCTTCCCTATTTGGCACTTTTTTCTAATTTTGAATGCAATTTTGAATGTCGTCTGCAACTTTTTCCATTTGGACAAGTCTAACATTTTGTCGTCTGATAACGAGTCAAACCATAGTATCGCTTACAGTGGTGTTATACAGTAGTCAGCCCGATAGGTAGAGTACTTAACTTCAAACCTCAAGATCACGGGTTCGAGCCCTGGAATGACCATATCAAACAAACTAATTGTCTTTCGGATGAGACTCTAAACCGAGGCCCCGTGTGACGGTTCTATCCATAGAGCACGTTAAAGAACCAGGCGGAGCTCTCAGCAGTTTCGTCCTGTATCCTTGCACTATCCCCCGTAACAACTAACCATCTTCTTGGGGCGTCGCTGATATGGGCATGTGCTACGCTCGCAGCAATAAAAAAACCCGGAATTTACAGTAAAGTTGTTACAGAACCATTCGGTGAACTCGGTACCTCGTACTATCCTCTGTAAGCTAAATGATTTTCGCTACCGGTTCATCTTGTGAGCAATGCGTTCATAGTAATAAACAAGTAGCGACAATGTATAAACGTAAATACACACACCATCTCGTTGCATTGAGGATTCAATATAACAAAAAGTATTCAACAGCAAAATCAAATTGGTTATAATGGTACTATCACCACATAGATATCACCCTATGTGACAAGGAAAGAAAATATGTCAGTTTTGTAAAACAAACAAAATTCGAATATTTTTTCACTATTTGGTCTCTGAGTGCCAGGAAGTAACGGGTATTAGCATCTGTTTGTGGGAGGTTAAAATATACGGGTCAAAAAGTTGTTTTCATTAACGCGAACAATTGAAAACCCTTTGGAATGTAATACACTGTCACAGACTTGACCCGATTTAATATCAAATAAAAGCCCATATAAATCAGTAACTATAAACCATCAATGAAAACAAATGGTACCTAATAAACGGACCGCCAACGAGCACTGAGATCAATTTCCGGTTTTACAATCACGTGGTACATGAAACGGAACATCTCGACCTGTTCATAACCTTGTATCCAATAAAGCCCCATTTTTTTTCACAAAAATGACTAAAGTCATTTTCAGAAAATTCAATTAAATTTGACAAAGTATTTTCAATACATATCTGAGGAATGATACCAACTTCCGCCGAAAAAGTTAATGACTTAAATCATGACTTATACACCAATTTGAGGAAAATAAGTTATTTCCATGTAAACCTACTATATTTTATGGCCTTTCTTTATTATTAATACATCATATTTTAATGAAATGTTGTAACGTTTTTCTTGGAAATTGCATTTTCCGACTTTGATAAAGGAACGATTGCTGTAAGTATGAGATACAGAAACATTGGTCAAATAAAAACATTTGTTACGACCCCGAACCACAACTGGTCAATTCTACCATTGTATTGCATTGAGTATTTCTTTTTATGATAAGACACAGCTATATCGATGGGATATTTTCGCGAAGCTAAACTTGGGGGGGGGGGTTTATCAGAACCACTTGGAATTTGAGCAAAAATATGGTTATAAGATTCGGGAAATCTGGAAATTAGAGTATCATATTGTCAATAGTAAACCAAAATGTCGTAACTACCGCTGTTAAAGCTGTAGTTACGACTACATTTTTTCTCACCATATTATGAGTAAACGAAGAACGTTTTCGGTTGGAAACGTTGAGGGAAATGTTGTTTTACTCAATTTCAGACGATAAATATGATATTTAACCCATTCTAACAATAAACCCTCCGTTTTATGTCCATCACAAGCTTTAGAGAACATTGCGAAAAATGAAGGAATTGCTAGTATCGAGCAATATCTTCACTATCCACAATGTTTTCTATTCAAATGACGAAAAATCTAATATTCCATCAACTTGAAATTGTCGTCTCTCTCGAATTGAACTAGTCTAAAATTTCGAAAAACAAGAAAAGGTTTATGACAACTGTGATAATGAAAAAAAAGCAACAACTTTATTTGACTTACCAAACAGTACGTGATGAAAAACGTCGATTGGCGACCAAAAACGTCAAAAAATAAAGCTTGAATAAAGATATATTTACAACATGTATTTGGTCGCCCACCGACGATAAGACGCCCTGATCCCAATCACTCTGACCTTCGACCGATAATGCTAGTTATTACATGTCTGCTAAATTACATTATAGATACGTTCATAACACGCGAATAAAATCGTACGCGACGAAAATCCGTATCGGACGTGCACTAAACTAGCACGGATGTTGATAGATGGCGTCATTTACTAGGCAAAATGACGTCGCGTCGAGATTAACGTTCGTGGAATTTTTAGACAAGTTTTGTAAGCGACTTTTATCGTCAAAATATCGTTGACAGTTAATAAATCTAATACTATGATGTAGTAGAGATACAAAACCTCGTATCGGATTTTTGGCCGCGTAAGAAATTTCGATATTTTACCCGAGCTTCGGTCTCGTGAAATATCTATATTTTCCTACGCGGCTCGAATCCAATACAAAGGTGTTGATTTTTTATCACTACTATTATATAATATCCTTTTTATCAACGTTTACATAGAACTTAAAAAAAACTACTAGTATGTGACATTTGGTTTAAATAACAAAATAACGATTTAAACCTAGAGATTATATTAATTTGTTTGTGCATTTTTATCGATTCATTTATAATTACATGAAATCACAATTAAAACACGCTCTATTCCGTTTATCATCCTTTCATGCTTTGTGGTACATGGTAAAATGTATAATGATGCCCATTGTGATCAAGATTTTTTTTTTTCATGAACCCATTCCCAGACGGCAAAATCTTAGACTATTCAAAATTGAAAGGAGTTGCAGACAACAATTCAAAGTTTATGGAATTTCAGATTTTTCCACTTACTTAGTGGAAAACATTGTATAAAATGAAGAAATTGCTTGTAACAAGCAATTTCTTCTTTTTACACAATGTTTCTCCAAATGTTTTTCTTTAGGTGCGTCCAAAAGCGTCACTGCGTGGGAATGGGTTAAAAGACGTGCAAAAGGCTCAAGACCAGTTGCCAAAAGTGGCCGTTTTTAACTAGTTCCTTTTTATTTTCTTGTTATTTCAATTTTAAAAAATATCTCTGATAACATATCGCATTTCTCACCTAGATCGTTGTCGATGTCACCTTCTAGAAGTGTAGAATCCATTGCCGGACTACAATAATTTAGACAGATTCAAATTGAATGAAATTTCAAATTGGTGAATTTTAAGAAATAGTTGTCTTTCTGGGTAGAAAGTATTGTGGACAATGAAAAAATCGCGTAAAACTAGCAGCTTCTTCATTTTCCAAAAATGTTTTCCCAATCCTTTTCATGATAAAAATTAGCTTGATTGTGTGAGAATACTATAATTGAGACTACTCTGGTCTGTTATAAAACAACAACTTAACGATGTATGCATCACTAGACAGGCGTAATGTATTAATACTTTATTTTCCCAATTATATGGTCACAATATACAACAAAATCAAATACATGTAGCTGGTAGACGATCTAGAAGTCAATGCTGCCGTTACGACGGTTGATCCGCATATCGTAGATGATAACTGATGTTTAAAAAGCCAGGGTTCAACATTGAGCTTCCAGTCTAAATGAATGGCCACTCATTTTATTATCAGCAGGAATAATTAGACATAGTTTTTGTTTTTGCGTTGTTGTTGTTTGATAGTATTTTATCTCTATTGAATAATCAAATAATAAAAGACAAGGACAATATGATGTATTTTGTTACTTCTTCATTATTGCTATTTTCATTCGTAATTGTCTTGGTGTAACTACGGGGGGGGGGTCCAGAAAGAAAGGATAGATGTTTTACTCAAGCCGAGCTCTTCAATGTTATTACTGATGTGAAATTTTTAATAAGTCAATTTGATGGTTGTCATTTGAACCATCCCACTCTGACTACCCACAACACACGTTTTCTTTAAACAGAAATAATAGATTTTAATAACATACTCAAACATATCTCGAGCTTTGCTACAGAATTCAGTAAATCAACCAAGTAGTGGGACACACGAGCTCAATTAAACAGCATCAATAGACGTTTAATCGATATTCAATAATGTTTTATGAGCACCTAATTCCTAGATCACTTCAATCAATTCATCGCTAGCTCTAATATTTGATAGAAAAAAGCAAACTGTTATTTTTTTTCCTTTGAAGATAGTTCAATGGAAAGAGCAGCTCCGATGACAAATACTCTTTTATTCATCGGAGAATTTTTTATGCTTAGTCGAGCCGTATTTGATCCCGTAGATAGCGTGTATATAAGACAGAAATTCATATTAATATGACTTTCTATCTTATATACAGCCTGTTCGTTCAATGACTTCATATCAGTCATTTCTATGTATAGCCTATTCGTTCAATGACTTCAATGACTTTCAATCATATATGTAGCCTTTTCGTTCATTGATTTAATATGACCTCAAATCTGCTCTTTCACTGACTTGATAGGCTTTAAATCTTATATATAGCCTTCTGTTTCATTGACTTGAAAGGCTTTCAATCTTACATATAGCCTATTCATTCATCGACTTGATAGACTGACAATCTTATATTCAGCCTATTCGTTCAATGATTTCATATGACATCCAATCTTATGTAAAACCTTTTCGTTCATAGACTTAACCCATTCCCACACAATCTCTCATTTTTACGCGCCTCAAGAAAAAAGCCTTGAAACATTGTGGAAAATGAAGAAATTGCTTGTATCATTCCCTCATTTGATATTGCCGTCTGCAGCATCTTTTGATCTGGACCGGTCTAAATTTTTGTTGTTAGGGAATGGGTTAATAGAACATTGCCATATACTTTGCCTAGTCGTTCAATGACTCTGTACGACTTTCAGTCTTATATAAGCCTATTCGTTCACTGACTTAATATCTAATATAAACTACTTTCAATCTTGTATATAGCCTTTTCGTCCAATGACCTCATACGACTTTCAATCTCATACACAGCCTATCCGTTTATTTACTTAATAGTCTTTCAATCTTATATATATACCTTATAAGTTCAATTAATTCATATTCTTATACACAACATATTTGTTCATAGACTTAATAGACTTTCAATCTTGACTTCCTTAGACTTTCAATTTTACATACGGCATATTCGTTCAATAGCATTTAATAGGTTTTGCGTTCACATGATCAAGTGCTACTGTAAAGTTTATATACATGTAACTACCAGAAATGATAAAAGAGGACAGTCGTCGTCCACATGTCTTAATATCCAGAATTCCCATGAAGTATACATGTATATTTAGCGATGTACTGACGATGACAAAATCAGTTTTATCTACACGTATTTATCTACTGTATATTTTCGAATGATCAAAACTATAATAACAATTATTATTTTTTCAAATGGGGAGGGGTGTTGTCAATTGTTGAAAGATCTGCTTATGACTATTGCGAAGACCAACAAAACAAAACACAACAACAACAACAACCAAAAGAAAATAAAAAAAACCTACAATTTCACGACATTCTTTATAATGAATTCAGTGATGTATTCGCATAAACCATATGGTTACCAAATCGAGGTGCTTAAGTCGTAATGCCTATTTAACCTAAAGAAACTTACGACCTTTTAGCACTGGGATGTCGTAATGTAATCGTAATATCTAGGCTGTATTTTGTGATTACCATCCTTTGTGTGGGGATGTGTAGGGATCCCAACGAAATGACAAGTTAAAATCCAGTTCTCATTGTATATAGTTAATATAGAAGGTCTGTCACTTGGCGCACGCTTAATTGGAAAATTGTTAGATAAATACATTTGAATTGGGTCCTAATGGGATTTTACTCTGGATTCATAGAGACTTTATCATTGGAAAAACAGGTAAAATCGATCAACTTCGCCGTCATTTATTGCATGCCGGGATACAGGGAAGATAAAAGTGACGGGGGTGTTCGTATAATTCTTAACCGGCGACAGTGTTAAACTGTCCGAAATGATCAACAATGCCGTTGTTCGAGTGTATCGTCGTTGTTGTTCCAAAACCTCGTAACTACAGCTTGAATAAAGCTGTAGTTACGAGGTTTTAGAACGACAAGGACGAATTTTGTCGACAAATTGCTTCATTTTCATTGGCATGTAATCTAGATCTGTGTGGTATGATTTCTACGAACGGTTGATTGATTGATTGGGGTTTAACGCCACTTTTAAAAGTATTTCAGTCATATCTCGGCGGCTGGAGTACCTAACAACGGATTTCTGATATTTCTCACACCAGTTCTACCACTACGACCTTTCATAGACTCCAGTTACTACCCCATTATAATGTTTACGATTAGCCATCCATTGGTGAGAGTCAACTGTCGTAAAGGATATGTGCCGGGGATCGAAACCATGACATCCCATGATTGAAGATTAGTCGTCTGGTGCGCTACCGACTGTGCTATGACAGCGGCACTTCTACGAACGGACTAGATAGTGCATTAGTGAAGATAGCATTTGTTTACAAAAGTACATGTCCTCTGTCCGATGACACAAATAACTTTTAAAATACGCAGATTTGAAAGAACATGCTTTCAAAGAGCCACGAAGCCTCCCTTTTCGTTGCCACAGCACAACAGGATAAACAATAGGCCAATAGCTTTTTCTGTCAAAATATCACCAAATAATATTCAAAATATAGAAGTTGAACCCATTAAGCCTTTACAAATTAAAATATCGCTAGATGCAAAGGTCATACAATAAACATCCTGTGAAACTTCAAGCCAAAGTCAGAATTAAGAAGTTGAGTTCACAAGAAATTTTAGAAGATGCCCCAGTTTTATTTGATTCTGCTAAGATATCTAGACTTGCCAGATTGATTTTTATCAGCCCTTTTACACACGATCCCACTTTTCTACGTTTGTTTGTTTGTTTGAATGGGGTTTTACGCCGCTTTCAACAATCTTTCAGTTATATCGCGGCGGCTGGAGCACCTAACAATGGAATCCTGGTATTTCTCACACCAGTACTACCATTACATCCTTTCCTAGCCTCCAGCTGCTATCCCACATAGGTCTACGATTATCGACCCATTGGTGAGAGACAAATAGTCGGAAAGGATGAGTGCCGCCGTCGGGAATCGAACCCGGGACCTCTAGATTGAAAGTCCGACGCTCTACCAACTTTTCTACGTGCTGAAGAAATAAATTTACGGAAAACATTGTGAGCAAAGGAGAGATTGCTTGTAACGAGCAATTTCTCCTTTGCTCACAATGTTTTCTACCTTATATGATCCTTATTTTTAAATTCAAAACAACTTTGCATCGTCATCTGCAGCCTCTCTAAATTTGGACCGGTCTAAAATTGTGTTGTTTGGGAATGGGAATAGACATTGATATAAGGATATGTGGCAAAAGAAGAAATTGTCTAGTCACTATTTATTAATACATTGGCCTTGACCTTCTGGGACTCCTCCCCTAGATTTGATTGATTGATTAATTGAATGGGGTTTAACGCCACTTTTAACAGTATTTCAGTCATATGGTGTTGGTTTGAACACCTAACAATGGATTCCTGATATTTCTCACACCAGTACAACCAATACATCCTTTCCCAGCCTCAAGCTGCTATCCCATTTAGGTTTACGATTATCCACCCATTGGTGAGAGACAAGTGTCGGAAAGAATATGTGCCGCCGTCGGGATCAAACCCATGACATCCCATGTTTGAAGATTGGGAGTCTGAAGCGCTACCGACTACGCTCTGTAAATCCTTTGAATTCGGGCAGGTCTGAAATTTTGAAAAACAGCAAAGGCTTAAATCAGGTTCAAGAAAAGAGCTGTTTGACTAGAAATATATTACAGACATGGATAACCCTGCATAACTGCTTTCCAAGTGACCTTCAGTTGTGACCTTGAACTTTGGGTAATCCAAGTATGTTTAAGAAAGAACTTATCTCTGGAATGAAGCCTTTTTGCAGCAAAGGGCCACATCTCCAAGACAAAGTAAATGGACTGTAACCCAAATAAACTATACACATCTTTGGTTGATTATTGATGTACATATAGTAGAAATTGAGGAGAAAATGAACCAACAAGATTTTTAAACAAAGGGTTGTAACTTGGAGATAATGAATGTAGCATAACCAAACAAGAGGGCCATTGGACCTAGAGCGCTCACCCAAGACAATGACTGTAGGGGTAATCAAAGCGCCAGTGACCTAATTTTGGCCAAAAGTCACCGTTCAGCAAAATCTTGTATAAGAAATCAGAAATAAAGGATTCAAGATTTTTGTGCTAGAAATTAGCATGTACATTGCAAGGAAAAACTAAAACTAGAGGCGCTTGAGCGCCTGTATCGCTACACATGCATGAATGTACTGATTAAACAAACTTTTCATTAATTTAAAATAAACTGGATATGATGAAAATAAGTATCAATTACTGAAATCTTTGAAATAGTTCTGGAGAAGTCAAGACAAGCGATGTAAAATTCATTGTGTAAAATTTTCCCTGTATACCATATATGGACAACCATCCATGGTAATAGCCATGTTTTTCAACCAATCAAAATTATATGAGGAATCTGACAAACAGTCATATCATTATCATCCCCGTGAAATTTGGTTGTAATCTATCAAGTTTCTGAGAAATTTACAAAATTTTCAGTATATACCATATATGGAAATAAGCTCTGCCCATAAAAGCCATTTTTTTTCATCTGATCAAAATTCTTTGAGGGAATCTGATAATAGGTAACCCAAGGATCGATCTGGTCAAATTTGGTTGAAATCCATCCTCTAGTTTCTGAGAAGAATTTAATAGATTTTACCAAATATGGAAATTAGCCCTGCCCACTAAAGCCATGTTTTTCATCCGATCAAAATTCTTTGAAGGAATCTGATAAAGGTTCACCCAAGGATCATCGATTTCTGTTAAATTTGAGTGAAATCCATCCATCAGTTTCCGAGAAGAAGATTTTCAAAGCTTTTAACATATATAGAAATTAGCCCCGCCCATTATAGCCATGTTTTCCATTTACAATTAAATTTTTTTGAAGGAATCTAATAAAGGTTCACAATAGTATCATTCCTGTGAAATTTGGTTTAAATCCATCTACTAGGTTCTAAGAAGATTTTCAAAACTTTTACCATATATGAAAATAAGCCCCACCCATTACAGCCATATTTGCATCCGATCAAATTTCTTTGAAGGAATCTGGTAAAGGTTCACCATAGTATCATTTCTGTGAAATTTGGTTGAAATTAATCCATCGGTTTCTGAGAAGAAGATTTTCAAAGCTTTCGCCATATATGAAAAGTAGCACTTTCATTTCTATTTTTAGCCTATTCGTTCAATGACTTCAATGGCATTCAATCTTATACATAGCCTTTTCGTTCATTGATTTCATACGACTTAAAATCTTATATATAGCCTGCTCTTTCATTGACTTGATAGGCTTTCAATCTTATATATAGCCTATTCATTCATCGACTTAATAGACTGACAATCTTATATACACAGCCTATTCATTCAATGATTTCATATGACTTCCAATCTTATGTAAAACCTTTTCGTTCATAGAATTAACCCATTCCCACAGAATCTCTCATTTTTACGCGCCTCAAGAAAAGAGCTTTGAAACATTGTGGAAAATGAAGAAATTGCTTGTATCAAGCAATTTCTTCATTTTCAACAATGTTTTCTATCCAAAAAAGACGAAAAAATGTAAAATTCCCTCATTTGATATTGCCGTCTGCAGCATCTTTTGATTTGGACCGGTCTAATTTTTTGTTGTTAGGGAATGGGTTAATAGAACATTGCCATATACTTTGCCTAGTCGTTCAATGACTCTGTACGACTTTCAGTCTTATATAAGGCTATTCGTTCATTGACTTAATATCTAATATAAACTACTTTCAATCTTGTTTATAGCCTTTTCGTCCAATGACCTCATACGACTTTCAATCCAATACACAGCCTATCTGTTTAGTTACTTAATAGTCTTTCAATCTTATATATACCTTATAAGTTCAATTAATTCATATTCTTATACACAACACATTTGTTCATAGACTTAATAGACTTTCAATCTTGACTACCGTTGACTTTAAATCTTACATAAGGCATATTCGTTCAATGACATTTAATCTTATATAGGCTTTGCGTTCACATGATCAAGTGCTACTGTAAAGTTTATATACATGTAACTACCAAAAATGATAAAAGGGGACAGTCATCGTCCAAATGGCTTAATGTAAGCCAGAATTCCCATGAAGTATACATGTATATTTAGCGGTGTACTGACGATGACAAAACCAGTTTTATCTACACGTATTTATCTACTGTGTATTTGCGAATGATCAAAACTATGATAACAATTATTTTTAATTTTTCAAAAGGGGAGGGAGTGTTGTCGATTGTTGAAAGATCTGTTAATGACTATTTCGAAGACTATCAAAACAAAACACAACAACAAAAAAAATGAAATAAAAAACAAAACAAAAAAACTACAATTTCATGACATTCTTTATAATGAATTCAGTGATGTATTCGCATATACCATATGGTTACCAAATCGAGGTGCTTAAGTCGTAATGCCTATTTAACTTAAAGAAACTTGCGACCTTTTAGCACTGGGATGTCGTAATGTAATCGTAATATCTAGGCTGTATTTTGTGATTACCATCCTTTATGTGGGGATGTGTAGGGATCCCAACGAAATGACAAGTTAAAATCCAGTTCTCATTGTATATAGTTAATATAGAAGGTCTGTCACTTGGCGCACGCTTAATTGGAAAATTGTTAGATAAATACATTTGAATTGGGTCCTAATGGGATTTTACTCTGGATTCATAGAGACTTTATCATTGGAAAAACAGGTAAAATCGATCAACTTCGCCGTCATTTATTGCATGCCGGGATACAGGGAAGATAAAAGAGACGGGGGTGTTCGTATAATTCTTAACCGGCGACAGTGTTAAACTGTCCGAAATGATCAACAATGCCGTCGTTCGAGTGTATCGTCGTTGTTGTTCTAAAACCTCGTAACTACAGCTTGAATAAAGCTGTAGTTACGAGGTTTTAGAACGACAAGGACAAATTTTGTCGACAAATTGCTTCATTTTCATTGGCATGTAATCTGAATCTGTGTGGTATGATTTCTACGAACGGTTGATTGATTGATTGGGGTTTAACGCCACGTATAAAAGTATTTCAGTCATATCTCGGCGGCTGGAGTACCTAACAATGGATCCCTGATATTTCTCACACCAGTTCTACCACTACGACCTTTCCTAGACTCCAGCTGCTATCCCACTAAGGTTAACGATTATCCACCCATTGGTGAGAGACAACTGTCGGAAAGGATATGTGCCGGGGATCGAAACCATGACATCCCATGATTGAAGATTAGTCGTCTGGTGCGCTACCGACTGTGCTATGACAGCGGCCCTTCTACGAACGGACTAGATAGTGCATTAGTGAAGATAGCATTTGTTTACAAAAGTACATGTCATCTGTTCGATGACACAAATAACTTTTAAAATACGCAGATTTGAAAGAACATGCTTTCAAAGAGCCACGAAGCCTCCCTTTTCGTTGCCACAGCACAACAGGATAAACAATAGGCCCAATAGCTTTTTCTGTCAAAATATCACCAAATAATATTCAAAATATAGAAGTTGAACCCATTAAGCCTCTTTCCCTTTACAAATTAAAATAACGCTAGATGCAAAGGTCATATAATAAACATCCTGTGAAACTTCAAGCCAAAGTCAGAATTAAGAAGTTGAGTTCACAAGAAATTTTAGAAGCTGCCCCAGTTTTATTTGATTCTGCTAAAATATCTAGACTTGCCAGATTGATTTTTATCAGCCCTTTTACACACGATCCCACTTTTCTACGTGCTGAAGAAATAAATTTACGGAAAACATTGTGAGCAAAGGAGAAATTGCTTGTAACGAGCAATTTCTCCTTTGCTCACAATGTTTTCTACCTTATATGATCCTTATTTTCAATCTAAAAACAACTTTGCATCGTCATCTGCAGCCTCTCTAAATTTGGACCGGTCTAAAATTTTGTTGTTTGGGAATGGGAATAGACATTGATATAAGGATATGTGACAAAAGAAGAAATTGTCTAGGAACTATTTATTAATACATTGGCCTGGACCTTCTGGGACTCCTCCCCTAGATTTGATTGATTGATTGAATGGGGTTTAACGCCACTTTAAACAGTATTACAGTCATATAGTGGCGGCTTGAGCACCTAACAATGGATTCCTGGTATTTCTCACACCAGTACTACCACTACATCCTTTCCTAGCCTCAAGCTGCTATCCCATTTAGGTTTACGATTATCCAGCCATTGGTGAGAGAAAAAGTGTCGGAAAGAATATGTGCCGCCGTCGGGGATCAAACCCATGACATCCCATATTTGAAGATTGGGAGTCTGACGCGCTATCGACTGCGCTATGACAGCGGTTTGCTTTTGGATTTGAAGAAGGGAAATTAAAGGCCCTTGAATACCTATTTTGCTCCATTGGAATGGCCTTGCTAGAAAACAAGAGATTTAAGAAATACACATGATCTGAAATACCTTTTCTAAAGCAAATAATTCTAGTCATTGAAATCCTTGAAATGGTTCAAGAGACCTACATTTCATTTTTCTAAAACAGTCAAGTCATGTTAAACTCACCAAAGTCAGTTTGAAGTTTAAATTACTCAGCTCTATAAAGCTTTAAGTGCTTTCAACACCATCTTAGTTGCATGAATAGGAAATAATAGATATGAATGAGGAGTTTGAAGGGAGAAAACCCTGCAAGAATTTTACACATGTTCCAGCAGCATTTACCTTGACCTGCCCACAAAAGACAGGTTGTTCATCCAATAAATTTTATAAAGGAATCTAATAAAGGACCATTCTTGGATAGTTAGGCAGAAATCCATCGACCAGAATCTGTAGAGAAGAGTTTTAAAGTTTCAACTAAATACCCTAAACAGTTAGGTCTTTTATCTGATCGAAATTGTTAAAGGGATTATGATAAAGGGTAACCCAAGGATCATTTCTGTGAAATTTAGTTGAAATTCATGCAGTAGTTTCTGAGAAGATTTAAAAGAAAATGTTTATAAGTCTTATCAATTCTGGTGAATTTATAATTTGAAGATATTCTGAGAGGGGAACCAGACAAACATATCTTCTGAGTATGGTTGGGTAAGGTTTAACCCTTTCCTGTTTGGTCCCTGCTTTTTTTACGTCCCCGTAATTTTATACTGGAGAAAATATTGTGGAAAAAGAAGAAATTGCTTGTAATAAGCAATTTCTTCATTTTCCACAACATTTTCTACCCTATCGAATGATTATTTTCTCAAATAAAATCAATTTTACATTGTCGTCTGTAAATCCTTTGAATTAAGGCAGGTCTAAAATTTTGAAAAACAGCAAAGAGCCTGTTTGACTAGAAATATGTTACAGACATTGATAATCCTGCATGACTGCTTTCCATGCTTTGCATGTACATTGCGAAGAACCAAACTTATAGGCGCTTGAGCGCCTGTATTGCTCCACAGGCATGAATGTACTGATTAAGCAAACTTTTTCATTAATCTAAAATAAACTGGATATGATGAAAATACGTATCAATTACTGAAATCTTTGAAATAGTTCTAGATAAGTCAAGACAAGTTATGTAAAATTCATTGTGTAAAATTTTCCCTGTATACCATATATGGACATAACCACCCAATATAATAGCCATGTTTTTCCACCAATCAATATTATATGAAGGAATCTGACTAACAGTCATCTGATTATCATTCCCGTGAAATTTGGTTGTAATCAATCAACAAGTTTCTGAGAAATTTACAAAGTTTTCAGTATAGACCATATATGGAAACAAGCCCTGCCCATAAAAGCCTTTTTTTTTCCATCTGATCAAAATTCTTTGAGGGAATCTGATAATAGGTCACCCAAAGATCGATCTGGTCAAATTTGGTTGAAATCCATCCATTGGTTTCTGAGAAGAATTTAAAAGATTTTACCATATAAGGAAATTAGCCCTGCCCATTAAAGCCATGCTTTTCATCTGATCAAAATTCTTTGAAGGTATCTGATAAAGGTCAACCAAAGGATAATTTCTGTGGAATTTTGTTGAAATCCATCCACCGGTTTCCAAGAAAAAGATTTTCAAAGCTTTTAACATATATGGAAATTAGCCCCGCCCATTAAAGCCATGTTTTCCATCGGATTAAATTTCTTTGAAAGAATCTGATAAAGGTTCACCATAGTATGATTCCTGTGAAATTTGGTTAAAATCCATCCACTCATTTCTAAGAAGATTTTCAAAGCTTTTAACATACATGGAAATAAGCCCCGCCCAATACAGCCGATCAAATTTATTTCTTTGAAGGAATCTGATAAAATTCATCATAGTATCATTTCTGTGAAATTTGGTTGAAATCCATCCACCTATTTCTGAGAAGAAGATTTTCAAAGCTTTTGCTATATATGGAAATAAGCACCGCCATTTAAAGCTATGTTTTTCATCCAATCAAAATTCTTTGAAGGAATCTGATAGAGGGTCACCCAAGGATCATTTCTGTGAAATTTGGTAGAAATCTGTTCAGTACTTTCTGAGGAGAAGATTTTCAAAGTTAAAGTTTACGGATGGACTACCGGACGCAAGTACGACGGACACAAGGCCATGAAAATAGCTCTCTGGTTTTCAGCCAGTGGAGCTAAAATTCAATGTTCAAAATTGATAAATAGCTTGTAACAAGAAATTTCTACATTTTTCACAGTGTTTTCTACCAAGAATGGCTGATACATCTAATAATCTATCAACTTGAAATTATTCACTGTTCAGTTTGTCATTTGAAAATGGGTTAAAATGAAGAAAACAGTGATTTAAGAAAAACTTGCTTTAAGCAAGCATTTTTGCTTTTATCAATGTTTAAATATTTTAAAAGATTCTTAATTTTTCAATTTCCTTTCAATTTTGTCATATTTTTTTATTTGCAGGCCTAAGGTTTAAAGAAAACAAACAACATAATGCAGTTTTTCAAATTTACTTACAAATCATTCAGATTAAACTCTGAACTTTGAAAGCATGGTTACCAATAGGGCAAAATAATTCATTCAAATTTTTTGTTCATTTAACCTTACAGGTTTTTTTCTCAAAATGAAATTAATCGTTTCAATCAAAATCAAGTAAGTAGCAGAAAACTTTCACTTTAAGAAAACAAATATTAGAACTATTATTTAAATTGCAACCTTGAAATTTTCAATGTTTTAGAATATTTGTCATTTAACGAAAACACACTATTTCTTAACTAATGGTGCCAAATTTAAAATACATGCGTTTGAGAAAATTGTTTTACATAAAGACCTTGGTACGTGTAACAGACAAAAACATAAACAATTCTTTAGAAAACTCACAATTGTTAAAAGGCATTTAAAAATTCCGTTACAGGAATTCTATTAAACTATTCCTTAAACTGACAAATTGATGTTTTAGGTGGGGTTTTTTTGTGTGTGAGTGTCAGATTTCAATTGCAAGAGAAAGTTTATTATTTTGTTTCAAACAAAGGCACAAATCACTAAAACACAATAGCCCACCAAACTTAGCTTATTCTAAAAATCAAGGTACCAAGAATTCCCGCCTATTTGATCGGTTTCCTTTCTCATTACCAGTCAACAAAATCCTAGATTTGTCTAAATTGAAAGAGGACGCAGATGAAAATTTAAGATGGTGAAATTTCAAAAATATTTGTCTTTTGGGGAAGAAAATACAGGGGATAATGCATGTTTTCAGAAGCTTTTTTTCTCATAAGGGGCCTCAAAAAGAGGGATTGTGTTGGAATGGGTTAAGTTTTTCCCTCGATTTTAACTCAACCTAAAAGACTTATAGATTTTCTATCTGTTTCAACAAACAGAAATATCAGGATACAAAATTTGATGGTTGAATCCTGATCAAGGCAAGACCATCTTGTCAACACTTTTGTTGCAAATAACAAGTCACATTTTAACCCATTCCCATACAATGACGCTTTTAAACACCCTTCAATATGAAAGCTTTGGAAAACATTGTGGAGAAAGAAGAAATTGCTTGTTACAAGCAATTTCTTCATTCTCCACAATGTTTTCTACCCTAATAGACAAAGATTTTGAAGATTTCCTCAATTCAAAATTTTCGTCTGCAAATTCTTTGAATTTGGACAGATCCAAAATATCATCAAGTGGGAATGGGTTAAAAGAACAGCTCATTCTACAATTCTAAAATTTTGGGTATATAGCCATTTGCAATTTTCACTTTGTTGCTATTATCAGGGATGCAATTAAGAGGATTCCGCTGTATTACATTTTTAGCCAAATTCAAGTGGCAGTATGTTCAGGTTGGAGCATTTCTGATTCAATGAATGGGATTTAACACCATTTTTAATAGTGTTTCAGTCATACAGCAGTGGCTGTAGCACCTTACCGTGGATTCCTGGTATTTCTCACCCTAGTTCAACCAATACATCCTTCCTTAGCCTCCAATTGATCATCCAACTTAGGATGACCCTTTTGACTGAAGTGAACTATGAACTCCGACATTGGCTAACGTTTATATGAATCTTTTTTGTTGGTTTTGCGACTTTAACCTTGTAACTACAGCATGAATAAGCTGTAGTTACAATATTTGAGTCGTCAAACCAATCATGCTGTCAATAAATTTTTCAAAACAATGCCATTTAATATCGAAGTGGAACTGTGGGCCAGCAATCAGTCAGTTGTGATTATATGAAAATTAAACCTTGTCATGCTGAATAAAATACTCTTCAGAATTTGATTTTAATCAAATGGGCTGAAAGCACTTATTGTGAATCGCTATTTGTTTTGAAATTCATCTAATAAACAGCTCTGGCTTCAAAGGGATAAGCAGATGGTGTAGACAAAGATCACACTGTACTTTTGTGCAGACTGATCTTTGTCTATACCTTCTGCCAAAACAGGAATATTCGGGGTTCAGCATGACAAGGGTTAGAATAATATTTATTAGCTTATTTCCTACACTTTCCAATAGTGGTAATCACAAAATTGTTGTCAATGCATATACATAGCATATGCAGAAACAAGCACTAAGCCTCTAAACCCATTATCACACAATTATCCCTTGCTTTGACACCAAGAAAGAATACATACTGTAGAAACCATTTCTCTATCTGTCATGGATGGGGGCCAGTCACTGGTCAATTTGTTGTCCGCTTATGGGTTAAATTCCATCTATGGCACACAACACAAATTCACATACACTTGCATATTTGACAATTACAGGCCATTATTTTGTCATACAGTGTGTAACTACAAAATACATTGCTACACTTTGCTCATGATTACTTTTGTGTTAGAAAATTAACACAGTATAATTCTAATACATGATCTATGAATCATTTTTAGCTCACTTGAGCACAATGTGGTCAAAATGACTCTCATCTGAGTCTTCAAAGAAGTTAAAAATTTGAAATATTTATCTCTTTAGGTAGAAAACACTGTGTAAAATGAAGAAATCACTTGTAACAAGCAATTTGTTCATTTTCCACATTATTTTCCACACCTATTTTCTTGAGGGGCATAAAAAGGAGGGATTGTGTTGGAATGGGTTAACTCCTTGGTTACTTTAACCTCGTTTCATTATCATGATAACGTTTGACAAAGAAGATTACTGAACAAATGAAAGCTTTGCTAGCTTACAGTACTTTCAGGACTTTGATTTGAAGATAGGACTTGCTATCCTTATACAAACATAGCTGCGAAAAAAAATCTTAATTTTGAATAGAGGAAAACCTGTTTAAGTATGTTAATCATATAACCAATTCCCAAACATTCCTGCTATCATACAACCCTCATAAATAGTAGGAACATTGCGAAGAAAAAAGCAATTGATTTCTGCAAGCAATATCTTCATTTTCCACAAGGCTAACCATAGACAGAGGTATGTAAAATTCCTTCCACTTGAAATTGTCATCTGCAATTTCTTTAAATTTGGACCAGTTTAAATTTTTGCTATCTAGTAATGGGTTAAAATATTTGTATGCAATTTTTTCAAAGAATTGATTTCCTTAAATATTAAAGGAAGGGGATAAAAGGCAGAGAATCTACTGCAGGTCATCTCTCTAGAGATGACAGAATTTTCCCACTTTTGTGTGTAAGATTTTATCACAGGAGCCCATTCACTCATTTCACATCTCTGTTTTCACATGTTAGTTTTCACATGTCACAGTGATTTCACTTAATCGTCAGTTTGAAGCAATGAGTACTGAGCGTAGGTTTTCACAGTTTCACATTTTCACATGTTTCAGCTTTTTAAGACACTATTTCCTGGCATTACATAGTCACCTATCATAAACTGGCTGCTGATTGGATACTGGTTACTGGCGGTGGTATTCTGTAACATACAAACAGTTGAAAAATAGAACAGAACAGAATTTAGACCACAAGCCAATTAGATATACATGTACACAATTACAAAGTTCTCAAAACTTACAAATTGGCCAACTGCTGTGGTCAATCAACAAATCAAATCATTCATTTAGATGTGAAGTGAATGTTGAACATATAGGTTGCAAATTAACAAAATATTTTTTGTTACAGCTACTAGCCATACATTTTGCAAAGATAACACCGTTTAATATCCGAGTGTTCTTACCAATCAGAGCTCAGTGAGAGGGGTGTTTGGCAGCGGAGTCAGTGGGCAAGATCAGCAATCCGTCAACTCACATTATAGCAAATCAACTTTGTTTAGTCGTCATATTTAAGTATACATGATATTCACATTCTGTTATTTAGATGCATAAAACTTGATGAAATCAATAAGTAATTATTAATTCATGAAATGTACACTGTTTATATGATAACCAATTTCATGTTTATAACAACAAAATTTCCAATTAGCGATTCTGTTTATAAAGGGACTACCAAGAAATTTACAAAAGGTAATGGTATCTATTTACAATAGAAATATTTCCACCTTTTTTTTTCACATATATCCTAATGTACATAAAATATCTAAAGCACCAAGTGTAATATATTTCTCCTCTTTTCACAGTATTTTTTATACTAAATACATGTATCATAATGATTTTCAATTTAAACCATTCCCACACATCAACGATTTTTGATGCCCCTCAAGAAAAAAGCTTTGAAAAACATGGTGGGAAATGAAGAAATTGCTTGTCACAAGCAATTTCTTCATTATCCACTATGTTTTCTATCCCAAATGACAAAGATTTTTAAATATTCCATCAACTCAAAATCGTTGGCTGCAATTTTTTCAATTTGGACGATTCTAAAAAATATTTGAGAGGGAATTGGTTGAATGACTTTTGTAATATTGTCTCTGACTTCTTTCAATTTGGAGCACTCTAAAGTTTTTTGTTCAGTAATGGGGGTAAAATAGTTTTAAAAGTCACTTACACACCTGGTGGGACTGTGTGGTTTGAAAGTTAATGGGACTGATTCCACCACCTATGGAAGTTCGTGAGTTATTCGATACTAGATTCAGAACACTTGGTATACTGCCGGGGTTGATAGGAGCACCCACTGAAATAAAACAAGTATTTGTGAAACACTAATTTCTCTGTAACAGGGTAATTACTATCGTATGACCTTGACAGTAACTAATTTCCAGAAGACAAAATTTTAGATTGGTCCAAATTCAAAGATGTTGCAGACGACATTTTTTAGTTGAAGAAATTGTAAAAGCCTATGTCTTTAGGGGGAAGAAATCATTGTGAAAAATGAAAAAGTTGCTGATTACCAGCTATTTCTTCATTTTCCATTTATGTTTTCCACACCCTTTTTCTTGAGGGGTGTCAAACAGTAAGTTTGTATGGGAAAGGGTTAACAGACACACATGAGAAGTCTCTAATATGATTATACTATCTTTAACAAACCAAAAGACAGATGTGAGATAACAGGACCTAGAGATGTGTCAAAGACATAGATGCCCCCATGTACTTGCTTAACTCATGACCTTCAGTTGTGACCTTGAACTTGAAAGTGTCCAACAGAATTTTATGCATGACACTAATACTTTTCCAAGGTAAAAATTGTGAAATCCATCAAACATTGTAGAAGATATGCTCTGGACAAGAACAGGACACACACTAACACACCCAACCTCCAACAAACACGCCCACTCACACACTGACAAAGGTAACTCTAGACTTTACATGGCAGGGCATACAAATGTTCTCCATCTTTTTTTTTTTTTTTCAAGAACACTACAACAAAATCAAATTTTCATGTATCTTTCAAAACCCTTTTCAATTTTACCTTAACCCTTGTCATGCTGATCCCCGAATATTCCTGCTTTTACAATAGCTTTGGCAGGTGTATAGACTAAGATCAGCCTGCACAGACATGCAGTCTGATCTAAGCCTACACTACCTGCTTCTTCTTATTGTGTTGAGAAAAACCTTTGAACACAATATCAAACTAATTATGTCAAAATTTTAAGATATAAAGAGGAAGAGGAAAAATATGTAAAAGGACAAGGGTCAAACAATCTCACCTTTTTATGCCTGTCAGGAAAATAAATTTGGCAAACACGGAAAATGAATAAATTGCTTGACATGTTTTCTACCAGAGAAGATAAAGACTTTTGAAATATAATACAAAGCTAACATTTGTCTTCTGCAGCTCTTTTTGTTTAAAACCAGTATGAAATTTTGTTGTCTGGTACCCAGTTAACAATCTCTGAATTTAATACTTTTCTTAAGATTAGAGGGTAATTCCACAATGATTATATGGTGAGTGTATCATTTCAGAAAATGTTGCCCAAAATTCTGCATGCTACATTAGTGTAACTGAAACTGTTTTAACAGTATAGAACCCTAACTGCAAGCTTGCTTTCAGTTGACCTTATTAATAAAAGTTGCCACACAATTAGCAATATATGAAAACAAGAGCACCGCCCACGGTGCAAGGCTCGGCTGCAGGTGCTTGATAATGCAAAAATTCTAAGTCGAAAAAGGGGCATAATTCTTACAAAAATGCTTTAAGACTAACCCCTTGATAGTCTAGATAGCTCTTATGATGGTCAATACACATGCCAAATTTCATGAGGATATCTTTAATAACAACAGAAATATGACCAAGGTTAAAGTTTGTCATAACAATGCCAATGCCAACACAAAGGCCAACACAAACGATGCCAAGGTGATGACAATACCTAGGGTTTTCTCCAATAACAGCCGAGCTAATAAAACTCATCTCCAGGACTTGTATTACTTACTAATTTGAACATAATTTGAGGTAAGACCCTGAGCTTGTCCAGCTAACTGTAGAGCATTGGGATCTGCTATACCACCATTTATACCCGTACCATTGAGTACACTTACTGTATTGTATGTCTGACCTGTAAAATATAAAGTTAAATCAATAAGACATGTTCCAATTAAGAACCCAAATCATTCAGTAAAAAAAACCCCATAAGGCCCTTGAAGACCTGAGACACTTTACTCCCTTTCAAGTTTTTCCTTGACCCATTACCAGACGCCAAATTGTAGACTGGTCTAAATTGAAAGGAGTTGCAGAAGACAATTTAACCCATTCCCACACAACAAAATTTTAGACTGGCCCAAATTGAAAGAAGCTGCAGACAACTTTTCCAAGTTGATGGAATTTAAAGTTTTTTCCTTCTTTTTGGATAGAAAACATTGTGGCTAATGAAGAAATTGCTTAATAAAAGCAATTTCTTTATTTTCCACAAGGTTTTTCAAAGCCTTTTTTTATTTTGGGGCGTCTAAAAGCGTCATTGTGTGGGAATGGGTTAAAGTTTATGGAACTCAAGATGTGTTCCACTTTCTGTATAGAAAACCAGCATTTCTTCATTTTAAACGTTTTCCTCATTATTCTTCTAGAGGGGCATCCAAAAGCATCACTAAGAGGGAGTGGGTTTGATTTAATCATATATGCAGACTGATCTCTGTCTATACTTCCTTTCAAAACAGGAATATTCTAGGTTCAGCATGACAAGGGTTAACCCATTCCAACACAGTAAAATTTTAGACCTGTCCAAATTGAAAGTAGCTGCAGACGACAATTTCAAGTTGATGGAATTTTTAATTTTTTCGTCTTTGTGGATAGAAAACATTGTGGATAATGAAGAAATTGCTTGATACAAGCAATTTCTTCATTTTCCACAATGTTTCAAAAGTTTTTTCTTGAGAGGCGTAAAAAGGAGGGATTGAGTTGGAATGGGTTAAAAGTATTCCAAACTTACCAGTCATGAGGTTTGACCAGTACTGGTCACTGGGCGATTGTGTTTGAGTTCCTGGTTGAGCTGCCGGTGCCTGGCCTGTGTATCGGAAGAAGGGATTCTTGAGATCCAGGCTGTTTGTAGACATGTTATTGGTTCCAGGAATATTTAATTCTATATCAACATCATAACTTTGTCTGAAAGTAAAAAAAAAATCTGTTTTGTCCATTTCATATAACCAATTCCTAGGCATTCACACTTTTTTCATCTGCGGAAAAAGCCTTGGAAAACATGGAAAATGAAGAAATTACATGTTAAGCGCAATTTTCTTCACTTCAACTAACATTTTCTACTAAGAAAGACAAAGATTTATAGAATTTCATCACCTTGATATTGTCTTCTACATCAGCAATTGTAAGGATTTTGTAACGCTTAGCTAAAATTTTAAGAATCACCAACAAGCAAGTAATATACTGAAAAACAGGAAAGGGTTAAAAATCTTTGGAAATATGTTTCTGGAAAGAAAGTATTGAAGATCAGTTGAATAGAGTACTTACCTTTTATTACACCTGAGAAGAACTTTGCCTGTTAGTGTCTGGCCTGGTTTTACTAAAACTGGAGTATGTACAAGACATCTTACTTGGTACCAATGGGTTAAGGTTTCTGTGGGACTTGTGGACAACCAAACCGGCGTTCTGCAAGAGACATATAAAATCAGACAAGCATTTTGGTATATGGAGTATGTTGATACCAATGGGTAAAACTGATGGACACCTAACCTGTAGTTCTGTTTAACCCATTACAACAGAATGACACTCTTTGATGCCCTCTAGCAATATGGTCAAAGAAAACCTTGTGGGAAGAGGAGAAATTGCTTGTAACAATGTTTTCTATCTTATTTGGCGATAATTTTCCAATTTTAGTGCAATTTGAAAAGTGCTCTGCAACCACTTTCAGTTTGGATCAGTCTGAAATTTTGTTGTCTAGTAATAGGTTTAATCATTTCCTGCCATGCCTAGTTTGCTCATTTTGTAGTGTGCTATGCTCTCAATCCTTGGGTCATGAGTTCAAACCACAGCATTGCTATAACATACTGCATTTGTCTCCCACCAATGGACAAATGGTAAGTACTGTGTTGCAGGATGAGCATCTGGTAGCTAGGACTGAATATTGTGTTCTACTAGTGTGAGAAATAACAGGAAGACAAGGCTAGGTGCACCAGTCACAACCATATAACTGCAAATCTGTTGGAATAGGCATTGATCCGTTAAACCCTATATCCATAATAAACCAATTACCAGACAACAAAATTTTAGACTGATCCAAATGGAAAGAAACTCCAAGCCATAATTCTAAATTCATTTGAATTTATGCAAAAAAGAGTACCATATGGGTACACTGTGAGAAGTTGTTAGTAAAGAACAATTTCTTCTTTTCTCATATTTATTATCAGACCTAAATTTCATCAGCCTGTAAAGTTATGGGAATGTCTGGAAACTAGTTTAAAAGACAAGAGGCCGACAGGGGCCTGAGATGCTCTACTGGCTATCAAGTTTTCTGTTAAATTAACTTGATTAAATTAATGATTAAGATGAAAATAACAAATTGGACTTTATCCCCTTTATTACTTTTAGCAAACAATCATTAAGGCCCATTTTCCCGTGTTTCATGACAGATCCACTCCATTTCCAAAAGGAAGTTTCCATATGACCCTACAATCATCTTGTGACATTTTCAACAGAACCCAATAACAATTGTGGTCTTTATCACATAAGCTAGAATGTTTTGAGTGAAAATCCATTAGTCCCCTTTTCCTGTGTTTCTGATGGATCCACTTCATTTCCAAAATGAACTTTCCTTACAATCATCCCATGAATTTTTAAAGACAATCTGATGCTAATAGTGGACTTATCACATGAACCAGAATATGTTAAATAATAATCTGTAAGGCCCCTTTTCCAGTATTTCCCAAGGTCACAATTATTTCCATGCATCTTTGAAGAGTCTGATAAAAAATGTGGACCTTATTATGTCAACAGGGACATTTTAATCAAGTTCTCATAAGGCCTCTTTTCCCTGTGATACTTTATTGACCTTATCAATTTTAAAAAGAATCAATCCTTAGGATTATACAATCATTCTCTGAAAGTTTGAAGAGAATTTGATGTCAAGAGGACTATGATGGTCCTATATTGCTCCCCTGAATTCATAATAAGGCACTATCATTTTTATGCAAAAGCAGTTACCAATAAGACAATACCCTACTTTCTACCACTTTCTAACATCCTTGCATCTTCTTGATCTACTTTTAAAACTGCAAAGAGGAATACTTCTTTAGGCGTATGAATACATAAAATATGCAATTCCAGTTTACTGTACATAACTAAATGGTATATTCCGAGTAAATTGGGTATTAATCTGTCCATCAATGTGTAAATTATGTACTTAAATAGGATTTAAACACAATTTCCGAGTAGAATATCGCTGATTTTCCTATTCTGATAAAGAACAAGAGGCCCAGTGGGCCTTAACGGTCACCTGAGTAAAAGAGCACCAAGAAAAGTGATTTTGTTTGAAAGAATTAGAAAAAGGTTTGGTTGAAATCCCCTCAGTAGTTCTTGAGAAGAAGATGAAAATGTTTAAAAGTTACCCAAAATGACCCCCTTTTGGTCCCCATTTTAGGCACCCCTGACCTCCAGCCTTTTAATTTTCACAAATCTGTATAATCAGTACCAAATGCTTTTAACCAAGCTAGTTTGAAATTGGCTTTGTACTTCATCAGAAGAAGGTGAAAATGTGAATTTTTTAACATGATGAACTTTGACCTCTGGGTGTGGCCCCATACATGACCCCAGGGACATGAATTTCACAATTTATAATATACCTGTCCTAGTTGTCATGCACACAGAATATTTAAGCTCTGGCATAAACGGTTTATTAGAAGAAGATTTTTAAAGAAGTACCAAAAATTACCCCTTTTTTGCCCCCTAATTGGGCCCCTTCGACCCCCAGAACCCCTATTTTCACAAACTTGAATTGGCTTCCCTCAATGATGCTTTCTACCAAGTTTGGTTGAAATCCGCCAAGTAGTTCTTGAGAAGAAGATGAAATATTTTAAAGTAACCAAAAATTACCCCCTTTTGGTCCCCATTTTAGGGCCCCCTGACCCCCCAGCCTTTTTATTTTCACAAATCCGAATAACCATTACCAAATGATGCTTTTCACCAAGTTTGTTTGAAATTGGCTTTGTACTTCATCAGAAGAAGATGAAAATGTGAATTTTTTAACATGATGAACTTTGACCTCTGGGTGAGGCCCAATACATGACCCCAGGAGCATGAATTTCACAATTTATAATAAACCTGTCCTAGTTGTCATGCACACAAAATATTTAAGCTCTGGCATTAACGGTTTATTAGAAGAAGATTTTTAAAGAAGTACCAAAAATTACCCCTTTTTGGCCCCTATTTGGGCCCCTATGACCCCCAGAACCCCTATTTTCACAAACTTGAATTGGTATCCCCCAATGATGCTTTCTACCAAGTTTGGTTGAAATCCGCCCAGTAGTTCATGAGAAGAAGATGAAAATGTTTAAAAGTTAACGGACGACGACGGACAAACGATGATTGCAATAGGTCACCATGACCATTCGGTCAGGTGACCTAAAAATGAAAAACAACACCTATAGAACAATTTACTTTCTTACAATCATTTTACCTCTGATTACTATGCAGATGATCTTTCACTTTTAAACATTGTTCTCTCCCTTGTTCTAATTGGTTACACTCCTGTCAATTTTAAAACTAATTTGGTAGTACAAGGGTTAACTTTTGATTAAGCCTAGCCCTTCCTCGCCTTTTGTTGTTGGCCAATCAAAATTTTTACATAAGTTAGAGTAAAGGGTAAGCAAGCAACTCTTCATGCAAAGTTAAGTATAAATTGGCTCAATGGTCAAGGAGGATAAATTCATAAAGTGAAAATAAGCCCCGCCCAGCCTTGCCCATATAAGGGCCAATCATATTTTTAATAAAATTTAAATAAAAGGTCACCCAAGAATATTCAAGCAAAATTCCATTGAAATTCAACCGTTGGTTTAGGAGAAGGAAATTCTTAAATATTTTGAAGTGAAAATAAGCCCAAACCTGCTACACCAGCATTTATGGACCAATGAAAATTTCTTCAACAAATTAAAAAAAGGTTACCCAAGGAACATATCAAACAAGTTTGGTTGAAGTCGTTACATTGGTTTTGCAAAAGAAGATATTCAAAAAAAAAGTTTATGCACGGATGGACAGACGCAGGCTCTTACGAAACACAGGCCACAGACAACGCCATGACATTAGCAATCTCACACCTATTAAACTCAAAATTGTTAAATATATTTCTCCCATAACCTGAAAATTTTGGTTTTGTTTAATATGAATTCCAACAAAATGATTTTGTTAGGTATTTGAAAGGGTCATCCATGGAACATTCATACCAAGATTCATTGAAATTAGTCCAATCGATAGGGAGAAGAAGATTTTATAAGTTTTCAAAGTGAAAATTGGCCACGCCTTGCCACGCCAATATTTATGGGCCCATCAAAATTTCATGAACAATTTTAGTAAAGGGTCACCTAAGGAATATTGTTACTAAGTTTCAGTGAAAATTTGGTAAAATGAGTTGGAAGTAGAATTTTTTAGATTTTAGAGTCAAAAAAGCCCTGCCCTGCCATACCCAAATTTAGGGTGCAATCAAAATTTCATGGACAATTCAAGTAAAGGGTCATCAAAGGAACATTCATGCCAAGTTTCAATGAATCAGCCAAAATCCATCCATTGGTTTAGGAGGAGAAGATGTTTTAAGAAAAGTTAACACACAGACGGACAGACGCACGCACTGACGGACGGTGGCGCTAAAAATTGCTTGATTGAAGCCATTTCATCGTTTCATATAATATTTTTCCACGCCGTTTTTTCTTGAGGATTGTAAACCATTCCCACACAACTAAATTTAAAACTGCTTTGAATTGAAAGAAGCTGAAGACGACAATTTCAAGTTAATTGAATTTTAAATTTTTTTGTCTTTTTGGATCAAAAACATTGTGTATAATTAAGAAAACGCTTGATACAAGCAATTTCTTCATTTTACACAATGTTTTCCCAATTATTTTTCTTGAGTCAAAAAGCGTCCTTGTGTGCGAATGGATTGAACCCACTGCTACACACTTATACAACTGGGTACACTGGGGTTGCTTATTAAGTGCCTATGAACACATCCAGGTGATGCACTTGTACCACTCAACCACCCAGGCAGTAAAAATAAAAAATGGCAGAAAGGATATTTGCCATGATCTGGGATCCAACCTGGGACCCCATGACTAGAAGTCCTACACCCTACCACTGCGCTACGGCTGTGGTCAGGCCTGCATTCAAAAGAAACAAAACTATGGACAAATACTTACACTGTACCAAGGAATGCAACATCAAACCAAAAGGCTAGGCCATGTACAAGTCCAGCTTGGTGTACTTGAAATGAAAGTGGAATTTCTATAACATGTAAATCTTTCTCGTCTGCCGTCAAAAAGTCCACTGTGTGTTTGACTGACTTTGCCAATAACATACGTATATCAAAAGTATCCTGAAATAAATCATTGACATACTAAGGCACTTATTTCTACAAATATTTTGCTATTTTATTTACAGGTCTTTGTAAAAGCTATGCTTATTTGAATTAAGTATCTTTTAACAAATTCCCACAGAATCCCGTTTTTTACACCCTTAAAAAAATGCTTTGGAAAACATAGAGGACAATGAAAAAATTGCTTGTAACAAGGCCAAACAGGCAAAAGTTTAAAAATATGCAGTGTGGAACTGGAGTTATCCAAGGTATTTTTGTACAAACCGCAAAATTTTATGGTATATGTGACTATAAGAAGCTGCAAGCAAAAGCAAGCTTAGTTGAGTCTACAACTTATATACAGTAAAACCCCTCCTTACGACCACCCCGGAAATACGGGCACCCCTCTATTACGACCGAATTTTTACAGAACGGAATTTTTTGTTCTTTATTTCAATAGTCGCGAACCCCTCTAAAACGGGCACCCCGCTATTCCGAATTAGTACCAACCATAGCTGAAACACTATTTTGAACCCCACTAAAACGACCAGTTTTGACACATTGAGACCGATCACCCGAATTTCACACTTGATAAGAGCGACACTAATTGGGTACGAATACATTGTAAATACATTATCGGATTTTTGATTATGTGATATCGAACCCTTATAATATGTGTTATGATTAAAGTGGCCGATCACTTTTAGAAATTATAGTTTGTATTATTTTTAATTGTTATTTGAATGTTTCACAGGTTTTGACTCGAGTAATAAATTCGAAAGTGTAAACGTATCCGAGAAGTTACGATTAGTTTGTTTACGGCGTTCCGAACAGTTAATTAGCAATTAAATTTTTATTTCAACGTAACTGATGCTTGGTATTCGCATTATAAAAGATATGATATCGACAGTTTGACACTTTGAACCTGTACTTGCGAATAAATAATCTGAGGTCGGAGTTCTTAGATCCAAATAGAGAATAGAGAAAGTAGAACTTACCGCAAATTTGAAATGACATAAGATTCCGCTGTAATACATGTTCTTATAGTTTCATTTTTGTATGTATAGTATTAATATATTCAAAGAACAAAAATAAAATAAACATGCATTACTTGACAACTAACGATCAAACCTCGGTAATACGACCACCCCTCTATTACGACCACTTTCTGAAAGTACCGCAAGTGGTCGTATTAGAGGGGTTTTACTGTACAATGATATCACTTCAAATGCACTATCTTACTAGCCATAATAACAAAGATTATCGAACAGTTTTAACTCCAGAACTCCAGTACATAGCAATAAGGAAGAAATCCTTTTATGATCCTTTTATATCTCGGCAAAAGAATTCTATGCCAAAGCTGGAATAATGATTTTGAGTTTCTTTTATCAAAAATGAGCATTCTGATTGATCAAAACAAAAACAAGAGGACCATGATGGTCCTAAATCACTCCCCTGAGTATGATGGTTCATGGATTTATGCTATATACAAAACAGCAAAGCCTTCTGTCTAATTATTTTGGAGAAGATGTTTAAGGACTTTCCCTTTTAATTCTAGGTATATTGATGATACCACCATATAGCCCTAATTTCCTGGATAAGGCAATGCTTTGAGGTATAGACATCAATACATACCAAATATAAAAGCTCTAGGCCTAATGGTTTAGGAGAAGAAGGTTTTCAAATATATCATTCTTTATTCCTATCAAAAATTGGGGATTGCACAGAAAAGGGCTAATTTTCAGAATACAGTAATTCTTTAAAGTATTTTGGTAGAGAGTCAATAGCTGATGGACATACCAAATATGAAAGCTCTGGGCCTAATGGTTTGGGAGAAGAAGATTTTAAAAGATTTCCTTCTTTATTCCTTGTAAAATCAGGGATCACACAGAAAAGGGCTAATTTTCAGAATACAGTAATGCTTTGAAGTATTTTGGTAGAAGGTCAATAAGTGATGATACATACCAAATATCAAAGCTCTAGGCCTTATGGTTTGGGAGAAGATATTTAAAAGATTTCCTTGTTTATTCGTTTGTAAAACCAGGGATCGCACAGAAAAGGGCTAATTTTCAGAATACAGTAATTCTTTGGAGTATTTTGGTAGAGGGTCAATAGGCTATGATACATACCAAATATCAAAGCTCTTGGCCTTATGGTTTAGGAGAAGATTTTTTAAGATTTCCTTTGTAAAATCTGGGATCGCACAGAAAACGCTTAATTTTAAGAATACAGTAATTCTTTGAAGTATTTTGGTAGAGGGTCAATAGGTGATGATATGTACCAAATTTCAAAGCTCTAGGCCTTATGGTTTAGGAGGAGAAGATTTATTAATAATTGTTTACGGATGGACAGACGGACAGTTACCGATCACAATAGCTCACCTTGAGCCATTGTGCTCAGGTGAGCTAAAAATCATACCCCCATTACGCACAAAATAGTTCCATACAAAAAAGTATCAAAATTATAAGAGATGAAGAAAATATCTTTGTTTTCATAGAGGTATGAACCGAAAAACCTAATCACACAAAAAAGTATCAAAATTATAAGAGATGAAGAAAATATTTTTTGTTTTCATGGAGGTATGAACCAAAACAAGAGGACCATGATGGTCCTAAATCACTCAAATTACAGTACTTTTTTATTATAAAAAAGACACAACTTGAGCAAAGTAAATAAAACAAATATAAGATTTTGGGATATGTACAAAACAATCCAGTAATGCTTTACAATAAGAATGAATTCCTTTGGCTTTATAGTTTAATCCATTACCAAACTATCCAAGAATTTGTCACCCTCAGGTTTGAAAAAAAAACATAGTGAGAAAGGGAGTGACAAGCAATTTATCCATTTCTCACAGTGTTTTCTACCTGAAATTCTTTGTATTTAGATTTCAATCAAACTCTAATTACTGTCTGGAACTTCAATGGGTGTAATTTTAGCAACCTTGGTAGAGAACAATCAGGATGTACTATAAAACAAAGTATGAATGCATTACAACTTATACATGAGGAGTAGAAGATATTTGAACATGCTCTTATTGAGCGTTTATCATGTCTTTGGATGCCTTGGGAAGGGCAATGTTTGTCCAAAGGATATAAACATGGTAGATAACAATAATGTTATCCTATGTTTTTATTGTAAATGCCCTAGAACCTATATTTAAGAAGAATTCTTTCAATGCAATTTACACAATTTTCGACCCCAGAAGCAGAGACATTTTTTATCCTAAGAGCATATTTTTCTGTTACATAGTACAAAATTATTTAGTCATGCTACATACCACCTTATATTTCAGAAGGAGAAGACTTTTGATGTTGCTCTAATTGGGTGTTTTCCAAAATTTTTGACCCCTGGGCAGTGCCATGTTTAATCCGATGGCTAAGATTTTAGCTAACATGGAAGAGAACCATCTGGATATGCTATATACAAAATATGAATGCCTTAGACTTTGTAGATTGGGAGGAAAAGACTATTGAACATGGTCTAATTGAGCATTTTTACAAACTTTGGACACCAAGGGAAGGGGTGTTTATTAACCTACAGGCATAATTTAATCAAAACTGATAGATAACAGCCAGGCTATGCTTCACTCAAAATTTAAATGCCCTCCTCCTTGAATTTTTTTTTAGCATACTCAAATTTTGCGTTTTTCCCAATTTTGGACCCCTAGTGCAGGGCAGTTTCTGACCTGAGGAAGACAACTTTGGTGATAAAGTACAAAACCATCCAGTTATGCTACATACCAAATATGCATATCCTAGACTTAATAGTTTAAGAGGAGAAGTATTTTGAAATTGCTCTAATTAAGCATTTTTCCAAACTTCGGACCTCAGGGGGGGGGGGGGGCATTTTTGACCCCAGAGATTAAATATTTAAAAACTTGGTAGAGACCAATATGATTAAGTTCTATGTAAAATATAAATGCCTTTGGCCTTGTAGTCTGTGAAAAAAAAGACAACAAAGTTTTTAAAATTTCCCATTTTTATATGCCGCGGTTACAAGAGTTTTTCATTGAATGAAATTCTTTTAACAACTTTTGAAGAGCTTCACCCGTGGAATATCCCTGCAAAGTTTCAGCTTGATTGGCCTACTGGTTTAGGAGAAAAAGATTTTTAAAGATTTACTAAAGATTCCCATTTTTAAATGCTGCGGCAACCAGAGTTTTTGACGAAATTAAATTCTTTTAACAACTTTTGTAGAACTTCACCAAGGGAACATCCCTGCAAAGTTTCAGCTTGATTGGCCTACTGGTTTAGGAGGAGGAGATTTTTAAAGATTTACTTAAGATTCCCATTTTCAAATGCCGCTGCAATCAGAGTTTTTGACGGAATTAAATTCTTTTAACAACTTTTGTAGAACTTCACCAAGGAACATCCCTGCAAAGTTTCAGTGTGATTGGCCTGGTGGTTTAGGAGGAGAAGATTTTTAAAGAAATTGTTGACGGACAGACAGACGGACGGACGGACGGACGGACGACAGACAACGACCGATCACAATAGCTCACCTCGCACTTTGTGCTCAGGTGAGCTTAAAACCTAATCACACTTAGGTTTAAAGGTTTGCGCATTCATAGTCTGATTATTTTTGGGTTCATACCTACATGAAAACAAAAAAATATTCTTACCACAATGGGTTGTTTAAAATATTCGTTGACAGCAGCATCACGCAAACTCGTCAAATTAATGCCATGGAAGGATTCTTGGTACCAGAAATTTGCTTTTGAAAACTGCTCCATATATAACGCCTCATCTGTGAATGGGGCTACATGAAGGTCTCCTAGCGTTGGGAACATTTTACCTGTAATACACAAGCACCACCAAATAGAAGATTTTTAGAAACTTCAAGAAGTACATTCAGGATAGGTTGAAACAAGAGTACCATTTATGTACTTTTTGTTTTTACAAATTTTCTGATATATCCAGACTTCCACATACAGTGAGTTACTTTAATGTAAGAGATGGTTAAACATCTAAACAAAACAATTGAAAGAAGTTGGAGGCAACAACTTTTCATTGATTAAATTAAAAATTAGTCTTAACCCATTCCCACACAAAACAATTTTAGACTTGTCCAAATTGAAAGAAACTGCAGACGACAATTTTAAGTTGATGGAATTTTAAATTGTTTCGTCTTTTTGGATAGAAAACATTGTGGATAATGAAGAAATTGCTTGTATCAAGCAATTTCTTCATTATCCACAATGTTTTCATAAACTTCTTTCTTGAGGGGCGTAAAAAGGAGGGCTTGTGTGGGAATGGGTTAAATGGAAGAAAATGTTTGTTACAAGCAGTTCCTTCATTTTCCAAAAGTATTTCTACAGCTTTTCATGAAAGTCTCAACCCATTCCCTCACAACAAATTTTTAGACTGGTACAAATTAAAAGAAGCTGCAGACGACAATTTCAGGATGATGAAATTTCAAATGTTTTCATCTTTTTGGACAGAAAACATAGTCGGAAATGAAGAAATTGCTTGATACAAGCAATTTCATTTTCCACAATGTTTTCAAAAGCCTTTTTTTGAGAGATTTGTGTGGGAATGAGTTGAAGAAGCAGGAATGTGTGAAAACAGATTAAAGTGATGTCATTCAAACTTACCAGTTTTGGGTTTGAGCCATTTTTTTGCGTGTAGAAAACTTTCCAGCATTCGTTCATTAAATAACATATATCCCATAGGTTCTGATATGATTGTATCGACTTTCTCAGGAATTGAAATCTCTTCAACCTTTCCTGGTATCACAATGATTTTGTCTTGTAATTTATTGTGCCGCACTAATTGCTGAAAGGAATAAAAATGCCATTATGTGGTAACATTGTTTATTGAATGGAGATTAACATCACTTTTAACAATTTTTCAGTCATATCCCGGCCGCTAGAGCATCTAATAATGGATTCCTGGTATTTCTCACACCAGTACTTCAACTGCATCCTTTCCTAGCCTCCAGCTGCTATCCCACTTAGGTTTACGATTATACACCCATTGGTGAGAGACAAATGTCGGAAAGGATATCTGCTGCGAAGATCAAACCCATGACATCCCATTATGGAAGATTAGGAGTCTGATGGGCTACCGACTGCTCTATGATGGTGGCTTATTATGTGGTAACGTAGATACGGATTGAGGGGATAATTGGATTAACCAATAACCAGACAACAACATTTTAGAATGGTCCAAATTGTAAAAAGATGCAGACAACATTTCAAATTGTGCTCAAATTGGAAATAAGTGCCAAATAGGGTAAGAAAAACATAGTGAGAAAAGAAGAAATTGTTTGTTACAGGCAATTTCTCTTTTTTCCAAAAAGTTTTCCAAGATTGTATTTCTTCAGTGCCTCAGACAGCATCATTGTTTGGTAATGGGTTAAACATCAAATTCAAAGATTATCAAATTGTGTTTGTAAATATCAATTTCAAAAGAAAAGAAACAAGTAACTAGATGGTTGTCACAGGACAACTGCTGTCAAGCCCGCAAAGTTTTGTAAGCATCATGCTCCGGACAAGCACAATTTTAGTGTTTGACCTTGAGCTTTGAAATTGAAGCTATCAAAAAAATTCTTTCGAATGGCACATCTACTCATGATGGAGAAAAATTGTGCCAATTTATTTTGAAATCCATCCATAATTTTAGGAGAAATGCTCTTGCCAATCACAATTTTAGTGTTTGACCTTGAGCTGTGACCTTGACATTAGAACTATTCCAAAAAATTCTTTCAAATGGCACATCTACTGATGTTGGTGAATAATTGTGCCAAGTTAATTTGAAATCCATCCATAAAGGTAGGAGTAATTGTCCGGACAAACAAAATTTTAGTGTTTGACCTTGAGCTGTGACATTGACATTAGAACTATCCTAAAAATTATTTCAAATGGCACATCTACTGATGTTGGAGAATAATTGTGCCATGTTATTTTGAAATCCATCAAAAATGTAGGAGTAATTGTCCAGACAAATTTGGACAGACGGACTAACACACATACACCTACTTGTCATAGTGACAACTATGTCTCACTCACCGCAAGCGGGCTTGACAAAAACCATCTGGTTTTGTTACAAGCCATATATAAAAGCCCTAGTTCAGGAGGAAAGAATTGAACTTGGGCAAATTGAGTGTTTTCCCAAATTTGGACCTCAGGGGCAGGCTGTTTTTGATCCAGGGGGTATTATTTTTGAAAACTAAGAAGAGAACATATGATTATGCTATATATCAACAAGGTGGCAAATTGTCACAAAATACGCCCGTAACACTACTGGTTGTTGACTGGGGAAGGGGATTAAAATTTAAGTCTAATTTCAAGAAAGAGTAACAATTCACAATGATAACTTATGGTTCTAGTGTTTTTCTTGTTATTATGAGGTTTTGAAACACCATGAGAAATTTAAAACAAAATCAAATGTGAAAAACAACAAAGGGGAATAATTCAAAAAGTATGCCAGGTAGAGTTATGGTTCTTGTGACCTGCACTTCCCCTTGGTGATATCTACCCACTCATGAAGTTTCATGATCATAGCTATTACACTTTCAGATATATAATCCAGACAGAATCCAAGTCTGAAAAACAACAAAGGGCAATAAATCTCAAAATATGCTAGGAAAAGTTAAAGTTTTTGTACACTGCACTTCTCCTTTATGAGATCTATCTACCCATGAAGATTCAAGATCATAGCTAATATACTTTCTGAAATATGCTCTAAACAAGTTCCAAGTATGAACTAGAGCTGTCGCCCTCAAGGGCTGACGAGAATACCCCCCACACCGCTAAAAAGGCTTTTCTATGAAGGAGTGGAATTTGAAGGGGCATTTTATGACCCTTTTTTAAGTAGGAGTGGAAAAGTAGCAATTGTGTATGTGATTATGTTTTCAGCTTCTCCCCCCCCCCCCCCCCCCCGATCGCGTCTTTCTTTTGCAAGTCTCACTCTCCAACACTTCTGACCCTTGAAAGCTATGTACCAAGTATTAGAGAGGACGGAATTGTTCAGTTAATTGTTAATTGTAAATGACTTATAGCGTTTTGATGTCAAACATGTATATATATACAAGATGATGTTACTTACCAAATTTGGTAACTCCCCTTATGGTTACTGAGTTTTGCAATTTTAAATTTTGACTACTCCCCCCCCCCCTTAAAAATTCAAAATGGCATAACTCTGAAACTAACGACTGGATCAAGATGAAAATTGCAGGTGCATAACTTCATATGATAGGAAACAACCTGATAAAATTTCAGCAAAATTGGTCAAAAAATGTGGGAGGAGAAGAGGACACAAAATTATGTCCCCCCCCCATTAAAAAGTTCCAATTGGCATAACTCTGAAACTAACGACTGGATCAAGATGAAAATTGCAGGTGCACAACTTCATATGATAGGAAACAACCTGATAAAATTTCAGCAAAATTGGTCAAAAAATGTGGGAGGAGAAGAGGACACAAAATTATGTCCCCCCTCCCCCCATTAAAAAGTTCAAAATGGCATAACTCTGAAACTAACGACTGGATCAAGATGAAAATTGCAGGTGCACAACTTCATATGATAGGAAACAACCTGATAAAATTTCAGCAAAATTGGTCAAAAAATGTGGGAGGAGAAGAGGATACAAAATTATGTCCACGGACGGACAGACGGACGGACGGACGGACAACCTGATTCCAGTATACCCCCCCATAACTTCGTTGTGGGGGGTATAAAAACAACAAAGGGAAATAACTAAAAAAATAAGCTAGGTAGAGTTATAGTTTTAATGAGCTGCACTTCCCCTTGATAAGATCTATCTAACCTTGAAGTTTCATGATCATAGCTTGAATACTTTTAGAGATCTGCTCCGGACAAGATCAAAGTATGAAAAAACAACAAAGGGCAAAAACTCAACAAATAAGCCAAAGGTAGAGTTATGGCTCTTAAGCACTGCACTAATCCTTGATGAGATCTATCTACCCCTGAAGTTTCATTATCATAATTTATATACTTTAAGAGATATGCTCTGAACAAGATCCAAGTATGAAAAACAACAAAGGGCAATATCTCAAAAAATAAGCCAAAGGTAGAGTTATGGTTCTTGTGCACTGCACTCCCCCTTGATGAGATCTATCTACCCATGAATTTTCATGATCATAGCTTGAATACTTGTAGAGATATGCTCCGGACAAGATCTAAGTATGAAAACAATTAAGGGAAATAACTAAAAAAATAAGCCAGGTAGAGTTATGGTTCTTGTGCACTCATTTCCCTTTAAGAGATCTGTCTACCCATAAAGTTTCATTGTCATAGCTTATATACTTTTGGAGATATGCATTGAACAAGATCCAAGTATGAACAAAGGACAACAAAGGACAATAACTCAAAATATACGCTAGGTAGAGTTATGGTTCTTGTACACTGCATTCCCACTTGGTGAGCTCTATCCATCCATGAAATTTCATGATTCTAGCTATTATACTTTTAGAGATATACTCCGGACAAGATTCAAGTATGAAAAACAACAAAGGGCAATAACTCAAAAAAAGGCCAGGTAGAGTTATGGTTCTTGTGCACTGCACTCCCCCTTGGTGTGTTCTATTCACCCATGAAGTTTCATGATCCTAGCTATAATACTTTTAGAGATATACTCCAGACAAGATTCAAGTATGAAAAACAACAAAGGGCAATAACTCAAAAAATAGGCCAGGTAGAGTTATGGTTATTGAGCACTGCACTCCGTATTGATGAGAAGAATATAACTGTCAAGTTTAAAGTCAATTGGACTTACAGTGACAGAGTTATGCTCCGGACAAAGAAGTGGACACCGCCCTGACAACCGGACGCCCGGACGCCACGGGTGATCCCATAATATGTCCCGTCTTCGACTGGCGTATAAAAATAAATGTCCTTGGCATTGTAATTTTGAAAAAAAGTTTTCCTAAGATTTACTAAAATTTTCAATTTTTAAATGCCACGGCAACAAGATTTTTTCTCGGAATGAAATTCTTTTAACAACCTTTGTAGTGCTTCACCCAAGAAATTTCAGCTTGATTGGCCTGCTGGTTTTGAAGAAATTGTGGACGGACAGACGGACGGACAGATGATGAACAATGACAGATCACAAAAGATCACCTCCACTTTGTGCTCAGATGAGCTAAACAATGCTAGTAGAAAAAGGGTCCTAATTCTTACTACACATTTAGTTAACTACCTTGATAGTGCAGGGTTTTCCATGACCCTCACCTTCTTTGAATTTGGACCCCCATTTTTCAGAAATGACCCCCAAAATAGCTAGACAGCCTTCTTTATCTTATTTGATAGGGGTCATAATGTGGCAAAATGACCCCCTGTTTTGAGGGAAAACCATAATAGTATAGACTGCTCTTTTGATAGTGAAGTCCAGGTATCAAGTGAATGCTTTCAGTAAACCTACTAGAAATGTTATGAAATATAATAGGTTATGCATGACCAGGCCAACAGTTACAACTTTTCCGTACATTTTCGCTGAAACCAGTAGAGCTAAAAATGTTATGTAAACCTAAATAAAAGATGATTTTTACCTCACAATATTCTGCCATGTTACTAGCTTCTACTGCATATACTTTCCGTGCCCCTGCTTGTAAGGCAAAGAAGGAAAGAATACCAGAACCAGCACCAACATCTAACACAACCTGGAAATCAATTAACAGATATCTTTGTGACAATACTTAACATGCAAGTGATTGTACCCTCATAAAATTAAAACTAAGTACTAGGATGGGAAACATTGTTGAAATAAAAGAAGTTGTTGTCCTACAAATTTTTCTTGAATGTACTACCATTGGATTTGTATTAATTGCATGTGATGAAAATGTTGGTTCATCAGTTAAATGGGGTTTCACTCCTTTTGAAAATTCTTTAAGTTATACTATGAAGTTCGTTTATTAATGAGCTTCCCAGATATCAACAGTACTAAGCAGGTGCTCTGAATACCTTGCCCAAAGCCACATTTGCCATGCTGAACCTGAAATATTCCTGTTTATGCAGAAAGAAGACAAAGATCAACCTATACTACTTGTTTGTTCCTGATATATCAGAATTGTTTGGAAATTTAATTTTCAATACATATTGACCCATAGTGATGCAGTTCTGTTAAGGGTTTTTATTTAGCATGCCAAGGGTAAAATTGCCTCTTTCTGTACTAGCCATAAAAAGTAATGAAAGACAATCTTTTCAACGACAGCATTCAATCTAGCTTTGGTCAAGGGGGTCATGCAATACAAATACATAGACAAACTATTGAATTACAAGGTTTTAAATGTAACAAACCATAACAATTTGATAATAAATATATTGTTTTGTACAAATTAAATCTACTAGAAAAAGACATTATTTCCATGACTTCATTCAGAGAAGTCTTATTGAATGTGTGATTAAAGTGTGCCGTTTAGGCCCAGTCTTCATTTTGAAGGGGGTCATTTTGGATTTTACAGGGCCATTTTAGCCATGGCCCCCTCTAGATTGAACACTGCAAGGATGGTTGGCTAGCAGAAAACTTTTCTTACATTACTTTTTGTCAGAAATTAACTTGACTTGAGATACAAAAAAATTCTTGTTCTCCACTCAGCTTATCAAAGAAATTAATGACATTTGACAACATGGCTCTTGGACATATAAGATTTTAATCTTGAATTGTGAGACCATCTACTCACCTTATCTAAGAAATCATTTACATTTGACAACATAGCTCGTTGATATGTAGATGTTCGCACATAATCTTGCATCATATTCTGTTGTTGTGAGAGGTAGCCGTAAAACTGAAATAAAACTTGTAAAATTATTGCTATAGCAAGAATCTGCTTATAGAAGCAATGATGACTAAGCATCAATCATTTTTTTAAAACTAGGCCTTGATAACTTTAGCTCTCCCTTAGCATTGGTGATCTTGGAAAAAAAACTCAACTTCCAAAAATGCTTTCATTGTCATATTTCTGGGATAATAAAAAGGCAAAAATTGTTTGTCCCTATTTATCCCACTTTTTTCCTGACTCTAAAGAAACTTTAGTAATCTTGGAAAATAAAGTAACTGCTTGTAACAAACAAGTTCTTAATTTCTGACAGTTTTTCTACCATGAAAGACAAATATCTTTAAAATTCAATCAGCTAAAGCATGTTGTCTGCAACTTTTTTGAAAGGGGACTGATTATTTTTTTTTGGTCGGGTTTAACCGTTAACCAATCAAACCCACCTTTTTACACGCCTGAACAATTATATTGAGGAAAGTATTACAACAAGCAATTTCTCATTGTCTCACAATATTTTCTACCCTGTGTAAAACTTATCACCAAATTCACATACACTTTAAATTGTCATCTGCAAAAATTTTAAATTTGGACAAGGCTAAAAAAAGTTGAAAAAAATTAAAATTTCCAATTGTCGTCTGCAACTCCTTTCAATTTGGACCAGACTAAAATTTGTTGTCTGGTAGTGGGTTAAAAGGGTTTATCATACCTGAAAATATTGCACTGCTGATGCTTCTTCTGTCCTGGCAGAAAAAATGGACTCTAAACCACTCCATAACTCTTTGAATTTAAACTGAAATGCCTTCACAGCTGGAATGGAAAAAGTATCTTATCAAATTTCAATTTATTTAGCTTTATCAGGCAACTAAACTTCAGATAGGTGCAAATTGGAATAAGTTGCAGAAGACAATTTTCAGTCAATGAAATCTTAAAAATACAGTAAAACCCCTCTAATACCACTACTTGCGGTACTTTGTGAAAGTGGTCCTAATAATAGGGTAGTCGTAATACTGAGGTTTGGTCGTTTGTTGCCAAGTAATTCATGTTTATTTCATCTTCGTTATTTGAATATATAAACCCTTGTCATGCTGAACCGGAATAATCCGGATTTTGCAGGAGATGTAGACCAAGATCAGCCTGCACATTAGTGCAATCTGATCTTGGTCTACACCTCCTGCTTGTAATTTTCCTGCCAGAGTTGTTTATGAAATTGATTTGTAAAAGGAACATTGATTTTTGATCAACAAGGTCTGTCAGTGCTTTCAGCCCTTTGATTTTACAGCAATTTAGTTAAGTTATTTATACAGCATGACAAGGGTTAATACTATACACACCAAAAATAAAAGTATAAAAACATGTATTACAGCGGATCTTTGATAAATTTTGTTTTCTCTTCCCCATTTTGATCTGATTCAGAAGTCCGACCTCAGATTATTTATAGGTAAGTACAGGTTCAAAGTGTCAAACTGTTATTATCATATCTTCTATAATGCAAATACCAAACATCAGTTAAGTTAAAATCAAAATTCAATTGCTAGTTAATTGTTCAGAACGCGGTAAACAAACTACTTGTAACATCTCGAGTACTTTTTCACTTTCGACTTTATTTCTCGAGTCAAAACCTGTGACTTATTCAAATAACAATTAACAATAATACAAGTCATAATTTGTAAAAGTGATTGGCCACTTTAATGTATTTGATAGAAACAATGCCTTTCATACTAAGGGTTCGATATCACACAATCAAATATCCGATATTGTAATGACAATGCATTCGTACCCAATTAGTGTCGCTCTTATCACGTGTGAAATTCAGGTGGTCGGTCTCAGTGTGTGAAATTACTGGTCGTTTTAGAGGGGTTCAAAATAGTGTATACTCTATAGTTGGTACTGAATATAGTGGTCGTAATTTCGGTTTAGCGGGTTGCCTGTTTCAGAGAGGTTCGCGACCATTTAAATAAAGAACAAAAGATTCCGTTCTGTAAAAATTTGGTCATAATAGCAGAGTGGTCGTAAGGAGGGGTTTTACTGTATTTTGTGTTTTATTTAGAAGGCATTGTTGATAATAAAGAAATAGCTTGCAACAAGCAATTTTCTTCATTTTTAAAATGTTTTCCAAATTTCTTGCTTTATTTAAGTCTGTAAAAAAAAATTGTGTGGGAATGTGTTAATCCAACAGTCCTGCATGTTGACATTCTGATGTAACGAAAAATACAACAGGAAAATATAATGGCAAAAGGATGTTTTTGAGCCTAATTGAACATTAATTTTCTAATTATACATACTTTGGATTATCATCTGCAATCCCTTTGAATTTGGTCAGACAAGAATTGAGTCATCGAGTAAAGGGATACCCCAAATTCTGTGGAAATAATCTGTAGAAAGGGGTACTGACAATATTTCACGATTTTTTAATAAATTGTTTTTTGAATCTTAACTCAATTTAGGCCTACACAGTTGGAATAGAATTGTATTACAGTGAGGAACATGAAGCAATTGATTCTCACCCCGTTCAACTTTATTTCGAAGATTAGGAGTCTGATGCGCTACCAACTGCACTATGATGGCGGCCATCAATCAGTTTATACAAAGGAGGTAAATTATAAAAATTGTTCAAGCTTAACCTGGAATATTTCTGTTTCTGGCAGGAGTATATGAACAAAGATCAGCCTGCACATAAATGCAGTCTGATCTTAGTCTACACTATTTGTTTGTCTCTTTCCAGGCCACAGTTGTTTATAATGTTGATTTTTAAATAAAATAGTGCTCCCAGTAATTTCAGTCTATTAATATTGATGCAATTCTGACAACTTTATTCATCATGACAAAGGTTAATGTGGGAATAGGATGATGTTGTCAGCCCCATTAGCTCATTCAGTAGAGCACTTGACTTCAAAATTTGAGATCTCAGATTCAATCCCAGGGCTGACCAAACTAACAAAGTAATTGTCTTTGGGAAGAGATGCTAAGCCGAGGCCCCATGCAGGGTTTTCCCTTGACTTTCAAAACAGGGGGTCATTTTGCCACATTATGACCCTATCAAATAAGATAAAGAAGGATGTCTAGCTATTTTGGGGGTCATTTCTGAAAAATGGGGGGTCCAAATTCAAAGAAGGAGGGGGTCAGGGAAAACCCTGCCCATGTGATAGTGCTTTCCATCAAGTATGTTAAAGAACCAGGTGGGGCTCTCAGCAGTTTTGTCCTATATCTTTGCACTATTCACTTTAATGATCGTCTGTTGGGAGCATTGCTCATATAGGCATGTGCTATGATAGCAACGATACATAAACATAAATTAAACACACAGGATGATGTGTGATTTTCATAAGGGTTAAATCAAATACTCTCACCATGTATATTTTCAAATTTAAACAATGTGCTTGATTGATCCTCAGCAGTAACTAAAAATCCTTGTTTGCCCAGGCGACAGTACTCTGACTCTTTGGTGACACGTACAGACTTGATTTTATCTTCTCCTGTAAATAAACACATGCATGAGTATTGATGATATTGATTTGATCAGGCATGTAATGTTAACCCTTCTCATGCTGAACTCTGATTATACCTGTTTCAGCAGGAGGTATAGCTCAGCCTGCACTTATGTGTAGTTTGAACTATGTTTACCAGAGCATCACCTAGCATCTTTTTCAAGCCAATGTAAATATATTTGAGCTCATGCGTGACATTTCCAACTATTACACATGAGCGCCAAGTAAAGACTCAGATCAGCCTGTGCATCCGCACAGTCTGATCAGAGTCTTCACTCTGCGCTCTGTAGATAGATACTGACCCAAAGCTTCTTTAAAAAATCAGCGAATATTCTAATTGCCCCGAATGGCTGTCCAGGGTGCTCAATATGTGCGAGTCACGCACATGCGAAATGGTTGGAAATATCACGCACAGGCTCATTTTTCAAAATAAATATTGCAAGTGCTACCAGTGCTTTCAGCCATTTGATTTTAGTACAATTCCGAAATGTTGAGGGTTGAAAGTAATCAATCTGCTATATATCATATGTATGATTTACAGTCCACAAAATATTTTTAAATTACCAGACTATAAAAAAGTCATATTTTTATATCCTTCTAACAACATTTAATCAAATGTTTTAAAAGCATGTAATTCAAATTCAAAGACATGAAAAAATCTTGAGATCTACACCTGAATGATATGTAAGCATCACTTGTTTGGGCCAATCTCTTAAGTACTTTCAAAAAGGTCGATACAAATGAATTTAAAACTCCGAGACATGCCAATCGAATAAAACTGCAGGTGGTGACTATGTTATTTGCATGTAAATAGGTGTTACTGGGACTTACATGATTCATGAAGTATGCAAATTTTCCAAGCTAATGGAGGGCTAGAAAATTACTAAAATTTTTACTTGTCAGAATGAGAATATTTAGTCTTCAATTAATTTGTTTTCAATTCATTCAAACTCCATTAGTCCTCCATATATAAACAAAAAATGAAAGAATTGTACAGGACAAGCAGACAAGTAGAATTTTCCAGTCCTGTACTGTTCATTGCAATTTCATGTGCTACACGTTAGGATATTACACAGGGTTGATCAATAATTAAATCTTGATGACATAATATGGTTTCTCCCTAAGGTTCACATGAGTGATCACCATTGAAAACTTTTAATTTGCCAGGAAATATTTCTTGTTTATGCAGATATTATCGACTGGCTTCTTGAGTGAAACAAATAAGAAATAGACCAAAAGAATTTAAGGATGCTTGGTCAGACTGAAGATTGATTTATTGAATTGATTAGAATTTGGGCCAACATTTGCTAATTCTAGAACTTTCTGTGGCAGTTGTTTCGATATTGCACAACCCAAAACATAGGCTTAAGTTGCATGAGGGCAAAATTATTCATGTGAATCCCTTGATTGCACAGCCTGTGATACAACACTGTATGATCCACTATGTCAAGGGCATATTTTGAGTCTGGACAGGGAATGCATAATTTTAGAATGTTGCCCTTTGCCTCCCTTATACAAACTTAGAGAATTGTGACCAGCCTGTCTGGTTTCTGCCACAGGGACTTGTCACAATTGATTTTTTAATACTATAATACATAAATATAGACAAGGGGTTGAACTTGACAAAAGGTATGAAAATACCTGGTACGAATGAAGTCCCCTTTCAAACGTCGATTTCTGTCATTTTGTGTTGAATGATGCATAAATGTGAAGGAAAATGAATAATCCACACAATCAATAAACATTTTTGAACATTTATGAACTAAGGTGATACAAATATTGAAATACAAACTGGATTATCGGGCGAATCTATTTTAATTTTGTTAGTCGGACATGTTGCATATGGGGTTTCACTCACCTTACAAGGTTAAATATCACCGTCAAATCTAACATCGACCTGTTTCACAGCACTTGTATTTAGAATATTCATTTGACAAAAAAAGCGCAAAATATCAATTATGTAGGACACACAGATGAATATTAATGACGATTGTTGAACGGTACGAATCTTAGGCCACAATTACGTCACGCTTTCATTTCATATGAAAGAAGACGTTTCATTGTTGGAAAATCAATTTGACATAAACTTAGCTGCGATATCGTAGCCCTCTTTCTGATAATCTGCTGGCGAGGGCTACGACTCCCACCTTCTTTGCGCTTTGTTGCAAGTCTTGATGTTTTGTGAAAAGCGACTCTCTTTGGATGAATTCATTACATACGTTAATGTTATGGACAAATTCTATCAAAATAATAAGAATATCAGTTGTATCAATCATTAAATACCGGTTTCTTTTCAGTTCATAAAATATTTCCTAAGTTTGGCGGCCATGACATTTGGTTGGTCATGTGATCTATTATTACGTCACGTTGTTTACTATTGTCATGCTATCAAAACAGGTGCTCGTAAAAAATTATATTATCTGTTTTTACCTAACATTGATAATATTTTATCTTCAAAGATACTGAATCTTCAATATCTTTATTTTATCTATCAAATTCAATTAAATCTTGAATTACTTTCATACAACTTTTTTCTTATTTTCTATCAGATCTGTCCTGTTTTCAAAAGATACTATCTGTTCCAAATATGGTGACCTAAATTCTCATTTGCTATTGTTTTGGCGGGAAACCCGAGATCTCAAGAGATCTTGCTGTCAAACAGCAAAAATGGCTGACATTTGATTCAAAATGGCCGAATAACTTCGAGTTTTCGATGGTGCAGCAAATTTAGACTTAAATACATAAAATATCCGACTTTTTTCAGATTAACATTTATTTACAAGGATAGATAAATGGTTAAGGTCCATTATGGTATTAAACTTGTGTTTGTATTATTTACACAACTTACAATAATCCACCTCAAAGTGCCCAGAGTGAATCACTCCGGGCACTGCAACAAAGAGCAAAGAAGGGGGGTGTCGTAGCCCTCGCCAGCAGATTATCAGAAAGAGGGCTACGATATCGCAGCTGACATAAACTGGGAAACAGCGCCACCGTAAATGTCCAATTAAACTGGCTGTAAGACAAAGGTTAAGAGGTCAATGTGCACAGTTTTGTCCGACTCAAAAAAATGATATCGATTTGCTCAACAATCCTGTCTGTAATTCACAATTGATATCACTTTTGCTCAAAATCGTTGTTTTCCTGAGTAGATTATTCATTCAAGTTTACATTTGAGTATTGTTTGGCATTATATCTCCAAATTTGACATCAGAACAGAGACTCCATTTGTACAAGGTATGGTCATACTCTTTGTTAAGTTCAACCCCTTGTCTATATTTATGTATATAGTATTAAAAGAACATCAATTGTGACAAGTCCCCTGGTTTCTGCATGAATTTTGGGACTTCTAGAGTTTAATGTGTACACTAAGTTTATCATAGAACATTAAGAAATTTAAACTGAAAATGTTATAAGGGTTTTTTTTCTAATTGAGAATGTCAAAATTAGCAATGGGGAGTGAGTTGATATTTCGTTTTAATTCTGAATAATTATCGATTGCCATTTCAGAATGATGGATGCAAACTGAGTCATCAAATATTATTGTCATGTCAGTGTTTGGGATCATTCTATTGTGGTCAGAATTACAATTGTTTACAAAAACTTTTCGAATACATTACGGAAGACAAGAAACTTTAGATGTCTTTGTGCTTATATGAAAATTTGCATACAAAGCGACCCTACTCGTAACGGCGCGCTTTATTTTGTTTTCAGTTTTCGTCGCATTTACATGAGTGTATGCGATCGTCTGATCTACTCACCATTATAGACGATTAGAACGACACTATCCCCCTGTCTTGACATTTCTACCTTACAGGACACTTCACACATTTGTTCATATTTGCCATTTTCGTCTAAATTCACAACAATCACGTTGTCAAATTTAGTCGCCATTTTTGTAATTTACATTTGAAAACGAGGCTGTTAAATGTCATTTTTTCCAAAGTAGGTCAACAAACAGAATTTTCAGAAGCAAAAAATGCAATATTTATAAGTTAGCACGAACCTTAGTCTATCACAAAGTTCTCTGTTGAGCGTTTGTTCTTTGGGAGAAAAAAATCAAGAGAACTCTGCCGAAGAATGAAAATGTAGACCAAACATGCCAACCCGTTCAAAACCGAAAGTAGAAATATAGTTGGAAAGTTCGGACTCTTTCCTTAATACAGTAATGGCGGAACATGTGGGAGAAGTGTTTCTCCCTGGTGACGTTCTTAGCAATTTAAATGTGTCAGAGAAGACGTGTAAAGTAATTCTTGGGCCTGGATTGCGAAACGACTCCGATGAAATAACTGTAACAAAACCAGGCATTCTAAGACACAAGACACCCAACATCTATTGGATAGATTGTCATCAGAAGAGGGTAAGATAAAGGGTTTCACATTTCTATTTTCATTAGAAGGGGTTTCGGTGGAATCCAACAGGAATCATTATCTATTACTTCAAGGTTTCCTGAAGATAATCAGGAATCCCTCCTTGATATACATGTCCATTAACTCACATGCAATCCTGCATTTCTGAGCTCAACTTGAAATAAAGCTTTAGAAACATTGTGGAAATGAAGAAATTGCTTGTAACAAGCAATTTCTTCATTACCCACAATGTTTTTTTTACAAAAACCAGCAAACAAAAAAATCAGGAGCATTAGCTGATAAATTAAGATCTGTTTTACCGCAGAGTTATTGAAGGATCCTGACAGAATCCCTATCCTGAGATTGCTGGGGTCCCTCCAAATTTTTAGGGATCTTCAGGATCCTGGAACACTGTTAGTGTCGACCTCTATTTGATCATTTAATTTCATGGCCATGGAGTCAATGACAACTCATTTCAACGCATGCACAAGCCCTGTCATTTCCACATTATCCTGCTTTTTCATGCCCTTCATGGAAACAGCTTGGGAAAATATTGTTGAAAAAGGAGAAATTGCTTAAAATCAGAACAAGATTTTTTAATTTCATCAACTTAAATCTGTTGTCTTTTCAATTTGGACTAGTCTAAAATTCTGTTGTTTAGTAATGGTTTAAACAAAAAACAAACTTGACTTTGACCATTAATTATAAAATACACAAAACTTTGTGTTTTAGTAATTGTAGATAAGGATATTATTTTCTTTAATAATTTACCAGACAGCAAAATTTCAGACTGGCCCAAATTGAAAGGTGTTACTTATATAGTTTGATAATAATTTGAAGTTTGTGAATTCAATTTTCCAGGTAGAAAACAATTAGTAAAATGAAGAAATTGTTGTTGCAAGCAATTTCTTCATTTAACACAATGTTTTCCCTGTTGTTTTTCTATAGTGGCGTCAAAAACTATCACTTTGTGGGAGTGGGGAGTGTATATTTTTTGCAGAAATCTGGACAATCAGAGAAATTTTCCAAGTTCAGCATCTATATCTTTGCCAAAAAGCAATGGACAGAAACACAAATCAAGCTTGATCTTTAATTTAAATTTGCAAACCCACATTCCAAATGTCAGGTCAATAACTGCAAGTTTTTTAGAAAAAAGTCAGGAAAACTTGAGTTTTTGAAGAAATTTGTAAGTCAAGCATCTGTATCTTCGTCAAAAGTTGTTAGATTGGAACGCAACTCTTACTTGATGTGTAACTAATTGGAGACACATACATCAAAAATGAGTTAAATATCTGTCGGTGTTAAAAAAAAAAATCTGGAAAACTGGAATTTCTTATAAATTTTTAAGTACTGAATCCATATCTTCATTAAAAACCAACGGACCAGAACAAAACTCAAATTTACAGACAGATAGATGGACAGAGTGCAAACAGAAAGTTGCCTTCAGCTTTTCCCAGTATGGGACTACTAACAGGATTTAAATTGTCATCATCTGCTTTCTCGAGAGCTCTGAATCCATGGTATAAGGTACCTTTAACCCATTACCACATTTACCCACCTTTTTACGCCTCCAGAGAAAAGGCTTTGGAAAACAATGTGGAAAATAAAAGAATTTGCTTTTCACAAACAATTTCTTCATTATCCACAATGTTTTCTATCCAAAAACAACCCAAAAATTAAAATTCCATCATCTTAAATTCAGAAAAGTCTGCAGATTCTTTCAATTTGGACCAGTCTAAAATTTTGTTGTGTGGGAATGGGTCGATCAGATCAGATATTTTTCAGTATGTACCCGTCAGGGGGGACTCTGTGATTGGGATAGTACAGAATAAAGCTGGAGATACGTTCAGAGTGGACATCGGTGGAAGTGAGCCTGCTTCATTGTCTTATCTGTCCTTTGAAGGAGCTACGAAAAGAAACAGGCCTGATGTCAAGGTACATGTACAATCGTTCACATTTGTCACCAAAAAAAGTTGGGCTAAAATGAATACTTTCTAAAAATAATTTGAGTTGAATATAACTGAGAAGCTTCTTAAGCCATTCCTAGTCAATCACTCCTCTCAGGGAAAAAGCCTATTGGAAATTGAATGAATTCTTAAAGACAAGAATATTTTCCAGTTTAACCAATTTAAAACTGTCATCTATTAGCCCTTGTCATGCTGAATAAAATCTTCTTTATAATTGCATTAAAATCAAAGGGCTGATAGTATTGGATGTCATCATTATGGGTTGATAATGCTTTGGAAAATGTAAGCTACAATCAATTCTGGCTTTAAAGGGATAGGCAGGAGGGGAAGACTAAGATCAGACTGCACAAATGTGCAGGCTGATCTTTGTCTATACCTCCTGCCAAAACCGGAATATTCCGGGTTCAGCATGACAAGGGTTAAAACTTCTCTTATAACTTCTCTTGATTTGGACCAATCTAAAATTTTGTTTGGTAATGCAGTAAATGACAAAAGCAAACAACAAAACTTGAATCATTGATTTAATTTATTTCACTTCTCCATGTGTTTAGGGTTTTATTTAACTAATTACCAGATAACAAAATTTTATACCTTTCAAAATTAAAAGATGTTGCAGATAACATTTCAGTGTAGTTGTAAATTACGGAAAAACATGCCAAAAAGGGTAGAAAACTTTATAAAAGCCAATTCTCCTTTTTCATAATGTTTTACTTGATATCATTCGTTATGGACTTAAAACTCTTGATTGTCCGGTAATCGGTTCAATTTACTGATAGCCACTATCAATCAATAATTGACTGAGCTATCAAATTATTTAAGAGATGAAGAGAATATTTTTTATTTTCATGGAGGTATGAACCGAAAAACCTAATCACACTGTATGAATACGCGAAGCTAATCTAATAGCATCGAGCGACACAAACAAAACTTTTGAAAAATTTGGTACCATTTTGTATGGGACTATTTTGTGTGGAAGCATACAAAATCGCTGCGTGCTCAAAATTTTGTTCATGGAGTTATGAATATATTTTTCTGACCAATCAGAACGCTCATTTTTGATAGACGAAGCAAAAAATTGAATTATTCAAATCTGAAGTGTTGTTTTGTTTGGAACATTTGCATTTGGGTTGCCCACAAATAATTTGCCGTTTGTTTCGTGTTGTCGTCTAAATATTTCACAAAATAGTATCCGGTGAATTCCCTGTAAATCTGCCATGTTGGAGGTAAGTGGGTGTGGTAAGAAATACTTTAATTGTCTTGAAGAAACCATTCCAGTAAAGACCGATATTACAGGGTTTGATTGAGAAATAAGCAGTTGAAATGTTTTACACTTTGAATTTGAAATCATTCTACTGACCTTGAGCTATGCTTTCATTTAAGGTTGGTGACATAGTATTTGCAAAGCTTCTTGTTGCAAACAAAGATATGGAGCCAGAACTTGTTTGTATTGATGGTCTTGGGCGCAGTGTTGGCATGGGTGTTATTGGGCGAGACGGTGGCCTGCTCCATATATGTCCTCTTAATCTTGTTAGAAAGTATGTTGAATGATAGTCTAACTGTCATATAAGTAACTGTTTTTATACCCCGCAAAACAAATGTTTTCGGGGGTATACTGGAATCAGCCTGTCACCTCCTTCAGTTTTGCTTCAATACGATTGAAACTTTATACAAAGATTAACCACATGTTGAAGTTTTGCAAGACACATTTTTGAAGTATTAATTACCCCCTGCTTCAAGAATTATTTCCCCTTCAACTTAGACATTATTTATGCTTTGTAGACATACAGCTAATTATACTACCAATTTTGTGTCACAAACTCCTCCTTTCTAGAAAAGCAAATTCAGTAGCTATGTCCTTGTATTGTTAAAGTTCTCATTACAATGAAAGCACTTGCGTGGGTATCAAGTCATATACTGTGACAAGTTCTATTTTTAGGTCACCTGACCGAATGGTCATGGTGACCTATTGCAATCATCGTTTGTCCGTCGTCGTGCGTCGTCCGTCGTCCGTTGACTTTTAAACATTTTCATCTTCTTCTCAAGAACTACTGGGCGGATTTCAACCAAACTTGGTAGAAAGCATCATTGGGGGATGCCAATTCAAGTTTGTGAAAATAGGGGTTCTGGGGGTCAAAGGGGCCCAAATAGGGGCCAAAAAGGGGTAATTTTTGGTACTTCTTTAAAAATCTTCTTCTAATAAACCGTTAATGCCAGAGCTTAAATATTTTGTGTGCATGACAACTAGGACAGGTATATTATAAATTGTGAAATTCATGCCCCTGGGGTCATGTATGGGGCCACACCCAGAGGTCAAAGTTCATCATGTTAAAAAATTCACATTTTCATCTTCTTCTGATGAAGTACAAAGCCAATTTCAAACAAACTTGGTGAAAAGCATCATTTGGTAATTGTTATTCAGATTTGTGAAAATAAAAAGGCTGGGGGGTCAGGGGGCCCTAAAATGGGGACCAAAAGGGGGTCATTTTTGGTAACTTTTAAATATTTCATCTTCTTCTCAAGAACTACTGGGCGGATTTCAACCAAACTTGGTAGAAAGCATCATTGGGGGATGCCAATTCAAGTTTGTGAAAATAGGGGTTCTGGGGGTCATAGGGGTTCAAATAGGGGCCAAAAAGGGGTAATTTTTGGTACTTCTTTAAAAATCTTCTTCTAATAAACCGTTAATGCCAGAGCTTAAGTATTTTGTGTGCATGACAACTAGGACAGGTATATTATAAATTGTGAAAATCATGCCCCTGGGGTCATGTATGGGGCCACACCCAGAGGTCAAAGTTCATCATGTTAAAAAATTCACATTTTCATCTTCTTCTGATGAAGTACAAAGCCAATTTCAAACAAACTTGGTGAAAACATCATTTGGTAATGGTTATTCAGATTTGTGAAAATAAAAAGGCTGGGGGGTCAGGGGGCCCTAAAATGGGGACCAAAAGGGGGTAATTTTTGGTATCTTTTAAATATTTCATCTTCTTCTCAAGAACTACTGGGCGGATTTCAATCAAACTTGGTAGAAAGCATCAATGGGGGATGCCAATTCAAGTTTGTGAAAATAGGGGTTCTGGGGGTCAAAGGGGCCCAAATAGGGGCCAAAAAGGGGTAATTTTTGGTACTTCTTTAAAAATCTTCTTCTAATAAACCGTTAATGCCAGAGCTTAAATATTCTGGGTGCATGACAACTAGGACAGGTTTATTATAAATTGTGAAATTCATGCCCCTGGGGTCATGTATGGGGCCACACCCAGAGGTCAAAGTTCATCATGTTAAAAAATTCACATTTTCACCTTCTTCTGATGAAGTACTAAGCCAATTTCAAACTAACTTGGTGAAAAGCATCATTGGGTACTGATTATACAGATTTGTGAAAATTAAAAGGCTGGAGGTCAGGGGTGCCTAAAATGGGGACCAAAAGGGGGTCATTTTTGGTAACTTTTAAACATTTTCATCTTCTTCTCAAGAACTACTGAGGGGATTTCAACCAAACCTTTTTCTAATTCTTTCAAACAAAATCACTTGTCTTGGTGCTCTTTTACTCAGGTGACCGTTAAGGCCCACTGGGCCTCTTGTTTTACTAGGGTATTATGAAAGAAGTTAAATGCAGTGCTGAAGCTATAGTATTTTAACCCTTTCCTGTTCAATCCCTGGTTTTTACGTCCCTGTGGTTTTATATTTGAGAAAACATTCTTTTGAAAATACATATCACCTGGCAACTTCTTTCAATCTGGAACATTTGAAATTTTAATGTTGGTTTATATTTCTCCCAATAAAAAATCCCTCCCTAATAGAAGCTAATCTTCCAATATTTATAAGGATTATTTCTTAATTTAGAGAAAGTCTATCAATTAGCTGTCGTACAACAGATTTTGCACAAAATGTTTTGTTCTATGATTCTTGAATTTTCAGCTTGTCTCAGCTGAAATTAGAAGAATGACATAGTTTGTAGTTAATAATTAGAGTGGCATATTATTGAAAGAGTGGGGAGGAGGCACATAATTATAACAAGGTGCCAAATTGTCACAAGATACGCCCGTCACACTGCTTAATATTAACTGGAGGTTTGAATAGAACTGAGGTTATTTTGAATGAATATTTTTTCTCAAACAAAGTATGGAAAACAACAAAGAACAAAAACTCAAATTATATGCTAGGTTGAGTTATGGTTCTTGTACACTGCAAACCCCCCCCCCCCCCCCCGGTGAGATCTATCCATCCATGAAGTTTCATGTTTCTAGCTATTTTACTTTTAGAGATATACTCCGGACAAGATTCAAGTATGAAAAACAACAAAGGGCAATAACTCAAAAAGTAGGCTAGGTAGAGTTATGGTTCTTGTACACTGCACTCCCACTTGGTGAGCTCTATCCATCCATGAAATTTCATTATTTTAGCTATTATACTTTTAGAGATATACGCCGGACAAGATTCAAGTATGAAAAACAACAAAGGGCAATAACTCAAAAAATAGGCCAGGTAGAGTTATGGTTCTTGTACACTGCACTCCCACTTGGTGAGCTCTATCCATCCATGTAATCTCATGATCCTAGCTATAATACTTTTTGAGATATACTCCGGACAAGATTCAAGTATGAAAAACAACAAAGGGCAATAACTAAAAAAAAAGGCCAGGTAGAGTTATGGTTCTTGTACACTGCACTCCCACTTGGTGAGATCTATCCATCCATGAAATTTCATGATTCTAGCTATTATACTTGAGATATACTCTGGACAAGATTCAAGTATGAAAAACAACAAAGGGCAATAACTCAAAAAATTGGCAAGGTAGAGTTATGGTTCTTGTACACTGCACTCCCCCTTGGTGAGATCTATCCATCCATGTAATTTCATGATTCTAGCTATTATACTTTTAGAGATATACTCTGGACAAGATTCAAGTATGAAAAACAACAAAGGGCAATAACTCAAAAAATAGGCCAGGTAGAGTTTTGGTTCTTGTACACTGCACTCCCACTTGGTGAGCTCTATCCATCCATGTAATTTCATGATTCTAGCTATTATACTTTTAGAGATATACTACGGACAAGATTAAAGTATAAAAAACAACAAAGGGCAATAACTCAAAAAATTGGCCAGGTTGAGTTATGGTTCTTGTACACTGCACTCCCCCTTGGTGAGATCTATCCATCCATGTAATTTCATGATTCTAGCTATTATACTTTTAGAGATATACTCCAGACAAGATTCAAGTATGAAAAACAACAAAGGGCAATAACTCAAAAAATAGGCCAGGTAGAGTTATGGTTCTTGTGCACTGCACTCCCCCTTGGTGAGATCTATACACCTGTGAAGTATCATGATCCTAGCTATAATACTTTTAGAGATATACTCCGGACAAGATTCAAGTATGAAAAACAACAAAGGGCAATAACTCAAAAAATAGGCCAGGTAGAGTTATGGTTAATGAGCACTGCACTCCGTATTGATGGGAAGAATATAACTGCCAAGTTTAAAGTCAATCGGACTTACGGTGACAGAGTTATGCTCCGGACAAAGAAGTGGACACCGCCCGGACAACCGGACGCCCGGACGCCCGGACACCACGGGTGATCCCATAATACGTCCCATCTTCGACGGGCGTATAATAAAGTATGGCTTAACCAATTCCCACACAATGGGCACTTTTTGACGCTCCCCCCCCTCCCTGAAATACAATTGGGAAAACATTGTGTAAAATGAAGAAATTGCTTTTCACAGGCAAAATATCTTCACTTTACACAATGTTTTCCCAATCATTTTCTTGAGGAATGTCATTGTGCGGGAATGGGTTAAGATATAGCAATCGTTTTGCAATAAACAAGATGATTTCATGGATGACTTAATTCCTGGAAACAGCAATTTTTTCCAAGTTTGACCTTGATAAATGACTATGACCATCATCAATGCACTTGACATTAAATGTTGTGTATCATTGAAATGTATCTTCGTGCCAAATATAAACATTTTCAAATATTTTTTGAATTGTTGAAAAAAATTGAGTTCACAGGTGAAGTCTGAAAAACAACAAAGTGCAATAAAACAAAAACTGTTCATGGCAGAGTTAGGGTTGTGAGTTCAAATCCCTGCTTGACAAACTTTCTGAAGTTTGACAATTGACCAATCACGGCTGTCAATCAAGCAACCAGTTGACCAATGAAATCATTCATTAACACCAGAAATGAGATTTGATCTCCGACACCAGCAGCCGTTTTTGTTAACCTTTTTAGCTCACCTGAGCATGTAGTGCTCAAGTGAGCTATTGTGATCCCCTTTTGTCCGGCGTCCGTCCGTCATCCGTCAACAATTTCTCCTCCCAAACCACTGGTTCAATTTGAACCAAATATGGCAGAAATGTTCCTTAGGTGGTCCCCTTCAAAAATAGCTAAAAGAATTGAAATCCGTTAAAAGCTCTGGTTGCCATGGCAACAAAAGTGAAATTTTAAAATAATCTTTAAAAATCTTCTCCTCCTGACCCAGATGGCGTAGAGCCTTGAAATTTTGCATGAAGCGTCATTATATTGACCTCTTTCAAAATAGCTTAAATCATGATCCTTGGGTCTCCAGGGGCGGAGCCCCAGGGGGGTTGGGTTTATATAGAAATAAAGAACGACTTTTTGAAAGACTTCTCCTCCAAAATCACTGGGCTGATTTGAACCAAATTTGGCAGAAAAGTTGCTTAGGTGGTCCGCTTCAAAAATAGCTAAAAGAATTGAAATCCGAAAAAAAATTCTGGTTGCCATAGCAACAAAAGTGAAATTCAAAATAATCTTTAAAAATCTTCTCCTCCTGACCCAGAAGGTGTAGAGCCTTGATATTTTGCTTGAAGCATCAGTATATTGACCTCTTTCGGAATAGCTAAAACCATGCTCCTCGGGTCCCCAGGGGTGGAGCCCTAGTGGGGTGGGGTTTATATAGAAATAAAGAACGATTTTTACATGACATCTCCTCCCAAACCACTGGGCCAATTTGAACCAAATTTGGCAGAAATGTTGCTAAGGTGGGCCCCCTTAAAAATAGCTAAAAGAATTGAAATCCGTTAAAAACTCTGGTTGCCATGGCAACAAAAATGGAAATTTTAAAATAATCTTTAAGAATCTTCTCCTCCCGACGTAGAAGGCGTAGAGCCTTAATATCTTACATGAAATATCAGTACATTGATCTCTTACAAAATAGCAAAAAACATGATCCTCGGGTCTCCAGGGTCGGAGCCAGGGGAGGGGGGGGGGGTTATAGGCATGAAGCATCAGTTCACAGACTTCTTTCTTATTTCTGAATTTATAACCCATGGATCCAGAGGGAGGAAAAAGTTTTTTCTTTCTTTCAAATCAGCACTAAAGCCTTTGAATTTGTAATTTAGACTTATGGATCCCCAGGTTCATAGTCTTTATATGTAAGTGTGGCCCACTTGTTTCATAATCCTAACCTTAACATGAAAGTAGACTGTTGAAAGAAAAAGAGCCTTTATCTCAGGTGAGCGCCCTAGGGCCAACGGCCCTCTTGTTTGTTGGTTTGGCAACTTAAATGTCGTAAATACAGCTTATTCAAGCTGTAGTTAGGACGTTTAGTTTGCCAACCAACTGTTTAACGTTTTGTTACATGCTACTGGCCATATTTTTTTCAAAATTACGCCTTTTAAAATGGAAGCAGAACTTCCTTTCAGAGTCAATGAGAGGGGCTAATGGCTTGAATAGGCGGGGCCAGCAATTGGGCCATTGTCATCATGACATGCCTAATTTGTCTCTCACCAGTGGGCAGAGGATAAATAATGCAACTCAGTGAGATGAGCAGCTGGTGGCTCGGATTAATTGGTGTGGTTGTACTGGAGTGAGAAAGACAGGAAGCCACCAGTTTGTGCACCAGCTGTAGCAATATGAGTGAAATACTATGAAAGTGGCGGTAAACTCCATGTATTCAAATAATTAGTTCATATGGGGAGTCATGTTTATGCACGATTTCTTGTATTTTTCAGAATTCTCTCACCGGACTGCCCATTGCTTAAACTGCTTGGAAAAAACATGAGTTTTGAGATCACTGTTGGAATGAATGGCCGTATCTGGGTGAAAGGGCGGACAAGTTTACAAACAATTACAGTGATTAACACGATATCAATCAGTGAATACATGACCAATGACCAGATAAAGATTCTGTGTAAGAGAGTCGCAGAGGCTTTTGTGGAAGTGTGATTAATCTGATTATAAATTGCCAGTAAAGTGTTCATTAATTGCTTGCTGAACTATGACAGGAAGTTCTGCTCTAGAATCAAACAACATCTTTGTCAAATTTATGGTTGGAATAAGCTTGAGTAAGCTGTAGTTATGGCATTTAGTGACCAAACAAACAAATAATGCTTCACATTAATGTCTATCAATGCTGGTGCAAAGTTCATTTCCGGTGTAAATTGATCTGATTGATTGACAGCCACAATCTGTTAATTAACCCATTCCCACTTGACAAAATTTTAGACTGGTCCAAATTGAAAGAAGATGCAGACGACAATTTCAAGTTGATGGAATTTTAAATTTTTTCACCTTTTTGGATAGAAAACATTGTGGATAATGAAGAAATTTTCCACAATGTTTTCCAAAGCTTTTTTCTTGAAGGGCATAAAAAGGAGGGAATGAGTTGGAATGGGTTAATTATATCAATACACAATTTATTTACTGTTAGATTGAGGCACTTGAGGATAAGTCAACTCTTTCCCGAATGTTGCATCTAGTTCTCAGATTGAAGGGGACATTTGGGGCCCCTTTCTGAAAATATTGTGGAATGAACAATAGTTTTAGGGGACAAGATGCCTAATCAACAAACATAAGACCATATTGCTTCAAAACACATTCATTCATTTTCTAGAACTTAACCCATTACCTTATAATGACGCTTTTTGACGCCCCTCAAGAAAAACCAATTAGGAAAAGATTGTGTTAAATGAAGAAATCACCTGTAATTAACAATTTCTTCATTTTCACAATGTTTTCTATCCAGAAAGATGAAAAATCTAAAATTTCATAACTTTAAACTGTTGTCTGCAACTCCTTTCAATTTGGACCAGTCTAAAATTTTGCCGTTTGGTAATAAATACGAGTTCTGGCACTCTATGAAGAAGTCTACATAAATTAACTTTTTCCTGTACATTACCTGGTTTTTACATCCCTGTGATTTTATATTTCAGAAAACATTGTGGGAAAAGAAGAATTTGCTTGTGACAAGCAATTTCTTCTTTTTCTACAATATTTTGTACCCTGTAGACTGGATACCTTTCAAATTGCACTTACTTTTCATTGTTGTCTGCAACTTCTTTATGTTTTGGACAACTCTAAAATTTTGAAAAATAGAAAAGGATTATTAAAGTTTTAACTCCTATTCTGAAAAATAGTGAAGCTCTCTGTAAAATTTGCCTAAAACCGTAGTTTATTCTATTTCTGGATCGTCATATATTATCATCACCATTTAAGGAAAAAATAAACTCAGAACAGAAGCAAAATGTTTTGTCTGCCATTACTGTTGACAATCCGTGTAATGTGATTAGGAATCCCAAATACTATTAGGACCCTGAAAAAAAAAGTAATTCAGACAGAGATGGTCTCTACAGATTTAACTTGTTCCTTCTTAGTACATTTTGTCAACCTAATGCCAAGACAGAAAATGTCACTGAATAGAAAGAAGCAAATACCATCATCCTTATAATTCATTTTAAAGTGGAAGTGTTTTTTGTGAAATTTTTGCTCACCTGTACATATTATGCTCATAGTGAGCATTAGTTATCCTTAAATGTCTTGGTTGTTGTGTGTTGTTTGATGTCAACAATTACTTTGTTTATACTCTAGGTGCCATTATAAGCCATAAGGGAGAACCCTTTTGAAAATTGGTTGGTTCCACAAGAAAACAAGGGAAAATGTCCTTAATGACTATTTCTTTGTTTACACGCTAGGGGCAACAAAGTTGGTCACATGAAAATTGCACAGACTGAACGTTCTGGAATGTTCCTATGGAAAACATTGGAAAAGGGGCCAAAATGACATTTTCTGTTTTTAAACTCTAGGAGCTGCTATTTTGGCCAAATATCATTCTAACTTGTCAGAATGACCATTCAGTTAACCCTTTCCTGGACAAACCCGGGATTTTACGTCACTGTGATTTTATACTTGAGAAATCATTGTGGAAAAAGAAGAAATTGCTTGTGACAAGCAATTTCTTCTTTTTCCACAATATTTTCTCATCTGTAGGTTGGTTTATTTTCCATTTGCATCCAATTTTCATTGTTGTCTGCAACCTCTTTCAATTTGGACCAGTCTAAGATTAAAAAAAAACGGGAAAGGGTTAAAAGGATGAACCCTATTGCAGATGAGAAGATTCCATTGGAAAACACATGAAAATTGGCCCAATGACATTTTTTCTTTGTTCACCCTCTAGGGGCAATAATTTGGGCCACATCTTGATGAAACTTTGCATGCGTATTATGTCATATGGATGGACCTAATTGAAAATTCGGGTGTTTCCATAGGAATACTAGGAAAAGGTGGCTTTTCAAGTCAATTTCTTTGTTCACTCTCTAGGGGCAACAATTTGGGCCAAAACTTAATGAAATTTTGTCAGAAAGTTTGTAAGGTTATTCAGGTAAACTTGGAAATTAGAAGGTTCCATTGGAAATCAAGGGAATATGATGCTAATGACTTTTCTTTGGCGCGCCATTTTTTACCTTAACTTGAAATTGTGAAATTTTTAGAAATTCTGTAAATTTATAAAAGAGGTACATGTATTAATGAAAACTTAAATTTGACATTAAGTCTCCTTTTTGTTCACAAGGTCTCAAATCCAAAAACGGAGAAAAATACATATGCGCATATCATGTGGAGTTCAATTATAAAGTTTCATCTTATTTGGTTTTTGATAGATCACTCTGCATGGATAAATTGAATTGAATTGATAACTCATAGCCTCCGGATCTCCTCCTGCATGGATAAATAGACTGAATAAACAGGTAGATGGACAGACAGATGAAGTGGCTTCTTCATGCCCACCCTTGAGAAAGTATATATATGACCCCTAGGTCCATATATGAACTGACTTGGTAGAAGTCCGCTTGGAAATATATACATAAAACACCTTTTGATTTTAGAGAGGAAGATTTTTGAAGATTTCCTTCTTTGTTTCTGTGACAAATGAGGCTAGTCTAGATCTGACCAAACGGTCATCAAATAACTTGGTATAGGTTCATTAGAAGATGCTACATACCTATTATCAAAGCTCTAGGCCTAAGGCTTCAGAGAAGATTTTTATCGATTTTGTTTTTAGGTGCGAAATATCAAAACTCTAAGCCATTTGGTTTTATTATGGTATACAATAAATAGCGTTTCTTTCAAAACCAATATTCTTTTGATATTACATTGTATTTCTACATGACTGTAGTGCTCTTGTTTGTTTATTTCACATGGGTTTATTGATTGAATAGGGTTTAATGCCACTTTTAACAGTATTTCATTCATATCGCATCAGCTGGAGCACCTAGCCATGGATTCCTGGTATTCCCACACCAGTACTATCACTACATCCCTTTCTAGTTTCTAGCTGCTCACCCCACGTAGGTTTATAATTATCCATCATGTGGGTTAATAAAAAATGTCTTTGATCTCATTCCTATAAAACCTGAAAATCATGCAATCATTTGCTTTTTCAAGTCAATCAAACTTCTGAAAGTCTTTCTATTTTGGAAAGCTTCTTCCAATGTGGCAGCTCCCAAAATTCCAGAGTCTGCAGAGCCCTCAAAAGAAATGAACAGGATAAAGGATAAATTGCTATTTCTTCATTATTCCACAATATGCTCTATCACAAAAGATGAAAAAAAATTAAATTCCATCAACTTGATATTGTATTGATTATAGCTTCTTTCAATTTAGACCAGTCTAAAATTTAATTGTGTGGGAATGGGTTAACTCTGAGCATTTTCAAATAAACTTTGAATAACCACTAGTACTCATCATTGAGTACATAATCCATTTTATAATGAAATGTAGCAACAGTTTGAGGGTTAGGTTACACTCTTGTTCTTTTTTGCCTCATTAAATTAAGAGCAAAAAGGGGCCATTTTTGCAATCTGTAGCTCCTCCCAAAAGTTTCGTTGGGCCTTAAATCTTAGTATGTTTTAAAGAGCAGTCTTTGGTCTTGAATTACAGGCCAGGAAAATGGTATCATTAGGGATAATTTTTTTCGCAAATCTTCATTGAACACATCCACCCATGAAATTCTTGAGGTTGGGAAGCGAGTCTTGTAGGATACCACCTTCTAATGTCAGTTTCTACAAAGAAATAGTTCCCAGATAAATTCTTTGAATCACAGGCATGACATTCAGCAGTGATCTCTCACTCTGCAGAACCTAAAATCAAGCAACTTGTTGATGTTTAAACGTTAAAACAGCATGACAAAAGGAGGTTATCAATTTTTCTAAACCCTTTCCTGTTTTTGAAATTTTAGACTGGTCCCAATTGATAGAGGTTGCAGACTACAATGAAAGTTAGATGCAATTTGAAATAAAGCCAACCTACAGATAAGAAAATATTGTGGGAACAGAAAAATTGCTTGTTACAAGCAATTTCTTCTTTTTCCACAATCTTTTCTCAAGCATAAAATCACAGTGACTAAAATCCCATGGTTGTCCAGGAAAGGGTTAGTGGACTACTTTAGGGTATAACCACCCGGAAGTAATTCCGGAGTGGAGTTGACCCGTTTACTGCAACTGTTCTAAGATTCTATAGACACTGTTCTACAGACAATTGGAACAGTATGACACTTTACCCTTGAATTGTCTGGTTGTCAAATAAAATTTGGATTTGTCCAATTTGAAAGCAGTTGCATACAATAACTTGCATTTGATAGGATTTTTTTTCTTTTCGTCTTTATGTGTAGACGAGAAGCTCTTGAGCACCTGTATGTACTGATTAAGCAAACTGTGTTTAAAGGAATTCAATATAAACTGAATTACCTTTGGCTTTTCTGGCAAATAAATTAAGTTTATTTTCGAAATAGTTCTAAAGAAGAATTGTAAACTTTTCATTGTTTTACAAAAGTCATGTCATTTAAAATTCATTTACCAAGTCAGAAGAAAAAGTATTAAGATTTTCAAAATTTTCACTTTATACCATCTATAATATAGGCATATGCCCACGGATTATTCGTGTGAAATTTGGTTGAAATCCATCAGTAGGTTTGTGAGAAGATTTTCAAAGTTTTCAGGGTATACTATATACATGTAGTCCCCTGTAAAAGCCATATTTTAATCTGATAAATTTCTTTAGAGAAAATTGATAAAATGTCTCCAAAGGATAATTCCTGTTTTGTTGAAATCAATCTTTGTTTGAGAAAAAAAAGATTTTAAAAGTTTTCACTATATATTGCAATTAGACCCTTTGGTATAAGCTATGTTTTTCATCTGATTAATTTATTTTCAACCCATTCCAACACAATAACGCTTTTAAACGTCTTTCAATATCAAAGCCTTGGAAAAGATTGTGGAAAATGAAGAAATTTGTTGCTACAACCAATTTCTATCTATAATTTTCAAACCCACAATACAGATATTTAAAATTTCATCAACTAAAAATTGTGATTTCTTTGAATTTAGACTGGTCTAAAATTTTATTTTGCAGGAATGGGTAAAGGATCATTAACGGACCATTCCTGCGAAATTTGGTTGATATTCATCCACTGGTTTCTGAGATTTTTTTCCAAACTTTCACCATATATGGATATAAGCCCCACCCATAAAAGCCATTTTTTTCATTTGACTAAAATTCTTTAAAGGTATCTGATAAATGGGCATCAAGGATCATAGCTGTGAAACTTGTTTAAACTTCAACCACTGTTTTCTGATATTTTTTTTTAAAAAAGCTTTTTGCTTTATGCACTGCCCATAAAAGCAATGTTTTTAATTCGATCAAAATTCTAGGAATCTGCTAAAGGGTCACCCAAGGACCCTTCCTGTGAAATTCGGTTGAAATCCAGTCATTGGTTTCTGAGATTTTCAAAGCTGTTACCATTCATGGAAATTAGCCCCATACATAAACAAGTGGACAATGATGGTCCTAGATCGCTCACCTGAACTGTCTGCTGTTAAAAAAATGCAATTAGAAACAAATAACTATGACCAGTTTCATGATAGAGGCAAAACTGTTACTTCTATATTGTAAACAAAGAAATTGTCATTATGGAACCTTTTCCTGTGTTATCCTATAGAACCTTCCCATAATCTATAAGGTTCATCTTTATGACCTTACAATTATCCTGACCAAGACACATGACAATTTAGCCAAAATGATGACCTCTAGAGCATTAACAAATAAATTGTCATTAAGGCCCCTTTTCCTGTGTTTTCCAAAAGTACCTTCCTATAATCATTAGGGTTCATCCTTGTGACTTAACAATTATTCTGGCCAATTTTCATGAAAATTTAGCCAAAATTGTGGTCTCTAGAGTGTCAACGAAGAAATTTTCATTAAGGCCCCTTTTCCGGTGGTTTCGAAAAGAACCTTCCCATAATCAAGCTTCATCCTCATGCCCTAATTAAATTTCTGGCCTAGTTTCATGAATATTGAGCCTTAATTGTGGCCTATAGACTTTAAACAAAGAAATTGTCATTAAGGCCCCTTTTCCTGTGTTTTCAAATAGAACCTTCAAATAATCAATAGGTTTAATCCTTATGACCTAACAATTATTCTGACCAAGTTTCATGAAGATTGAGCCTTAATTGTGGCCTCTAGAGTGTAAACAAAGAAATTGTCATTAAGGCCCTTTTTCCTGTGTTTTCCAATGAAATCCTCCAATAATCAATAGGGTTCATCCTCATGATCAAACAATTATTCTGACCAAGTTTCATGAAGATTGGGGCAAAATTGTGGCCTTAAGAGTGTAAACAAAGAAATTGTCATTAAGGCCCTTTTCCTGTGTTTTCAAATAGAACCTTTCAATAATCAATAGGGTTAATCCTTATGACCTAAAAATTATTCTGACTAAGTTTCATGAAGATTGAGCCAAAATTTTGGCCTCTAGAGTGTAAACAAAGAAATTGTCATTAAGGCCCCCTTTCCTGTGTTTTCGAATAGAACCTTTCAATAATCAATAGGTTTAATCCTTATGACCTAACAATTTTTCTGGCCAAGTTTCATGAAGATTGAGCCTTAATTGTGGCCTATAGACTTTAAACAAAGAAATTGTCATTAAGGCCCCTTTTCCTGTGTTTTTGGAAGGATCCTTCAAATAATCAATAGGGTTTATCTCTATGACCTAATAATTATTTTGGCAAAGTTTCATGAAGATAGAGCTATATTTGTGGCCTTTAAAGTGTAAACAAAGAAATTGTCATTAAGGCCCCTTTCCTGTGTTTTCAAATCGAACCCTCCCATAATCAATAGGGTTCACCCTCATGACCTGACAATTGTTCTGACCAAGTTTCATGAAGATTGGGTCAAAACTGTGGCCTTTAGAGTGTAAACACTTCAATTGTTGACGCCGCACTTCAGACAACAGACTTTCAACGATCACAAAAACTCACCATGAGCATGTTGTGCTCAGGTGAGCTAAAAACCATGTTTTTCATACGATTAAAATTCAGAATGAATCTGAGAAAGGGTCAATCAAGGATCGTTTCTGTGAAATTCAGTTGAATTCTGTGTAATACTTTCCAAGGAGAAAATTTTCAAAGTAAAAGTTTACTGGCAGACAAAGGACACCACATCAAGACAATAGTCTGGCTTGCAGTGGGTGGAGATAAAAAGGCAATTTCTTCATTTTCCTCAGTTTTTCCACATCTTTTTTCTTGATGGTATTAAATACAGATTGAATAGCAATTGGATAACCAGGTAGCTTGCTATTCACAATGTTTACAACTCTTTCAGATGTATGTACATACTTAAATTTATGATGGTAATACCCCAGATTCTAGTGTCAGGGATCCATGGTTGGATCCATGGTTTGATCCCATGTCTCTGCCTCCATTTGGATTAGACTTAAAACCAAGACCCGTCTTCATATGACCTCAGTTGTTGATTTGGATGTAAAACCCATGCAATCAATTTACATTTATGATCTTGCTAAGTTGATGTCTGCAAACTTTTCTAAGTTGGTTTAAAATTGATTTGGCAGATAAGTATTTAAAAGAAGAATAGAATTTGTGTATAATTTAAAATGTTTTAATAATATATTTTTCTGCAAAAAAGAGGGGGTGTACAGGTTTGCAAAAAAAGATTCACTTGTTGAAAATAGTTCTAAATGTTGAACGTGGATGCTGTAAAATAACACTTCTTTAACCAATTCCAACACAATAATGCTTTTTGACGCCCCTCACGTAAAAAGCGTTGGAAAACATTGTGGATAATGATTGTGACATGCAATTTCTTCATTACCTGAAATGTTTTCTATCCAAAAAGACAAATAAATTTCATTACTTACTAACTGTCGTATGCAACTTCATTCTATTTGGACCAGTCTAAAAATATTTTGTATGGGAATGGGTTGAAACATCAAACAATCCTGCATTTTGATGCACTAAAGAATTGGAGGTGCTAGAGTACCCTTCTTGCCATTAAAGACATTTCTTAAAAACAGCCAGCTAATAGTTAATTTTCCTCATTGATTTCAGAAGCTTTATCCTTAAGGAATGTCAAAAGGTGTACTGTGTGGGAATGGGTTAATCTCATGGAACATTTATTCAGTCTTAAAAGAATAACCCCCTTTGCACAAGTTTTACTCAAGTATCAAGGCACAAAAATTTACTTATACAACAACATTTTTCTGTCAAATAGTATTAATTACCCCCTTGCTTAAGTAGTTTCCCTAACAGATCCATTAACAAAAGCCATATTTTTCCTACCCTAATTAACCTTTTCCAACACATCAAATTTTAGGCTGGTCTAAGAGGTTGCAGACAAAAAGACAAAGTTCGTTTAAAATGTAAAATGATGGCCACATGAGTAGAAAACATTGTAAGCAAAGAAGGAATGTTTTCATGGCTATAATTCTTTGGTGCATAAAAGTTTGGAAGAAATCCACTTTAAAATTTCGAAGGAGAAGTTTTCAAACATAACTTTGTAGACAAAAAACAGAAATTTGCCATTTGAATGAAATTTAAAATGTTGTGTGCCAGTTCTCTCTTTTTAGATAACATACTACAATTTAAGTAAAGAGAACTTGTAACATGCCACAATTTATTGGGGAGGATATTTGTTTCAGCACAAGATCTATTTTTCTGTCATTAATTGAATGACAAAATCTATATTGTTTCAAGCGATGAAACAAAAACAAATAGTTATACTATTGCTATCTTTATAGGTAGAAGCCTAAAGGCTTACCGGCATAGCTAACTCACTTCTAGTAATCAGTGAATGTACATCAAAAGGGTTTCTATTTCTTCCAAATCTATCCAGTAATAATCATATCACTTTGTCCTAAAACAACTGTATGCCACGATCAACCTTGTTAGAATACAAAATCAGCCTAAAGAACTGACAGATTGAAATACTTTGTCATAAGTTTGTATTGATATTTGACACAATAATGTAAAGATAGAAATATTCAGCTGTCTGTTGCTTTGAAATGGTCATCATCCACTGTTGAATAAATATGTCCCTCTCCACTTAAAAACTCAATAGCATCTCTGAAAAATAAAACAATGTAAGTAACCACAAAATGGACTTATAACACCTCCCCCCCCACTGCAATTTGTCACTCATGTAGCAATGCCCAAAAGCCCTCCTTGGGTCATGGATAACTTTGTATAAAGTTACAAAGTCCTAGGTCAAATAGCTTATGACCTTTTGCACAGAAAAGCTTTTCATCAAAGTTCAAATGTGACCCTGACTTTTGACCAAGCTGTCACAAAAGAAATAGAGCTCTTCCTTTGAGCATTGGCAACAAGTGTATGAAGTTGGTTCTAGAGAAAGACCATGGAAACAGCAAAGTCTATTGACAGATGGACAGGCAGACAGACCACATAGTGAAACCAATAAACCCCCTCTCCTTTATTGGTGGTGTGGGAGAGGATATAAACAAGAGGCACTTGAGCACCTGATTCGCTCCACCGGCCTGAATAACAAATCATTCCTGCCTGAGAAATTCGGTTGAAAACCATCATGCAATTTGCGAAAATAAGATTTTTCAAAATTTCACTATACACCATATATGGAAACAAGCTCCCCATAAAAGACATAATTTTGGAATCTGACAAGAAGACACAGAAGGATCATTTTGTGAAATTTTGAAAATTAGCCCAATCTATTAAAGCAATGTTTACAGCCAATCAATTTTTTTTTTTAACAATCTAATAAGGGGTCATCCTAGTGAAATTTGGTTGAAATCCATCCAATGGTTTCTGATAAAATTTTCAAAGCTTTCACCATATACTGAAATTAGCCCCACCCACTAAAGCCATGTTTACTGTTATATTCAAATTCTTTAAAGGAATCTGATAAAGCGTCACCTAAGGATCAATCCAGTTTATTTGGTTGAAATCCATAGATTGGTTTCTGAAAGGAAGATTTTCAAAGTTTTAAACATACTTGGAAATTAGCCCCTCCCATTTAAGCCATATTTTTCATCTGATCTTAATTCTTTGAAGGAATCTGATAAAGGGTCACCCATTGAGCATTCCTGTAAAATTTGGTTGAAATCCATCATTTGGTTTCTCAGAAGATTTTTAAAGATTTCACCGTATGGAAATTAGCCCCACCCAATAAAGCCATGTTCTTCATCCGATCTTGATTCTTTGCAGGAATATGATTTAAGATTTGGTTGAAATCCATCCATCGGTTTCTAAGATGAAGATTTTTAAAGATTTCAATGGTAATTAGCCCTGCCCATTAAAAATCATGTTTTTCATCCAATCGAAAGTCTTTGAAGGAATCTGGTAAAGGAGCACCGAGGATCATTATTGAAATCCATCATTTGGTTTTTGAGAAGATGGTTTTCTTAAGGTTTCCCCATATATGGAAATTAGCCCTGCCCATTAAAGCCATGTTTTTCATCCAATCAAAATTCTTTGAAGGAATCTGATAAAGAGTCATCAAATGCATGCATGCATGGATGCACAATGGACACAATGCCATGACAATTGCTAGCTGGCTTTAAGCCAAAAATCCAGGGCCTAGTGTTACACTGTAGTAAGTGCCCACCGAGTCCTGACAAGAATTTCCATTTATGTATTAAACAATTATTTTTCAATTTATGATCAGTAAGATAAAACGAAAATGGAGAATGGTTGGTTGGCGACCTAAATGTAGTAACAACATCTTGATTAAGCTGCAGTTTAAACGTGTAAGTTGCTAACAAAAATAAATTTTTCATATGAAAATCTATTCAAGAGCTGGTTTAAAAATACAAAACTTTTGATTGCCTGAAAGGCAACCTGTTACTTTATCATCTTTGATACAAGCTGATTTTAACCTCATCTTAACCTATTACCAAAGGACTAATTTTAGACTGGTCCAAATTGGTAGAAGTTGCAGATGACAATTAAAAATTCATGAAATTATAGATTTTTCAACTTTCTTGGTAGATAACATTGAGCAAAATGAAGAAATTGCTTGTTGCAAGCAATTTCTTTATTTTACACAATGTTTTCCAATCGCTTTTCTTGAGGGGCATATAAAGCACCATTGTGTTGGAATGGCTTAAAGGGAAATTCACAATGCTATCTAAGGCTTGCTCAAAAACTTTCTATTGTTTGTTTGATTGAATGGGGTACAACGCTGCTTTTAACAGTTTTTCATGCATATCGCGGTGGCTGGAGCACCTAACAATAGATTTCTGGAGTATCTCACACCAGTAACACCATTACATCCTTTTCCTTGCCTCTAGCTGCTATCCACTTGGGTTTAAGATGACTTTTCTATTGTATCCTTGGCTAAGCCCAGCTCATCCTCAATAATAATGTTATATTTACCTGATTGCCTTTTCAGGGACTCCCCTTATTTGCTTGAACACTGAATCTAGGCTGGCTCCCTCTGAGGTTGGGTTATTTCTGATTGCCATGTGGACCTGAAATGCATTAATTATCAATTTCAACTTAAATTCTGTTGGCATTCTTTTCTGTATAATGTTTTTACAAAGAAAGAGAGACGCTCAATATTCTATCAACATGAGAATATTGTCTTCAGCTTTATTCATTAGCATACATGAGCACGAAGTGCTCAAGGTCAGCTATTGTGATTGCCCAATGTCCACTGTCGTGCCTCATTGTCAAAAATTTCTTTAAACATCTCCTCCTGAACCAGAGGGCCAATCTTGATGTAACTTCAGGAATATTCTTTGGGTGAAGCTCTTTCAAAATTATCAATTAAGAGGATATTGTTAATAAATCTATTTTTGGACAAATCCAGAGCACACCTTAACTTATATAGAAACAAAGAAGAAAAATGTCATTTTATATCTTCTTGCAACGACTCACCAAGCTTAAAGGGTCCAAATAGCCCATGGGGTTTCCACTTGGTGACTCTCTTCAAAATTGCCCTGTGTTTGATATTCCTTAGCTTGGTCTCAGGTGAGTGCTTTAGGGCCAATAGACTAGTGTAAAGTTTTGCTGTCTTACAATGTTATTACCCCATGGAAACAAACAAATCTACCTGATTCTGTATTGCTGTAAGACCCGTTATCATCCCATTATCTCCAGATTCATAGGTACCACCACCTGACATGTTGCCATTTGTTGTCATTCCATTACTCATCATACCATTGGAACCCTGCAAAAAAATTAGTTATCAAAGGTACAGACAGGTTGGATATTTGATTCAATTACTTGACAATAAATATACTTCAACAAATCCAGTGTTGTGGGTACTAATTGGATTTTTCTCATCATAACATTTTAACCTATTACAAGATAGCAATATATAAGACTGGTAAAAACAGTAGGAAGTTGAAGACGACAATTGAATTTTGGATTTTCTTATACTTTTCGGGCAGAAAACATTGTGGATAATGAAGATTTTTTTTTTTAGATTGTTCAACTTTCTAGGTAGAAAAGAAAAAAAAATGCTTCTTGCAAGCAATTTCTTCATTTTACACAAATTGTTTTTCTTGAGGGGCGTCAAAAAGTGTCATTGTGTGGGAATGGGTTAAATGAGTACCCACAACACAGGGTTTTCTTTGAGAAATAATAATGTGAGAATGGAATTACATCCTCTTTTCTTCATCTCTGCATCATTTTTTTTTTTCATTTTTAGAAGCATATTTTCTAAAATTTTCAGTAATATCTTGAATAATTAAGAGTGCAATATTTGTGTATTTTTGGAAACTTGAAAGTCAAATTTTAATTGTATGATCGTCGCTTTCAGTCAAACAAGAGGACCATGATGGTCCTATAACGCTCCCCTGAGTATGATGGTTCATGGCCTTATGATATATTCAAAATAGCAAAGCCCTCTGTCTAATTATTTTGGAGAAGATGTTTAAGGATTTTCTCTTTTAATCCTAGGTATATTGATGATCCTGTCATACTGTAATTCTATGAAGTATGATGTTAGAGGGTCAATAGACATCATATCATACCAAATATCAAAGCTCTAGGCCTCATGGTTTAGGAGGAGAAGATTTTCAAAGATATCCTTCTTTTTTCCTATCTAAAATCAGGAATTGCACAGAAAAGGGCTAATTTTCAGAGTACGATAATTCTATGAAGTATTAAAGTATAGGGTTAAAAGATGATGATTTATTCAAACATCTAGGCTCTTGGCCTTATGGTTTGGAAGAAGAAGATTTTCAAAGATTTCCTTCTTTATTCCTTTGTAAAATCAGGAATTGCATAGAAAAGAGGTAGTTTTCAGAATACCATAATTCTTTGAAGTATTTTGGTAGAGGGTCAATAGGTGATGATACATACCAAATATCAAAGCTCTAGGCCTTATGATTTTGGAGAAGAAGATTTTAAAAGATATCCTTCTTTATTCCTTTGTAAAATCAGGGATCACACAGAAAAGAGCTAATTTTCAGAATACCATAATTCTTTGAAGTATTTTGGGAGAGGGTCAATAGGTGATGATACATACCAAATATCAAAGCTCTAGGCCTTATGATTTTGGAGAAGAAGATTTTCAAAGATATCCTTCTTTATTCCTTTGTAAAATCAGGGATCACACAGAAAAGAGCTAATTTCAGAATACCATATTTCTTTTGAAGTATTTTGGTAGAGTGTCAATAGGTGATGATACATACCTAATAGCAAAGTTTTAGGCCTAATGGTATGGAAGGAAAAGATTTTCAAAGATTTCCTTTTTAAAATCAGAGATCACACAGAAAAGGGCTAATTTTCAGAGTACAGTAATTCTTTGAAGCATTTTGGTAGAGGGTCAATAGGTGATGATATGTACTAAATATCTAAGCACTAGGCCTTATGGTTTTGGAGGAGAAGATTCGTTGATAATTGACAGACTGAAAGATGGACGCTGGACATCTATCGATCATAATAGCTCACCTTCAGCTAGTTGGGCTCAGGTGAGCTAAACATCATTCACCAAATAAATCATTCATTTAGAACAGAAGAGAAGATTCAACACTAACATTTATAACAAACATGTTTGTTTATTTGGCTACATAAACGTTGTTACTACAGCTTAATCAAGATGTAGTTAAAACAGCAATCCGTCATTTCTACAATTACTTACTATTGATTTACTTGGACATATTCCATACCGGTATATCACAGTGCTAAAACTTTTTTCAATTAATTAGCATTCATTCAAGGGACTCAATTATAAATTCTGTATGTGTATATATTAAGATATGATAATACTTAGTGAAATTAATTTGTTATCTATTATTTAGGAAAAATTTATCATACAGTAAATTTTCATTAAATAATTGTTTAAAAAACAAAAACTAAAAACATGTCACAGACACCCCCACTTAATTGCTTATCACATTACCTTCAGTTGTGACCTTGAACTCAGGAGAATCCAACAAAAGCTTATGCATGACACTAGTACTTTTCACGGGGAACAACTTTGCCAATTTATTTCAAAATCCATCAATTCATATGAAAGATATTGATGACTCAACACAAAACAGTTGTAACTACCTATATGTTTATAGGCAGTTACAATTGTTTCGCGCTGAACCATCAATATGCTTTGGACAAGAATTGTACACAAACACCCACACACAGACAGAGGTAGCTCTATATGTCAATCGCAATTAACCCATACCAACACAACAAAATTTTAGACTGGTCCAAATTGAAAGAAGCTGCAGACGACAATTTTTTGTTGATGTTTTTTTTAAATTTTTTCGTCTTTTTGGATAGAAAACAATGTGGATAATGAAGAAATCAGTTGATACAAGCAATTTCTTCATTTTCCACAATGTTTACCAAAAATTTTTTTGAGGGGCGTAAAAAGGAGGGATTGGGTTGGAATGGGTTAAATGGCAGAGCAAAGCAGCTCTGAGTAAGAGGTAAACAGCAATCTTAAAAGAGTTATTTCTTAATAAAATCTCAATTAAATTTGAACAAGTTTCGACATGAATTTAAAGTAGCATATTTTTAACTTAAAAGTATGAAATCAAAATTACCCACATAATCTATAGATGTAAGACAGAATTAAAAGACAGAGACACATATTAAACCCATTTCACCAAATACTGTTGTTGTTTATTAAACTATAAAGAAAAAGGCTTAGGAAAACAATGTAGGAAAGGAAGATGGCATAATTTCAGACTGGTCCGATTCAAAGGAAGTTCCAGACAACAATCAGTGAGATTTAGTATCTTTGTTTCATAAGGTAGCAACTTGTTGAATTGATTGATTGATTGATTGAATGGGGTTTAACGCCGCTTTTAACAGTATTTCAGTCATATCGCGGCGGCTGGAGCACCTAACAATGGATTCCTGGTATTTCTCACACCAGTACTACCACTACTTCCTTTCCTAGCCTCCAGCTGCTATCTCACTTAGGTTTACGATTATCCACCCATTGGTGAGAGACAATTGTCGGAAAGAATATTTGCCGCCGCCGGGGATCGAACCCATGACACCCATGATTGAAGATTAGGAGTCTGGCGCGCTACCGACTGCGCTATGGCGGCGGCCAGCAACTTGTTGAAAGCAACATCTATGTTTTCCCAAGTTTTTTTTCTAGAGTCAAGTGAATTGAGTGGGGGTGGGTAAAACAGGTTTGGACCATCAATCTTTGCATCGAATAATCAAAGCTGTCACAAGTATGGATATGAACAACACAATTTTAGACTAGTCCAAATTGAAAGAAGCTGCAGACGACAATTTCAAGTTGATGGAATCTTTTAAATATTTGTCTTGTAGGGTAGAAAACATTGTGGATAATGAAGAAATTGCTTGTAACAAGCAATTTCTTCATTATCCAAAATGTTTTCCAAAGCTTTTATATTGAGATGCGTTTGAAAGCGTCATTGGGAATGGGTTAACTTTTACATTACAAGGTTGGGCTGTATTATACTCACCCCTGACATTCCTGATGCATAAGAAGCATGCGTGTGTACAACATCTAAAATATGATACGTCAACTCATTCATGTCTTTAACAGGATTAATTTTGAACGCCACCACACTCTTCTTGCCACCAAATGCTCGAACAGTCCCAGTAACTCTGACATAGGTGTTTTCTCTCATACTCTGAACTCTTGCATCATCAGGGACAGATTCCTGAATAACAGAAAATCTCTTGTATTAACCCTTTCCTGTTTTTTTTTTTTTTAATTTTAGACTGGTCCAATTTGAAAGAAGTTGTAGAAAACAATTTCAAGTTGTTGGGATTTCAAAAATCTATGTCTTTAAGGGCAGAAACTATTGTGGATAATGAAAAAATTGCTTGTGACAAGCAATTTCTTCATTATTATCTCGAGATGTGAAAAAAATGATATAGTGGCAATGGGTTAAGCAAACTTAAAAATAAATGCCAACTAGAGCTCCTTGATTGAATGGGTTTTACCAGTGCTCTCAATAACCTAACAACGACAAAACTTACATCCAGAAAATCAGATCTGTTCGTAAATTAACCACAGAGATTCGAGAAAAACATCCTGAATCAATCACTCTGACGTTTTCTGATAAAGGGTTTTATAAACAAAAGAATATATACTCTTTCCAAAGGTCGATAAAATACCCCCCAAGTAAAAATGAATCCTCAAGCAGTTGATTTAAATATCTCAATGAAAACCCATTTTAGCCGGTTCGCTAACTGAGCAGTCACTGCATCTTAGACCATATCTTTGGAAGTCACTCAATTGATAAAGTACCGGGCTAAAATCAAGAAAGCTGGTGGACCTCTGGCTAGATTTGATCAAATATTGTCGTGCGGTCGAATGTTTCTAAATGAAGTTTTGGCCGGAATTCGCCTGAAATTTCAAGTCCCATCTTCAAGATTGTGGCAGATACAGAACAGAGCGTCAAAACTGCACACCTATTTTGTTTTCTAAATACGTTTTTGACACAGGGTATTCTATTTCACTGTGCTATGACTGTGGCAGCGATCCTTATGCACCTCATTTATTCCACTACTGTTTTTCACCCCCCCAGCCAATAGCCTCCCAGTCTAACCCCCCTGGGTCTTATTCTGGGGTACTGAGCTGGTGGCTGGGTGTTTTTATTACCTTTGCCATTGAAATTTGACATTTGGAAAGCAGCTGTGTTCCTATGATTAAGCATTGATGAAATATTTAATAATATAAAGCTGAATTTGCACCCTGTGGTTTAAAAGAAAATATACTCCATCAGCCTGAATTTACTTTTAATACAGGTAATTTAGTTTTCTTTAACACAGTAGATAACTCATTTAAGAAAAAAAAAAGGTTGGAAATTTAAGTAAATGGAGACAATTTTCTATTTTAACCCTTTCCTGTTTAAACACAGGATTTTACATTACTGTTATTTTATACTTGAGAAAACATTGTGGAAAAAGAAGAAATTGCTTGACACAAGCAAACTTGAGAAAACATTGTGGAAAAAGAAGAAATTGCTTGACACAAGCAATTTCTTCTTTTCCCACAATATTTTCTACCATTTTCTATTAGAATGTTTTATTTTTAATTGCATCCAATTTTCATTGTTGTCTGCAACCTCTTTCGATTTGGACTAGTCTAAATTTTCAAAAAACAGGAAAGGGTTAGGGCAAATATTAAGTCAAGCTGTAAAAGTTACAATGTTTACATGAGAAAATCACAGTAATCCCTACAAGTATCTGGTAACACCGACTTACATCATTATCCACAAACTGTTTGACTTCAAGTGCAGGGCCAGTCATGTCATCTATCTCATAATCTATTCTTGTAGCTGATTCTTTAACAGCTCTAACCAAACCTACCAACGTAACCTGAAATACATCAATACTCTACTTTATACACAATGTTCATTATGCATATTCAATACATGAATAATCATGAAAAGTGGCTGTCAATCAAAATACTGACAGACCAATCAAATGTTACATTTATACTGAATGTGAACTTTGAACTCTGACATTAGTCCACATCAAAATGAAGCAATTTTTTGGGTTAAGCTACATAATTGTCAAAATTATGTTTAGGTCGCCAAACAACCATTTTAACTTAAAATCGAATTTCCTGTTAGAGCTCAGTCTGTGTGGCTAGTGATCAAATAATTGTGAGCATGCTTGTGACATTTTTAACAGTTTCGAATGTAGGTGAAGACTTTGAGTCAGTATCCATTATGGTCTTAACTTGGTGCAGATGTCAAAAAAGTGGTAATGTAATGGATAGGTTCATACTACATCATTTTACTCAAAATTGATTATTACGAGTGTCAATCAAAATATCAATTGATTCATTTAGACCAGAAGTGAACTTTGAACTCTTCTTTTGACCAAGTGTTTTTGTTAGCTTGGTGACTTAGCCCTTTCCCGTTTATCAAATTTTCAGTGGTCCAAATTCAAAGGTTTGCAGAAGACCTTAAGAGAATTTAAAATGGATTTAAATAGAAAATAACTATACAGTAGGGTAGAAAATATTGCTGAAAAAGAAGAAATTGCTTGTTACTAGCTATTTCTTGTTTTCCTACAATATTTTCTCAAGCATAAAATCACAGGGACATATAAACAAGGGATTATACAGGAATGTGTTAAATGTCCTAACTATAGCTTATTCAAACTTATTCAATCAGGCAATTAACACAAGCAAAATAGCAAAATGCTTGTGGAAAATAGATTTTTCGAGTTTATTTTATGACCACTAGCAATTTTATGCTGGTTATATTTAGTATTTCTTCTACTTTTGCCAAAAGATGAAACTTTTGAAATGAGTATCTAATAGAAAAACTTGACATTGAAAATTAGTTTACTTATCCCTTGTCATGCTGAACCCGGAATATTCAGGTTTTGGCAGGAGGTATAGACCAAGATCAGCCTGCACATAAGTGCAGTCTGATCTTGGTCTACACCTCCTGCTTGTACTTTTCCTGCCAGAGTGGTTTATGAAAATGATTTCTAATGGAAATATTGTTTATTTAACAGCACGTTCTACCAGTGCTTTCAGCCCTTTGATTTTACAGCAGTTCAGTAAGGTGATTTATACAGCATGATAAGGGTTAATAGGAGTGTGCTACTTGGATTTGCTTATATCTTTCAAGTCGATTTTCTGTTAACCATCAAAAAATTGCTAATGGCAAAAGTTTAATTCTATTCCCTGATACCTGAAGAATTTCTATGTCCCCTGAAAAGAATTTTTCATCATTTTGAGTAGAATTAATGACCTCTGCAACAGTCACTGGTATGATGTTTTGTGCTCTCTGTCTAGACTGAAATGGAAAAGGAAATACACATGGTAGTTGATTTAGCTGAAGACACAATTCAAGTCTTGCCGCTGCAATGCAGAAGAGAATTTTAGGAGTGCTAAAATTGAAAAATACATGACAAATAGGCTAGAAATACACGCAAAGAAAAGGCTAAATTGCACATCACAAGAAAATTCTCCAATTCTAATGAAGTTTTCTGCTACTTTTTTTGTTGGATTCTTTTTTTTTTTATTGGGGGGGGGGGGGTGTCAGCAAAAGTATCCATTTGTACCTTTCCCAAAAGAATACTGCCTGAAGTAAAATTCTCTGCATTTTTCGTGTACTGCATTTCTGCATATTGTCAATCTGTTGCTCATTTACTCACATAAGGCACCTTTATTGTTGTTTGCATGACTATTATCAGTTGAAAGATATCACTTAAAGAATTGACAGCTCACTGCTATCAATCAAACAAGAGGCCCATGAGGGCCTGAGACGCTCTACTGGTTATTAGGTTTTCCGTTAAAGAAATCTGATTTTTAAGGAAGTTAATTGCTCAAAGAAGAATGCATAAAGAAAAAAAATGGCTTTATCCCCTTTATCATTTCAAGCAACAATCCTCATGGCCCCTTTTCCCATGTTTCATGACGGATCCACTCCATTTCCAAAAGAAAGTTACCTTATAACCCTACAATCATTCTGTGAATATTTCATCAGAATCTGACAATAATTGTGGACTTTATCACATAAACAGGATTGTTTTGAACAAAAATCAATAAGGCCCCTTTTCCTGTGTTTTCTGATGGATCAATTTCATTCCAAAAGGAACTTTCCTTACAACCCTGCAATTGTCCTGTGGAATTTGAAAGACAATTTGATAATGATTGTGGTCATCATCACATACGCAAGAATGTTTTGAATGATAATCTGTAAGGCCCTTTTTCCTGTGTTTCAAATGCCACAATTATTCCATGCATCTTTGAAGAGAATCCAATAAATCTGTTGACTTTATTGTGTTAACAAAGATATTAAAATCAAAATCTGTTCTCGTAAGGCCCCTTTTCCTGTGATATTTTACTGTTGGTTTTATCATTCTGTGACAGTTAAAAGTGAATCCGATGAAATATTGGGACTTCATTATGTTTACTAGAATATTTAAAAAAAAATCATATGGCCCCTTTTTACATGATACTTGATGGATTGTACCCAGTTCTGAAAAGAACCCTTTAAGTGATTGTACAATCATTCTGTGAAATTTTGAAGAGAATCCGGTGAAGTCAAGGGACATCATTGTGTTAACCAGAATATTTAAGAAAGTTTTTCATAATGCCCCTTTTTATGTGACACTTGCCATAATCAGATCCACTGTCAAAATCAACAATTGGAATGATGGTACTATCAATCTGTGTAATCTGTGGAATTTATTGTGTTAATGAGTTTATAGTGAAATCTTCATAGGGCCCCTTTTCTCATGATACTTTACAGAACAAACCAAATTTCAAAAGGAACAACTCTAATGAAGGTACAATCATTCTTTAAAAGTTAAAGAGAATCAATGAAAACAGTGGACTGAATTGTGTCAAGAATTTTTGTAACAAAATTTTCATAAGGCCCCTTTTTCCGTGAACAAATCAGACCCAATGTACAAAGGAACAATCCTAATGATAGTTTGAAGAAAATGATAAAGACTGAGGAGTTTATTGTAATAATGATGTTTTATAATAAAATTTTTATAAGGTCCCTTTTCTTGTGTCACTTAACCAATCAGACCTTATTTACAAAGGAACAATCCAAATGATGGTACAATCATTCTATTAAAGTTTGAAGAGATTCTGATAAAGACTGAGGACATTGTTGTGTTTATGAGGATTTGGTAATAATTTTTCATACAGCCCCTTTTCCTATGATACTAGACAGATCAGGCCCAATTTGGAACGAAACAATCCTAATGATGGTACAAACATTCTGTGAAAGTTTGAACAGAATCTGATGAAAAGTGCAGACTTTATCTTTGGGTAAAAATTTTAAAATCAAATTTTCATAAGGCTCCTTTTCCTGTGATACTCGAAGGATCAGGTCTTATGTCAGCATCAACAATCGTGATTATTGTACAAGGTTTGAAGAAAATCCAATGAAAGCTCTGGACTTGGTTACAAGGATTATAGATAAAATCCTCAAAAGGCCCCTTTTCCCATGATACTAGACAGATCACCCCTAATTTGAAAAGATAGAATCCTCATGATGGAATAATCATTCTGTGAAAGTTTTAACAGTATCTGATGAAAACTGTTGACTTTATTGTGGTACAAGGATTTTGAAATTAAATTTCATAATGCTCCTTTTCCTGTGATACTTGACGGATCAGGTCTAATGCAAACATCAACTATCATTATCATTGTACAATTATTCTGTGAATGTTTGAAGAAAATCCGATGAAAGCTCTGAACTTGGTAACAAGGATTTATAGATGAAATTTTCATAAGGCCCCTTTTCCTGTGTTTCTTGTCAGTTCAAACCCTGTTATGAAAAGAATGATAGTTATTACCTTCCAATCATTCTGTGAAAGTTTCAACAAAATCTGATCAAAGCTGTGGGATTCATTGTGTTAACAGGGTTTTATTAATTGAATTTTCATATAGCCCCTTTTCCCATGTTACTTGATGGATCTGAACCAACTCCAAAGGGAACTCTTCTTACAAAAGTATAATTATTCTGTTTGAGCATAAAGACAACCCCATCTCATCTGTGCACTTACAAGCATTAATTAAGATTTTTTAAATTGAATTTTCCAAAGGCCCCTTTTTTTTTAATTTGTTGAAAACTATCGACTCTATTGTGTTTATGAGGACTTTTTCAATCCGGTTTTTATCGGGCCCCTTTTTCCCGTGGTCCTTGACTGGTCATACCAAATTTTGAAAGGAACAATTCTTATGAAAGTACAATCATTCTGTGAAAGTTTGAAGTCAATCAGATGACTGTGGACTCTAGAGTGTAAACAAAGATCTTTGAATTAAATTTTAATAAGGCCCCTTTTCCTATGTTTCTTGAGGAATCATATTCGATTCCAAAAGGAACAATCCTTATGATGGTACAATCACTCTGTGAAAGTTTGAAGAGAATTCTTTGAAAATTGTTGGCTCTAGATTATAAATGAGGATTTTTTATCAAAATTTTCATAAGGCCCCTTTTTCCTGTGTTTCTTGACGGATCATACCCAATTTTGAAAGGAACAATCCTTATGAAAGTACAATCATTCTGTAAAAGTTTGAAGGGAATCCAATGAAAACTGTAGACTCTAGAGTGTTAACGAGGATTTTTTATGGAATTTTTAATCAAATTTTCATAAGGCCCCTTTTCCCATGTTTCTTGCGGATCCTACCCAATTTCTAAAGGAACGATCCTTACGTTGGTACAATCATTCTGTGAAAGTTTGGAGAGAATTTGATGAAAACTGTGGACCTTAGAGTGTTAACGAGGATTTTTTATTGAGTTTTTAATGAAATTTTCATAAGGTCCCTATTTCCGCATTTCTAGATGGATCAATCAAAATTTCAAAAGGAACGATCCTTATGTTGGTACAATCATTCTGTGAAAGTTTGAATTGAATCTGATGAGAACTGTGGACTCTAGAGTGTTAACGAGGATTTTTTAATAAAATCTAATAAGGCCCCTTTTCAAACGTTTCTTGACAGATCATACCCATTTCTGAAAGGTTTGTTTGAATCGGCCACTTTCAACAATCTTTCAGTTATATCGCGGTGGCTGGAGCACCTAACAATGGAATCCTGGTATTTCTCACACCAGTACTACCATTACATCCTTTCCTAGCCTCCTGCTGAGAGACAAATAGTCGGAAAGGATGAGTGCCGCCGTCGGGGATTGAACCCAAGACCTCTAGATTGACAGTCCGACGCGCTACCAACTGTGTTATGACAGCGGCTTCCCATTTCTGAAAGGAACGATCCTTATGATGGTACAATCATTCTGAGAAAGCTTGAAGAATATCCAATGAAAACTGTGGACTCTATCGCATGAACGAGGATTTTTAATGGAATCTTTAATTTTTCATAAGGCCCCTTTTCCCATGTATCTTGATGGATCATACCAAATTTGGAAAGGAACTATCCTTATGTTGGTACAATCATTCTGTGAAAGTTTGAATTGAATCTGATGAAAATTGTGGACTCTAGAGTGTTAATGAGGATTTTTTATTAAATTTTCATAAGGCCCCTTTTCCCTGTATCTTGATGGATCATACCAAATTTGGAAAGGAACAATCCTTATGTTTGTACAATCATTCTTTGAAAGTTTGAATTGAATCTATTATCTGTGGACTCTAGAGTGTTAATGAAGATTTTTTAATGAAATTTTCATAAGGCCCCTTTTCCAGTGTTTCTTGACGGATCACACCCATTTTCAAAAGGAACGATCCTTATGATGGTACAATCATTCTGAGAAAGTTTGAAGAGAATCCGATGAAAACTGTGGACTCTAACATGTAAATGAGGATTTTTAATGGAATTTTGAATTGAATTTTCATAAGGCCCCTTTTCCCATGTTTCTTGACGGATCATACCCAATTTTGAAAGGAACGATCCTTATGATGGTACAATCATTCTGTGATAGTTTGAAGAGAATCGGATGAAAACTGTGGAGTCTATCGTGTAAATGAGGATTTTTTAATTTAGTTTTAATTAGGCCCATTTTCCCATGTTTCTTGACGGATCTGACCCAATTTTGAAAGGAACGATCCTTATGATGGTACAATCATTCTGTGACAGTTTGAAGGGACTCTATCGCGTAAACAAGGAAAAGTTAAATGGACGGACGAATAAAAATAGGTTGAAGAGAATCGGATGAAAACTGTGGAGTCTATCGTGTAAACGAGGATTTTTTAATTTAGTTTTAATTAGGCCCCTTTTCCCATGTTTCTTGACGGATCTGACCCAATTTCGAAAGGAATGGTCCTTATGATCGTACAATCATTCTGTGAAAGTTTGAAGGGACTCTATCGAGTAAACAAGGAAAAGTTAAATGGACGGACGGGTAAAAAGCCATCGCTACAGCTCTAGTGGCCTATGGCCAGTAGAGCTAAAAATCATTCATTTTGACCATAATTGAAATTTGAACTCTGACATTTATGTTAAGCACATTTGTTTTTATGGCCACCTAAAGCTGCAGTTTACAATACAAAATTTTATTGCATTAAACATGTTTACAGCAAATAATTGGACAAAATAGAGGAAAGGCATGGATTAACAGAAGAACATGTCATCGTAATTATTATGTTTAGGTCGCCAACCAGTTAACTGCTTTTACTGAACTCTTAATTTTAGACCAGTCCAAATTCAAAGGTTTTGCAGCCAAAATTTTCAAATTGGATTTATTTTGAAAAATAACCATTCAGTAGGTTAGAAAATATTGTTGAAAAAGAAGAAATTGCTTGTCACAAGCAATTTTTTTTTTTCTTCAATGTTTTCTCAATTATAAAATCACAAGGACGTAAAAACCAGGGATTAAATAGGAAAGCGTTAATGTCCCCACCCATATTTAACAAAATAACCCATTTACACACAATGACGCTTTTTGACATCCCCAAGAAAAGAAGCTTTTGAAAACATTGTGGAAAATGAAGAAATTGTTTGTTACAAACAAGAGGACCATGATGGTCCTAATTCGCTCCCCTGAGTATGATGGTTCATTGCTTTATGATATAAACAAAATAGAAAAGCCCTCTGTCTAATTATTTTGGAGAAGATGTTAAAGGATTTCTCTTTTAATCCGGGTTTTCCATTTGCATGAGAATTTTGGGGTCATTGTGACCCCTATGCCTTCAGAACTGGGGGTCTTTTCTCCAATTTGGGGGGTCAAATCTGAAAGACTGCTAGAGACTACATGAATTTAAAAAATAACAAAGGAGACATGAAAGACGAAAGTTCTTACAGCCAGAAGTGAAAGGATTAGTTTTTTTCGTTTTAAAACACGGGTCACACAGCATTTCACCATTGGCGAATTTAAGCCAACTGAAGGTTTTTAACCATTTCTGACTGAAAGACCTCCGGGTCTTTTTCGAAGACGGGTTTCATCATCAGACTCGCTACCAGTGCTCTCTTTGGTAGTCTGATTGCCATGACTGCCCGATGCAGACAAGAGGAATTTCGACATCTGTTTGATGCTACATTTTTACATTTTCTAGGAGTCGGGTAAACGATATGTTATTTCACCGGAAACCGAGTCTGAATTTGATAAAAATCACTATAGCCCGTCTACATATTTTATCTATGAACTAAAAATAGAACAGGTTATTGCTAAAAATAAATGTTGGAAACCCAAATCACCCACAGTCGCTAATTTGATTGATTGTCGTAACTCAGATTTCTAAAGGATTTATTTCAACATTTTGGCCTTTACCGACGATTCTATTCATAAAGAATTAGGTTTTAAAACTTGCGTCATTTATGACGCACAGGTAAAATCTTTACGGGTCATTTGTTTTGAAATTGCGACAATGACGCACAAATTTTGCGTCATGGAAAACCCTGTTTAATCCTAGGTATATTGATGATCCAACCATATAGCACTAATTTCCTGAATATAGTAATGCTTTGAAGTAGAGACATCAATACATACCAAGTATAAAAGCTCTAGGCCTAATGGCTTAGGAGAAGAAGGTTTTCAAACATATCATCTAAAATTAGGAATTGCATAGAAAAGGGCTAATTTTTTTAAGTAATTTGGTAGAGGGTCAATAGTTGATGATATGTACCAAATATCAAAGCTCTAGGCTTTATGGTTCGGGAGAAGAAGATTTCAAAGATTTCCTTCTTTTTTCCTTTGTAAAATCAGAGATCGCCCAGAAAAGGGCTAATTTTCAGAGTATGATAATTCTTTGAAGTATAATGAAAGAAAGTCAATATATGATGATATGTACCGCATATCAAAGCTCTAGGCCTTAATGATTTAGAGAAGAAGATTTTTAAAGTTTTCCTTCTTTTATTTTATGTAAAATCAGGGATCGCCTGGAAAAGGGCTATTTTAAGAATACAGAAAACTTTTATTTTGGTAGAGGGTCAATGGATGATGATTTGTACCAAATATCAAAGCTCTAGGCTTTATGGTTTTGGGAGAAGAAGATTTTAAAAGATACCCTTCTTTATTTCTATGTAAAATCAGGGATTGCCCAGCAAAGGGCTAATTTTCAGAGTATGATAATTCTTTGAAGTATTTTTGAAGAGGGTCAATAGATGATGAAGTATACCAAATATCAAAGCTCTAGGCCTTTTGGTTTAGGAGAAAAAGATTTTAAAGATTTCCTTCATTATTTCGATGTAAAATCAAGGATCACAAAGAAAAGGGCTAATTTTCAGAGTATGATAATTTTTTGAAGTATTTTGGTAGAGGGTCATTAGGTGATGATTTCTATCTAATAACAAAGCTCTAGGCTTTATGGTTTAAGAGAAGAAGATTTTTAAAGTTTTCCTTCTTTATTTCTTTGTAAAATCAGGGATTGCCAAGGAAAGGGCTATTTTTCAGAGTATGATAATTCTTTGAAGTATTTTGGAAGAGGGTCATTGGATGAACATGTATACCAAATATGAAAGCTCTAGGCCTTATGGTTTAAGAGAAGAAGATTTATAAGGATTTCTTTCTTTATTTCTATGTAAAATCAGGGATCGCCCTGAAAAGGGCTAATTTTCAGAGTATGATAATTCTTTGAAGTATTTTGGAAGAGGGTCAATAGATGATGATGTATACCAAATATCAAAGCTCTAGGCCTTATGGTTTAGGAGAAGAAGATTTTTAAAGATTTCCTTCTTTATTTCTATGTAAAATCAGGGATTGCCCAGAAAAGGGCTAATTTTCAGAGTATGATAATTCTTTGAAGTATTTTGGTAGAGGGTCGATAGATGATGATTTGTACCAAACATCAAGGCTCTAGGCCTTATGGCTTGGGAGGAGAAGATTTTTTACAGTTTTTCACTCCTTTGCCATGGCAACCAGAGTTCTTCATGGATTTCAATTCTTTGAAGTATTTTGAAAGATCATGCCCTAAGGATCATTTCTGTAAAGTTTTGTTGAAATTCCATGGTTAGTTTAGGAGGAGAAGATTTTTTTGTAATTGAGAACGGACGGACGGACAGATGGCAGACGGACGATGACCGATCACAATAGTTCCCCAGAGCACTTCGTGCTTAGGTGAGCTAAAAAAAGTTAGTTATTGTGAATTAATGTCTTGGTCAAACAGGAAAGAGTTCAAGTATGTGCTCTTTTAACCATTTACCAGATGTCAAAATTTTACAAATTGAAAGGAGTTAGAGACAACAGTTTACATTTCAGATTTTCTTAGATGGGGATGTGGGGCAGAAAACATTGTGGAAAATAATTTGTTTGTTTGAATGGGGTTTTATGCTGCTTTCAACAATCTCTCAGTTATATTGTGGCTGCTGGAGCACCTAACAATGGAATCCTGGTATTTCTCACACCAGTACTACCATTACATCCTTTCCTAGCCTCCAGCTGCTATCCCACATAGGTCTACAATTATCGATCCATTGATGAGCGACAAATAGTCGGAAATAATGAGTGCCGCCATTGGGGATCGAACCCGGGACCTCTAGATTGACAGTCCGGCACGCTACCAACTGCCCTATGACGGCGGCTTGTGGAAAAATAAAGAAATTGCTTGTTGAAAGTAATTTCTTCAATTACCATATTGTTTCCCTGTTTTTCTTGAGGTGTGTCAAAACTGTCATTGTGTGGAAATGGGTTAAAAGCCTATAGAATATACAAAATTTTTTCAGCCATATTAGGTCAGTTGGAAGAGAACTCAACTTCAAACCTTGAGATCACAGGTTCGAACCCAAGGCTGATTCAATTAACAATCTAACAAACTAATTATTTTTCAGAAAAAGCCTTAAACCAAAGCCCTGTGTGAAGCTGGCTTACTATACATCACCCATGTTTAGCCCATTCCTGTTTTTGGAAATTTCAGACTGGTCGAAATTGAACAAGGTTTCAGATGACAATAAAAATTGGATGCTATTTGAAATGAAGCCATCCTATGTGGTAGAAAATATTGTAGGAAAAGGAGAAATTGCTTGTTACATGCAATTTCTATTTTTCCACAATATTTTCTCAGGTATAAAATCACATGATGTAAAATCACGGGCTTGTAAAAGAAAGGGTTAAAATAAAACAGAATGGAGCTTCCTGTAATTTTGTCCTATATCCTTGCACTGACCTTTAACTACAGACACTAACATTTAACTAGAGGCACCTGATTTGCTCTACCGGCCTACTATACTTAAGATACATGTAATTTAGTTTTCTAAAATACAGGTGCAAGACATTTTAGAATTTTTTTTTTCTTTTTTTTTTCCAATTTACAAAGAGATGTTTCTTTCTTTTATAAAACAAATAATATAAGTTGAACCATAACATTTATTTTCCTTGCATTACCTCAACCTGAAATTTGACAAATCCTCCAAAGCAGTACATTACACAAATGAAATTTTATTAAGAAAACTGCTAGTCACCAAAATCTATTTGAATCCAAAAGATTCTCAAAGTTTCCACCATATACATGTACCATTTATAGAAATAAGCCCATCCATTAAACTAAAAGCCATGCTTTTTTTATTAAATAACTTCTTTAACCAAAGGATCAAGCCTGTAAAATTAAGCTAAAATCCATGATAAGGGTCACCCAAGGCTAAGTCCTATGAAATTCAATTGAAATCCATCCACTTGTTTCTCAGAACAAGGGGACCATGATGGTCCTAAATCACTCCCCTGAGTATGATGGTTCATGGCTTTATGATAATTATTTTGGAAAAGATATTTAAGGATTTCACTTTTAATCCTAGGTATATTGATGATCCCACCATATAGCACTAATTTCCTGAATATGGTAATGCTTTGAAGTATAGACATCAATACATACCAAGTAAAAAAGCTCTAGGCGTAATGGTTTAGGAGAAGAAGGTTTTCAAAAATATCATTATTTATTCCTAACTAAAATTAGGGATCACACAGAAAAGGGCTAATTTTAAGAATACAGTATTTCTCTGAAGTAATTTGGTAGAGGGTCAATAGTTGATGATATGTACCAAATATTAAGGCTCTAGGCTTAATCGTTCGGGAGAAGAAGACTTTAAAAGATTTCCTTCTTAATTCCTTTGTAAAATCAGGGATTGCACAGAAAAGGGCTTATTTTCAGAATACTGAAAATCTTTGAAGATTTTTGGTAGAGGGTCAATGGGTGATAATACATACTAAATATAAAAGCCTTAGGCCTTATGGTTTGGGAGAAGAAGATTTTTAAAGTTTTCCTTCTTTATTTCTATGTAAAATCAGGGATCAAACAGAAAAGGGCCAATTCTAAGAATACAGTAATTTTTGAAGTTTTTTTGTAGAGGGTCAATAGATGATGATTTCTACCAAATATCAAAGCTATAGTTTTATGGTTTGGGAGAAAAAGATTTTAAAGATTTCCTTCTTTACTCCTTTGTGAATTCAGGGATCGCACAGAAAAGGGCTAATTTTCAGAGTACGAAAATTCTTTGAAGTATTTTGGTAGAGGGTCAATAGGTGATGATATGTACCAAATATCAAAGCTCTAGGCCTTATGGCTTAGGAGGAGAAAATTTTTTAATAATAGTTTATGAACGGACAGACGGACGCCGGACAATTACTGATCACAATAGCTCACCTTGAGCATGTTGTGCTCAGGTGAGCTAAAAAGACTATCTCAGTTTCCATTATATACCAAAATATGGAAATTAGACCTGCTCATGGGAGCCATGTTTTAAACCAATCAAAATTCTTTGAAGAATTCTTATAAAAGGTCACCCAAGGATCATTCCTGTGAAATTTGGTTGAAATCTATTGACTAGTTTCTGTAAAGAAGAGTTATAAAGTTTGCATTATAAAGTTGAAATAAGCACGAAATATAAAAATTTATCCCATCTTAATTCTTTGAAGGACTCTAATAAAGGGTCAGTGGTGGATTAATCCTCTGAAATTTGGTTGAATTCTGTGCATTACTTTACGAGAAGAATTTTAAGATAAAAGTTTATGGACAGACGCACACACACACAGATACAACATCATGACAATCACATGCTGGCTTGGCTTTCAGCCAGTGGAGCTAAAACCAAATCATCTTCTTGGGAATTTAGCTCACACAAGCAAATGCTACAATAACAATAATAAACAAAAATTCAAAACTAGTGGAGGTTGAATGCGTGATTTGTTCCTTTGGCCTGAAATTACTTCTGATAACGCTAGTTTAGTTTTCTTTAACATAGAAGGCAACTCCTATTGGAGGAAGAACACAATTACTTTTTTTGCAATTTAGTAGTGAGGTAACCTTCTGTAAGCAAAAAATATTCTTAGTCAAGCAGTATTAATGTATTTTCTTGCATCACTGTGATCTCATCCTGAAATTTGGCCAATCATCACTAACGGGAGTCCGAGACTCCTAAAAAACGGCCCGGACTCATAGAATTTCTGTCTAGGCAGTCCGACAGACTCCTTTAAAATTCACCAGTAACCTTGTTAAAGTGGTAGCCCATATCGTTTGACAAAAATCCTTACAATCATGCTTACTCGTCACGTTTTTCCGCAATCGGAAATTATTTCTGTAGTTCAAATTTTCCAGTTAAAAAATCTACCGGTGTCAACGTAAAATCACTTTAACAAATCAAATGTGACTAAAGGTTAAATTCGGTAACAAACCGTTCTATTTATATCACTCGTAAATATAAACAAACGTTAAATTATGGATCAGTTTTTGATTGGTTATAGGCTAAAAAACTAAAAGTAGATCAAGACAAGGACAAACAATCAGCAGTGTTGGGGATTACGAGGGAGAGAACGTTCCAGTCGTCATGGCAGGCATCTAGCTGCGATATCATAGCCCTCTTTCTAATAACCTGCTGGCGAGGGCTACGACACCCCCTTCCTTGCTCTTTGTCGCAGTGCCCGGAGTGAATCACTCCGGGCACTATGAGGTTGATTATTAGAAGTTGTGTAAATAGTACAAACACAAGTTTAATATCAAAATGAACCTTAATCATTTATCTATCCATCTAAAGAAATGTTAATCTGCAAAAAGTTGGATATTTTATGCATTTAAGTCTCTTTGTCGAGCCATCGAAAACTTCAAGTTTTCGGCCATTTTGAATCAAATGTCTGCCATTTTTGCCGTTTGACAGTGAGTTCCAATAGGAACCCCGCTTCAATTCTAGGAGATCTTGGGCTTCCCGCCAAAAAGATAGCAAATGAAAATCTAGGTCACCATATTTGGAAGGCATAGTATGTTTTGAAATGACAGTTCTGATAGTAAATAAGAAAAAAATGTATGAAAATAATTCACAAGTTCAATGAATTTGATAGAAAAAAAAGATATTGACAATTCAGTATCTTTTAAGATAAAAAAATATCATGGTAGGTTAAAAAGGATACTTTGATTTATTACGAACAGCTGTTTTGACAGCATGACATCAGTAAACAACGTGATGTAATAATAGATCACATGGCGAACCAAATGTCATGGCCGCCAAACATAGGAAATATTTTATGAACTGAAAAGAAACCGGTATTAAATGCTTGATAGAATTGATATTATTTTGATAGAATTTGTCCATAATATTAACATATGTAAGGAATTAGTCTGTAGAGTGTCGCTTATCACAAAACATACAATATTAGGACTTAGAAGGTGGTATTCGTAGTCCTTGCCAGCAGATTATCAGAAAGAGGGCTACGATATCCCAGCTAGCAGGGATCGTACACCTGTCTTATGTATGACGGTGAGAAAAATGAAATGTAATGTTTGTACTAAGTATGAGAACTTTGGTAGTTTTGTAACAGGTTGCAGCAATTTTAGAGTTGAGGTAGTGAAGAGGCACAATACCTTCCAAAGCCACATTGACAATGTAACTAAAGAGAATGCTAAACAACACACAGAGCTCAACCAATCGACTGCTGGTCGTTCATTACTCCAACTAAATAAATCTATTTTTGAAAAACTTCCAAAGTCTGGCAAGTTATTAAATTCTAGCGCATTAATTGAGCATTCTCATCACTGTCTCTTAAAAAGTGGTTATTTTGATCAATATTCATGTACAAAGATAAGATTTTTCTAGTGTACATTTTCAAATTAGCATTTTACATTTTTATTAGGATATAGAGATAAGCAGTATCAAATGATCATATACCAGTTTTGATGATGAATAAATTAATACATGTTAATAAAACAAATTAATTTAAAGACAATTTTTTGAATTTTATTCGGACTCCTTGATTTTCCTCTGGACTCCCTGACTTCTTAAGTTAGGAGTCCAATGGACTCCTTGCTTGGAGAAGTAAGTGTCTAATGCTGATCATGCAGTCTTATCTTAGACTACACCTCCAGCCACAGCAGGAATATTCCCGGCTCAGTATGACAAAGAAAATACAAAATTTTGATGTCAAATCTGGTGGATGAAATCAATCCACTGGTTTCTAAAAAAAAATTTCAAAGTTAAACTTTGCCAATAAAAGCCATGTTTTTTCATCCAATAAAAAATATTTTAAGGAACCTGATAAAGGGTCACCCAAATATCATTCCTGTAAAATTTGATTGAATTGTATGCAGTAATTTCTGAGATTTTTAAAGTAAAAGTTAACGGACAAATGGACAAAACACCCTGACAATAGCTTGCTGACTGTAAAAATGATTATAGCATGTTACCCTTTTTTCTTGTGACTGCTGTGGGGTACCAAAACCTCCGGGTGAGTTGAATCCTTGGCCACCACCCTGATCGTAACTTTGAAATCCTGAAATTTGATTTATATAAGTCAGTATACATAATTTTATCATATACCTGTAAATGTTTCTAGTAAAATATGTACATTACACATTGAAAAAATCAGACATGTCAAAAAAAAATCTGTATAGATCTGGTGTCAAATACAGTTCCATATAAGGTACTCTAAGATGACGTCATTTTCATTCTGTATATGATGACAATCAGAATGGTAAAGGAGAAGGAAAATAAAGATTTTTTTTTTTCATCGAGTTTATTTAATAGAGAAATAGGTATATAATAGATGGAATATTATATTACGATTGCAATACAACATCTTGTATTTGCTTCTTGCTACGGAGGAAAAATTGACAGTCCAGTTCAATACCATCTTGTAGTACCAAGGGCGGCCAATGTTCTACTTATCTAACCCTTGGCACATTGAATAGAGATTTTCTGTACATGTGACTTCACAGAATGGAAAATGAGGCTGGCCGATCAGTGGGTTTCTTACAAATCAGGTTAAAAGGGGAGGAGTCACATGTCTATCTTGTCCAAAGGTCTTGAGGCTATAATTGTTTACCAGATGTGTACAGTTGCACTTTTAACCTTTTCCTTGGTTTCTAACAACTAACATTTGGGAACAATTATAGCAAAACGCATCTTTATTGAGTAATATTTTCGCCGATTTTAATAATTGTTTTTTGTTAGATCAGTAAATATGATTTTGTACATTGATTCAAAAATTAATACTATTTAGCTATTTGCCAGATAACAAATAGCCACAATTTGTAGACCTGTAAAAATTTACGGATTATTCAAATCCGAATTCGATAGACCGGCAAGAAAAGGGTAGCACACTGAATTTCATCCCTTTCTGCTAAAATCTCATAACTACAGTTGTTGCTTTTCATTTCCCGTTTAGTTACTAAATCAGTTGCTAGTATAAAATTAAACTTGTAACAGAGGTGTGTTCTTTTCGTCGAGATGAAAAATCCCGCTAAATGAGATTTTTGAGGCATTTTCAGGGTTCACGCTGCCGATCACCATTGTCGCCAAATGCGACAAAAATAAAATTCTGGCGCAAGTTTTTTTCATTTGGCGAAAGTTCGTGGCGCAAAAAAAAAAGAAAAGTTTTTGTAATACATACTTTTACTTTGACTAATCTCCGGAAATTAAGTCCGAGGGCCAAGTGTGTCTAATTGCTGGAGGGCTTGTATATCGGGTCAATTATGTCATCGAGTCCGACACAAGACGAACACATCACCAAATTTAATTAAAGTTCTGATTGACAGCCTATCAGGTGAATAAAATGCGCTCATTGGTCCGCGAGTTGTATTGATTATTTGTTGTGGGCGTGACTTAGTATTATGGAGGAGCCGATGAAACTATCACACAATCAATCAGAATACCTCAATTATCACGCATTAAAATGGTTTCTATAGGAAAAGTGTAATTAATCAGGCCGCCATATGCCTTTTCCTGATGAATACAATTGCTGAATTCGGGCATATTTTCGTATATTTCTGCTGACAGATTCAGTCAGTTTCTAATCTCGGCACCACTTACGCGATTCCTTGCTAAAACACTGAATCATCATTTATGGGTCATTAGAAGGATATTCTGATTAACTGTTGATAGAAACAGTGGTAGTTTGTCAAAATTTGACAGAAAATTCAAAAGTTATTCTGTCCGAAAAACAGACGAACCATTTCTTTTTTGTTCATTCGTACCCAAGAATGTTCAACCTTAAACCGATTTTTTTTAAATTACAGAAGTCTACATTATCTTATTATTAGATCAAGCATATTTTACTAGCTTTATTACTATTTCCTTCTCTCTTTTTTTCTCATCAAAGTCTCAATTTTCTCATCAAAGTACTGAAAGCATTGGTTAAAGATGAGTAAAAATCAATGTAGGTGTATGACTTAGCTACATTCATTAAAGACAAAACAACAAACAAATTGCCATATTAAAAACCTGTTTAATATGCACATTATCTATTTAACAGCATATAAGTTAAGAAAATAACAGTGCAGTTAAGAAATGCTCGAGCTTGGCCCCAACTTTTTCCATTAGGCCCCAACTTTTTCAATTTGGCGAAAGTCATGGCGACAACTTTTTTCAAGCCAGAGCTAACCCTGCGTTTTCAAGAACGAATTATGTTATTTTAAGTGAAAAGATTCGACGTCGTTAAGGCTACTCGTTTAAGCCAATGCCGAGTACGCTTGAATTCCTCATTAAGAAATCTTTTTATATTAACAAAGTGGAAAAAGTACAACGTAGAGCGGCAAGATGGGTTCAAAATAATTTCTCTTATTATGACAGTGTTACCTGCATGCAGAAGGAGCTTGGTTGGGAAACTCTCCAATACAGACGAGACATCTCCAGAGTCACCATGTTTTATAAAATCGTTAACAATTTTGTTGCAGTGCCAGTACCAGCTTATCTTGAAAGACCAATGAGGACCACCCGACATATGCACACAGCATCTTTCAGACAGATCCACACAAATGCAGCCTACTTTAAATATTCTTTTTTTCCCTACACAGTGATACTATGGAACAGCCTCCCAGAAACAATTGTACAGCAACCTGATATTGCAGCATTCAAAAAGAGTCTTGATTCTTTTCAGATAGTGAGCCGTCCCTGAATGACCAAAATATGTTTTATCAGCTCTTTTAATCTAACACTCACAATACTTTTAAAATTTTGCACCCTAACAAATGTCTAACAGTTTTTATTCCAGCACAGACGCGCACCTGCCAGTAATACCCGAAAGGGGAGTTGGGCAGTATAAATAGATAGATAGATAGATAGATCTTAAGATTCTTATTTAGCCACTTAAAAATATTAATCTAAAGAACGCTTCATCTGAAAAATCTAAATAAGAATCTTAAGAATCTCGACGAAAAGAACGCACCTCAGGAGTGTTATCACGAATGGTTAGGATTTCGACGGTCGAAATTTTCAGTTGCCGCGAGGGGTGGGGTGACAGCGTTACAGCATAATAACTCCACTTCTTCCGCTATAAGAAAAGGCCTATTGTATAAATTCTGAAGCTTTATTTCAATAAATACCTCCTTGGTTGTTCCACATTATTCAGCGATTTTGTTTACAAGAATAAAGATGGCGGGAAAAATTCTTGCTGGTTCCCCTTTTGGCCCAGGTAAGCGGACAAGAACAAGTACCATCTCGACAAAACCGCTTAAGTGGTATATAAATAAAAACGGTTGGGGCTTTACCCCCACGCCATTTCCCCCACAATTTTCTCTATTTATTCTCAATATGTTAGAAATGTTCCAATAGAACTAAACATAGCATTAGGAGAAAGGAGAATATGGAGATAATTTTTTGCTAAACACGTTCTCCGATCTCACATTGCTTTCTCTTTCAAATTTTCATAGAACCATTAGATCTACAACACAATAAGAGTTTAGACCAGTTCAAATTCATACTACAATTTGAAATTCTTTAAATCTTTGAACTCTTTGTCTTTTGGGATATAAAACATTGTGGATAATGAAAATATGCTTGTAACAAGCATTTTTTTTTTTTCATTTTCCACAATGTTTCCCAAAATTTGATTTTTATATTGTATCAAGCAATTTCTTCATTATACATAATGTTTTCAACCCAGAAAGTTTAAAAAATATAAAATTTCATGAGCTTTAAGTTGTTGTCTGCAACTCCTTTCAAATTGAACTGGTCTAAAAACTGCCGTCTGGTAATGGGTTAAAATAAATAAACAATATTGTATCATTAAAGTTGTCTTTAAATCCATCCTTAAATATGTAATATATAGTTATTGTATGGACAAATCTAGGACACTCTAACTAACACTCTAACTAATGCACTTAACCAATTACTAGACAGCAAAATTTCAAACTGATCCAAATTGAAAGGATTTGCAGACGACAATTAAATGTGTATGAGATTTTAGATTTTTTAAATTTAGGGTAGAAAACACCCTGACAATGAAAAAATTGCTTGCAACAAGCTATTTCTTCATTTTCTACAATGTTTTCCCAATTGATTTTTAGCTCTACTGGCCGGAGGCCACTAGAGCTATAGAGATGGCTTTTCCCGTCCGGCGTCCCTGCATCCGTCTGTCCGGCGTCCGTCTTTTCCTTGTTTACGCGATAAGAGTCCACAGCTTTTATCGGATTCTCTTCAAACTTTCACAGAATGATTGTACCGTCATAAGGATCGTTCCTTTCGAAATTGGGTCAGATCCGTCAAGAAACACGGGAAAAGGGGCCTAATTAAAACTTAATCAAAAAATCCTCGTTTACACGATAAAGTCCACAGTTTTCATCAGATTCTCTTCAAATTTTCACAGAATGATTGTACCATCATAAGGATCGTTCCTTTTGAAAATGGGTATGATCCGTCAAGAAACATGGGAAAAGGGGCCTTATGAAAATTTGATTAAAAAATCCTCGTTTACGCGATAAAGTCCACAGTTTTCATCAGATTCTCTTCAAATTTTCACAGAATGATTGTAACATCATAAGGATCGTTCCTTTCGAAAATTGGTATGATCCGTCGTGAAACACTGGAAAAGGTGCCTTATGAAAATTTTATTAAAAATCCTTGTTTACGCGATAGATTCCACAGTTTTTATTGGATTCTCTTCAAAATTTCACAGAATGATTGTACCAACATAAGGATTATTCCTTTTGAAATTGGGTATGATCCGTCAAGAAACATGGGAAAAGGGGCCTTATGAAAATTCAATTTAAAACTCCATTAAAAATCCTCGTTTACGCGATAGAGTCCACAGTTTTCATCGGATTCTCTTCAAACTTTCTCAGAATGATTGTACCATCCTAAGGATCGTTCCTTTCGAAAATGGGTCTGATCTGTCAAGAAACATTGGAAAAGGGGCCTTTAAAAAAATTTATTAAAAAAATCCTCGTTAACACTCAAGAGTCAACAGTTTTCATCAGATTGTATATAAACTTTCACAGAATGATTGTACCATCATAAGGATTGTTCCTTTTGGAATTTGGTCAGATCCATTAGGAAACACGGGAAAAGGGGCCTTATGAAAATATAATTGAAAAATCTTTTAAGAAACACTCTTTAACACTCTTGAGTCAATAGTTTTCACCGGATTCCCTTCAAACTTTCACAGAATGATTGTACTATCATAAGGATTGTTCCTTTCGATATTTGGTATGATCCGTCAAGAAACACAGGAAAAAGGGGCCTTATGAAAATTTTAATAAAAAATTCTCATTAATAATCTAGAGCCAACAATATTCAAGATTGTTGGTGTTTGCATTAGACCTGATCCGTCAAGTATCACAGGAAAAGGAGCATTATGAAATTTGATTTTAAAATCATTGTACCACAATAAAGTCAACAGTTTTCATCAGATTCTGTTAAAACTTTCACAGAATGATTATTCCATCATGAAGGTTCTTTATTTTCAAATTAGGCGTGATCTGTCTAGTATCATGGGAAAAGGGGCCTTTTGAGAATTTTATCTATAATCCTTGTAATCAAGTCCAGAGCTTTCATTGGATTTTATTCAAACCTTCACAGAATCATTGTACAATAATCAAGATTGTTGATGCTGACATGAGACCTGATCCTTCAAGTATCACACGAAAAGGAGCCTTATGAAAATTTTATTTTAAAAAATTAACACCAAGAAAAAGTCTGCAGTTTTCATCAGATTCTGTTCAAACTTTCACAGAATGTTTGTACCATCATAAGGATTGTTTCTTTCCAAATTGGGCCTGATCTGTCTAGTATCATAGGAAAAGGGGCTGAATGAAAAATTATTACCAAATCCTCATAAACACAACAATGCCCTCAGTCTTTATCAGAATCTCTTCAAACTTTAATAGAATGATTGTACCATCATTTGGATTGTTCCTTTGTAAATTAGGTCTGATTGGTTAAGTGACACAAGAAAAGGGACCTGATAAAAGTTTTATTACAACACATCATTATTACAATAAAGTCCTCAGTCTTTATCATTTTCTTTAAACTATCATTAGGATTGTTCCTTTGTACATTGGGTCTGATTTGTTAAGTTTCACAGAAAAAGGGGCCTTATGAAAATTTTGTTACAAAAATTCTTGACACAATTCAGTCCACTGTTTTCATTGATTCTCTTTAACTTTTAGAGAATGATTGTGCCTTCATTAGAATTGTTCCTTTTGAAATTTGGTATGTTCTGTAAAGTATCATGAGAAAAGGGGCCCTCTGAAGATTTCACTATAAACTCATTAACACAATAAATTCCACAGTTTAAACAGATTGATTGTACCATCATTCCAATTGTTGATTTTGACAGTGGATCTGACTATGGCAAGGGTCACATAAAAAGGGGCCTTATGAAAAACTCTCTTAAATATTCTGGTTAATACAATGGTGTCCCTTGATTTCAACGGATTCACTTCAAAATTTCACAGAATGATTGTACAAATACTTAAATGGTTCTTTTCAGAACTGGGTACAATCCATCAAGTATCATGTAAAAAGGGGCCATATGATTTTTTTTTTAAATATTCTAGTAAACATAATGAATTCCCAATATTTCATCAGATTCACTTTTAACTTTCACAGAATGATAAAACCAACAGTAAAATATCACGGGAAAAGGGGCCTTATGAGAACTTGAATGTAATATCTTTGTTAACACAATAAAGTCAATAGTTTTATTGGATTCTCTTCAAAGATGCATGGAATAATTGTGGCATACGAAACACAGGAAAAGGGGCTTTACAGATTATCATTCAAAACATTCTTGTGTATGTGATGAAGATAACAATCATTATCAAATTGTCTTTTAAATTTCACAGGACAATTGTCGGGTTGTAAGGAAAGTTCCTTTTGGAATGAAATTGATCCATCAGAAAACACAGGAAAAGGGGCCTTATTGATTTTAATTCAAAACAATCCTGTTTATGTGATAAAGTCCACAATTATTGTCAGATTCTGATGAAATATTCACAGAATGATTGTAGGGTCAAAAGGTAACTTTCTTTTGGAAATGGAGTGGGTCCGTCATGAAACATGGAAAAAGGGGCCTAGAGGATTGTTGCTTAAAATGATAAAGGGGATAAAGCCTTTTTTTTTTCTTTATGCATTCTTCTTTGAGCATTTAACTTCCTTAAATATCAGATTTCTTTAACGGAAAACTTGATAACCAGTAGAGCGTCTCAGCCTCTCACGGGCCTCTGTTTAGAGGGGCGTCAAAAAGCGTCACTGTGTGGGAATGTGGCACATGTATACACCAACTCTTAATGGGACTTTTTTCTGCAGTTGGGGGCATTTGTTCTACAATATGTCGTAGACCTATGTGGGATAGCAGCTGGAGGCTAGGAGAGGATGTGATGGCGGTACTGGTGTGAGAAATACCAGGAATCCATTGTAGGTGCTCCAGCCGCCGCGATATAACTGAAAGATTGTTGAAAGCGGCGTAAAACCCCATTTAAACAAACAAATCTACAATATGTCCTTACGTACATTTGATAATAATCTAGCCAAAAAACAAAAGCAATTCTTATTTGCTTTGATACAACAATGTATTTGAGTGTGACAATGTTCATAATTATATGGTATAGAGAAAAATATCAACAATTGGTATCTCATTTCGATCACATCTTGGGCCAAATTCATATGCTATCCCTTATTCCTATGACTTATTTTCCTGCTACCTCAAAACTATTTCAGTGGCAATATAATTGACCAATCGCTGGCCCCGCCCTCTTACTACTTTGGCCACGCCCCTCCAACTCCAACAGGAAGTTCGGCTTTGTTTTTAAATGAAATTATTCTGCAACATTTATGACATGCAACAAAACAGTAAAATAGTTGGTTTGCGACCTAAACATCACAACTACAGCTTGAATAAGTTGATACAATTACGTTTTTATAGCCAGGAACAAACAATAAAATGGTTGGTTTGGTGACTTAAACATCGTAAGTACTGCTTGAATCATAACCCATATCCTGAAAATGTAAAGTTAAGGAAAACATTGTTTGAAAAGAAGAAATTGCTTGAAATAAGAAATTTCTACCAATGATTTCTACCTTTTACTGCAATTTTCCAATTTTAACCCATGTTGAAATGTCGTCTGCAACTTCTTTCAATTTTTAATTATCTAGAATTTTATTGTCCAGTCAATGGGTAAAATTTTTAAAAAAATCTCAATTTTCTGACTTAATCCTTGTCCTGCTGAAAATTTTTCCTTTCTTCACACAATTTTAATTTTTTGTTAAATTTAGATCTACTCTGTGTTCAAATATTGCCTCAACAATAAAAAGAACAAGCAGGTAGTGTAGACTAAGATCAGATTGCACGTCTGTGCAGACTGATCTTAGTCTATACACCTGCCAAAGCTATTGTCAAAGCAGGAATATTCCAGGATCAGCATGACATGGGTTAAGAAAAAGGTTAACAAATGTAAAGAGTAGAAGATCGATTTACGGTACATTTACTCTTTTTATTTGTGATAATTCTTTTCAAGAGTAACGGCCATGTCTGTACAAGTCTTGATAATTTGACATGCGTTTCGAAATAGGATCGACCCTTATATTTTCATACATTGAGTAATGTTTGTCTGTCAATTGATGATTTATTATGTTTTTAATATAAAAATGAGTGAAAATCATAGAGGCTTTTTGTGGGAAAAGATTGACAAAGGAAGTACATGATTGTAATGGTAATTTATTACCAATTTCTTCAATTTTTCAGTAGTTTCAAAATGTAAAATGTTTTTAATCCTTTCATGTTTTGCAAAGATTTAGACCTGTCCAAATTTATGATTTGTGCGGTTGAAAATTAAAAGTCAATTCAATTTGAAAAATAACCATTCAGTAGGTCAGAAAATATTGTGGTAAAAGAAGAAATTGCTTGTCACAAGCTATTTCTTCTTTTTCTACAAAGTTTTCTCAATTATGAAATTCTAGGGATGTAAAATCCAAGGATTAAACAGGAAAGTGATAATTAACCTTTGCCAAACAATCCCACTTTTTTACACCCATCAAGATGTAAATGTAACAAGTAATTTCTTCATTTCCCACAATGTTTTCTAACAAAAAGAACAAAGATTCTTCAAATTTCTTAGAATTGTCAACTGCAACTTCAATCCATTTACCCATTATTACACAACAAAATTTTAGACTGGTCCAAATTCAAAGAAATTTGCAGACAACAATTATGAGTTCATGAAATGTTAAACATCTTCGTCTTTGTTGGTAAAAAAGATAGTGGATAATGAAAAAATGGCTTATGCTTTCCCACAGTGTTTTCCCAAGCTTTTTGCTTGAGGGGCATCAAAAAGTAGCATTGAGTGGGAAAATTTGTTATCTTTGCTTTTCAGATGACAAAGTTTTACATTATTCCAAAATTAACCCTTTCCTCTTTTGCAAAATGTTAGACTTGGCTAAATTAAAAGATTTTGCAGACTAAAAATTTAAAGTTGATTTAATTTGTAAATAACCATTCATTAGGGAAGAAACTAATTTTTGCTACAATGTTTTCTCAATATAAAATCACAATGGCGTAAAGACCGGGGCTAAACAGGAAAGGGTTACTGAGGATTCAGACACCAATTCAAAATGGGTGAAAGCTTGTTGACATAACCCAATACAACTGCTAGATGACATGACTTTAAGACTGGTATAAATTGAAAGAAGTAGCAGACAACATTTTAAATCGTGCTTAAATTATTAAATAAATGCCAAATTGTTACAAATAATTTCTCCTTTTTCTCACAAAGTTTTCCATTATCATAATTCATCAGGTCATCAGAAAGCCACATTGTGCAGTAATGGATTAAAGTCAAATAAGATGGAAAACATTGTGAAAAAAAGAGAAATTACTTATTGTAGGCAATTTATCCTTTTCTAGCAATTTTTAACATGGTTATTTTTCCTCAGATTATATACTACCTGCTTGTTCTTGTTGTATGAACACGGCATTGATCTAATTATGTTTAAGTTTTAAAATGTAGTAAAAAAAGGGTTAAGATATTATTCAAACAGACAATTGAGTTTACTCAAAACAAAAACTGTTTTTTTATTTACAATTACTGGTTGGTCAGATTCTATTGTTTCTGATTTCTATAATTTTGTACCTTGAAACAGGAAGAATTATGTGACATGTTATATCTTTATATCCCAGAGAAAAGACTTTAAAAATTTTTGGTAATCGGCCAAAGTTTAAGTTTAAATGTTTCGTCAGTGTCAATTTACTAGTCCAAAAAATATATTATGGACTTTGAAAACCCAATCAACAGATATAATTTTTGCTATCTTTTAATTTAGCGAATGGATAGAGTGGGTAACATCCATTGTATGGTTGAAAATAATACATTGAAACCTGATCAACCAATATTTGAAAAAAAATGTCTTTGATGATTAACTTGTATTGAATTAAGCGAATGAATTAAACAAACTGGATTTGTTAGTTAAAGACTTTTGGATTGTTATTCAAATTTGTGTGTTCATTGGAAATAAGAAAAAAATAGCAGATGGTAAGTCAAGCTCTTTATTAGATGAAAAAAGACAATTTTAAGGTACAAAGCAAATGGGAAAAAGTACCACCATTGGAGAGAAATAATTAGAAAAAGCAAGAAGTTGCATGTATGAACCCATTACCACTCAGTGAGGCTTTTTGACACCCCTTAAGAAAAACAGTTGGGAAAACATTGTGTAAAATGTGGATATGGAAAGTAAAATTCAAGTAATAGGATGAAAATTTAACCCATTACCAGATGACAAAATTTTATAGTGGTCCAAATTCAAAGAAGTTGCAGATGACAGTTTTCAGTTAATGGAATTTTGAAAATCTTTGTCTAACAGGGGAGAAAATATTATGGAACAAGCAATTTCTTCATTTTCAACAATGTTTTCTAAAGTTTTTTTCTTTGGGGGTGTAAAAAAGCATGATTGTGTGGAAATAGGCTAAAGTGACAGCAAATTTCAATGCCATTGGTCTGATTTAAGATTTAAACACAGTTTGGAAAAAGAGGAAATTGCCTACTACAGGTAATTAGTAGATACCTGTTGTGAATTGACCAATTAGATATTTTAGACTGAAAGTAAAATGTTGACCTATGACATTAATCCACTCCCACACAGTAACACTTTTTGAGGCCTCCAGAGAAAACATAAGGGAAAATATTGTGTAAAATGAAGAAATTTCTTGTAACAAGCAATTTCTTCATTTTCAATAATATTTTTACTATGAAAGTTGAAAAATCCAAAACTTTGTACACTATTAATTGTCGTCTGCAACTCCTTTCAATTTGGACCAGTTTAACATTTTACTGTCTGGTAATGGGTTAATGTAATACAGTTTCATTTATGGGTGACTTAGAAATTAATGTAACAACAGACTGTAATTTGCTTTTTGTTTCTGACCATATACAAATGTATTTTGCAAAGAAATGTCATTTGATATCTCAGTCAAACTGACATGTCGGAGGTCTGTTGGCCTTGCCAAAGATATGTCAATTTCTTCTTTTTTAACACTGTTTTCTGAAAATGATTCAGATTTTTCAGGCATTGTTGATTAACTTATTACTAAGTACCCCTGCATTTATATAAAAAACTACAAAAGCTGTGGGAAACATAGGAAAAGGACAAATTGAGAAGAACAAGAAATTTCTCTTTGTCTCAATAGAGTTTTCACCCTGTATTGCACTTTTTCTTCAACCAAAACACTCTTTGAAATATCATTTTCAAAAGCTTTTAATTTACACCTGTACATTTTGTTGTCTTGGAATGAGTTTGACCCATTCCCAAACAATGCCACTTATTTTACCAACCTTTGATCTTTTGAAATGAGTTTAACAAGGAAGTAAATAAATTATGGTTTTCTCAGACACAGGTAACTATAATTTCCAGAAATCCATTTTTCACAAATCTTAGAAAGGAAGGTTTACAATTTGTACATTGTAGGAAAGCAAGATTATGCTTGTATCCCTTTATTTGTCCTTTTCATACATTTTCTATGCCACTGCATCAATTAGGTTAACCCATTACCAGACAGTAAATTTTTAGACTAGTCCAAATCGAAAGAAGCTGCAGATGACAATTTTGAAATGATGGAATTTTAAATTTTTTGTTTTTTTTTCAGAAAGAAAACATTGTGGATAATGAAGACATTGTTTGAAACAAGCAATTTCTTCATTTTCTACAATGTTTTCCAAAGCTTTTTCTTGAGGACATAAAGAGGAGCGATTGTGTAGGAATGGGTTAAGGGCATACTATTAGTCTGTCAATCTGTCGGGAAAAAACTAACCTTAGAGCTCAATATTTTCCAGTCAAGGCTCATTTTTGCTGAACCCAGTCCACTCTGTCTATAACACACTATACTCTTGATTAAGAGGTGGTGAGTTCGAATTTACACCGGAGTCAGCTTGTTTGTTGATTCTATTTCTCATAAATTACTGGATGAATTTTATTCAAACTTCACAGTTTCAAGTACTCAGTATCAAGCCTATTTATGCATATCTTATTTTGTTTATACTCCATTTCCTTTTTACTGAGTTATGGCCCTTTAATGAAAAATCTTGTACGCCTATTTTCTCTTAACTATTCAATGATTTTGATTCAAACTTCACAAGTAGACTGAGTATCAAGAAGAGATGTGGATGTCCCATTTTGGTTATGGTCCATATATTTTTAACAGAGTTATGGTTCTTTGATGAAAAATTTTGTCTCCTCATTTTCTCTTAAACTTATCATTGGATTTGATTCAAACTTCACAGGTAGACTCAGTATCATGCACAGTTGTGCATATTCCTTTCCGTCATGGCCATTATACATTTTGCAGAGTTACGGCCCTTTGATGAAAAATCTTGTTAGCTCATTCCGACTTAGGTTTACGATTATCCACCCATTGGTGGGAGACAAATGTTGGAAAGGATATTTGCTGTGACAGAGGATACAACCCTGGACCTACAATGCGCTACCAACTGCACTATGGCCATGGCTGTAAAGGATCAGATTGAATCTTATAGTTGTGCTATTGGGAGAAATGACAGCCTTGGTTATGTGCACCAGACACCAAGATATAACTGATATAGAGGGACTCAACCAATTCCCACACAGTGACACTTTTTGACACCTCTAATGAAAAGTGATTGGGAAAACATTGTGAAAATGTACCAAGCAGTTTCTTCATTTTTCTACCCATACAGTTGAAAAAATCTAGAATTTTATTTACTTTAATAAAATGTCGTCTGCAACTCCTTTCAATTTTGACTTGTCTTAAATTTCATCAAGTGGTAATGGGTTAAAGTGACTTTTGTGCCTATATTGCTCCAGCGCAGCCTGTACAAATTAATCAACCCTTTCCAACACAATGATGTCTTCATACTAAGATGTAACAGCAGGAACAAGTGTATGAGAAAATTATGAAAATCAGAGGACAGATTCATCAGACACAGGTTAACCCAAACAATAACGATTTTGGATGCCTCCAGCCTCAAGAAAACATTGTGGAAAATGAAGAAACTGCTTGTAACAAGCAATTTCTTCATTATCCACATTGTTTTCTACCCCAAAAGGCAAACAAATCCAGAATTTTATCAACTGAAATTCGCCTGCAACATCTGTGAATTGGAACAGTCTAAAATTATGTCGCCTTGAAAATATGTTAACTTATTCCATCTCACTTCCACTCTTACATGACCCTCAAGAAGAGAGCAAGTTGATCATTGTTTACAATGATTCCTACTTCAGACAAAGATTTTTAAATTCCACAAATTCAGAATTATCATATGCAACATCTCCCGCTTTTGGCTAGTGTTGAATTCTTTCATCTAGTAATGGCTTAATGGATTATAAGAGAAAAAAAGTTATGTTTTTTTTTAAATCAAGGGTATGCTGACATTCCAAGGAATGTGACAAAGTGTCATCCTGTGGAATTTTGTTGTAATTAACACATTCCAAGACAGCAAAAGTTTAGACTGGTCCAAATTGAAAGGAGTTACAGTTGACAATTTAAGTTTATGGAACTTCAGATTTTTTCCACTTACCTAATAGAAAACATTTTTGAAAGTGAAGAAATTGCTTGTAACAAGCAATTTCTTCATTTTACACAATGTTTTCCCAAATGTTTTTCTTTAGGGGCTTCCAAAATTGTCACTATGTTGGAATTGGTTAAGTGGGCAGTTTCTGTGAAGTTTTTTAATGCTCCCTGTTATACAAAATTTTTGACCTGCCCAATTTCAAAGGTTTTGCAGACGAAAATTCAAAGTGGATTAAATTTGAAAAATAACCATTCAGTAGGGTAGAAAATATTGTAGAAAAATAAGAAATTGCTTGTTACAAGCAATGTCTTCCCTTTCTACAAGGTTTTCTCAATTATATAATCACAGGGACGTAAAAACCAGGGTCAATCATTGAACAGGAAAGGGTTAAGTAAAAAGTTTTTTGACAGACAGATGGATGGATGCGAAACACCATGCCAATAGCCTACTCAGGTCTAAGCCCAAAATCTGTTGGCAGCCATAATGTAATTCAATCAAAATTTATTCAAGGAAACTGATTGTAAACTAAAATTCATTCCTGTGAAATTTGTTTGCTATCAAGTTCGTGGTTTCTGTGATGTTTGTAAGCAAAAAGTTTATTGACAGACCAGTGAATTTAAAACACTATGACACTTTAGCCTACTGTTCTATCGCTAAAAACTGTTGAATATGACATAATACCACATTCAAAGAAATATTTCTTTTGATGATACCTCCAATTGCTGATGAAAAGGAGGTCAAAATTACCTAAAAAGGTCAATTATCAAGCTTCTAGGTCATTGCATGTACCCTGCTTTTGTATTTCGGTCTCTTTGAAACGATTTCTAAAATTGGTTTCCTTCCATGGTAATGTTGTACTTTTTATAAGTTTCATAAATTTAAATATGCTTAATGATGTTAACCCTTCACCAGACAACAAAATTTTGTACTGGTCCAAATTTAAAGGAGTTGCAGATGACAATTTTGAGTTTAGTAAATTTTAAAAATCTTTATCTTTGGGTAGAAAACATTGTGGATAATGAAGAAATTGCTTGTGACAAAATTTCAAATTTCAAAATAATCTTTAAGAATCTTCTCCTCCTGACCCAGAAGGCGTAGAGCCTTGATATTTGCATGAAGCATCAGTATATTGATCTCTTACAAAATAGCTAAAATAGTGATCTTGGGTCTCCAGGGGTAACCCGGGGAAGGGGGGGCTAGGCATGAAGCATCAGTTCACAGACTTCTTTCTTATTTCTGAAATTATAACCCATGGAAAAAGTTTTTTCCTTCTTTCAAATCAGCACTAAAGCCTTTGAATTTGTAATTTAGACTTTTGGATCCCCAGGTTCAGTCTTTATATGTAATTGTGGCCCACTGTTTCATAATCCTAACCTTAACATGAAATTAGACTGTTGAAAGAAAAAGAGCCTTTATCTCAGGTGAGCGCCCCAGGGCCAACGGCCCTCTTGTTCTAAAGGGGCATCTTAAGGCGTCATTGTGTTGGAATTGGTTAATCTAAGAAAAAAGGAATCAAATTTTGTGTGAAATATCAATTATTATAAATGACTAGCCTTATTTTGACATTTTATGAAGTTATCCACTTTAACCCTTGGCTTGCTGAATTGTAATTCCTCCAAAGAATTTCATTAAAATCAAAGGGTTCGATCCCCAGCAGCGGCACATATTCTCTCCGACATTTTTCTCTCACCAATGGGTGGTTATCATAAACTTAACCCTTGTCATGCTAAACCCGGTATATTCCGGTTTAGGCAGGAGCTGTAGACCAAGATCAGCCTGCACATAAGTGCAGTCTGATCTTAGTCTACACCCCCTGCTTGTGCTTTCCTGCCAGAGTTGTTTATGAAATTGATTTGTAACAAAAATATTGATTTTTGAACAACAAGTTATATCAGTTCCCAGCCCTTTGATTTACAGCAATTCATTAAGGTAATTTATACAGCGTGACAAGGGTTTAGTGGGATAGCAGCTGGAGGCTAGGGTAGTACTGGTGGGAGAAATACAAAGAATCCATTGTTAGGTGCTCCAGAATCCGCGATATGACTGAAATACTGTTAAAAGTGGCAATAAACTCCATTCAATCAATGAATCAATCAATTAAAATCAAAGGGCTGAAAGTACTGAAGAACTAAATGTTGACTACAATTGATTTTGAAAATATATTATAAAAACAATCCTAGCTTAAAAGGGACAGGCAGGTTGTGTAGACAAAAATCAGACTACACATTCATGCAGGCTGATCTTTGTCTATACCTCCTGCCAAAGCAGAAATATTCCAGGTTCAGCTTGACAAGGGTTAATTTCCTAGACACAATTTTACAAAATTATACAACAGTTTTTCTTTAATCCATTCCAAAACAACAAAATTTTAGACTGGTCCAAATTGAAAGAAGCTGCAGAAGACATGTGGATTTTTGTCTGTTTTGATAGAACGCAAGCAGAAATATTCCAGGTTCAGCATGACAAGGGTTAATTCTTAGACACAATTTTACATAATTATACAACAGTTTTTTTTAACCCATTCCCAAACAACAAAATTTTAGACTGATCTAAATTGAAAGAAGCTGCAGAAGACAAATGGATTTTTTTCTGTTTTGATAGAACACAAGCGATTTCTTCATTTTCCACAATGTTTTCCAAAGCTTTTTTTCTTAGGGAGGTCTAAAAGTGTCATTGAGCCGGAATGGGTTAAAAATTGTTCTTATACACCAACAGCGATATAATCTGACCTATCATAATATTTCTATATGTTTCGAAAGGTAAAAAAAAAATATTTTTTTTCATATTTCATTATACTTGGAAATAATCAGAAAAGATGGAGTAAGTTTTTGAGAAAATCAAATACTTTCCTTTAAGCAGATTGCTGTGTCAAAAGGGAAGTATAATTATGCACACTTTTAAAAATATATTGATCTTAACCCATTTCCATAGAATGCCACTTTATGATGCCCCTCAAGAAAAACAGTTGGGAAAAATTGTGAAAAATGAAGAAATGGCTTGCAACAAGCATTTTTTCATTTTCCACAAAGTTTTCTACCAAGAAAGTTGCAAAAATCTAAAATTTCATAAACTTTATATTGTCTTTTGCATCTTCTTACAATTTGGATCAGTCTTAACCCTTTCCTGTTTTTGAAATTTTAGACTGGTCCAAATTCAAAGGTTTTGCAGACGACAATTCAAAGTTGAATTTATTTTAAAAATAATCATTCAGTAGGGTAGAAAATATTGTGGAAAAAGAAGTAATTGCTCATTACAAGCAATTTCTTCTTTTGCCACAATGTTTTCCTAAGTATAAAAACACAGGGACGTAAAAACTAGTGATTATACAGGAAAGGGTTAAGTAATAGGTTAAGACACAAATAGGTAGCTACAGTAAGGTTAAGCAGTAGTTAATCAAAGTAAATAAGATGGTCATGGGGTCCCTGGTTTGATCCTAGGTTGCGGCAGATATCCTTTCCATCATTTATCTTCCACCAATGGGTGGATAATTGTAAACCAATGTTTGGTGAGCAGCTGGAGACTCAGAAAGGGTGTAGTGGTAGTTCTGGTGTGAGAAATACCAGGAATCCATGGTTAGGTGCTCCAGCCGTCGCAATATGGCTAAGATACCTTGAAAAGTGGTATTAAACCCCATTCAATCAATCCTTGATTTGAATTGAGGTCTATTTAGTTGTGATACATTTGTTGTAGAAATACTCACAGAAACTCAATTTTTGATCAATGTGTTAGAAACTTTTCAGTAAGAGTTTTAACCCATCATCAGATGACAAAAATTTAGACTGGTCCAAATTCAAATAGGTTGCAGACCACAATTTTTAGTTGATGGAATTTTCAAAAATCTTTTAGGATAGAAAATGTTCTGGATGACGATTCCTTTACTCTTGGTTCCTTAGTTTTCAATGCTGCTTAACCCATTCCCACACAACAAAATTTTAGACTGGTCCAAATTGAAAGGAGTTGCAGACCACAATAAAAGTTTATGAAATTTTGGATTTTTTACAACTTTTGGGGTAGAAAACATTGTAGAAAATGAAGAAATTGCATGTGATAAGAAATTTCCCTATTTTCCACAATGTTTTTCAAAGCTTTTTGTTCTTGGGGGTTCTAAAAGTGTCACTAAGTGGGAATGGGTTAAGGTCGTTGCGCAAATCATAAATTCCCAAATCATCATTTGGTGTAAACTTTGCTGGCCAAAGCCACTGATTGTGGCATTGTAATGTGTTATGATACATTTTCTTGAGATTTTGTCTTTAGATTCATATTTGCTATGATTTTCCACTTAATTGTTTGTCTTCAACCACCCAATGACACTTTTTGACACCTGAAGAAATATGATCGTGGAAACTATGTGGGATAAGGAGAGACTGCTTGTAACAAAAAAATTGTCTTCTGCAATTTCTTACAATTTGGTCCAGGTTAGAATTTTGTTATTTGTTAATAATGAAGCATTTTCACACTCTTCAGATAAATAGGTTTGGAAAACATTGTGAGAAAAGGATAAATTGACTCCTTTATTTGCATCATTTTAAAATTTACTTATTTTCAATTTCTATCTAATTGGAGGGTCATGGCTGTCAAAAAAAGGATCAATAAACCAATCAAATCATTCATTTAGACTGTAAGTGAACTTTGCACTCCATTTTTGGCCAACATTTATGTGATGCATTTTTATTGGTTTGGCAACCTAAACATAGTAACTACAGAATATTCAAAATATAGTTACAATGTTTAGGGCACCAGCCAACCGGTTTACTGTTCTGTTACATTTTACGGACAAAAATTTGGATGTTTGACCCATTACCATACAATTCGAAATTTTTTACATTGAAGGGATAAAGCTATGGAAGTCATTTTGAGAAAAAGAAGAATGTTTTTAGCTAGCAAAGTGTCAGCTTTGATAGCTTAAGTTAACAGACAAAATTTTTAGGTCGTCTCAAAGTTCAACGAGTGCAAACTGTCACTGGAGGCTTAACCACTAAATCCGTCAAATGCCTACGCCATAAAAATAGTTCTTATGTATTTCAGGAATATTGCAAACTCTTTTCAAATTGTAGAGAACTCTGTTAAGGGGAGGTATCGATGTTTCTTAAACCTAGATAAGAAAAATTACCAAGTGCCGAAAAATAGACTCAAACGAACATTTAATACTTTAAGTTAGGTCAGGTATTGTCTTGGTGGCTATCTAAAAGACATTAAGTGGCTTTTTCTGGTTACATCGGAAAGGTTAAGCGGAAATCCAGGTTATTTTTAGATATCACGGAATTCGGCTGCCGACATTGAATGACCTCATTTGCATATGACCCAGTCAAATGAAGGTAACAAATTTACTAGCGAAACAGCCAACGTCCTAAATCATGAAAGGACTGATCTTTACAGACCAGCTAGCGAACATTACTCCTGATGACGTAACAATGACGTTGGTTTGATGTAATATGAACTAAATGCGAGGTTCTAACGGTTATTCGCGCCATGTGAATGACCTATAATCTTCGATACTGTCTCGGATTAATCTAAAAATAGATTAATAGCCTACGTAGGCTTTTAGGGAAATACCCAGCTTTTTTCTGATACGCGACCTCATATTTTGGCAAAACTACTTTTCGGCATATTGTATTCCAATAGTTTATGAGAGGAAATAAAAATAATTAAAATCTGTGACATGAAAAAAACATCGATACCTACCTTTAAAAACATATTATTTAACCTATTTCCATTCAATTCCATTTTTTAAGCATCTCAAGGAAAAAACAACAACATTGGAAAACATTGTGGACAGTGAAGAAATTGCTTGTAACAAGCAATTTCCTCAATGTCCACAATGTTTTCTACCCAACAAGGGAAAGATTTTCTAAATTCAACCATGCTTTGCTAGCTTACAGTACTTTCAGTACTTTGATTTTACCTCATGTGACCCTTATTCTTCATATTAAACCTACTTATTTCGTCGTCTAAAACCTCTTTCAGTTTGGACCATTCTATAAAATTTTCAGTTTGGGAATGGGTTAGTATCATAGCCCAGTTAGTGGGGCCAGCAATCCCTTGTTTTGAATTGTTGTCCGCAACTTCTCTGGATCAGTACCTGTAACCTGTAAATCATATATTATAATGTCATTTTTTCAGGAAAAGCAGAGGTCAGAAATTAACAGTTTCACATTAGATGTGAAGGAATATTTTAGACAATGTTTGTGGAGAAAAGACTGTTGGTCACTTGCCTGATTTTGTATCTAGGTGCCTGCTTTAGTCTGTACGAACAGACAGATTGGACAGTTTATCCAGGGTGTATGAAAAATGGGGAGGGATATGGTGAGTATGCTAATTTGGATAATCTTTCTGGGTAGAAAACATTACTCTTCCTTTAACTCATTCTAACTCAATCATTCTATTACATGAACACATATACACAGATACATAGTATAGACACTTATGATGTTTTTACACTAAGCTATTGATATGCACCTTAGAAAAAAGAGTTTTAGAAAATGAGGAAATTTCTTGTTACAAGCATTTAATTTTCATTTTCCACAAAGTTTTTGCAATAATTGCTTTCTTGAGGGGCATCAAAAAGAGTCACAAGTGGGAATTGGTTGACTGTTTACTGTATTGCAAATTGCTAGACCTGTCCAAATTCAAAGGCTTTGCAGATGACAATTTTAAGTTGATTTTATTTAAAAAATAGTCATTCAGTAGGGAAGAAAATATTGTCAAAAAAATAGAAATTGCTTGTTTCAAACAATTTCTTTCTTTTTTTCTCAAGTTTAAAATTACAGGGACATAAATAACAGGCATTGAACAAGAAAGAGTTAACCCATTCCCACTCAGTGACGCTTTTAGACGCCCCCTCAAGAAAGAATGCTTTGGAAAACATTGAGGAAAATGAAGAAATTGCTTGTGACATAAAGTTGCAAAAATTGAGAATTTCATAATCTTTAAATTATAGTCTGCAACTCCTTTTAATTTGGACCAGTCTACAATGTTCTCATGTGGAAATAATTTAATTTTTAGTTACATATATCAAAAACAAGCGTTCTGATTGGTTGAAAAAAATATTCATAACTCCATGAACAAAATTTTGAGCACGCAGCGATTTTGTATGCTTCTGCACAAAATAGTCCCATACAATAAGGTATCAAAGTTTGTAAAGCTTTTGGTTTTTTCGCTCAATGCTATTAAATTATAAGAATGAAAAGAATATTTTTGTTTTCATGGAGATATGAACCAAAAAACCTAATCACATACTGTATGAATCTGCTTCGCATATTCATACAGTGTGATTAGGTTTTTTGGTTTATCCTTCCATGAAAACAAAAATTATTCTCTTCATCTCTTAAATGTAAATGGAAAGTTCTAAAATTTTGCCATCTGGTAAATGAATGGATGAACTTATCCTTTTACTTCTCAATCCCAATTTTTTACATGTTGCAAGTATATAGCTTTAGAAACCATTGGGGAAATGAGAGAAATTGCTTGTAATAAGAAATCTTATATACTCACATGAAGTTTTCTAAGTATTCATTTTGACACTTCTTTGCCAAATTTTGTTCACTTTGATATGTTGTCTGCAACTTATTTCATGTAAAAAAAATTTGTCGTCTGGTAATGGATTATAATTATATAATGCATGACAGTCTTATTGTTTTCTTGTAGCTCAACAGCCTTTGTCTGTTTGTCAAACTTTACTTGTGAGTTTCTGATTTTGATTTATCCCTTCCCACAAGACAAAATTTTAGACTGCCCAAATTAACCCATTACCAGACGGCATAATTTTAGACTGGACCAAATTGAAAAGAGTTGCAGACGGCAATTTAAAGCTTATGAAATTTGGATTTTGTTTACCTTTTGGGTAAAAAATATTGTAGATAATGAAGAAATTGCTTGTAACAAGCAATTTCTTCTTTTTCCACAATGTTTTCCAAAGCTTCTTTACTTGGGGGCATCTATAAGCATTACTGTGTGGGAATAGCTAAAAACCTTTGTTTCTCAGAAAGCATTGTGGAAAATGAAAAATTGCCGGATGAGTTTGGACTCTTAGGAAATTTTCACCCATAGAGGAGGAAAACATTATCCTTCTAAAACCACATTTCAGTGGCTTAGTGCAAAAACATCATAAAGGTATATAAAAAGTATAGACACTTATGATGTTTTTGCACTAAGCTAGTGATCCACTAAATAAACATGCATAAAATTATGACAGATATACACATGAGTGTAAAAATATTATAATTACAGCTAGAAAAACATATTTCATCAAGAATCTTTTAAGCATTTAGATATGATTCCGAGAAAAATTTAATTTACAGCAATAGTTTTTAAATGGTCAAGATCTGGTATCCATTAGCTTAAACAACTCCATGAATTTTTCAGGAATTTGTGTTTCTCTATAACTTTTTCAGGAATTTGTGTTTTTCTATAACTTTTTCAGGAATTTGTGTTTCTCTATAACTTTTTCAGGAATTTGTGTTTCTCTATAACTTTTTCAGGAATTTGTGTTTCTAACAATGATTGCTGTGTGTAACATTTTTAACACTGTGTCAGCAGAAGAAGATCTTTGTAGTGAGTATTAATGCAACAGTGGGTCAGATCAGGTTTTGATTTTTTGTTGATTATTTTTTTTGTAAATCTCTTGTGGCCAAAATCCAAAAGTTATAAAAACATAATTGACCAATCAGGTCTGTCAATCAAATAAACAGTCTGCCAATGAAACCATTCATTTAGACTTGAAATTATCTTTGAACTCCTGAACTCCAATATTGGCCACCATTTATGTGAAGTATTTTTTGTTGGTTTGGCGGCTTAAATGTATTAATTACAGCTTGTTTAGGCTGCAAACCAACAGCTACTGGCCATAAAATTTGCAAAATAACACTGTTAACCTATTCCCACATGACAGAAATTTAGACTGGTCCAAATCCAAAGATGTTGCAGACAACAATTTAAACTTAATGAAATTTCAGATTTTTTCATCTTTCTGGTTGGAAACATTGTGGATAATGAAGAAATTGCTTGAAACAAGCAATTTCTTCATGTTCCATAATCGTTTTTTAACCCTTTACTGTTCAAACACGGGATTTTACGTGCCTGTGATTTTATACTTTAGAAAAACATTGTGGAAAAAGAAGAAATTGCTTGTTACAAGCAATTTCTCCTTTTTCCACAATATTTTCTTCCGCATAGGATGGTTTCATTTCAAATGGCATCTAGTTTTCATTGTCGTCTACATCCTCTTTGAATTTGGACCAGTCTAAAATTTGGAAAAACAGGAAAGGGTTAAAGCTTTCATATTGAGGGGCATTTAAAAGTGTCACTGTGTGGGAAAGGGTCAAATATGGAAGGGAACTTCATGAGTCAAATGAGGTGGGGTAAACTGCGTAAATTGGCAGGGCCAGCGATTGGTCAATTATGTACCTTATGATAGCTTCTTTTTTTTAGCCTGATCTAGAATTTGCAAGACTTACTGATTTCAGTCAAATAGAAAAATATTCAAAAAAACATAATTACAAGCTTAACCCTTCACAAAATTTTATACTGGTCCATCTTTAAGATGCTGCAGACAGCATGTTTGAGGTGTCTGCATGTTCAAGGTGATGAAATTGTGAAAATCTTTGTATTTTGAGATAGAAAAACATTGTGGATATTGAAGAAATTGGGTTGATTAGTATGAATCACAATCAAGCCTCCAGGGCTTTCAGAGCTTTGATTTTATTCAGTTTTGAAGAAAGCATTTTATTCAGCATGAAAATATGGTAAAGCTTTAAATAGTAATATCCTCAGAAAGTATTGAAATATATTAATGTAATTAATTGTACATTAAACAGATAGATGTTTCAACTCATTGTACGACATTCAATTGGGTAAACACACAAAAAATTAAGCACCAGTAATATTTATGGGCAATTTAATCGTCGTAACAACAGCTTATCCAAGTTACAACATTAAGGGCGCAAACCAACCATTTTACTTTTTTTTTGTTACATGTTATTTGCCATTAAAATTGCAAAATTATAACATTTAATGTATAAGTGGAACTTCCTGTTTGATCTCAATAGGCATGGCAAGCAATCTGAACTATTTTGAGCAACCCTTCAAATAAATGTATTTTGGAAGGCTGAAGAGATCTTTTTAACCCTTGTCATGCTGAACCCGGAATATTCCGGTTTTGGAAGGAGGTGTAGACTAAGATCAGACTGCACTTATGTGCAGCCTGATCTTAGTCTATACCTCCTGCTTGTACTTTTCCTGCCAGAGTTGCTTAAGAAGTTGATTTCTAAAAAAAATATTGATTTTTGAACAACAATGCTATCAGTGCTTTCAGCTCTTTGATTTAACAGCAATTCAGTAAAGTTATTTATACAGCATGACAAGGTTTAACTTTTATATATATATATATATATATACAGTGTATTATTTAAAGGAAACATTTAACCCTTTCCTGGATCAACCTGGGATTTTACGTCACTGTGATTTTATACTTGAGAAAATGTTGTGGAAAAAGGAGAAATTACTTATAATAAGCAATTTCTTCTCCTTTTCCAACAATGTTTTCTACCACATAGGATGGTTTTATTTGGAATTGCATCCAATTTTCATTGTTGTCTGCATCCTCTTTCAATTTGGACCAGTCTAAAATTTCAAAAACCAGGAAAGGATTAAGATCTTCTATGATGGCTCCTTAGTTAACCCATTCCCACACAATGATGCTATTTGATGACCCTCAAGAAAAACAATAGGGAAATATTGTGGAAAATGAAGAAATTGCTTGTATTAAGCAATTTCTTCATTTTCCACAATGTTTTCTACCTGGAAAGTTGAAAAAATCTTAACTTTTATCAACTTTAAATTATTGTCTGCAACTCCTTTCAGTTTGGACCAGTTGAAAATTTTGCCATCTGGTAATGGGTTAATTTACCTTATTTTCGTTGGAGTCTATTGTTCTTGCTCACAGGGTTATATCAAATAAATAATGCATGGGTTACAGGATAGGTCAGTTTGACAATCATTATTCTTTTGTCATGATTATTGCAATTTTCTGCTATTAGTGTTCACAAATTTCATAAAAGTATTGGTATTCATTGCTAGCTTCCGTGACTGTCAAGGTATTGTCAGGTATTGTGGCATGATATAATGTAACCTTACCCCTATCTGTCAATTTTCTTTATATTTCAAACACTTGTACATCTTGAGGAGAGCAAACACCCTGTACATATCTGAGGCTCAAAGGTCAAGGTCAAAGCAGTGGTCAAAGTCAAATTTTCACCTTGGGTACATAATGCACAATTTTCTCAACATTTCACACAATGTTCATTTTAACCCTTGTCATGCTGAATAAAATTTTTCAGAATTGCATTGAAGTCAAAGGCCAGGAAGTATTATGTAGTTGTGGGTCAATATTTCTTTAGAGAACTAATTCCATACACAACCCTGGCTTGAAAGGGCAAATAGATGAAGTAGAAAAAGATCAGACTGTACTTATGTGTAGACTGATCTATGTCTATACTTCCTGCCAAAACAGGAATATTCCAGGTTTGGTATAACAAGGGTTTATGAGAGTAGATGCACTCACAGCTGATAATACACACTCGATCCTCAAAGATCAAGGTCAAGTCAGGGGCAGCAATTTTTGATTGTGAATCTCTTGAACCTGTGTTCCAATTTTTATCTTCACTGGCTGAAAGCCACGTGGCTATTGTCATGATGTGGTGTCTGTCGTGTTTATGTCTGTCCGTTTTACTTTAACAATCTTCTGCTCAGAAAGTACTGACCAGAATTCAACAAATTTCACAGAAATGTCACCATTTATCACATTCCTTTGAAGATTGGATGAAAACCATTGCTTTAATGGATGGGTCTTTATTTCCAAATACATATGGTAAAAGCTTCTTCTCAGAAATCACTCAATGGATTTCAACAATATTTTACAGGAATGATCTTTGGGTGAACCTTTATCAAATACCTTCAAAGAATTTTGAACTAATGAAATAATGGCTTTAATGGGCGGGGCTAATTCCATATATGATGAAAGCTTTTAAAATCTTCTTCTCAGAAATCAGTTGATGGAAATCAAACCAAACTTCACTGGAATGATCCTTGGGGTATCCTTTATCAGTTTCCTTCAAAGAATTTAATTGGATGAAAAAATACCTTTAATGGTCCTTAACCTACAATAAAATTTTAGAACACTCCAAATTAGAAGAAGTTGTTGAAGACAGTTATAAGTTGATTTATATTTAAAAACCTTTGTATTTTGGGTAGAAAACATTGTCAATAATAAAGAAATTGCTTGCAACAAACAATATCTTCATTTTTTTCCATGATGTTTTCCAAAGCATTCATATTGAGGGGCGTTTAAAAGCGTTTTTGTGTGGGAATGGGCTTAATGTTAGTGTGTCTGACTTGTAATCTTGGAGAAGTAGAAGTTTGCTGCTTGGAATCAGGTCACACTGCTGGTCACACGGGTATGTCCTTGGGCAAAAGCTTCAGCCTTGTACTGGTGATACCCAGGAAGTACTTGAATAAATGAACTTTGCTGTGATATAACTGAAATTTTGTTCAAAGAGGTAGTAAACACCATTCAAACAAATAAATTGTTTGAGTAAGTTTGTAGTCAGACTGATAGACAGACAACAGTAGCTAAAACATTATACCCACAATCTATCGACAGAAGCTTTGGGGGGAGGGATGAAAATTAGGAATGTTGTTATAGTTACTTGTTTGGTGAAAATATTCCACCAAAGTCCTAACTTCTCATAAACTTATGATCCTAAGGCCTTTTTTGCCCAAAAAATATTTGTTCGTGCCAAACGTTGTATATGGTGAGATTTTGTCATCCTTGAATATAATATATCGGTCAACTGTTGAATGCAATTAAAAAGTTTAGTATTACATTCTTGAGACCACAATTTTGGTTCACCTTTTGTCATTAGTTTTCTAAAGAACTTTCCTTCATCATGAGGATGTTCTAATTGATTGATCAAATGGGGTTTAACACCACTTTTAACTGTATTTCAGTCATACAGTGGTGGCTCGAGTATCTAACCATGGATTCCTGGTATTTCTCACTACAACATCCTTTCCAAGCCTCCAGCTGCTCATCCCACTTGGGTTTAACCCATTCCAACTCAATCCCTCCTTTTTACACCCCTCAAGAAAAAAATTTTGGAAAACATTGTGGAAAATGAAGAAATTGCTTGTATCAAGCAATTTCTTCATTATCCACAATGTTTTCTATCCAAAAAGGTCAAAAAAATTAAATTTCCATCAACATGAAATTGTCGTCTGCATCTTCTTTCAATTTGGACCAGTCTAAAATTCTGTCAAGTGGGAATGGGATAAGATTATACGCCTATTGTTAGGAGACATATGTGTGAAAGGAAATTTGCCACGGCTGGAAATCAAACCTGGGACCCCATGATTAGGAGTCTTACACTCTACAAACTGCGCTATGGTCACAACCTGAGGGTGGACTGAATGATTCAAGATTATAAAACATGGTAAATAATGACTTTGATATCAATCTTATTGTTGAAAAACTTTTCAGCCTGCCAAACATTTCACATGTATATGTGAAATCATGGTATAAATCCTGTAGAAATTAGAAGGCAGATTCAGAAAAAGGAAAGAAAATGTTCCGGTTATGACAATTACTTTTTCAACATTTACAATCTTTTAACCCATTCCCACACAATCTCTCCTTTTTGTGCCCCTCTTGACATATGCTTTCAAAAATCGTGGATAATGAAGAAATTGCGTGTGAAAAGAAGTTTTTTTCATTATCTACAATGTTTCCTACCCCTAAGGTCAAAGAATTCTGAAATTTCATCAACTAAAATTTGTTGTCTGCAACTTCTCCAGTCCAAAATATGACAAAGGATTAAACACCAAGACTTTGACTATATTCTTTCAACATACTCAAAAAAATTGTTTGGCTGTATAGTTAAATTCGATTGATTAATTAATTGAAGATCGCCATTGCATCTCAAAACAATATGAAAGGGTTTATGATAATATTAATACTTATCATGGTGAACCCGGAATATTCCTGTTTTGGCAGTAAGTATAGACAAAGGTCAGTCTGCACATATGTGCTATGTGTAAGATAATACAAAAATCAACCTTCACCCATTACAACTTAATCCCTCCTTTTTATGCCCCTCATGAAAAAAGCTTTTGAAAACATTGTGGAAAATGAAGAAATTGCTTGTATCAAGCAATTTCTTCATTATCCACAATGTTTTATACCCAAAATGACGAAAAAATTCAAAATTCTATCAACTTGAAATTGTTGTCTGCAACTTCTTTCAATTTAGACCAGTTTAATATTTCACTGTGTGGGAATGGGTTAAAAAGCAGTATTGAATGGAAATAAGAGCTTCCATTGTTTCAGCCATTTTTTTTACGCACTTCTAAAGAGGTCTTTATCCAGCATGGTAAAAGTTAACAAAATCGCTCTCTGACCATACAATTATGACTGAAGATTTGTATGTTGAGATAACCCTTTATTGTTGTTTTTTTTTTTAAATTTTAGACTTGTCCAAATTGAGAGTTGTTGCAGAGGATAATGAAAATTGGATGCAATTTGAAATGAAACTATCCTATAAGGTAGAAAATATTGTGGGAAAAGAAGAAATTGCTTGTTACAAGTAATTTCCTCTTTTTCCACAATGTTTTCTCAAGTATAAAATCACAGCCATTTAAAATCCTGGGTTTGTACTGGAAAGGGTCAAGAGCAATCTAGGTCATTACAACACTCTTTTTACAGTGTTTTGTACAGAATGTTACAATGGGTATTATGCAAATATAAGTAATGAATCTTATCAGATAGAAAAATATTCAATATGTGAATGCACACATTTTTTTCAACAATAGTTTGGTATACTGTTTGCATATACATAATCACATCTAGTTTTAAAAGTTGTTGAAATCCTGCCAGCATTTTGTTATTCTGTTAATAACCTTGCACTAAACTAAACTTTTTTGTTGGTTGGTTGGTTGTGGGTGTTTGTTATTTTTATGTTTGCTGAGCATACAAAAATCGGCCACAAAATCTATATCTATATCTCATAACTCACTCTCAAGTTAAACCTCCTGCATATTAATATTAAGGGAAACCTTGTGGGAAAAAACTCACTTTAAATTTTTGTCTGCAAAACCTTTAAATTTCAACAGATCTAAAATTTTACGAAAAGGAAAGGGTTAAGGTCAAACTTTTGAAAATTGCGGTAAAGAGGGGGATGGGGAGGGGGCATACACATCTTGTTGTACTTGTCTTTTTCTTTTGCTGTTACACACATGGCGGCTGCCTGGCAGCATTCACATGCGCTTTTATTCTAGACTGCATTTTGAATTGACATCTGGTTGATTCTGGTAGTATATACATCTTAAATTCTGTGGTGGTTTGTCAAAAATCTATCTGGTAAAGGGTTACATGTTTGTTGCACATACAAAAGACTTTCTAACTTTGTAGGGGTATTTCCAAAGGACCCATACTTTCTGGAAAACCAAGCTCTCGTGATAGAATGCTTTACAGAAAAACGGTTTAAAAACTTGGCATTTTGGATTGGACATCACAAGGCTGACAGCAAGTATGTTTGGCAGAATGGGACTTATGCTAGGGTAAGTGCCTTATTTATCATGCTTAACCAGACAACAAAATTTTAGACAGGTCCAAAAGGAGTTGCAGACTACAAATAAAGTTCATGAAATTTTAGACCTTTTTCAAATTTATTGGTCAAAAACCTTGTGGAAAATTCAGTAATTGCTTGTAACAAGCAATTTCTTCAATTTCCACTATTTCCTATTTGTTTTTAATCTCCCTAAAGGATGAGCATAGAGCCACTGCTTTGTCTGTCTGTCAAGCCATCCATCAGTCTGCCTGTCCTCCTCTATTTCTCCACAACCCTTGGGCAAAATTGGATGAAACTTCACATGTGATTTCCTTATGATATTGCACCAACATGCTTTCTTTGGTTCTGCAAGGTCAATGTCACAGGTTAAGGTCGAACATGAAAAATAAGCATGTCCAGAGCATAGCTTCTTCAAATATTGATAGATTATAATATAACTTGGCACAATTATTCTATATCAAGAGCAGATATATGATTTGATAGAAATATTCAGATATCTCCAATGTCTAGGTCACAGCTTTAGGTCAAACGTTGAAATAAAGCATGTCCAGAGTATCGCTCATGGATGGTTTTAGAAATAACTTTGCATGATTGACCAATGGCTGGCCCCACCCACTTACTTCTTTTGTCAGGCCCATTGACTCAGGCAGGAAGTCCGGCTTCGATTTTAAACGGTGTTATATTGCAAAACTGTGGTTGGTATCATGTAACAAAAACATAGAATGATTGGTTGGCAACCTTAACATCATTACTACAGCTTGAATAAGCTGTAATTACAACGTTTAAATAACCAAACAACAAAAACATTTCACACAAATGGCAGCCATTTCTCGAATCTTGTGTAGGTATTTTTTTTATTGGATGAGACCGAAGGTCTCATCCAATAAAAAAATACCTACACACAATTCTCGAACACGACAACAATAGATAGAAAAAGACACTGTTGTAATATTTCCTATGTACCATTATTACCTTAGTTGAACAGTTCTATCAGAGGTCAGTGGATGTGGCCAGCAATCTATATCATTGTCTATTTCTAGCTCCAGATCCCTAGATTAACTGCAACAAATATTACAGAGATTGGAAATGCAAACATCATTTGTCAAGATACAAGTAATGATGCCTGCATTGATAATACTTTCCTTCAGCTTGATTGTAAGTACTTTGATTTGAAATCTATTTTGGTTTTAACCATTTATATTTTTACTAAGGTTTTATGATTGATAGTGTAATGTTTTAATTTTTAATTAAGATTTTAAGATATCTCAAGATTTTATGGATTCACAGAACTTCTACAGAATTACCTGAGTTACCTTGATAAAAAGTCTGAAGAAATCTCATAAATTTTAATCATATCAAGGAAACCTGGGATTTTTCTTTCAAAGGTTTTAGATTTAATTTGTGAAATAAAGGCTATGATGTAAGGACTCAGTATCATCAGTACGAAGGGTTTGGTTAAAGAGAAGTAACAATATATTTTGCAACAACAAGTTCTATCAGTGCTTTCAGCCCTTTGATTTGACAGCAATTCAGTAAGGGAATTTATACAGCATGACAAGGGTTAAAAACACATGTATATAAGATAATCAAAAAACTGAAAGTACTGTAAGCTATTGTGGGATTCTGGAAAAGCCGAATTGAATGGGAATGGATTGTATAGCATGCTTTCTACAATTTGAAGTAAATTCATGTGACCAATCATTCTGAGCACAATATGCTTGAGTGAGCTAAAATTACCTAGGAGATGAACTTTCAGGCAGAGTTTGCTATATTCCTGAAATACCCAATAACTCCTTTTTGGCGTGGACATTTAGTAGATTTAGTGGTTAAGCCTCCAGTGGCAGTTTGCACTCGTTTCAACTCTGAGAAGACCTCAAAATTTTGTCTGTTAACACTTTGCTAGCTACAAATTAAAATTTAGCATTTGTAATCATTAATTATGCTTTTTCAGATTATCCTTATTACATTTTGGTAGGTTTTCCATCTTATGAGCTTTGGATGCAGTGCTGAATTCATTTATCAAAACAGACTTTTATGTTATTCCAACCCATTATTAACTCATTCCCACATAAGAAAATTTTAGAATGGTCCAAATTAAAAGAAGTTGAAGATGAAAATTTTAAGCTTATGAATTTTTGAATTTTTTTTAGTCTTGGGGTAGAAAACATTGTGGATTATGAAGAAATTGCTTATGATAAGCAATTTTTTCATTATCCACAATGTTTTCAAAAGCTTTTTTTTCTTTGGGGCGTCTAAAAGCGTCATTGAGTGGGAAAAGGTTAATCCGTTCCTGCACAATGACGCTTTTGAACACTCCTCAAGAAAAACAATTGTAAAATTATGGGAAATAAAAAAATTGCATGTGACAATCAATTTCTTCATTTTACACAATGTTTTCTACCAAGAATGTTGTCAGAATATTGAAAAAACTCATAAACTTAAAATTGTCGTCTGCAGCTCCTTTCAATTTTAACAAGTCTAAAATTTTAACACCTGGTAATGGAAACAGATTTTCATGTTAACAAATTACCAGACAACAAAATTTCAGACTGGTTCAAATACAAAGTCAGTGCACACAACAATTTTAGTTGATGAAAATTTAAGATTCTTTCTTTTTTGTGAAAGAAAATATTGTGGGTAAAGAAGAAATTGCTTGTTACAAGCAATTTCTTTATTTTTCGCTTTGTTTTCCATAATTTTTTTAGGGACGTAAAAAAATAAGGATTGTGAGGGAATGGGTTAACCAATTACCACACACCAAAATTTTAGACTGGTCCAAATTCAAAGAAGTTGCAGACAACAAGTTTTAGTTGATTAACATTTTTTTGCCTTTTGAGGTAGAAAATATTGTTGATAATCAAGAAATTGTTTGTTACAAGCAATTTCTTCAGTTTCCACAATGTTTTCTACAGCTTTTTTTCTTGTGGCATCAAAAGGCATCATTGTTTGGGAATGGGTTACAAAGAATGTATCTAAGATAGAATAAATTTCATTATTTTCAGACTATCCAAATTGCATTCGGGTATGTTTTCGACCATATTAGCTTTGGATGCACTGGGCTGAACTCATTTATCAAAACAGACTCCCATGTTATCCCCCCCCTTATTAAAACAGATTCTCATGTTATATCCCCCCTCCCCTTTATTTAAAAAAAAGACTCCCATGTTACCCCCCTTCCCCCTTATCAAAACAGACTCTCATGTTATATCCCCCTCCCCTTTATTTATCAAACAGACTCTTTTGTTATTCCACTACCCCACCTATTTATCAAAACAGACTCCAGACTCTCATGTTATCTCATCTTTTTATTTAACAGACTTTAATTTTTATCCCCTCCCCCCCCCCCCAAAAAAAAAAAAAAAAAAAAAAAAAAACAGACGCTCATGTTAACCAACCATTCCCCAACCTTAAAACCCTCCCATTCCTTCAATGTGATTAACCTTTTCTGATACAATCATAATTCATAATCATATTTAGATCTTATGAATAACAGGATGCACTTTTGTTTTTGAATATTCATCCAAAAGCTTTATAATGGCTTCCGAAAAGTTTCAAATTAGTACATGTACTTAAACCTATGTATGGGTTTCCCTCTTTGGTAATCAATTACCAGAGGACAAATTTTTAGACCAGTCCAAATTGAAAGAGATTTCAGTCTACAATCAAATTTGTAGTAAATGTTTTCTAGAACTATAATTAACCCTTTCCTGTGCAATCCCTGGTTCTTATGTCCCTTTAATTTTATACTTGAGAAAGCATTATGGAAAAAGCAGAAATTGCTTGTAATAAACAATTTCTTCTTTTTCCACAATATTTTCAACCTTATTGGTTTGTTACTTTTCAAATTGCACCCACTTTTAATTGTCATCTGTAAGTTTTTTTAATTTGGACAAGTCTAATATTTTGAAAAACATAAAAGGGTTGATCAACTTGTCAAAAAATGTGATGTTGTGGTACAGGATTAACTGAATTAGTCAGGGAAATGACCAGAATCAGTTTAAACCATTCTCAAACAATCCCTCCTTTTTACACCCTTCAAGAAAAAAACTTTGGAAAACATTGTGGATAATGAAGAAATTGCTTATATCAAGCAATTTCTTCATTATACAAAATATTTTCTATCCAAACAGATGGAAAAAAAGTAAAATTCCATCAACTTGAAATTGCCGTCTGCAGCTTCTTTCCATTTGGACCAGTCTAAAAAATTTTTGTGAGGGAATGGGTTAAATCTAAGAATAAGATAAGCTTCACAGTCAGGGGAGATTCAATTGAAGGTAGAAAGCTTCGACTCTGTTTATGTCATAAGTTTGACCTTTTGAACTTGATTCTTCTAAATCCTGCTTCAGATGAGGCTCATTGGAGTTTTTGAAATCGTTGAATCAGCTATGTTAGTGATTCCATGTAAAGCTATTTCATTCTTACACGAAAAATGTATGGAAATTGTCTGAAAAATATAAATCTAGCCATATTTCAGACTTTTAGTTTTGCATTATTTTACATGGCAATCTCAGTTTTATTCATGAGAATACTGCCCAAATCCATGAATGTGTACTTGCATGCAAAAGGATTTTTGTTGGTTTTGTGACTTAAATGTTGTAACTACAGCTCATTCAAGCTGTTACCATGTTTATGTCACCAACAAACCATTTTACTTTTGTTTTTTATATGTTACAGGCCATTAATTTTGCAGAACAACGCCATTTAATATCTAAGTGGAACTTCCTGACAGAGTCATTGGGCAAGGCCAGTGGCTTCAGTGGTCTGTGCCAGCGATCTATCAATTGTCGTCATGATCTTTTCCTATGTGATAAGAAATCTGCAAAAGTCTCGGTTGAAGAAGCTCCCTGCATTTGCCAAGGGTTAACTTAGAAAACAACTTTTGTGTTATTTTAAGTGTTGTAGCTCTACAAATTTAGGAGTCACTCAGCACAGCACTGTTGTAAGTGGTCATATAATTATAGGCACTTACCACAATGTTGCACTGTCACCTTATTTATCCCTTTACCAAACAATCCTGCCTTTTATCATGCTTAAGAAATTGGTGGCTTAGTGTAAAAACATCATAAGTGTCTATACTTTGTATAGACACTTATGATTTTTTCACACTCAGCTATCAAATTATGGTTATTGGAAACGTAAAAAGCAATTTCTTCTTTTGTCATTTGTTTTTCCTGTTACATTCATTTTAAATTCAAATATACTTTGAATTGTTTTCATGTTAACTCTTTCAAATTGGACAAGTATAGAATTTTGTTGTCTGATAAATGGATTTTTGCATGTTAGGATGAAATGACAGGCTCTCATTTATTTGTCCAGCATAAACACTTTGTTTTCTTAGACCAAGGTCAAGGTCATGTGTATCCATTAACAAAAATCAAATTTTAAACTAGTCCAAATTGAAAGAAGTTGATAATCTAATAAGATTTCTGACCAAGTTGTATACATGTATCATTCTTTTCAATGCTCAGTCTATTGATAAGCTAATAATCATGTCCAAATACAGAATAAGGCTCAAAATTAAGCAGACCACACACATGCATTGTATATTATCTAGATGTTGCTAATGCTGATTTTTCATATATTTTAAAACTATTCTCCTTTGCTATTTTTCAGCCTTAGAGTTGCATTGTGATAGAGAAGCATGTATTCTTGTCAATATTATATGGCTTTGTATTCACCAACCATTGAAATTCAAAATTTGCTGATAAGGACTCTTATAGGGCAATGTTTCAGCAAATCAAAGTTATGTTAAGGAAAACTGATTTACACTGGTTTGTGAATAACCCTGTTGTGTAAACTCACTTTAGTTCTAATGTGGTGACTGGAAAACGCATGCAAAAATATGTTATATTCCTTGGGAAGATGAGAATGATGCACACATTAATTGGACAAATTCTACTCTAACTGGATATGATATTCATAACTGTGCATAAATATATCAATTATGTCATCTTCTTTAACATAAGGCTTGTTTCTATGATTATCTAATCCTTTTCCTACACAAGAACGAAGGCTTAACCCATTCCCACACAGTGACCCTTTTGATGCCCCTCAAGAAAAATAATTGGGAAAACGTCGTTTAAAATGAAGAAATTGCTTGAACCAAGGAGTTTCTTCATTTTACACAATGTTATCTACCCCAAAAGTTGAAAAAGTCTAAAATTTCACAAACTTTAAATTGTCGTCTGCAACTCCTTTCAATTTGGACCAGTCTAAAACTTTGCCATCTGGTTATGGGTTAAATGGCAAAAGCACTGGTGCACAGTACAATATTGATACTTCCATTGCACCAACAAAAAGCTGGCATGATAGTGGCACAAAATGTTATTCTACTTATTACTTGTTAGAAACTGACTTTTATAAGACATTTCACTGATTGTAAATTTGGATTTATTTACTTATCAAACTGCAATGCTTTTCAGAAACCAGTAATAATCTTGTAAACAAGTCCATGTACATCTTTCTTTAAAAATCTTGTCTTACTATTGATGTAATTTATTTAAAAAGATATTTGAATACATTTCATCATCACTCTTGAAAATGACGTTTGAAAACTTGTAATTTGGAGTTATCTGTGTATTATAAGCTACAAATTGACCAATCCTGGCTGTCAATCAAGGAATGAACCAACCAATCAAATCATTTATTCAGCCCATGCCTGAGCTTTCAACTCTGACATTGGCTGCCATTTTTGTTAACATGTTTTTGTTGGTTTGGCGACTTAAACAACGTAACTACAGCTTATTCAAGCTGTAGTTACGACCTTTAGGTCACCAACCAACCACTGTGATTATTTGTGTCATGCTACTGGCCATTAATATGGCAAAATAATGCCGTTAAGAGTCAAACAGAAACTTCCTGATGGAGTTAATTAGTGGAGCCTAGGTAGTCAGTTGGCCGGGCCAACAATTGTTCACTTAACAATGAGTAATTATTGCAAAACTATTATTAGTCCCCGAATAAGAATATATAGGGACTAACAACAGTTAGGCAGTAACCTTCTCAACAAGACTTACTTCCTTTTCATGACTACTACTCTACGCTATTATACAAAAAACAGTCTCTTTTACTTTTCCATTTTCTTGAAATTTTAGACTGGTCCAAATTGAAAGAAGTTGCTGACAACAAAAGAAATTGGATGTAATCTGAATGAAACCATCCTTTGTGGTAGAAAATATTGTGGAAAAAGGAGAAATTGCTTGTTTCTAGCAATTTCTCCTTTTTCCACAATTTTTTCTTAAGTATGAGATCACAGCAATGTAAAATCCCAGATTTGTACAGGAAAGGGTTAACCCATTACTAGACACAAAATTTGAGACTGGTCGAAGTCAAAGATGTAGAGGATGACCTTTAGAATTTTGCATAAATTGTAAAATAAGTGTCACATAGGGTAGAAAACATTATGAGAAAAGGGGAAAATGCTTGGAAAATGCTCGTTTCAATCAACTTTCCCTTTTCCCACAAAGTTTTCCATGACTGTATATTTTTATGATGCCAGAAAGCATCATTTTGTCATTGTGTGGTAATGGGTTAAGTACCATTGACTCTTGCATAAAAATCAGACAAATCTTATTGTAAAACCATGTGATTTTTCAAATTTTTAGCAAGACAAGTATTGTTGGCGATACTAAGTGAGATGAATTGAAACTCCATTTCTTTATCAATCTTCATGATTTTCTATGTATTTAGATTATCATAATTGACCAATTGCAGTTGTCAATCAATTAATCAGTCAACCAATGAAATCATTCATTCAGACAGTGTTTATTACATATCTATAAATATTTCTAGTAAAATATATACATTCAACACAGACAAAATTGGACATGTCGGAAAAAAATCTGTATCCAACAATGTCAAATACGGTTCCATATAAGGTAGTCCAAGATGAGGTCATTTTTTTTCTGTAGTTGACATCATAATGCAAATAAACATTATCAGAATGGTAAAGGAAAACAGAAATACTTGAACAAATTTATACAGATTGTTTATTATTTCATTGATTTTATGATAAAAATAAAGATATACAATAAATGGAATATTACTTTACAAGAGCAATACAACATCCTGTATTTGCTTCTCTCTGCGAAGGAAATTTTGATGTTCCACTCAACGTTTGGTCTTGTGAAATATCAAACTTTTCCTCAACAGCTCAAAGCAAATACAAGATGTTGTATTGCTATCATAGCATAATATTCCCTATGTATCGTAATTGTGTATTTAATTTTTCAGAAATGCAACAATTAAAAATGACATATTAAACTTTCTCTTTACCTTTAGGTTTCCCTTATAAATCCATTAACAGTAACATTTTTTTTTCATTTTTCTTAGTTTGTTTCTGGTAATCTTACTCTAATTATCATTTCTAATAAATATGATATTTAAAACCCTTGTCATGCTGAATAAAAAACGTTTCGATGAATGCCTTTAAATCAAAGCACTGAAAGCACTGGCTGCCCGAAGATGGTTTGTGTTTCTTTTGAAAATCTATTTTACAAATAAATTCTGCTTAAAAGGTATAAGCAGGTGCTGTAGATTAAGATCAGACTGCACTTATGTGCAGTCTGATCTTTGTCTAAACAGGAATATTTCAGGATCAGCATGACAAGGCTTAAAAGCAAACACAGATAAAACCTAACAGACAGCAAATTACATGAGGAAAGAGCATATCTATACCATGATATCTACTTTCTACTTAAACAACAAACAGCATATCAGTGGCTTAGTGCAAAAACATAATAAGTGTCTATACAAAGTATAGACACATATGATGTTTTTGTACTAAGCTTTCAATATATTGGTTACTTATGATGGCATATTAGATACATATAATTTCATGTAGAAAGCATACAATTTACATATAATACAATATAGTAATGTACTGTTTATGATAGTAAATTATTAATTATTTTAGATTACCCGCAAGATGCTCGTAATATCAGCTGCCTTGTAGACAACTTTGATACTCTAAGCTGTACCTGGGAACTTGGGGTTGACTACAAACATCCTAAGCATGTCAATGTCAAATGCCAGTTCTTATTTAATGTGTCCACCAAGTATAAAATACAGTGAGTATAGCACATATGGTATTATTTAACCCCATTACTAGATGAAATTTTTTTTAGATTGGCCAAAATTTCAGACACCATTTTCAGTTTCATAAAAAATAAATTTTGTCCTTTTTGTGTAGAAAAAAATGTGGTAAATGAAGAAATTGCATGTTACAAGCAATTTCTTCATTCACCACAATATTTTTGAGCATTTTTCATAAAGGTCGTCTAAAAGCATTATTATGTGAGAATGGGTTAATGCTTTCTTATGGATTTTGAGATGTCTCAGAATATAATCTACTACATAATTTCACACACAAAAAATCGCAGAGAAGTTATCGAAATGATAAACTCAATGTTTTGGTATGCTTAGCCTTTAAAGCTTTCAATCTTTTTACACTACTGTCCATGATCTCAGTGGAACTAAAGTCATAATGACCTCATGAGGTTGCCGTGTATATCACATGCAAAATGACATGCTTTTTTTGCATTAAAGGAAAAGGATAGTAATTAGATTTTCTTGTAAGATCGATATATCTTTAATTTCTTGTAGAATACAGATTTTGTTATTCTCTATCCTCTATATCTGCGATTATCCATGTTGGCATAAATCTTTTGGTTCATATCTTACAAAAGTTCTTTTAACAGTCTAGTATCTGATGGCTGTCACCATTCATTGTGATGGACACTTGTAACAAGCAGTAATGCTTGACTGTCACTGGCTACTATTAAAGATCAAAGCACTGAAAGTACTGATGATGGAGGTACCTGTTGGCATAGTAGAGTGATATGCCCGCTTTCAAATAGTTAATCTTTTTTAAGCATAACCTCTGGCCTACCCTAGTTTCTTTAATAGGTACATTTACTACAGGATGTTTCTATTCTTGAGTCCTGAGCATGATCACAAGTTCGGAAAAAATGCCATTGTCTCACGGGTCATTTGTCTTTCACTGATGGAAATATGATAGATAATCCGCCTGTTAAGTTGGCTGAGCAGCTAGACATGCAACGAACCCATATTTATTGTTGCAGTTGTACATGTTACTGGTGTGAAAAATGAGAGGAAGGCATGGTTGGGTGCACCTACCAACCATAGTTTTACTGAAATACTACTGAAAGTCAAGTTAAACCAAATTTACTTGATTGCAGTCTAACTAGCTTTCAAGATCAATACTTATTTTTTACTTTTCTGAGATTATCCTTTTCTGAAGACATTCCACTAATAATTAAGATATCATTTAAGAAACTTGGACAATATCAGATGAGCAATATTCATTGAGAATTATTACCTGTAAGAAACAAATGAGAAATTTTGTTTATCTTTTAAACATTCCTTTATCTTTTAGAAGCTTAACCAGTTCTAGCTCAATCCCGCTTTTTTACTCCCCTGGAGAATCGCATTAAAGAAAACATTGTGAGAAAAGGATGAATTACTTGTTTCACAACGTTTTTCTACTCTATCGGGGCCTTACTTTTCAATTTCAAAATGATTTGAACTGTTGTTTATAACTAGTCCAAAATTTTGTTGTTTGGTAATGGATTGAAAAGGCTAATTCAAAATAATAAAAAAACATCTTTGAATGTATGTAACTGTATACCTTATCACTCTGCTGTATACAGCTGGTATGCTGAGTTCTCAAAGTAGAAGGCAAACTATTCACTATATAATTGAAAGACTCAGCATCTACGCTAAGATGGGTATTGGTAGATGTTTTTGTATTTTAAACTCTCACATAATGGGATATCTGTTATATCATGTGTACAACATATTGTTTTGAAACTCATAAAATATCATCAGATGATCAACCTTTACAATCAAAGGTGATAATTCAGATAACACATTACCAAACAACAAAGTCTTAGATTGGTCCAATATGAAAGAAGTTGCAGGAGGCAGTTTTAGGTCAGAGAAATTATAAAATTCCTTTAATACTTATTGAGAATGACAAAGTTTACTTTTTCTACATTGAAAATTAAATAGAACTAAAGCTATCGCAGACCTGTGTTTGCTGAAATATCTAAAGGATTTATTTCTGCATATTCTCCACACACACACAAAAAAATAAGTTCTAATTTTCCCCATGTTTGCTGCAAATAAGGGAAAATCTGCATTGAAACAATTTATCATACTCTCCCACCTACGTAGTAGATGGGGTATATTGATTTCACCATGTCTGTCTGTCCACCCATCTGTCCATCATCCTGACCATCGGTCCATAGACATTTTCAAGAACCAATACACCCACAATCTTGAAACTTCATACAATTGTTACCCATGACCAAAGGAGGTACCCTATAGATTTTGGGTCACATAGGTTTAAAGGTCAAGTTCACACTTGAATTTTGATTGAAAACCATTTCCAGGCTCTAACTTATAAGCCATGTGAACTAGGACCATGAAAGTGTATGCACATGTTGTCCATGACCAAAAGGAAGGGCCCTAGTGTTTTTGTGTCACATGGGTCAAAGGTCAAGAAAACAATTGAACTTTGATTGAAAACCATTTCTAGGCTCTAACTCATAAGCAATGTGACCTAGCACCATGAAACTTTATACACATGTTGTCCATTACCCAAGGAGATGCCCTAATAACCCATTCCAACACGGTGGAATTTTAGACCGGTCCAAATTGAAAGGAGCTGCAGACATCAATTTCAAGTTGATGGAATTTTAAATTTTTTCATCTTTTTGGATAGAAAACATTGTGGATAATGAAGAAATTGCTTGATCCAAGCAATTTCTTCATTTTCCACAATGTTTTCCAAAGCTTTTTCGTTGAGAGGCATAAAAAGGAGGGATTGAGTGGGAATGGGTTAACTATGTGTCACATAGATCAAAAGTCAAGGTCACAATTGAACTTTGATTGAAAATCATTTCAGTGCTCTAATTCACAATCAATTTGACCTAGAACCTTAAAACTTTATACACATGTTGTTCATGACCCAAGGAGATGCCTTATTGAATTTGGGTAACGAAGGTCAAAGGTCAACTGTTCTATTTGAGTGACAAAGCACTGTTGAGGGTATTGGTCTGCTTTGCAACAATTCTAGTTTTTTGTGGAGATTCTGGGGAATTAACTGATTTCCAAACAATTTCCAAATGATTTCCATGTTTTCTCTGTAAATTGAAATTGTCTGTGGAAATCTGATCTAAAGGCAAAGGTCAAAATATGGGTGAAATATTTGTGTCCATTGTGTAACTCCATAAGACATTTACAGTAGGGATTTAAAACAACTTGCGGCAATTGTTCACCTCTATGGCATGATACGACCTGAAAAAACGTATAATTTATAGCGCCAAGTTTAAGCTCCCTGTTGGAAGTCAATGCTTAAAAAGGGTAAAGTTATGTAGTCAAGTGGGGGTTATAAAATTGTGTTTCACAAACACATCTTTTCTTTTGTTTTCCAAAATATTCCGTCTGAGTGAAGTGACAACTAGTTGTGTGAAAATGAATAAATGAAAGAATGATGAATGCTTATAATAGATACAAGCTATCCCAATCTACTTTCAGTCCTTCAGCAGAGAACTGGGCTGATTGTCCCAACGGATCCAAAAATTCATGTTTCTGGGACAGCAGCAATTATCATAACTCTTTAGTTATCCTCTTGAAAATCAATGTTACAAACACAAAATACAGCATAAGCAGGGAAAAGAATGTTACAATTGAAAGAGATAATGTTTGTAAGTATACCTTTGATCATGAAATAACTGACAGATCATTGCTTTAGATCAATTAGTCTACTATATGATGATTAACCCTTGTCATGCTGTATAATTATTTTTTTCTGAATTGTTTTAAAATCAAAGGACTGAAAGAACTGATAGAACTTGTTCAAAATTCAGTATTTCTTTAAGAAATCAATTTCATAAACAAGTCTGTCAGGGAAAATACAAGCAGGAGGTGTAGACCAAGATCAGACTGCACTTATGTCCAGGCTGATCTTTGTCTACACCTCCTGCCAAAACTGGAATATTCCGTGTTCAGCATGACAAGGGTTAATTATATCACTTCTTCAAAGAAGAGGAGGTAGACTGCTTTACCTTTATCTGCCCTTCTGTCTGTCTATCCATATGTAACAAATACATTTTGTCACATTTATCTCAGCAACTATTAAAAGCATTGACTTGAAACTTGGTTTGACTAGGTGTCCTACATGGCACTTAATGAATTGATGTCTACCAGTTATCTACTTTCTGTTTTATGACTTAATTTCACGGACATGGCTTGGTTTGGACTCCTGGTATATCTTTGTCACATTTTTTCTCAGCATTCACTTGAGCTTTTAATGACCTAGTTTATCCTTTAGGTCACCTAACCGAAAGGACATGGTGACCTTTAGCGATTTTGATCTGTTGTTGTGCATCATGCATTATGCATCATGTGTTAACTTTTTACATTTTCAACTTCTTCTTAAGAACCCTTGGACGGATTTCAACTAAACTTGGTAAGATGAATCCCCATAGGAATGAGCTCTAGATTTGTACATGTCATAAAGTTATCTGCACTGGGGGCCCCATAAGGAGCAAAAAAGGGTATATTGTTCTTGTTATGAAACATTTGATTCACATGTGGTATTTAGAGTCTTTGGGGCAAGGACTTTAAAGTTTGTACAAGGAAAAGAAACAGTCAAGAAATGGCCTTGCTGGGGGTGGGGTGGGGTGGGGTGGAAGGGGGCAAAGGTAGGGGGGGACAACTTTGAAAATCTTTTGCTACCAAACCAAAAGACCTACAGCTCTGGTATTTTATGTGTGGCATCACCTGGAGGACATCTATCAAGATTGTATATTATGGCCAAGGATCAAAATTGGCCAATTCTTAGACATCACAAGTTTAACATGGGCCCTAAAAGTGAAAACTTTTACAAAAATCTCCATCTCCCAAACAAAAGGCCTAGAGCTTTGATATTTGGTATGTAGCATCATCTTCTGGACTCTTATCTTTTTTTTGTGCTCTTTGGACTCAGGTGACCGATAAGGCACTATAGGTCTCTTGTTAGATATGGACTGGTATGGCAGTGTATTTTTGTTGCATTTTTTTCCGCAAATATTAATGGCACTGTCTTGAAACTTAGTATGGAGGTTCAGCTAGGGGACCTAGTTGGGGCTTGATGAATTATGGTCTGACAGTTAGCTACATCCTGTTATACAACTTAGTTTTATTTCTCTAACATGACCTTGTATGATGGTATTTTATTATTGCATCTTTCTCGGCAAGTGTTGATAGTATTGACTTAATTGATTGATTGATTGATTGGAGTTTAATGCCACTTTTAACAGTATTTCAGCCATATTGAGGTGGCTGGACCACCTAACAATGGATTCCTGGTATTTCTCACACCAGTACTACCTCTACATCCTTTCCTAGCCTCCAGCTGCTATCCCACTTAGGTTTACGATTATCCACCCATTGGTGAGAGACAAATGTCGGGAAGGATATGTGCCTACGCAGTATTGACTTAATGACTCAGCTAGAAGACATACATGGTGCTTCTTGAACTTATGTACACAAGTTATCTACTTCATGACTTATTTTTCTGACATTGCATGTTATTGTGGTATCTTTTGTCATATTTTTCTCAGGAAATATTAACCTAATACAAGACAACAAAATTTTACACTGGTCCAAATTGAAAGAAGGTGCAGACTAAAATTTTTAGTTGATGGAATTTTGAAATTGTTTGTCTTTTGCGGTAGAAAAGATTGTGCATAATGAATTGCATTTTTAATGTAAAAGTATTGCAATGAAAAGGAGAATATGTCTGAATACCTTATTGTAATTTTTCTGAACAATTTTTCATGTAAATTCATCGATAGGCCAAGAATAACAGATATCTCTGACAAAAAATCAGCCTATACAGGTACCTTGAGAACATAAGATTGCATAGTGACAACTTTGAAAATCTTATTCTACCAAACCAAAAGACCTACAGCTCTGATATTTTATGTGTGGCATCATCTGGGGGACATCTATCAAGATTGTATAAATTATGGCCCCAGGATCAAAATTGGCCCATTCTTAGGCGTCACAAGTTTAACATGGGCCTTAAAAGTGAAAACTTTTACAAAAATCTCCCTCTCCCAAACAAAAAGGCCTAGAGCTTTGATATTTGGTTTGTAGCATCATCTACTGGACTTTTATCTGTTTTTGTGCTCTTTGGACTGAGGTGACTGTTAAGGCACTATGGGTCTCTTGTTAGATATGGACTGGTATGGCAGTATATTGTTGTTGCATTTTTTTCTACAAATATTAATGGCACTGTCTTGAAACTTAGTATGGAGGTTCAGCTAGGGGACCTAGTTGGGGCTTGATGAATTATGGTCTGACAGTTAGCTACATCCTGTTATACAACTTAGTTTTATTTCTCTAACATGACCTTGTATGATGGTATTTTATTATTGCATCTTTCTCGGCAAGTGTTGATAGTATTGACTTAATTTATTGATTGATTGATTGGAGTTTAATGCCACTTTTAACAGTATTTCAGCCATATTTAGGTGGCTGGACCACCTAACAATTGATTCTTGGTATTTCTCATACCAGTACTACCACTACATCCTTTCCTAGCTTCCAGCTGCTATCCCTCTTAGGTTTACAATTATCCACTCATTGGTGAGAGACAAATGTCGGAAAGGATATGTGCCGCCACAGAATTGACTGAATGGCTGAGCTAGTAGACATACTTGGTGCTTATTGAACTTATGTTCACAAGTTATCTACTTCATGACTTATTTTTCTGACATTGCATGTTATTGTGGTATCTTTTGTAATATTTTTCCCAGGAAATATTAACCTAATACCAGACGACAAAATTTTAGACTGGTCCAAATTGAAAGAAGGTGCAGACTACAATTTTTAGTTGATGGAATTTTGAAATTGTTTGTCTTTTGCGGTAGAAAAGATTGTGCATAATGAATTGCATTTTTAATGTAAAAGTATTGCAATGAAAAGGAGAATATGTCTGAATACCTTATTGTAATTTTTCTGAACAATTTTTCATGTAAATTCATCGATAGGCCAAGAATAACAGATATCTCTGACAAAAAATCAGCCTATACAGGTACCTTGAGAACATAAGATTGCATAGTGACAACTTTGAAAATCTTATTCTACCAAACCAAAAGACCTACAGCTCTGATATTTTATGTGTGGCATCATCTGGGGGACATCTATCAAGATTGTATAAATTATGGCCCCAGGATCAAAATTGGCCCATTCTTAGGCGTCACAAGTTTAACATGGGCCTTAAAAGTGAAAACTTTTACAAAAATCTCCCTCTCCCAAACAAAAAGGCCTAGAGCTTTGATATTTGGTTTGTAGCATCATCTACTGGACTTTTATCTGTTTTTGTGCTCTTTGGACTGAGGTGACTGTTAAGGCACTATGGGTCTCTTGTTAGATATGGACTGGTATGGCAGTATATTGTTGTTGCATTTTTTTCCACAAATATTAATGGCACTGTCTTGAAACTTAGTATGGAGGTTCAGCTAGGGGACCTAGTTGGGGCTTGATGAATTATGGTCTGACAGTTAGCTACATCCTGTTATACAACTTAGTTTTATTTCTCTAACATGACCTTGTATGATGGTATTTTATTATTGCATCTTTCTCGGCAAGTGTTGATAGTATTGACTTAATTTATTGATTGATTGATTGGAGTTTAATGCCACTTTTAACAGTATTTCAGCCATATTTAGGTGGCTGGACCACCTAACAATTGATTCTTGGTATTTCTCATACCAGTACTACCACTACATCCTTTCCTAGCTTCCAGCTGCTATCCCTCTTAGGTTTACAATTATCCACTCATTGGTGAGAGACAAATGTCGGAAAGGATATGTGCCGCCACAGAATTGACTGAATGGCTGAGCTAGTAGACATACTTGGTGCTTATTGAACTTATGTTCACAAGTTATCTACTTCATGACTTATTTTTCTGACATTGCATGTTATTGTGGTATCTTTTGTAATATTTTTCCCAGGAAATATTAACCTAATACCAGACGACAAAATTTTAGACTGGTCCAAATTGAAAGAAGGTGCAGACTACAATTTTTAGTTGATGGAATTTTGAAATTCTTCGTCTTTTGCGGTAGAAAACATTGTGCATAATGAATTGCATTTTTGATGTTAAAGCATTGCAATGAATAGTAGAATATGTCTGAATACCTTATGGTGATTTTTCTTAACAATTTTTTCATGTAAATTCATTGATAGGCCAAAAATAACAGATATCTCTGACAAAAAAATTAGCCTATACAGGTACCTTGAGAATTTGTCTACAATTGACAAATCACTGGCCATGCCCACTTACTCCTTTGGCCAAGCCCACTGACTCTGACAGGAAGTACCACTTGATTTTTGAAGGCGTTATTTTGCAAAGTTCATAGCCAGTAGCATGTAACACAATAATGATGTGGTTGGTTGGCCACCTTGAATAAGCTGTAGTTACAACATTTAAGTAGTCAAACTAACAAAAAAGCTTAACAAAAATAGCGGCCAACAACAAAGCTCAAAGCTCAATACTGGGCTGAATGAATTATTTGATTGGTCTGTTGATTCCTTGAATGACAGCTGCGATTGGTCAATTCTGTGACATGTTATTCCACAATACATGTTGAGAAGAAAAAAATTCACTTGGTGTAAAATAATTGACCTATAATGATGAACTAGTGACCTTGAATTTTTTCCAGTAAAACCAGGAAAAGTGAAGAATATATCAGTTCTACATACAAATGACTCAACCTGTGTTACTCTCCAATGGCTGCCTCCTTACACATTTAGGAATTTTAGTTATAAAATAACATACTCATCCATTTGTGAAGCTACAACAATGGTAAGTTTAACCATTCTGTGTACATTTGTTGATTTTCATGACCTGAAGATGTTGTTAGAAAAACATCCTCAACAGAGAAGAAATTGATTGATAACTCACCAAGCGCTCTTCCATCACTATAACAGGCAAGTATGCCAGGCTCAAAACCAGATTAGTTTTGCATATAGTATTGGTGTCATTTTGCTAAAAACTAACTGCTGCTTTATCATTTGCTGTAGTGCATTAACCAATTCCAGTTCAATTCTGCTTTTTTAGGGCCTCTTAATAACAAGCTTGGGAAAACAGTGGTGTAAATCAAGAAATTACTTGTTACTGTGTAAACAAGTATTTTCTTAAATGTTTTCTACAAAGAAAGACAAACATTTTAAAATCTTAGAAACTTTAAATTGTCATCTGTAACTGCTTTCTATATGGACCAGTCTTAATTTTTGTCTTCTGATTATGGTTCAGATTATCTTAGATTATCTCAACATTATTTTTGCTCATTTGGGACGAATGTCTCTGAAGAGCTAATGTCATACCCTCAATGTCATACGTGAGGTGCGTTCTTTTCGTCGAGATGAAAAATCCCGCTAAATAAGATTTTTTATGCGTTTTCAAGAACGATTTATGTTATTTTGAGTGAAAAGATTCGACGTCGTCATGGCTACTCGTTTAAGCCAATGCCGAGTACCCTTAAATTCCTCATAAAGAATTCTTAAGATTCTTATTTAGCCGCTTAAAAATCTTAATCTAAAGAACGCTTTAAAAATCTAAATAAGAATCTAAAGAATCTCGACGAAAAGAACGCACCTCAGGTAAATTTTTTTAGATCCCTTCTAAAACTAGTGATGGTGGTGGTGGTGGGGGAGGGGCTCATATTTCAGTCATGCACTCTTTCAGAAAGGAGCTTTCATTTGAGACAATGATCTTGACCTTTAACCAAAATCTGTACATTTTTCTATCTCGGTCATTTTTCATCTTAGGGTACTCGAATTCCACACATGCACTCTTTCAGAAAGGGGCTTTCATTTGAGACAATGATCTTGACCTTTAACCAAAATCTGTACATTTTTCTATCTCGGTCATTTTTCATCTTAGGGTACTCGAATTTCACACATGCTCTCATCATGAGATTGGCTTCCATTCAAGACAATGACCTTGACCCTGTAACTTTGTTACCTATTCGTTAACCCATTCCTACACAGTCCCTCCTTGTCATGCCCCTAGGGAAAAAAGGCTTTGGAAAACATTGTGGATAATGAAGAAATTGCTTGTGACAAGCAATTTCTCCATTATCCACAATGTTTTCTGTCTCAAAAAGACAAATATTTCTAAAATTTCAGTACCTAAAAATTGTCTACCGCAACTTCTTTCAATTTGAACCAGTCTCAAATTTTTTGGGGTGAGAATAGGTTAAGCATTAATGAAAAGCTACAACCAACCTCTCTACCATTTTCTGTCTTGGTTATTTTTTAACGCAGTGTACTCACATACAGACTCATAGTCTTTTGTTGTTGTTCTGGTGTTAAATTATAGAGGAAACTATAGTTAGGTGCACCAGACACAACAATATTAATGAAATACTGTTTACAGTAATCTTAAACTCTTATGTTCAATGACATTTGATGAAGGGTTATGAAAACATCATTGGAAATGAAGAAATTACTTGTTACAAGCAATTTCTTCATTATCCACAATGTTTTCTACCACAAAAGTAAAAGGTAAAAAAATAAATAAAATTTACATCACCTTGAATTGGTTGTCTTCAACTTCTTTCATTTTGGACAAGTCTAAAATTTTCATGTGTGGTAATGGGTTAAACCCATACAATTAATCAATTAATCAAGGCACAAAAAACTTGTTAAATAAAAATCACCTCGATAGAGAAAAGGCACTGGTTTGGTTACTTTTTATACACCCGTCGAAGACGGGACGTATTATGGGATCACCTGTAGTGTCTGGGTGTCCGGGCGTCCAGTCGTCCAGTCGTCCGGCGGTGTCCACTACTTTGTCCGAAGCATAAGTCTGTCACCGTAAGTCCGAATGACTTTAAACTTGGCAGTTATAATTTTCTCATCAATACGGAGTGCAGTGCTCAATAACCATAACTTTACCTGGCCTATTTTTTGAGTTATTGCCCTTTGTTGTTTTTCATACTTGAATCTTGTCTGGAGTATATCTCTAAAAGTATTAAAGCTAGGATCATGAAACTTCATGGGTATATAGATCTCACCAAGGGGGAGTGCAGTGCACAAGAACCATAACTCTACCTGGCCTTTTTTTGAGTTATTGCCCATGTTGTTTTTCATACTTGAATCTTGTCCGGAGTATATCTCTAAAAGTATTATAGCTAGAATCATGAAACTTCATGGGTGTATAGATCTCACCAAGGGGGAGTGCAGTGCACAAGAACCATAACTCTACCTAGCCTATTTTTGAGTTATTGCCCTTTGTTTTTTTTCATACTTGAATCTTGTCCGGAGGATATCTCTAGAAGTATTATAGCTAGGATCATGAAACTTCATGGGTGTATAGATCTCACCAAGGGGGAGTGCAGTGCACAAGAACCATTACTCTACCTGGCCTTTTTTTGAGTTATTGCCCTTTTGTCCGGAGGATATCTCTAAAAGTATTATAGCTAGAATCATGAAATTTCATGGGTGTATAGATCTCACCAAGTTGGAGTGCAGTGTACAAGAACCATAACTCTTCCTGGCCTATTTTTTGAGTTATTGCCCTTTGTTGTTTTTCATACTTGAATCTTGTCTGGAGTATATCTCTTAAAGTATAATAGCTAGAATCATGAAACTTCATGGATGGATAGAGCTCACCAAGTGGGAGTGCAGTGTACAAGAACCATAACTCTACCTAGTGTATATTTTGAGTTATTGCCCTTTGTTTTTTTTCATACTTTGTTTGACAAAAAATATTTATTCAAAATAACCTCAGTTCTATTCAAACCCCCAGTTAATATTTAGCAGTGTGACGGGCGTATCTTGTGACAATTTGGCACCTTGTTGGCCTTGCAACATTTCTTTTGAGGTGAGTTTTATGTGGTATGCCATCAGGAATAATACAACAATTTAACCCTTGTCATGCTGAATAAAATTCTTGTTCAAAATTGTATTAAAATCATAGGGCCAATAGCACTGTAGGTCTGGTTGTCAGGGTCAATATCTAGTTTGGGAATTGAACTTAATAATAATTCTAGCTTAAATAGGACAAACATGGTATGGACTAAGATCAGACTGCACATATGTGCAGACTGATCTTTTGTCTTTGCCTCCTGCCAAAGCAGGAATATACTGGTTCAGCATGACAAGGGTTAAATGTCGCAAAGAAGTCTGTAAGCACTAAAATGTAAAGATTGCGTGATGCAAAATTATCCGGATTTAAAGTATCATTAATTGAATGTTTCTAGATTAATTTGTAAATAAAATGAATTTTGATATATGCATTGCTCCAAGGGATGTTTATTAACCCTTTCTGGTACAACTCCTGATTTTTATATCCCTGTGATATTTTATTTCAGAAACTGTTTGGAAAAAGAAGAAATTGCTAGTAACAAGCAATTTCTTCCTTTTCTACAAAATCTTATCATATATGATGGTTATTTTTTTCAAATGTACTTACTTCATACTGTTGTCTGCTACACCTTTGAAGTATCCACCTTTTCCTGTACAAACCCTGGGGTATACTTTGATGTGATTTTATACTTGAGGAAACATTGTAAAAAAAGCAGAAATTGCTTGTAACAAGCAATTATTCCTTTTCCCACATTATTTTCTACCAGATGGAATGGTTTCACTTCAAACTGCATCCATCTTTCATCATCATCTGCAATCTCTTTCAGTTTGGACCAGTTTGAATTTCAAAAAATGGGAAAGGGTTAAGTATTGAGAAATTATGTTTACTGTGAATTACCTTCAGACTGCTCATCATTCTTGCAAAGACTCTTGGTGCTCCTATAGACTGTGCAGACTGAACCCATTTACAAATTATACGCTAAATATCATCTCTAGATACAGTCCACAAAGGATTGAAAGGGGTTTCTGGAGTGATGTTGCCACAAAAAACTTTCAGACAGCCAAAGCAAGTATGTTTTTTTTTATGTCTCAAGATGAACCAATGAAAAGACGGTAATGTCAATGCAATGTGTGTGTCATCTGTCAAAATGTACTAATACATTTAAAAAGGATTTGCAAAATATATTTGCACACTTTTTCACTTACAAAATACTGGACTTTTTAAAAATTTGCAGAAATGATTGTTGCAAACAATTTCTTTATTTTACACAATGTCTTCCCTGTTGTTTGCTAAGCCTGCTTGTAGTGAGCGAGACGTAGTTGTCACTATGAAAAGTCGGTGTATGTGCGTTAGTGCATTATTCTGTTAGCCTGTCTGTCCGAAGTCCAAATTGTCCGGACAATTACTCCTACTTTTTTGGATCGATTTCAAAATAACTTGGAACAATTATTCTCCATCATGAGTAGATGTGCCATTTGAAAGAATTGTTTGGATAGTTCTAATGTCAAGGTCACAGCTCAAGGTCAAACACTGAAAGTGTGCTTGTCCTGACAAAAACTCCTCCATCCATTTTATGGATGGATTTAAAAATAACTTTGCACAATTCTTCTCCATCATGAGTAGATGTGCCATTTGAAAGAATTTTTGTGATAATTTTAATGTCAAGGTCAAAGCCCAAGGTCAAACACTAAAATTGATGGTCAAGGTCAAGTTGATGGTCAAAACTTGTGGGCTCGACAGAAGCTGTCCTGGGACAACCATCTAGTTTCTTGTTGGTGTCAAATAGCGTCTTTGCATAGTAATGGGTTAAGCTTTAATAGCCTTATAAAATTATATTTTGTATTATGTTGATTTTTTTTTTCATTTTGGTAGTACCAAGCAGAAATCCGATATCAACTGAGGGTCTTTACCAATATGAACACCCATACCTCACCTTATACTGGCTGGTAAGTTTGCTCTACACCAAAGTACAACATTTCAGACTAGTTCAAGCTGAAAGAGGTTGCAAACATTTTAAAAGTAAATAATTCAATTTTAAGTTTGTCTATAGCAAGTATCAAGCTTTTTGATTGGCTTGGTTTTTCATTTCATACTCCCATGAACAAAACTTTGAGCATGCATCTATTTTGTTTGCTTTTGCACAAAGTAGATCCATGTTTTGCTTAACCCATTCCCACACAGTAATCTCTTTTTGGTGCCCATCAGAAAAAAACATTTGGGGAAATATTGTGTAAAATGAAGAAATTGCTTGTAACAAGAAATTTCTTCATTTTAAACAATGTTTTCTACCCAGAAAGTTGAAAAATCTAAAAATTCCTTAACCTTTAAATTGTCATCTGCAACTCCTTTCAATTTTGACTAGTCTAAAATTTTGTTTTCTGGGAAAAGGTTAATGGGATTTGATATTAAGAAATGAAGCAAAAAATTTTTATTTTCATTGAGATTTGAACGAAAGAAAATAATCATACCGTATGAATCCTTGTTTCATTAAGGTATGAACCTAAAAACTTAATCACTCTATTGTATAAATCTGCTTTGTGTATTTCATACAGTGTGGTTTATACCTCAATGAAAACAAAAAGTATTCTCTTCATTTCTGAAGAAGGAAAAATTTTAGGACAAAATGATGATGAACAAGCATTCTGAAGTATTGCATGGCAATACCAAGTCCCCTACCGGCTTTATATATATCCCTAGAGAGGTATATTTTTTGGATGGTAAAGGGATTACTACCCCTCCAAAATATTACAGTTGTATCAGATTTTATGAGCAATTCTTAAACACACACACGTACACACAAACATAAAAAATGGGCGTCTCTTTTTGTTGTTAGCTAAATTATACTTCATAATGTCATCTGTGAATTAAGAATTAAGACCAGAAAGTAAACTTTGAACAAAAGCTTTCAAAAATCTGTCTAGGATTATGAATGCTTTTCAGTTATCAAAATATTTTGCCTTGATCGCTTCATGCAACCACTTTTAACAAAATGTTCAGTCAATATAACAGTGGCTGGAGCACTTTACAAGTATTCCTGGTATCTCTCTCACCAGTACCACCCTTACATCCTTTACAAGCCTTGGAAAAGCAATGGACTGCAATTAAACTCAATATTATTGATATGTAACTTATTTTGCAAAAGCATCCATATCTTGCTCAAAAATCAATGGACTGGAACAGAACTTGAACTCTTTCTGCAACTCGTTCTGGTCTAGTATCCATATCTTCCTCAAAAATCAATGGACCGGAACAAAACTTACACTTGTTCTGTAACTTATCAATATTGACTCAAAAACCACCTTCATATCACAATGGGTTTAGTTAAAATCCGGAAAACTGAAATTTCCTGGTAGTTTTTTAAGTCAAGCATTGGTATCTTCCTCAAACATCAATGGACCAGAACCAAACTTAAACTTGTTCTGTAACTCATTGATGTGGACTAATATACCAAAAATATGCTCAATATCTTCGAGGGTTAAGAAAAAAAGTCCGGAAAACTTAATTTCCTGGTAATTTTTTAAGTCCAGCATTGGTATCTTCCTCAAAAATCAATGGCCCGGAACCAAACTTAAACTTGTTCTGAAACATACCGAAAATCAGCCTAATATCTCTAAGGTTTAAGAAAAAAAGTCAGGAAAACTGAAATTTCCTGGAAATTTTCTAAGTCCAGCATCCATATCTTCTTCAAAAATCAATGGACCGGAACCAAACTTAAACTTGTTCTGCAACTAATTGATACGGACTAACATACCAAAAATCAGCTCAATATCTCTGAGGGTTAAGAAAAATAGTCTGGAAAACTGAAATTTCTTGGTAATTTCTAAGTCCAGCATCTGTATCTTCCACAAAAAAAAATGGACCGGAACCAAACTTGTTCTGTAACTCATTGATGCGAACTCACATACCAAAATCCAGCTCAATATCGCCCAGGGTTAAGAAAAATGTCTGGAAAACTGATAAGTCCGGACTGACAGACAGATGGACGGACAGATGGACGGAGAGCAAACCTTTAGTCCCCTTAGGCTTCAGATGCTTCAGACTAGATACAAAATTTTTATCTTTGCTTATGTTTCATACTTTGCTTTCCAGTTATGATAAATACTCACAAAGGTCACAGGCATTCATGTTTATGGGTCAGAACAAATGTGACCTTGACCTTTTATCATTGATTAAAATTTTTTTTTAAATCAGTTTTAGTGCAAATTATTTTTCCAGACAGCTAGTAGAGCGTCTTAGGCCCTCATGGGCCTCATCTTATCAAATTGTATTTTATTTTTTTCTTTTATCTAATCACTTGCTATTTCTACAAATCAAAATTTCGTTGTCTTGTAAAAAGGAGTACAAAACAATAAGATTATTTTATATTCTGTCTAATGTTTTAGCCACTTGGACGCTGTGAACTTCACTCGGACGATACTGAGTACCAAGTTTCTCTTCCTGGTGTCACCAAAACAGTCATGAGCTCAGAATTCAGGCTTGAAACAAAGTTACAATTGGAAAACACATCTATAAACAGTTTTAATGTCAATGTGTATGCAGAGAACAGTATTGGCAGAGTAGTCGATCCACATGTGATGAAAATAATACATGAAAAATATGGTACAGTACATTTTAAATGTATATATTCATTTTTAACCAATTCCCACATGACAAAATTTTAGACTGGTCCAAATTGAAAGGAGTTGCAGACAACAATTAAAAGTTAATGTAATTTCGGATTTCTTCAATTTTCTGGCTAGAAAACTTTGTGGAAATTGGAGAAATTGCTTGTAACAAGCAATTTCCTCATTTTCCACAAAGTTTTCCAAAGCTTTTTTTTATTATTTTCATTTTACACAATGTTTTCTAGCCAGAAAGTTAAAAAAATACATAATTTGATAGACTTAAAATTATTGTCTGCAACTTCTTTCAATTTGGACCAGTCTAAAATTTTGCCATCAGGTAATGGGTTAAGTGGATATATGACCTCTTTTGACTTGGAAGTTCAAGGTTACGGTTTGATGTGCAAGTCTTTCCAACTGCTTCATCTTTGTTAAACTTCACACACAATTCATCTCTTAGTCAAATATTCATTTCCCTGACTTTCACTTTACTGGAGTTTTTAACATTTTTCAACTTAGAATTTTAATTACAAGATTCTTTTTCTCTGTTGCTGCTTAAAGTAATGAATTGAGTCCTCAGACTTAACAAATACTCATAATTCTGACATTCATTTAGTGAAATTATGCAACATTGTCTGTTGTTACTATCCCGCACTCAGAATAGTTGAGCATTAAGGTCCACTGACAGCTCTTGTTCAGTTTAGAAATTCTTGCATTAGTTTTACTTGTCACTACAAAAGATAATTGTCTGAAACTTTACACATATAGGGCCTATTTAACACATTCCCACACTTTAAAACTTTTTTCCACACGAGAAAATCTTAGGAAAACATTGTGGAAAAAGTAATTGCTTGTCACAAGCACTTTATTAACATTATCCATAATGTTTTCTACCCTAAAAGGCAAATATACTTTATATTCCACCAACTAAAAACTATTGTCTGCGAATTCTTTGAATTTGGTCCAGTCTAAAATTTTGCTGTGTGGGAACAGCTCTCTAAGCAAGTATTCATTACTCTGAAAATCATTTGATAGAATTTAGCCCTATGAATTTCATTTCAGGTCCATCAGATTCAGAGTTGATAATAGAATATGTCAACAATGGTACTGACTGTAAAGAATACTATGCCACCATCAAGATAAATCCACAGACTCTAGAAAAGTTCATGAACATCACTCATACTATCACTTGGTGCCAGGTTGAAACTGGGGCAACAACCATATGTATGGTAAGTATTAACCCTTGTCATGCTCAATAAAATTCATTGACCTCTTTCAGAATTGGATTCATGGGTGGGTGGGGCTTATTTAGAAAAATAGGACTTTTTTAAAATGACATTTCCTCCCACACAGTGACACTTTTAAATGCCTCTCAATATAAAGGTTTTGGAAAACATTGTGGAAATTGAAGAAATTGCTTGTCAAAAGCAATTTCTTCATTATCCACAATGTTTTCTACCACAATAGACAAAGATTTTAAAGATTTCATCAACTTTAAATTGTTGTCTGCAACTTCTTTGAATTTGGACTGGTTTAAAATTTTATCGTTTGGGAATGGGTTAAACCACTGACCAATTTCAACTAAATTTGGCATAAATTGTTCCCCATGAAAATTGCTTAAAAAATAAACTCTGTTCAAAACTCTAGTTACTATTGCAACAAAAGTGAAATTTAAAATATTATTTAAAAATATTCTCCTCCTGACCAAGAAGGCATAGAAGCTTGATATTTTGCATGAAGCAATGGTACATTGACCTCTTTAGGATTTGCTAAAATCATTACCCTAGGGGCGGAGCCCTAGAGGAGTGGGGCTTATATAGAAGGATTTTGAAAAGGAAATTTCCTCCCAAATCATTGGGCCAATTTCAACCAAAGAATTGGAATCAGTTGGATAACTCTGGTTGCCATGAAAACAAGAGTAAAATTAAAAATAAATTAAAAAAAGAAAAAAAAAAAAGGTAAAAAAAACATCACCTCCCAAACCCAAAAATTGTAGAATCTTGATTTTTTGCATGAAGCATCAGTAAATTGACCTCTTTCAAAATTACTAAAATTTCAGAGCCCCAGGGTGATTGGGCCTAGATAGAAATAAAAAAGGCAGCTCTTCCAGAACTACATGGCCAATTTTAACCACAAATTTGCAGAATTTTCCCTTAGGTTGCCCTCTTTTAGAAATTACTAAAAGAAGATTTGAAATCTGTTGAAAGCATTGGTTGCCATGGCAACATTAGTTGATTTTAGTTAAATTTAAAGGAGGTGTCCTCCAGACCCAGTTAGCATTAGTCTTAGGTGAGCACCAGGGCCACTGAGCCTCTTGTTTAATTTTAGAATGGTCCAAATTGAAAGAGGTTGCAGAATGAAAATTGGATGCAATTTGAAATGCAGCCATCTTATGTGGCGGAAAATATTGTGGGAAAAGGAGAAATTGCTGAAGTATAAAATCACAGCCACATAAAATCCGGGGTGTGTATTGGAAAGGATTTGACTGTTGAAACCAATGAGCTTTTATCTCAGGTGAGTACACCAGGGCTGTTTGTTACTGCAAATAGGGCACCATTTTTTTTCAAACTAGTTATGATGATTCTTTCAGGAGCCTTGGCATGTTTTGGAGAACATAAGTGAGGTAGTAGCTATACCAGTTGACATAACAGACTGTAACAGAACCTATACATTTGGCCTGATTACCAAAGGACGTCATAAACATTCTGGAGAAAGGGCATGGTCAGGGATCAACATCATTAACTGTATATATCCATATGACACTGGTAAGCTTCAACCCATTCCCACACGATAATATTTTAGACCAATCCAAATTCAAAGAAGTTGCAGATGACAAGTTTAAGTTATTGAAATCTTTAAAATCTTTGTCTTGTTGGGTAGAAAACATTGTGGATAATGAAGAAATTGCTTGAAACAAGCAATTTCTTCATTTTCCACAATGTTTTCCAAAGCTTTCATATAGAGGGGCGTTTAAAAGCTTCATTGAGTGGGAATGGGTTAAGTTTTACTGTTGACCCTTTACCAGACAGCTTAACCTATTCCCACACAATCACTCATTTTGACACCTGCAAGAAAAAAAGGTTGTTAAAAACATTGTGAAAAATGAAGAAATTGCTTGTAACAAGCAATTTCTTCATTATCCAAAATAAATTCTATCCCAATAAGCAAAGATTTCTAAAATTTGTCGTCTGTAACATCATTGAATTTTCATTTGTCTAAAATTTTGTCATATCGTTCTGGTATTATGGTTCAAAAATACAAATTGAAAGAGAAATCTCAATACTCAATATTTAGGGGTCGATTATAAGTTTAGATTAAAATATACTTGCAATATTGTCATAAATGCTAAATGTAATTGGTTCTATCATTCTTTGAAATCATTTTGTTGAGAACATTGAAATACGTACCCACATTATAGAGATTTTATGAGAAATAATGATTGTAGAACAACCCTCCTTATCCAGACAGTACCTATTATCAAAGGACGAAATTCTAGACTAGTCCAAATAGAACTAATTTACAGACAACATTTCAAAGTGTTTTAAAATTGGAAAAAAAGTGGCAAATGAGGTAGAAATAGTTGTGAAAAAAGAAATTGCTTGTAACAAGCAATGTATTTCAAACCGTTATTCCTTGTGTCCAGCAAAATTTGCATATTCATACAGTGTGATTAGTTTTTTCGGTCCATACCTCAATGAAAACAAAAAATATTCTCTTCATCTTTTAACTATATTGCATTATGCTAAAAGGACTGTTTTTGTGATAAGGTGCTGGTGGGCTGTAATCATGTTTAGTGATATGCAGCTGTAGATATGTATCTAAAAGAATTCTCATTTGTTGATTGGTTTCATTGTCTGTAAACTTTCAGTTCCAAAAGAGTCACTGCCAAATATCCGCTTATCAAAGGTCATGTTACCTAATACTTTGACAGTAGAATGGGAGCCCTACCCATGTGATGGACTGGAACCAGTGGGTTATATAGAGAATTATATTGTGACTTATTGTGAAACACGGGAACCAGACACACAGGAAACATGTGACTGTAAGTACCTCTACCAATTACCACAAAATCCTGTATTTTCAGGCACTTAAGAAAATGAATTTTGCTCCTTATCTCACCATGCTTTCTGCACTACATACCTTTCAAATAAGCATAGATTTTAACCCTTTCCCGTTTTTTGAAATTTTAGACTGGTCCAAATTCAAAGGTTTTGCAGACGACAAATCAAAGTTGATTTATTTCAAAAATAATAATTCAGTAGGGTAGAAAATATTGTGGAAAAAGAAGAAATTGCTTGTTACAAGCAATTTCTTCTTTTGCCACAATGTTTTCCTAAGTATAAAAATACAGGGACGTAAAAACCAGTGATTATACAGGAAAGGGTTAAAAAAGATTCCTTATCCCATTCCAACACAACCCTGTTTTTTTATGCACTTCAAGAAAAAGGCTTTGAAAAAATGCTTCAGAAAATGAATAAATTTCAACTCCAAAAGACAAAGCATTTGGAAATGTCAACAACAAATGTCATCTGCCAAATCTTTGAATCTTTGAATTTCAGTAGTCTTATATCTTGTTCATTGGTAATAGGTTAACCCGTTCCCAAACAATCCCGACGTCTTTATAAGAAAAAGGCTTTGGAAAACATGTTGGAAAATGATGAAATTGTTTGTAACAAGCAATTTCTTCATTATTCAACATGTTTTCTACACTTGAACCCATTCCCAAACAACAAAATTTTAGACTGGTCCAAATTCATAGGAGTTGCAGAATAAAATTTAAAATTTACAAAATTTAGATTTTTTCAACTTTTCTGTGTAGAAAACATTGTGTAAAATGAAGACATTGCTTGTAACAATGTTTTCCCTAATGTTTTTTAAGTGGAAAAAATCTGAAATTCCATAAACTTTAAATTGTTGTCTGCAGCCCCTTTCAATTTGGACCGGTCTAAAATTTTTCCATCTGGGAATGGGTTAAAGTAAAGAATTTTGATTTATCATCCACTAAGTATTGTTGTCTACAGCTTCTTTGAATTTGGACCAGTCTAACATATTATTGTTTGGTAATAGTTCAAAGCATCATGAGTTGCATGTGAGAAAACTCTTGTTTAAGATCACATTGTCAAATCACACTTCATAATACATCACAATTTATAGCAACACCTTGAATCCTGCTAATCACAACACCAATTTGTCAACACCTGTTGCAATTAACCAGAAGTTGCTATCAAGGTGAGCTATTTGTTCTTTGATCTAATGTTTGTGCATGAAGTCAGTTGCAATTAAGCAGTGAATTGCTATTATCAGGGTTGCAATTAAGAGGAATCAACTGTATAATGATATATGAGGATTGTCCCAGAAATTCATGAACTTTTTCAATAACTTTATTACCCAACATCCAATGATAATACAGCTTATTGGTTATTTTGCAAGAGTACTTTTCCTTTAATCTGATGTATTTTCTGTAAAACTCACAGTGATATGAATGAAGATATGAAAAAAGGAAATGAATGTCAGGGTAGGCTAAATAAGTAACCTGTAACATCATTACATGAAATGTTTGACATATTCTCATACAATAATAATTTGATTTTTAGTTTCGTCTATTTAAAACGAGCGTTCTGATTGGTCTAAAAAATTATTAGTAACTCCATGAACAAAATTTTGAGCACACAGGGATTTTGTATGCTTCCGCACAAAATAGTCCCATACAAAAAGGTATCAAAATTTGTAAAGCATTTGTTTTTTTCGCTTGATGCTATTAAATTATAATAAACGAAGAGAATATTTTTTGTTTTCATGGACGTATGAACCGAAAAATCTTATCACACAATGTATGAATCCGCTTTGCGTATTCATACAGTGTGATTAGTTTTTTCGGTTCATACCTCCATGCAAACAAAAAATATTCTCTTTAATGCTTTTTAATGCTCCTCAAGAAAAAACAATTGGGAAAACATTGTATGAAAAGAAGAAATTGCTTGCAGCAAGCAATTTCTTCATTTTGCACAATGTTTTCTACCAAGAAAGTTGACAAAATTCTAAAACTTAAAATTGTGGTCTGCAACTGCTTTCAATTTGGACCAGTCTAAAATTTTACTATCTGGTAATGAGTTAACACATATTTTGAAAGCTAGACCTTTATGCAAGACACTCTGACACCATTCTTTTATTGAATCTTTAACATGTCCTATGGAGATGTGATTGAAGAGTTGAAGTTGGTTATTGCTAATACTGGTTAATACAGGTTAAAACGGCTTGTAAGGCAGCTGCTTGAAGCCAAGCATGATCATGGCATACTGGAACCAAGTATGAAATGATTTTACAAAAAAAAAAAAAAAAACTGAATTGAATTTTCTCATGAGACCAAAGTTACAGTGAATTTTCCTGTTTGACAGTTGTTCTTAACCCTTGTCGTGCTGTATAAACCACATTACTGAATTGTTGTCAAACCAAAGGGCTGAAAGCACTGATAGAACTTGTTGTTAAAAAATCAAAACTTCTTTTAGAAATCAACTTCATAAACATCTATATGGCAGGAAAAATACAAGCAGGGGGTATAGACTGAGATCAGCCTACCCATAAGTGCAGTCTGATCTTATTCTACATCTTCTGCCAAAACCGGAATATTCCTGGTTCAGCATGACAAGGGTTAAAATTTAGATTCAGTAGATCAAAATTATAAATCCTATACCTGAAGGTTTGAAGCAGAGGAATTTAGTCAGAGTTTCGAATGATAGATCAAGTTATACGGTAGAACATTTAGAATCAGACCTGCCTGTGTGTGTCTGGGTGTCAGCTAATACTAGTGCTGGTGTGGGACCAAAGAATTTGAAGCCATTATTTCACAAAGTTGGTCAAGGTAAGGAAATATTCATTCCTGTTTTAATGTGTAATGCAGAGAGAAGAATTCAGTCTTAAATGATAGATTGAATTATAAGGAAGAGAAATAAATTTGAATAACTGTAAAAACCTCTGTAGTTCGTAGCTCAAGGGACTGGGAAGTTTTATACAAACTAAGCATAGTAAGAACTAAAGTGAGGGCAGGTGATAGGCTGTCTGAGATACTTTGAATTGGACATAGTCATGATCTGTCGGTTTTATACAAACTAAGCATAGTACGAACTAAAGTGAGGGCAGGTGATAGGCTGTCTGAGATACTTTGAATTGGACATAGTCATGATCTGTCGGTTTTATACAAACTAAGCATAGTACGAACTAAAGTGAGGGCAGGTGATAGGCTGTCTGAGATACTTTGAATTGGACATAGTCATGATCTGTCGGTTTTATACAAACTAAGCATAGTACGAACTAAAGTGAGGGCAGGTGATAGGCTGTCTGAGATACTTTGAATTGGACATAGTCATGATCTGTCGGTTTTATACAAACTAAGCATAGTACGAACTAAAGTGAGGGCAGGTGATAGGCTGTCTGAGATACTTTGAATTGGACATAGTCATGATCTGTCCTCCCATTTAGGTCTTGATTCTAAATTAGTTATGTTTTTAAACAAAAATCATAGAGGGCATTTGCAGATAATTGAGGAAAAATACAAATTGAAAATTACTCATCTTTTCCTTTTATCGCCATATAACATTTGGCATTTTGTTTGAACACAGGGCAAGTAATTTTCTTCTTACATTTGAGTGTTTTCCCTTTTATAAATGGATAGGATCACTAACAGTATTCTATTATCAAAATAACAAAATTAAGGACCAACGATCGTGAAGAAAGCAACCACAGAACAAAATAGAATGGTTTAGAACATCTAAATGACGAAAATGTAATTGATATTTATGAGAGCCCTGCGATTTAATGGAAATTTTTGACGATATCTGTGGGAACTTTCCTTTGATTAGTTCTCTGCATTACAAACTGAATTGAACCTTTTAATTAAAGGTACATAGTCATTGATAAGTGCGAATCTCAAGGTGAGAAAATCAAGGCAAGAGTTTATTTGTGTCACTTTGTTAGTCCATGATATGATTAATCACTCCTACGAATTAAATATAGGAGTTTGAGCTTAAACCATACTTTTGGGACTTGAAATGGGCTACAAACTACGAACCACTGACATTCAAATTAGAAAGAGATTTTAAACAAAGATAAAGGAGGGAAAATATCGGGACCATGGAAAGTATACGAATGAACACATACCTACAAACCAATGATGTTTGAGGTTTCTACTGTATCTATGTATATGTATAGTCCAAATTGATAGAAGTTGAAGCTACAAGTCAATGAACTTTAACCCTTTCCTGGTTTGCAAAATTTTAGACCCATCCAAATTCAAAGGTTTTGCAGATGAAAATTTAAAGTTGATTTTATTTGAAAAATAACCATTCAGTAGGGTAGAAAATATTGTGAAAAAAGAAGAAATTGCTTGTTACAAGCAATTTCTTCTTTTTTCACAATGTTTTCTCAATTTTGAAATCACAGGGACGTAAAAACCAGGGATTAACCAGGAAAGGGTTAAAACGAAAAATTTCTCTATTTCTCATGATTTCTAACCTTCACCACATTGATTTTTAACCCATTCCCAATCACCTAAATGTCAGACTGTTTGAAATTGAAAAAAGTTGCAGAAGACAATCACAAGTTGATGAAATTTTGAAAAAAAACTGTCTTTCTAAGTAGAATACCATGTGGATAATGAAGAAATTGCTTACTACAGGGTTTTCTTCATTTTCAACAATACTTACAAACAATATTTTTTTGAGGGGCATCAGAAAGCGTGATTATTGAAGAATGAGGAACACAGTTTGAATCAATGTCTGCATCAACTTTCTACTTTAACTTGTCTAAAAAAAATTTCATTTGGGAGTATCTGAAAATATTGCTTCATTATCATTTCATTTCAGGGGAGAACACTCTACACCCAATATTGATTATTGTCCCTATTTTTGGAGGAGTGGCCCTTATTGCCCTTGTTGTGATCCTTGTCAGGAGATGCAAAGCAAGGTAATTGCAGTGATTCATTGATTGATAGATTAATTGCCTTTTCCTAATGATAACAACCAATTCCCACACTATCCCACTTTTGATAATAGAATATGAAGATAATAAGCAAATTCTTTATTATCGATAATGTTTTTCAATCTTAAAATTTCAGGCAAAGGTTTTTTTTGAATTTCACCAACTAAAAGTTGTTGTCTGCAACTTTCTCAATTTGGAGCAGTCTTAAATATTGTTGCGTGGTAATGGTTCCAAATTGAAAGAGGATGCAGACAAGTTCTAATTTAACCCTTTCCTGTTTAAGTTTTTTTTAGACCTGTCCCAAATTCAAAGGTTTTGCAGACAAAAATTCATATTGGATTTAATTTGAAATATAACCTTTCAGTAGGGTAGAAAATGTTGTGGAAAAAGAAGAAATTGCTTGTCACAAGCAATTTCTTCTTTTCCCACAATGTTTTCTCAAGTATAAAATCACAAGGACGTAAAAAGCAGAGATTGTACAGGAAAGGGTTGAGAATTATAATTGATCTCTGACAGCTCTCGTCAATGTCAAGCCTGCTGGGTGGGATATGACAAGTCGGTGTATGTGTGTTAGCTTGTCAGCCTGTTGGAATTTAGATACACAATTTATCCTTCATTTTTGGATGGATATCAAAATAAGTTGGCATAATTATTCTCCATCATGGCAATTGTGCTACATTTGTATTTAAAAACAAATTTTCGGATAGCTATAAGGTCAAGGTAACAGCTCAAGGTTAATATTCAGCAAGCTTGATATTTTATCTCCGGAGAACTTCCTAGATTTCAAGTATTTTGAATTTTTTTTTTTTAAATGTTAATATATTAATGCATCAAAAAGTGATATTTAACTCATTACTAGAAGACATAATTTTAGATTTTTTTTTAAATTGAAGGATGTTAACCCATAACCAAACAATCCCAGGACAAAGACATACAACTATGAAAATATTGTGACAACAGAAAACATTGCTTGTAACAAGCATTTTTATCTTAAATTTGAATTCAAACCAATTTTTCTACAAAAGTAGTGAAACCTCATATGTTTATCATATGTTGAAGATTTAATACAAGCTTTTTTCAAGTCTTAACTCCAACCGTCAGAAGAATTATCTTGCCTAGCACTTGGATACATTTTTGTTAACATGACTCCGGTGGAGGTATTTACCCTTGTGATGCTGAACCTGGAATATTCCTGTGTTGGCAAGAAGTATAGACAAATATCAGCCTGCACATATTTGCAGTCTGATTTTAGTCTACACCACCTGTTTGCCGCCTGAACCCATTACTACACACACCAAAATAAGACTGGTTCAAATTCAAAGAAGTTGCAGACGACAATTTCAAGCTGATAGGGATTCAAATATTTTTGTCATTCTGGGTAGAAAACAAAGTGAAAAATGCAGAAATTGCGTGAAATAAGCAATTTCTTCATTTTCAACATTGTTTTCCTGTACTTTTGCATTAACCCATTACCACACAATACCGCGTTTTTACACCCTGAAGAAAATAGTACAGGAAAACAATGTTGAAAATGAAGAAATTGCTTATTTCAAGCAATTTCTTCATTTTCAACATTGTTTTCCTGTACTATTTTCTTCAGGGTGTAAAAACGCGGTATTATGTGGTAATGGGTTAATGCAAAAGTTGTTAAAATAATTGATTTTCCAAAAAATATTGACCCAGAATAAGTACTTCCAGTGCTTTCAGTCCTTTGATTTAATTGGAATTCTGAAGTAAGATTTTATTAAGCATGATTTTAAGAGTTAAACCATTACCAGCAAAGTTTTATACCTGTCCAAATTGAAAGGAGTTATAGACAGCAATTTTAAGATTTATGGAATTTTCACTGGGTAGAAAACATTGTGCAAATGAAGGAATTGCTTGTTAACAAAAGTGCTAGAAATAAGTGTACAATTTTCACTATTCATTCCCAGTCTAAATGAAATTGTATCGTCAATCAATATTTTGAATGACAAAAGGATCCATCTTTTCAAAAAACAACACTATAAAGTATTAGTATCATTGCTAGATATTACCTTGTTGCAGGTTTAAGCGATGGATGGAAGGGCTAAAAAAAATTGATGTTCCCATTGGACGTAAGGTATATCTCTTTTCAGTAAATCTTGACCACTCAAGGGATGACACAAATTTGACCACTCAAATGACAACAAAAATGGATTGGTCACTCAAACGTATTTTTGTGAAATAAATACAGGATTGATTTGATTGAATATGTACATAAATTATTGCATAATTCTCAATAATTTAATCTTAAATTTCGTCTGTCAAGAACGGGCATTCTAATTGGTCGAAAAAAATTATTCATAACTCCATGAACAGAATTTTGAGCACGCAGCGATTTTGTATGCTTCCGCACAAAATAGTCCCATACAAATAGGTATCACAATTTGTAAAGGTTTTGGGTTTTTTTGCTCAAGCTATTAAATCATAAGAAATGAAGAGAATAATTTTTGTTTTCATGGAGGTATGAACCGAAAAATCTAATCACACAATGTATGAATCCGCTTTGCATATTCATACACTGTGATTAGGTTTTTTCGGTTCATACCTCAATGAAAACAAAAAATATTCTCTTCATCTCTTAATTGAATTCTGTGTTGCTGGGTCTCACTAGAATAGTCTCATCTTAGACAATTCTAATTAGTTCCAACAACATCAGATTTAGTTTTGATAATATTTTTACAAATGTGTTCACTTCTTTATGAGAGATTGATACAACTCCAAAGAGTTCCAACAACACTGGATTTATTAATGATAATTTTTTAGTAAAGGCATCCATGTCTTTATAAGAGCTTTGCTTTTGAAAAGGGGATTATGATCGAGGTCGCATAATGGAGCCTAAACTGTTAATAGCCACTCTTATTTTGAATATTTTGACAAAATTACCTCATCAAGAAAGAGAAAAAAATCTTGTATCAACCATTGTCATGCTGAACCCAGAAAATTCCGGTCTTAGAAGGAGGTATAGACAAAGAACAGCATGCACATACTGCTAGTACCTTTTATAAAAGTGTATGTGAAATTAATTTTCAAAGATTTGATTGATTGATTGGGGTTTAACGCCATTTTTAACAGTATTTCACTCGTATCATGGCAGCTGGGTTCCTGGTATTTCTCACACTAATACTACCACTACAACCTTTCCTACGTGCCAGCTGCTACACCACTTAGGTTTATCAAGCCCTTTGATATTCATACAATTCTGAAAAGGATTTTATTCAGCAGTGTTCAGACTGGTTGTATTCAACAAGGTTTTGGGTTTGAACAACAAAGGGCCTTGATGTAAAACATATATTAGGTGCACCAGGTAATGATTGCAAAGATTTATTAATGTTCTGAACCCATCACCAGATGACATGCAGTTGGTTACCATAATTTTAGATAGATAGAATTTAAAAAGTTTTGTCTTTCAGTGTAGAAAATCATTGTGGGAAATGAAGAAATTGCTTGTAACAAGCAATTTCTTCATTTACCACAATGTTTTCTAAAGCCTTTTCTATTAGGGGTCAAACAGCGGGATCATATGGGAATGTGTTATTTACTAAAGTAAAACAATTCATTTCAAGGATTCAGAGGAAGTTCCAATGGTTGAACCCAAAGACCCACAATATCCATTAGTAGATGGGGGAAATAAGAGAGCTGAAGATCTTGACTTTTATTACTCTGATGAAGATACAAATACTTCATATGAGGAGATGGACTCTGGTCAGGAAATTCTGGATGGTTACCGCAAACCAAAAGAATTGGAGGACATCTCTGACATTAGTGTGAACAGTGATTTGTCACTGCATGATGGAATAGTCTGCATCAATGGTAAAAATATGACTGTGAAAGACAAAGGATATTGTAAGAACTCTTTGGAGTATCTTTCTCATGATGCTGAAATTGTCAATCATCAACCTACGGACAAAGAAGATCATGATGACAATGGTGATGATGAAGATGCAATGTCAACAAATAGTTCAGCAATTATTGCTCTTGCAAGGCAACCAATAAGCCAAAGTCACATTCCTGAATTTAACGAAATGTTCAATACTCAAGTTGCAAATTTATTGGACAAAATCGGACCTATTAATATTGATTCACTTCTTAAAACTGTTGATACAGAAAATGAACAGATTATCCAAAAGAAAATGTATGATAGTGAAATGACTGTACCAAAAACAATTCATGATGATGATAATGAATCAGAAAATGATGAGTGTTGTAGTGATTCAGAGGCACTGCTGCATGACAGGCTTAGGGAACCATTAGATGAAATGGGCATTGCAACAAAACATGGAATAGAATTGACAAACTTGATGAAGAATTATGGAGCAGATGTGGATTCAATAGGGAGTGCTAGAGGGGATTTTCATAAACATCCAGTATTAAACAATGACTGTGATATTGAATTGGAAGTATCAAGGACATTGCTGCAGAAAAAGAGTAATGACAGTTGTTTATCAAAGACAAACATTGATGATAAAAATGGTGTATTCAACATTGATAATCAGGTAATGGATTGTATGCCAGGATATTTTTCTGATACAAATACTAACAACTTCTTCCATTGTGAAACTAATGATTATGATTTGAAAACAAATCAATTTTACACATCCAACAAATGTATGGATGGATATTCAGATGCATCAGAAGTACAAGACTCAAATTTTCAGCCAAATCAACTACCTTCTAAATCTGGTCAAAATTACAATATGTCACATTACACGAAGAATAGTTTTAACAATTTTTCTAGAATAGAGGACCAAGATTCTGCTGGTACAGATCACTTGAATAATGAAATCATAGAAACAAATACAGAAGGAGACAAAGAGTTTTCTGCAATAAACCAAAATGCAATGATAAACAGCAACTTAATGAGCAATTCTGAAACACTCAATGTCTGTGATAGTTCTAATCAGGATTGCGTTTTTTACAAGTCAAGTTCTAATTCAGATTATGTTACAATTGCAACACTAGATAGGAGAGTTCTTGAGATTCCAAATCAAGTTCCTGGTGAAGTTGTAATTGCTAATGATGAAGTAAGAGGCTCAGAGCAAAAGAAACAAAGATCACTTTCAGATCCTATAATGGAAAATTTAACCTACACTTTTGACAAAGCTTCTGTTTCTAACAGTGACCTAGCTCACTCAATTGCCACAGACATCATCTCAGAGTTTGTTTCTGAGCTACTACAGAAAGAAATTGATCCCAAATCTGCTTATTTATCAGAAGCATACAAAACCGAACTTGTTCCTGTAACTTGCATTGATAACTCAGATGGTATTCAAGTATATTCCTCAGAGAAGACTTTTAACACTGATCAAGCTGAATATGAAGAAAACGTGAGAGATGGACTTTACAGGGAGATTTCAAATAAAACTGATTCATCTAATGGTAGCATTAATTCTGCTGGCTCTAGTGCCAGTGGCCCAGGAACCCCTTGTTCCACTCCTAGTTATATTTTGGCTTCCACTTTATCAAACCACCAACTCAATCCGATACAAGGCAATGCAATTGAAGCTGATTTGTTAAAGATGACCGAATCTGAAGATAATGAAAATGGAGAAAAAATAAGTGATGGAAATGATTTATCTAATGATAACACTCACTCTGCAGGCTCTAGTGCTAGTGGCTCAGGGACCTCTAGTTCAACTCCTACTTATGTTTTGATGTCAACATTATCAAACGATTTCTAAAGCAAAACAATGCCTGGTAAATGCAATAATGTTCTAAGTGTCTTTACAATGTATAAACACATAGAACAGTATTGCACCCACTAGTGTACAAATGAAACTAATGTGCCTTATTACAGCTGTGGTCAAACTAGTGAAAGTAGGTCAAAGAATATGTCTTGTAATGTGATGCAGAAGTAAGATATTGATTATTTTGATATTACATAGACAAATGCGACCTGAACAAATACAATCAAGGAAAACATTGTGGGAAAAAGATAAATTGCTTATTTCAATCATTTTTTCCTTTATTCACAATGTTTTCTACCCAAATTGGATGGCACTTATTTGTTAATTTCAGCGCTATTTGAAATATTATCTCAAACTTCTTTCAATTTCAACCAGTCTAAAATTTTGTTGTCTAGTAATAGTTTAATATTGACATAACAAATTGTGAAGGGTGCTCAACCATATTTTGTTACAAATTCATCATACAATTGGGCCCAACCCATTGACTCAATCAGAAAGTTCAAAGTTTGCCTTATTGATTAAATATCTATGTTCAGTAACATGTAACAAAAAAGTAAAATGGTTTGTTGCTGTAAACATTGTAACCACAACTTGAATAAACTGTAGTTACAACATTTTAGTTGCAAAATCATCCAAAAAGTTCAACATATATGTGGGTTGTCAATGTTCATTTTAGGTCTAACTGAATGATTTGAATGGCTAATTTTTCATGTTCCCTGAAGGGCAAACATAGAGCCGCCGCTTCGTCTTTCTGTCCATCCATTTCCGTTTGCCCCAATATATCCACAGCCTTTGGGCCAAATTGGATGAAACTTTACATGTGAATTCCTTGTATTGAGCCAAGGTATTTTTCCTGCTGTTTGGATTGCTCCAAGGTTAAGGTCACAATTTGAGATGAAAGGTAAATATTGACCTTATCCACAGCATAGCCCCTTCAATTATAGGATTTCAATATAACTTGGCACAATTGTTCTCAGTCATCAGTAAGTGTGCCATAGGAAAAAATCAGATAGCTCCAAGGTCACAGGTCAAAGGTTGAAAACTAGCATGTCTGGAACATAGCTTCTAAAATTATGGATTAAATTCAAAATAATTTTACATAATTATTCTCTATCATCAGTAGATGTACAATTTAAAAAAATCTTCAGATAACTCCAAGGTCATGGTCATGGCTCAAGGTTAATTGTGATAATTTAGCATTTCCAGAGCAAAAATCCTTCACCTATGGATGGATTTTGAAATTACTTTACACTATTGTTCTCTATAATCAGTAGATGTGCCATTTAAAAAATGTATTCATATAGTTCCAAGGTCAAGGCAACAGCTGAAGGTCAAACATTAAAATTAAGCATGTCAAGAGCATAGCTCCATCAATTGTAAATGGATTTCAATATAACTTATAAATTTTTTCTTAATCATGAGTAGATGTGCAATTTGAAAACATAAACCAGATAGCTCAAAGGTCAAGGTCACAGCTTAAGGTCAAAAATTAAAACTAGGCATGTCTGGAGCATATCTCCTAAAATTATGGATCGATTTGGAAATAACTTTGCTCAATTGTTCTCAATAGTGAGTAGATTTTCGGATAGCTCAAGGTCACAGCTCAAGGAAGCATGTTAAATTTAGCATGTCTGGAATATCGCAGTCTGTCTGAACCCTTTTCCCATTTTTTTATATTTGTGAAGGGCTATATTCGGGGAGCATATTCCGTCTTTGACGGCTCTTGTTTGATGACATTAGAAGTCAGTCAATTTTACTGCCAGCTACGATTTAGAGGGTATGTACTTTACACCATGTTTGTCTATAACCATGTTTTTCCTCAAAATCTTTTTTGTTTCCATGCTCCAGTTCAAAAGCCATTTTAAACAGGACCATGAAATCTTTACTCAAACATTGCTCATGACCAAAGGAGGCATTCTTGTAGCTCACGTAGGGTAAGGTTAAAGGTCACAAAATAATATGTAAACCTCTTTTAACCCAACACCAGAGTGCAAAATTTTAGACTGGTCCCATTTGAAAGGAGTTGCAGAGGACAATTTAAAAGTTGTGAAATCTTTTTCACATTTATAGGTCGAAAACATCGCGTAAAAAGAAGAAATTGCTTTTAACACAAGGTTTTCCATATTGTTTTTCATGAACAGTGTCTCAATGCATCACTGTGTGGGAATGGTAAAATGAAATTTTCAGCTCTGACTAAACACCATTTGATCAAGGGTCAATAGGAAATTACTAAAAGTGTGCAAGAAGTTGGGTCCAAATTATTTTTTAGTCCTATTTAAGCCAGAGGTTAATATTGTAAGTTTACTTTTGCTTTGAAACAATTTCTAGCAATTTCTTTCAGTGACTAGGTATTGGTGAAATTGACCAAGCACGGCTATCTATCATGGAATATATCAACCAATCAAATAATTCATTCAGCCCAGAATTAAAATTTGAACTCTGACATTAATCGCCATTTGTGTGAAACATTATTGTTGGTGACTTAAACATAACTACAGCTTATTTAAGCTGTAGTTAAGACATTTAGGTCCAACCAACTATTCTACTTTTTTGTTGAATGTTACTGGCCATGAATTTTGTAAAATAATGCCGTGTAAAATTGAAGCAGGACTTCCTATGGGAGTCGGTAGTGGGGCCAAAGAAGTAAGTAGGCGGGGCAAGCGATTGATCAATTGTCAATTTTGTGATAGTTGTATTTGTTTCCATGTACAGTTTGTTAATTCTTTATTAACCCTTTCCTGTACAAACACAGGATTTTACGTCTCTGTGACTTTATACATGAGAAAACATTTTGGAAAAAGAAGAAATTGCTTGTGACAGGCAATTTCTTCTTTTTCCACAATATTTTCTACCCTACTGAATGGTTATTTTTAAAAAAAAATTGACTTTAAATTGTCGTCTGTAAAACCTTTAAATTTTTAAAAACAGGAAAGGGTTAAATTCTTTGGGCATTACTTTATGAGTGACCAATTACAAAAAAGCAATGTGGAAACAAAAAGATTCATTATACTCAATGTAGGATTGCCCATATTGTAGGAAAACAAGAGATTGATCTCTGTCTGTTTTTCTGTCAGTATACTTTCTGTGATGAATAGAGGCAACTCTGCCATACTAAAAAGTATTATGTTGTAAAGTTTACCCATTACCAGACAACACAACTTTAGACTCGTCCAAATTCAAAGAAGTAGCAGACAACAGATTTCATTTGATGAGATTTTAATCCTTGTCATGCTGTATAAAATCCCTTATGGAATTGCATTGAAATCAAAGGGCTGAGAGCACTGAAAGTACTTGGTGTTAAACAATCAATATTTCTTTTGAAAATCAATTTCGTAACTTCTCTGGAAAGAAAAGTACAAGCAGGAGGTGTAGACCAAGATCAGACTGCACTTATGTGCAGGCTGATCTTTGTCTTTACCTCCTGCCAAAACCGGAACATTCTTGGCTCAGCATGACAAGGGTTAAAAAATCTTTGTCTATTGGGGTAGAAAATATTGAAGATAATAAAGCAATTACTTGTATCAAGCAATTGCTTCATTGAATTCAGTATTATTTTTTAGCTCGGCTATTTTGCTATAGCCTTGACGTCATCGTCATTGTTGTCGTTGTCGTCATCGTGCGAAAACTTTGACATTTTGTGATAACTCTGGTTCTACTAAAGGCATTCACTTGAAACTTGACACACTTGTTCACTATCAAAAGAGCAACTTTTACTATCAAGAGGATAACTAGATGCATTTTATCCACTATCCAGCACCAAGTAGCTGAGCGTAGGCACCCATATGTGGGCCTCTTGTCGTATAGTAAATGATAGTGGAATTTTTTGGTAATGGATTAAAAGTACTCTTATTTATTTGATATTTACTTTATTTCAAAAGTGAATTGTCTGTTGATCAGCTTTCATCTTAACCTATTCCCACACAATCCGTTTTTTTACCCCCTCAAGAAAAAAGCCTAAGAGAGCCTTTTGGACAATGAAGAAATTGCTTGTTACAATTTCTTAAGTATCCACAAGGTTTCAACCTCAAAAGACAAAAAAAAAGAGAGCAAGAATATGTCAACTTAAATTTGTCATCTGCAACTACTTTGAATTTGGACCAGTCTAAAATTTTGTCATTTGGGAGTGGGTTAAAGTTTATTTCTAATTTGCTAAATGTAATTTTTCTTTAAATGTTAATTCTTTTACTCAATATGTAAATGAAATATGCACAAAGCAAATTGAACTTTTTATTATTATATACCCCATTATGCTAAAGGAAAGAATTTGAAAATTCATAATAAAACATATTGCATGGTTTAGGTATCCAGGTTTCGAACAACCCATTTCCAAGGCTATCAAGAAATTTTCTTTATAGTGGTTTACATTGTTTTGAACAATCATCCTTGCTTCCCAAATTTGGCCTTTTGGTTTTTCACTTATCTTATGAATACAGCATTTCTCACATAACAACCTTTGTTCTCTATAGTGAACCTCAATTGCTACCTTAGCCCATTTTCTTAACCCATTCCCACATGATAAAATATTAGACCAGACCAAATTCTAAGAAGTTGCGGATAACAATTCTATGTTGATTAAATCTCCAAAACCTGTATCTTTTAGGGTACAATACATTGTGGAAAATGAAGAAATTGCTTGTAACAAGCAATTTCTTCATTTTCCACAATGTTTTCCAAAGCTTTCATATTGAGGGGCGTTTAAAAGCGTCATTGTGTGGGAATGGGTTAAATACTTTCTGGTAGATTCTTGAGATTTCTCAGTTGATTATCGCCAAATAATTTCACAGAAAACAGTGAAATCATCAAAATCATAGAATCGCTATTTTGGTTGTTTAAGCCCTGCTTTTTGTCACTGCGCACTTATGAATTTTGTCTATACAGGACAAAAGACACTTGTGACGTAATCAGGTTACCATGAAATTCAAATGCAAAATGACAGGCTTTTAGAAATTATCATCCTAAGTATCATATTTTGCCAATTTTTTCATTTGAAAAATGGAATTATTGTTTGTTTTTCATATAGGATTTATGTATCTTTTATTTTGTAATCAAAAAAGCATATTTCCACTAATAAAGCTTTTGTTATTCACTCAATGAATGATAAATTGATATTACACTGTAACAAACAATGATACTCTACATATTACACAGGTTGACTTTCTTATAATTCAAAGACGAATTATGAAGGAGTTTTTGAGAAAAAGAAAATGCGAACTGCTTAACTCTTCTGTTCTAGACTTGGACAAGTTCAGCTTGGGTTAACCCTGTCCTGTTTTGCAAAATATAGGCCTATCCAATTTTCTAAGGTATTGCAGATGAAAATATGAAGTGGATTTTATTTGAAAAGTAACCATTCAGTAGGGTAGAAAATATTATGGAAAAAGAAGAAATTGCTTGTTATAAGCAATTTCTTTTTTCTAAAATGTTTTCTCAATTATAAAATTATACGGACATAAAAACCAGAGATTAAACAGGAAAGGTTTAAAGAAAATTAAGTGACAGATCCTATACAAATACATCCCAAAAACAAATAGCGCTAGGAGCTTTGCAAAAATTAGCTAAATCATTTTACTTAAGTTCATCAATCAAGATCCAAGCATTTTTAGCTCACATGAACATGAAGTGTTCAAGGTGAGCTTTTTTTATCTTGCTATGTCTGTCTGTCTTCAGTTGTCCTTTGCATGTCAACATCTTGTGTGCACTTTAGAGGCCACAATTTTGCATCAAATTTCTTGAAACTTGGTCACAATGTTTGTCGATGAAACCACAGACAACTTCATTACTCGATCATGGGCAGTCAAAAACTAGGTCACAAGGTCAAATCCGAGACAATGCTTGCGTGCACTCTAAAGGTCACATTTTGGCTTCAAATGTCTCGATATTTGGTCAAAAAGTTTGTCTTCAAATATCTCAGTTGAGTTCAATATTGAGATCTATTGTGATCACCTTTAAGTCCAGCGGCGCCAGTCATTCGTCAACAATTTCTGTAACCCATCATCACACAATGACGCTTTTTGACGCCCCTCAAGAAAAACAGTAGGAAAAACATAATGAAAATGAAGAAATTGCTTGTTACGAGCAATATCTTCATTTCACACAATGTTTCCTGCCCATAATTGTGAAAAAATCTAAAATTTCAACATAAAATTAATGTCTACAACTCCTTTCAAACTGGACCAGTCTAAAATTGTGTTGTCTGGTAATGGGTTAAACAACATCTCCCAAACCACTGTTACTTGGGCGTTCTTCTTTAAAAAATGTTAAAGAGTTGATATCCGTTGAATATTCATGTTGCCATGGTAACAAAAAAGAAATTTTAAAATCTTTATCATCTCCTCCTGACCCAGACATAGTAAAGCCTTGATATTTTGCATGAAACATCAGTATATTGAACTTTTTCAAAATAATCAAAATCTTTATTCTCAAGTGCCCAGGGACAGAGCCCTAAGGGGTGGGTAGGGTTTATATAGAAATAAAGTTTTTTTAATGACATTTCCTCCTCAACCATTGAGCAAAATTGAACCAAATTTGGCAGAAATGTTCTTTATGTGGCCCCCTTTAAAAATTGTTAAAACAAGAGGGCCATTAGCTCAAGGGCACTCACCTGACAACAATTTAATTTCATGTTAAGGTTAGGATTATTGTACAAGTGGGCCACACTTACATATAGACTATGTACCTGGGGATCCAAAAGTCTTAATTACAAATTCCAAGGCTTTAGGGCAAATTTGAAAGAAGGAAAACCTTTTTCCTCCATCTGGTTCCATGGGTTATAATTTCAGAAATAAGAAAGAAGTCTGTGAATTGACGCTTCATGCCTATAACCCCCATCCCTGGCTCCCCCCTGGGGGGCCGAGGAATATTTTAGCTACTTTGAAAGAGGTCAATATACTGATGCTTCATGCAAAATATCAAGGCACTACGCTGTCTGGGTAAGGAGGAGAAGATTTTAAACGCTTATTTTAAAATTTTACTTTTGTTGCCATGGCACCCAGAGTTTTAAACAGATTTCAATTCTTTAAGCTATTTTCAAAGGGGACCACCTAAGGAACATTTCTGCCAAATTTGGTTCAAATTGGCTCTGTGATTTGGGAGGAGATATCGTTTAAAAATCATACTTTATTTCTATATAATAAATCCCAACCCTCTGGGGACCAAAGGATCATGATTTTAGCTATTTTGAAAGAGGTCAATATACTGATGCTTTGTGCAAAATATCAAGGCTCTACCACGTCTGGGTCAAGAGGAGAAGATTTTTAAATGTTAATTTTAAAATTTTACTTTTATTGCATTGGCATCCAGAGTTTAGAACGGATTTCAATTTTTTCAGCTATTTTCAAAGAGGACTGTCTAAAGAACATTTCTGCCAAATTTGGTTCAAATTGGCTCTGTGGTTTGGGAGGCGATGTCATTTAAAAATCATTCTATTTCCCTATATAAACCCCAGCCCCCTGGGGCCCCGCCAGTGGGGACCAAGAGATCATGATTTTAGCTATTTTGAAAGAGGTCAATATACTGATGCTTCATGCAAAATATCAAGGCTCTATCACGTCTTGGTCAATATTATGTTAAAATTTCACTTATGTTGCCAAGGAAACCAGAATCTTTAATGGATTTCAATTCTTTTAGCAAATTTTCAAAGGGGACCACCTAAGGAACATTTCTGCAAAATTTGGTTCAAATTGGCTCTATGGTTTGGGAGGAGATGTCATTTAAAAATCCTTCTTTATCCCTACATAAACCCAACCCCCTGGGGCCCCGCCAGTGGGGACAAAAGGATCATGATTTTAGCTATTTTGAAAAAGGTCAATATACTGATGCTTCATGCAAAATATCAAGGATCTACGCCTTCTGGTCAGGAGGAGATTTTTAAATATTATGTAAAAATTTCATTTTGGTTGCCAAGGCAACCAGAGTTTTTAATGGATTTCAATTCTTTTAGCAAATTTTCAAAGCGGACCACCTAAGGATCATTTATGCCAAATTTGATTCAAATTGGCCCAGTGGTTTGGGAGATATTGTTTAAAAATCTTTCTTTATATCTATAAAAACCCACCTTCGGGGTTCTGCCCTTTGGAACCTTAGGATCATGATTTTAGCTATTTTTTAAAGGGGACCACCTTAGGAATACTTCTACCAAATTTGTTTCAAATTGGCCCAGTGATTTGGGAGAAGACATTTAAAGAAATTGTTGACGGACTACGCAAGACCACAGATAAAAGGTGATCAAAATAGCTTGTTTGAGCACTTCATGTCAGTCACTTGGCGAGGCTAACAGAATAAGTGGGTGGGGCCAGTGATTGGTCAATTCTGTCTAGGTTGACCCAAGGCTACAAGACCACCCAGGTGACTCTGGAACCTGCAACATACCGATAGTGAGTCATCCACGACAACCAGGCAATTCTGGGATTGACAAAGCAACAAAGTTAGAATATAGAAATTATTTTTTTCTTTATTTTCCATTTTGGATAAAATATTGTGGATTTGTAGTTTATAAAAGAAAACAACAAATGAACATTCATAGTATAAACACCATATTTATAAAGTAGTATTTTCAAAAAACACCGTTTTTAAAAAGTACTATTTGCAAAAACACCATATATATAATGTACTATTTGCAAAAAAACTTTCCCTAAACCCATTCCCATATGGCAATTTTAAGAATGGTCCATATTCTAAGATAATGTAGATGATAAATTCTTTGACTTTTGAGGAAGAAAACATAGTGGATTATAAAGAAATTGCTTGTTATAAGCATTGCTTTATTCTCCACCATGTTTTCTAAATCTTTTCATTTGAAGGGGTAAAAAAGCCAGATTGCGTGGGAATGTGTAAACAAACTCACTTTTTATGAGTTTAAAACTGACAAAGAAAACAGTGGGAATACAGAAAGAAAGTGATTTTACAAGCAATTTCCTCCTACAGCTCAATGCTTCCTGTCTGGAGATCCTCTTTTTGCAAGTTACATCAATATCAATAGCCTCAATTTGGACAAGTGTAAAGTTTGGTTGTCTTAAAACGGTTGCAGTCAACAAGAATACACCCAAGCCATTGAAAACATCCTTAATCCAGTTCAAAATCATATGAAAATGATTTAATAGAACTCATTACCATACAATGAAAATTCAGACTTTCCATATAATGACCAAGTAAGTAACAATTTATATTAGAAAACATAGAAAGTATTTTAACCCTTGTCATGCTGAACCCGGAATATTCCGGTTTTGGCTGGAGGTGTAGACCAAGATCAGCCTGCACATAAGTGCAGTCTGATCTTGGTCTACACCTCCTGCTTGTACTTTTCCTGTCTTAGTCGTTTATGAAGTTGATTTCAGAAAGAAATATTGATTAATTAACAACAAGTTCTATCAGTGCTTTCAGCCCTTTGATTTTACAGCAATTCAGTAAATTAGTTTATACAGCATGACAAGGATTAACAGTGTTTTTAAGGGTGCTTACTACTAAAGATGAATTCATCAAACAAGATGTGTTGGCCCTACACTAACGCCCCAATAACAGTATATCTTTAGAAATACGACTTTCATAATTATCTAGGCTAACAGATCAAGGTCAGACTATTTTGATTGTTCTTATATTTCTGGGTAGAAAACATGCAAAAAGAAGAAATTGCATGTCATTTGCAATTTCTATTTTTTCCAAAGTACATTGTATCTTTCTTATAGAGTGTAAAAAAGAAGGGTTGTGTGGGAATGTGCTAATACTAAGAGTAAAACAGCCTACATTGCTGTACTAACATTCAAAATGCATAAAAAATGTGGTCCTATACATGTTCTGTACTGAATTAATGACAAGGTTGAAAAATTACGCATGAAAAATGATAATAGACATAATATACTGTTTCAATTTAAAACAAGATTTCTATCAAGACAAAAGCAAAAGGTAAATTAGAAGACCCCCTTGTTTTTTGGCAAACTTAATTCTTTACCAGATGAGAAAATTTTAGAATAGTCTAAATTCAAAGAAACTGTCAACAACAATTTCAAGTTGATAGAATTTTAAATATCTCTGTCTTCTGGATTGAAAACAATGCTGGCAATGAAAAAATTGCTTGTAACAAGTCATTTCTTCATTTTCCTCAAATTTATCCACAAAGTCTTTTCTTACGGGCTGTAAAAAAGCCGGATGGTGTAGAAATAGATTAAACTGTTCATAGTGACTGCCGTAATTCTTAGTAGACCTCAACCTACATACATATTGGTTGATAAATTGAATGGGGTTTTAAGCTGCTTGGAACAATCTTCAGTTATATCATGATAAAGTTCACTTAATCATATGCTACCTGGGTGTCACCATTACATAATTTGGTATCTGAATGCCTTGCCCAAGGACATACCCACAAGACAAATGGCACGGCAGAGACTTGAATCCACAACTTCTCTTAGATTACAAGTCTGGCGTCCCAACCACTAGGCCTCGACACATACATAGATTAACATATAAATACATAAACCCATTACTAGATGGCAAACTTTTTGACTGGCCGAATTTGGAAGAAGTTGTAGATGCGAATTTTAAGCTTATGAAATTTCGGAATTTTTTCTTTTTACCTTTGATGTAGAAACCATTATGGATAATGAAGAAATTGCTTGTAACAAGCAATTTCTTCATTTTCCAAAATGTTTTCCAAAGCTTTTTTTCTTGTGGGCGTCTAAAAGCATCACAGAGTGTGAATAGGTTAAATAGTTTAGCACAGACCTCTATTCTGCATATCACACTGCTAAACCCCCAATAGAATTGCAATATCCCTGGATACTTGCTAGGTGAAAACTGATCTCATAAAGGCGGTGTTTTCTCCTTTTGTAAAGCAGGTGCCACTGTGGTGGATGTATGATGATCCCAGAATATTTCAGCCATTACAGACAGTGTAGACAAAGATTGGACAGTATAAACATGCAGTCTGTTCTTAGCATATGCTATCAGAATATTATTTAACCCCTTAAGAGATGAAATCTTTTTTAGACTGGTCCAAGTTGAAATACATTGCAGGCAACATTTTTTTTTTCATTTTCCACACTATTTTCCACAGCCTTTTTCTTTATGGGTTTATAAAGGTTGAATAATATGGGAATGGAGGACAGAGATTTAAATGACTATATATTCATATAAATTTGGGTGTTAAACAGAGAATATTTTCCACTGCATACATCTGGATTCTTTTCAGTTTTCTATGTAGCAGATTCAGGCCTGAACCCATCATGCAAGTAATGAATATTAAAATAATGCTCGTTCTTTGCTGGACTTCTAGATAATCAATCAAAATAGAAATTTCTTACCTCTCTACCTGTCTCCTTTAGAGCTCTATGTACAATCACTTAAATAACATTACATAATTTTATCTCTCTATGAAAGCCTATGTTGTACATTCTCATTGAACTGGCTGAATTCTAACAATCCCACCTTTTTACACCCCCTAGAAAAAGCTTTGGAAAATATATTTTGGAAAATGTTACGAGCAAATTTTTTGCCATATCTAATATCTTTAGTATTTCAAAATACATAGTTTATTAAAACTTTTGTATCCAAAAATACAAGAATTATTAAAAAAATTCAAACAATAACAAGGTGGCAAGTTGTCACAAGATACCCTGATCACACTGCTTGATGTCAGCTAGTGAAGGGGATTTAAATAAAAGTCTGAAAAACAGCAAAGGGGATTAAATCACAAAGTGGAGTTCTGGTTCTTATGCATGTTTTTGTGATCATGAAATTTCATGATCATAGCTTTTATACTTTCAGAGTTATGATTCTGATGAAATTCATGTCTGAAAATCATCAAATGACAATTACTAAAAAAACAAGTATAATAGATTTGTTGTTCTTGTCCACTGCACTTCCTCTTAGTGTGATCTATCCCCCCCCCCCCTAAAAATGTTTCATGATCAAAACTATTCATACCTATTATGCTTCCAGAGGTAAGCCACAGACAAAATTAATATCTGAAAAACAACAAAGGGCAATAACTCAAAAAATAAGAACTGTAGAGTTACGGCTCTTGTGCACTGAACTCTGTAATCATGCAAACAATACAACTGCCAAGTTTCAAGTTATTCCAGACTTATGCCCCAGACAAAGAACTTGACACCACTAAGCCATGGGTGATCCTATAATGCATCCCATCTTTCGGCGGGAGTATAAAATTGTAATCTGTAACTTCTTTGCATTTGGACCAATCTAAATTTTGTCATTTTGTATTAGGTTTGTAAAGACAACATAATAGCCTGACACAAAAGCTAACAAATACAGTAAAACCCCTCCTTACGACCATCCCTGAAATACGGGCACCCTGCTATTTAGACTGAATTTTGGTAGAACAGAACTTTTGGTTCTTTATTTCAATGGTCGCAACCCTCTCTTAAATAGGCACCACACTATTCCGAATTACGACCACTCAATTCAGTACTAACTGTACCATTGAACCCCACTAAAGGACCTTGAGACCGACCATCAAAATTTCACACTTGCTATGAGCAACACTAATTGGGTACAAATGCATTGTCAATACAATATTATATCGGATTTTTGATAATGTGATATCGAACCCTTATTATGATAGGCGTTATTTCTATTAAATAGATAAAAGTGGCCGATCACATTTAGAAATTAGAGTTTGTATTATTTTTAATATGTCACGGGTTTTGACTCCAGTAATAAAGTTGAAAGTATAAAGTGTCTGAGAAGATACAATTGGTTTGTTTACGGCATAATTAGCAATTAATTCTTTGATTTCAACTAAATTGGTGTTTGGTATTCGCATTATAGAAGATGTGATATCAACAGTTTGACATATTGAACCTGTACTTACGTACAAATAACCTGAGGTCTGACTTCTGAATCAGATCAAAACGGAGAAGAGAGAAAGTAGATCTTATCAAAGATTGTAAATTTGAAAATGACATTAGATTCCCCTGTAATTCATATTTTCATAGTTTTATTTATGTATGTACAGAATAAATAAATTCAAATAACAAAGATAAAATAAACACAAATTAGTTGACAACAACGACCAAACCTCAGTATTACGACCACCCCACTATTTCCACCACTTTCAAAAAGTACCGCAAGTGGTCTTAGAAGGATTTTACTGTAATTTCAACCATATAGATAAAATATTTTTTCAAAGACACTAAATGTCAATCATTTTGAATGGCGTATAACTACACATGTCAGTTGAAAAAGTAATTTACAAAGTAATAATACTGTACATTTAAAAAATCTTAAAAAAGCACATAGAGTAAATCTTGCTTAAGCAACCATCTCTATTAAGGGACCAATTTTATTGAGCAACCACAATCCTAATTCCCTTTCCAAAAAAGCATAAGCTTTTGAGAATTTGAAAATTTGGTTAAAAAATACAGTAACTAAATCCTATGTTATTTGAACTCTTTAGCATTGTCTCAATGATACAATTCTAATGGGTTCAAACCTGATTGAGTAAAAATTCAGCAATAGTTTATGTTTGCAAGCAAATCGATCCATCATAATGATGTCACAAAAAATGTATTAGTTACCCTTTTTCAGCCGTCACTTTAGAGGTTGCTTGATACAGGTTTTACTAATCTTCTCTACCACTTTGCAAATACAAATGCCACAGTTGTACAAAATACAATGTAAAGATGATTTCCTTCATATAATCGTTATTAGTAATATCATACCACAAATACTTGCATTTTGATAAAAAAAATGTCTGAGAACAGTTTGAAAAGGAAAATTTCTCAGTACGAACAATTTCTCATTTTCCTACAATGTGCCCATCTAATATGATAATTATTTGGATTGGACAAAAAAGGTCATCTAATCATAACCCTTGTCATGCTGAACCTGGAACATGTGTTTTGGCAGAAGGAACTGCACATAAGTTGTTTTTCCCTTTTGAGTCACAATTGTTTTCAAAATCTAATTTTCATAACAAAGTTTGACCCAAAACTAGCATAGTAAGTGCTTTCAGTCCTTGAATTTTCATGCAATTTCAAAAAGGATTTTATTCAGTATGACAAGAGTGAACAGATTGCAATTAACCCTTGTCATGCTACATAATTGGCTTACTGAATTGCTGTAAAATAAAAGGGCTGAAAGCACTGATAGAACTTGTTATTAAAAAAATCAATATTTTTTTAGAAATCAACTTCATAAACAACTCTGGCAGAAAAAATACAAGCAGGAAGTGTAGACCAAGATCAGACTGCACTTATGTGCAGGCTGATCTTGGTCTACACCTCCTGCCAAAACCGGAATATTCCGGGTTCAGCATGACAAGGGTTAAATTCAAAATGACAGAAAAAATTCTAAAAAAAAACAACATTACGTTTTTCTTTTCAAACTTTTTCCTATTTGATAGGGGTAACAAAAAAAAACAAAAACAAAAAAATAGTGACTTTGATGACAGAAAGATTTTTCTCCATTCTCATTTCTTATGAATTTCCAACAAATACAGGATGATTACAGGACAATTCAGCTAAATAAGCTTTTTTACAATATCAGTCCAGACTTTTGTTTACAATGAAAAAGCCCAAAATGACAAGATTCAGAATCATAAAGGTCTACAACATATTGTATAATAGAAATCAAAATATTATAACATAATATAGATAGGCTTTACTTCTTGTTATGCTTTTCCAAAATTTTTGGATTTTTAACCCATTACCAGATATCAAGAGGTTGGAGATGACCATTAAAATTGACTTGAAATTGAAATATATGTCAATGTAGGAAAGCAAACACTACAAGAAAAGGAGAAATTACTTTTAACAAGCTATTTCTTCTTTTCTTACAATGTTTTCCAAAGTCATTTGTTTAATGGATCAAAATGTGGGATCATTTGTAATAGGCTATGGGATTTCAGTGGCTTTTAAACCATTACAGATAATTAAAGCATTTAAATACACCGACAAAATATAGCATTGGAAACCATATCAGAAAAAAGGAGATACTACTTGCAACAAGCAATTTTCTCTTGTTTTCTACCTGATGATACTGGTGATGTGTTGACCTTTCATTAGATAAACCTAGAATATCCCTTCATAGCCAGGCAGCTTAGACAAAGATCAGCCTGCAAATACATGCAATCTGATTTTAGTCCACACTTAAATCAGCTGGACAAGATCAAGTTTATTCTATTGATTTCACCTATTTACATTCAGAGCACTAGAAAACAGGAAATGACCAAAATCTTTTTTTTTCTATTTCTGCTCAAAACCTATATTGTTGGTTCTGACAGGAATTTGTTCTTTTTCTACTATATTTTCATGGTTATAATTCTTCATGGCATAACAAGGTGCCAAATTGTCACAAGATACACCCGTCACACTGCTTAATATTAACTGGGGGTTTGAATAAAACTGAGGTTATTTTGGATGAATATTTTTTGTCAAACAAAGTATGAAAAACAACAAAGGACAATAACTCAAAATATATGCTAGGTAGAGTTATGGTTCTTGTACACTGCACACCGACTTGGTGAGCTCTATCCATCCATGAAATTTCATGATCCTAGCTATAATACTTTTAGAGATATACTCCGGACAAGATTCAAGTATGAAAAAAAAAAACAAAGGGCAATAACTCAAAAAATAGGCCAGGTAGAGTTATGGTTATTGAACACTGCACTCTGTATTGATGAGAAGAATATAAATGCCAAGTTTAAAGTCAACCGGACTTAAGGTGACAGAGTTATGCTCCGGACAAAGAAGTGGACACCGCCGGACGCCCGGACACCACGGGTGATCCCATAATATGTCCCGTCTTCGACGGGCGTATAAAAACTTGTAACTTATAATTGGTTTATTCACAGAAGTTTGCAAGTTTTGTAGTAAAACCTATCTATAACTCAGACTATAATGCTAAATGGATATGTTTCATCTGCGTTCTCGCTCTCGATGTCTGTGTCGCTCCCTCTCACCATCTCTGTCTCGTTCACGATGACGATGTTCCCTATCTCTTTCTCTTTCTCGGTCTCGACTTCGATCACGATCATGGTCTCTCCGAGACATACTGCCTGTTGTTCTGCGTAAGAAATCTTCTACATCCCTGTCATACTACAATAAAATAAATGTCCAGATTCAAAATTGCAACTGAGTTAAATATCTTTTAAAATCAATTTTCGTGCAAAGATGTCAAATCTTAGTATATCAATTAGTTTGACCCTTGAGCTAAAAACTTCAGGTTTTCTCTTGAAACATCTTTTGAATGAAGTAACTAAAAGTAAAATCAATCATCTAGGGAAGACAAAGTAATGGAGTGGTGTCAGTATCATCCACAAGCTTTGAGCCTTGACCTTTACTTGTGAACTAATCCTTAACCCTTTCCTGTTTTTCAAATTTTTAGACTTGTCCAAATTGAAAGAAGGTGCAGACAACAACTAAAAGTGAGTGCAATTTGAAAAGTAGCCTTCCAACAGTATAGAAAATATTGTGGAAAAAGAAGAAATTGCTTGTCACAAGCAATTTCTTCTTTTCCCACAATGTTTTCTAAAGTATAAAATCACAAGGATGTAAAAACCAGTGATTGTACAGGAAAGGGTTAAAGGTACAAACCCTGTACAATCATGTTTGGCTATTATCGTTTAAGATGTCTGAGTCAAGGAATAAATGATGATCTTATATACCTTTTCCAAGATCTCTTTAACTATTTCTCCTTTTCCTAGAATTCCATCTTCCATCTTCAGGTCTTTAAAGATTAGGGTTGCTTTGAAATAGTTTAAGCAAAAGCTAAAGTTCTAACTTACATTTCCTGAAGAGGTATATCGGCTTTCATATTTTTCAAACATGTCTCCCCTTGACCCCTGAAAATGAAAATAAGAACTTCTGATAAAAAGAAGCCAAGCACAGAAAAAAACAAATGGCATTTGATATTATAACAAGAGCCATGTTGGACATAGCCATCTCCCGCCTAAAAAGCTTGATAGTAAACTGAAGCCAGTTAGATTTAGGCACTGCATTTCTTGTCAATGAGTTCGATAATAGCTATTATACTTCCAGAGATATGCTCAGGACAACTCTAAGTCTTTAAAACAACAAAGGGCAATAACTCTCAAATTACGCAAGCAAGAGTTGTGGTTCTTGTGCACTGCATTTCCCCACATCGAGTTCTATCCACCTATGAAGTTTCAAGTCATTAGCTTTTATACTTTCATAGATATGCCTCAGACAAAATCTTAGTCTTTAAAACAACAAAGGGCAATAACTCCAAAATTATGCAAGCAAGAGTTGTGGTTCTTGTGCACTGCACTTCTTCACAACAAGTTCTATCCAGCTATGAAGTTTCAAGTTAATAGCTATTATACTTTCAGAGATATGCTCAGGACAAAATCTAAATCTTTAAAACAACAAAGGGCAATTACTCCAAAATTATGCAAGCAGGAGTTGTGGTTCTTGTGCACTGCACTTCTCCTCAATGACATCTATCCACCTATGAAGTTTCAAGTCAATAGCTATTATGCTTGCAGAGATATGCCCCATACAAAATCTAAGTCTTTAAAACAACAAAGGGCAATGACTCTAAAAATTATGTAAGCAAAAGTTGTGGTTCTTGTGCACTGCACTTCTCCTCAATGACATCTATCCACCTATGAAGTTTCAAGTCATTAGCTTTTATACTTTCATAGATATGCCTCAGACAAAATCTTAGTCTTTAAAACAACAAAGGGCAATAACTCCAAAATTATGCAAGCAAGAGTTGTGGTTCTTGTGCACTGCACTTCTTCACAACAAGTTCTATCCAGCTATGAAGTTTCAAGTTAATAGCTATTATACTTTCAGAGATATGCTCAGGACAAAATCTAAATCTTTAAAACAACAAAGGGCAATTACTCCAAAATTATGCAAGCAGGAGTTGTGGTTCTTGTGCACTGCACTTCTCCTCAATGACATCTATCCACCTATGAAGTTTCAAGTCAATAGCTATTATGCTTGCAGAGATATGCCCCATACAAAATCTAAGTCTTTAAAACAACAAAGGGCAATGACTCTAAAAATTATGTAAGCAAAAGTTGTGGTTCTTGTGCACTGCACTTCTCCTCAATGACATCTATCCACCTATGAAGTTTCAAGTCAATAGCTTTTATACTTTCAGAGATATGCTCCTGACAAAATCTTAGTCTTTAAAACAAACAAGAGGGCCAGAATGGCCCTAAACTCGCTCACCTGACTAATTTAAGATGATTCAAAATTTTGCCAACACTTTTGAAAAGGGTCACCAAAGGAATATTCAATTAAGTTTAGTTGAAATTGGCCCAATGGTTACTGAGGAGATGTTTAAAAATTTCAAAGTAAAAAAACTGCCTCGCCCTGCCACGCCCATATTTGGGCGTAAATCAAAATTCTGCAAACACCTTTTGAATAGGGTCACCAAAGGAACATTCATGCCAAGTTTGGTTGAAATTGGCCAAATGATTACTGAAGAGAAGATATTTAAAGATTTCTAAATAAAAAAATGCCCCAACCTGCCACGCCCATACTTGGACATCAATCAAATTTCACAAACAACTTTTGAAAAAGGTTCACCCAAGGAACATTCATGCCAAGTTTTGTTGAAATTGGCCCAATGCTTACTTAGGAGAAGATATTTAAAGATTTCTAAATAAAAAACGGCCATGCCCATGTTTGGGCGTCAATCAAATTTCCTAAACATGATTTGAAAAGGGTCACCCAAGGAACATTCATGCCAAGTTTGGTTGAAATTAGCCCAATGGTTACTGAGGAGAAGAAGTTTAAAGATTTCAAAGTCAAAAAAGTGCCCGACCCTGCCAAGCCCATATTTGGGCATCAATCAAAATTCTAGAACAACTTTTGAAAAGGGTCACTCAAGGAACATTCATACCAAATTTGGTTGAAATTGGCCCAATAGTTACTGAGGAGAAGATGTTTAAAGATTTCTAAATAAAAAACTGCCACGCCCATATTTGGGTGTGAAACCAAATCTGCGAACAACTTTTGAAAAGGGTCACCCAAGGAACATTCATGCCAAGTTTGGTTGAAATTGATCCAATGCTTACTGAGGAGAAGATGTTTAAAGATTTCAAAGTCTAAAAAGTGCCCGACCCTGCCAAGCCCATATTTGGGCATAAATCAAAATTCCAGGAACAACTTTTGAAAAGGGTCACCAAAGGAACATTCATACAAAGTTTGGTTGAAATTGACCAAATTGTTACTGAGGAGAAGATGTTTAAAGATTTTAAAGTCAAAAACTGCCACGCCCATATTGTGGCATGAAACGAAATTCTGCGAACAACTTTTGAAAAGGGTCACCCAAGGAACATTCCTACCAAGTTTGGTTGAAATTGGCCCAATGGTTCCTGAGGAGAAGATGTTTAAAGATTTCAAAGTCAAAAACTGCCACGCCCTGCCACGCCCATATTAGTGGGTCAATCAAAATTCTAGAACAACTTTTGAAAAGGGTCACCCAAGGAACATTCATGCCAAGTTTGGTTGAAATTGGCCCAATGGTTACTGAGGAGAAGATGTTTAAAGATTTCAAATTCAAAAACTGCCAAGCCCGGCCACGCCCATATTTGGGCATAAATCAAAATTCTGCAAACAACTTTTAAAAAGGGTCACCCGAGGAACATTCATGCCAAGTTTGGATGAAATTGGCCAAATGGTTACTGAGGAGAAGATGTTTAAAGATTTCTAAGTCAAAAACTGCCACGCCCTGTCATGCCCATATTTGGGCATAAATCAAAATTCCACAAACAACTTTTGAAAAGGGTCACCCAAGGAACATTCCTACCAAGTTTGGTTGAATTCCGCCCAGTGGTTACTGAGGAGAAGATGTTTAAAGAATGGTTGACGACTTCCGACGCTAACGGACAAAAGGTGATACCAAAAGCTCACCTTGAGCACGTTGTGCTCAGGTGAGCTAAAAAGGGCATTAACTCCAATATTATGCAAGCAAGAGTTGTGGTTCTTGTGCACTGCACTTCTCCTCAATGAGATCTATTGGCCTATGAAGTTTCAAGCTGATAGCAATTTTACTTTCAGAGATATGCTCCAGACAAGTTTAGTGACGGAAGGACAGAATGACGGAAGGACGGAATGACGGACGGAGACCATTACTATATCCCCTTCGCCGAAACAGCGGGGGATAAAAAGCCAGGATCCAAACAAAAAATATTTAAGAAATAATGTAAGTGAAAATAAATAAGACAAATGTCCCTATTTCAACAATTAACAAAATGCCATTGTCAATCAAAAGGTCAACTGATCATTGAAATCATTAACCCATTACCAGATGACAAAATTTTAGACTGGTCCAAATTGAAACAAGTTGCAGACAACAATTTAAATTCCGTTAAATTTTAGAGTTTTCAACTTGATGGGTCAACATTGTTTAAATGAAGAAATTTGCAACAAGCAATTTCTTCCATTTCATTTAATGTTTTTCTTGAGGTGTGTCAAAAAGTATGATTGTGTGGGAATGGGCTAATTTAACCCAAAGTGAATGATGACCTGGGAAATCTATTTCAAGTAAATATACCAAATGTAGAATTTAGACCCTCCAATAAAAGCCAGGCTTTGTAACCAATCAAAAATTACATTTACCCATTACCAGATGACAAAATTTTAATCTGGTCAAAATTGAATGGAGTTACAGATGACATTTCAAAGTGTGTCAAAAAGATTGATTGTATGGGAATGGGTTAAGAAATCTTTTTGTTGATAAAAGGCCCATAGGGCCTTATTGGTCACTTGAGTCCAAAGAGCACAAAAACAGATAGAAGTCCACCAAATGATGCTCCATACCAAATATCAAAGTTCTAGGCCTTTCTGTTTCGGAGAAGAAGATTCTTAAAGTTTTCACTATACTTTTCTAGCCTTTGTTAAATTTGTGACATCAGCAGATGGGCTGATTATGAACCTGAGGCCATAATTTATACAATCTTAATAGAGGTCAACTAGATGATGCTATATCAAAGTAGGTCTTTCTGTTTCGCAGATATTTTAAAGTTTTCAGTATATAAGCCTATGTTAAACTTGTGACGTCAGGGGATGGGCTAATTCTGACCCTGGGGCCATAATTTATACAATCTTGGTAGAGGTCTACCAGATGATGCTATAAATAATATCCAAGCTCTATGCCCTCCTGTTTGAGAGAAGAAGATTTTTAAAATTTTCAGTATATGAACCAAATGTTAATCCAACCCAACTGCCCGTTCACATGACAATAAGATTTTTAAAGATGCACCCTTTTAACTCTTTGAGTTACAAATCTGAAACACCTTACCATGGGGATGTTTCCTGTCAAGTTTGGTTGAAATATGTCCAAGCGTTCCTAAGAGGTAAAAATGTAAAAAGCTTACACACGACAATGGACAAAACAAGATCCCTATAGGTCACCATGACCTTTGGTCAGGTGACCTACAGAGACTAAAGGATCAGTCTTATGAAATTTGGTTGAAATCCATCAAAGTTTTCACTATACACCATTTATGAAAATTAATCCTGCCAAAAATTGATAGATTGAATGGGGGTTAATTCCACTTTTAATAGTATTTCAGTCATATCACGAAAGCTGGATCACCTAACAATGGATTCCTGGTATTTCTCACACCAGTAGTAGCACTACATCCTATCCTAGCCTCCAGATGCTATCCTACTTAGGTTTACGAATTTGTCCAATTGGTGAGAACCAAATGTCAGAAAGGATATGTGCTGCCGCTGGGGTTCGAACCAATGACATCCCATAATTGAAGAATAGGAGTCTGGTGAGCTACCGACTGCGCTATGACGGCGGCCTCCTGCCAATAATAGGTATGATTTTATCCAATCAGAATTTTGAAGAACTGTGATAAGAGGGTTAACCAAGGATCATTCCTGTGAAATTTGTTGTAATCATGCATTACTTTCTGAAGAAAAGATTTTTAGATTAAATATTCTACTGCATGGAATGACCACCATGACAATAACCTGTTAGCTTTCAGCCAGTGGAGCTGAAAATGTATATTCATCCATTACCAGATGGCCAAATTTCAGACTGGTCCAAATTGAAAGGAGCTGCAAACAATAATCTAAAGTTTATGAAATTTTAGATTTTTTCAAGTTTCTGTGTAGAAAACCTTGTGTAAATTGAAGAAATTGCTTGTTTTTCTTGAGGGGGTGTCAAGTGTTATTATGTAGGTATCGGTTAATAGATAACAAATGTATATGGGAAACATTGTGAGAAAGGTAGAAATTGAATGTACCAAGCTATTTTTCCTTTCCCCATATATGTTTCTACCCTATTTGACACACACTTTTAAATTACTAAGTACAAAATTTACCATCTGAATTAAGCCAAAGCATAATTCTAGAAACTGCAATGAGCAGGGTCATTTAACCAATTACCACACAAAAAAATTTTGACTACAAATTCAAAGAAATTGCAGACAACAATTTTCGTATGATGGAATTTCAAAATTCTTTGTCCTTTGGGGAAGAAAGAATTTTTGATAATGACGAAGTTGTTTGTAACAATCAATTTCTTCATTCTCCAAAATGTTTACCAAAGCTTTTTCCCTGTGGGGCGTCAAAAAGGGATTAAAATTTACAAGGCATGTTCAGTCATGTGAGAATGTGGGAGGAAACTTACTGAGCGTTTATCAGATCTTGATCTGGACATAGGTGAATGAGATCGTCCATAATCTTGAGGGGCCATCTGATGATCCCTCGGGAATTCGTAACCTTGGTAATGCGCCATGGGGTCCATACCATACCCTGGTGGCTGGAAGAGAAACAAGATATCCTTGTTAACATGGATTCAGAATTTATTGAAATATGACCTTGGCATCTAATTTTGACCTTGATGTCTTATCAGATAAGATGTCTTTATCACAAAAATAATATAAGTATGATTATCCAGTAACTCAAGCACTTCACATTCTAAATTTGCCTTTTTATTTTTTTAAATGGGGTTTAACGCCACTTATAAAAGTATTTCAGTTATATTGCATCTTTTATTCAAAAATTGAATTTTGACAGTGACAGATGAATAAATTTTGCACTTAATGAAAGTTCTCCTTGAAGAAACAAAATTTCAAAATATAAAGACACAGTCATATAACATTCTAAACTAAACCCATTCTAGTCCCATGGTAAGCTGTGGGATGCTGGATAGTGAAACAAGAGCATCAATGTTCAACTATTCGGAGTGCTTGATAGTGCCAATTCATGGTTGATATTGGGCATAATTCCACTAGAAGATGAACTAGAGGCGCTTGAGTGTCTGATTCGCTTCACCGACCTGAATTTTCTTATCATTCCTGAGAAATTTGGTTGAAAACCATTCCGCAGATTGTAGGTTTTCACTGTTTACCATATATTGAAATTGGACCAATCCATTAAAGCAATGTTTATAGCAAATCAATTCTTTTTTAGCAATCAAATTAGGTATCACCAAAGGATCATTCAAGTGAAATCCATCCAATGGTTTCTGAGAAGAAGATTTCGAAAAGCTTCCATCATATACATGGAAATAAGCCCCCGCACATAAAAGCCATGTTTTCTGTCCTCTCAAATTTCTTTGTAGGAATCTGTTAAAGGATCACCCAAGGATCAATCCAGTGAAATTTGATTGAAAGCCATCAATTGGTTTCTGAGAGGAAGATTTTTTAAGGTTTCATCATATATGGAATAGACCCTGCCAATTAAAGTCATGTTTTTCATCCGATTAAAATTCTTTGAAGGAATCTGGTAAAGGGTCTCCCAAGGATCATTTCTGTAAGATTTGGTTGAAATCAATTTTTTGGTTTCTGAGAAAAAGATTTTTAAAGCTTTCACCATATATCGAAATTAGCCCGGCCCATTTAAACCATGTTTTTCATCCGATCAAAATTCTTTGAAGAAATCTGATAAAGGGTCACCAAAGGATCATTCCTGTGAAATTTTGTTAAATTCTGTTCAGTACTTTCTGAGAAGATTTTTAAAGAAAAGTTTACGGACAGACAGACACATCGCCATGACAATAGCTTGCTGGCTTTCAGCCAGTGGAGCTAAAAATCTTGCCAAAAATGGTTAAAGGCTCCTCTAAAATGAATGTCAGAGTGTTGAATATTAATATTGCTTAAAGGTTGGTATCATGGTCACAGAGGCATGTGCATTGTTTAAAAGCAAAGGCAATAGTAGGAACTGAATTTTGACAGTAGCACATAAAACTTTAACAATGTTTTCCAAAGCCTTCTTTTCTTGGGGCGTCATAAGGCTTCAATGTGTGGGAATGGAATAACAAGAGTGCCATTGTCACAATATACGCCGCCACTTTGCTGCTGTTTCACTAAAATAATTGTACACACTACTTATTTTGACAGAACCAAATTCAAAACATTTGCAGACTACATTTTTAAATTGTCAAGTTCAAACTGTTTGTTATGATTGATTAACTGAATGGGCCCACAGACTTAGTGTCAAGGGGCTTAACTCTTGCAAAAATCAATGAACCATAAAATCCTTGATCCATGTACACTTACAAATTATGGTGATGACATTGACCAAGTTTTTATTTAAATCAAGACAAAAAGTTAGGAGGAGTTGCGTTCAAAAGGCTGCAATTTCGAAAAGCCCTAGATACTAAGTTTAAAGGGGGCATAAGTCAGGGAAAAATATAATTTCAAAAAGAAGAAAGAAGTCAGGGAACTGATGCTTGATGCCTATCCCCCCCCCCCTCTCCACCGGGGCACCACCCTTGGGGACCCCAAGACTGACCTTAGCTATTTTGAAAAAGTGCATTGTTTAAAAGCAAAGGCAATAGTAAGAACTGAGATTTGAAAGTAGCACATAAAACTTTAACTAAGATTTTTAAGTCTAAACAGGGTCAAAATTCAAAATGAATGTGTGTGTAAAGAATATTTTCAATTTGGGTGATATTACAGTAAATGAGATGGACAAGATGGGCCCTAGATTACTCACCCGAGGTTCTTTATTGAATAACTGAAATACAGAAGCAGGTCTAATTTGCGAGAGAAAAGCAGCACACAAGGCTTGTAAGATTTGGTAATATTGATCCCCTGGGGACCCAAGGGTAATGATTTTAGCAAATTTAGAAAGAAGTTGTTATACTTATGTTTCTCGCGAAATATCAAGGCTCAATGCTTTCTGAGTCAGGAGAAGATTATTGTGGACTTTTTGCTATACTTTTGTTGACATGGCAATTAGAGTTCAATGAATTTCAATTCCTTAAGCCATTGTGAAAGAGGACTACCTCAGGAAAATTTCCGCCAAGTTTGGTTTTAATTGGCCCAGTGGGTTTTTATAGACCCAGCCCTCCTGGTAACAGTTAAAGCAATTAAGGAAGAGGCCAATATACTGGTGCTCCATGCAAAATATCATGGCTCTGCACCTTCTGGGTCAGGAGGAAATTATTTTTAAAGATTTCTTTTACATTTCATTATTGTTGACATGGCAACTAGAGTTTTCAATTTTTTTTAATTTAGCTAATCTGATAGAGAACATTTCTGCCAAATTTGGTTGTAATTGGCCCAATGGTTTGGAGGTTAATGTGATTTTAAAAATCCTTTGTCATTTCATTATAGACCCCATCCCCTGGGGCTCAACCACTGGGGATCTGAAGGTCAATATATTTAGGCTCTTTGCTTTCATGATCAGGACAAGAAGACTATAAAGATTTTCTTTTTTTTAATTTCACTTTTGTTGCCAAAGCAACCTGAGTTTTCAATTGATTTCATTTCTTTTAGCTATTTTTTAAGGGAGACATCTAAGGAACATTTCTGCCGAGATTGGTTCAAATTGGCTCAGTGCTTTGGGAGGAGATGATGTTTAAAAATCTTTCATATTTCTGTATAGACCCCTTGGCCTTTACCCTGAGGACCCTAGGGTAATGATTTTGGCAATTGTGAATGAGGTCAAAATACTGATGTTTCAAGCAAAATATCAAGGATCTATGCCCTCCAGTTCAGGAGAAGATTTTTTTATTCACATTTTACTATTGTTGCCATGGCCGCCAGATTTTTTAACAGATTTCAATTCTTTAGCTATTTTTAAAGAATGCCAACTAAGGAACATTTCTGCCATATTTGGTTTTAATTGGACCAGTGGTTTGGAAGATGTCATTTAAATGAATTGTTGTCGGACGTCGCAAGATGCACGGACGTAGGGTGATCAAAATACCAAACATGAACAATTTCTTCTCAGGTGAGCTAACTTACTGGAGGCCCATATGGAGGCATTGGCGGTGGTGCTGGTGCTCTGTTTACAAACTCTCTCATGTAGTCATTGTAAGACTGAAATTAAAATATTGAGAAAAATAGTGGTGTAGTTTACAATCAACATCTTCAAACAAAATTATGGCTATCTTTCAGTTAAAGCATTTGTAGGTGCAGTTGACAAGATATCTTAACCCATCTTAACCCATTCCCACACAACAAAAATTTAGAGTGGTCAAAATTGAAAGGAGTTGTAGACAACAATTTATGGTTTATGAAATTTTAGGTTTTTTCAACTTTCTGGGAAGAAAACATTGTGAAAAATGAAGAAACAGCTTGTCACAAGCAGTTTCTTCCATTTTCCACAATGATTTCCCAATTGTTAATCTTCAGGGGCATTCAAAAGCATGACTGTGTGGGAAGATTGTTTTATGCAGAAATGACTCCTGACCCTTTACTTCTTCAAGACAAATATACAATCTACAAATATATCAATACCTCTGACATTTCAATATTAGTCTTAAATACATTTTTTTCTTCAACCCATTCCCAAATAATCCTTCTTTTGCTGCCCTTCAAGAAAACAGCTAGGTACCAGACTAAAATTTTGTAATCTGAGAATGAGTAAAAAGATATCAATAATTATAAGTAGTGAATTTACAATACTGCACACCAAGAATACGCAAACTATTTTACTAAAAGACATAGGGTAATATATGAGATTACAAGTGACTTCCAATTTTCAAGATACAATATATCCGTCATCCAAGCAGCATGCAGCACCAAACACTTCAAATACATGTGACCAGTCAAGCGAAAAGGGTCCATCTTGGAAATGTAAAAAATATCAACCCTTGTCAGACTGTACAGGCTTACCACAGTCAAAACATTTCACTTTTGAAGGGTTTTATGACAGCAGGGTGGTCATTATCCCATCTCCAGTGTTAATTCTAGGCAGGGGGAATTGGGGGATTCCTCCACTTTTTTCCAAGTTCCCTCATATTTTCAACATCAGTGGGGGATTTTTTTCTATAAACAAAGAGCATAAAATAACAAACATTTCTCAATTGAGGAGATTTTTTGATTAATCCCCCACATTTTTGAAATCCTATAACAAACACTGCATCTCATGTTTAAATATTTGGGTGACAGACAACCAAAATTGTCCCCTTTTTGGAGAAGGTACACAAATAATAATTCATCGAGTAAAGGCAATATAAAGAAAGCCAAAATAATGGGACATAAACGGGGTATGGTATGTGAGATATAAACAGGGCTATGGTATACAATTATTTGTAGTTGTGTCACAATTATCTTACATGCACCACCTGCAAGAATGTTCATGTTACCACAAAGAATTTTGTTTGATTTCATAACACAAGATCCATTACATTAGGAGAATTACTTTTTCATCTTAAAGGTACTTTGAAGACTTCTTACAGGCACAGGTACTAGTCACAATTGAAAATTTTATACTAGATATGAAAATAGACAATGTTTGTTTGTATGAATAGGGTTTAACGTCACTTTTAATAGTATTTAAGTCAAATGGTGGGGTACCTAACCATGAATTCCTGATAGTTCTCACACCAGTACTACCATAACATCTTTCCGAGCCCCTGGTGCTAATCCCACTTAGGTTTAGGATTATCCACCCATTGGTGGGAGACAAATGTCGGAAAGGACATTCAATGTGGACAGGGATTGAACCCGGGAACCTGAGATTTAGAGTCCTACTTGCTACCACTGCACTATGGCCTGGGCTAATAGCTGGACTTGTTGAAAGTTCGAAAGTACCTTGTACAAATGAAGTCCCTGTTTTGATGCAATATGTTGAGATTTTTATGCTGAACAATGCTTGAATGTAAAAAAAATGGATAATCTACATGAAAAAAACAATACTTATGGGCAACAGAGATAGCTATCTTAAACGACGAACAAGATTGTTGAGAATTGATTTCATTTTTGACAGTCGGACAAAACTGAGCACTTGATTTCTTCAACTTCATCTCAGATTCAATTTCATTGGGCATTTAGTGTGTTGCTGTTTCTGTGAAATCTATTTCCACCAATGGTTTCTTTCAACAGCAAAGAAAGGGTGCCATAAATGTAACTTGGATTGTACATTTTAACAATCTTGATAACATTCAGCAGTGTGCCCTGGATTATTGATAGGCAATATGTTACAGTATTTCACTATTAAATTAATATTCTAAAAGCATGTGGGGTGAAGCTGGTCGCTTTTGGACTATGAGGTGACATTAAGACCTATAAGGACTGAAACCCCATACATGCATCTGTGCACTGTTTTGTCAAACTTAGAAAAATGACCACGATTAGCCCTGACAAACCAATTTTTCTTCCAAGATTGATATCACTGCACAAAAATATTTTATTTTCATCTAGATTATTCATTTACCATCAAATTTATCTATCATTCAACACAAAATGTCAGAAATCAACATCAGAACGGTGACTTCATTCTAGAACTTCACAAAAAGTACTCAAGTACCAGAAAAGTACCTGATACTTCTGTACTTTTTGTCAGGTAACATGCCTTGTCTATAAGTATCTAGTATAACAAGATGTGTTTGTGAAACACTATGCTCCCAAAATAGAAATTTTTTAGAAACAGGTGTTTTTTATTGTTTGTTTTTTTCTTTGTTTTAGGGAAAAGGGTTAAAATTTTGACCTTGACCTTGATGAAATGACCTTCCCCAGTTCCGCCTTGTTGAGACCTATCTACATACCAAATGTTAGCATTGTAACTTAATCAGGGTTGAAGTTATATGAAAATGTTAAGTTGGCAGGTTAAGTTTTGCAGACAGACAGGCGGACAGATAGACAAACGGACACAGTAAAACAATATGCCCCCGATCTTATCAATGCAGGGGCATAAAAATATCAATTGTGACCAGTCGCTATGGCTGTGAACGCTTCAATGTCTAAAAACTCTTGAATTTTTGTCAATATTTTCCTCAAGAAATCAACTGTTCACCAAGGAAGCTTTGATACCATCACCAGGTGTGTGGAAATAAACTTTAAAAACCAACCTCTTTATATCTGAGTTGTGTAGGTCTGAATGTATCAGACTTAGTTGTGTAAGAATAGGAATCTAAATACTGGGAGTAGGTGTTTTCCGAGTCGGAATAGGACTGAAATTCAGGGACGATAACTTAAATACATTGTATCCAAGTAAATGTACATGCAACATCCTCATACTTTCTCTCCTCTAGCAGTTTTTGACACTAAATAAAGTTAAGATACAGGCCAGTAGGACCCGTTGGTTCCAATTCTTAAAGGTCCTCCTGTGTGAAATCCATGCTCATTTTTTGCAATTCAAAAGTACATATATTATTTAGGAGATAGTTTGTGGTGCATATGATTGAAAGTAAATATTGGTTTGAAAATAGTGTAGGTTGTAAAAAATTGCTTTTTACAAGCAATTCTTTATTTTCCAACAATGTTTTACCCGATAGAATATATATATTTCATAATAAACATATGTTGATTGGGTAAGTGTAAAAAGAGATTTGTATAAATTGGATTTGAAAGGACTTGAAACGTATAGTTCTGCAAGTCCTCTCCATAAATCACAGGCCTAGGGACCCAAGGACCAATGTTAGAGTTGACCCCTGTCTAATTAATAGTAGTGAAAAAGTCTGTTTACTAAAAAGCTCATTTTTTGTTCCACGTTTTATCTCCCCTGTATCATTCTTTCATGTCTATGACAACAAAGGTGTCTTTTTCATGTGCTTCCTGGGTATCATCTGAACAGGAGCTATACTCTGTATGTCTTGCCAAAGGACATACTAATGTGACCAGTGACTTAGCTTAGATTTGAACCAAAAACATTCAACACCTCTCCAATTACAAACCACTAAACCCCAAAGGACCCCAACAACCACGATTCCAATCATTTTCAACCCATTTCTGCACAATCCAAGATTTTCACGCCCCTCAAGAAGAAAAGCTTGTGAATATAATCTGGAAATGAAGAAATTGCAGCAATTTCATAAATCACCATTAAAGGGTTCTACCCAGAAAAAAGTAAGATTTTTAAAATTCTATCAATGCTAAAATGTTCTGAAACCTCTGTAAGTTTAGACAACTCCAGAATTGGTCATCAAAAAAATAAATCAACCTTTATTATGCTGACTGAGATACTTCACAGAACTGAATTAAAATCTAAGGGCCAAAATCACTGAAAGCACTAGATGTGGGTCTATATTTCCCTTGAAAATTGATTTAGTCAATAACTCTGACTTTAAAGGGACACACAGGTCGTGTAGTCCTATAAACAAGCTGATCATTGTCTATACCTCCTGTCAAAAAACAAATATTCTTGGTTCAGTATGACAAGTGGAAAGAAAATGTACTAACTCCATTGATAAATGTCTCTCTTCTGACACCTTGATTGTATCTTGAAGACCCTCTATCAGACCGCCTGTCCCTGAAGAAACCTGAAATTGAAATTACTTATATGACATCACTGAATCTGATAAATACCCCTTCCCCTATAATTCATCTAATAAGGGCAACAGCTCTATATATAAAAATTAAGGGGCGATAACTCTGTAATCTCATGCAGTGGCAACATTTCTGTAATCCTTAATATCAGATAATTGTTTAGTCAAATAAGAAGCAATATCTCATTAATTCTTGATAGATGTTTTTAAACAATTGCATCTTGCCCATCAATCAACTCAAAGTATCAAGCAAATCAGACTTAAACAGTGGGACGAAGTGGAAGAACAAGATTTTTTAAGTTGAATCAGGGGCAAAAACTCAACTATTGATAGAATTTACACAAAGTTTGTATCTTGCACATCTTTAATTCCAAAAGAAAATTTGAGCCAAGTGTTTACCCTTGTCATGCTGAACCCTGAATATTCCCTTTTTGGAAGGAGATATAGACAAAGATCAGCCTGCACATGAGTGCAGTCTACTTGGTTCACACCTCCTGTTTTTCCCCTTTAAGCCAAAGTTGTTTAAGTAATAAATTTTCAAAAGAAATATTGACCACATTAAGACCTTCCAGTGCAATCAGTTGTTTTACTTTAAAGCAATTCTAAATAGGATTTTAATTCAGCATGACAAGAGTTAATTAAACTGGAGGACAAGAATTTTTAATGTGAATAAGGTCCTAATCCATTTATCTAATCTTCCTTGAATTTCAATGAAAGTTGCTTCTTCTCTGTCTACAACTCCTAATGAGCACTTCTGCCAAGTTTAAAGTGAATCAGCTAAAACAGTAGACATTTTTTTTGTGACTTGCATTTTAAGGCAAACAAGAGCCTTGTCAGACATGTCCATCCCCCACCTTAAAAGCTTGATAGTAAACTGAATCCAGTTCTTCTAAATGAGTTTGATATTAGCTATTATACTTTCAGAGATATGCTCAGGACAAATCTAAGTCTTTAAAACAACAAAGGGCAATAACTCCAAAATTATGCAAGCAAAAGTTGTGGTTCTTGTGCACTGCACTTCTCCACAATGAGTTCTATCCACCTATGAAGTTTCAAGTTAATAGCTATTCTGCTTTCAGAGATATGCCCTGGACAAAATCTTAGTCTTTAAAACAACAAAGGGCAATAACTCCAAAATCATGCAAGCAAGAATTGTGGTTCTTGTGCACTGCACTTCTCCTCAACAAGTTCTATCCAACTATGAAGTTTCAAGTTAATAGCTATTATACTTTCAGAGATATGCTCTGGACAAAAACTTAGTCTTTAAAACAACAAAGGGCAATAACTCCAAAATTATGCAAGCAAGAGTTGTGGTTCTTGTGCACTGCACTTCTCCTCAATGACATCTATCCACCTATGAAGTTTCAAGTCAACAGCTTTTTACTTTCAGAGATATGCTCCGGACAAAATCTTAGTCTTTAAAACAACAAAGGGCAATAACTCCAAAATTATACAAGCATGAGTTGTGGTTCTTGTGCACTGCACTTCTCCTCAATGAGATCTATTGACCTATAAAGTTTCAAGTTGATAGCAATTATACTTTCAGAGATATGCTCTGGACAAGTTTAGTGACGGAAGGAGACCATTACTATATCCCCTTTGACGAAACGGGGGGGATAATAAAGGGCAATTATCTCATCAACTTTTGATTGAATTTTCACAAAATTTCCGCCTTGCACACCTAAGCATAGTAGATATGCTCTGGACATGTTTAGTGACGGAAGGAGACCATTACTATATCCCCTTTGACGAAACGGGGGGGGATAATAAAGGGTAATTATCTCATCAACTTTTGATTGAATTTTCACAAAATTTCCGCCTTGCACACCTAAGCATAGTAGATAGAAAATAAGACTGAAATTGTAGGGAGACTTGCCCTGCAAGCTTTTTTTAAAGTGAATCAGGGAATATAACTCATTAATTCTTCATAGAATTTTCATGAAAGTTGTGTATCACACATCTACAACTCCTAATGAACTCTTCTGAGATTATCAGACAAAACCTGTATTTGGAGTTGTCCAAGAAAACTTTCTTGAGTAAAATTGGTGGCAGCAATTCAGGAATTCTCAGTAAAATCTTCGAAACTTTGTGCCTTGCACATGTACAATTCTAAATGCACACTTAAGTCAAATAGAAAATGAGTCAGACTGAAATTGTAGGAGCTGTCCAGACAAGCATTTCTGAAAAAAAAAATTCAGACTGGTCCAAATTCAAAGGAGCTGCAGACGACAGTTCAAATTTAATATTTTAGATATTTCAACTTTCTGAGTAGAAAACGTTGTGAAATAAAAAAAAAACTGCTTGTCAAAAGCAATTTCTTCATTTTCCACAATGTTTTCCCAATTGTTATTCTTGAGGGTTGTCCAAAAGCGTAACTGTGTGGGAATGGGAATCAGGGGCCATTACTTAATCTTTCTTCATAGAATTACATGACAAGTGACAAAATAGTCACGAAACCTGGCTTTTAATGGTTTCATCAAATTCCATAATGAATAGTCGGAATAGTTGTGCACACAAGGATTTTGACGATAAGTCTCCTTTTTGTGTGATGCATCAATTAATCACAATTCACTGATAATTATGCGCTAGGTCAAATAAAGACAAACATTTGGTGAAAATCCAATCATAATCTACCAAGGATTGTAGGAGTTGTCGTGCACCCAGGAATTTTGACAATAAGTCCCAATTTTGCATGATGCAGTATAAACCACATGATTCTGATAATTATGAGCTAATTCACACGACCAAAATTTGGAGAAAATCATTATACATCAAGAATCGTAGGTGTAGTTGCCAACACAAGAATTTTCACAAAAAGTCCCAATTTCGTATGATGTAGCATTCAATCAAAAGCACTGACAATATGCTTGAATGATTGATTGAATTGGGTTTAATGCCACTTTTTAGAGTATTTCAGTCATATTGCGGCGGCTGGAGCACCTAACAATGGATTCCTGGTATTTCTCACACCAGTACTACCACTACATCCATTCTTAGCCTCCAGATGCTATCCCACTTAGGTTTACATTTATCCATCCATTGGTTGGAGACAAATGTCGGGATCGAACCCATGACATCTATGATTGAAGATTAGGAGTCAGGTGCACTACTGACTGCTTTATGACGGGGTCACTAGTTCATATGAAGGCAATCATTTGTTGAAATTTTCATCAAAATCCATCAAGATTTGTAGGCGAAGTTGTGCAAACAAGGTAATGTTAACGTAAAGCTGACTGCCTGCCTGCCCACCTGACCGCCGCTGACATTCAACAATCTTAAAGCCAGTTTTTCATTCAAAGAACCTGCTTAGAAATTGTCTCTTACACAAATCAAACTCCTAACAAACACTTCTGCCCATTTTAAAGTGAATCAGACAAACAGTAAGAGAAGGTGTACAGATGAGCATCTTAAAGTAAAAACTTTGGCAGTAGCTCAAAAATTCTTCATGGAACTTTTATAAAATGCTTATCTTGCTTATATAAAGCTTCTGATGAACACAACTGCCAATTATAAAGTGAATTATACTATAACTGTAGCAAGAGTCCGGACAAGATTTTGCAAACTGACAGATTTCCCAAATTCCTGACCAGCTGGCTGATTCCAGTATAACCCCATAAACTTCATTTGCAGGGGGTATTAAACAAACACTGATGCTCACTTTAACAGCTAACAACAACAAGAGCACTACATCGGGATGCCAACACTGTGTTGTTCAAGTGCTTGATAGTAGGAAAAATTTCTAAGTCATGATGGAGAACAACCACCCAAAATTATTGTGAAACTCAACCTTAAAAGGATTTGTGCTCTACACAAGCTTATTTTTAACATTGACCTTGTTGTGTGACCTTGACTTTGATGCAGTACAAAAAACTTTTAGTGGCACTTTTACTAATGTGATCAAACCCATTAATATGTATAAACTATGGTCTTGCTGCAATCTTGAATCTGACAGTTAGTTTTAAATTCATGTGATTGGAATGTCCATACACCATAATGCAAGAAAGTCTGAAATATCTTAAGATATTCAATATAGCATACAGGACAACTCAGATGCAAAGGCATTTACAACATTTTCACTGTTAACCAAATCTAGCCATTAGCCACCTCATTAAAAGCCATGTTTTTCAACAAATCAAATTCATATGAAGGAATTTGACAAAGAGTCACCTGGGGATCACTCCTACGATGGTTGAAATCCCTAAACAAGTTTCTCATTCTCATTTCTCCATACAAGAAATTGGTTCTACCCCACCAAAATGCCATGATTTTTCAATAAATCAAATTCAAAGTCAAAGTATAATTCCCATGTAATTTGGTTAAAATCAATTGAATGGTTTCAGAGAATTTTTTTCAAGTTTTCACTATAAACCATATATGGAAATTAGACCCTCCCATTAAAGTCATGTGTTTCACCAGCTCAATTTTTTATATATAATCTGACAAAAGGTTACCAAAGGGTCATCTCTATGAAATTTGATTGAATATAATTGACTAGTTTCAGAAAAGATTTTCAAAACCTTCCCCATAAATGGAAATGAGCCCCACCCATGATTTTCATTCAATCAGAATTCTTTGAAGGAATCTGATAAAGGGTCAGCCAAAGGATCAATCCTGTTAAGTTTGGTTGAAATCCATCAAATGTTTGGTGAGAAGAAGATTTTCAAAGCTTACTTCATATACAGAAATTAGCCCCGCCCATTTATTCCATGTTTTTCATCCAATCAAAAATCTATGAAGGAATCTGATAAATGGTTACCAAAAGATCATCTCTGTGAAATTTGATTGAAGACAATTGACTGGTTTCAGAGAGGATTTTCAAAACCTTTCCCATATATGGAAATAAGCCCCACCCATTTAATCCATGATTTTCATTCAATCAGAGTTCTTTGAAGGAATCTGATAAAGGGTCAGCCAAAGGATCAATCCTGTTAAGTTTGGTTGAAATCCATCAAATGTTTAGTGAGAAGAAGATTTTAAAAGCTTACTTCATATATAGAAATTAGCCCCGCCCATTAAATCCATGTTCTTCATCAAATCAGAATTCTTTGAAGGAATCTGATAAAAAGTTACCAAAGGATCATCTCTTTGAATTTGATTAAATACAATTGACTGGCTCCAGAAAAGATTTTCAATTATTTCCCATATATGGAAATAAGCCAAGCCCATTCAATCCATGTTTTTCATTCAATCAGAATTCTTTGAAGGAATCTGATGAAGGGTCAGCCAAAGGATCTTTCCTGTTAAGTTTGGTTGAAATTTATCAAATGTTTAGTGAGAAGAAGATTTTAAAAGCATACTCCAAATATAGAAATTAGCCCCGCCAATTAAAGCCATCTTTTTCTTTCGATCAAAATGCTTTGAAGGAATCTGATAAAGGGTCTGCAAAGGATCATTCCTGTAAAGTTTGGTTGTAATCCATCCAATGGTTTCTGAGAAGATTTTTAAAGATTTCACCATATACAGCATTTGCCCCACCCACTAAAGCCATGCTTTTCATCCATCCAAAATCTTTAAAGGAATCTGATAAAGGGTCACCCAAGGATCATTTCTTGATTTGTTGAATTGTCTTTAGTACTTGCTGAGAAGAAGCTTTTTAAAGTAAAAGTTTATGGACAGAGGGTCGCATGCAGGCACAATGGACACAACACCATGACACTTGCCTTTGGCCAGTGGGGCTAACAATGAGAGATAATTTAGTTGTTTTTTGGAGTTTTTTTTTTTTTAAAGGGAGTCTGCAACAGGTTTTCACCTCCTTACTTCAAGTAAGTGTGTTGAAAATGTTTGGTGAACTGCAAGTTCAAGAGAGGAATACTAAGTTACCGTAGTATTTGACCTTTGACCTAATGATGTAATGCTGTGACCCTGTGAAGTGTGAAATATTTAGAAGAATGGACAAAGGTTCAGGAGATAAAAGACAGAAGAATTTGAGTAACTATTTTGCTCAAATGCCCTGAATATACTGATGCAACCAAAATTTCAAAGAAATCAATAAATTGTTATCTTTGCTAGTTTTTTACAAACTAGAGGCTCTTGAGCGACCATATCGCTCCACCGGTCTGAAAGTACTGATTAAGAAAATGGTATTTTCAGTAATTCAATATGAACTGAATCGTCTTTGCCATACACCTTGCAAATAAATCTGGTCACTAAAATCTTCCAAATAGTTCTGGAGAAGCATTTCAAAGTTTTCACTGTTTTACAACTGTCAAGTTGGGTTATATAAAATTCATATACTAACTTAGATGAAAAGGTATTTACAAAATTTTCACCGTTAACTTAATATGGACACAAGCCATGACAATAAAAGCCATGTTTTTCAACCGGTCAAATTTATAATAAGGAATCTGACAACTACCTGAGGATCACTCCTGCAAATTTTGGTTGAAATCCCTCAACAGGTTTCTCAGAGGAAGATTTTCAAAATTTTAAGAATATATTCCATATATGGAAATAAATTCTGCCCTACCGAAAAGCCATGATTTTTTATCCAATCAAATTTATTGAAGAAATCCAATAAAGTGTCACCAAGGAATAATTCTTGCAAAATTTGGTTGAAATCAATCAAAGGCTTTCTCAGAAAAAAGATTTTTAAAGTTTTCACTATATACGATTTATGGAAATTAGCTCCGTCCATTAAAGCTATTTTCAATCTAAACTCTTTTACATAATCTGATAAAAAGCCACCACAGGATCATCTCTGTGAAATAAATTGAAATCAATTGACTAGTTTTAGAGAAGAAGATTTTTAAAGGTTCTACCATATAACAAATAAGCCCCACCCATTTAAGCCATGTTTTTCATCCAATCAAAATTCTTTGAAGGAATCTGATAAAAGGTCACCAAAGGACCATTCCTGTAAAATTTGGTTGAAATCCATCAAATAGTTTCGGAGAAGAAGATTTTTAAAGGTTCTACCATATATTGAATAAGCCCAATCCATTTAAGCCATGATTTCCATCCAATCAAAATTCTTTGAAGGAATCTGATAAAGGGTCATCCAAGGATTCTTTCTGTAAGATTTGGTTGATTTCCGTTCAGTACTTTCTGAGAAAAAGATTTTCAGAGCTTTCACCATATATGGAATAAGCCCCATCCATTTAAACCATGTTTTTCATCTGATCAAAATTCTTTGAAGGAATCTGATAAAGGGTCACAAAAGGACCATTCCTGTAAAATTTGGTTGAAATCCATTAAATAGTTTCTGAGAAGATTTTTAAAGGTTCTACCTTATATGGAATTAGCCCCCCCATTTCATCCAATCAAAATTCTTTGAAGGAATCTAATAAAGGGTACCTCATGGATCAATTGTGTAATTTGTTAAAATTCTGTTCATTACTTTCAGAGAAGACAATCTTTAAAGTAAAAGTTTATGGATGGACAGATGGACACATGTATGCCTGACACAAGGCCATGACAATACCTTTCCTGGCCTTTGGCCAGTGGAGCTAAAAGCCTTTTCACTGAAATTCTTGCAGTAGTTTCAAAGAATTATAAATATGATAGTCAAATCATGCAGAATCATTTTACAACTCAACTCAGTAAGCCAAGCAGGACTCCTCTCATCAAGATGTATGAGTGAGTAAAATGCTATAAGAATAGGATCAAAGGATGAAGAGATATTATCAAGGTTAAGGTTTGACCTTTGGCTGTGACCTAGACAATAGAAGACTGAATCAAGCCTTGTACACTTATTCTCATTAGGATGTACAAGTGAGTAAAATATAATGAGACTAGTACTATTGGATCAAGATATGCAGGCAAGGTCAAAATATGATTTTTTACCTTTAGTTTTGACCTTGAAATGTAGCCTGAATCAAAAAAGCACTGTTACACATCCAGATGTACAAGCGTCCTAAAACTTTTGAGATTTTGATATGAAACAAAGGACTAATTTTGTTATAAATTGTTATAAGAAGATTTTGGGATTTCTCTTTAGTTTCAACACAACAAAAGTTTAGACGGGTCTAAATTGAAAGAAAGTAAAGACAACAATTTTAAGTATATCAAAATTAAAAATTCTTTTCCTTTTGGGTAGAAAATATTGAGAAAATGAAGGTTTTTGAAGTGTGTAATAAAAGTGGGCTTGTGTGGGAATGGGTTGGGAGAAGTTTTAAGACTTCCCTCTTAGCCTTTTATTTTTATAGGGAGGGGTGAGTGGAGTTTAAAAATTACCCAATGTGTGTGACCTGAATTCAATGGACAAACACCTTTTTTTTAAAGAAAATGTACGGAACAGCCTTCAATCAAAAGGGGGCAATTACACCAATGGCTCTTTGAATTACTAAATGGTCCTATTTTACACCAAGTCTGGGCCCATTGTTGCACACCTTTCTCAATATCAAGTCAAATCTAGATGTAAACATGCCATCTTTATATTTTTATATCTATATCTTTCGAAAAAAATTAAAGAATATTTTAAGATATCTTATCCCTTGTCATGCTGTATAAATTACCTTACTGAATTGCTGTAAAATCAAAGGGCTGAAAGCACTGATAGAACTTATTCGAAAATCAATATTTTTTTTTACAAATGAACTTCATAAACAACTCTGGCAGGAAAAGTACAAACAGGAGGTATAGACAAAAATCAGCCTGCACATAAGTGCAGTCTGATCTTAGTCTACACCTCCTGCCAAAACCGGACTATTCCGGGTTCAGCATGACAAGGGTTAACATAACCATTTTCATTTAAAATTGGTTGCCCTCAGTAACCCTCTGCTGTTCACATGCTTGATAGTAGGTAAATTTCAAAGTCTAAAGGGGTATCAGACATATATTCCAGGTTTCAAGTGAATGTTTGTTACAAGCAATTTCTTCATTTTACACAATGTTTTCCTAATTGTTATTCTTGAGGGGCATCTAAAAGTGTCACTGTGTGGGAACGGGTTAAAAGATATCAGTTAATAAGAGGGCCATTGGCTCTATAGAATGCACTCATCTGAATTGATGACTTCAGAAGTAATCAAAGTGCAAGAGACCTAGTTTTGATCAAAACTCAGATAATGACAAAAACAAGAGGGCCATAGTGGCCCTGAATTGCTCACCTGAGTTGAATGTCTCAAATTTTTTATTTAATTTCATTGATGACAATTGATTGGGCAAAAAGCTTGGCCTCCAGAGTGCAAACAAGTTTTTCTAAGATTTTACCCTGTGACCTAGTTTAGACCATAGTCGACCCAGTTTCAAATTCATACAATATTTTATCACAACAATCATTCTGACCAAATTTCAGGTTGATGGGGCGAAAAATGTGGCCTCCAGAGTGCATGCAAGGTTTTTCTAAGGTTAGACCCTATGACCTAGTCGTTCACCAAAGTTGACCCAGTTTCGAACCCGCACAAGATTTCATCAAGACAATCATTCTGACCATATTCTAGGTTGATCGGGCAAAAAAATGTGGCCTCTAGAGTGCATAAAAAGTTTTCTAAAATTTGACCAAGTGACCTAGCTTTTATCCCAAGTTGACCAAGTTTCCAACTCACACTTGATTTCATTAGGATAATCATTCTGACCAAATTTTAGATAAATTGGGCAAAAAATGTGGCCTCTAGAGTGGAGACAAAGTTTTTCTAAAGTTTGACCATGTGACCTAGTTTTTGACCGCAGTTGACCCAGTTTCGAACTTGAGAGAGAATTTATCAAGACAATCATTCTGTCCTAATTTCAAGTTGTTCAGGCAAAAAATAATGTCTATAGAGTGCATACAAGGTTTTCCTAATATTTGACCATGCGACCTAGTTTTTTACCTCAGTTGGCCCGAATTCGAACTTGTCGAGATTTCATAAAGACAATCATTCTGAGAAAATTTCAGGTTGATTGGGCAAAAAATGTGGCCTCTGGAGTGCATACAAGTTTTTTTTAAGATTTGAACCCGTGTCCCAGTTTTTGACCCCAGTGACCAAGTTTCAAACGCACACAAGGTTTCATCAAGATAATCATTCTGACCAAATTTCTGGTCAATTGGGCAAAAATGTGGCCTCTAGAACGCATACAAGGTTTTTCTAAAATTTGACCCAATGACCTAGTTATGAACTTGTCAGAGTTCATCAAGGCACCTTGTGACCTCTTTTTTGACCCCAGTTGACCCAATTTCAAACTCACACAAGATTTCACCAAGACAATCATTCTGAACAATTTTCATGTTGACAGGGGAAAATAATGTGGCCTCTACAGTGCATACAAGGTTTAACTAGAGCTGTCGCCCTCAAGGGCTGACGAGAATACCCCCCACACCGTTAAAAAGGCTTTTCTATGAAGGAGTGGAATTTGAAGGGGCATTTTATGACCCCTTTTTAGGTAGGAGTGGAAAAGTAGCAATTGTGTATGTAATTATGTTTTCAGCTTCTCCCCCCCCCCTCCATTCCCAGCCCCCCCCCCAATCACATCTTTCTTTTGCAAGTCTCACTCTCCAACACTTCTGACCCTTGAAAGCTATGTACCAAGTATTAGAGAGGACGGAATTGTTCAGTTAATTGTTAATTGTAAATGACTTACAGCGTTTTGATGTCAAACATGTATATATATACAAGATGATGTTACTTACCAAATTTGGTAACTCCCCTTATGGTTACTGAGTTTTGCAATTTTAAATTTTGACTACTCCCCCCCCCCCATTAAAAAGTTCAAAATGGCATAACTCTGAAACTAACAACTGGATCAAGATGAAAATTGCAGGTGCACAACTTCATATGATAGGAAACAACCTGATAAAATTTCAGCAAAATTGGTCAAAAAATGTGGGAGGAGAAGAGGACACAAAATTATGTCCCCCCCCCATTAAATTGTTCAAAATGGCATAACTCTGAAACTAACAACTGGATCAAGATGAAAATAGCAGGTGCATAACTTCATATGAAAGGAAACAACCTGATAAAATTTCAGCAAAATTGGTCAAAAAATGTGGGAGAAGAGGACACAAAATTATGTCCATGGACCCCCATTTAAAAAGTTCAAAATGGCATAACTCTGAAACTAACGACTGGATCAAGATGAAAATTGCAGGTGCACAACTTCATATGATAGGAAACAACCTGATAAAATTTCAGCAAAATTGGTCAAAAAATGTGGGAGGAGAAGAGGACACAAAATTATGTCCACGGACGGACGGACAGAGGGACGGACGGACGGACAGACGGACGGACGGACAACCTGATTCCAGTATACCCCCCCATAACTTCGTTGTGGGGGGTATAACTAAGATTTGACCAAGAGACCTAGTTTTTTACCCTAGTTGACCCAGTTTCAAACTCGCACAAGATTGCGTCAAGACAATCATTCTGACCAAATTTCAGGTCGATTTGGAAAAATGTGGCCTCTAGAGTGCATACAAGGTTTTTTATAAGATTTGACTGTGTGACCTTGTTTTATCCCAAGTTGACCCAGTTTCCAACTTGTATCAGATTTCATCAAGAAACTCATTCTGACCTAATTTCAGGTTGATGGGGCAAAAAATGTAGCATCTACAGTGCATGCAAGGTTTATCTAAGATTTGACCCTGTGACCTAGTTTTTGACCCAGTTGACCTAGTTTTGAACTTGTGCGAGATTTTATTAAGCCAACTATCTGACCAATTTCAGGTCGATTTGGCAAAAAATGTGGCCTCTGGAATGCATACAAGGTTATTATAAGATTTGACCGTAAGGCCTAGTTTTTGTCCCCAGTTGACAGAGTTTTGAATTTGTCCAAGAATTCATCACAACAAACATTCTGACCTAATTTCAGGCAAAAAATATGTCATACAAGGTTTTCCCAAGATTTGACCGTGCAACCTAGTTTTTGATCCCAGTTGACCCAATTTTGAACTTGTTCGAGATTTCATCAAGACAATCATTCTGAGAAAATTTTTGTGTTACTTGGGCAAAAAAGGTGGCCTCTGGAGTGCATACAAGGTTTTTAAAAGATTTGACTAAGTGACCTAATTTTTTAACCCAGGTTGACCCAGTTTTGAACTTGTCCAAGATTTCATGGAGACAATCATTCTGACCAAATTTCAGGTCAATTGGGAAAAAATGTGGCCTCTCCAATGCATACAAGGTTTTTCTAAGATTTGACCAAGTGACCTAGTTTTTGACCCCAGTTGACCCAGTTTCGAACTTGTCCGAGATTTCATTAAGACAATCAGTCTGACCTAATTTCAGGTTGATCAGGCATAAAATGTGGCCTCTAGAGTGCATACAAGGTTTTCCTTAGATTTCACCCTGTGACCTAGTTTTTGACCCAATTTTGAATTGTCCAAAATTTCATCAAGACAATCATTCTGACCAATTTTCAGGTTGATTGGACAAAAAATGTAGCCTCTAGAGTGCATACAAGGTAAATGATGACGATGCACAATGGACGACACACGATGGACATCTACCTAACCACAAAAGCTCACCTTGAGCACTTTGTGCCCAGGTGAGCTAAAAACATTGGGAACAAATCTCGCCTCTCAAATCTAAAATCATTATTTTGGTCTGTTCGAATGGCATATTTCAGTACCAACATTAACAGACATTTTTTTTAACAAATCTATTAAATTTAATGAATATACATGTAGGTTACACAATAGACTCTGTTATCGATTCTTAACACCTTCTGATTAATATTGTATAATATTAATAAAATGCCTTTGGCAAGTTTCACTCTTAAATTATGTACCAGTGTTGTATGTTTTATTAAATTTGGTTGTCTTTATTTGAGATATTTGGGCTATTCGAGAAATCTGAGAAGTACTGTACAAAATATGCATTCTTTTTGTGTAATTGTTAAAATCATGGCTTGTATGTGAATTTGTTTGCTGCAATTGAATGCACATGTTAACAAATATTAATTTTCAGTTGTGTTTTTATCGCAAAAATTGCAAACTTGTCCCACTCCTGCATACAACTTTCACTTCCTGTCTAGTCGGACATCCCCAAAAATATCCTGTTCCATTACAAAGACTGAATCAGTTACCAACAGGAATTGTGTGGGAACAAAGTATATTGTTATAACAGGGTTTGTCTGTATTAGAAATTCAGAATTACAAAAAGAAAATCTTACAAAGTTTCAGGATTTTTGTGCCAGAAAAGTAGCATGTACAATGCAAGGGATCTAGATATTAAATTAAAGCAAATATCAAACCCTAGCTAAGATATGGAGACAAACATATTGGGCCAAAATGAAGATATTTGGGGCAAATATGTGGTCTCTAGAGAGCTCACAATGATTTTTGTGTTTTACTTGGTGGCCTAGTTTTTGACCCGATTTCCCCTTTATCAACTTTGATTGATTGATTGATTGGGGTTTAACACCACTTTTAACAATATTACAGTCATATTGCGGCTGCTGGAGCACCTAACAATAGATTCCTGGTATTTCTCACTGCTACTATCCCACTTAGGTTTAAGATTATCCATATCAACTTTGACCAAGACTTCAAGGACACAAATATTCTGAGCAAGGTTTGACCTAGTGATCTATTTCTTGACCACATGTGACCAAATATTGAACTTAAAAGAAATATCATGGTGAAGACAGTCATTCTGACCAAGGTTCAAGACATTTGCCCCAATATTTGTCCTCTAGAGTGTACACAAGGTTTTCTATGATTTGACCTGGCGACAGCCGCCATCATAGCGCTTCGGACTGTCAATCTAGAGGTCCTGGGTTCTATCACTGACGTCGGCACTCATCCTTTCTGACTATTTGTCTCTTACCAATGGGTCGATAATCGTAGATCTATGTGGGTAGCGGCTGGAGGCTAGGAAAGGATGTAATGGTAGTACTGGTGTGAGAATTACCAGGAATCCATTGTTAGGTGCTCCAGCCGCTGCAATATAACTGAAAGATTGTTGAAAGCAGCATAAAAAACCCATTCAAACAAACAAACAAATTGACCTGGCGACTTAATTTTTGAACCTATGTGACCCAATATCAAGCTCAACTTGATTTAATAGAAATAATCATTCTGTAAAAATATAAAATCATATCAACCATATCAAATCACAGGTGGCCTCTAAAATGCATTTAAGGGTTTTCCAAGATTTGAAGAGTGACTTCATTAGAATTTTAGGGAGACAATATGTATTAATAAATGTTGCCTCTAGCTTGCAGAAAAGGTTTTTCTAAAATTTGATTTAGTGACCTAGTATTTAACACAATATCAAAGTAAACAGATTTATTTCATGGAGACAAACTTAATAAACTTATATCTAAGATGGGCAAAAACTATTTTTTACAATTAGTCTCTTTTAGAAATCTTAAACTGAGAAACAAGGAAAAGAGTCATTGGGAAATATTCCAAGAAATCTAGTGAAGTTTCATAAAATTTGGTCCATAGGTTAGGGAAAAATAGACAAAAAAATTTGACCAGTCTTAAATTGTGCCATCCAGTAATGGGTTAACCTGTATGTGTATACACTCTGGTTTTGGGTTGTTGTTTTCTATTAGCTCCACTGGCCTATGGCTGGTCAGATCTCAACCAAACATCACAGGATTGTTCCCTAAATGATCCTTTTTCAGATTCTTTCAAACATGTTCCATGAAGAAAATCCTTAAGAAATCATTTTCTCTCAAGCTATTCCTTGGATTTAATTGTTCAAATTAAATTGTTTGAGAACAGGAATCCATCTTACCTCTATCTCTTCCAAAGTCTTGTCTATTCCGTTTAGGTGGAGGTCCAAAATCCCGTCTAAAATCTGGTCGCCTGCTGAAACATTCTACATATAAGCAAACCAAGTACACAGTACTCCCTTGTCTTTAAAGCCATCAAGCATTTTCTTCTAGACCCATACACCCCACTATGCTTTTCCTGACAATATCAAACTAAAAAGATTTTTGGATTGGTTTTATATAAAGGGGGGTTTCAAATTTCAGAATTTAGAAAACAATAAATCACAACAAAAGATAAATTGCGACCAATAGTAAGAAAACACCCTGAAAGTATTAACCCATTCCCACACAGTGACACTTTTTGACGCCCCTCAAGAAAAAAATCTTTGGAAAATACTGTGGAAATGAAGAAATTGCTTGTATCAAGCAATTTCTTCATTATCCACTGTTTTATATCCCAAAAGATGAAAAAATTTAACATTCAAACAACCTGAATTTGTCGTCTACAGCTTCTCTCAATTTGGATCAGTTTAAAGTTTTGTTGTTTGGGAATGGGTTAAGAAAATGCAAATTAACATGATAATTTTCCCCAATTCTATTAACCATTTCACACATGACAAAATTTTTGACTGATTGAATATGAAAATCAAAAGAAGTTGTGGACGACAAAATACAGTCTATTAAAATTTAACCATTTTCTGTCTTTTGAGGTAGAAAACATCGTACGAAATTTCACAATATTTTCCTTACCTTTCTACTTGGGGAAAGTAAAAAAGTGGGATTGTGGAGGAAAGGTTTAAAGTAGTATCCTCTATGTTATACAATTGACAAGTCGCGGCTGTCAATCAAGGAATCAACAGACCAATCAAATAATTCATTCAGCCCCAAATTGAGGTTTGAACGCCAACGTTAGCTGCCATTTCTGTTCAGCTTTTTTGTTGGTTTAGCGACTTAAACACTGTAACTAAAGTTTATAAAAGCTGTAGTTAAAACGTTTAGGTCGCCAACTAACCAAATCATTATTTTGTTACATGCTATTAGCTATGATTTTTGCGAAATGACGCCGTTTAAGATAGAAGCGGGACTCAGTTGGAGCGGCTTAAGGAGTAAGTGGGCAGGGCCAGCGTTAAGTCAATTGCCATTCCTGTCATATCTGATCTGTCATGTCAACTGGAACATCTTTGTCATTGAATAACCTGAGCATTGGTTGTTGGGTGCTAAAAAGTGATTTCCAGCTACCTATCATATTTGTGTCTTGTCAAAGGGAACATCTTAACCCATTAGACTGTTCAAAATTGAAAGGAGATGCAGACGACATTACATAGTTTATGAAATATTACTTTTTTCAACTTATTGGGTAGAAAACATTGTGGAAAATGAAAAATTGCTTGTCACAAGCAATTTCTTCATTTTCCACAATGTTTTCTTAATAGCTAAGGGGCGTAAAAAAGCAACATTGTCATGCTGAAAATCTTTTCTTTAGGAACTGCATTGAAATCAAAGGGCTTAAAGCACTGGAAAGCCTATTGTGGGTCAATATTTGTTTTGAAAATAACTCTTGCTTGAAAGGGACAAGGAGGTGGTGTAGACTAGATCAGGCTGCACAAGAGTGTAGCCTAATCTTGGTCTATACTTCATGCCAAAATAAGAAAATTGGCCCTCATTGTATCGAAAGTTACAATGGCAATAAGACTAAAGAAAATGTGCTAAAAGCCCAAATTCTTACCACAGAACTCCAGACAGAGGCAGTTTTTCAATTTTAAAATGGTACCTTTCGTTATAAGTTTATCTACATTAATGTCACTGGTACTAATTAGAAATGAGTACCTACAACATAGAATTTGAAAGATAACAAAGGGTTCTCATGATCCTTTCAACTCTTAAGAGCTGCTGGCCTTTGCCAACCTAATCAGTTTGTCAAGTATGACAATGATCAGTTTTCCTAATTCCAAAATGGCCAATATTATCATGACAGGTCACATATGCAGAGATGTACAGATAACTCAAGTTTTGTCCAGTACTTTGACCCATTACCAGATGACTATATTTCAGACTGGTCCAAACTGAAAGAGGGTGTAGAAAAAAATCTTAGTTGATAAAATGCAAAAAATATTTGTCTTTTGTGGTAGAATACAATGTTGATTAAAAGAAAAAATTGCTTGTTTCAAGCAATAATTTTCATATTGCACCATTTTTCCAACGCCATTTGCTTGAGGGGTGTAAAAAGCAGGACTTTGTGGGAATGGGTTAAGAACAAATGTTCAAATTTTTTGGCTACAAACAGCTTAATTGAATTTGCATACTGTTTGTGTCTAATTACATAAATGCATGCTATATGACCTTAGCTGTTAATGTGCTATGTTTTCTGATATTCTACCATCAGAAATTTCCAAATCCTGAGAGATTTGTAAAAAACAATTATTGATAGTGTTTAAGGGATGGGAATATTGTTGGAAAAGGATAAGTTTGTGCAAGAAACAAATTTCACAAGAAACACTCTCTTCTTTTACCATATTATTTTCTCTAGTTCCACTCATGAAATTTGGGGACTATAAGTAACGGATGGAAAAGAATGTACTGTAGGCTTTATGTATCATTTTCATTTATTTATTTATTTTTTTTCTTTTTTATTCATTTTTTTTATTACTTTTTTTAGGGGGGAGGGGCAGGGGTGGTATGGCCGAGGATGAGAAAAACAAGATGTGTTTGTGAAACACCACGCCCCCGAAACAGGAATTCTTTAGAAACGGGAAAAGGGTTAAAATTTTGACCTTGATGAAATGACCTTCCCCAGTTGCTACATACCAAATATTAGCATTGTAACTTAATCAGGGTTGAAGTTATAGGAAAATGTTAAGTTGGCAGGTTAAGTTTTGCAGACAGACAGAAAGACGGATGGACAGACGGACAGACAGACGGACACCGGTAAAACAATATGCCCCCGATCTTATCGATGCGGGGGCATGAAAATTCCTTGATTTTGTGAAAACTTCCTAAAATTGAAACTTGGAAACTGAAATTTGTCCTTATTGAGAGCACTGACTACCGGAAGAGAACTGTTGACTCCGAAATAAACGTTTTAAATACAGCTTGATCAAGATGAAGTTACAATGTCTAGGTAGCCCACCATCCATTTGCTTTCATTGTTTGTCCCTGACAACCACATATTTTGCAAACTAACTCTTTTTTTATGACACCCTCCAAGAAATGGCTTTGGAAAACAACGAAGAAACTGCTTGTTACAAGCGATTTCTCAATTTCTACATGTATTTCTGTTCTCAGTAGGACAAAAAAGTTAAATACTTCTACTTCAAACTTGTCTTCTGCACCTTCTTTCAATTTTGACCAGTTTAAAATTTTTCATTTGGTAATTGGATAAGCAAATGTTTAAAGAAAAATAAGGACATGATAGGTAACAACAAACCAGTTATAATGCTTCCCATCACTTGAGTCAAGCGGGAATGTTTAAAATAAGAGCATTCTGATTATAACCAATGCAAATATACTCCACCAATCTATTAACCCTTTCCTGGTTTTTGAAAGAGGATGCAGACGACAATGAAAATTGGATGCAATTCCAAATAAAACCATCCTATTTGGTAGAAAACATTGTGGGAAAAGGAGAAATTGCTTTTTCCACAATGTTTTCTCAAGTATAAAATCATAGAGACATAAAATCCGGGTTTATCCAGGAAAGGGTTAAGGATACAAACTTTCTTGTACGAAAGAGCTTATTTTACCGCATACTTCATAACTACTGTCCTTTTGTAAAATTTGCCGAATAGTTGACTGAACTCATAACCATTCCAACCTGCATTCGATGCACTCAAAAATAGGTTTCGGAAACATTGTAAGAAAAGGAAAAATTGCAAGTTACTAGCAATTTCTCCATTTACTACTATGTTTTCAACCTTTAAAAAGCTTATCTTTCAGTTTTCAAGCAATTGCATCATTGTCTTCATTTACTTTCAATTTGGACAAGTCTAAAAATTTGTTGTCTTGAAAATGGAAAAAGGACTATCAGGATAATTTCAAGAAGCAATTACCTCTCCTCCTTCAAAAGACTATTGAATTACTTTCCAAGCCAAAATTTCTCCTATCAATGTCTGTTATTTCTGAATGACATATTTTATTAAATGAGCCAATATAATCAAAATGCCCTTAATTGTAGAACGTAACAGATCTCCAGAAAAAAGGTACACATCAATTTGATCTCCTATATCAAACCTTTGTTTGATTTAATTTTTGAACGCTCTGTTTACTCTTTCATATCAAAAACACTTGCATGAATGCACTCAGTGAAACATTAATAGCTGCAGAAACATCAATAGACTGATTGAAAATAAACAATACCTGAAAGTCTGGATTACCTGATTTTCTTTCAATATTTCTACAGTCAACCTTGCCTAAGTGACCAGCTATACCAATCCATTCCCACACAACAAAATTTTAGACTGGTCTAAATTGAAAGATGTTGCAGTTTGAAGTTAGTTGAATTTAAGAAATCTTTGCATTTTAGGGTAGAAAACAGAATGGACACTGAGATTGCTTTACCCATTCCAACACAAGAAAAAGCTTTTGGAAAAATTGTAGAAAATGAAGAAATTGCTTGTCACAAGCATTTTCTTCATTGTCCACAAAGTTTTGTACTCTACAAGATAAATCTAAAATTTCTACCAGTTAGAATTGTCAGCACCTTTCTTCAATTTGGACCAGTGTAAAATTGTTTTGTGTGGTTAATAGATTAAAATAAGCAATTTCTTCATTTACCCTTTTTTTTCCAGCTTTTTCTTTCGGGGTGTAAAATGTGGATTGTGTGAAAATGGGTTAGGTCTTGTTAACCTTTAGTAGTTACTTATGAAAAGTTATACTATACAAGGCCCTTAAATGATCCCTATAAAACTTGCTCAACAATAATAAAATGGAACATTTCCTCGATTAAAATGAACAACTTCAGTTTTTTTTCCTTCAAGCAACTGATTCAGTCAAAAAGGATATTTCTTTGCCTCTCTATACAGAGCATTGTAATCTACAGATAAAGATCATCCTTTACCTTTTATCAAATTTTCATTAAAAATTGCACTTTTTCTGGAGATCTACAAATAGATTGATTAATTTTCTGTCCTCAGGGGAAAAACATGATATATAAAACCTACCGTATGTGTAGATATACACTCCATATACTTCCCAGCTCTGGTTGATCAAGTCACCAGATTTATTAACATTAAAATCCAATTCACTGTACAATGACTGGACTAGCTACCACATGGCAAAGTCTATAGAGTCTTTTTATCAACACACAATCACATTATATTAGAATGCAACTGTGTAGATAAAATACCTTACAGAAAGGTACATATAAATAACCACACACTTACATACAGTTCATTTTGAGAAACTTGACAGAACTGAAAGTCCAAAATGACGTAGAATGGTTGTGGGCAAGCTACTGGCTTCACAGATAAAAAATAAATAAGTCCATTTCATAAACGCATCATTAAAGGTGTAAGTCCTTTTTGTTGGAAAAAGTCCAATAGAATGTGGTTACTTCATGAACTAAATTTTCAACCTAAATTTCACGGATTAATCGAAAAAGTTCATTCTTAGAGCATGCATAATTATTTTCACATAAAAAAGAGAAAAGTCCAACGAAAAAGTCCCACCACTGAACTTATCAGAAAGAGAAGTTCACACTTTAATTGAATTATGAAAGTCTGATTATTTTCTTCACCAGCCTACCTCTTAAGCACCTTTTTGTTTGGATTAAGTTTAAACATACATCCTATGTGTAGCTAACGGCAAAACCCTTCGGTCAGGGTCCTCCACTTCACCTCCAAGGTATGAGGCAATGTATTAATGGCATAAACCACCTAAAATGTTCTATTTTCACTAGACTCTTTGTAACAAAAAGTCTTTTACGTGGTTTGCAAGAGTTTATTTAAACTTTGTGCTTAACTTGTTCATAGTTGCCGCACAGATCTAATAATAAAGAAGAAAAGTTAAAACTTAAATGATGTATCAAACTTAACGCATAATTATTGTAATAACTATTAATAAACTGCATTTTGTTTCAAAAACATTTTTAAGATATTGATTTTGAAAATTGTTAAATTTTTGTTTAGTAGTATCTTATTTTATCTTCAACAAAGATTTTCATCTTTGTCATGAAAATCTTTGTCATGTTGCCAAAATGTTTATTTAAATTAAAATAATATTAAAAGAAAAAGAAATTTATTTTGGCTACCATTCAGCTCCCCCCATAATACATCTCACATTTAAAGAAATTCCTCAGCTTCCGAGGAACAACGCTAACCTAAAATCTCCCCGTCCTCGGAAAGAATCTCTCCCCCGATTTGACCTTGGAATATAATCTCCACGTCTAGCACTTGACTTTCTGGCTTCACGCACTATATCATTTAAATCTATATTATCATCCATTGGGAATAACTTGCATAATGCTTCACCACATCTTGGCTCTATCTCCTGCAAATAAGAAAACATTTTGAAAAGTAAACATTATAAATGAAAACAAGATTAAGCAGTTGCTGAACCCATTCCCACATAGCAAAATTTTAGACTGGTCTAATTTGAAAGGAGTTGCAGACGACAAATTTAAGTTTATGAAATTAAGATTTTTCCATCTTTCCGGGAAGAAAACATTGTGTTAAATGAAGAAATTGCTTGTTACAAGCAATTTCTTCAGTTTACACAATGTTTTCCCATGTGTTTTTCTTGAGAGGCGTCCAAAAGCGTCATTGTGTGGGAATGGGTTATACATATATGAGTAAAAAAACAGTGGTCGTGAAAGGCAAATGGTAAAAATGTAATATACAGTCGATATTTTCGAGCTACCACGTCTATTAAGCAACCACTTCCATTAAGCGACCATAAATCCCATTTTGAAAGCAAAATCTCATTGGAAGTGAAAAAACTTTTTTCCTAAAAAAAATTGTAACAAAATCCTAGGTTGTTGGGACGCTTCTAATGAGTCCCAATAGCAAAGGATTAAGTAAGATTTTTGTAGTAATTTCTTTGTGCAATCTTATCAATCATTTATACCTTTAACAGTAAAGTGTATTAAACAACCATATTTTCAAGCTACCGCTTTTTGGTCTTTCCTTCAGTGGTCTCTTAATACAAAATTTATTGTAATTTGTTGTCATTGTGTCAGCATGTGTGTTGACTTTGTGCAAATCTACAATAAACATTTCTTAAAAACTAAGTACCTCTTTAAATGAAAGATTAACACTTATTACTATGAAAAATGTTTAAACAAAGTCTTCAAAATAAATAAATTCAATCCAAAAATAAAACACGTGGCTGTTCACGTCCTTGGTTGGTTGATTGGGGTTGAACGCCACTTTTAACAGCATTTCAGTTATATTGAGATGGCTGGAGTACCTAACAATGGATTCCTGGTATTTCTCACACCAATACTACCACTACATCCTTTCTTAGCCTTCAGCTGCTATCCCACTTAGATTATCCACCCATTGGTGAGAGACAAATCAAGTCCTTGACAGTGGGTAAAACTTCTCAGTGGAAAAAGGGGAAAAAATCATTCAAAAATGCATTTAGTTATCTCCCTTATTGGTATAGATTGTCATTTAGATAATGAACTCATATGCTAATTTTCAAGACAATGTGTTCAGTAATGCCAGAGATATTACAAACTGTCAAAGATTTTGGGCAATAACAATACTCTGAAAAACAGCCAAGCTAAAAATTGTCTTAAACTCTAGTAAGACTTGAGAGTGATAACAATCAAAGATAAAGTTTTATTCTCACTTGACCATCCCGTCCTATCTTGACTGGTCGATTATCATTCCATGGGTTGTGTAGATGAGTGGTTTTGGTAAAATCTAGCTCTCTCCTGCAAGGAAATAGCATCAACATTTAAGAGTATTTCTGTCACCATATGGTACATAGGCAGAGCTACAGATAATTTTTAGGGTTAAAGAGTGATCACTCCCTACTTTGGGCAGCGAAAGAGTGATTCACTCCTAGCCCATAAGGTCTCATCCCTTTTTGGAGTAAACAAACAAAAAGAGTGAAAGGGAAAACTAGACACGTACTTTCATCATTCCTTTCATTATATTTGTACTTCTCTGATTCCTAGTGTTTAACAAGGTAGTGAAACACAAAGAACTATTCAATAAAAGAGTAATCTCACTATTAACAGTCAGTTTCTTACTGTTGATTATACAAAAATGTTTATATACAGGCAGTTTCCTACTACAGAGCAATCAAACAAATGCTGGACAGTCTAAAATCATTGTAACTTAATCATTACAGAGTACTAATGATCACTACTAAAGTTAAGTTTCATTTTATCTAACATTTAGATAACTTGTCACTCTGAATTCTAGGTTTATATTCTTGGCACAGCCTACTTGTTCTTCTCCTTTTCTGTTTATTCCAGTGACTTATTGCCTTACTTTGATCATAGTTACTGAGATCAAGATCAGACATTTGGATCTGCATCACATTGTCAAGCGATTCATCCTTCAAAGAACTTCTGTACTTATTCTTAATCCTATTCTGGTAGCTAAAACTTCTCTCACAAACAACACTGGTGACAGCAATGGACATGGCTATTTTACATATTTTGACCAATTCTGGCATCTCATTCCTGTGGACAGTTATTACACTTTTACACACAGCTTTTATCTTCTTGTTCTTATAGGCCCCTTTCAACATACCTTTTAGCATTGGCCATTCCTTTTTTATCTTTTCTTTGTCAATTAAAGGCTGCACCCTGGTCTCTTCTGTATTGTCATCTATGACTATCTTGGTGACTTTCTCTTCACCATATACACTTGAAATATGTGCCAATGCTTCTTGTACCTCAGCTTCCTCTGATGATTTAAAAACAGCAGGTTCTAATAGGGTGATAAGAGATCTAAATATGTGTCCATCTTGCTTTGGAAATCTGTTTTTAATATTCTTTTGCAAGCTAGTTATGTAACAGTCTCTTGCTGTTTTGAACTGACTTTCAGCCTGCTCAGAGTAATGTGTCAACTTTTCACTATGTAAACTAGCAATTTTCTTCTCCTCCTCTTCAGTTATCTTTATACATTTCTTCATGTCTAAAACACCAGTACCATCATTACTTTTAATATCCTCAAGCCTCTCAACAGTTCCATCTAGTAAGGGTTCTAATTCCCCAAAAGAAAAGTCATCTCTCTGCAGGCTTAAACTGAGTGCTCCAATAATCTCATGAACATCAAGTAAAAATGCTACCATCATCACTGTTTTGTACCTTGAAAAATACTTCAGGAGACCCTTGGCAAGAGTATTATTTTCAGAGGCAAATGAAGATAGGGTGGCCAATACAGACTTGTAGCTATAATAAACAGCTTCAACAGCGTTCTTCAGTCCCATCCATCTTATGCTGTAAGGTTCTTTGATAGATAGATTTGGCTCTTCAAGAAGGTGCTGCATTTTTTTAAGTGTTAACACTCTAGCACTTGAGGCACTCACAAAATGATAAAGAGAATTGAATTTTTCGCGGAACTGCTTCAGGTCATCATTCTTCTTAATAGAGTCAGTAAAAGCAAGATTCAGTCTATGAGCCAAACAGTGTGTTTGGACCATAAAAGGTGCATATTTTGATTTCATTTGAACTCCAACACCAGTCTTGTGGCCAATCATAGTTGCAGCTCCATCAGTTGCAAGGGAAATCATATTTAGCGGGCTCAATCCAAATTTCTCAAGAGTAGTTACTAAATGGCCTACAATAGTATGGGCTTTTCCATTCTCAATGGGTAGATTAGTAAAAAATTTTGTGATTTGCTCCCCATTACTTGAAAACCTAACACAGATAGATAAGTGTTTTTCAACTTTAAGGTCAGTACTTTCATCCAACATTACTGAGAAGAAGTCTGAATCTTTAATGATAGTTGACACAATTTGCTTCTGCTGACATAATCTCATGCTAGTCTGAATGTCAGTGAGGGTGTCCCAGCTCAAGTTTCTATACTTTATGCAAGCACCATTCAACCTCTGTAATTCTAGTAAATTATTAACTTGATTTGTTGCTAAACCCTCCTTAGCTGCATAAAATACTGTGCGGAATAATTTGCATTCATCAGTTTCTACATGATGGGGGTCGCTTTCATCAGAGCTTAGGTCCAAGACAGAAGAACAGGTAGGGGCTGTACTTTGTGCCTTCAGAGCAGACAGGTGTTCAGTGGAGCTAGCATGACGAGAGAGGCCTGTTTTTTGAAAATTATTTGATCCCTCCAGCGACCATATACTAGGCATCTTTTTTTAATACAAACTTTGCATTTCATTTTCACATCGGACCCAGAGTGCTCTATAATCATCCAAGGAAACTCCGCCTGCCATGCTTTTAGCGTCTTGTCCGATACGCTGACGTGATGTTTTCGGGTATTTTGCTCGGCCGTTTTAATAACGGAATCCAACAACCCTCTGACAATACTATTCGCTATAGATGCAGCCGTATCTTCCAAACTCGGCTTAAAAAACTTAAAAATTGTTCCACTGTCAGCTTCAGACACAATCTTTCGTTTTCTTCCGGACATGGTCAACTTATTTTGCGACGCAACAGACCTTGCAAACGTAAACAAAACAATTTTACTGTTATAAAGGAATAAAGCCGACGCAATCCAAATCTTACGAAGAGTTTATTATACGGCACCAATAGCGATAAACGAAAGAGAAAGAAGCATTCCAAAACGGTTATAAACATCCGGTGACAAAATTTTCCCTTCGACGATTTGAAACAATTTGAATGCGTTATGACCAAACCGATAACTTTCACTCGCTCTCGAATGTCAGAAATGCGTTGCCTGAAAATTGAATGCGTCTCACGACGCACATAGGTTATTTTGGAATGCGTTTTTTACATATTTGAATGCGTAATAACGCGATCACGCGCCTTATCTGGAGCTCTGACATAGGAACAATACTATATACAAGGATATCTGCAAATTAATCCATTCCCACACAACAAAATTTTAGACTGACCCAAATTGAAAGAAGTTGCAGATGAAAATTTCAAGTTGATGGAATTTATGTTCTAATCTTTTTGGACAGAAAACATTGTGGATAATGAAGAAATTGCTTGTTACAAGCAAGTTCTTCATTTTCCACAATATTTTTCAGAGATTTTTTGTTGAGGGACGTAAAAAGGAGGGATTGTGTGGGAAAAGGTTAAAACTTAAAGAGCCAATATAGTCTTGTGGTAACATACAAGACTCCAGAGTCAGCAGTACCTAGTTTGACCCCCCCCCCCCACTTCTCTAGTTATTCATTTGAGATGTTAAAATAAGACTTCATCTCCATATGCCCTCAGTTGTTGAGTGGGATGTGGAAGCTCTGTATAAACATTTTACTGTTAACCCATTACCAAGTGACAAAATGTTTGGTTGGTCCAAATCAAAAGAAAATGCAGACAACATATCAAAAGGTGTTAAAATTTTAATAAGCAATTTCTTTCTTTTCTCTCAGTGTTTTCTATAACTATATTTCTTCAATACATGAAAATGCAGAATTGTGTAAGAAAAAGTCAACCAGACTTCAGAAGTATTTTATGCAATTCTTCTCCTTTTAAGCATTTTTTATTTTCCATGAATACATTGAAGTTATTTTTTCTCTCTCTCTTCAGTTAAGCAAAAATGTCAAGATTAATTACCATAATGGCTATACTTTTGATGTTAAAACTTTATCAAATAATTTATCAATTAAACCATTCCCAAACAATAAAATTTTAGAGAAGTCCAAATCAATAGAAATTGCAGACAACAATTTTAAATTGATGAAATCTTTAAAACCTGACTTTAGGGCAGAAAACATTGGATAATGAAGAAAGTGCTTGTGACAAGCAATATCTTTGTTTTCCAAAATGTTTTCCAAAGCTTTCACATTTAGGGGCGTTTAGAAGCACCACTGTATGGGGATGGGTTAATCAACGAGTTCTCCCTTTCTTTGAGGCTCAAGAAGAAACCCATTTCATTTGAGTGGTACTTACTTTCCAATTGGAGGTGCGTTCTTTTCGTCGAGACTCTTAAAATTCTTTAGATTTTCAAGATGAAGCCTTCTTTAGATTAAGATTTGCTGAATAAGAATCTTTAGAACTCTTAATGAGGAATTTAAGAGCACTTAGCATTGGCTTTAACGAGTAGCCTCGACGACGTAGAATATTTTCCCTCAAAATAACAAAAGTCATTCTTTATTACGTCCCAAAAATCTTATTTAGCGATATTTCTCATCTCGACGAAAGGAACACATCTCAGTTATTATAATTACTACAGTTATTACGCAGACTTACCTACTAATCCAGTCTAACTTGAACACTCCACTCAGTGCTTTTGCACTTAAACCTGGTGGCAGAACCCAGCGAATAGGAGGGTGATCCTTAGTGGACGGTGCTGCCAGTCTAGCACAACCTGTAACAGAAAACATTTTGATAACATTATACAACACATTCCTTTGTTCTAATGCCTTGGAAGAATAATATTAAGTGAAAACTTTGTGGTGAAAAGAAAAATTGCTTTAAAAGAAGACTTTTTCCATTCTAACAGTGATTTTTAACCAATTTTTTTTTACTATTTTTTAAGTAACTTTGCTTTATAGACTCCAAGGAATCCACAAGCAAGCAATTTCTTCATTATCCATAATGTTTTCCAAAGCCTTCTTTTCTTGGGGCTTCATAAGAGTTCAATGTGTGGGAATGGGTTAAAAACTAGAATCATCACAAAGCAGAATTAGTCCCCTCACACACACCAGCATTTGGTCAGTGATATAGCCACTTTTGACCTATGCTACTAGAAAACATGGATAATGGATATCATTTGTAAAATGATATCATGGTCTTACGTCAAATGGCTTGGGAGTTAGGGCATGGTAACTCTTTTTATTCACAGTTCAATTGTGACCTGACCCAAAAACAATAGGGCACTTCATTTGATTATTGGCAACAGTTGTATGAAGTTTCATGGTTGTAGGTCAATCACATTTAGACTTAAAGCTTGGAACAAAGTCTAAACATGGATGAATGGACAGAGAAAATGGCGCACAGACAGACCAATATACCAATAACCAATATACCCCCAATACTTCGTAGGTAGGGGTATAATATCCTGCATAGAATCATTGCATCCATGGTTTTACTTAACCTATTCCACTCCAATGACGCTTTTTGACGCCCCTTGAGAAAAACAGTTGGGAAAAATATTGCGTAAAATTAAGAAATTGCTTGTAACACTTAATCTCTTCATTTCACACAATGTTATCTCCCCAGAAAGTGGAAACAATTTAAAATTTCATAAACTGACGTCTGCAACTCCTTTCAATTTGGACAAGTCTAAAATTTTGTATTCTGGTAATAGGTTAAAATGGTTCCTAAACATTAACATAATGAGTTACTTCTCATAAATGTTTAGATTTCTCTTTGAAAGTGTCCCACGTAAAACTGGAACTGATAAAGGCTCTCTTGACCTACCTTGAAATTTTCCACTTTCTTTAACCGAAAAAACAAGTATCACATTGTCACATTCCTGAAATCAAGTAAAGAACATGTGAAATAAATTGTCAGTTAACCCATTCCCAAACAACAAGATTTTAGACTGGTCCAAATTGGAAGGAGTTACAGACAACATTTTTCAGTAGATGAAATTTTGAAAATCTTTGTATTTTTGGGTAGAAAACATTGAGAATAATGAAGAAATTGCTTGTACCAAGCAATTTCTTCATTTTCCACAATGTTTTCCAAAGCTTTTACATTGAGAGACGTTTACAAGCGTCATTGTGTGGGAATGGGCTAAGGCTCATTCCAAAGACATTTGAAATTTAGTTATGGTCAATTGATTACAAAATAAAAGTAAAATAGTTAGTTGGAGACCTAAAAGCCAAAACTGCAGCTTGAATAAGCTGTACTTACGATGTTAAAGTCGCCAAACCAACAATAATCCTTCACATAATAGTCGGCCAGTGTCGTAGTTCACAGTTCACTACTGGTTTAACCCATTCCCACACGACAAAATTTTAGGCTGGTCCAAATTGAAAGAAGTTGCAGACGACAATTTAAAGTGTATGAAAGTTTTGATTTTTTAAAATTTCTTGGTAGAAAACATTGTATAAAATGAAGAAATTGCTTGTCACAAGCAATTTCTTCCTTTTCCACAATGTTTTCCCAATAGTTTTTCTTAAGGGGCGTCAGAAAGCGTCACTGTGTGGGAAAGGTTTAAATGATTGTTTTGATAGGTCTAAAAACAGGAAAGTGTTAATCATATGCTTCCTGAGAATGAAACAAACAACCTTCAACTCCTCTAAAATTGAGATCTCACCATCATAACCACTGAGCCATGCAGAACTGAGGGTTATGTTTCCATGACATTGCTATAGAGTTCTGTGTCATTTCTAAAGAATTCAGTAACATTTCTAAAGAATCTATAACATTTCTAAAATAATAAGAAATATTTTTAAATAATTCCGAGACATTTATCAAGAATTCATTAACATTTCTAAAGAATTCTGTGAAATTTCTAAAGGAATGAGTTACATTTCTAAAGAATTCAGTAACATCTCTAAAGAATTCCATTACATTTCTAAAGAATTCAGTAACATTTCTAAGGAATTAAGACTGAAAGATAAAGTGAGTATAATTTACCTTGTATGCCTGATTAAATCTGGCTTCATTTTGAGGTGGTGTGGACCATACTGCTTTAGCCTTGGCCAAGGCTACATTCTCATGGTTGTTACTCTTGACTAGATAGTAACGGGCATTCTTGAATAAATGCTTCAACTTTCTCTTTCTCACTGAAAAAACAAACAAAAAACACTCAAACTTCAAATGAGTTGTACAGCCTTGAATATATGCCCTGCTGAAGATATTGACATTCAATGAAATTTCTAACATCCATTGATCTTCACTAAAATTTGTCTTCTACAACATCTTTGAATTTGGACAGTCTAAAATTGTCATTTGGTAATGAGTTAAGACTTTCCATTAAGTTATTTTCAAATGAATCAGGGTTCTGTATCAAAAGATAATCCTATATTAACAAAGACTAAAGATGGCTTTAAAACTTTTGCGAAAAATATTACCCATGAGATACTTGATAATGAATTGGAAAAATCCTGTGTTTACATAATCCCAGTTTTTATGCCCCTCAAAATAGCTAGATGGTTGCCCCAGGACAACTGCTTTCAAGCCCACAAAGTTTTGTAGGCATCATGCTCCGGACAAGCACAATATTAGAGTTTGACCTTGATCTGTGACCTTGAACTTGAAGATATTGAAAAAAAAAATTCAAACGGCACAGCTACTCAAGATGGAGAATAATTGTGACAAGTTATTTTGAAATCCGTAAATGTAGGAGTAAATGTCCGGACAAACACAATTATAGTGTTTGACCTTGAGCTGTGACCTTGACATTAGAACTATCCCAAAAACTCTTACAAATGGCACAGCTACTCAAGATGGAGAATGATTGTGCCAAATTATTTTGTAATCTAGCCATAAATGTAGGAGTAATTTTCTGGACAAAGACAAATATAGTGTTTGACCTTGAGCTGTGACCTTGACAATAGAACTATCCCAGATATCATTTTTCAAAAGGCACATCTACTCAAGATGGAGAATAATTGTGCCAAATTATGTTTTAATCTATCCATAAATGTAGGAGTAAATGTCCGGACAAACACAATTTTAGTATTTGACCTTGAGCTGTGACCTTGATATTAGAACTATTCAAAAAATTCTTTCAAATGGCACAGCTACTCAAGATGGAGAATGATTGTGCCGAATTATTTTGTAATCTAGCCATAAATGTAGAAGTAATTGTCCAGACAAACACAATTATAGTGTTTGACCTGGAGCTGTGACCTTGACATTAAAACTATCACAGATATTATTTCAAAAGGCACATCTACTCATGATGGAGAATAATTGTGCCAAGTTATTTTGAAATCCATCCATAAATGTACGAGTAATTGTCTGGACAAATTCGGACAGACGGACTTACTAACGGACTAAAGGACATACACCTACTCGTCATAGTGACAACTGTCTCACTCACTGTAAGCTTGTAAAATATTGTGGAAATGAAAAAAATGCTTGATACAAGCAATTAATTCATTATCAACAATATTTTCTACCCTGATATATATTCAAAATTACGTCCACTTGCATTTGTTGTCGGCAACTTCTTTCATTTCAAACCAGTCTTAGAATTTGTCTTCTGATAATGGGTTAAAACACAATTTTTAAAGCCCCCCCCCCCCCCCCCCGTCTGCCTCAACCATTTGGATTACCTCTGGCTTCATCCTCCTCATCTCCTGACTTCCTGCTGGCTTTATCACTTCCTTCATTATCTGATGATTTGTCTCCGTCATCCTCGCTGGTTCGATCCCATTCTATCGGAGAAATACCTCGACCATCAGATGACTTCCTCTTTCTTGACCTTTTACCCCCTTCCTCTTCACCTTCGCCATCTGACTCTACAAAAGAAAAAAGATTAACCCATTACAACACAGACCCACTTTTTGGTGACTTTTGTCAGAAATAAAAATTGTAGGAAAGGAAAAAATATTTGCTCTTTCTTTCCCAAGCTTTTCTATCCCAGTATAAAATGTTTGATCATCAACCAACTACTAGATGTCAAAATATATGACTAGTCCAAATTGAAAGATAGTAGAGGTGTTAATTTTAAGTAAATCTAATTAGATCATCTTTGTCTTGCAGGTTAGAAAAAATTGTGGACAAGAAGAAATTACTTGTTTCAAGCAATTCTTGATTATCTGCAATATTTCCTTTTCTGTTGAGATTTGAGTTGGAATGTTTTAGTTAATATTGAGTTTGAATTATTATGTGCTTTCTAGAATTAGGTCACCTGGTAAATGGTTGAAACAAACCACTTTTTAAACTTGTGTATCATCTACTGTTATTTTTAATATTACAAAACTGATTTTAAAATACCCCCAAATACATATAATTGTCCTTAAGGCCAGAGAGTCCTTGTCTCACTGAGGGCTACCAACAAGCAAAGTTTGAAATATATTGGATGAAAAAATGTGACCAATGTTTGTGTTTGATTGGGGTTCAACACCACTTTTCATAATCTTAGTCATATCGCAGAGGCTTGAGCAACTAAAAATGGTTTCCTGGTATTTCTCACTCTAGTACTACCGATACATCCTTTAGAAGTCTCCAAAAGCTTACAACAAACTAAAACAAAACTTGTCCTTGTGACCTAGACCTTTGACTATGTTACCTCAAAATCAAAAGAAATATAATTAATTTAGATGATTATGATGACTGCTGTGACAGTGAAATCAACTCTTCCATGACTCATATTGTTACAAGTCAAGTTTACTGCATTAAATGTACCACTTCCTTCTTTAAAATGTTATTTTTCTCCTCCAAAAATGTTATTGAGGCATAGGAGAAAAGCAGATAAAATGTGAGAAAAAGATCAAGTTTCAATTGTATGGCAGGTATCTTTTTACTATTTTTCAATGTTTACAATCCTGTAATGTAATCTTTTTCAACTTACACTAATCTTATCTTTAACATGTAATTGGGGTCTCAGCTTGCAACTCAAATTTTCAAGAAAAAACTAGATATGTGAAACACCAGCCTTTTTTTCTGAAATATGACCATGACAATATCTTGATCCAACAACCGATGCCTATCAATGCACGAAACCTATATCTCAAATATGAGCCAAATATCTTAAATTGTGTTTGAATAAGAGCAAAATATTGAGCATTAAGTTTGCAACTCAGACAAACGGATATTAGTTAAATAATATGCTCGAATCTTATTGATGCAGGGGCATAAAATAATTAGATAAATTTGTGGGCTACAAACAATGACACCTTGTTACAGCATATCCATTTTTCTTCACACAGAGTTTAATTAATTCATTTTGAAAACACAAACTTACATATAATTTACACAGAATACAACTGAGCCTGTGTTTGATATTTCCAACAATTTCAGATGTGTGCCAACTACCAAGTAAAGACTTGGATCAGAGTCTTCACTACGCCTAGCTAGTGACTCAAAGTTTCTTTACACTCTCAGTAAGTACTTAACCCATTACCAGTCAGCAAAATTTTAGACTGGTCCAAATTGAAAGAAGTTGTAGACATCATCAATTTTTTTAGTTGAAGAAATCTTAGATTTTTGCAGCTTTCTGGGTAGACAACATTGTGAAATATGAAGAAATTGCTTGTTGTAATCAATTTCTTCATGTTATGCAATGTTTACCAAATTCTTTTTCTTAAGAGGTGTCAAAAATGTCATTGGCCAATTTGAAAAAAACATTGTGTAAAATGAAAATATTGATTGCAATGTCTTCATTTTCCTGAATGTTTCCTTCCCAGAAATTTGAAAACATCTAAAATTTCATAAGCTTTACATTGCGGTCTGCTACTCCTTTCAACTCTGACCAGTCTAGAATTTTGTCGTCTAGTAATAAGTTTACATGCTTATCAATATAATTCAATGAGAGTCCTTGCCTGCCATTTCCAACTAATTCAAATGTTCATAAATTACAGACACTGCGCAGCCTGGACAGCCAATCTGGGTGTTAATAATATTTCCTTGCTACAGTATCTATCTGTAGAGCGGAAAGTGAAGACTCTGATCAGACTGTGTGGCAGCACAGGCTGATGAGAGTCTTTGCTTGGTACATATAAGTAATGGTAGTAAAAGTCTCACTCAGGCTATTAAGGATATACAGGGGACATCCATAGAAACTTTGAATGAAAGCTTAAAGAGCATGCAGTGTAAACTGATAGGGCTTAACACATGAAAGCACAGGCTCATCGTAGTCTTAATTGCATGAAATTGCAATATTGTATGACATGTCCTGCACTGGCTAAAATGAATCAGGGAGAAACAGTAAATGAATAAAATAATGAAAGACCTATACTACACCTAGAAGCTCACCCTACATGGAAGGTTTCCTTAAATCTTACAGAAATATGGGATTGGGTGCAAATATGACTAGAAATTTAATCAAAAGCATTGAATACAGGACATATATACCCTACATTTTGCATTAGGCAAAAATTCCAAGTCAACAAGGGGCATAACTTTTACAAAAACGCCTGTAGAGTTATCTTCCTTGATAGTCTAGATAGCTCTTGTGATGGTCAATACACATGCCATGCTTTATGAGGATATCTTCAATAACAACAGAGATATGACCAAGGTTAAAGTTTGTCACGCCAAAGCCGGCGCACACGACGCCAAGGTGATCACAATACCTTGGGTTTTCTCCAAAAACAGCCAAGTTAATAACATTAATTTTTATTATGTTTGGATCTTTCAAAGAAGGGTATTAAACAAGAAGCTTTTATGTAGAATTTTGTGATTTTTTGCTTTTAGGGCCTTACTTCTTGCTCTAAGCCACGTGCCTCCTCTGTAAGTCTCAAACGGTAATTTGCAGCTGGAAAGCAAATCAGCTGCTAGAAAGCAAAGTGCATCTGAATCCCAGCACATTTTGTTTAGTTTTGTTAATATGAAGTTAGCACAGAATATTCCATTTTTATTTCTATTCCTCCATTCTTTTCATCCTATTTGCACATAATCTTTAATCGAACTTATAAAAGATGAGAATAAGAGAAAAGCTCCTTAATCTAAAAATCTAAGATATTTGATACATATAAATAATCTAGTATATTGTGCAGAGAGACAACTACCGAAATCTGATCCATTTTCTGAAATATCATCAATACCCTCTCGACGGTCACTTGTCTCACTTCTTGTTTCAAGTTCTTGTTCCATGGACTCGTCAACTGTTTTATTTAAACTCGTCTCCGACTCATTACGTGAATCATCGCCTGTAACATTATTTGACCTACGTTACTACTTAGTCTGGGGCTCACAGTAGCTAGATTCATAGTTCAAAAACTCTTAATAGACTTCAAGCAATACAAATGCTGTTTCATTTAAGATCTAGCAGATGAGGATAATAGCCAAATGGCAATAAGAATAGTTTTCAAAATTTGTATTCACTATAAGAACTTTTTATCCATTGTTTTATGAGATGACTTATATACAATTCAAAGGAACAATGAAACTTGAGTCTGAATTTCTTTCTTTATCTTATTTCAAATTGAAACCAAAGAAAATGAATATAAGTAAATAATGAACGTCACAGGAAATCTACATTCAAATGATACAAAAGAAGTACAAATTGAGTTATTGATGCCTCTTCCTCTTACTACAAATACATAATGCTTAATTTTAGAGGTATTAAGCATTTAAGAAGAGCACTAAATGTTGGCTTAATGATTACCTATTAGAGTTGAAAAAGATGCTCAATATTATATGATTTAGAAAGTCCTTTTTGCACCAAGGTGACCTTAAAATCCGACTTTTGTCCAGTTAAAGGTAGATAATACCCTTAATAGAATGGTATTGGACAACTTGCCATGACCCTTTTTATACTTGATACCATTACAAGGGAAATCACAGTTATTCTGGTTATGTTGATGATAGACAGGTACAGATAGTCAATAGTAAACAATGTATCCCCATTCTCTAAAAAATATATGACTGAATGGAATACAGAAGATTGAAAAACAAATTAAATGAGCTTTGAACATATTAAATTCATAACCATAAGCCCTTTTAATAAATACCATATTTTGATTTAACAGATATCTAATATTTCTCATATGAACAGTTGATTGAGATAAAATGTAGGTTGGATATACACATGCATGAAAACACTATGAAGCAAACACAAAATACAACATTGAGACAATCTTTATCAATACATTTCTACTTTTCCACTATTATGGAATTTAGCACCACTTTTAACAGTATTTCTGCTGGAGCACCTTACCATCGATTCCTGGTATTTATCACACAAGTACTACCAATACATCCTTTCCAAGCCTGCAGCTGTTCATCCAACTTAGGTGAACTACTATTCATCGATTGGCGGGAAGCAAATGTCACAATGGATATTTCCCATGACCAGGAATCAAACCCTAGACCCCATGATTAGGAGTCTGACACACTACCAACTGCAACCTTTTCATGATAGAATGGTTTCCAAGATAATGTGTGTACAACCCCCTAACATTTGATATTTATGTGGGACAATAAACCTCAAAAAAAGTTTGAAGGCCATTTTCTTCACTGCTGAAGAATATTTGCACTAACTTAATTTGTAATCCGTCCATAATGTAGGGGAAATGGTAAAAAATGTAAACTTAAAAAGTGTTAGCTGACCTTGGCCCAACAAACACAAGCATTTTAAATACCATAGCTATTCATAAGGGAGAACATATGCACTACTAATTTTGAAATCAATCTGTATTTGAGAAAAAAGTGTAGGAGTTCATGACATAAAATTACTAGTAATTATGTGCAAAGAGGATAAATGTTTATCTTTAACCTAGGGAAGTTGACACTTCAAAATTGCAACTTTCAAAACATCAACGTGTGATCAATGCATAATAAAGTTTCAGTATAAATGAGGCAAAACTATAGGAAAAGTTAGTATTTTGTCTACAGATGTATAGATGGTCACGCACATGGCCAGACAAAGATGCAGATTCTGCTTACCCCCCTAAACCTTTGTTTTCTGGGGTACAATTATGGTCAGGACAAATTTGCTCCAAACAATGCGACAAGTAGAATCAACAAAACAATTATTGAAAAGCAGGCAAACTTGATGACCAGTGAACCAATTTTCAAACAGAACCATAGACATTTAATGGATATATAAAAGGAAAAAACTTATTGAAATATTTGTTAGTCAATTTCTGAAGATATCGTGGTAATAATTAACCTCTATTGTCTCTTCAGCAGGTGTGGATATATGAAAGGTCCCTGCATACTAAATATGAATGTCATATCTTCTATTCATTCTAGATAAATTTTTTACAGAAGAACTTAGACAACATTGACACTATGTGTCTGCAGATGATGCTGATGCATGGAATATAAGAATAAACAATGGTACAACATAATTGTTCAAGCAAAATCAAACAAAATCATATCAAATAGTATCACACTTTTCCTCAAAAATATATCATAACTCTTGACTTCAAAGCAAGCAATACTACAAAACAAGCATGTCCAAAACTCCTTCACTAATTGACCAATCAAAGCTGTATATCAAAATATCAATCAACCAATCAAATCATTTTTTTATATCAGAGGGGAACTTTGAACTCAGACATGGGCAGACATTTATATGAAACATTCCTGTTGGTTTGGTGACTCAAGCTGTAGTTTCAACGTTTAGGTCACCAACCAACAACCTTAACTTTTTTGTCACTTGTTACTGGTTACAAATTTTTCAAAATAACGCTGTTAAATAGTGGAACTTCTTGTCAGAGTCATTGGGCATGGCTAGCAGAGTCAGAGGATGGAGCCAGTGTTCTGTCAATTAGAGTGTAAAAATCTTTTGAAAATTCTTATGAAAGAAATGGTGGAAGGTCAGAAAAATATTTTACCCTTAATGTTCTTTGTTCATCATAGTTTAAAGTTCCATCTTTGTATGGTGTATGGTGTATACCACCACTTTGAAAATTCTTGGATTATATCAAGATAAATTTCACCTATTCATATCTTTCCACTTCTAAATCATCTACTTTAAGCACAGCAAATATTGAGCCAAGTATTGACTTACTCTATCCAGAGCTCTTTATCAAGTGGTTTCAAATTAAGATAGATATTTTTTTAGGCCATACCAATATGTAGCCACAACAAAGGGTTTGACAGAGAAAAAGCTGCTTTAGATTTTTCACCTTTCCCTCTTATCTAGAGCTCTGAAGGCCAGCTCTGAAGGCCTATTTTTTCTAAGCAGATATATTTGGGATCTGATCTTAGTATGTGTATCCTCTTTACCTCAATTATTGTGTATTAAAGGAAGTTGGGGTTCAGTACAAATCAAAAGACTTTTTTATCTGACCAAATGGGTTTTATATATCTGATATTTGATTTATCTTTTAACAAAATTTTATCCAGTTGTATTTTTTACTACCAATGTAATGATGTAATTTAAGAAACTTTTCAAAAAGGCTTATAAAACTTATCTCATGTTAGTGAACATATGATTTTTCATAAATATTTTTCTTGGTAAATATAACTCGATAAATATTTCTAGAAAGTGACTTTCATACCTTAAACTTTTTGCAAGGCAAATATAATCCAAATTCCCAAAATTTCATTGAATTAACCCATTCCCACAGCATGACGTTTTTGGACGCCCCTCGAGAAAAAAAATTGGGAAAGCATTCTATACATTGAAGGAATTGCTTGTAACAAACAATTTCTTCATTTTACACTTTGTTTTCTACTCCAAAAGTTGAAAATCCTAAAATTTCATAAACTTTCAATTAGCATCTGTAACTCCTTTCTATTTGGACCAGTCTAATTTTTTCCTTCTGCAAATGGATTAATATGTGCAAGCCATTTACTTCATGATATAAAATGCCAGTTAGCTATATTGTTTTCTCTGTAATATGGAACAGAAAGAATTTCTAAAATCATGACTTCTTAAACAATGTGACTATTGACTGTTGAACAAAGTCAAGCTCGAAATCAAGCATCTGACTAGGCAGGCTGATTAGGCCGACAGTTCAGGTCAGTTGCATGCTTATAACCGATAAAGAAGTCCTATTTGAAATTCAAAAAGAGATAAAACTAGAATTGTCACAGTAGACTTGTACCTCTCAACAGCATTTTGTCACTTAAGTAGTACAATTGACCTTTGGTATACGCTACACCAAAACAGGAGGCCACCTTCTTGGGACAAGGATGACATTTACATAAAGTGTCAAGGTTCTAGGTTTTATGAGTTAGAGGATGGAGGCGGTTTTCAATCAAAGTTTAATAGTGACCGTGAGTGTTGACCTATGTGACCAAAAACGATAGGGCTCTCCCTTGGATCATTGGCAACAATTAAATGAAGTTTCATGGATGTCAGTCATTGCTTCTAGGGTTGGAGCACAAAAAGGAAAAGTCTACAGACAGGTGAATAGTTCGATAGACAGACAGACTGACATGGTGAAAGCAAAATACACCCCAACTTCATTGGTTGGGGGTTTAACAACATGACAAATGACAATTGTTACTTTTTACCCCAAGAGAAGCTGACCAGAATGATTGTGATATAAAGTCCACTGCTTATACAAGTTATAAAGACAGAAGGGTTTTTTTCAGTCAAAAATATACACACAATAATGAACATTACCTATGTTTGTTTTGTCCAATTCATAATCTTGTAAAATATCAACAATGTCTGCATCTTTGATAGTTTCTTTAGACGATTTCACAAAGTCCAGAAGTTCAGATTCTGTCAATGAAAAAGAGTTCTTTTCATACATACATTTAAAATTTTGAATTGGTACTGCATCTTGCACACTAGAATGGCTGATAAGACTTGTGTCTAGCCTAAAAAAAATTGACCTTCAAAAGTGACATTGACCTTAAACCTATCTGAACAAATCTTCCTAAAGACATATCTACTCATGATTGATAATAATAGAAAAGTTCAATCGAAATTTATCTTTAAATGTAAAAACATTTAATACAGAAATATCTGATCTTCAAATCTGACCTTGATGCCCCATGAACAAGAGTTTCTAATGTTACATCAATTCATAGAGTTGAATAGTTGTGTTAACCCATTACCAGACAGCAAAATTTTAGACTGGTCCAAATTGAAAGGTGTTGCAGACAACAATTAAAAGTTTATGAAATTTCAGATGTATAATTTCTATCTTTTTTTTTTAAATTATTTTCTGGATTGAAAATATTGTGGAAAATGAAGAAATTGCTTGTTACAAGTAATTTCTTCATTTTCCACAATGTTTTGCCAATTACCTGTCTTGAGGGGTGTCAAAAAGTGTCATTGTGAGGGAATGGGAAAATTACAAACTCATAATGGATAACAATAAAGTAAAAATTTCAATTGAAATCGGTCTATAAATTCAGGAGCTGAAGTTTGACAAATACTCAATCTTCAACTGTGACCCTAATGCTACCTAAACAAGTGTTTCAAATGGTGCTTAACCTTCCGGTTTTGAAATTTAAACTACCTCAACAAATGCTTCAGTTAGCACTTCTGCATATGATAGTGAGCGGTTATGCCAGATAAATTTTCACAAATTTGTGACATTTACAACTGGCTCACTACAAGAGGGCTTTTCAAAACATGTTTTTAAAAAGGGGGCAAAAAAACCAACACCGAAGGGATTGATTTCTGGTATTCTTAACCAATTATTGGACAAGAATTTTTATATTGGTCCAAATTGAAAGAAGTTGCAGATGACATTTCAAAATGCGCTAAAATTGGAAAGATTAAAGCCACATAGGAGACCAAAAAATGTGAGAAAAAGAGAAATTGCTTGCTACAAGTAATTTCTCCTTTTCCTAGTAAATTTTCCATGATCATATTTCTTAAGGGCGTCAGAAAGTGTCATAATGTGGTAATTTGTAAATGCTTACTTTCTTTTCACAGAGATCATAATATCTGTTTAATTTCAAAATAGGTCTCAGGAAAGTTAAGATATAAACTTGAAACCCAAGGTTTTCACCACAGAGGTTAGCCATTTCAACTGTTCCTATGAAAGTTGTGCTGGTGGGCAGCATAGACTAAGTTAAGCCCATGCAGTCTGATCATATGCTATGCTACAAGCATGTTATTTTATTCAGCAGAACAAAGGTTAATAGAACCTCATATATTTTGACATTTTCAACAAAGCCAGAATAGTTTAAGCTCTCATTTATTACAGCAGTATAGACAAAGATCAGCCTGTGTAAGGATGCAGTCTGATATTGGTTTTTGCTACCTGCATGTCAATTTTTTAAATAGGAATTGCATATATAATGCTGCTCTGAACAATCTTTCAGCTATGTCATAGTTAACCATTGTCATGCTGAATCCTATACAGATTTGCTTCAACCCATTTCCACACATAAAATTTTAGACTGGTCCAAATTGAAAAGAGTTGCAGACGATAACTTAAAGATAATGAAATCTTATATTTTTTCAGCTTTCTGGATAGAAAACAGTGTGTAAAATGAAGAAATTGCTTAGTACAAGCAATTTCTTCATTTTACACAATGTTTTCCCAATACTTTTTTTGGAAGGGCATCCAACAGCGCCACTGTGTTTTGGAATGGGTTAAAATCAAAGGACTGACTACACTGAAAGGTCTCAATGAAGGTCAATAATTCTTTAAAAAAATTGACTATTTAAACAACTCTAGATGAAAGGGGACAAGCAGGAGGTGTAGATCAAGGTCAGCCTGCACTTATGTGTAAGCTGATCTCCGTCTTTACCTCCTGCCAAAACAGGAATATTCCGTGATCAGTATTACAAGAGTTAAGTTCATTTATTCTTACGCTTCAGAGTATCATCATTACTAGGCTGTGGTTCTGGAATCCATGGTGTAGGACAAAGGTCCATAGGAGCTCAGTCATTTTGATATTTTCATACATTGTCTGCTTACTCTAGCTCTCATTTATTGACAGCCGGCATATACATTCATTATGCCTGACCTGTGCCTAGGCTACTTCATCATTTCATTCAGTAGGACATGGATTGACAAACCTACCTGCATCATCTTTCTTATCTTTATCTCCATCAGATTCCTTCTTAACAGCTTTTACTTCTGTGTCCTTCTTACCTGAAGTAATGAGATAATTCATAAAGGTAAAATTTAGATTGATCGATTGAATGGGATTTAACGCCACTTTTTACAGTATTTCAGTCATATCGCGGTGGCTAGAGCACCTAACAATGGATTTCTCACACCAGTACTACCACTACATCCTTTCCTAGTCTCCAGCTGCTATCCCACATAGGTTTACGATCATCCAGCCATTGGTGAGATATGTGCCTCCGCCGGGAAATGAACCCATGAAATCCCATGATTGAAGATTAGGAGTCTGACGTGCTACTGACTGCACTATAACGGCGGCACAGGTAAAATTTAGAGGGAGTGGTGACAATCAATGAGAGCTCCAATCAGAATCAATTGTCAATAATCCAAGGAATTTTCCTATTGTTTTTTGGTCACATAGGTTGAAGGTCAAGGTCACATTTGAACTTTGATTACATGCTCTATCTCATAAACCATTTGATCTAGGAAATTGAAACTATCCTTTACCCAAGGAGGCGCCCTCTTGTTTTTAGAGAACATATCAAAGGTCAATTGTGCTACTTGAGTGACAAACTACTGGGGTGGGTGGGGAGGTGAATTTTAAAGATTTCCTTCTTTGTTCCAATTTGACCCAATATGACCCCAGGGGAATCACAAGACCTAACTATGGCAAGATCCACTACAGGATGACACACACCAAATATCAATGCACTAGGCCTTCTGCTTTTAAAGACTTAGATTTTTTGGATGTGATTGTTGGCAAAATTTTACAATATTGTGGACTGAAATGGTTTTATTATTTCAATATCAAATAAGACAAATGGCTATCATTCTTTTTTCCAGCTCTTCTAAAGCAAATTTAAAATCCACAAGGTATTTGATTTTTTTTTTTTTTTTTTTTGCTTCAAAACTGTGTCATTCTTCTTGATGTAGGGACTTCTAGTGAAACTAGACCATCACTGAATGTGATTAATACCCCAAAACGGCTCCATCTTACAGAAAAAAACATTTTGTCACTGGAATAGAGCCTTTTTTCAACAAAGGACTATAACTCCAAAATAGTCAATGGACCATCACCAAAATGAAACATGCACATCTTTGGTCCATACTGAGTGAAATTTGAGTCAAATCCATTCAGTAGGTGAAGAAAAAATGAGCGGACATGATTTATCATCAATGAGCCATAACTATTTCAAGATCCACATGAGAGTTCCTGAGAAATTGAGCTATAGACAGACCAACCTACCAGCAGACAGACCAACAAGCTGACTCCTATATACCCCCCAATCAAAGTTTTTGGGGTATAACAAGTTCAAAATTTGAGAATTAACTACTAAAATCACAAAAATCTGTTGTAAAGCATCTTTAACCCGTTACCAATCCTCAACATTTTAGACTGGTCCAAATTGAAAGGAGTTGCAAACGACAATAAAATTTCATAAAATTCTAGATTTTTTTCATTTTTCTACATAGAAATCATTGTGTAAAATGAAGAAATTGATTGTTACAATAAAATGAAGAAACTGCTTGTTACAATCAATTTCTTCATTTTTTATTTTTACACAATGTTTTACTAATTGATTTTATTGAGGGGCTTCCAAAAGTGTCACTGTTATGGAATGGGTTAAGTCCAGTTAGCAACTACATGTAGTTCTAAATTCCTCTAACCTTTAGTAGCAGTCTTTTTCACTGTTTTCTTCACAGTTGTCTTTTTGGGTGTCGCTGGCTCTGAGGCTTCTGATTTTTCATCAGCATTTCCATCACCTTGTTCATCTGAAGGCCCTGTTTTTGTAGTTTTGGATGTAGCCTTTTTAGCACTCCCAGCCTTGGTTTTAGGGGTTGATTTTGCTTTTCCCTTTGGAACCACTTTCTTCTTGACAACTTTCTTTTCTAAATCAAGATTGAAAGACATTTGAAATTAGATTCAAAGCAATTTACACAAGTCAGGGCTCTCAATGGCATGACAAAGGCTCAAATTTGGGAGACAAAGACCCTTAATAACAATATTTTAGAGGTCATTTAATAATTTTAGGATAATTTTTGGCATTAACCCATTCCAGCAATGACACTTTGGATGCCCCTCTAGAAAAACAATTGGGAAAACATTCTGTAAAATGAAGAAATTGCTTGTCACTCATTTTCCACGTTTTCTATCCAGAAAGTTGACTCTTTTGAATCACCTTGAAGATATGACTGAAAATGGTATGTGGAACATAGGGTTCAATGGAAACTAGAGGCGCTTGAGCGCCTGTATCGCTCCACAGACATGAATGTACTGATTAAGCAAATTTTTTCATGATTTCAAAATACACTGAATATAATGAAAATAAATCTAAATCATTAAATACTTTGAAATAGTACTAGAGAACGATTTCAAACTTTTCATTTCTTTTTTTAACAAAAGTCAAGTTATGTAAATTCATTGTTTAAAATTTTCACTGTATACCATATGTGGACATAACCCACCACCACAGAGTTCTGCCAAGCTTTTGACCTTAGGGGGCCACTGGCCCAGCGAAGCCAAGAATATGGGGCCACTTTTCCAAAACATTGGGCCATTATATTATGAGGTCGGGTATATGATGTGAACCCAATCAACGAGAAGAAATCTCAAGGGCTTTTTTCTCATTTTAAAAGTAAACAAAATATTAAATGAAAGATACAGTTTTGAGATGTTAATGAATTATTTTTCTTATGCTTAATACAAAGAGAACATGTCATTGAGTTTTTACTTCAATGATAAGATAGCCAAGAAAAGTCCGAGAGCCATTAATTTTGGAACTGTTTTTCGTAGCTCAATTTAACTATTTCGCGCCCGGATTCTGATTGAGATTTGGCCGATTTTCAAGTCCCGGGTTCGTTTGGCTGATCATCGGCGCCAGTTGGTGCTCTCTTTGGCTAAAGAAGCTTTAGATTGTTTTTGTTTTCTTTTTAATGCCATCGACACAAAACAGCGAGTTTATGATGCAGAAGGAATATTTTGTTATGTCAAACTTAAATTTGTTATTTTCATTATAGCCCTATTCATTGGCTGATATGACCGAAAATGGAATTTACAGTGCACAGTAAACCAATCAGAGCGACCTTTTCAATCAATATTAACACTCTGAATTACCAAGGGAAACCCCAGAAGTAAACCCCAAACATCCGCTGATTCTTCCCAAGGTATCTACGTCGAACGGTTCGTAATTTTAACGGCCCCCAGGCATATTTTTTAGGGGCCATCTGTAATTTTTCTGCGCCGATCCCACAATGGCGGGCCCTTGGCAGAACTCTGCCACCATAATAGCCATGTTTTTCAACCAATCAAAATTATATGAATGAATCTGACAAACAGTCATCTGGTTATCATTCCCGTGAAATTTGGTTGGAATCCATCAACAGGTTTCTGTGAAATTTACAAAGTTTTCAGTATATACCATATATGGAAAATAAGCCCAGCCCATTAGAGCCATATTTTTCATCCTATCAAAATTCTTTTTTATAATCTGAAAAAAGGTTACCCAAGGATTGATCCAGTCAAATTTGGTTGAAATCCATCAACTGGTTTCTGAGAAGAAGAATTTCGGAGATTTTACCATATATGGAAATTAGCCCCAACCATTAAAGGTAGGAATGGATGTTTTTTCATGTCAGAATTTAATTTTTCTCACTCCCTTTCATACACTATTTTCATAAAATATTCTATAAAGTAGCTTTGCGAAAATTAGAGGTCGTTTATAAGAATAAACTTAATTCTGTGACATCTAAAAATAACCTGGAATTCCGCAGAGTCTTTCCTAGAAGATTTTCAAAGCTTTTACCATATATGGAAATTAGCTCTGCCCATTAAGACCATGTTTTTCATCCAATCAAAATTTTTTGAAGGAATCTCATAGAGGTTCACAATATGATCATTTCAGTGAAATTTGGTTGAAATCAATCCATCGGTTTCTGAGAAGATTCATCCAAAGATCAATCCAGTGAAATTTGGTTGAAATCCATTGATTGGTTTTTCATCAGAAGATTTTTAAAAGTTTCACCATATTTGGTAATTAGCCTCACCCATTAAAGCCATGTTTTTCTTCCAATCAAAATTCTTTGAAGGAATCTGATAAAGGTTTACCTAAGGATCAGAGGGAAGGACGGACGGACGTATGTTGGACACGACGCCTTGACAATAGCTCTCTGGCTTTCAGTCAGTGGAGCTAAAAATTACACCTTGAAACTGAAGTGGCCCTGTCTAGTGTAAAGGGGACAAAACTTACTATTCACTGTTTTGGCAGGAGTTTCCTCTGAACCTTCTGCTTCTTCTGTATTCAATTCATCATCACCGTTTCCATCCAGTATATCATCCAGTAGATTTTCAACCCCTTCTCCACCTGAAAGAACACAATAAAATCCAATATGAGGCGATAGATTTTGAACTGATCTAAATTCAAAGAGTTGCAATTGACAATTCAATTCAAATTGAAAAAATTTAAGAGCCATAATCAGAGAAAAAATTGCAATTAAAGAACATGCTTGCAACAAGAAATCTCTCCTTTTCTCACAAAGTTGGTCTTAACATTTTTTGAATGCATCAAAATGCTGTATTATGTAATAATGGATTAAGCTAACACCTGACAAGACTGAGTCACATTCAACAGAACATCATTAAGGTGAGATTGCAGACGCAGTAACTATCTGAAAATGAATACAGCTTTTAACACACTCCTTAGAAATTAATTGACAAATACCACAGTTCATGCTAATAAAGATCTTTAAACATTCCCATCCAAAAACTCTTTTTCACGCCTCAAAAAAGAAAAAAACATTCTGGAAAATATTGTAGAGAAGGAGGAAATTGCTTGTTCATAAGATATTGCTTCTCATTATCAACGAATTTTGATCTGTTGTAAATCATAAAGCATGTTATCCCTTTCCTGTTTTTTGAAATTTCAGGCTGGTCCAAATTCAAAGGTTTTGCAGACGACAATTCAAAGTTGAATTTATTTTTTAAAAAGCATTCAGTATGATAGAAAATATTGTGGGAAAAGAAGAAATTGCTGGCTACAAGCAATTTCTTCTTTTTCCACAATGTTTTCCTAAGTATCAAAACGCAGGGACGTAAAAACCAGTGATTATACAGGAAAGGGTTTAGTAAAATCACCGCATTTATTCACATTGCCTGGAATTTAAAACTGCCAAATCATACATCTTAATAAAGTCCAAAAGTGGGATGGTACCAATTGAATTTTCATAAGCGGAAGGGTTTTAAAAACAGTTGAAGTTAATATCACACATGCTTTCAACAATTTCAGTCAGCAGAAGAATTAATGAAACTATCAAGTTCTATTAATGCATGCCAGATTTACAATCCCCAATGCTTACCATCAGCAGTTGTACCCATCAACTTTCTAAAATGTTCCCACTTTTTCTAGAATACAGGACGATGTCCCCTTAGTTTGAAAACCTTGGTAGATCACTGAATAACAGATTATCATTCTCAAGACTCAATCCCCTTATTTTCACAATTTTCATTTTTATCCTTGAAGTGTGACCTGGACATTTTGAGTAAATGATATCATATTTGCCCCTTGCATAACTTTTGAAGACTGATCAGGGCTCTCGGAAACGACAGTACTGTCGTCTGAGACGACAACTTTCCCCAAGTGACGACAAAAATGCTATCAAAGGATTCCGACGGACGACAATTTTTTCAATGACATGCGTCCGACGTCAGTCTTTAGATCAAAGTGACTCTGTAAAATCATCTGTCATTGTTCAAGGGTCATTAAGATAGTAGGTAGATTATTGGAAAATGTTAATTGATTATCCTAACATACACCACAATCCTTGACCACACCCAGCTTGATTGACAATTACCACTTTGCGGTGACCGGTCATGCATCGACGATCGTAGGTGACAGGTGTTAGAAACCTGTGAAACTTGGGTAAAATTATTTTACTAGCACTCTTATCTCACCGAAATCAAATTATTATTGATCAGTTTAGTGAAAAAATAACCAAAACATAATAAAGAAGACAACTTATATTGCAAAATTAAATTGTCATGGGTTTTCGTGGGTAAAACAGGCATTCAATTGAAATGAAAATTATTAGATAAACTTTTGGGGCTCTTAGACTTCTAAAGCTGGGCATGAATCATAAATTTACTGTCATTTTTTAGTTTAAAAAATTATCAATTTGACTGTCAATACATGCAATTACTTTGTCTAAATTTCAACGAAAAGAATAATCCTTATCAAGTTGAATAAAGATCAGTGCAAAATTTCATCAAAATCAAAGTGGTTAAAAGAGGGATTGACTGATTGTGAGTCAGTATTTATTTTGAAAATACAATCTTTAAAATGGTTCAATTTAAGAAGGAAAATTAGGCGGTATAAACCAAGGTCAGACTGCACATCTTTGTCTTTACTTCTTGCTAAAGGAGGAATATTACATTTTTAGTGTGACAAGGGTTAACTTAATTACAATGTGTGCTTAAAAAAAAAAAAGAAAAGAAAATTACACATGTTGGATAATTCTATCATTTGCTCTATTTTGACATTAATTATTTACTTCTTAATTAGATTTACAAATAATCCTAATTAAGAGAATTTGCTGAAGATCAAATGAACATGATCAGACATGTGAACAACATAATATGGGCAAGAAAATATGATAATTCTTAAAACCAGAATTAATCTCCTTTTTCCACACTATTTTCAACAAAGAAAGTGCTGTAAAAAAGGATTTGGTGAAAATCGCATTCAGTATTAAAATCCTGCCAAATCAGGCTGGAATCCAACTTTTCTGCTTGGAATCCAACTTTTTCCTAAATTGGATTCCTGGAATCCTACTTTCAAAATCCTAGTGAGATCCCTGCTGATATTGATAAAGTGTGTGATATTATATCAGTAGTAACCAAAAACTTCAAGAGATCTCATCTGGATTTAATTGAATGAATGGGGTTCAACGCCACTTTCAACAGTATTTCAGTCATATCGCGCGGCTGGAGCACTTAACTATGGATTCCTGGTATTTCTCACACCAGAACTACCAATTCAACCTTTCCTAGCCTCCAGCTGCTATACCGCTTGAATTAACAATTATCCATCGTTTGGTGAGAGACAAATATTGACAGGACATGTGCCGCCGCCAGGGATCCAACCCATGGCACCCAATGATTGAAGATTAGGAGTCTGGTGCACTACTGACTGCGCTATGATGGCGGCAGATCTCATCTGGACAAAGTTGCAGATTCAACCACTGACCTTTAGAACTGTCACCCAGTGCTCTCAATAAGGACCATTTTCATGATTCTTAAAATTCCAAGTTTCAATTTCAGGAAGCTTTCACAAAATCAATGAATTTTTTTTTATCCTCGACCATTCCCCCTCCCCCACCCAAAAAAAAATAAATAAAAAATGAAAAAAGATACATAAAGGCTAAGGTACATTCTTTTCCATCCTTTACTTATAGTCCCTAAATTTCATGTCCCATTTAGTGGATCTAGAGAAAAAAATGTGGTAAAAGAAGTGTTTCTAAAGAAATGTGTTACTTGCATAAATTTCCCCCTTTCCTACAATTTCCCACCCCTTAAATACTATTATTTTCCAAATTTGGGCGGATACATTTGGTAATTGTTATTTATAAAACTCCCAGGATTTGAAATTTCTGATTTGTAGAATGTCAGAAAACAGACTGTTTGTAGCGTTTCGGTACGAAAAAATCGAGATTGGATTGTTCCGAGACCATCTCCAGTCACATCATAGATATCCAAGTACATACACCATGAATAACAGTAACACTTAGGTAAATAAAAGTAAGAGTACAAAAAGAAATGAAATAGCAGACGTGTCTTTTAAGAAATTTCCTGTTTTGTTTTAGTTGATGTTTACAGACAACACGTGTGATGTCATTGAAAAGGGGCCAAACTCTTCGGGAAACTTGGATGTTTTTAGGACGGATGTCGTATCAAAATAGACCCGCCCATGTCATAGACATATTTAGTATGAAAATTGACGCTCCGTTCTGTATCCACCGCTAGCTTGGAGAGGAAACAAGACATTTCGGGTGAATTCGGGTGAATTCCGGCCCTGATATAAGTTTACATAAATTCGACCGAATGGCAATTTTTGGCAAAATCTAGTCCGATGTCGACAGGTCTGCTTGATTTCATCCTCATGAGTGAAGGGATATCAAGATCATCTTTTTCTCTAATGTTAGATAAGTAGAACATTTGCCACCCTTGGCTCGATTTTTGCCTGTTACATTATTAATCGAGTGACTTCCAAAGATATGGTCCAAGATGATGCGACGGCTCGGTTACCGAACCGGCTATAATTGAGTACGCTCTATGTAAATGTCCATCTACATCGGTCATCATGGAGACATGTATTCGATAGACTCCTTGTGGATTCAATTTACCCAAGGGTATGGCCAGTATATACACTGTTTTGTTTGTCAAACCCTTTGTATTGTAACTTCAGAAAACATCTGAGTCATGAATTCAGGACGTTTTCCTAGAATCTTGGAATTTTCGTCTAGGTCTGACTTTACGGATGTTTTTCTGATTTTCTGGACGTAATATACGTCGACGTCCGCTTATTGAGAGCACTGACTACAGTGGTTGTTTTTCATTTCCAGACTAATCTTTAAAATCAAACTAGTTACATTTTAGTCAATATGTGGATGTGTTATCACGAATTACCGGGTGTTTGGTTCCGATGGTCGAATTATTCAGCTACTGAGGGAGCAGCTTATAGCATAATAATTCCACTTCTTCCATTGTTTCTTTTCATGGACCTCACCAACAGCATTATAGAGGAGTTGCAGTGTACTATATATATATGACAACTTGAGCAGGCCAAGTTATTTTGGCCCAGATGACAACTTGACATGAATGATGTAAAAACACATTACAGCCCATTGTTCAACTGACTGACGCTTGATTAACAATCACAAGGCCCAAAATCAGTGGTTAAATTTATTGACTTGTCTTCTTACACAATAGATTTTGAGCTGTCTCAATTAAAAATTATGATTTGATGGTTACCAGTCAACTCGGCCCATTGAATAACTCAGCCTGGTCACTTCAGCCAAGTCGACTCAGCCCAAATATATAGTAAATAGAAATTTAAGTGTATACATAATATATATGAGACTTTTGTAAAATTAATATCCCGATTGAATATTAATTTATTCTCTTTTGTTAGAATAATGTCATACTTTTAGCCTACATTTTTTTAATCAGCCCTGATTCATAAAAAGGAAGGGGGTGAAAATAAGTTTTCATCCCCCCCCCCAAAAAACTTTCATGAAATTTCAAACATCACTTTACAGGGTTCTCCCCAGGCCCTTATGGTGTATCGGCCCCGATACGCCTTCATAAATCAAGAGAGTTTGCCGATACCCCTTCAGATCGCTGATACGCTTAAATTTGGTCGCCGATACGGCTTAATTTCCAGGTGAAGAAAGGGTCAAGCAAACCATTAAAATTGGTTGCAGAAGCGTGGACACGACATGCTCTTTACCTATAGTGTTGTATACCACGTAGGATTACATAACATCTCTATCGATAAGACTCTTACACTCTTACTAATTGGCGATTATTGATTTTTTTTCTCGCGTTTCCCACTGGTACCTCGCTATCAGTCACCAAGGATGATGGGTACCAATATGTAAACAATGAATTCAAAATGGCGACCCGGTTTCGGAAAATTGTCACTTTGTCTGCGATTGGCCTAGTTTAAAGTAAAAGATGCGGTTATTTGATGTGACAACTACCAAAACTAAAGCCATAGTGGTTTAAAATTTAATTTTCGAAGGAAAGATTAATTGTTTCAGTTTATTTCATACATTGATCGCTGAAAACATACCCTTTTCGCGATCTTTTTTCCTTACGAGAATTTGCCAAAATAATAAAGACATATTTGTATAGAAGCCGTCCTAGTTATACTTAGCTCTTGTTTTCAACTCAGTTTAACAGTTACACTCATGTACCTTCTGGATCAAGTCCATTTATTTTTTTATCCAACATGGAGGGTATCATCTCACACATTCGTACCCTTGTTTATTCAACCAATTTTTTTCACTAAACTTGTTTTAAAAGTTTGTTTAAAGATATTATTATACTTTTAGTAATCATCAAATAATATCTCATCATCCTCTCATGTTTTTTGCTCAAAAAGATATAATACCCCCATAAAAATCAAAGTGCTGAAAGCACTTCAAGAAAAGAATGCCTTGGACCAATGAGGGATTTTTTTTATAAAAAGTAATATTTGATAATTATTTAGAATCAGGAAAAGATAATTCACTTTATAATATTTAGAAAACAAAATCCTCTTTTGAAAATCAAAGTGCTGAAATCACTTAAAGAAGAGAAGAATTAAGGCACTTGTTTTATAAAATTGATCAAGTTTCATGTTATAATTTGAGAATTAAGGTATTTCACACTGCTGGTATTTTATACATTTTCTATTAACTTATTGAAATCAAAGAGCTGAAAGTACTGTTAGATGAATAGTTATAGTGTCAGACAGTCAAAGGCTTCTGAATGGGCAAATAATGAGCATTTCAAATTTGAAACAGAGAATCTAATGGAGCTCTTTAAGATGCAAAACTTGAAAATGAAACCAGGTTTTTCACACAGAAACCTTATAAATACATTTTTGAAATTACTGATAATAATTTCTATTTTTTTCTGAATAAGGGTATTTTTTTTTTCAATCTAACACTCCATGCTTTTTTTAAAGAGCCCTAAAGGATATGATTTTTGGACAGACTTGATAAAATGGCCAAGCATGAAAAGCTATTCCTATTTAATGGACAAACAATTGACACTTTTTATTTATTCATTCCCTTGAGACTTTTGGGCATATTCTTTCATTATCTTTCCTTTTCACATTTTTTTTATTGGACAATTTAGTGCCCTTTCTAACAAATGGGATAGAGAGGTAAAATAAGCTGAGTAATGTCACAATTGGTTGGTATCAAAATAAGCCTCAGAGTAGATAAATCAACTTATAATAATTAAAAAGTTGAAGAATATTATTCAAGAATAACTCTCAATAAAAAAACAAGAAGTCAATAATCAAGCTAAAAAGCACTTTTAATGACCTTTATTATGTATAGTCATACCAAGATGTTAACAGACAACACACACCGCATTTGCCACTACGCCTTCAAAAATTTGTGGGGAGAACCCTGCTTTATACCATTTATTGGGGCATAGTTGACCGAGTTGATCGATATTTTATCTATCGAAAACTGTCAGAGAAGAGCCACCAAACTTTTTAAGGAAATCTCCCATCTGTCCTATGAACAACATCTTGAACACCTAAATTTGCCATCTTTAGTATACAGAAGATATTGTGGTGACACAATACAGCTAGATAAGCTGGCGCATGGAATGGATGACCTTGATTTTACAACCTCTTTTGAATTGTCTTCTTCAACAAATAGGGGCCATAATCTCAAAATAAAAAAACCCAGGGCAAACAAAAATATTTGTCTTCATTCCTTTTCTCACCGTGTTATCAACGATTGGAATTCTCTCCCAACTGATGTAAAGAATGCGAAATCCTTGACTGTGTTTAAGTGCTCATTAGATAAGTTGTGGCTGCATAAGCATTTCAATATCAGTGATGTTAATCAATAGTGTATTCAGCTATAAAGAAGATGTTTTAGTATCAGTGAGTGTTACTTAATAGTGTATAAAGTTATAAAGATTTGACCAGCCTAACCCGGCCTGAGACTGCGAGAAACCTGTATAGAGGTGAATAACAGACCTAAGGGGTCTAAGAAGTTTCCCTTTAGACCCAGAACCAGGTGCAGAGTTATATGATGGGCCGACTTGCCGTTGGACAGAGATATAAATGGGCCGACGAGTGGACTGGTCAACGACTTGATCAGCAAACTTAAGCAGAGTTAGGTGTTCATCAATATAGGAACAAAGCTTTAACTTGGGTACAATAAAGGCTGAAATGAATTCTGTGTAAAACAAGGCAAGTCATACCTTTGCCGAGTGGGTAGTTATTTTATTCAAATCACACAACTATCCAATTATTTAGCACATGGTAACAAATTCCGCACAAGTGAGGAAATTGAAATGTTGGGCAACAGATCATTTGTATGCATTGTTTGAAGGGGTGATGCGTGTTTACGCTGCGATATCGTTACAATGACAAAGGGCACACGTTAGTCATTGAATTGGTGACCGACTTTCTATAACCTTACCTTTTGCATCACCTGTTTCGCTGCTCATTCTAATTGGGTGAGCTAAGATTTTACAATGGAAGTTGAAAGGTCTTCAAATGCCGACGTTATACTTCAGAACAAAATCTAACAGAGCAAACCGTCAAATGAAACAAAACATGGCCACCGCATAAATTTTCTCTTCTCGCGAATTCTCGTGACGACTTGAAATCAACGTAAGCCATGGGTTTTTTCTCCAGCAACAGTCGAAATGGGTTTTATTAAACAATAGGGAATCAAACGAAAATAATAATTTACTTTTAAAAAAATATTTCAGGTGCGATTCTTCCTACTGGCTATGCTAGAGTTACTATATATGATTAGATTTCGATGAATAGAGATAATATAAATGTATTCTTTCCGGTCTTTACATTCAGCCGGGGACACCCAGGACGCCTCATATACACTTTAAAGAATACAAATTCACAACAAATATATGCAGTTTATAAATACATATAAATTATTTAATCACGTCTTTTTTTAAGAAAAAATAAATAGTTGTTTATTGAATTTGTTGTACCGTATTTCACTTGCGATAACAGAAAAGTGAGAGATATATGATATGAGGCCATATTGTCTAAAATGTCTAATTAAGAAATAAATGTAAGCACGTTACAGTTAAGTGTACTTACTCCTCGACATATTTGAGATCGAGAATTCATTCAGTCATTTTGACAGTGAAATTATGAAAATATAAATCTAGGAGGTTTGCAAATAACACAAATGACGTTTGGAAGGATTCACAGACGTAGAATATAGCTGATTGAAGTCTTTAACATGACAAATTAGCAAGGGTTAATTTGTGTAAATATATAGGGAAATTATTCAAAGATTTTGATTTCCATGCTAAGAAAGTTTTTTTTTAAACTAGTAACTAGATCCGACAGAAAAAAAAATCCGAAATCTCCCTGAGACAGTACGCGAATTGACATAAATAAGTTAGTGTTCACTTAGTTGTGACAAAGTAAGTATTGTTTTATCATTTTTTTTCAAAATGGAAATATATAGACAACTCGCGCTCAAACAACTACAGAACCATTTTAGAAACACCATTTTTATTTCAAAACTTGAAAGAAAGATGAAATTTTAAAATTAATCTCCATAGATATTTTTCCCAATGTGTTCCAAATAATGTCATTGAATCGTATACGAGTATCTATGTGCCTGAAGATAAACCATCTGTTTTGTTGTTGTTGTTTGTCGCATCTTGTCGTTGTATCAATCTATCCGAATCTATTTTTTTTTTTTTTCAAAGACTCGTATAAAGTCACGGTTTCAAATGCTCCGAATATTTGGTAAAGTTGAAACTAGAGCTGTCGCCCTCAAGGGCTGACGAGAATACCCCCCACACCGCTAAAAAGGCTTTTCTATGAAGGAGTGGAATTTGAAGCTGTTTAATCACATGCATGTCATGGTGGATGAACATTGCCAACCCCCCACCTCTTTCTGATTTTGTGTTTGTTGCTAGAGTTGACTGATTAGGAAAGGTTGGTCAATATGAGCCTATGTTAAAGAAAACTGTGTGAGGAGATGATGACACAAAATTATATCCACGAGAAGTCAATATGAGCCTATGTTAATTTTTTGACCCCGGGGGGCGGGGTCAAATTTGACCTAAGGAAATAAACCGTTCGATATTTTGTAAAGGTCAACAAGATGATGTTACTTACCAAATTTGGTAACTCCCCTTTTGGTTACTGAGTTTTGCAATTTTAAATTTTGACTACTCCCCCCCCCATTAAAAAGTTCAAAATGGCATAACTCTGAAACTAACGACTGGATCAAGATGAAAATTGCAGGTGCACAACTTCATATGATAGGAAACAACCTGATAAAATTTCAGAAAAATTGGTCAAAAAATGTGGGAGGAGAAGAGGACACAAAATTATGTCCACGGACGGACGGACGGACGGACAGACAGACGGACGGACAGACGGACGGACGGACAGACGGACGGACGGACAACCTGATTCCAGTATACCCCCCTATAACTTCGTTGTGGGGTGTATAATGAATATTATAAATGATATTGCAAGCACCCGGGACACATCCGTATAATTTTCACAAGTAATGTATAATAGTTTAGTAACTTAGAATCACCGGTACATTTTTGTAAACATTCTATTCAAGAACTCCTATGCAAAATATACAACCACTTGTAAACAATCTCATTAGACTAGGTTATCTTGAATTCACTCTAGGACTTACGTATTTCGGTGAACTAAGTTTTACGTTGTTTTTGATCGACTTCGTAGGCGTTCATCAGTGTTACCCAGTTTGGAAAATCCAGTAGAAGTAATGCCAAGTATGTTTGATTTATTATTTTTCAAAACCTGTCTCCCCCAAACAACTGTACATTTTAAAAATGGATTCTATATAATTCGTGAAACCCGTAATGACTCCTCTTGAATACGAAAATACCTACCAATAACCCGCTTAGCGTAGATGAGGTCACGGTTTGAAAAAATGCAGACTCTTTCAATTATATAGTAAGTAAGTTGCCTTTTACTTTGAGATCTCAGCATACCAGCTGTGTACATCGGGAATGCTAAGCTATACAGTAACATATATCTAAAGATGTTTATTATTTTTTTCCCCCAATGCATTACCAGACAACAAAATTTTCGACTAGTTACAGACAACAATTCAAATCGCTTTGAGATTGAAAACTAAGGCCCAGATAGGGTAGAAAGCATTGTAAAACAATAAATTTCTCCTTTTTTCACATAGTTTTCTTTAATGCAATTCTCCAGGGGCGTAAAAAAAGAACGATTGTGGGGGAATAGGTTAAGCTTCCACTAGATCACGGAAGGTTGAAAAGATATACAAAATCTCTCATTTGTTTCTTACAGGTAATAATTGTCAGTGAATATTATTAATCAAATATTATCCAAGTTTCTTAAATGATATCTTAAATATTTGTAGGATAACCTCGGAAAAGTATATATTATACATATATAAAAAAAAGCATTGATCTTCAAAGCTAGTTAGACCTCGATCAAGTGAATTTGGCTTAATGTGACTTTCAATAGTATTTCAGTAAAACCGCGGTTGGTAGGTGCAACCAGCCATGACTGCCTGTCATTTTCCCTATCATTAACATGTACAACTACAGCAATAAATTTGGTTCATTACATGTGTAGCTGCTCAGCCAAATTTACAAGCAAATTACTTATATTTCCATCGGTGAAAGACAAGTAACGCGTGTGACAATGGCATTTTCCCCTAACTTGTGGTCGTGCTCAGGACTCTAAATTAGAAACAACCTGTACTACATGTAACTTTTTAACAAACCAAGCTGGGCTAGAGGTTATGCTTAAAAAAGATTATCTATATGAAAATTGCCATTTTGTACACAAAAACGAACATATCACTCTACTACGGCAACAGGGACGTCGATCATCAGTACTTCAGTACTTTGATTGAGAATTAAAGTTGATATTTTAAGCAAATGCATAGACAATCACCACTGCAATGGGGATACATAGTACCGGAATCACCAAAGAATCGTATCAATAACTTTTTGTGTTGTTATTCATAAGACCCTAGAATATTTTTGCACGTACTGCATAATCTGTCATAACTTTGAAAGAACGGTCCCACATTGTCTTCGAATAACCGAGGACACTTTATTTCATACCATTGTGACTGTCAAAGATCAAGTTTTATAGAAAGTAAAAGAGACACTAATACAAAACTATATATGGGGTTAAAAAGTTATTTACCTTAGATTCTATCTTTTTGAAACATTCTTTTCAGATACAGTAATATGAAATTAGCATTAGAATCAAATTAATAATCTCACATAGTTTCACGGTCATCCCGGAACACTTTTATACTAATATTTCACTGAGTCTAAGAGGTATGTATCAAAGACGAAGTTGTTTAAAATATTGTTAAAGGGACAAATCACCTGTGACTCCCCGGGAAACGCATTTACTTTTTTTAAAAAAGGGGGTCTTTTGCCAAGTAGTACGTGGACTGTAATACATCTACAAATTCGTACCAGGTCCCCAATCAGCATTTTATTCAAAATAACGATCTCACATCGACGCACATCCACTTCAGTGATCGAAAATCAACGTCGACAATTATTTAAAGTCAAATTATATCTACTTTGGAGTCTAATAGGTACGTTTACAATACCTCTATCCAATAGGCATACTTAAGATGTCGTCCCGATGACATCATGCATACTTTTCCATGGAAATAATTCTGTTTATATACCTCATCGCAACACAACATTCAATGCTATAGATGATTCCGAACTTTGCCGAGGGTATTTTTTTTCAACTCAAAAGTGGCATTGTCTAAGGCATGATATGGCGAGATCTAGGTATTTGAGATTTTCAACATCATCTGATCGATGCCCGAGTATAGTTTTCAGAGGGGATTTGGCAAGTTAGTAAATAAAGTATAAATAATAAAACAATAATCCGAGGCAACAACATCTCCTTCGTGACCGATGCGTCGTCTTTACATCGTTAAACTCATGGTCCTCTTACTCGTGCGTTGAGATTGTTACATGGTCCTACCAAACCCAATCCGTCGATTTGCTACATCCTTTGTAGCCACTTAGATTCTATGTAAACGTTTGTAGGACGGCAAGCTACATATTTATATATAATTCAAGGTTTACGTAGAACTATCAAAAATGGATTAAACATCTAAAGAGGTATTTTGCCTTTCTTTATCTTCGTCATTCGCATGGTATCGAGCGAGTCAAGATTTAAGAAAAACGTGATTGTTTCGAAATGCTGCCAATTTCATCATTCTGCGGGCTGCCTATGGTTGTTAATATTTTAATTCGGATTAGGGACTCTTAAAATGTATATTAAGGTCCTGTGATCTGATGTCCACAACTGGCTTTCAAAATACCGTATTTACAGCTAAAATAAGACGTAGTTAGGATTCAGATTATTTTTCAAGGGAAATCTTCATATCGAATATCTCTTTTAATTGACAACCCAACGGATTGTTACTAGAGATCCCAGACAACGCATGGTAAACTGGACCACTGCAATACGCTTGCAAGACACATATAGGTAGTCGCCCGATTTGTCTATTTGCTACGTTTAAGAATATAATCTGAGTTGATAGCATATAACGTGGTCCGCGTATGCCGATTCTTTCAAAAATAGAAAAATATGAAGTTATGGTGTTTCAGATGCCCAACAAGTTTCATCAACGGTATACATGGACCGAAAGCAGCCAACTTTTCGATATACATTTGGCTGCTTAAACATATCATTGCATAAATTATGCTCATAACAGACTACCCACATAGTTACGATCTTTTCTACGTCTAAATAAGTTGAAAGATGCTTTTTTCTTTTTAAATTCCATGGTTTCATGGTGAGTCCCGGATAATGTTTTTAGTAGAATTAATAGCATCTTGAAGAAAATAAAATCCCTTAAGAGTGTTAATTCCATTTCAAGGCGAACTGTGTTTATTATCATTTACCAAATATATTATGAAAGTTAAAAATGTTCCAGTGTCGGACAATCGATCCCCTCCTCCTGTGATTCATAAAACATTTTCACCCCCCCCCCCCAAAAAAAACGGTTCTTATGACCGGCAATTTTCTGCTAGATTAAAAAGAATCTGACCATATATTTGTGAAGTCAATCGCCTTATCAAGAAATAAAGACCTTTTATATCCATTTCAATTTCGAAAGAAATATAGTCCTCATGAACATCCCCTGAGAGCTTCGCCAGGTAAACTACAATGTTTACAATGAAATTCCCTCAGGCCCCGTTATTATATGGATCATTTTCTATATAAGGAAATATAAGGAATATTCTTCTTGAACCTACAAAAAACCTTTAATGGTGTCACGGCAATCCGATTATTCAAATGGGGTTATTTTTCATTGTAAGGGCTTCAATTTATACTAATTGATAGTAATACTACGAAGGAAATAATAATTCGTGTTTAAAATCAAAGCACTGAAAGTACTGTAAGCTAGCAAAGAATAGGTTTTGTTAAGTAATCTTCTTTGCGAAAGGTTATAATAGATAAACAAGGTGAAAGTAGCCCAGGATTTAACCCTTTATAACATGACAAAATCTTAGACTGGTAAAAATTGAAAGAAGTTGCAGGCGACGATTTAAAGTTGGTTTAATTGAGAAAATCATCACCCTTGTTGAGTAGAAAACATAGTGGAGAAGGAAGATATTGCTTGTAACAAGCAATTTCTTCATTGTCCACAAATTTTTCTAAAGTTGTTTTTCTTGCGAAGCGTAAAAAGCGGAAATGTGTGGGAATGGCATGCTTTTAAAATATTTCTCTATAATTTGAATAGAGTTTGCAATATTCCTAAAATACATATGAACTTCTTTTTATGGCGTAGGCATTCAATGAATTTAGTGGTTAAGCCTCCATTGGCAGTTTGCACTCGTTGAACTTTGTGAAGACCTTGGAATTTGTCTGTTAACTTAAGCTATCAAAGCTGACGCTTTGCTAGCTAAAAAAGAGGATGTTTCTACTGAAATGTATCGTCTGCTTCTGACTGTCGCGCTCCGATTACACAAGCTAAAAATATGTCAAATTACTCATCCTGATATCTGTCGTCTGCTACCGACTGTCACGCTCCGATTACACATGCTTGTTTCGTTCTCAGCTTTCATCCGTTTCTAACAAGAGCCGTCGGAGACAGTTGATTTATTGAATGGGGTTTAACGCCGCTTTAACAGTATTTCACTCATATCGAGACGGCTGGAGCACCTAACAATGGATTCCGGGTATTTCTCACACCTGTACTACCACTACATCCTTTCCTAGCCTCCAGCTGCTATTCCACTTAGGTTTACGATTATCCACCCATTGGTGAGAGACAAATGTCGGAAAGAATATGTGCCGCCGCCGGGGGATCGAACCCATGACCTCCCATTATTGAAGATTAGGAGTCTGGTGCGCTACCGACTGTGCTATGACGGCGGCCCGTCGGAGACGGATTATGCTCCCCGAATAAGGCTTTGTCACAAAACTGTATGCCATTTTTGGACAAAAAACTTCTTATTGAATGCAACTATAGTTTGACACTTCAGTTCACAAGAAATTTGGAAGTTTGACAAACATTGGAGTTCTCTGTTTGGCTTCACAGACCTGATTCTAATAAAATTCAATATCATTATATGGTAAAGGGTTAAATATTTTACCTTGACCATCAAAGTTATCAATGAAAAATGTCTACATACAAAAAATGAAAACTCGAGTAGTCTTACAGAAACAATAGACTGATTTATTTTAGAGTGGGAAATTTACAAAATGTAAAGCTACACGGCATTAAGCACCCTTTTAGCATAGTAAAGTTCATTGAGTCAAAATTGAAATAAACATTATCTAGGGCACACAATATTTATGTAAAGTAACAAAAAATTCTAGCAATTGGTAAAGGAGGTATATTTGAAAATTAATGACCTTGAAAATTTGACATTGACCTTGACCAATGACCTTGATTTTAGTGTCTGCTGCAAATTCTTGTCACAAGTAATAAACATTTGAAATATGAAGACTGTATCACTTACCATTTCAAAGTTATGGAGAATGTAAAAGAAAATTTTCCGAAATTTTGACCTTGAAAAATGACCTTTACCTTGACTGATTCCCTTGAACTTGATACCAACAGAAACACAAGTCATAAGCAATGCACATGTACAATATGAAGGCTATATCACTTACCATTGTATACATATCGGCGACATTAAATTTAAATTTTTTGAAATTTTGACCTTGAAAAATGACCTTTACCTTGACAGATGACCTTGAACTTAATACAAACAGAAAGGTCATGTCATAAGCAATGCACATGTGAAATATGAAGGCTTTATCACTTACCATTGTAAACTTATGGACAATGTAAAAAGTTGGGTTTTTTTTAATTTTGACCTTGAGAAATGACCTTGACCTTAATAGATTACATTGGACCGTAGTACCAACAGAAAGGTTTTGTCATAAACAATGCACATGTGACATATGAGGGCCATATCTCTTATTAATCTAAAGTTATGGCCAATGTTAGTTTGTTGCGGAGAAATGGAGAGCTAACGTAAAGCTGACAAATATTAAGCCGCTTTTTCCATGATGCGTCTTATTTCAGCAAATTTCAAATAGTTTATGGTCAGGGGCATCTGATTTGTTACTCATATATGAAATTTCATTAAATTCTGACTATTAGACTAGCAGAAATTTGAGAAAAAAAAAAAAACTATATATTTTACCTTAAGTCCTCCTTTTCCGTGATGAGGCATCAAATCTAAAAACCGGGAAAAACGCACCGGCATTATATCATAGGGAGTTCACATGGTAAGTTTCATTTGATTTGATCCAAGTGTTATGGCGAATTCGCTCCGGACAGACAGACGGAGCGGCTGCTATATGCTCTCCCTTCGGGGAGCATAAAAATATGTCCAGCTTCTTATATTTTACCCTATCTATCTATATCTAAATATACTGCCCAACTCCCCTTTCGGGTATTACTGGCAGTTAAATATTCATTCACATGAAAAACAGTAATAATATCTATATATTTAGAAAATGTTGAACTTTCTTACTGCTAAAGACTGTAGAACCAAACATCATTAAATGCTTTTGCAACAAAATGGGAAAGAAAAAAAACATTTTTAACAAAGAAATTTCCCCATTCCCCATGATCTGCTCCAAACTAATTTCTCTTAGTGTTGTAAATGAAATATATATAGACTGCTTGAGACACAATATTTTTCCATCTTTTTTAGAGGGAAGTGAAAAAGTGCATTTGTTTGGGAATGGGTTAATACAATTTTCTCAAGTATCCTCAAGGATTGACTTTTTTAGAACCTATCTCTTATTTGGTGTTAACCCATTACAACTCAATCCCTCCTTTTTACGCCCCCCAAGAAAAAAGCTTTTGAAAACATTGTGGAAAATGAAGAAATTGCTTGTATCAAGCAATTTCTTCATTATCCACAACGTTTTCTACCCAAAATGACGAAAAAGTTTGAAATTCCATCAACTTGAAATCGTCGTCTGCAGCTTCTTTCAATTTGGACCGGTCTAAAATTCTGCTGCGTGGGAATGGGTTAAGCACAAGAAAGTAAGCATTACCCTATCAATGAAATAATAATAAACATCTTTTCGGACAGCAAAATTTTAGACTGGTCCAAATTGAATGGAGTTACAGACAACAGTTTAACCCCACGACTCAATTTATCACTGTAAAATAACCATGCTGGAGTGTGCCGACTAAAGTGCCATACTCATGAAATTTTACTCGTGATTTCTACTCATAATCAGAGTGCCCCTTGGTCATTGACGCGTTCAGATATATTTTGGACACTTTTGGGCACTTTCTAGCGTAAATAAACTTGATCGTAATAAATACGGAAAATACCGATAGTCATACGTTTTTATCCGATCTTTTCCGATTGCCCACGTAAACAAAGTTTTCATGCTTCATTGACTACCTGTAATTTGATCTCGTCAAGGAGTTTGCAAAACTTAGTTTTCGAAGATGGCATACAAAGGTGGATGTAAAGGCGGTTCCAATAGATACAGAAATGAAGCTGGGTATGTTGAATTACGCTTATATATAAAGAATTATTAGATCCAATGTTTGTTTCCCCAAAATCCAATAAAAGGTGTGGCATCCTATAACCTATGGGTATGGGCTTCTTTTGGAGGGGTAAAAGGGGACCCTCTTGAGTGTGTGTTATAATTATCACCGTTTTTCTATGGAGGGGTAATAAGTCCTGTCTTTTAAGCTGTTATATACATTCTGCTGTTGCAGTACCATATATAGTATTCTACCGTGGTACCCTTTTACTTTTAATTTTTTGCAAAGACTTCTTCCAGGGAGAGCAGAAAATATTATGGAAAAAAAATTGCATTTTCTTCTTTTTCCACAATGATATCTCAAGTGTAATATCACAGGGATGTAAAAATTAGGGACTGTACGGAAAGGGTCAATCACTTAGAGTAAGTCATTGTAAAAATTATTTCGTAGTTATGTAATCTTAATGTACAGTAAAACCCCTCCTTACGACCACCCCGGAAATACGGGCACCCTGCTATTACGCCCGATTTTTCACAGAACGGAAATTTGTGTTCTTTATTTCAATGGTCGCGAACCCCTCTTAAACAGGCACCCCGCTATTCCGAATTACTACCACTAAATTCAGTACCAACTATAGCTGATACACTATTTTGAACCCCACTAAAACAACCAGTAACTTCACACATTGAGACCGACCACCCGAATTTCACACATGATAAGAGTGACACTAATTGGGTACGAATGCATTGTAAATACATTTTCGGATTTTTGATTGTGTGATATCGAACCCTTATTATAATAGGCGTTATGATTAAAGTGGCAGATCAGTTTTAGAAATTATAGCTTGTTTAAATTTTTAATTGTTATTTGAATGTGTAACGGGTTTTGACTCGAGTAATAAATTTGTAAGTGAAAAAGTATCCGAGAAGTTACGATTAGTTTGTTTACGGCGTTCCGAACATTTAATTAGCAATTATATTTGATTTCAACGTAATTGATGCTTGGTATTCCTATTATTAAAGATATGATATTGATAGTTTGACAATTTGAACCTGTACTTATGAACAAATAATCTGAGGTCAGACTTCTGAATCAGATCCAAATGGAGAATAGAGAAAGTGGAAATTATCAATGATCGTAAATTTGAAAATGACATAAGATTCCGCTGTATTACATGTTCTTATAGTTTCATTTTGTATGTATAGTATTCATATATTCAAATCACGAAAATAAAATAAACATGAATTACTTGACAACAAATGACCAAACCTAAGTATTACGACCACCCCGCTATTACGACCACTTTCAGAAAGTACCGCAAGTGGTCATATTAGAGGGGTTTCACTGTATCTAAAAGAATATAACTCTCATGATATGGTAATACATGTTTTTTAGTGTGTCCTAAAATGTTACATTATTTACATTCTTTCAAATTGATTTTCATTTCCTTGTCATGCAATATTTGTATTATTTGTGTTGTGACTATGAGCCTACGTGCTTAATGTCGAAATAAAGATATGTTATGTATAAGAATGCTTCATTAAACTTAACATCGTAGAACTTGTATTGCTTATGAATAGCCCAGTTACGTGACAGTCCGCAGGGTTCTCCCCAGAATTTTTTGAAGGCGTAGTGGCAAATGCGCTGCATGTTGTCAGTTATCATATGGTATGACTATACATAATAAAGGTCATTGAAAGGGCTTTTTAGCTTGTTTATTAATATCTTGATTTTTATTGAGTTTTATTCTTGAATAATATGCTTCAACCTTTTAATAATTATAGCTCTATTTCTCTACTCTGAGGCTGATTTTGATACCTGATTTTGATCAATTGTGACATTACTCAGCTTATTTTGCCTCTCTATCCTATTTGTTAGAAAGGGCACTAAATTTTCCCATTAAAAAGGGATGTGAAGAGGAAAGAAAATGAAAGAATATATCCAAAAGCCATAAAAAATACAGCGAGTCAAATAAAATCAAGGTATCAATTGGTCAAATGAAAGAATGAAATACAAAGTCTCAAAGGAATGAGTAAAAAAAGGTGTCAGCTGCTTGTCTGTTAGATAGGAATATCTTTTCATGCTTGGCCATTTTAACAAGTCTGTCCAAAAATCCTATCCTTGAGGACTCTTTAAAAAAAAGCATGGAGTGTTGGATTGAAAAAATGCCCTTCTTCAGAAAAATAAAGATATTATTTTCAGTATTTTCAAAATGTATTTATAAGATTCCTGTGTGAAATACCTGGTTTCATCTTCAAATTTTGCATCTTAAAGAGCTCAATCAGATTCTCTGTGTCAAATTTGAAAGGTTCATTATTTGCCCATTCAGAATCCTTTGACTGTCTGACACTATAACTATTCTTCTAACAGTACTTTCAGCTCTTTGATTTCAATAAGTTAATCAAAAATGTAGTATATATCAGCAGTGTCCAATCTTAGCTTAATTCTTAAATTATAAAATGAAACTTGATCAAATTCATAAACCAAATGTCCTTGCTCTTCTCTTCTTCAAGTGATTCCAGCACTTTGATTTTCAAAAGTTTTTTGTTTTCAGAATCTTATAGAGTGAATAATCTTTCCTGATTCTAAATAATTGTTAAACCATTACTTTTGATAAAAAGAAAACCTAATTGGTCTAAGGCATTCTTTTCTTGAAGCGCTTTCAGCACTTTGATTTTTATGGGATATTATTTCTTTTTAAGCAAAGATCATGAGAGGGTGAGACATCATTACATGATTACTAAAATTGTAATAATACTTTTAATCAAAATTTATAAAAACATTTTTTTTTTTTTTTTTTTTTTTTACAAAGGGGTTGAACAAACCAGGGTACGAATGTGTGAAATAATACCCTCCATGTTGGATAAAAAATAAACGGACTTAATCAGAAGATACATGTATGTAATTATTAAAGTGGGTTGAAAACAAGCGCTAAGTATAACTAGGATGGCTTATATACAAATCTGTCTTTATTATTTCGGCAAATTCTCATAAAGAAAAAGATCGCGAAAATGGCATGTTTCAGCGATTAGTGTATAAAATAAACTGACCAAATTAATCTTTCCTTCCAAAAATTATATTTCAAACCACTGTGGCTTTAGTTTGATAGTTGTCACATCAAATAACCACATATTTTAATTCGGCAAATCTCAGCCGAAGTGACAATTTTCCGAAACTGGGTCGCCATTTTGAATTCATTGTTTACGTATTGGTACCCATCATCCTTGGTGACTGATAGCGCGGTACCAGTGGTAAACGCGAGAAAAAAAATCAATAATCACCAATTAGTAAGAGTGTAAGGGTCTTATCAATAAAGGTGTTATGTAATATACGGTAAACAACACTATAGATAAAGAGCCTGTCGTGTCCACGCTTCTGCAACCAATTTTAGTGGCTTGCTTGACCCTTTCTTCAGTTAGAAATTAAGCTGTATCGGTGACCAAATTTACGCGTATCGGCGATCTGAAGGCGTATCGGCAAACTCTCTTAATTTATGAAGACGTATCGGGGCCGATACGCCATAAAGGCCTGGGGAGAACCCTGGTCCTTATATAAAAGAAATTATATATTAGGCCGTTTCTGCCCAGTTACCTCAGTTGGTAGAGCACTTTATGTCAAAACTCAAGATCGTAGCTTGAATTACTAGGCTGACCAGGATGAGACTGTATGACAGTGCTTTACATAGAGCACATTCAAGAGTCAGGTTGGACTCTCAGCATTTATACTGTTAGTTTAGTGCAAAAACATCCTAAATGTCTATACTTTGTATAGACACTTATGATGATTTGCATTAAGCCACCAATATGCTGTATTCTTGCACTATCCCCAATAACAACTAACTGTCTTCTGAAGACATCACTCATATGGGCAAATGCTACAGTAGCGACGATAAATAAATATTGAACACACACATTGTGTTTGCGTTTATAATGTAAATAGCCTAGTGCCTTACCCTCTATTTGGGTTGGGTCCTTTAGGGAGTCAGGGGCTCAATGGCCTCCAGTTTTGTTACATGCTACTGTCCGTATACTTTGCAAAATATTGCGGTTTAATATTTGAGTCAAACTTCCTGTCAAAGTACAGTGGGCAGAACAAGTGATCCATCAATTTTACTAAAACTCCGATAGGGCAGTTGGTCTGAAATACCAGACAACAGTTTTTTGGTCCCCAATGATAAAACAAAAGGTAAATTGATGGTTGACAACCTTAACATCATCGCCAGAATTTTGATCCTTGCCAACGAAAAATGTTGTACATAGGTGTTTATGACAAACACGGCTATTCTGGAGGGAAGTACTGATTTGATTGGTCAATCTATTTTTAGCTTGTCTGTTTTTTCAGAAAATACTCAAGGTTTTGCTCTAGCCAGGTTTTTGACTGAAATTGCGTCTGTGTCAGCATCATCTGACATTTTGTAATATCTCTGGTATTACTGACCACATTCACTTTGAACTTGGAATATGTATTCACTATCAATACCAACAAGGGCGGTGGAGGGTATAAATCTAAATGTATTTTTGAATAAATTATGCCCTTTTTCTACTTAGAAGTTTTACCCACTATCAATTTAAACACTTGAACAACTACGTGTTGGCATCCACATGCGATGATCTTGCTTGATTGACAATTGGGATTCATTTAATTGTATAAGAAATTACTATTGTATATTTTACAGATTCGAGCCAGATGAAGAGTTATCTGCAATCTTAACAAAGCTATGGGAACTAGATGATAACAAGTGTTACCCAAGAGATGACTTTGACATAGATCTTCAAAGTAAGCAAAAAAACCTCAACAAGGATCATATATGGGGGCCTATCAGGGCTTTCTTTAGAAAAGTTTTGGAAGAAGCTTTATGGTATTTTCACTTTAGGAAATTCTGGTTACTGACGAGCAGGGAAACACAATAGTGATAGTGTGTGTATTAACCCTAGTCATGCTGAACCTGGAATATTCCTGCTTAAGCAGGAGGTATAGACAAAGATAAGCCTGCACATATGTGAAGTCTGATCTTAGTCTACACCTCCTGATTGACTCTTTCAATACAGAGATGTTTATAAATTCAATTTTAAAATAATTTTTTACCCTTAACCAGTACTTCTAGGGCTTTCAGGCCTTTGATTTTAATATGCATTTAGATAAGGATTATATTCAGCATGACAAGGGTTTATGATAGTTATAATAATGATGATGTCTTTATTGAAAGACACAAACACATTTTGATGAACCCAGTCTTCCCTGTGGATCTATATATGAACAAATTTAAAAAAAAATATTACACAAATGTTTAATGCATAACCAGACAAGAAAATTTAGACTGGTACAAAATGAAATGAGTTGCAGACAACAATTTAAAGCTTATGAAATTTTAGATTTTTTTACTCTATGGGTAGAAAACATTGTGTAAAATGAAGAAATTACTTCTTAATTCATTTATGTACCAGTTTTTAGCTCCACTGGCAGAAAGCCAGCGTGCTATTGTCATGGTGTTGTGTCCGTTGTGCGTTCGTCCGTATACTTTTACTTTAAAAATCTTCTCCTCAGTAAGTATGGAACAGAATTCAACCAGATTACATAGAAATGATCCTTGGATGAACCTTAATTAGATTCCTTCAAAGAATTTTGATTGGATGAAAAACATGGCTTGAATTGGTGGGGCTAATTTCCATATTTGGTGAAACTTTTAAAAATCTTCTTCTCAGAAACCAACTGATGGATTTGACCAATGTTACAGGAATGATCATTGGGTGACCCTTTTTCAGATTCCTTCAAAGAATTGAGATCAGATGAAAAACATGGCTTTAATGGGTGGGGCTAATTCCATATATGGTGATGGATTTCAACCAAATTTTACAGAAATGATAATTTGGTGACCCTTTATCAGATTCCCACAAAGAATTAAGATTAGATGAAAATCTTGGCTTTAATGGATGGGGCTAATTTCCATATATGGTGAAACCTTTAAAAATCTTCTTCTGAGAAACCAATTGATGGATTTCAACCAAATTTCATTGGATTGATCTTTGGATGACCCTTTATTAGATTCCTTCAAAGAATTTTGATAGGACAGAAAACATGGCTTTAATTGGTGGTCTAATTTCCATACATGGTGAAAGCTTTGAAAATCTTTTCAGAAACCATTGGAAACCTACAATCTTCTCAAATTATAAATGATAATAAGTTTTCAACAGAATTTAACAAAATGATCCTTTGGTGTCAGATTCCATCATAAGAAATTGCTCAGATGAAAATTATTAGAGGGGGGGGGGGGGGCTTTTCTCCATATATGGTATATAGTGAAATTTTGAAAATCTTATTCTTACAAACAAAAACTTATTGACCCTTTACCAAAATACTTCAAAGAATGACTGTATTCTGAAAATAAGCCATTTTCTGTGCAATCCAAAATTTTATAAAGGAATAAAGAAGGATATTTTTTGAAAATCTTCCCCTCATAAACCATTAGGCCTAGAGCTTTAATATATTGTATGTATCAATGTCTATTGACCCTCTTCTAAAATATTTAAAAAAAATACCCTACTCTTGAAATTAGCTCTAAATGGTAGGATCTTCAATAAACCTAGGATTAGATTAGGAATTTTTTTAAAAAAAATCTTCTCCAAAATAATTAGGTGTAGGGCTTTGATATTTTGTATGTCATAAAGCCTTGAGCCATCATACTCAGGGGAGAGAGATAGGACCATCATGGTCCTCTTGTTTCATGTTACACAATGTTTTCCTAATTGTTTTTCTTGAGAGGCATCAAACAATGTCAATGTGTGGGAATGGTTAACTCTGGGCTAAGTCCCTGGGTTCTTCATCCCTGTGTTTTTATACTTGGGAAATATTGTGGAAAATTAAGAATTGCTTGTAAGATGCAGTTTCTTCTTTTTCCTCAATATTTTCTACTCCGCTGAATGATCATTTTTAAAAAAAAATTGACTTTAAACTGTTGACTGCAAAACCTTTAAATAGATTTGGACAGGTCTAACATTTTGCAAAACAATAAAGGGTTAACTAGGGGAAGTTTTAACTTGAGTAATTTTCCATTTGTAAAGGGTATGTGACGAATGCCAGACAATGTGTCGAAGATTACAAAGACTCCAGACGACCTTTATTCAGATATTTTGATGAGGATAAAATATTTTGTAAACAAACTTACAAAGGTAACTTTTTTTCCTTAATTATTTGAGGTTGAAATAAAGGCTCCATGCTCCTTTTGTTATCAATTTGTTTCACCACTGGTCAAATGCAAGTGGGCTATTGTCATGGTATCATGTCCTTCATAAGATTGTGCGTCTGTACCTCTCTTCTTAAACTTTTCTTTTCAACAAATTTCACATGAAATATCCTTAGGTGACCCTTTATAAGATTTCTCAAAGAAACTATGATCAGATGAAAAGCATGGCTTTTATTGGCGTGGATAATTCCATGTATGGTATAAAATGAAATCTTTGGAAATCATCTCCTTAGAAACTACTAGATGATCAGTGGTTGACCCTTTCAACAGATTTTGCAAAAGAATATTGTGGTCAGTTAAAAAAACATGGATTTTAGGGGTGGGGTGTGAGTTCCTTATAATATATGGTACACATGAATTGTAAAATCTTTTAAGATTTTTTTCCTCGCACAGTATCAATTGGATATCCAAAAATTATTTGGTTATTCCTGGATAATTAGAATCCTTCAAACAATTTCGATAATATGAAAATTGTAGACCTAATAAGCCTAAATTTGTTAGATTTATTGGTTTATTAATGGTAAGTAATAAATGTTGCTGGTTCTTACCTTGTTTAAAAAAAACACACTGAACATATTATTCTCATTTAACTCATGACCTGATCGCAAATTTTAGATTGGTTCAAAATAGAAAAATTTGCTTTCTGCATTTCTGTTTGTGAAATTTAGAAACTATTTTTTCAAGCTATATCTTCATTTCATTCTTCACTTTCGATAATGTTTTATTAGTTTCTGTAGATTCAATGCTCCAGTGGCAGGGGAGCCTTGTTTAATACCCTATTTCTCAAGGCTTTTATTTTACAAGTTTTTTTTAAGGAAAACTCTGGTTGATAGAATGGTGAATATCGACGGCAAACTGTCGGTTGTTCGGGCAGGTTCAACTTTACCTTATGTGCAGAACTAAACTTACAACTATTGATGGACTTAAATGAAAATTATTCACCAAATATTTGTCTTTATGTGACCCAGTGCATTTTATCAATTCTTTGTTTTTCATTGGTGTTTCATGCAAAAAGGAGACTTGTGGGCAAAATTCTTGTCTGTGCAACTACTCCTACAATTCTTAATAGATTTCTTCATGATGATTTCTTTGACTTTTTAGGTCACCTGACCGAAGGTCAGGGTGACCTATTGCAATCGTGGTTTGTCCGTCATTGTGTGTTGTGCGTTAACTTTTTACATTTTCGACTTCTTCTTAAGAACCCTTGGATGGATTTCAACCAAACTTGACAGGATGCACCCTCATGGGAAGGCGCTTCAGATTTGTACACGTCTTCCCTTATGGGGCCAAAAAGGGTACATCTTTAAAAATCTTCTTGTCATGAACCAGCTGTCAAATAAGATTCACATTTGGTATTTAGAGTCTATAGGGCAAGGACTATTAAGTTTGTACAAGTAAACAATCTGTCAAGAAATGGCAGTGCTGGGGGGGAGGGGGGGCAAAGATGGGTGGAGTACATAAGATTACATAGTGACAACTTTGAAATTCTTTTTCTACCAAACCAAAAGACCCATAGCTCTGATATTTGGTATGTGGCATCATCTAGTGGACTTCTATCAATATATTGTATAAATTATAACCCCAGGGTCAAAATTAGCCTGTTCCTGGACGTCATAAGCTTAACAAAGGCTTATAATGAAAATTTCAAAAATCTTCTTCTCCCAAACTAGAGGGCTTTGGTATTTGGTATGTAGCATCATCTGGTAGATTTCTATCAAGATTGTATAAATCATGGCCCCAGAGACAGAATTAGCCCATTCCCATGAAATCACAAGTTTAACATAGGCTTATATAGTGAAAATCTAAAAAATCTTCTTCTTCCAAATGAGAGGGCCTAGAGCTTTGATATTTGGTATGTAGCATTATCTGGTGGATTTCTATCAAGATTGTATAGTTCATGGCCCCACAGACAGAATAAGCCCATTCCCGGACATCACAAGTTTTACAAAGGGTTTATATAATGATTTTTTTAAAAATCTTCTTCGCTTAAACAGATAGGTCTAGAGCTTTGATATTTGGTACGTAGCATCATCTGGTATATTTCTATCAATATTGTTTGAATTATGGCCCTAGGGTCATAATTATCTCCTTCCCGGACGTCGAAATTTTACATAGGGCTTATATAGTGAAAATCTAAAAAATCTTCTTCTTCCAAAAGAGAGGTCCTAGAGCTTTAATATTTGGTATGTAGCATCATCTTGTGGACCTCCTTCAAGATTGTACAAGTTATGGCCATAGGGTCAGAATTAGTCCGTTCCAAGATGTCCCAAGTTTAACATAGGCTTGTTTAGTGAAAACTTTTAAAAAATCTTCATCTCCCAAACTAAAATGCCTAGAGCTTTGATATTTAGTATGTAGCATAGTGGACTTTTTATTTGTTTTTGTGCTCTTTGGACTCAGGTGACCGGTAAAACCCTATTGGCCTCTTGTTCTTCAGGGATGTGTAAAAGCAAGATTGATTGGGGATGGTTTAATGTATTGTTGATGATAGGTTGTAAGAAACAGAGATTCTTTTTTGGTTCAATGAGATATGAAAATGAAAACCTAATTGCATAAATGCTTCAAGTTCATTGTTTCAGGTTCGGTTCCTGACTGCGGCACTCATCCTTTCCGACTATTTGTCTCTCACCAATGGGTCGATAATCGTAGACCTATGTGGGACAGCAGCTGGAGGCTAGGAAAGGATGTAATGGTAGTACTGGTGTGAGAAATACCAGGATTCCATTGTTAGGTGCTCCAGCCTCCACGATATAACTGAAAGATTGTTGAAAGCAGCGTAAAACCCCATTCAAACAAACAAACAAATCATTGTTTCATCTAATGAAATTACGTTTTTATTTTTATACCTCAGGCGTAAATTGTCTTGCAAGGGCTCAAATAACAATAATATTTTCGTTTTTGTGTTCATGAAGGATTAATACCTCTAAGAAAACAAAAACAATTATTATCTTCATTTGAGCCCTTGCATGACTTTTTCAACAATTTCCCATGTGCATGAAGGGCAGACATTGAGCAGCCTGGACAGCCACTCAGGGTATTTAGAATATTTGCTGTATGTTTAAGGATGCTTTAGGTCAGTATCTATCTATCAAGTATATAGTCATTTTAATGTTATTGTCTACAACTTTTCTGATTTTGGACCTGTCTATGATTTCATTGTCTGGTAATAGGTTAAATGGTTTTAGATTTCAGAGCCCTGTTAGATAACTATGAAATGGCAGGAGGAGAACAAGAGATTTTGACATGGGAAGAAAAGCAAGAAAATTGTCAATTTATCAATTCCATAATGGAAACCCCAGTCATGCAAGAATGTCATCGATACCTGGCGGAAAAATGTCCAAAAAGAGTCTCACCAGATGTGAACAGATTCAAATGTTTACTATATAACCTCTGGTTTATGTTTATTAGAAGAACAAAGGGAGATAAGTATGTTGTTGTTTAGCTACTCTGAAACAAATTAAAGCTAACTCCAATTATAGCCATTTACTTAATTCAAAAAGTACTTAAGCTCCTCTAGTTTATTTTTGGTACAAAGTCAAGGTCAATGGTCTAGTAGAACCTCAAGGTCATGACTGAAAAAGTTTAAATTACATATCAATGGTTCAGCACAAAACAGTTGTAACTGTCTAAATGTTTTAGCACTGATCCATTGATATGGTCCTTTAAAAAGTAAGTGTTTGGGCTGTCATATTCCACTTGATTAAGAACTGCTTAGGATATGACAGATATTTTATTTCAAAATCAGGGACATTGGTCAAGGTCTATATTAGTAACAGATAGGCAGTAGGAAAGGGGGATCTTCAGATTTCTGTACTGAAGGTATTTAATTTTTACTTGGAATACTGTGTTCTGTAAGCAAACACATAAAAAAAATAAATTCTCTACTGTGAAAAATCACTGTCAGCTTGGGCATAGGCAAATTGTTTCCAGGGTAGACATTTTTCACACTTTCAAGAAAATAGGTCACAATTACCACAATCTTCATTTATTGATAGAGGATATTGAAAGACTAGTCAAATGTATCATCTATAAACAATTAAAAACAAGACTTATGATTTAGTCAGCCCGATAAGCTCAGTTGGTAGAGCACTTGACTTCAAACTTCAAGATCAAGGGTTCAAGCCATGGGCTGACCATATCAACTAACAAACTAATTGTCTTTAGGATGAGACGTTAAACCGAGGCCCTGTGTGACGATGCTATTCATTGAGCACGTTAAAGAACCAGACGCAGCTCTCAGTAGTTTCTTCCTGTATCCTTGCACTATCCCCCGTAACAACTAACCGTCTTCTGGGGGCGTCGCTCATATGAGCATGTGCTATGGTAGCGACGATAAATAAACACTTATGATTTCATTTACACTAAAACTAGAAGGTGTAACCATAGGCTTGGGCTCATTTGCATATTTATTAGACTAGTGTAATGTTACCCATGTAATATCAATGGGTTTAACCCTTTCCTGTTTTGCAAGATTTTAGTCCTGTCAAAATTCAATAGTTTTGCAGACACAATTTCAAGTTGATTCTATTTGAAAAAAAATCATTTAGTAGGGTAGAAAATATTGTGGATAAAGAAGAAATTGCTTTTTACAAGCAATTTCTTCTATTTTTACAATATTTTCTGAAGTATAAATACATAGGGACGTAAAAAACGGTAATTTAACAGACAGGGTAGATCATATCATAACACTATTATACTATATTTTTGTATATTTTTTAACAGAGATCAAGATTCTAGCAGCTTTGAGCATGTGTTTGTTGGAGAATCCAGAAACAATGAATTTATTGGACTACACAACTGGTTACAGATCTTCTTATTAGAAAAGGAAGGGAAACTAGATTATCACGGCTACTTTAGACGAGAAACTGTGAGTACAGTTTGTGCTTTATTTGCAAAAAAAACCCTCTCTGTTTGGGGATGTAAAGGAGTCAGCTTGTTGGTTTGTAGCTTTATCTTACCTTCCCATTTACTCATAAAGATATGCATAATCTATATTTGTAACATTCCATTAACCCATTACCAGACAACAAAATTTTAGACTCATCCAACTTCAAAGGAGTTTCAGATGACAATTTGAAGCCTATAAAATTTTGGAATTCTTTTACCCTTCGGATAGAAATCATTATGGAACATTATTTAACAAGCAAATTCTTCATTTTCCACAATATTTTCTGAAGCTTATTTTCTTGGAGGCGACAAAAAACATCACTGAGTCAATTTATTGATCTTGAACTAATGGTCCTTTGTTTTGTAAATCTTATCTTCAATCAATTGATCGATCCAAATTTCATATGTGCACTAAATATGAGGCAGATATGTATATATTATTTGCGTATTTATCTTCGAGCTAAGACCCTTTTGTAAAAAATTTCCAGGGACAAAATGGTTTAAATGTGGCATGCAACTGTCAAGGGTATCAACCCATTACCACATAGCAAAATTTTAGGCTGGTCAGAATTCAAAGGGGTTTCAGACGACAACTTAATGTTTATGAAATTTTAGATTTTGTAAAACCTTTTTGGACAAACTACTTATAATTCAAAGAAACAAATCTATGATATAATAATGCATGTCAAGTGGAAGACATAAGATTTTCTGAGCCCTACATTTGGCTCAAATACTTGATTCGAGAGACTTATTCATTTAAGCCTGATCCACTATGTTTGATGGTGAGGATGGACAAAAACATCCAATCTATACAATTCAGTCTTTTTTTAGAAAAGATTGGGAAAACATTGTAGAGTAAATTTATGCATTTCCATCATTGTTTTTTTTCCCTTAGAATTTAAAAAGGGTAAAAATTAAATTGCATGACCTTAAAATGTTGTCTGAAACCTCTTTCAATTTCGTCAAGTCTAAAATTGTTGTCATCTAGTAATGGTTTAACACAGTAAAGATAGGAAGAATGTTAATCACACCTCCCTCCAACTACACAATGTAAATTGGCAGCAAATTTTTAATCAAAGTGAAATTTCTTTTACCACACAATAACCACCACCCTCGAAAAAAAATTCAGGAAAACATTGTGAAAATCGCTTTTTACCAGCAATTTGCTTATTATCTGCAATGTTTTCCACCTCAAAAAGCAAATAAATTGTATTTTATCCAGTAAAACCAGTAAAAAGTTTTGTCTGCAACATCTTTGAATTTGAACCAGGTTGTTTGGGATTTAACACAAATCATAACAGTATTTTGGTAGTGTCATGGCAGTGAGTGCACCTAACCATAGTATACTGTTGTTTCTCACACCAGGACAGCCACAATATTAGATCCCACTTAGGCACATTACTTATCTGCCCATTGTGAGAAATATGTGACACATGACTTGATGACTTAAGCTCAAGGCCCTTGGGTTGACAGCAGGGTGCACAGCAACTGAGCTAACCAAGCTAGGTTGATAGCTTTTTAGATCTTATGATCCCGGGTTCGATTCCCGACGGCGGCACTCATCCTTTCCGACTATTTGTCTCTCACCAATGGGTTGATAATCGTAGACCTATGTGGGATAGCAGCTGGAGGCTAGGAAAGGATGTAATGGTAGTACTGGTGTGAGAAATACCAGGATTCCATTGTTAGGTGCTCCAGCCGCCACGATATAACTGAAAGATTGTTGAAAGCGATGTAAAACCCCCTTCAAACAAACAAAAAGATCTTATGAAAAAAAAAATTGATTTCAGATTAAAGATGATGAATTTCCTAGACTGCTAGCATTACAGTTTACATTCACTGGAGATGACGGGGAGGAGAAAGAGAAACCAATGTGCAGCACATTTTTGGGGACCAGTCCAGAATTTGAAATTGCTGTTTATACCATATGTTTCTTTACCAAACAGGTGAGGACGATTACCCTTACTATGCCATTCAATGAAACCTAGACATTAATTTTGATGCCATACTTTGATACTTTTTGTGTTAGTTATACTCCTCTGGTTATCAGTAAAGTTGACAGATGGCCCCTGTGAATCAGAAACTTGACTAATCAAATAATTCATATAGATTTAAAGTGAACTTTGAACTGGGCCATTTATGTCACACATTTTTGTTGATTTTGCAACTTGAATGTTTTAATTACACTTATTCAAGTTGTAGTTACAACTGTAGTTCTTCAAGATGTAGTTACAACAGTAAGGTCATTGATGTTTCGTCTTTTATTCGATGTCCCTGGCAACACAGGGTTCCCGCTGCCGATCGCCATTGTCGCCAAATGCGACAAAAATGAAATTCTGGCGCTAGTTTTTTTCATTTGGCGAAAGTTTGTGACCCCAAAATAAAATATGAAAAGATTTTTTAATACATACTTTTACTTTGACTAATCTCCGGAAATCGAGGCCGAGGGCTAAGTGTGTATAATTGCTAAAAGGCTTGTATATTGGGTCAATTATGTCATCGAGTCTGACACAAGACCGACACATTGTCAAATTTAATTACAGTTCTGATTGACAGCAAATCAGATTAATGAAATGTGCTCATTGGTTGGCGGGTCATATTGATTTTGTGTTGAGGGCATGACTTAGTTTTAGGGATGACTAGGTCAAACTTCTAAGATGACGGCTATCAGAAAATATATCAGAAGACCTCATTTATCACGCATAAATTGGCTCTCTTTAACAAAAATGTAATTAAACTGGCCACCATTTGCCTTTTCTTGATGAATACAATTGCCGTATTCGTGCATATTTTCGTACATTTCTGCTGACAGTTTCAGTCAGTTTCTGATTGCGGCACCATTACAGCGAATCCTTGCTAAAACACTGAATCAGCATTCATGGGTTATAAGAAGGATATTCTGATGAGCTGTTGATAGTAACAGTGGTAGTTTGTCAAAATATGACAGAAATTTTAAGATTTCTACTGTCCTAAAAGCAGACGAACCATTTCTTTTTTTGTTCATTCGTACCCAAGAATGTTCATCCTTAAACCGATTTTTTACAAGATACAGATGTCTATGTTATTCTATTATCAAATCAGGCATATTTTGAATAAGGCTTATTACTATTTCCTTCTCTCTATTTTTCTCATCAAAGTCTTGATTTTCAAAGCAAAGTACTGAAAGCACTTATTGAAAATGAGTTATCTCATTGTAGGTGTATGACTTGGCTACATTCATTCAAGACTAAATTACGAATGAATTACCATGTTTACAACCTCTTTAATATTTATATTGTTTATTTTACAACATATAAGAAAATAAATGTGAAGTTAAGAAATGTTCGACTTTGGCACCAACTCCTTCTCAATTTGGCCCCAACTTTTTTCATTTTGCCCCAACTTTTTTCATTTGGCGAAAGTGATTGCGACAACTTTTTTCTGGCCAGAGCTAACCCTGCAATATATTTTACAAAATAATGCCTTCTAGTACCTGAAATATTTTGAAAGTCAGTGGGTGTGGACAGTGATCTGTCAATTAGCTCTGTTGGTAAATGCTCATCTTCAAACCTCAGTGGTGTAGGTTTTATCAATGGGCTGACCAATCTGATAAATTAATTGTCTTTTTAATTATACATTTTAAAAAAGGCTTTGCCAAAGTCTAAGGGTTATTATAAACTCAGCTCTATATACATAATGTGATCCTAGAGTAACAACTTGATATTACTACATATCAACAGTTCGCAAAAATTAGACAAATTTCTCCATTTATAAATATGTTAGATATCTAAGTTGATATGGGATGTATCATATATATGCTTAGAAGGCATGCAATTTATTATTATTTTAATACAGTGCTGAAGCAAGGAAAATGTTAACACAAGATAATAATGTTCAAAATAAAATATCAATCTGGTAAAGTTTGGTACCATTCCAGACTACCTCTGCGAGACATGGATGCTTTGACATTGTTTTAATATTTTACAATAAGACTTTAAGAGTAATGCTTATTTGATCCTAAGTCATTTCAAGAAATGAAATAATATTTAACCCATTCCCACACAGTAAGGCTTTTTAAAACCACTTTAGGAAACATTGTGTGAAATGAAGAAATTGCTTGTTACAAACAATTTCATTATTATCTACAATGTTTTCTCCCCCCTTAGTCCCCCTCCCCAAGAAAAAAATCGAAATTTCATTCACTAAAAGTTGTAATCTGCAGCATCTTTGATTTTGGATCAGTCTATAAGTTTGTCATCTGGTATGGGTTAATATCACAAATTCTTTTAGTAGTTAAGTATGTAATGTGTGATCAAATCAGTTTGTTTTCCGCACTTATCCACCATCAGTCGAGATTTGCTTATATCAATAAATAAAACAGCTTACATATTCCAGAGAAATTACAGCTCCGATTGATTATTTATTGAGTCTTATACCTCAATTTTCATAACAAACAGTCAAATTTTGTTAGTCTTCATTTTATGCTGATTAAACCGTATCATGCTAAACCAGGAATATTCTAGCTTTGGAAGGACTTTTAGACTAAGAAAAGCCTGCATATATGCACTTTCTGATCTCAGTCTACATCATCTGTTTGATTTTTAGCTCGGCTGTTTTCCGAGAAAACCTGAGGTATTGTCATCACCAGAGCGGAGTTCGCGTCGGCGTTAGCGTTGGTGTTAGCGTGACAAACTTTAAGCTTGGTCATATCTCTATTGTTATTGAAGATATCCTCATGAAACCTGGCATGGGTATTGACCATCACAAGACCTATCTAGACTAGCAAGGGGGATAACTCTAAAAGCGTTTTTGTAAGATACGCCCCTTTTCGACTTAGAATTTTTGCATTTTCCAGCACCATCAGCCGAGCGTTGGCACCGGTGGGCAGTGCTCTTGTTTAAGGTATAGTTTTATAACAAGAGAGCCACTAGCCCTACAGTGCTCATCTGAGTCTCAGACTTAAAATTGCATAAGTGACCTAATTTCTTGCCAAATCAAGAGCATATTCAAAGAATTTGTGCCATAAAAGTAGCATGTACAATGTAAGGATGATTTCTATATATAAGACCTATTGAACTTGTTTTTTTACACCACATGACCCAAATTCAAACTTCTTCTAGTTATTATGAAGACAAACATCAATGTGGCCTCTTTTGTATATTCAAGGTTTTTTGATGCCCCCCTATCAAAAAAGCTTTGGGAAACGCTGTAGAAAATGAAGAAATTGCTTGTTGCAAGCAATTTCTTCATTATCGAAAATGTCTTCTATCTCAGAAGTCAAAACAATTTGAAATTTCATCTACTAAGAATTGTCAACTGTGTAAAATCTTTGAGATTTGACCAGTCTAAAATTTTGAAAAACAGTTAAGGATTAATCTTGTTTTTTGTAATTACAGGGAATCACAGATGTACAGCTAGGAGAATATGAAGTAGAGGTTGCTACGATGCCGTTAGGTCCCAAACATATTGGAACTGCTTATATTAAAGCTGCAAGGATGTGAAATATAATCTCAACTAATATGATCTGACACTGTAGACTGGTCCAAATTGAGAACTCCAAAATGGATGATGTTAAATGGCTGTCAATAGGTGAATGGGTATCACCTTTACATTGTAAAGAGAAATAGCTTGTACCAAGCATCTTTGTCTTCCTTCTCGTAATCCATTTCCATACAACAAAATTTTAGACTAGTTCCAATTAAACTGTTGTGGATGACAATTTTGAGCTTGTTGAATTGAAAAATTTGTCTTTTAGGACAGAAAACATTTTGGAAAATGAAGAGATTAATTATTACAAGTAGTTTCTTAATTTTCCACAATATTTTCAAAATCCTTTTCCGAGAAGAGCATTAAAGGTGACATTGTGTGAGAATGGATTAAAATGAAAGTTGGCTTATAAGTATGATTTAAATTAATGTCTTGAGATGAAAGATTTATTCTGTTTTTTCTGATAGACCTAGATTTTTCAAAGTAGACCAGTGTAATTCTTTTTGTTCTGTAAAGATTTAACCAATTACCCCAAAGTGACACTTCTTGGTGCCCCTTAAGAAACACAGTTGGGAAAACACTGTGTAAAATAAAGAAACTGCTTGTAACAAGCAATTTCTTCATTTTCAACAATGTTTTATGCCCAGAAAGTTGAAAAAAATCTAAAATTTCATAAGCTTTAAATTGTCGTCTGCAACTCCTTTCAATTTGGACCAGTCTTATAATTTTGCGGTGTGGGAATGGGTTATTGATCAAATAAAATCATGTCTGCAATTAGGTTGAGAAAAAAGCTTAGTGCTTTTTGCCTGAAAACCACTACAAAAAAGCAACACAAGGTTCCAATCAAAAAGCAATTACAATCATATATGATTTGTCATGGAATAGGGGGTCATCTGGGAAGTGAAAAAAAAAAAGCAACCCAATACCGATCAACCTTAAACTGACAAGACTTAGCCCTTTCCTGTACAACCCCTTGTTTTCACGTCCCTGTGAATTTATACTTGAGAAAATATATTGGGAAAAGAAGAAATTGCTTGTAACAAGCAATTTCTTCCTTTCCCACAATATTTTCTAACTTGTAGGTTTGTTACTTTTCAGATTGCACCCACTTTAGATTGTTGTCTGCAACTTCTTTCAAATTGGACTGGTCTAAAATTTTGAAAAATAGGAAAGGGCTAAGTGATTGCTCCTGGCCTATATTTTGAATCTAGTATGATTATTGAATCAACCTAACATCTAAGGTTTATTAGCTCACCTGAGCACAAAGTATGCACATGAGCTATTGTGATCATCCTTCATCCGTCCGTTGTCCATCAACAATTTCTTTAAACAACATCTCCTCCTAAATCAACGGGCCAGTTTGAACCAAATTTGGCAGAAATGTTAAATGCTAAAAGAACATTTCTAACATTTTGAGTTTTGGATCCCCAAGAGCAAAGCCAATATATGTATATAATATGGTCATGCCCACTTGTATGAAATCCTGGCCTTAACCCTTTCCTGTTTTGCAAAATTTTAGACCCATCCAAATTCAAAGGATTTGCAGACGAAAATTTCAACTTGATTTGATTTGAAAAATAACGTTCAGTGGAGTAGAAAATATTGTGGAAAAAGAAGAAATTGCTTGTCACAAGCAATTTCTTCTTTTTCCACAATGTTTTCTCAATTATAACATCACAGGGATGATAAAAACCAGGGATTAACCAGGAAAGGGTTAAAACTAAATTTGACTATTGAAATAAAAAGAGATTTTATCTGGGGTGAGCATTTCAGGGAGAATGTCCCTCTTTTTTTTAGGAATTATTTTTGCTGGATCAATTTTTAAAATATTTATTTCACATCATTTCCTGGTGGCCCCTTTTCACATAAAGTGTTGCATTTTTTTTTTCATTTTCTGAATGCATTGTTAATTTTTTGGAAGAATGAAAAAAACAAACCCAAAATAAACAAACAAAAAATAATACCCATTTATTACCCAATGAAAATTTTAGTCATCTGCAGTATTCACTGACTTAATACCTCAGTCCATCATTTATATATATTAGAATCTAGGAACACTATTACATTCACTACTCACTACAGGTAGATAGGTACTTCGAAAACTTTATAATGAAACAATATAGAAGAGCAATTCATAAGCTTTCACAGATTTATGCTCATTTAGCTCATTTAAATGGTCTAACTGCAAAACTATTTGTTGAGAGGTTTGTTAGAGGTATTTAAAATTTCATGTGAAACAATATAGTCAAAGGCTATGCAAAGTGCAATTACCATTATAAGCTATGTGTATGGTTTGCTATATTTGTGCCCTTTTTGCTTTACTTTTTTTGTAATAACCAGTAACTTAATTGCCAGAATTGAAATTGCTAGTACACAATTTTCTTTTACCAGATTTTTCAGAGGGAAAATCTACTTACAAGACATTTTCTTGTGAGTGCTACTTCTGCAATTCTTGATGGATTTTGATAATATTGCGATAGAATGTTTGTCAACATGTGTTTTAGTTTATTATCACCAGGGTGATGTCATTATTTGCTGCAGGTGCTTCTCATCTTAGCACGCTTTGAAAACTTGGTTTTGTGACAATTTTATGTTTTGTCATTATACTGCCTCTAGGTCTTGGATGGCCTTGATGATGGTGCTTACAAATACTCAAATCTTGATTTTGATATTTTGCTATAAGGGAAAATGTACAATAAACTTTATTCCATTACCACATGACAATTTTTTTGACTGGTCCAATTTGAAAGAAGTTGCAAGCTTTCGAAAACACTGTGTAAAATGAAGGATTGCTTGTACAAGCAATCCTTCATTTTACACAATGTTTTTGAAAGTCTTTTTCTTTGGGGGTGTCCAAAAGCGTCATTGTGTGTGAATGGGTTAAGAATGTTATAAAATTCAGGAATTGAAGAAAATAATTGAAATGGCTTTGAAAAAGGAGTATTCTTTACTTTAAGAGGTTCAATTTTCAATCTCTGTTTTAGCCCATTCCCACACTATCCTACTTTTTATGATCCTCTAATGGAAGGATCTTCTGTTGGAATGGGTAAATGAAGGATATCTTGGCAGGAAACCTATTTATAACAAATTTTGTTTAAAAATGATTTAGCTCTGATTGTGTTAACACATTCCCACACAATAAATAAAATTTGGAAAACATTGTGTAAAACGAAGAAATTGTTGGCATCAAGAAATTTCTTTATTTTTCACAATGTTCTTTATCCAGAAATGTGAAAAATCTAAAATTTAATTAGCTTTGAATTGTTATCTGCAAGGTCTTAAGATTTTGACTAGTCTAAAATTCTCTTGTCTTGTAATGGGCCAATCTGTGCTCAATTAATGTTAGTTCATTCTCTATTCATATATTGTAATATTTTCAATAATGTTAGTAGATGTATGCTGTGGATTCCTTTTAATAGCTGTGCAATTTTGTTAGTATTACATTTTTTTGAAAATCTCTAGTATTGCAATAGCCTCTTTATTGTCTTTGTCTTTGTTGTCGCGCAAATACTTGATAGTTTGTAACAACTCTGGTATTACTAAAGGCATTCTTTTGAAATATGGAATATATGTTCTCTATCTTAAGAGCAACCAGTACTATCAAGGGAGGTAACTGTAAATGTGTTTTTGTTATAATTAAGTCCCTTATTCAGACCGAGGCATCCGTAAGTAATGCTGTTGTCTTTACAAAATAAATAGTAAATAAGTGATAAATTACTGTACTATCATCAGGTTTGAAGTTAAGTGGAATCCATGGTAGATTAGAATATAGAATATCAAAATTTAACCCATTATCACACAACAAAGTTATGGATTAGTCCAATTTAAAAGAATGCGCATACACATTTTGAGTTCTTAGATTAAAATACAAGTGTCAAATAGGGCTGAGAGCATTGAGTAAAATGAGTCAATGCTTGATAAAAGCATTCCTTCTTTCCAACAATGTTTCTTACATCTAATTTTTGTCAACCAAAATATGGACTGTGTGATAATAGGTTAATAATGTATTGGTAATGGGTCAATATAGATAGATTTAAATTGGGTAAAGGGATTACTGTTTGTAAAGGAATTTGATTAGGCCTTACCTAGAGGTCTTTAGTTGAGAAGATTAATGAGCGACAACTCCTGATCTCTGTAATGTTTGGTGGTCAGTAGAAATAAGGATCAGCCTGCAAACATGAGCAGCCATTTTATGGAACAATCATTAATTGCCAATACCCCAGTGTGGTCAATACAGAGGTTTCCTCTTAAATGCAACACTATTTTCTTGACACTTTTGTTGCAATTAACCAGAAGTTGCTATTAAAAGGGAGCCATTTGTTCTTCAAATCTAATGTTTGTGCATAAAGTCAGTTGCAATTAAGCAGTGGATTGCTTTTTCTGGGGTTGCAATTAAGAAAATTTCACTACACTAGTGTTCAAGATCAGACATTTAACAATGTAGCTGTTAAGAAATATACGTGTTAGGCAAAGGTTGCAATAATTCTTTAACTGTTCATGTGAGAAGGTTGTAAACTGTTTGAGTTGTTAGTGCAATTTTATTGTAAGTGCCTGTTACAGTATTAGGCACTGGTGATATTTTTCATGAATCCCTCATCTACCAAAGGTCAAGATTAAAGGAGATATTTCAATGATTAAATTATCATTTTTCATCAGACCTAATGTTGTTGGTATTTATTGAGATCTTCCTGTATTAACAGCAGTGAGCTGACAGTTTTAATGAGTTCCCCCAACAAAGAATTTAGAACAGAATTATTGAAATTGAATTCTAGATTACCCTCTCTATGTTTTGGTTTGGTTTTGTCATTCACTGTACTCTAAAATAAGGACACATGAACTGAAGAGACCTATGATCAATTAGTTCACTTCTGTTTTACCCATTCCCACACATTGACGCTTTTGGACACCCCTCAAGATAAACAATTGGGAAAACATTGGGTAAAATGAAGTAATTGCTTGAAACAAGCAATTTCTTCATTTTAAACAATGTCTTCTACCAAGTAAAGTTGGAAAATTTTTCTATGCAACTCCAGTCTAAAATTTGATGTCTGGTAAATGGGTTAAATGCTCATAATATGTTATATTGATATACCTGAGTGTTAATTGATTGTTTCTTTTATCTAACTAGTCTATACAAGAATTACAAAATCAAGGCTTTGCTGAATATTTATCACTTTTTTTTTTATAAATAACATGAGTGGTAAAGGTAATACAAACGAGTCTGAATGTTATATCCCTTTATATCATTACCTTTAAAAAGATTTTCTTGCAAATAGTAAACAAAAAAATAACTCAATGCTGCTAATAACAGAAGAGAGAAATTGAAACATATATTTTACAATGGGACATCACAAGTGACAATAACAAATGTTTTCCAAAAGGTGTTATTCACTCTAGGTGCAAAGCAAATACACTTACATCAGTTTAACGCTTACCTATAAAAACATTCTATCAATGAGATGTATATTTTAAAGCATTGTGATTTAGGATATAATATTTTTTTGTGTATAAATTTATTTGTATGTCTTCCTTTTGCTGCATTAGCTTTAAAGCTCTTGCTATAACCCTTTCCTGGACAAACCATGGATTTTACGTCACTGTGATTTTATAGTTAAGAAAACATTGTGGAAAAAGGAGCAATGGCTTGTAACAAGCAATTTCTCCTTTTCCCACATTATTTTCTACCACATAGGATGGTCAGATTTCAAATTGCATGCATTTTTCATTGTCATCTGAAACCACTTTCAAATTGGACCAGTCTTAAATTTCATAAAACAGGAAAGGGTTAATTAGCTTTAGTTGTAATGATTTTGTAGCCACATGTCAATATATATGGAAACAATGTATATGAACACACTAGCACATGATTGTATAGAATGTCTTTCACTGATAAATTATCTTTGTTGAGGGGTAAGCTCTGAACTATTAGAAGTTTTTGTTCATTTAAACAATTCTCACATAAGCCTTCTTTTTTTATGATCAAGAAAAATGTTTGGGAAAACATAGTGGAAAATGAAGAAATTGCTTGAGGCAAGCCATTTCTTCTATATCCACACTGTTTTCTCCCAAAAAAGGCAATGATTTTTAAGATTTCATCCACTGAAAATAGTCGTCTGCAACTTCTTTAAATTGGAACCAGTCTTAAATTTTGTCATCTGTAATTGGTTAATATGTATTTCTGTTACTTTTGCATGAACACCTCAATGAATTTTATTCTAACCTTGCATTTATGTAGAAGAAGGTGAGATTAATAGTATTTTAAGTGTTTATACATTGTGCAATCTTTTTTTCACTACCTCTATCTAACAATATGATTTGAGGACACATATGAATTATCAGAAATCAAAGAAAAATGGGGTCAAATATCTACATTTTGTTAAAATACTCATGCTTGGAAGTTAGCACATGATTTAAAAACCCATTAAAAGACAACAATGTTAAAGATGATTGAAAGAAAGTGTGAAAAATAGTATTTAGAAAATAGATAATTATTTGATAAAGAGAAGGTGAGAAAAGAGCTTAGTTATTGCTTGCAAACTCTTCCTCACCCGAAATTATTAATGAGATGTAAAAAGTTGGCATTGACTTAGAGGGTATTAAACTGAACAGGGGACTTTCTGCTAAATTTCATTCACTAAAAAGAATGATGATTAACCCATTATCAGACTGCAGAATTTTAAACTGGTCCGAATGGAAAGGAGTTGCATTCAAAAATTTAGAGTTCATGATTTTTGTCGAGCCTGCTTGTGGTGAGCAAAACATAGTTGTCAAGTCAATGTATGTGCATTAGTTTTTAGTCCATCCATCTATCTGTCTGTCCAAAAATGTTGGGAAAATTACTCTTACATTTATGGATGGATTTCAAAAAAACTTGGCACAGTTATTCTCCATCATGAGTAGATGTGCCATTTGAAATAATTTTTTGGATAGCTTCGAGTTCAAGGTCACAGTTCAAGGTCAAACACTTAAATTGTGCTTGTCAGGAGCATTTTCCTACAATTATGGATGGATTTCAAAATAACTTGGCACAATTATTCTCCATCATGAGTAGAAGTGCCATTTGGAAGGACTCTTTGGATAGCTTCAAGTTCAAGGTCACAGCTCAAGGTCAAACACTTAAATTATCATTGTCAAGAGCATTTCTCCTACTATTATGGATGGATTTCAAAATAACTTGGCACAATTGTTCTCCATCATGAGTAGATGTGACATTTGAAAGAATTTTTTGGATAGATTCGAGTTCAAGGTCAAAGCTCAAGGTCAAAGCTCAAGGTCAAACACTGAAATTGTGCTTATCTGGAGCATGATACCTACAAAACTTTGCGGGCTCATTAGTTGTCCTGGGCCACCTTCTAGTTTTTTTTATATATATTTTTCAACCTTCTGGATAGAAAACAATTTCTTCATTTTACCTAAATGTTTTCGAGGATTGTTTAATTTAAGGGGTGTCAAAAAGCATGATTGTGTGGGAATGGGTTTAGCCTTTACTACTCAATCTTGACGTTTTATCCCCTAAGAATTTAATTGCCAAAAACATTGTGAAAAAAATGGACCCGTCTAAAATTTTGTAGCCTGGTAATGGATTGATGGATAGTTACATTGTGTGATAGCATTTACTGTAGTATTGTACTCAACTTCTTAGTTATTATTTTGCTTTTGTATAGTCATTATATATACCACTATCTACACTATATCATTGATTTGGGGTACTTTTATTTACTTTGTTATATTCATAAAATATGGATAAAAACATGTCTTGACTATTTAGCCTTCATTTATCTCCCTCTCTCCCACCGAATAGTTTTGAAGCTCCTTATTAATCCATTACAATTTTTGTTGACCCAGCTTATGGGGAGCAAGACGTAGTTGTCATTATGACAAGACGGTGTATGTGCTTTAGTACATTAGTGTGTTAGTCTGTCCGAATTTGTCCGGAGAATTACTTCTACATTTATGGATGGATTTCAAAATAACAATTATTAGATATGCCATTTGAAAGAATATTTGGGATAGTTCTAATGTCAAGGTCCCAGCTCAAGGTCAAACACTAAAATTGTGTTTGTCCGGGCAATTATTCCTACATTTATGGATGGATTTCAAAATAACATGGCACAATTATTCTCCATCATGAATAGATGTGCCATTTGAAAGAATTTTAAGGATAATTCTAATGTCAAGGTCACAGCTCAAGGTCAAACACTAAAATTGTGTTTGTCAGGTCAATTTCTCATACATTTACGGATGGATTTCAAAATAACTTGGCACAATTATTCTCCATCATGAATAGATGTGCCATGTGAAAAATTCTTTGGGGATAGTTCAAGGTCAAACACTAAAATTGTTGTTGTCAAGAGCATTTCACCTACAACTATGGATGGATTTCAAAATAAATTGGCACAATTACTTTCCATCAATGTAGATATGCCATTTTAAAGAATTTTTGGATAGCTTCTAGTTCAAGGTCAAAGCTCAAGGTCAAACTAAAATTGATGGTCAAGGTCAAGTTGATGGTCAAAACAAGAGGGGCTCTACAGCAGTTGTCCTGGGACAACCATCTAGTTTATTTTTATACGCTCAAGATAAATAGCTATGAGATGAAAGGTGAAATTGCTTGGTATGCTTCAAACACTTACATAGTTCTGAAATAATGAATTGACTATTGTTAGTTAATACCAATTTGTTTTAGTTGGATTGTGACAAGATTAAGCTTTTGGAGTCCCTCTCAAACACTCAATCAAGACCTTGTCTGTGAGAGAGGTTAGCGGCTTGAACCCTCCGCTATCCAGTTCTACAGCTGGGTAGATCAGGTCTTGCTCATCAACCCTTCCTCACCACTGTTGGGCTTGAACTCATGACCTTTGAATCACCACTGAATCTTACCACTGAGTCAGTCATTGCAAAATGTTCATGTAAGACGGCAATTTGGAGTTTCAATGTAATCTTTTATGCCCATGTAATGGCAATGAGCATATAAAGCTACCTTGTTTTGTGTTAACCGATTCCAACACAGTGGAATTTTAGACTGTTCCAAATTGAAAGAATCAGCAGACGACAACTTCAAATTGATTGAATTTTGAATTCTTTCATCTTTTTGGACAGAAAATATTGTGGATAATGAAGAAATTGCTTGATTTAAGCAATTTCTTCATTTTCCACAATATTTTCCTAAGCCTATTTCTGTAGACGTGTAAAAGGAGGGATTGTGTGTGTATGGGTTAAAGGGCAAGGCGGGTAGGTAGGTGTCTTTGTCTAAATTCCCTTCTACATCTCATTCTACATTAATTGATGGATTTCAAAAAAACTTGGCACAATTGTTCTCTTTGATGAGTACTAGTGTAATGTGTAAAGTTCTGTTTGATACTCCCAAGTTCAAGGTCACAGCTGAAGGTCATGTGACAAACAAGTATGCAGGGGCATCCATATCTGTAACACATTTCTAGTTAACCAATTCCCAAACAACAAAATTTTAGGCTCGTCCAAATCCAAGGAAGCTGCAGACATCAATTTACGGATTATGAAATTTAAAATGTCTCTAGGTACAAAGCTGTGTGGATAACAAGCAATTTCTCCATTTTTCACAATGTTTCAAAGATTTTTTTCTTTGGGGACATCAAAAAGCAAGATTGTGAAGGAACGGATTAAGCCTGTTGCATTTGTGTAAAATTCTAGTTTGTTCTCATATCTCATGAAAGTACATCCAAACCTCTGATGAAATCATTGGCAAATCTATTCCTAATTAACAAGTCTATCTAGCCATTCATAAAATATTCATTCCCTTGCTCTACCTCAAGAATCATCTTGACGGTCAACTAGGGCCATGTGACTCTGTAAAATTAATGGATAGCTGACCACGCCATTTCAATGGTTCAGCGCGAAACAGTTGTAACTGCCTATATGCTGAACCATCGATTTGAGCTCAGACAGGATGTTTTTATTTGGACATTAAAAGGCTCAACTTTACAAAAATTTATGGCCAGTAACAGGCTTTTTGTTTGACCCGAGACCTCTGGTTTTGACGCACAGAATTTCAAAAAATGCAATTTTGCCGCTTGAAAATTTGTCACTGTGTGTCATTTTAACTCACAAAAATTAGCAGCCTAGGGTCATCATAAGTGTGCCAAAATTATTGGAAATGGTTAATTGATTTTGAAAATATACACCCCTATAAAGGATAACACCAAGCTTGATTAATAGTTAACACTGAGTGAAGGGCATGACAGGTACTTGACACCTGTGAAATTAATGGTGAGACCCATTTTCAGAGTTCTAATACTACTGAAATTTACTATTTCTTTTATAGAAAGCTCACAAAATATAATCAAGAAGTACAATGAAACCAAAGAAAATGTTGCCCAAGAAATGTCATTGGTTTTTGTGCATAAAATCGGCACTTCTTTTTATGAAAAATAAGAATAATTTGATCCTCTTAGTACTCTTGAGACTTTCTAAAACTGATTCAAACTAATAATATAAATACTAAACTTTCCCTTAAATTTATCTTATATTGTAAGTAGAATACTGTCAGATTGGAGAAATGTTTCAATCTGAGATAGAGTTAATTCTAAGGCACAATTGCTTAAAAGATATAAACACTTTTAAGGCACCATTGCTAAAAAAGTTAACTTTTTTTTCAAAATTGCTCCGGGGGGGGGGGGGGGGACATATCGCATTTTGAGTCTTGGAATTTCAATTTTGACTCTTGGAAATTTTGACCCAAGACTGACTCTTGTCTTTTGGGAGCTAATGAAAACCCTGCAGTAACAGTTGACAAAAATAAAATGGTTGGCTTCCAAAACCTAGTGACTATGGCTTGAATAAGCTACTGCTACTACAGTTATGATGTTTAAGTTGCCAAACCATCCTCTTTATTTCAACCATAGGATATTAATTGAACAAACTTTATTTCAATTAAAAATGCAAATTAGTAACATATATGAATTATATTTGATATGTACAAATCTGTTAATACTCATTGGCAAAATATAGTCTAATATTACCAGGTAAGAGGCGTAGGGTCCGTTAAAGCATCATGTATAAATGGTACTGTCTTTATTCTAAATAGAAGGATCTCATTTTGGTCTTGTGAGTTCTTCTGATATAAATAAAAGATTTGATCGGTTGTTTGATTCTTTGATTAACAGTCACCATACGTCAGTTGATGCCCTTGATTAACTATACTAAAACATAAAATATTCTAGACTTGTCAAGATTATGAAGATTTGGAGAAAAAGATTGATAAAAGGATTTTTTGTATACAGCTGTCACTTCTGCCAAGGCATTGAGTCAGGTTTTCTAAAAGAAAATTAATGCAAAGCTAAATAAAAAGATTGTTACATAACAAAATTAAGAACAAAACCCCTAATTCTCTTTGAATCTTTTTAATAAAAGGAAAACAAAGAACATCAGCATTAAACATGATTTGTATTATTCACTGGTTAAAAGCTTCACTGTTTAACTCATTACCAAACAAAGGTTTGGATTGGCCAAAACTGAAAGGCAGACATTGCAGACAACAATTTGAAGTTTAATGAATTTCTTCATTTTCAACACTGTTTTCCAAAGCTTCCAAAGTGGGGTGTGAAAAAGTAGAATAGATAGGGAAAGCTAAAATTTCTTATGCAGCTTCTTTTAACTCAGACAAGACTGAAAGTGTTTGACCTCTTGAATTGAAGAATCCATTCTCACAAGATAAAATTTTAGACCAATCCAAATTCAAAGAAGTTGCAGACCACAATTTTAAGTTGATGAAATCTTTAAAATCTTGGTCAACTACGGTAGAAAGCACTGGATAATAAAGAAACTGCTTGTCACAAGCAATTCCTTCATTTTCCACAATGTTTTCAAAAGCTTGTATATCGAGGGGTGTTTAAAAGTGCTATTGAGTGGGAATAGATCAATTCTAAGTCTGGAAGTTCAATGAATTTGGTGACCCACATTATCTAATAAGTTTGATTTATGATCTGCAACATTTGGAGTAGTCTCATATGTACAGATGGTGACTTCATGTCTGTGGGCCTGGAAAAAGAAGAACAACAATAGTAATGATTCAATTCCTCCTGAATTCAAGATCATTATATATATATATTCCATATATTATACCATAAAATCAAAAAATAAATTTTTATGTTTACCCTTTCCTGTTTCACGAAATTTTAGACTGGTCCAAATTCAAAGAGGTTGCAGACAACACTGAAAATTGGATGCAATTTGAAATGAAACCATCCTAAATGGTAGAAAATATTATGGGATAGGGGAGAAATTGCTTGTCACAAGCAATTTCTTCTTTTCCCAAAATGTTTTCTCAAGTATATAATTACAGCAATGTAAAAATCCCAGGTTCGAGCAGGAAAGGGTTAAACTGATTGATTGAATTGGGTTTAACATCGTTTTTAACAGTATTTCAGTCATCGCGGCAGCTTGAGCACCTACAATGGATTCCTAGTATTTCTCGCACCAATACTACCACTACATCCTTTCCTAGCCTCCAGCTGCTATCCCACTTAGGTTTACGATTATCCATCCATTGGTGAGAGACAAACGTTGGAAAGAATATGTGCCACCGCTGGGGATCGAACCCATGACAGGGTTAAACTGATTCTCTGATTTTAAAATCTCAGACTGATCCAACCTAAAAGTAGTAACAGACAATATCTATGAAAATTTAGTTGGGACTAATTTACAACCTAAAAGAATTGCATTGAGGAATACGTACAGAAATCCGAGGTCTGAACAGCCTCAAATGCAGTCTTGACTGAATATAAACAACTGATAAATCACTGCTGATAATAAACTAGAGCATCTAATTTACTACACCGATCTGATATACTTACCATACAGGTAATTTACTTTTCTTAGACACAGAACTCATTCACTAAAGGATAACTTTTATTTTGATTTACTATAAGGGAGGCAACTTACCTTTAACCCTTTCCCGTACAATCCCTTGTTTTCTTGTCCCTGTGATTTTATACTTAAGAAAATATTGTGGAAAAAGAAGAAATTGCTTGTTACAAGCAATTTCTTCTTTTACCACATTTTTTTTCTAACCATTGGGTTGGGTTGGTTACTTTTCAAATTAAACCCACTTTTAATAGTTGTCTGCAACTTCTTTCAAATTGGACTAGTCTAAAATTTTGAAAAACAGGAAAGGGTTAAACAACAAATATTCTCAGTCAAGCAGTTTCAACGAGTTCCCTTGCATCACAATACGATATCTACATGAAACTTGTCAATCCCCCAAAGTAATAATGTTAAACCTTTCTTCAAGTAATTAATAAAAGGTCACCAAAAGATCATTCCTCAAAAATTTGGTTAAAATCCATCCTCTGGGAAGAAGTTTTACTATAAACCATACATGGAAATTAACCTCCCCATTATAGTCATGTTTGGATAATACCTGTGAAATTTAGCTGAAATCCATCAGCTAGTTTCTTAGATGATTTTCAGCTTTCACTATACACCATATATGCATGTTGGCCCTGCCAATTTAACTAATCCTTTCCTATTTCGCATAATTTTAGACCTACCCGAATTCAAAGGATTTGCAGACTACATTATAAGATTGATTTTATTTAAAAATCAATCATTCATTAGGGTAGAAAATATTGTGGAAAATGAAGAAATTGCTTGTCACAAGCAATTTCTTCCTTTTCCACAATGTTTTCTCAAGTTTTAAAACACAGGGACGTAAAAAACAGGGATTGAACAGTAAAGGGTTAAACCAAGTTTTATTAGATGAAGAGTCACCGAAGGATAACTCCTGCAAAATTTCGAGATACTGGTGTCTGAAAAGAGGACTTTCAAATTTTTCACTATACACCATATATGGAAATTAGCACAGCCCATAGGAGCTCTGTTTTTTAACCTAAATTCTTAAAAGAATTTGATAAAGGGTCATTACTATGAAACTTTGTTGAAATCTGTGCATTACTTGTGAGGAAAAAAACAGGCAGATATTCTAATTTTTGGTACAAATATTCTCTTCATTTCTTGTAACTAAAAACCATCTGACAACACAAAGAAAATATTTCACTTATCCTGAGTCAAATTTTATAGATCTGCTTTGTGGGTAAGCACACAAAATAGTTGCATGCTCAAGATTTTGTTCCTAGGAGTATGAAAAGAAAATTTCAGCCAATCAAAACTAAAATTAAAATATTTTAGGATAGTCCAAGTTAACCCATTACCAGATAACAAAATTTTAGAGTGGCCAAAATTGAAAGAAGTAGCAGACGACAATTGAAAGTTTATGAAATTTTGGATTTTTTCAACTTTCTGGGTAGAAAACATTGTGAAAAATGAAAAAATTGCTTGTTACAAGCAATTTCTTCATTTTACACAATGTTTTCCAAAGCTTTTTTCTTTTGGGGCGGCTAAAAGCGTGACTGAGTGGGAATGGGTTGATGTTTTCGGCCAAAATGCTTGAATAATTATAGACAAAACTAAAATTAGATTATTTCTATATGGTCCAAGTTCTTTGATTGGCCACACAATAGATATTTCATGTGTGTAACATATAAAACAAGCATACCTCTGTGAAGTCTCCTTTCAGACCTAGGTAATAAACCTTTGACGTCTCAGCACCAAAATTTGACGGAAAGTGAAGTGATACACTTGTACACTGGTTAAACTTAGTAACTCTGTGGAGACAAAAGAAGAAATAAATGTGAATAGATAAATACCTGGCCCCAATCATGACCATGGCTATGAGGATATAAACAACATCATTTTATATAATAAATGGTCAGGTTCAAAAAATCTAAATGACAACCCATTAACAAACAGCAAAATTTTAGACGAATCACAATTGAAAGATGTTGCCGAGGACATTTTCAAGTTAATTAAATTCTATTTTTCTTTGTCTTTTTGGTTATTAAACATTGTGGACATTGAAGAAACTGCTTCTTATAATCATTTTCTTCATTTCCCACAATGTTTTTCTAAGCTTTTTTCATGCAAGGTGTCAAAAAGTGGCATTGTGTGGAAATAGGTTATCCTATTACTACACAGTCTCTCATTTTTACGCCCTGAATAAGAATAACCATGGAAAAAAACATGAAAAAAATGCTGACAATTCAGCAATTTCTTCTTTTCCCATAATACCCAATCCGACATTAAGTTAAATCCAATACCAGACGGCAAAATTTTAGACTGATCTAAATTCAAAGGAAATGCAGACGATTATCTAAAGTTAATGAGGTTTTACAATTCTTGGTCTTTTAGGGTAGAACAAATTGGGCATAATGAAAAAATCTATTCATATCTTGATCTAAGAATCTATTCTTCATGAAAGTACATCCAGAGTGGTTAATCACGTTTATCTTACTTAGTAGCATATTCCAGTACACCAGATGGGTTAGAATAAACATTGAATTCTCGGTCAGAATGACTCCCTGCATCATCACACGTCAAATTCGCACAAATCTTAATGAAAGCACATCAAGAGTGAATTATCAAGATTATCTTACTTTGTAGCATATTCTAGAACACCGGATGGGTCAGGATGAACCTCGAATTCCTGGTCAGGATCACTCCCCGCATCATCAAACGTCATATTAGGACGATTCTTAAATCTGAAAATTAAGTCAGAAGTGATGGTGATAATGAATAGCTACATTTTCGTATTTCATGTGACCTAACCAATCACAAGACGGCAATATTTTAGACTGATCCAAATTGAAAGGAATTGCAGATGACAAGGTGAAGTTTATGAATTTTTTTCAATTTGCTTGTTAGAAAATATTGTGTAAAATGAAGAAATTGCTTGTTGCAAGTAATATTTTCATTTGATACAATGTTTCCAAATTGTTTTTCATGAAGGGCGCCATAAAGTGTCATAGTCTGGGAATGGGTTAACACTAAAACTGGTTATCACATTACCAGAAAATCACAAAATTCTATGCTCTGAAGAAAAATGTCACAGGAAAAAAAGTAGAAATTGCTTGTAACAAGAAATTTTCTTTTTCAAAACATTTTTAGACCATGCAACTTATGTTTACATTTAAACACACCTTTCATGGTAGACTCTTTCAATTTGGACAAGTCTAAAATTTTGTCATTTCGAAATGGCATTTTGAAAAATATCTGGATTATTTGACCTACTATGTTTGTTCTCTCATTCCACAATATTTTCTATACAGAGAGTTGAAAATATCTAAAATATCTTAAACTTAAAATTGTCTTCTTGAACTCATTTCAATTTGGACCAATCTAAAATCTTGCTGTCTGGTAATTGGTTAAAGCCTTATTCAAACTAAAGACTTAATTTCTATGATAATATTTTTATTCAAATCACAAAATGTCCAACTCACACTCTCATTTTATTTGGATGTGTCTCTTCTTCACCTCCTATCAAAATAATTCCTTTTAACTTTACACTACCAGTAAATCTGAAACAAGAAGCGAGTTATTAATTACCTTGACCTTTTCAAAAATCATAGTACTCACAACTATTACCCCTATCCTGAGGAAACATTGATTGATATTGATGAAGAAAGAAATAAGCATTTTTGTTGGTTTGGTCTCTTTAACATTGTAACTATGGCTTGAATAAGCTTTAGTTATGACGTTTAGGTCATCAACCAACCATATTTCTTTTTTGTATCATAGTTCTAGCCATAAATTATGAACAAGAGCACTGCCTAAAGATGGCTACGCTCGGCTGTTGGGTGCTTGATAGTGGACAAAATGCATCTAGAGTTATCCCCCTCAAGTGTGCCAAGTTTCAAGTGAATGCCTTTAGTATAACCAGAGATATCACAAAAAGTCAAATTTTTCACATGACTACAATGACCACGACGACGACAACACCAAGGCTATAGCAATACCTCGGGTTTTCTCCGAAAACAGCCGAGCTAAAAATAACGCCGTTTATTGAAGAGGAACTTCCTGTTGGAGCTCAGTGGGCAAAGCCAGCAAAGTCAGTGGGCAGACCAAGCAATCTGTCATTTGTTCATCGCCATATCGAACATATTTACTAGTATTTAGATCTAGAAGATTGGTGAGAACAGACCTTTCTCAGACAGAAAACATCTCAGATTCTGAAAGCTTTTGCACATTTCATATCAACATGATGTTCAGTCTCATAAATTATCAATAATGGAATACAAGGTTTTGAATCAATACTATAACATAATATTACTTATGAATGAAAGGTAATATTCCTTATGACAAGCAAACTACCTTTCAAAAACGTTTTTGCCTAAGGAATTCTTATTTCTAAAATTACTTTCACTTTAACTTGTGGCATACGTGTTTTTGTTTTTTTGTTTATTTTCAAATATAGCCCTATCTAATATTATCTTGCCAGGCAATGAAATAATGTTCAGAAATCCCTTAGAAATGAAACCTTAACCTAGATACCTCAATAATGATACATGTACTTCATATTTAACCCATTACTAGATGACAAAATCTCTTAGCAAAGGAAGACACAGTGGACATTTTAGTGTATGAAATTTTAAAATCTGGAGAGAAGACATAGTGGATAATGAAGAAATTGCTTGTATGTTTGTCATTTTCCATAATGTTTTTCAAAGAGTAAAAAAGCTGTATTATGCAGGAATGGATTAACCCTTTCCTGTACAACTACTGGTTTCAACGTCCTTGTGATTTGTACTTGAGAAAACATTGTGGGAAAAGAAGAAATTGCTTGTAACAAGCAATTTCTTCTTTTTCCACAATATTTTCTACCATACTGAATGGTTATTTTTCAAATTAAATCCACTTTAAATTTTGATCTGCTAAACCTTTGAATTTGGACAGGTCTACAAAATTTTGAAACAGGAATTGGTTCAGCAACTTACGGAATATTAAAAAGTAGCTCTTCATCTGCATCACTTTCAACAAACTGAAAACATAGAAAGAATGACCTAAACATACAAATTTTCAGGCATGGTCTTATTTCAACAATTACTTTTGTTATGATGACCACTTCATAAGAAATCTATCACAAACACACAGTTCTTACAAAATTAACTCATTCCCACACTGCCCCGCTTTCCCACCACCCATCAGTTAATAAAGGTTTTCGTAAACAACATGAAAAATGAAGAAATAGCTTGTGAAAACCAATTTATTTATTTTCTGTATAGTCTTATTCTCAGAAAGACTGTCGTCCACAAGTTCTTTCAATTAACCCATTACCACACAACACAATTTTAGACTAGTCCAAATTCAAGGAAGTCGGAGACAGCAATTTCAAGTTGGTGAAGCTTAAACAATCTTTATCTTTAAGGGCAGAAAACATGGTGGACAATGAAGAATTGGCTTGTTTCTTCATTGTCCACAAATGTTTTCCAAAGCTTTTTTCATAATGGGCGTAAAAAAGCATGATTGAGTGTGAACGGGTTAAGACCAGTTAAATTTTTGACATGCAAGCAGAAAGTTTCAAGACTGTTTTATTTGTGAACATAAGTACCCCATTTCTACACAATCACCTTCAAGAAATAAATTTGGAAACAATTGTTGTAAAAGAAATTGCTCATAACAAGCAAGTACCACAATGTTTTCTTCCCTGAAGGACAATAATAAATTTAATTTCATAAGCTTGAAATTGTTGTCTACAACATCTTTGCATTTGACCCAGTCTAAAGTTTTGTTGTTTTGCAGTGGTCTTTATAAAATAAATTTCAATGATTGAACAAACAAATGTTATAGAGTAGAAGAAAAATCTGTATCTGACAGCATCAAATACATTTCCTTATAAGGTAGTCTTAAGATGACGTCATTTTTATTCTATAAATGAACAGTAAAGAAGAAGGGAAATACATGTAGAAATACAGATTTTTTATTCATTTTTATTTCTATTTATTTTATTTGATGAAAAATTTAGGTATGAAATAATGGAATACAAGATTAGAATAGCAATACAGCACTCTCTTGTGTTTGTTTCTTTCTGCGGAGGTAGCGCAATATTTTCTACTCCAATTGAAGTACATATATTTCAAAAATTTCTTGCTGGATAGACTAAAAACTTTCTAGATGCACTTGAAAGAATATTGAACTAAATTGTTGAACAAATCAAGTTCCCTTTTTCAGATGAATCTGATCATATAGATGTACAAGTAGTCATGAAGTCTGTTAAATTATCTTAGCTTTAACCCTTGTCATGCTGAATAAAAATTGTGTTTAGAATTTCACCAAAAGCAAAGGTCTGAAATTACTGGAAGCACTAGTTGCAGGTCTGTAATTCATTTGAAAATTGATTTTATAAACAATTCTGGCTTGAAAGGGGCAAGCAGGAGATGTAGACTAAGATCAGACTGCACATATGTGCAGACTGATCTTTGTCTATACCTCCTGATCAAACAAGAATTTTCCGAGTTCAGCATGACAAGGGTTAAGAAATACAAATGAGACTACAACTTAACCCATTCCAACATAGTGACGCTTTTGGACACCCCTTAAGAAAAATGAGAGGGAAAATATTGTGTAAAATGAAGAAATTGCTTGTAACAAGTTGTAACAGAAAGTTGAAAAAATCTAAAATTTAATCACTTTGAAATTGTCGTCTGCAACTCCTTTCAACTCTCCATTACCAGTCTAAAATATTGCTGTCTAGTAATGGTTTAAAGAGGGAGCTGCAATTATATTAGGAGCTGTCAAAATGTAAGAAATCATCAAAATGTTACTACATGTACATATATGAAACAATCAACCAATCACCTACATTCAAACATATTTTGTAGTCTAACTCTCGTATCTAAATAAATTTTTGCATAATTCCTATTCAAATAATTTACTCCTGGTAAGAGCTCTGTTTTCAATTGGGGCTCCCTAAGGAATTTCCTCTAACTTGAGGATTACAATTTTTCTCTAAACAATCATTTAAAAGATTATTCAGAGAAAATAATGCTTAAATTGAATAAAAGAGAAATATTCATTGAACTTAATTCTTGTTACGTAAACAAGGCAGAATATGATAGGTTACAGGAGCAATAAGTAGGAAAAATACAGTATGTAAATTTGATCAAGGATTTATACCTTCTCTTTATCTAACCTCTTATCCCAAGGTTTAAACACATGTCTTGCCGATCCATCTTCTACCTCATTCAAACACTGAACTCTTTCAATATCTATTTTTAGATATAAACTGTAAGCTGATGCTCGCTCTGCATCACTTTGGTGGTCTGGATCGTGTTCACATCCACCATGACTGTGACCATGTCCATGTCCGTGACCTGGCATCTACAATTGATGGATTGTTACTATCAATCAAAAAATCAATCCACCAATCAAATTGTTCATGTAGAACGGGGTGAACTTAGAACTCTTGACATAAGCTGTTGGTGTGGTCACCAACCAACAATTTTACATTTTTGTAACATGTTATTGACATAAATTTTGTTACATGTTACCAACCATAAATTTCTTGACATGTTACAATGAATTTTGCAAAACAACGATTTTTAAAATCTAAGTGGAATTTTCTGTCAGAGTCAGGGGCCAGCTTTCCATCTAATTGAGTTCCAGATAGATGGATGACATGAAAAACAGTTCAAATTCTTTGTTTTCAGCATTAAACTCACAATAGAAAACTGTTTTTATAATGTTAAGGGTCTATAAACCTTCCCATATTTTGAAATGTGTTCTGATATTTAAAGTACCAGCTACAATTCCCATGAAATAAATAAACACATGACAAAATAACAAAAAGGATATAAAAACAAACAAACTAAAAGAGATTGATTGAATTTGGTTTAATGCCAATTTTAACAGTATTTTTAGCCATAACGCAGTGGTTTGAGCACCTAAAAATGGATTCCTGGTATTTCTCACACAAGTCCTACCACTACATTCTTTCCTAACCTCCAGCTGCTATCCAACTTAGGTTTACGATTATCCAACCATTGAATTTGGTGAGAGACAAATATCGGAAAGGATATTTGTCGCCATGACATCCCATAATTGAAGATCAGGAGTCTGATGCGCTACCAACTGCGCTATGACAGCGGCCAAACTAAAAGAGGATGATTTAAGAGGAATTAATTAAGAAATCAAAGGGCTGAAAGTCCCAAAAATTGTCACTTTGTTTAAATGAAAAACATGTGTCATAGTGTTGAAAACATTGTGAGAAAAGAAATTTGCTTGTAACAAGCAGTTTCTTCTTTTGTAACAAGCAATATCTTATTTTTTCACAATGTTTTATTTTAAGTATTTTTCTTCAAGGCGTAAAAAATGGAAAATGTGTAGGAATGAGTTAAGTGATGAGCAGGGTTTTCATTAGTACCCAAAGTCAACAATCATTGACCCTTGGGCCAAAATTTTCAAGAGTCAAAATTAAAATCCCAAGAGTCAAATTGTGATATCCCCCCCCCCACTTCCCCCCAGATAGCAATTTAGAAAAAAATTAGAATCTCAAAAAGAGAAAAAACAGTTTATAATTTTTTTGGCAATTGGCCTCAGAATAAACTCTGTCTCAGATTGGAAAATTTCTCCAAATGTAAGATGGGAAGGTACTAAAAATCTATTCAAGCTGCACTTAGTTAAAAGAGCTATTTATTATCAAATGAATGTTTCAGTTAAACTATACAGCTTTCGGAGTACAGACAACTTTCTTACAGAAATACACCTCAGTTTTGCTTGTTTGTCAAGGAGTAGCACCTTCACTTTTCATCAGTAAATAGCAAATCCCAGATTAAGCCACTCATTTCTATTATGCATAGAGCAATGGTAAATTATAAATTAAATACATTTTTACCTTTCACAAGCAAGATTGATCCATCATTAGACATGATATATACTGTACAGCATAGAATAGAATTAGAAATTATTAGCAACACTTTGGTTTCCAGAAACATTGCTATGATGACAGAAAACCATTTGGAAAAAGAAGAAACTGGATTTCAGAAGCAACCATACTTTATCGATATACTCAGTGTCTGATCCAGGATTTGAAAAATATGGGGGAAATTCCCCCATTAGTTTTGAAAACATGGGGGATCTGTAATTGCTATGGGGGACTTCAAGTTAGCTTAACCAAACAACAAATCAATTGACTAGTCCGTACTGAAAGAAGTAAAGACATATTTTCAAAGTTCAGTTTATTATTACGTTAAGTAAGAATCATTGTGAGAAAGGAAAACAATGCTTACTAAAAACAATCATTACCTTTTATCACAATGTTTCCTTCAATTTTAATTCAAGGTGGTAGTAAACGTTTGGATTTTTGAAATTCATGTGTGAAAGGGTTAAAACCATAAAGTAAGAGCACAAATTCAGGAGCTAAGTCTTTAATTAAATTACTCTTTAAATATGATGACACCTTTATATATGTTATTTAACTCAACTGCATAATAAGTATGTTGGTTTAAATGGACATCTTTTGACAAAAATCCATTTGTTTTGAAAGTTACAGGGCTTTGACTTTTTTTCTTATGACACAGAGTCTGAATCTGCGGTGGCGTCGTCAATTTGTGACTTTGATTCTAGCGCCGTTTCAGTTTCAGTTATGTTGGTGAACGTATTTTGTCATCCACATTTGTTTCACGGCTAAAGAAATCGGTAGTACGCCGTTTTTTCCCTGTCTGACCCATTGTTCGTCGAAGAGAATGTAGACGATTAGATCAATACTATGACAACAAACGTAAAATTCGAATTTTCCTGTTAACGAAAACGATTTTTAAAATTTCTTTGTAAGTAATTCACTTCGGAAAAAAAACTTCGAAGTTGAATATGTTTTAATTGACAATGTTTTTCTGGCACATTGAAAATATAAATGAGTGTAATCAAATGTTCGTTTAAAAAAAGATTCGTAAAATCATCGGTCGACTTCGACTGCTGCTAATAGGAATACGATAGTTGGAATAACTATAGTTACAAACGCACGGTCTTAGTTGCGATTAAAGTCAACCATAGTAAACAATAAGGGAAGTCACTCTTATGATACCGCTCAAAAAAAAGGTAAACAGTTAGACGCGACTTGCTGTCAAAGGCTAGATTTATTGATATTCCTTTTTGATTTTTTTTGGCGCTACCATCCCGCGCTTGATAAAAAAACATGCGTGATCTTTCAGAAATGCTGGGGATTCTCGCAATCGCGCGTCCTAGATCAGACACTGTATACTTATGGTTCTTTATGCCAACACCTTCAATACAGGTAATAAACATAAAAGTGTCCTTCTCTAATTGATACTTAAAAGTGTTTTCTTTTTCACTGATCAATTTTCAGTCAGTTTAAAATTAAACATTTTCATAGTCAAAATAATGTCAAATGTTTAAGATAGGTTAGTGAGCCTTTTCTGTCAAATTTAATAGTGGGCCTTTCTGGTCTGGGCCTTTTTGGACCGGGCCTTTTAGGTTAGTTTTAAAAGTTGGCCTTTTTGGACCGGGCCTTTTTGGACCGGGCCTTTCTGACACTTGGCCTTTTTGACAGACGGTTACCAGTCAACTCGGCCCATTGAATAACTCGGCCCGGTCAACTCGGCCCGGTCAGCTCGGCCCAAATATATAGTATATAGTAATACAAGAATATTACATGATATATGAAACTTTTGTCAAAAGTAATATCATGTACCTTTCTTTTTGCTTATTAATTAGTTTCTTTTATGGAAATAGTATTATTTTGCTAACATATTTGGATTTGGGGCCGATTTGAATGGTTATTGTTTTGCAATGTAATTTTTAATCTATAACCACTTAAAATCAAATTGATCGTCATTTCTTATGCCATTAATCATGACAGCTTTTTAATTAACCAGAATATTTTGTTATGATTCGGACGTATTCACACACAAAAAAAGAGGCAGATGAAAATAACAGTTCCCTCTCCCCTATATATTTCTTTTATGAAATTTCACCAATTACTTTCCACTGTTCCATATATTTGGGCCGAGTTGACCGTGCCGAGTTATACGATGGGCCGAGTTGCCGGTGGGCCGAGTTGTAAATGGGCCGAGTTGACCGGTCACCAAACAGACAGGGGTGTTGTATCCCTTGTCTATATATAGTATTTCTAACGGGTCTGGTTTGACTTTTGGGTCATTTTAGCTCATATCTAGCATACGTAACTGCTCCCTGTGATTGAGAATACTCAATATATTGTGGGAAATCATCCTGAATTCAAACGTACCATAAACGTGATCAATGACAATTTAAATAATAAAGAATTTTAGCATAAAGTTATTCAAACAATGATTAGTCGATGTATACAAATGACACTCAATAAATACCGTATAGTTCGAAAGGTTTGTCTTTGAAAAGTAAACTGAAAATTTAGACATGCTTGTTTGGTGAAATACTGTAGGATTGGGATTAAAACATATATCTAGTACCACATCACTTTTTGATGGTCCTGATATATGTGCTATAATTGTTCATATACATACACATGTAAACGGTCCTCAGATAAATTTAACATCTCTTCGTAGATAATGTTGAACAATTATATTAATTAAGCTACTCGTATAAAATAAAACAATAATGAAGTTCGGAAAGGTGCGAGCCTCGTTCTGAGATCGGTTTCCGGTTACAGAAGCAGACCACTTTTTATTTTTTTGCATATTTACTGTTTAAGGATATAGGAATAATCCACTCAAAGGTATCATAGATATATGCTTGTGAAGGTAAGTTACCAATAACATACGATTGAACTCATGGACACTCATGCAATTAGGCCAAAATCTGCCATGTTGCCCTTTGATTTGTAAATTAGTGTTGTTGCTAACGACGCTATCAATTCTTTTTTAGTGGGTGGGGCAAATTATTTACCTACGATTCAGATATTTTAACCTGCATGGCATGTGTTAGCCTTTTGAATCCAGTAGTTAATGATGACTTGACAATATATTTCTGGAGCAAATCATTTTTGAAGGGATCAAAACAACAAAATGTGCAAATATTTCGTATAAATTTGAAAGATTAGCTGTCATCTGATACTCCCCTGTTTGTTTAGATTCATTCACATAAATATGTTATAATGATATGAATAAGACTATTGATTCATTCAACTTTTGGTAGTTATTATCTTAAATAACTGAAATATATAAGGGGTCAAAATGACACTGAAAAATGTATATATGTGTGTTTACAGCTTGCTTACTAATCCTATTTTTCCATGCAAGCCATGAGTTTTTATTGTGTCCACAAAAGAAATTTTTTTGCAGAATCTTCATTCTAAATTTCATGGGGTTCCTAGACATATTTTCAAGGGTATTTTGGTCCATCTTAAATAACAGGCTTTACAATCTGAAAAACAACAACAACAACAGAGAAACATTTTGTTGATATGTAACAAGCATTCTGAAGTATTGCATGGAAATACCAATTAAGTCCCCTATTGACCGTACTTTTCCCTTTTGCTTTTAATTCTAAGTCCAATTCTATATTTTTGCCAAAAATTAATGGACCAGAACACAACTTAAATTTGATCTATAGCTTCTAATTCCTGACTCACACACCAAAAGTCAGCTATATGACTACTCACATTTTTTAAAAAAAAGTCCAGAAAACGTGTTAAAATATTCAAGTCCTACATCTGTATTTTGATAAGAAATCAATTATCTGGATGGAATCTCAGACTTGATCTGCTAGCCATGATATCTGACTCACACAGCAAAAACCAGCTATATACAAAAAGTGTTATTTAAAAAAAAGTCTAAAAATTCTAAAAGACAAACAAAAGGAGAGTGTAGACCTAAAATCCCCTTTTAGAGGACCAATAACCACCCTTTTCAAACTTGGTAAGGATGATAATTTAGTTGTTAGGATAGCTATCAGGATGATTATGAAATCAGGAGAACAGTTTAGGAAAATCACTGTCCTTCTTTTCTGTATAAAATTTCTGGGGCTATAATAAGAGCTTCTGATTGTATGCAAATGGGTCAGATACGAATACGTAACACAAAAAATGTGATTTCTGTGGTTTGGAAACGAAGATGACGCATGGAGAATATATGCAGACCAAAAGACAGAGTAGTCTAGAAAACACTACCAGTTGATTTTCATCGAAACACAGGTTTCAGACCTTAGGACCAGTGTTAATTGTCAACCCCAGTTTCAATTTATCCTTTCACTATAAGATAATCATAAAGGTATACTGTATTAATTCAAACTACAAACAATAAACATAAAAATTATGAAGGCCATATCTCATCTGTAAAAAAGTTGTGGCCAATCTTCAAGTCTTTATTGTATGTGACATTTGAAATAGTAATATTGCCAATTGTTGAAGTTTTTATTTTGAATCTAAATGACCTTGAAAATATGAAATCAACCTTGACTGATGACTCTGAATTTCTGCCAATAGAAATGCCTTATGAAATATGAAGGCTCTATCCCTTACCACTCAGAGGTTCTGAGCAATGTTAAGTTTTTAATTTGCATACATTTGGCCTTCAAAAACAACTTTGACAGATTACCTTGGTGGTATTACAAACAGAGAGGTCTTGTGACCAACAAAACATTTGTGAAATATGGAGTCTCTGTCACTGAGCAATTAAACTCATGACCAATGTACATCTGACCTTAAAATTGACTTGACAGATGACCTCAAAAAATGGTACCAACCGAAGGAACCTGTTATGATCAATTCACATGTGAAATATGAAGTCTCTATCCCTTACTATTCAAAAGTTATAGCCAATGTTAAGATTTTTAATTTGCATATATTTTATCTTTAAAATGGCCTTGACCGTGATAGATGACCATGTGGATTGTACAAACAGCAAGGTAATGCCACAAGCAATACAAATGTGAAATATGAAGGCTCTATCTTACCATGCCAAAGTTATTACCAATGTTAAAATGTAAGCTGACTCCTGAGCTAACAGACACAGCAAAATCTAGAGGCCCACATTTATGGTCATGAAAAAGAGACTATGAGAAAGGCAACATTTAATGGGTGTGTAAACTTACACTTTGATCTGATAAAGTCATTTGATTTAAGTATTAACCTGTTAAGTTATTGTTGATCACAAGTTTATCCTTGAATATCTAGGTTAATCTTGTATTTCAAAAGTAAAACAACGACAAAGACATTTAATGGAATCAGAAATGTTATTTGATATATGGAAAAAATTCTGGAAACAAAAAAGTACTGGTGTGAGAAATACCTGGAATCCATTGTTAGGTGCTCCAGCGCCTGCAACATGACTGAAATACTGGAATAATTAAACCCCATTCAAACAAACTAACTAAATACATGGTAAAATTGTTCACTACCATGAGTTATGTCATATCAATTTTTTGTAGATAACTCTAAGGTCGAGGTCATGCTTAGAGTGCAAAGCTCAAAAAGAGGTTACAAGATTTCAGTCAGCTAGATAAATGTGATAATTTGATTTTGAAAAATCCTTGGTAGAATTGTTCTTCAAAGCTTGTGTGCATAGGTAAAGCTTATCTGATACTAGGATTACTCTCAAGATCATATTGTAGAAACTTGCTGTTGTGCCAGCATTCACATTTCCCAAATACATATTGCTAAATAGAATTTTTCTTTAGATCAAAGACATATCCTAAATTCAGTCGTTATATGTCCAAATGAAATAAATTATATGTATTTTAGAGCCTATCTTTATTTTGTAAAATATTTTGAGTAATTATGATGTGCTATTAGCATTAGCATTAAAGTCAAAGGCCTGAAATACTAGAAGCAAAATTAAAGGGTCAAATTTTATCTTGAAAGTTATCATAAAGACAACTACAGGTTATAGGAGTCAAACAGGAGGTGAAGCCTAAGTGCAGTCTGATCTTTGTTTAGACGTCCTGCCAAAATGGGAATATTCAGGGTTCAGCATGACAAGGGTTAAAGATGTTGAGATGTTTAAGATGGTAAGTGTGGATAATAGATGTGGGCTGAAGTGCAAACAAATCATTGCCAAAGCTGTTTACTCTATGTAAATTTTGTATTGTTTGTTTGAAGTGCCATCACTAGGCTAGACACACAATTTAACCCTTTCCCGTTCAATCCCTGGTTTTTACGTCCCTGTGTTTTTATACTTGAGAAAACATTGTGGAAAAAGAAGAAATTGCTTATAACAAGCAATTCCTTCATTTTTGACAATGTTTTCTACCCTATTGAATGATTATTTTTCAAATAAAATAAATTTTATATTGTTGTCTGCAAATCCTCTGAATTTTGAGAGGTCTACAATTTTGAAATACAGGAAAGGGTTAAATGATCTTCTGTCTTCATTGTACAAAAAAAAGTATTTTCTTTTGTGGAATTTGATTTGTTAATTTTCCTTTGTGGTAATTAAACTGTTTCCTTAAACATGTATCTTGATGTTAATGAGGATCTTCTTTTCAAGAATCAGTTCTACTGTTTAGATAAAGATATTAAGGTTATATTTACGAAATTGCCTTTTTGGGGGGTTGTTTGACCCATGTATTTCATCTCGAATGCCTGTATTGCTACACAGGTCTGAATTTAATTACAGGAAGTAATAGGCTTTTAAAGAGTTCAATTTATTCCCAAAGCCATATAGAAAAAATCAACCATATCATATGTTTAACTACATTCCATAACAAAACCTGCAATAGGTTTTTACAACAAATTATCAATTCAGATAAGGGTCACCTAAAGATTGTTCCTGTGAAGTTTGGTTGAGATCTTCCTTGGGGAAATTTTAAATATTTTGACCATACATCTCAATATTACTGTTATTAACCCCACACCAAAAAAGTCATGTCTTTTCTCTGATCAATATTTCTTGAAGGGATCTGATGAAGGCTCACCCAAAGACAATTTCTGTCGTTTCCATTGAAATCCATTTAGTAGTTTCTGAAAATCTTATAAGTTTTTAATCTACATAATGCATAAAAAACGTTTATTCGAAGGAATCAGATCACCCAAGGGTCACCCAAGGATCATTCTTAAGATTGAATTTTGTCTAGCACTTTTTGAAGAGGACATTATTTTCAAAGACCTCACTTTATATACAAAATATGGGAATAAGCTCTACCCTTAAAACCTGTTGTTCACCCATTCCAAATTGCTTGAAGGAATCTGATATAGTATCACCTCAGGTTATTGAACAGTCCCATACAATTTGATCAAGATCCACCCTCAATGTCTGTTAAGAAATTTTAAAGTTATTTAAACCATATATATATTTGAATTTGGCCCTCTCCATAAAGGCTATGCCTTTTCTCTTGTCAAAATTTATTGAAGAAACCTGATAAAGGCTTCCCTAAGGACCACTTCTATACTATTTGTTGAAATCCATCCAGAAGTTTCAGAGAAGCTTTCATTTTATACCATGTATGGAAATTAGACCCATCCTCAAAGCCATTTCACAGATTGTAAAAACAAGGGATTGTCTAGGGAAGGATTTAAGTGTCAAAACTTAAGGACCATGAATAAGAAAAATTCTTAACCCTTTCCTATTTTGTAAAATCATTGACCTGTCCTAATTCAAAGGATTTACAGGAGAAAATTAAAGTGGATTTAATTTGAAAAGTAACCATTCAAAAGAGTAAAAAAAATATTGTGGAAGAAGAATAAATCATGGGGACGTAAAAACCAGTGATTGAACATTAGAGAGTTAACCCATTCCAACTCAATCCCTCCTTTTTACGCCCCTCAATAAAACAGCTTTGGAAAACATTGTGGAAAATGAAGAAATTGCTTGTTACAAGCAATTTCTTCATTATCCACAATGTTTTCTATCCCAAAAGATGAAAACATTTAAGATTCCATCAACTTGAAATTGTTGTCTGCAGATTCTTTCAATTTGGACCAGTCTAAAATTTGGTTGAGTGGGAATGGGTTAAGATAACTCCTTGCAACTGGAAAAGATGCATTCATCTTTCCCAGAAATCGATAGCATTATAGGCTTACAGCTTCCTTTTCATTTCTTCAACAGGTCTGTAATAGCACATCATAATATTACTCTGTTCATTTTGGGTTTGTTATACCCAAACATAGTTTTATCTAATGGTTCATTTATAAATTGTCCTTTTTTAAAATTGAACCAGTATAATTGACCTCTGTTAGATAGCAACAGGCATCAACAGCTTTCATCTAAAACCCTCCAGCTACATATTCATCAAACCTGAAGATACAAGATTTTAGGTGTAAACAGATGAAATTTCAAATTGTGTTTGTGAAAAGACAAAGTAAATAAATATAATGAGTGTTAAACCCTTATACTTCAAATAATCCTTTTTAGCTTACCTTCCTAAAGTCTTGGCGACCCTCAACACTCATTTAAAGTTTTATATTTCAGTCAATATGTACCAGAGGGGAGAGGACATATTTTACACAAACACACGTTTCATAACATAGCCTTTTGAGACCATGACCTATGACATTTTGACCTTGTGACTTTGTCCCAGTTTATAGAAAGATTACCTTTCTAATCTTTAACCAAACTTTAACCTGGTATATATTTTCTAAATGTCTTCAAGTAGGGCAATCATATTTCATTTGTATATACAGTAGAATCTGTGTACAACAGCAACTGAAGGGAAGTGCCTAAACTGGCTGCTGTATACAGATTGGCTGCTATTCACAGTATCACATCTACTATTTCAGTGTGTGAGATATTTGTTTAGTTCTACTAAGTAAAAATAAAGTTTGTTTTTTTTCCATCTGTTTTGTTTTTGACTTATTTATGCAAATTTGGAGAATAGAAATTATGACTATTTTGTAAAAGCTTAATCACACAGTGCAGACTATAAGGAACAAGTTGATATAGAGTTGAAAAAAACACACACAATTAACCATGTTTTTGAAAAGCATATGCATTTTAAGAAAGAATAAGTATTTCTATATATGAAGGGAAATCAGGACATTGCGTAGTCATTTACGAATCGGGAATTTAAACCGACCAGTTGCACGTATACAAACTGGATTAAACTTTGTAACTGCTAACTTTTAATCGTAAAAATGAAGGTCATTTTAATTGAAAAATATCCAAGACAGCGGAATGTCTGGTTTCACAACGACAAGAGTAAAAAATTCGGTCAGCAAGAATTCTCACGGGGTACGCGTCTGGCACGTGACAACTCCAAAAACTCTTCCATAAATAGCTGAACATCTGGCGGCGGCGCCTTTGATCACCTTTCCTCCCTCAGAATAAAATAAACTGTACCCTAAAAACCTTTACTTCAAATTTGTTGACGAGCTTTTTGCGGTGTGTTTGATCATACAGAATGGCATTAAATTTTCGGATTATTGAAAGCAATCCGGAAAAATAACGGTATTTTATTTTAATCTACTTATATTATTTATCCCGTTTCGGATGAGAATCTTCCAATATTGTGACATTTACAATTAAAATTCACGTATTTTCTGTATTTAGCGAAAACGTCACAACTAGGACTGATTGTTTTCAAAGCACATTGTAACGTTTTTATCTTGAAGCCACTATCCTCTACGAGCTCCGGATACCAGCATACTATGAGGTGAAATAAAAAGTTCTCGGTCGCACTTTTTTTAAGAATGCGTCCAGGGACTGAAGAAAATTGAGAACGCCGAGAGTGAAACAGTGTGATATTTTAATTGCACCACCTTCAAGGTTTGTAACTGAAGGATACCGAGGTGCGTGGCTATTCTCTATTGATTTAAAAAATATTAATGACCTAAGGAATTGATCATCTCAATGTCAAACAGTAAGACCAAACAATCAAACCGATTTTGTAAATTGTAACACTACACGTGTCATCAAAACAAAGCAGTTACCACTGAACTAATGCATTAATTGCCAGGACCGTCCACGTAAGGTGTTAAAAACTTACCTGGCTTCGGGTAATTATCGATTTTTATGTGCAACCCTTTTCTTCGAGAGGGCCGAAGACGGGATGAAAAAATCGTGGCCAAATCAGCATTAACATCGTATCTCAGCATCTGCAACCCAAAATGCCCCCCCCCCTCCCAAATTTTGGGAGCCAATCGGACCCCACGTTATAATGGTAGTGTTATAGAGGAGTTGCAGTGTAATTTAAGTGGCTGCTTTACAGGTGTCATATAAAGAAGAAACTTGACCATTGAGGGTGGCCTCTGGCCACATTTCACAGTGGCTGCTGTTTACAGTAAACTTTAAGAGTGAAATTGCATAGGGGGGGGGGGTTGAGCTGGCCTTTGTTCACAGACTGGCTGCTGTTCAGGGTTGGCTGCTCACTCAGATTTTACTGTATCTAGTGATATCCTTTCATTTGACACAAAGGATCATGACACAGTGGCCTAATGTCCTTTCAATTAGTTTTTTTCCTAAACTTTTCCTGGCTCATTTTTTCTTATTTCTTTCACCCTAGGACAATAAAGTTTTTAGATTATGTCACTCAATCAGTAATATACTTTCATTTCAGACCAAGTACCATGACCCTTTCATCTTGTGACCTTCACTTTGACCCAGTTTAAAAAGAACTTTGATAAGAGCTTTAACCTTGCTGATTGACTTGACAACGGGCAAATGAAATGTATACATCAAATGATATACTTTCAATTCATACCAAGTACCATAACCTGTTGACCTTGACCTTAGGAGCCGCTGTCATAGCGCAGTTTGTAGTGCGTTGGACTGTCAATCTAGAGGTCCCGTGTTCAATCCCCGACGGCGGCACTCATCCTTTCCGATTATATGTCTCTCACCAATGGTTCGATAATCGTAGACCTATGTGGGATAGAAGCTGGAGGCTAGGAAAGGATGTAATGGTAGTACTGGTGTGAGAAATACCAGGATTCCACTGTTAGGTGCTCCAGCCGCCGCGATATAACTGAAAGATTGTTGAAAGCGGCGTAAAACCCCATTCAAACAAACAAACAAATTGACCTTAGGGAAATACCCTGGTTTATTTTGATTAACAACATGTGATTTTAGCAAAACTTCTTTTCAGAATATTGTATATGAAAGGGAAAGATAACAAAAATCTATGACATGAAAAAAAATAAAAAATTCAATACCTCACTTTATTGAAAAAAATGTTGGAACCCATCATTTGTCTTCATTAACTACAATTTTTTCTACCCTTCAGTATAAACATTATGATAATTTTCCGATATATAAATAATTACCTACCAGTTCTACTTTGTCTTATTCCAAGATTTGCCCTGGTATTAACTTACCCCTGGACAAGTGGCCTTGAACAATATATATGTGTGCAGGTAAAATTCCATACTCCTGTCAACAAAAAAAAATGGTTTCTGCAAGTTCTTTGAATTTGGACCTATCTAAAATGTTGTCATCTGGAACGGATTAATACATAAAATACTTTGTAACTACATGGAAACTAATTATTTTGTCATTAGAATCTTATAGTGTATAAATACATACTCTTCTTCATTGGGAACAGGCTGCAGACATATCATTTTGGATATTGATCTTTTAACCCATTAACCCCTGTCATGCTGAACCTTGAATATTCCGGTTTTGGCAGGAGGTATAGAACAAGATCAGCCTGCACATAAGTGCAATCTGATCTTAGTCTACACCACCTGTTTGTTATTTTCCTGCCAGAATTGTTAATGAAGCTGATTTCCAAAAGAAATATTGATTTTTGAACGACAAGTTCTATCAGTGCTTTCAGCCCTTTCAGATTTTACAGCAATTCAGTAAGGTAATTCATTCAACATGACAAGGATTAATAGACAGCAATATTTGAAACTGGTCAACATTTTACGTCCCACTTAACAACTGAGGTAGCATCTAAATGACTTGGGAAGTGGGGGGATCCAACCAGAGATCCCTGACACTGACATCTAGCGTATGTCAATTAATTGTGTCCAACCATCACTTAGTTCTGTTCAATCCCTGGCTATTTTGAAATTCCTTTCTTACTTTTATCTCCCACCAATTGGTAGATAGTAGCTGGGATAACGTAGCTATCTTTCTTATAATCTGTTTGCTACAAGAGTTATCAGAAAGAGGGCTATGATATTGCAGCTAGGTTCAATCAATTAATCAACTAACCGTCAGATGGATTTGAAGTTGCTACTTTAATAACATTCGATATTTTTTTTTATAAGACATTTAAGATCAAATGAGTCAATATTGGATAAATATACAGTATAATAGGAGGATAGATTAGACTCAATCAATCCTCAGTAGGTTCTGTGTATTTATAGGATATCATTTATGTTTAGTAAAGGATTCTTTTGAAACTTTGAGTGAAAACCCTTTCACAGTTATAGAAACTAAGCAGAATAGGTAAGATGCATATGATTGAGTTCCATATTTCACTCAGATCGTTTCATAATATTACTTCAGTATTTTCATGGAATTGTGAATTTAATGATTATCTGATTTAACCCTTGTCATGCTGAGTAAAATACTTTTCAGTATTATATGAAAATCATAGGACTGAAAGCACTGGTGGTACTTGTTATTCAGTAATCAATCCTTCTTTTGAAAATTAATTTCATATCATAAACAGCTCTGGTTAAAAGAAAGAAAACAGACAGGAGGTGAAGACTAAGATCAGACTGCACTTATGTGCGATCAGATCTTTGTATTTACCTCCTGCTTAAACTGGAATATTCAGGGTTCACCATGACAAGGGTTAGTAAACATGTTAACCCATTACCAGACGGCAAAATTTAAGACTGGTCTAAAATTAAAGAAGTTGCAGAAGATAATTTAAAGTTTATGAATTGTTTTGATTTTTTCAACTGTCTGCATAAAAAAATACTGTTGAAAATGAAGAAATTGCTTATAACAAGCAATTTCTTCATTTTTCACAATGTTTTCTGAAGCATTTTTCCTGAGGGGCGTCATAAAGTGTCAGTGTGTGGGAATGGGTTAATCAACATATGGAATGGAGATGAATACCAATCATAATATTGAAGGATTATTATTATTCATTTGAATAACTATATTTGAATATACATTTATATAATCAAGGTTGTTATGTGGATGTGGAAAGAAAACATTAGTTGAGTTTGTTTTGAGCATAAATCTTTCAGTAATGATTTAATTTAACCCACACACATTCGCTTTTATGCCACTGAAGAAAAAAGCTTTGGAAAACATTATGAAAAATTTGCTTTTTACAAGCAATTTTTTCAATTTTGAGATGTTTTCTGTCCAGAATGACAGTTAGATTTAAAAATATCCTCAATTTGCAACTGTCGTACATCTTCATTTTCTTTGAATTTAGTCCAGGCCAAAATTGTTTCATCTTGTAATGGGTTAAGGTCCTCACTTGTTTTTGAAAGGGATCTCTGTTCTTTAATAAAGTTCTCAGCTTCTAATTTTTAATTTTTTGAGAAATGTCTCTTGTTGTTATTCTCATGTTTCATTTTATATAGTCATCACTTTGTCTCTTAAGGATAAGAATTAATAAACATTGGTGCTAAAATAAGTGGGTTGTTTTTAATTATATAGATCATAATCATTGGGTTTCAGTGCTACCCTAGTATTTAATCAATATATTGTAATTAATATAGCAGGGATTAAGATCTGTCATTCAGATCACCATGAGGCTTTAATTGTAATGCAAAAATAGCTGTAAACTCTACATAGATACAAAACAAATTCTAGGACCTGTCCTAATAGATTTAAGCTTTAACCAATGCCCAAACAAGAAAATTTTAGACTTGTCCTAATTCAAAGAAGTTGCAGACGACAAGATTTAGTTGATGAAATATTGAAAAATCTTTGTATTTTTGGGTAGCAAAACAGTGTGGATAGTGAAGAAATTGCTTGTAACAAGCAATTTCTTTATTTTCCAAAATTTTTTCGATAGCTTTTTTATGAGGTGGGATTGCGTTGGAATGGTCGATAAACATACATATAAAAAGGAATATACCGGGGTAAGTTATGAAATGAAATAAAACAGCTTCAAAATACACTGTAGGAAAAGAAGACATTGAGTGATTCTTTTAGAAAGGTTGATGACATATATAAAGTCACCGTTGAGTCAACCTACTCAAAACAAAACAAAACTAGATGGTTGTCCCAAGACAACTGCAGTCGATCCCCCAAAGTTTTTACCATCAAGTTGACCTTGTCCATCAATTTTAGTGTTTGACTATGAGCTTTGACCTTGAACTTGAAGCTATGAAAAAAATTCTTTCAAATGGCATATCTACTGATGATGGAGAATAATTATACCAATTTATTTTGAAATTCATCGATAATTGTAGGAGAAAATGCTCTTGACAATCACAATTTCAGTATTTGACCTTGAGCTATGACCTTGACATTAGAACTATCCAAAAAATTCTTTCAAATGGCACATCCACTTATGATGGAGAATAATTGTGCCAAGTTATTCTGAAATCCATCCATAAATGTGGGAGTAATTGTCCGGACAAATTCAGACAGACAGACTTACAGACTAACACACTAATGCACATACACCGACTTGTCATAGTGACAACTATGTCTAACTCACCGCAAGTGGGCTTGACAAAAATGTATTACTGAATGTCACATACAGCCCCTTTCTGAGAGAATTTTTATGACCTGATTTTAATTGTTTTCTAATATTTGTAAAGACTTGAACAATTGACAGATCTCCGACCCCAACTACTGCCTCCAACAGAAACTTTGACTTAGATATTAACCCTTTCCTGTACAGTCATGCTTTTTACTTCCTTCATATATATATTACTTGAGAAAACATTGTGAAAAAAGGAGAAATTGCTTGTAACAAGCAAAATCTTCTGTCGTATAGGATGGCTACTTTTTGAATTGTACTCATGTTACTATGCCGTCTACAGCCTTTAAAATTGCTGTCTACAGCCTTTAGAATTTGAACAAGTCCCAAATTTAAGAAAAAAATAAAGGGTTAAACTGTTTTAATTCACAAAATTATGATAGTAACACGTACAGTTATAGAAAAATAAAATGGTAACATAGTTGGCAACTAAAATATTGTAATTTAAGTTATGACATATGAGTTTGCCAAGCCAACAAAAATACCTCACATAAAGGTCGACCAATGTTAGAGTTCAAAGTTCATTTCTAGTTTAAATGGATGATTTGGTTATTCAACTCATTTGTTGATTGACAGCCATTACCCATCAATTCAAACCTTTACCAAATGGCATTTTATCTTGATGCAGTGCCATTGTCCAGTAATAAAATACTGGACTGTTAATGGTAAACCCATTCCCACACAGTGATGCCTGAAGACGCCCCAAATTATTAAGCTTGGGAAAACATTGTGGAAGATGAAGAAACTGCATATTACAAGCGATTTCTTCATTATCCACAATGTTTTCTACTCAGAAGGTAAAAAAAGCCAAAATTTCATAAGCTTTAATATTTTGTGTGCAATTCCTTTCAATTTGAACAAGTCTAAAATTTTGTCATCTGGTAATGGGTTTAACCTGATGTTCCGTGCATTGTAGCAGATCTGTCAGAGACACATACAGTCCCCTATCCTAGGTACAAGTGTACCAGTAAGAATCCTAGAGGTAGGTTTGTGTGTCTTGGTGTTTTCCACTTGGGAAATTAAAAGAATCGAGTTGGTTGATATTCCCATAAAGGTGTCTGATTCTTTCTCTGTTTATATAGTCCATTCCATGTACCTAAAGCAAAGAGGGAGGGACATGGATCCTATAACTCACATGCACACACATGCACACACATTTATCCCTCATCCTTATTCATAATTATATTAACCCTTGTCAAGCTGTATAAATAACCTAACTGAATTGCTGTAAAATCAAAGGGCTGAAAGTACTGATAAAACATGTTGTTCAAAAATCCAATATTGCTTGTAAAATTTAATTTCATAAACAACTCTGGCAGGAAAAGTACAAACAGGAGGCGTAGACCAAGATCAGACTGCACTTATGTGCAGGCTGATCTTGGTCTTCACCTCCTGCCAAAACCGGAATATTCCGGGTTCAGCATGACAAGGGTTAAGTTCAAAGAGCTGAAAGAACTGAAAGACCATAACTGTGGGGCAATATTTCTTTTGTTAATTGATTTTTAAATAATTCTGGTTTAAAACTTCAAAACAGGTGGTAAAGACCAAGATCAGACTGCATAAATGTGCAGGCTGAATCTAGTCTTTATCTCCTATAAAATAAGAAATATTCTACATTCTGCGCACGACAAGAGTTTTTATCTGGTCCTGATAGCTTGAATTATTAACATAAATAACAAGAGTGCAATAGTCACAATATACACTGCCACTTTGCTGCTATGTCACGAAAATAATTGTAGACACTACTTATTTCGACAGAACCAAATTCAAAACATTTGCAAACTACCTTTTTAAATTGTCAAGTTCAAACTGTTCGTTATGATTGGTTGATTGAATGGGCCCAGAGACTAAGTGTCAAGGGGCATATTCTTGCAAAAATCAATGAACCATAAAATCCTTGATCCATGTACACCTTCAAATTATGGTGATGACCAAGTTTCATTTAAATTAAGACAAAAAGTTAGGAGGAGTTGCGTTCACAAGGCTGCAATTTCAATAAGCCCCAGATACTAAGTTTTAAGAGGGCATAACTCCTGCAAAAATCAATGAACCATAAAATCATTGATCCATGTACATCTACAAATTATGGTGATGATATTGATCAAGTTTCATTTAAATCAAGACAAAAAGTTAGGAGGAGTTGCATTCACAAGGCTGCAATTTCAATAAGCCTCAGATACTAAGTTTTAAGAGGGGCATAATTCAGGAAAAATTAATGAACCATAAAATCTTTACTTCATGCACATCTACCAATTTAGGTTATAACATCCACCAAGTTTCATTTAGATCCAGCCAGAAACTTAGGAGGAGTTTCATTCACAAGGCTGTAATTTCAATAAGCCCCCAGAGACTAAGTTTAAAGGGGGCATAACTGAGGCAAAAATCAATGAACCATGAAATTCTTACTTCATGCACATCTAGCAATTAAGGTGATAACATTGACCAAGTTTTAAAAAGATCCAACCAGGAACTTAGGAGGAATTTCGCTCACAAGAAAAGTGGACGTACATACTTACAGGCGTACGGACGGACAGACAGAGAAGATGACGCCAATATGCGACCGCCCCCAGCTGGGTATAAAAATGAAAAAATAAAAAAAGGAATGATATAATAATACTTAAACTATGTTAAAGTAATAAAATAAAGAAAAAGAAAATCAATTTGCCAGCATTCATGTGATGATAATGTAATAAAACAAAGGGTATCAAATATTTTTCGTACCATAAACTCATAAAATCAATCTTGATTTAAATTTGACCATGGACTTGCAACTTTGAATTATATTGCTTTGTCATGATCAATACAAATACTATTCAATTATTTGGTAGTAAATCAAATTTTGAATTCTTCATCTTAATAACCTTATTTTGAAATAGACATAAGGGGTGGATGTTAGTAAAGAAACTCTAATTCTTTAACCCATTACCAGATGGCACAATTTTAGACTGGTCTAAATTGAAAGGAGTTGCAGATGGCAATTTCAAGTTTGTGAAATTTTAGATTTTTCAACTTTTGGGGTAGAAAACGTTGTGTAAAATGAAGAAATTGCTTGTGACAAGCAATTTCTTCATTTAACACAATGTTTTCCAAACTGTTTTTTAGGGGCGTCCAAAAGTGTCATTACGTTGGAATGCACTAAGAACAAATTTCTCTTTTTTTAACCTGGTCTAATTGAGCAATCTGACCTGACATGATGCTGTCATTTCCCAGGAGGTTCTTTTTAGCGTGGTAATTTTTACATGTGAGCTTCAATATGCCGCAAACAAATCTTTATTATCATTTTAACCCTTGTCATGCTGTATAAACTACCTTACTGAATTGGTGTAAGATCAAAGGGCTGGAAGCACTGATAGAACTTGTCGTTCAAAAATCAATATTTCTTTTAGAAATCAATTTCATAAACAACTCTGGCAGGAAGAGTACAAGCAGGAGGTGCAGACCAAGATCAGACTGCACTTATGTGCAGACTGATCTTGTTCTACACCTCCTGCCAAAACCAGAATATTCCAGGTTCAGTATGACAAGGTTCAATAGTTGACAAACTGCTGGCCGTGCCCTCTGCCTATGACAGGAAAAGTTCAACTTACATATCAAACACTGTCATTTTATCAAGATTTATGGTCATTAACATGTTAATGAAAAAATAGAATGGTGGGCAGGTGACCTTAATGTTGTAACTGCAGCTTGAATGAGTCTACAAACCACCAAAATGCTTCACACAAATGTCAGATCATCTCTGGTCAAAGTGTATGATTTGATTGCTCTGTCAATTTATTTTGTGGACAACTGCAATCCATCAATTGTAGTTTTTTTATACGCCCGTCGAAGATTGGACGTATTATGGGATCACCGGTGGTGTCCGGGCGTCTGGGCGTCCGGGCGTCCGGCGGTGTCCACTTCTTTGTCCGGAGCATAACTCTGTCACTGTAAGTCCGATTGACTTTAAACTTAGCAGTTATATTCTTCTCATCAATACGGAGTGCAGTGCACAAGAACCATAATAGTTATTGCCCTTTGTTGTTTTTCATACTTGAATCTTGTCCATAGTATATCTCTAAAAGTATAATAGCTAGAATCATGAAACTTCATGGATGGATAGAGCTCACCAAGTGGGTGTGCAGTGTACAAGAACCATAACTCTACATAGCGTATATTTTGAGTTATTGCCCTTTGTTTTTTTTTCATACTTTGTTTGACAAAAAATATTCATTCAAAATAACCTCAGTTCTATTCAAACCCCCAGTTAATATTAAGCAGTGTGACGGGCGTATCTAGTGCCACTTTTGACGGTATTTCAGTCATATAGTGGCAGTTTGAATACCTAAAAATGGATTCCTGGTATTTCTGACACAAGTTCTACCACTACATCCTTTCTGAGCCTACAGCGTTTCATCCCACTCAGGTTTATGATTATCCACCCAATGGTTGGAGACAAATGTCTGGAAGGGTATTTGCTGCAACCGGGGATCGAATTCTGGACCCCATGATTAAGAGTCTGACGCACTAACAACTTCACTATAGCTGCAGCATGCAGTCAATTGTAGTCTCATGGGTATGCACATACTCAGTGAAATCTAGCCTAACGCAAGAGAAATCCTAAATTCTGTAAGGATTCCGCACTGTTTTCTAGATGTCACTTGTTCATAGCAACATAACACATCATACAAACAACTTGGACTTGGTTAGACAAGGTAACATGTTTGTTTATCAGGTAAACAAAAATCAATGAGTAATTTGGGTGATCAGTGAACTGTTTAATCAAGAATAATCGTTATTATCTCTATTTCTGTTGAACTGTTACAAGTTTGTCATGTAATCATGAAATTTAAAAAAAAGAGAAGAATTTTTAACCCATTACTACACCACGAATTCAAGACTTGCTTAAAATAAAGAAGTTGTATACAATGAGATTTAGCTACTGAAATTTAAACATTCTTTGGCTTTGGGGTAGATAAAGCAGAAATTGCTTGTAAGAAGCAATTTCTTCATTTCCCACAATGTTTTTCAAAGCTCTTTTCTAGAAGGGCGTAAACAACAGAATTGTCTTCCAACGGGTTAAATTACTGCCTATTGAAAAAAAAGGAATCAGATGAATTTAAGGAGTCTCTATCTTAATCAATTTGCTTAACCCATTCCCACACAATAAAATTTTAGACTAGTCTTGAAAGAAGTTGCAGACAACATTTTTAGTTGGTGAAATTTTAAAAATTTTGTTCTTTTGGATTAGATAACATTGAGGATAATAAAGAAATTGCTTGTTACATGCAATTTCTTCATTTTTGGCAATATTTTCGAAAGCTTTTTTCTTGAGGAGCGTAAAAAAGAAAAAATTGTGTAGGAATGGGTGAAGCGTGAAAAGGATTTGTTTTAACCCTTTCCTGTTTTTGGAAATTTTAGACTAGTCCACATTGAAAGAGGTTGCAGACGACAATGAAAACTTGATGTAATTTGAAATGAAACCATTCTATGTAGTAGAAAATATTGTGGAAAAAGGAGATATTGCTTGTTACAAGCACTTTCTTCTTTTTCCACAATGTTTTCTCAAGTATAAATCAAAGGAACGTAAAATCCCGTACATGAACGGGAAAGGGTTAAACCATTCCCGCGTAACAAAATCTTAGACTGGTCCAAGTTCAAAGGTTTTGCAGACAACAACTTCGAGTTGTTAAAATTTTGAAATTCTTTGTTTTTGTGGGTTGAAATCATTGTGGAAAATGAAGAAATTGCTTGTAACAAGCAATTTCTTCATCTTTCACAATGATTTTAAAGAATTTTCTGGAGGGGCCTAAAAAGCAGGATTGTCTTGGAATGGGTTAATCTCTTGATTATAAATGATGCAGATACCCACACAATCCCGCTTTTTTATGCAACCCGTGAAAAATCTTTTGAAAATATTGTTGGAAATATGTGGGCATATGACTGATTCTGTGACACATTTCTAGTTTTGAAAAGACACTCAAATAAGGATACAATAGATTTGCTCATTAGAAGCTTTTGATCTTATAAATATCAGAGCAAGTGTTTTGCATAGATTGAATCATCTTGTGTATCATGTCTTAGAATTTTAATCCATTCCTACACAAAGATGCTTTTTGATGCTCTCAGAGTAAACAATTTTGGAAAATAATTGTGCTAAATGAAGAAATTACTTGTGACCAGCAATTTGTTTATCATATCCACAATGTTAACCACTCAAAAAGACTTAAGATTTTGAAAAAAATACTAACTAAAAATTGCATCTGCAGTTTCTTTCGATCTAACCTAGCCTAAGTTTTTGTCATCTGGTAATGGGTTAAATATTCATAAGCTTTGTTACTTAGTATAAAAGGGAATTATTACAACATTCAACTTTGACATGACAAGATTTCATGTTAAAATTTGGGCATTCAGATTTGAATCTTTCTAATCTCTATGTCAGACAAAGTTGTCAGTATTTTGACCAAAACCAAGTACCATCTTCTGCTTATTGACAGTTTGGTGACATATTTCTAGTGTTTAGTAAGATACTTTTATCAACACTGAATCAACAAGAGTATAAATATATAAACAGTACAATAAACCCATTCCCAAACAATCCAGTATTTTTGAACCCACCAAGTGAAAGGCTTTGGGAAAAAATTATTGGACATTTTTTTTCTACTCTCTAATGGAAAAGATTTTTTGAAAATACATCAGATTAAAGCAAAATGTATCGCCTAACCCGGTTGGCTAGATAGGTAATACAAGATGTTTTCTACTCTTGTGTCCTGTTCACAAACCCCAGTTCTGTCAAAAAAAAAAAGAAAAGAAAAAGATGATTACATGATAAGTAATTTGCCTTTTAAGTTGGCTGAGCTGCTATAGCTAAAATGTAATGTTTCAGTTGTACATGTACATGTCCTGGTGTGAAAAATGACGGGAAGTCATGGTTTGAAATACATTGTACTATCTAAACTAATGTTGTACCAAATTCACTTAATCTGAGTCTAACTAGCTCTCAAGATCAAGACTTTCACCTTTTCAAGATGATCCTTTTCACATGACAGTCCATGAAATAATAAATTAAATATTTCTCTTTTGGCAGGAGATAGATCGAGACAATGTTCAGCCTAGTGGGGGTCTACTTGTTTTTCTGTTTAATACAGAGATACAAAAAATGTAAAATAAAAAAATTCGAAAGAGCTATTGACATACTAACAGACCTTCCAGAGCTTTCAGTCCTATTTTCTTATTGCAATTCTGAAAAGAAAAACTTTTTCATTTCACAATTACATGTATGTGCAATCTGATCTTGGTCTTTATTACCTGTTTGACGCTTGTTCTGAAGATAAATTAGTATTAGCTAAAAAATAACTAGTCCTTCCAGTGCTTTCAGTCCTTTGAAGAGGAATAGCATAACAAGGGTTTTAAATTTCTACTTACAGATAAGAGATGGCTGCCATGATGGTTGAAAGAGAGCCAGAGGTGGCCCGATTTATAGACTCGTATAAATATGACCAAGAGATAGCAGAAAGGAGAAGCAAATATGGAGGTGGAACTGTAAGTAGACTGAGCTCTTAGCCTTGCTCTTTCTTTATAAGAGAGGTCAATTTTTTCTGAATGACTAGACCTAGGCATTAAAGATATAGATTTCTTATACTTTTATAAGGTCTAGTTGCCAAATTTTTAGATTGTCTGTTTCAGGATAAAAATGTGAGATATTGTCATCCCCTTGACATTGTTGGTATTGGTGTGGCAAACTTTAACATTGTTTATCTCAATGTTTATAGCTAAACTGAGCACAGCATGCTTAATGGGAGCTTTCTTGATCACCCTGATACTATCGTCTATCATGCATTGTAATGTATGCTTTGTCAAGCATCCTTTCAATACCTTCTAGTCCTGAACCACTGTGAGTGTTCCTCTGGTGACCATCTTCAAAATTATTCTTGGAATTTCGATTGGCCAATGCATGAAAGTGTAGAAGGATGGGGCAAGTTTTTTGCACAGAATTCTTTCAACATCTTTTACTATAGTACTTTGACCATATAGACCAAACTTTTGAGAATTTTCATTTGGACACCCTCTTCAAAAATTGTTCATCCTATAAATATGGGTGTAGTAGGGCGTTATTTCTTTACTCCCTCATCAAAAGATCAGTCTCTTTGCTGAAAACTTAACCTGTGAATATTTTCCTATGACTTGCATGCTTTTCAAGGTACAATGCTCAAATATGCAGGTAGTTTATGCTACTAGTCAGGGTCATAACATCACGGTAATCACATTTGATTGAAAATAAAATCAAAATAATTAGTCAAATTTTATGTCAAATCATAGATTTCATGTGAACAATTTTCTTTTGGCTGCGATTCTCTGTTTTTTAACCTTAACCCCTATCTATCAGTTTTAGATTTTGACCTAATTTTGAACAAAATACATGTCTGTCTAAGCCACTACTTCAGCTGGATTTACTACAAATGAAAAAAACTAATACAAATACAATAGATTGTCAAGATAATTCCATTGATTACACACAAAATGTAGTTAGATATGCGAACTTTGAATTTTTGAAATGATGCCAGACTAGAGTTCTCGGTCTGTAATAACCCTTGTCATGCTGAACCCGGAATATTACTATTTTGGCAGCAGGTATAGACAAAGATCAGCCTGCACATAAGTGCAGGCTGATCTTGGTCTACACCTCCTGCTTGTCCCCCTTCAGTCAGAGTTGTTTGAGTAATAAATTTTCAATAGAAATATTGACCCTCATTAAGACCTTCCAGTACAGTCAATACTTTGATTTTAAAGCAATTCTTTTTGGATTATTAATTAAGCATTATGAGGGTTAACTAGCCAATCTAAATCAACATTGTAACAGTAGATCTATTTAATGGTTTGCTTGCCCACTTTGAGAATAATGGTGTTACTTTTGAAAAATATATGGTCATTTTAAATTCATGTAAAATGGTTGGTTGGTGACCTAAACAACATAACTCCAGCTTGAATAGCTGTAGTGATCATGTATAAGATACCAAACCAACAAGAATGTCTCGCAGGAATGTGAATTATAGTCTGAGCTCAAAGATCTCTTCCAGTCTAAATTTTTATTCCAATATGTTCACTTGTCACAGTCCATGTCATTAAATTTTGTATTTGACTTAATTGATACTGGGTGGGGAATATAGACACTGTTACACTTAAGTTTTTTTTATCAGAGTTTACCATTAGACAGTGACGGGTATGAGGCCAAACAGAGAAGACTGAAGGAGGAACTTCGAAATGACTTTCTGGTTCAACAGGAAAAGGTGACTAGAATTACTTTTTGATCTTTGATTTGAAATGTCTCAGTAGGGTAGAAATCTCTTATGAGAAAGTGCATGTGCCTTAGGAATGTATTTCAATATACTTTGTCCATACCCCAGAAAAGCATAATCATTCATTACTTTGAATTGAACTGCTGATAAAAGTCAGAAAAGAAAAAGGGAAATATTTATATCAGTCAATTTGGTTCTTCTGAAGTTGTTTACGAAGTGATTATGATATAAAAAAGGGAAGATGAACTTAACTGAGTCTGTGGCATTTTTACCCATTTCCACTCAATCCCTCCTTTTTACGCCCCTAAATAAAACAGCTTTAGAAAACAATTTGTGGAAAATGAAATAATTGCTTGTTACAAGCAATTTCTTCATTATCCACAATGTTTTCTACCCCAACAAAGATTTTTAAAATTTCTACAACTAAAATTGTTGTGTGCAGCTTCTTTCAATTTGGACTAGTCTAAAACTTTGATTGTGGGAATGGGTTATGAATTCACTTGTGCACCTAGTCAAGGCTCAGATCAGCCTGCACTTCATGCACAAGGGACTCATTTGGAATTGTCACACCAAGGATTCATTAACGCCCTCAAACTATCAACAACAGCTAGACAAAAGATATGTTTGAAATATAATATTGATGTTTACTTTTTTATATTTTACACAAAAAATATTTTTTGATTGGCATCTTCTACATGAATTACATCAAGTATCATAAAATCATATAGGTCACATCTAAATCATTTATTAATTCTACATAAAAAAAAAAGATGAAATAGGATGAAAATAATGAAAAAAGAGAATACACATACTGACAAAGATAGAATAATTAAATTAGGATATAGAAAGACCAGTGAATATGAATCCATATGCGCCCAAGCATGCCCCTCTTGCGCAAGGACCTCAACATGCTGCTGATTATGAGAGAGAGATCCAGAAAATGACAGATCGTTACCATAGCAAATACAATGATGTTCTTTATGATGCTGATGCTGAAATCAGAGAGGTTAGAATGCACCTGAATTTAGTATGGTAGTTTGTGGCAAATTGGAGGAAATGTCTTAATGTGCTTCATGAGTTCAGATTAGGGGTTATTTGGTATTTTTTAAGGATTAGGCTTTTGTAATGGATATATCTTATTTCTCCTAATCAATACTCCATAGAGCATTGCCAAATTAACCTTTGTCATACTGAACCTAGAATATTCCTGTTTTTGTCAAAGATCAGCTTACACACATGTGTAGTCTGACTTAAGTCTATACCATTTGTTTTTAGCTCATCCGTACTAAAAGGGTTCAAAGTGAGATTTTTTGATAAAGCCATGTCCATTGTCTGTTGTCTGTCTTCAATCGTCCGTCGTGTGTCAACATCTTGTGTGTACTCTAGGGGCCACAATTTTGCCTCAAATGTCTTGAAAAATGGTCAGAATTTTTGTCTTTATCAAACCTCAGACAAGATTAATATTGGTTTAAAAAACTAGGTCAAATTTGTGAAAACCCTTGTGTGCACTCTAGAGTTCACATTTTTGCTTCAAATGTCTTGACATTTGGTCAGAAATTTTGTCTCATTAGTATCTCGGTCAACATTAATATTGGGTCACATCTGGTCAAAATCTAGGTCACTAGGTCAAATCTTAAAAAAAGCCTTGTGTTCACTCTAAAGGGCACGTTTTTGCCTCAAATGTCTTGATTTTTGGTCAGAAAATTTGTCTTCATAATACCTTGGTATATATTGATAAGGGTCGTGTTGGGTAAGAAAGTAGGTCACTAGGTTAAATCTTAAAAAAAACCAAACTTGTCTTCACTCTAGAAGGCACATTTTAGCCTCTAATGAAATGATAATTGTCAGAATGTTTCTCTTCATAAGATCTAGGCTATATTCAAAATTTGGTTTCCAGCCGCCTTGATATGACTGAAATACTGTTAATAGAGGTCCTTAACCCCATTCAGTCATTCAATGAATTGAAATTTTGTCATGTGGAGTCAGAAACTAAGTCACTAGGTCAAATTGTAGAAAGACCATGTGTGCATTCTAGAGAGCATTTTTCTGCCTCAAATACCTTGATATTTGTTCAGAATGTTTGTCTTTATAATATCTTGGTCAAGTTTGATCACATTGGGCCAAAAGCAGGTCACTAGTTCATATCTCTCAATACTTTGTATGCACTCTAGAAGCTCTTTTTGAGGCTCAAATACCTTGATATTTGGTCAAAATGTTTATCTCTTTGATATGTAGGACATGCTCAAATTTTGGTCATATCTGGTCAAAAAGAAGGTCACTGAGTCATACCCTTGAATAGGGTAGAGGCTTAATTTAAGGCTTTAATATCTTAAAACTTGGCTTAAATGTTATTTCTACATGATGTGTGCACAACAGAATTTAGATATACATGTAGTCTCACATTAGATGATAAATTAGGTCACTAGTGTTTTTGGCCTTTTGTTGCCACCAACTCAGGTGAGCTCTTCAGGAGCTATGGCCCATTCGTTCTCCTCAAGCCAGTGTCGTCTGTCGGATTAATTTCAAAAGAAATATTGTCCAACAGTTTTTGCCTCTGGAAAATGCTTTCAGTCCTTTGATTGCAGTTCAATTCTGAAATGTATTTTACTCAGGATGACAAGGGTTAATATCTTGATGTTCTCTTTTAGGGTCATTTCCTTAAGGCACTCATTTCAATGATTTTTGAAGGAAATTAACCTCTGATTAGAAGAAAATTATTTCAAAAGTCACAGGGGAACAAACCACATGGGGAGGGAGTGTATATCAAGAGAAATACGGTGAACTCTTTCCATAGAATATTGACCAAGAAATGTTTCTCAATAAACAAATTTGCTAAGATTGCACTTCAAAAAGGGGAAGTCTAATTGAATGCAGAAGTCCTGCATGACTTGGGGGCTAGGGTTGACAGGTGCTGTGGGTTTGAGTCAAGGCCGTGCCAATGGTGAAATGGGTATGCCCTTTGTCAAGGCATTCAGAGCCGAAGCCTAGTACTGGTGATACCCAGGATGTACATAAATAAGTGAACTTTGCTATGATATTACTGAAAGATTGTTTGTAAGGTGTGAAACCCTATTCAAATCAAATAAAAATCAATGTGTCTACTAGATAACATTTTATTTACATGTCTATGGTCACACCTCTTTGCTAGCCAAGGGTTCTAACTCCACCTTGTTCGTAAGGAACAAGGTAGAGTTAGAACCCTTGGCTAGCGAAGATGATGATCACAGAAAAGTGTCCAGTTAGCCAAACTAGATTTGATTGTTTTCCTTGTGGAAAGGACAACCATTATGCAAAAAATGGTGATGGTGAATGTAAAATTTTGTGTTACACCAGCAATCTTATCAAGTGGTGTATTGACTTATTTTGGCAATAATTCTATCAATGTTTACAGATTACTCCTATTTTTTTAACCTTTTAAACATAATAAACAATAATTTCAAACTCCTAATCTGATTCTCCTGCTATATTGACAAGTATTGTATTTGTAGCCATAAAGCACAGCTTTCTTTCTAATACTGTACATGGGCAGACTGTTATCTTACTGAATAAAACAAAATGAATTCTTTGAAAATTTATTCACAAATAATTCCAGCATGTAGGGGAAGTTTGTACTTATAATATTATGTAATGTACTGATTCACACTGTATTACCTTGAGAAATCAGTTGAATGGACATTTTTAGTTTTGCTTTGAATATTTATATTTAAGCACTATGTACCCATTTGTCAAAAGAAAAGAAATGATGTCTATATAGTTGATTTGATTCAGAATAAATCTTTTAAACAGCCTGCTGTTCTTCGCAATGCATTTGTACTTCAGGTATATTTTGCATTTCAATTTTTTCTCCTAATCAGTCTTTTTAATATTTTGAATTATGGTGTAATCCACAAGGTATTTACTCTAATAGCATGAATATATTTCTACAATTGGTTAAGGCATAATGCATGCAATTTAATTACAGATGACATAGTGGGAATCCTCTAACCCATTATTAAACTAGTCCAGAATGAAAGAAGTTACAGAAGACAATTTAAAGTTTATGAAATTTTGAATCTTTTCAACTTTCTAGGTAGAAAACATTGTGGAATATGAAGAAATTCCTTGTTACGAATTATTTTTTGAGGGGCGTCAAGAAGCGTCATTGTGTTGAAATCGATTATGTCTTCATGCACAAGAATTTGAAAGGTCTGCCCCAAAATCATTGCATAAAGCCCATGTACATAGTGAATATTGATCCGGGTAGATGGAATGTAACAATTTACTTTTTCTCTTAATTACCTAATGAAACTTTCCTGTTTAAGAAAAATGCTGGTTTATTTTTCTCCTAAATCACATTTCATAAAAAATTTAGGATGTTTTTTTACTTGTTACCGTCTTGATTAAATATATCTTAGGCTGCATATATTTTCATTTCCTTTTTTCTTTAAAAAAGTATAATACATTAACCCTTGTCATGCTGAACCCGGAATATTTTGGTTTTAGCAGGAGGTATAGACAAAGATCAGACTGCACATAAGTGCAGTCTGATATTAGTCTACACCTCCTGTCTGTCCTTTTGAAACCAGAATTGAAAATGAAACTAATTTTCAAAAGAAGTGTTGACAACTGAACAACAAGTACTACCAGTGCTTTCAGCCCTTTGATATTCATACAATTCTGAAAAGGATTTTATTCAGCATGACAAGGGTTAAATTGAAAACTTTAATTAGGTGGTTATTAATTCATAAATGATAAATTCCTTTGATTTTTCAAGCTTATTTTACCCTTTGTTTCATATTAGAAATCTCTTTTAATCAAACCAGTTCTCAGAAATTATAGAAGCTAGATTTATTTAACATATTGTATTTTCCCACAATTTTCTTAACTTGCATCTTGTAGTTGTTGTTTTTTTTCTAATTGCATGCATATTGTTTTGTAGTGTTTGTCAGCATGTCACTGTATGGATGGGTGTTTTAATTAAAATACTCTTTGAAGTTTGACATATTTTAAATGCATCTGTTTCATCAGAAAAAATAATCTAATGAACAAGAGCTATCACAGTATCACATTATTCCAAATAGCGTAATTTTGACAAAGTATATTTCTTCTTCCAATATCCAATTACATTATATTCTTTTCAAAAAGTTTAAGACAACAAAGGTTCATTATTTGAAGTTGAACTGCCTTCACCTATTTCCAAACAACAAAATTTTAGACTGGTCCAAGTTCAAAGGTGTTACAGACGACAATTTATAGTTCATGAAATTTAAGTTTTTTTCATTTTTTTTTTGATAAAAAATATTGTGTAATATGAAGAAATTGCAAGCAATTTCATCATTTTACACAATTTAATCCACATTGTTTTTCTTGACAGGCGTCAAAAAGTGTTACCGTGTGGGAATGGGTTAACTCTCTCCTGTTGAATACATGATTTTTACGTCCCTGTGGTTTTATAATTCAGAAAATATTGAAGAAGAAGGAAAGAAATTCTTTGCAGCAAGCAATTTCTTCTTTTTCTGCGATATTTTCTACTCTACTGAATGACTATTTTTCAATTCAAATCCACATTGAATTTTTGATAGCAAAACCTTTGGATTTGGATAGGTCTAAAATTTTGCAAAACAGGAAAGGGTTAAACTCTTGTGACTGAAAAATTGCTGTATCAATGGCTACTCATACTGTCATTGGGCAAGATATTTGACTTAGATTTTCAAATGTTAGTTAACCCTTTCCTGTTCAAATACGGGATTTTACGTTCCTGTGATTTTATACTCGAGAAAAGATTGTCGAAAATGGAGAAATTGCTTATAATAAGCAATTTCTCCTTTTCCCACAGTGTTTTCTACCACATAGGATGGTTTTGTTCGGAATGCATTCAATTTTAATTGTCAACTGCATCCTCTTTCAATTTGGACCTGTCTAAAATTTCAAAAACCAGGAAAGGGTTAACCCATGCTCACACAATCACCCTTTTTGCAAGCTCTTTAAGAAAAGTACTTTGTAAAACATTGTGGAAAAGAAGAAATTGCTTGTAACATTATCCACAATTTTTGCTACCCCAAATCACAAAGATTTTCAAATTGCAACCTCTTGAAATTGTTGTCTGCAACTTCTTTCAATTTGAACCTGTTTGAAATTTTGCTGTTTGGTAGTGGGTTAACAAAATCATGGTCAGGGACAAAAAAGCAAATTTTTAGTTGGCAATTTAAACATTCAAACTAAAGCTTTATTGGTCTATCAATTTTTTGATTGTGAGACTTACCTGTCAGTTGAATTCTCAAGTTGATGATACAGATAGCTCTATTTAACCCATTCAAACACAGCAAAATTTTAGACTGGTCCAAATTGAAAGAAGCTGCAGACGACTTTTTCAAGTTGATGGAATTTTGAATTTTTTCGTCTTTTTGGATAGAAAACATTGTGGATAATGAAGAAATTGCTTGATACAAGCAATTTCTTCATTATCCACAATGTTTTCCGAAGTTTTTTTCTTGAGGGGCGTAAAAAGGAGGGATTGAGTTGGAATGGCTTAAGTGGAGGCCCTTAAAGTTTTCATTAAACTTGTGTGACATTAAAAAAATTTAATAAGAAGTTGTGTGATTTTGTTTCCCAGCCCTCAGATCCCGTTTATTACAGAGTAGGAACGCCAGAACAAGGCCTTCGAGGCCTTGGTCAATATGAGCGGCAACGGCATGAAATGAATGTTTTACGGCAACGTGAATATAATGATTTTCTACGACAGGTAGTATTGTAGTAGGAAAACCATGCTACTATTATACTTTTGTGTGCTTTTGAATTATATTTTATATGACTTGTCAAAGAAATAGACCATCACTCAATCTGCATGAAGTAAAACCAAGTGTTAAACTTTGATACTGGTTTAAGCTGATAACTAGTTTTCAAAAAAGGGGGAGGGGAAAGGTTTATTCATGAATACATTTTTGACTTGTATCACTTAAGGTGTACTATACTTCCAGATGTGAAAAAAGGGACTTTTTTTATTAAAAAGATATATTAGAGCAAAATGAAAATCAAAAGCCATATGGAAGCTTCATTCTTACATCATGGAAAGTATAATTGTGTAAGAAGATTTACAGATCACAAACCAGAAAGTGCATCCCCATTTGGTGAAAAAACTAGCTAGTAATACTTTCAGGATTCTTAATTTTTTTAAAAAACATTGTTTAGATGACCGTGGTCTGGTGGCTCTGTTAGTTCATAGTCAATGTTCACTATTGTTAGACACTAAAAAAAAAAAAAAAAACACAAAAAAAACACAGAAATAATAATACAAAGAAAATGTATTCAAATATTGATACCAATACAAATATAACTATATCAATGACCATGTATTACATAAGTAAACACAAAGTGTTGGGTGGTTTGTTTCATCTTGGCAAGTCATACATAACAGAATTTTCTGAAAATTTGGCTATATATATTTAAATAACATGCTTGAAATAATTGCAGCTCACTTAAGGCACAATAGATTTTGTAATCATAATACAATCATTACGATCATATGTAGATGTAGGAGTAATTTAGTTCAGAAAAATATGTGTCACTTGGGAATGTGCATAAAATTAAGAACACCACAGTTAAGATAAATATTCAATAAAGAACAAAATTGAAAATGGGAATGTTTCATTGGAAAACATGGGAAAGGGGACCTCAAATGACTTAAGTCCAAAAATTTGTCTCAGTCTGCTTGAGCCTTTGTCAAAATGTTTGTCATATCACAAAAATAAACCCTGTTGAAAATGGGAGCATTCTTTTGAAAATCCCAAGGAAAGGGGCCTTTAATGACAGTCTCTTTGTTTACACTATAGGGCCCACAAGTTTGTCTCAATCTTCTTGAAACTTAGTCAAAATGTTTGTAAGGTTCTAAGGATGAGCCTTATGAAAATGAGACTGTTCTGTTGGAAAGCTCAGGAGAAGGTCTTAATGACAATTTAAATGTATCCATTCTAGAAGAAATATTTTTTTCTCAATCTTGATGAAAGATGGTCAATAATTATGTGTGTTAGATCATCCGAGTTACTCTTTTTGAAATTTGGGCTGTTCCTTTGCAAACTGAATAAAAAATTTGGCACTAAGTCAAATACTTCATCAGTTAGTATTATAAGTCTTCTTAACTGCTTGTGTCATCACAAATGTTACCTTCTTTTAAGTTTCAGTTTCATGTATCTTTCTTCAATTAAGAGCTAAAGTGAGCGGTCTTGGGCCACCTTGGTGCTCCTGTTTTAAGTTCATTCTTCATGGCTTCTCAAAGATATTTGATATTGTGTTGCAGGTCAATATGCATTAGGGCAATGTTAGCTACAATATTGTAGCCCTCTTTCTGATAATCTGCAGGCCACGCCAGCAGATTATCAGATGGAAGGCTACGATATCACAGCTAGGGCAATGTCAGAAAGTGGTAATTCAGATCAATGCCTGAGTCCAGTAGTTCTTGAACCATATCACTGTATTATTTTGTGTGCTCACTCATGCGCTTATTTCACACCAGATGTTGGCCTGAAAGTGTGTCTAACTTAAGGATATACCTGTGGTTCATGCAAAATTAAAATCTTTAGTCTGCAACACTCAAAGATCAGAGACCTTTATGACAGAGTCGCTAATATTGACTACCTGATGTTAAATCTCATTTTTATAATGTAGCCAAATTTGCTGGAGTGTGATTCCCCCATCTCCTATTCCCTCTGAATTCTATTTCTCATGATAACATGTTAAAAATATTTAAATAACAAATATTTCACATGTACTAAATCAGAACACCCAAATGTAATTATATACTAGACTGTTACTTTTCGCTGTACTGGCTGAAAGTCAATTGGCTATTGTCATGGTTTTGTGTCTGTCTAGTATCTGTGAATCTGTCCAACCAAAAACTTTTACTTAAAATCTCCTCAGAAAGTACTACACATGTTTCGACCTATTTTCACTGGAATTATACTTGGGTGACTGTTTATCAGATTTCTTCAGAGAATTTGACATTGCTTTTATTGACTGGGCTATTTCGGTATATGGTATATAGTGAAATCTTTAAAAACCTTATTCAGATTATGGTTTTCAACCAAATTTCACAGGAAGTTGATTCTCCTTTAGATCCTTTAGATCCCTTCAAAAAATCTTGATTGGATTGATAAAGAAATGGGCTAAATTCCATATGCAGTCTTCAGTGAAATCTTCTCAGTAACTAGTTGATAGATTTCAATTAAATCCATTTATATGCTTCCTTCAAAAAATTTCATTGGGTTCAAGATATGGCTTTTTAGAGGCAGGGCTGAATTCCATTTGTGGTAAATAGGCAAAACTTTGAAAATCTTGTCAAAACCTTGAGGATTGATTCATTTAGAATTATGTTTTGGTGAACCTTTTACAGATTTCTTTATAGGTTTAGGAAAGGTGATTGAGAAGTCTATGGCCTAAAGTAAGGAGAAGCAGTTTTCATTTATTTTTCAAAGTAGTCAGCTTGTTAGCTTACACACTTTGTCCATCAATGTTGAAGCATTTGGATTCCTTGATTTGATGAGTGCTAGTGTCATGCAAAAGGTTTGTTGTGATACCTCCTAGGTCAAGGTCACAGTTTGAAGTTCAAACATAGTTGTTCTTCATGATGAATGCTAGTGTCCCGTGAAATGTTTGTTGCTATTCCTCATTGGTCAAGGTCACAGTTGAAGATCAAATGACAAAATTTACCTTGTTCGCAGCATAACTTCTACATTTATGGATGCATTTGAAAATAAATAATGTGGCACAATTGTTCTTCTTGATGAGTGCTACTGTCATATGAAATGTTTGTTGTGATACGTCCATGGTCAAGGTCTCAGTTTAAAAAATCATTCTGGTCACCGTATTCTCTTTACAAATCTGTAGGCTCGACATGTTGTCCCTTGACAACCTATTTCTTGTCTCACAAAGCTGCCTCATGATATCTGCTTAACGCCTTGCAAATGTGACCTTTTCCTATATAATCCAATAGCAGCACACCTTTTACATCTATTAAAACTGAGGCCATCACCTTCCAAGGGGATGTTGTTGACTGGGCCTTTTTCTGGGGCAGTCATCCGGGGTGTCTCCACTGTTTTGACTTTTTTTGTCTCAAGTTTGAAGAGATGAATCTAAATTTCATCATCAGTTACAAATTGCTTGAGGATTTTCTTGAGCAGCTCTAGGCCCAGAAAGGATCTAGTGGTAGTACCGGAGTGAGAATTACAAGAAACCCATGATTAGGTGCTCAAGCAGCCACTATATGACGGATGTATTGTTGAAAATGGCTTTAAAACCTGTTCAAACAAACCAACCATGATTTTGTAGAGCTCTTGAAGATGTGAGGCCTTTATACTGTGGAGATAAATATTCATTGATCAAATTACCATGTCTGATGGGCATAAAGTAGAATATATATTCTCATTGATTATTGTCGGGAAAAGTTTCTAGTTTTAATAGTCAAAGTGATTATTCTAAAGGCAATTGGATGTTTATTTTTACTGAGATCTTTATATCAGCTTTTTAATTAAAAATGTGTGGAATTCCTTATAATGTGGTAGTTTGAAAAGTCTCTCTCATTTGATTCAGTATTAAATACAAAACATTGGAATGCAAGTTAGATTCTAATAGAAATAGTACTCATTTCTCACACTAAATATTTTCAATAAGTCTCTCTTGAATCTTTGTGGAAGAAAAATTGTCTTAAATCCTAAACTATCCTAAACATAATGAAATATTTTTACACTTATGTCTCTTCTACACATTTCTAGCACATTACCCGTAACAACAAATGCCAGCAGCTATAATACTATGAACCTTTAAACTAGAACTTTTTAATGTTATCTATTTAGAATCAATACTTTCTTCATGAATTTAATAACGATCACCTTTTTCATGTATTTAACAAGAAAACACACCTTTTTCATAGATTTTTATTTGTACCTATTAATATAAGCAGAATTTATTTCTAGATTTGTATAGTTTCACCACAAATGTAACTTAACAGCACATTAGCTTTCATGGGGATCAACACTGTTACAGGCTAAGTCTGTAGGCCCCAGACCTAAAACTCTTATGGAAGACTGGTAGTACCTCCTATGTTGTAGGTTCTTGTCTGTTGCTTTTCTCATTGCATATCTTTCAACCAAAACATTCAAATCACTTCTTTCACAAAATACCAGTAGATATATATGTATCCGTTTTCCATACAATCACTTGTTTTCATGACCTCTATACAATTTGTTTTGGAAAACATTCTGAGAAAAAGAGAAATTGCTTTTTCAGTCACTCCTTATAACTTATAAAGAAGTATATGGGTTTTACATTGTTTGAAAATATTGGTTTAAAATAATTTTGAGGACCTTAAATCATTGAGGAGAACTGGAACCAATTAGTTTTGCTGGCTTTATTAAACATTAGCAAGTAGCGTGCCCTGTTTTATGTGCCACATATTTGAAGATGCTGATATCTGTGCAGTGATTTTGATAAAACAAGTCTTTCAAATACTGGTCATGCCCACTGACCTTTGGTGATATAGTTTCTATGAGATTCAAAACGACGAATTTGTTTACAAAGTAATAGTTGGGGGACATAAAATGAACAACACATGGTTTGTAGGCAACCTAAATGTCATAACTACAGCTTGAAGAAGCTGTGGTTATGACATTTATACAATCCTCAAACGAAACATTTGGAATAAATGTTTGAGGTCAATATTTCACTTCCAGTTAAAATGAAAGATTTGATTGGTCAATCAATTTTTATCATTGACAGGCAATCTGTCGATAATGCTCTCTTTTGGCAATTTTTAATATGAAATGTAGATTAGACCTAGCTTGTATATTGAAATAATGTTAATATATAATAAAAAAGATAGCTATGAATTACTACTTATTAGCTATGAATTACTACCTTTTTGTACAAATTTTTCTTCCATTCAGATTATGTTGCCATTTGAAAGAATTTTTCAGATATTTTCAAGGACAGGTCACCATGGTCTAATGTTAAAATTGATCTAGGAAGTTTTTCTTTAACATTTATTCATGGATTACACTGTAACTTGCGCAGGTGTTTTCTGTCATGAGTAGATGTATCATTTGAAACATTGTGCATCCTAATTCAAGGTCAAAGCTAGAAATGAAGGTCATATATTTTATGTAACTCAGCAAATCAGTAAGCAGTTGTGATACATATATTCTCATTCAAAGTAAAATACTTACATGTGTCCTTTCTTTTGAATTAAATGATTTTCACAATGCTACAGAATAGTTTAATTTTAGCTTTGTCTATCAAAATTTGTGCTTTCTGATTATTCTGAAAATTTTGTTTCATACCTCCATGAAAAATAATTTGAAGAAGAAACTATTTTGAATGCTGGTGCACAATGAAGTTGCATAAGGAAATTTCAAAAACTGGTTAACCATTTCTATTGTTTTTCTGTTTGCTTTTTTTTCTGTCTTATTAGTAAATTATAAGAAATGAAAAGAATGGTTTTTGTTTTCATTGAGCTATAAAATAATGAAAAAAAAAAACTAATCACACTTTTGTATGAATCCATATGCAGCTTCATTCAGTTTGATTAGGTTTTCTGTTTCATACCTCCATGAAAAACAAAATAATATTCATCTCTACATAATAATAGTAATATTCAGGATCTGTAAACTACTCTCTGATTATTACAGCAAAAGAATATAGAACAACAGAGAATAGAAGCTCGTAGGAGCAGACCTCAGCCCCCTGCCAGCCAACCAGCTGGGGGTCAGGTAGATTATATACAGCAGAATCAAAGGGCAAGGTCAGAAGATAAAAGGGCATATCAGGACTATATGGTAGGTATTTGAAATATATATAAAATTTTAAATATATATTTGGGTTCTTTTGATGAGTAAATGTTAAGTAGCCTTTGTTTGCTGTTTTACTAGATCATATTAACCCTTGTCATGCTGAATAAAATCCCTATCTGAATTTTAATTAAAATCAAAGGCCTGAAAGTACTGACAGCACAAGTTAAGAGTCAACATTTATTTTGAAAATTAATTCTATACTCAGCTCAGGGTTGAAGGAGACAGACAGGAGGTGAAGACTAAGATCAGACTGCACATGTGTGCAGACTGATCTTTGTCTACACCTCCTGCCAAAACAGGAATATTCCGGGATCAGCATAACAAGGGTTAATTCTAATGTACAGTATGGATTTATTTGAATATTATTATAACCAAAGAACATTTATACAAAAATACTCTGTTTGGACCACAAAATCAAGTTTGTTATAGGCAATATATCATATAAAAAAATATTGTTAAAGTTAGAAGAGTTTATATGGCTATAGGACTTGAAAAGAACATTAACTATGATGTGCGAAAAATTAAGCTAAGTTTTTAAATAAATTTTCTTTAAAATAAAAAAATCCTAAAGAAATAACTATTTAACAAAAACATTTCATGTACATATCGTATCAGTTTGTCAGTCTCGTAAAATTGAAATATGTACTGGCTTTTGCATTTATAAGATATGGGGAGTATAGTGCCTACATCATGTGATAATGATAATAATTTTGTCAAATTAATCTACTTTGGTATGATAATATTTGCTAGTCATATACTTATTCTAGATATGAAATCTGTTTGAAATAACTGGAAATATAGTTTGAAACTTATTGCATACAAATTGAAAATCTTTTGTTACTTTAGTAATGCTGTCCAAGAGGTAAAGATAGACACTTACGGTGTTTTTTTACACTAAGCTAATGATATATGACATTTCCATGAAAGGAATATTTACCAGGGCTTGCCCTAGCCTTTGAAATTTATGAGTCAAAGACTCCTAAACCATGAAATATAAGATCAAGACAATGAAAAGAGCAAATCATAAGTGTAAATTTTATTCACTGAAAATTCTAGAAGACTAAAATATCTCATGACTTTTTTTTTAAAAATTAATTTTATACTCAGCTCTAGAAGACTAAAATATCCTGTGACGTGTTTTCACCCTTAGACATTTGGGGGTCCCCTGGAAGAAATTTGTATGGATCAAACTGGGATATATTCAGATTATTGAGGGTAAAAACCTTGATTTAATCCATCACCCCACAATGATGTTTCTAGACGCCCTTCAACATGACAGCATTGGAAAACATTGATGAAAAGATAAAGATTTTAAAGATTTCATTGACTAGAAATTGTCGGCTGCTACATCTGCAAATTCGGACTGGTCTAATATTTTATACACCCAAAATAAGGTATTTTTTAAATTGAATGTAACTTAATTTAATTCTTGAAGTCTGTGTTTATCGAATTCGGATTATGAATCTAAAGAACATATCTAGTCTATCAGAAACGACACTTTTTATGCAGTTGTATTTTCTACATTTTTTACAAGTTTAAATGAAACTATTTTTCTTAATTTTCTGACCAATCAGAGAGCCCTTATTACTGAGAGGTATTTTATTTTTCTTAAATAAAGGCTGTTTCACAAGTAACTTTTTTCACTTTCCACACAATCATTCTAAAAAAATTTTCAACTAATTATCGGGCTGTTAATTGGTTCTGTTGTTTGCATGTTATATGCATGATATATGTTTGTTAGACATTCTACGTACACCTATACCTTGTTCTAGCATGACTCTTTTTAAAAATTCCTATTAGCTTTTTCTAACAAGAATTCCTGTAGTATTCAAATGTACTTTAGAAACCAGTGATGATTAAAGCTTTATGTGACGAAGCTCTGATGATGGTCAAAAATTGTTATTGTATTATTTTATTAGACTTTAACGGAATTGACTATCAATCAAATCATTCATTTAGACTGGAAATGAATTTTTATCTTCACCAATTTTTTAAACCTTATTGTTGGTTTGGTGACTTAAGTGTTGTAACTACAGCTTATTCAAGCTGTAGGTCACCAACCAATCACTTGATATTATTCAACCTATTCCCACACAGTCACTCCTTTTTATGCACCTCAAGGAAAAAGCTTTGGAAAACATTGTGGAAAATGAAGAAATTGCTTGGTACAAGGAATTTCTTCATTATCCACAATGTTTTTTAAACAAAAAGACAAAGAACTTTTAAATTTTATCAATTGAAGATTGTCATCTGCAACTGCTTTGAATTTGGACTAGTCCAAAATTTTGTCCTTTGGTAATGGGTTAATGTCCCTAACCACATGTATTTACAAAAGATTGTTGTTTCTTACCTCTGTCAGTCTGCCAGGTTGGAGGTCACTTGGAAGGGCCAGCTATCAATCAATTGTCAAAAACTTGAAAGAAACTGTAGTTACAGGGTTTGTTAGAATATTATACCCACATTTAATGCTAGTTTTATTGTATAGAAAGGTCAATTTTGTAAATGTTTCTCCCTTTCTGCAACAAGGGAAAATACCACCAACCAAATGTTGTCACTGTTAAACCACCTATAAATTACGAGGAAGATCGAAAACGTCTTTCTGAAGAACGTAAACAAGAATATGAAGATTACGTGGAAAAGGTATAAAGAGAATCAGCACTTTTATTAGTCACTAGCTCAGCGGTGTGGTTACTCTTTTCTTGCACTGGCCTTCTTACTGTCTATGAACTAAACCTCTGTCAATGAATAGTAAAGAATAGAAACTTTCTATGTCCCAGCTATGTAATGGCACCAGGCATCAAAAGTTACCTCTGTCCATGTGTGAGTGGGTGTGCATGTGTGTGGATGCGTAAGCGTTTGTATCAAATTCTTGCCCGGAGCATTTCCTCTACATTTACAGATGATTTTAAAAATAACTTGGCACAGGTGTCCCCCTCGAAGAGTACTCAGTGTCATGCTTAAAGTTTTGTTGGGTACTCTTAAGTTCAAGATCATGTGATAAGCACTACAGCAGGGGTACTCATGTCTGAAACATTTCTAGTTAAAGAAAATCCTAAGATGAACTGCATAACAAAATTAAAAGTTAATATTATAAATACTTTACTTCTAAAATGAATGCCTTTAGAGTAAAAGTATGGGTTTAATACAGTGAGTCGAAGAAATATTTTTAGAATTACAAGAACTTAAAATTGTCATCTGCAACTAATTATTCCCCTATGGATATCGGTTGGGGGACTATAGGTTTGCTCAATTCTGTCCATCCTTCTGTCTGTCTGTCCTTCCCTCACAATTTTGTCTGGAGCATATCTCCTAAACCCTAAGTGCTAGCAACTTCAAACTTTTTACACTTATAGATCACAATGGTGAGAAGTGTTATGTACAAGAACCGTTGCTCTACCATGCCCACTTTTTGAGTTATTGCCCTTTCTTGTTTTTACCTTTACATTTTTGTCTGAAAATACATCCTTACCCATATGTGCTAGGGAGAAGTGTCATGTACAAGAACCATTTCTCAGAAACACCCTTTTATGAGTTATTGCCCTTTTTTTATTTTAGTTTTACACTTTTTGTCCTGAACATACCTCCTAAATCATAAGTGCTAGCAACTGCAAACTTTATACATTTAAAGATTAGGATTTCGAGAGAGTCATTTACAAGAACCATTACTCTACCACACCCATTGTTTGAGTTATTTTCCTTTCTTCTCTGTATCTACATTTTTGTCGGGACCATATCTCCTTAACTGTTAATACTAGCAACTTCAAACTTTATACACTTTTTTATCATAATGTGGAGACGTATCATGTATAAGAATTGTAAATCTTGTCTACCTTTATATGTCCAAATGTGGTTAGCCCTTTCCTAAATGGCAAAAATTTAGACTAGTCAAATTTAAAGCTACTAGAGACAAAGGAATGTTATTTAATGTAGAAATAATTAACATTAAAGTACAGAAAATATTGGAGAAAAAGGAGAAAATGTTAATTAGCAGAATTTCTTCTTTTCTTTCAATGTTTTCCTAAGCTTACTCATAGGGACTTCAAACCCAGGTATTGTTTGGGAAAAGATTAACTATAAAAAGACCTTTTTAATCCGGTGGGGGACTCATGTATTGCATCGAAATACAACATGCACTTGTTTAAAACTTCTTCTGTCATTGGTTACTTTTCAGAATGGTAAATAATGCGTATTCTTTGTCTTTATTGAGGATGTTTTGTTCATAGACTTGCACAATCTAGAGGTGGTTTGTTTTTATATGCATTTCACATTTTATTTCTAGATTACTACTATTAAAGGCAATTTACTGGTAGCTTATGTAGATAAACTTTATCAGTATACCCATCCTCACTCAATGACGCTTTTAGTCGCCCCCAAAGAAAAAAAGTTTAGAAATCATCATGTAAAATGACGAAATTGCTTATCATAAGCAATTTCTTCATCATTCACAATGTTTCTACCCCAAAAGTAAACAAAATCCAAAATTTCATAAGCTTTTAGATTGTCGTCTGGAACTCCCTCTTTAATTTGGACCAGTGTGAAATTTGTCATGAGGAAATGGGTTTAGTGACAGCTACCTTTCAGACGAAGCCTATATTAAGGCATTGCTGCTGTCAATTAAAAAAAACTAAGAGCATCACAGGCTGATTCCAACACTCTGTTGTTCAACAGCTTGATAGTGGGTTCAAAAGGCAACATAATTTCTCTAAAAAAATGTGTTTAGAGTTAACCGCCTTGTTTGTATAGATTGCTCTTTTGATAGTGAGCATAATATTTCAAGTGATTGTGTTCAGTAATATCAAAGATATTCCAAAATATCAGATGACAACAACAGTGACACAGACAATACCTCAGGTTTTCTTTGAAAACAGCTGAGCTTAAGATGATTGGCAAATTAAATCATCTATCAAGAATTGAAGTGTATGGTCAACTCTAACATTTCTGTCAAACATTTTTGTTGGGTTGGCAGCTTCAATTACAGCTTAAACTATACTACTTATTAAAGCGTATTTATGGCTTTAACTTGCCAAACAACAATTTACCTTTGACATTATGTCCTTGAATGATATATCCCAAGTCACACTCCCAATCATGAGGTCCGTTTAGACATTTGTCTCCCTTAACCCATTCCCACACAATGATGCTTTTAAACGCCCTTCAAGAAAAACAATTGGTAAAACATTGTGTAAATTAAGACATTGCTTGTAACAAGCAATTTCTTCATTTTACACAATGTTTTCTACCCAGAAATGGAAAAAAATTAAAATTACATAAACTTTAAATTGTCGTCTGCATCTCCTTTCAATTTGGACCGGTCCAAAATCTCGCTGTCTGGTAATGGGTTAAACGGGTGGATAAATGTAAACCTAAGGTGGATTAGCAGCTGAAGGCTTGGAAAGAGTAGTAGTACTGGTGTAAGAAATGCCAAGAGTCCATGATTAGGTGCTCCAGCTACCGTTATATGACTGAAGTACTTTTAAAAGTAGCATAAAACCTCAATCAAACAAACAAAATCGTAAAATTTTAATCTAAAATATTTTAGTTATGTATTTTGGGTTCACATCACAAGATTTCCGACTAGTTCAAATGCATTGAAAGATGTTGCAGACAACAATTCAAAGCAAATTTAAAGGCAACTATTACAAGCTATTTCTCTTTTTTGTTCACAATGTTTTTTACTCCTAAGTTTCTGCATTACATGAAACTGAGAGATTGCATGGTATTACTGTTAATATTATTGGCACCTATTGGTAATTCCTTGAACAAAAAGATTCAGTAAGAAAATAGCATATTACTAGTCAGGAGTACTACTCTGTGCCATTTTTGACGGATAATGACCTGTCCTCAGTCAAAACATAACATTTTGAGGGGAAGTAAGCATGTTCAAGATTTACTTTTGGGTAATGAACAATTGTTACTTCCCATTTACCTTACCAGACACTTACCACAGTTAATTACTCCTATTAACAATCAAATGAAACTTTCAAAAAGTTACCTTTTATTCCAATGGTCTCTTATTTCATTCCTGAACTCCTCCATCCAATGAGAATACTTTTTATGTTATGATCATAACAAAAATAAATGGACAATTCATTGTCGTTCAGACTTTGTTACACTTATTTGCATTGATCAGAGTAAGTGATAAGAATGTTACACCCTTGTCATACTGAACCGAAACTATTCCTGTTTTGGCAGGAGGTAAAGACAAAGATCAGCCTGCACATAAGTGCAGTCTGATCTTAGTCAACAACACCTGCTTGTATCTTTTAAGAGATCTTTATTAGGTCCCGTAAATATTTACCCACTATTGATGCTCTCACTACTCTGATTGTTATGCAGTTCTGTAGAGGTTTTGTAATTAGATATGACAAGAGTTAATAATACTCAGCTATACTTTATATTTTTAGTTAGTTGTAACAAGCAATGTCTTCTTTGCTCATAGTGTTTTCAACTATTGTGCTCCTATTTCTATGCCCTTGCATTGAAAGATAGGGGCATATTGTTTTACCGTTGTCCGCCTATCCATCTGTCTGTCCATCATTCAATCTTTCTGTCTATTGTTCTGTCTGACTACAAAACTTAACGGAAACACTTAACATTGCCAATTACTACCAGCTTATTCAAGATAGAATGGTCATACTTGGAATGATGATACATCTCCATTATGTGCATCTCCTCATGTCAAGGTCAAGTAATAAGGTCAAGGTCACATACCAAGGTCAAACGCCAAAATATTTCCTTGTTGCTCTCACTAAAATACTCTATTATAACTCATGTACAAGTCAACAACACTTTTCATAGTTATACCCCCTAAAATATGTTGGGGGGGGGTATATAGGAGTCAGCTTGTTGGTCCGTATATCTGTAGCTTTTTCTTGTCTGCTCTATTTCTCGGCAACCATTGGACAGATTTGATTCAAACTTCACTGATATAATCAGTATCAAGCAGAGATGTGCATATTCCATTTTTGTTATGTTCCATTGATTTTTGACGGAGTTATGGCCCTTTGGTGAAAAATCATGTCCGCTCAATTTCTCAGCAACCATTTGACGGATTTGATTCAAATTTCTCAGAAAGACCGGGTATAAGTCAGACGTGCATATCCTATTTTGGTTATGGTCCATTGATTTTAGACTGAGTTATTGCCTTTTAATTAAAAAGTCTGTTTTTTGTTATGGCCCTTTGGCGGATAGAACTTGTATATGGACAAGTGCTGTTTGGGGGTATTAGTCTGCTTTGCGACAATGTCTAGTTAAGTCCTGTTGCGGTGGCATTTTGTTTCACAAACATATCTTGTTCGATTACATGACAACCATAAATGTTGTATACTTCTTTCAGCAAATGGACAGTTCTAAAATTTTGTCATCTAGTAAATGGATTAACTTGGCCCCTTACTACTCAATCCCAAATTTTATGTGTTGCAAATATATAACTTTAGAAACCATCTTGGGTAAAGGAGAATTTTGGTTGTAACAAGCAATCCAGCAATAATTTTTGCCTCTTAACCAATTCTTAAACAATGATGATTTTTTAATGCCCCTGAACAACAAAAAAATAATTGAGAAGCATTGTGGAAAATGAAGAAATGGCTTGCTACAGGCCATTTCTTCATTATCCCTAATAATTTCTACCCAAAAGGGCAAGGATTATTCAAATGCCTTTTGCTAAAAATTGTCATTCTGTAACTTCTTTCAATTTGGACCACTCTAAAATTTGAAAATCTGGTAATGGGTTGATACTGTCAAATGTTTACATATGATGTCTATGCAGTGGCTCAGCTCAGTAATTTCTTAGTAAAGCTGGTTCAAGAAGCAAGGACAAGTAAACTTCATTCACTACTTGTATTTTAGATAGAAAATATGTTAAGTTTGTAATGATAATTACTCCATTGTAAGGCAAGTATAAAATTTCATTTGTTTTATGCCCCTGTGAAATATTTCTGATATTCTTCTTTTTTATTTATCAATACACAAAATCAGATCAATTACTATGTCATGAATAAAGAAGGTTTGTTTGCCTTCAAAAAGAGAAAGAAGAGAGATTTATTAAGGACAATAGCCAGAGTTTCACAAAACAGATTTTAACCCATTACCATACAACAAACATTAAGGCTTGTCCAAATTCAAAGAAGTTGCAGTTGACAATTTCAAGTTAAAAGAATTGAAAACAATGCAGCAAATGAAGAAATTACTTGAAACAAACTTTTCATGAATGGAGCAAAAAAGCAGGATTTTGTGGATATTGGTTAATCAAAACTTGCTTAGGCTTGGTTCATAACATAACCAACAAGAAAAAATATGAAACAAGGGGGTCTTTGGCTTTAGGGGAAAAGTAATGTTATTTTTGCAGGTCAGCCAAATAAAATGAAATTTTGACAAATAACCCTTTACATGAAATATAAGTCTTAATCCTAAGAAATGTTTAAAAAAAACTTTTTCAGTTCAACAACAAAGCTGCCGTCATAGCGCAGTGGGTAGCGCCTCAGATTCCTTTTCTTCAATAATGGGATGTCAGTGGTTCGATCCCCGGCGGCGGCACATATTCTTTCTTTCATTTGTCTCTCACCAATGGGTGGATAAATGTTAACCTTAGTGGGATAGCGCCTGGAGGCTAGGAAAGGATGTAGCGGTAGTACTGGTGTGAGAAATACCAGGAATCCATTGTTAAATGCTCCAGCTGCCGCAATTTAACTGAAATACAGTTAAAAGTGGCTTTAAACCTATTCCACCAATCAATTATTTGAAGCATATATAGACATATAAACTGGACTCTGATTACTCATTATGAGTACCTTATTGATAGTCGTTAGAAACAACCAAATAAACTGTGCAGATCGTCCTTAACTCTTTCCTGTTAAATCCCTGGATTTAATGTCTGTGATTTTATAATTGAGAAAACATTGTAGAAAAAGAAGAAATTGCTTGTAAAAAGCAATTTCTTCTTTTCCACAATATTTTCTGTCCTACTAAATGATTATAAAATCTACATACAACTTTCGTCTTCAAAATCTTTGAATTTGTCTGGTCTTAAATGTTGAAAAACAGGAAAGGGTTAAGTACTTATTTTTACTACCCCTTGGAAAAGACATTTCAGAGCTCGAACCTTTTACTGGGGATACCCAGGTGACACCCATGAATCACATGAATTAGTGCCCTTTGCATTGATATAAACTGAAAAAATATTCAAAGTAAATAAAAGTCCATTCGAACAAGACAATCACATTTAACCCAACACTCGCTTGAAGAAGAATGTATGGGAAAACATTGGGGGAAATTAAGAAATTGCTTATAATAAGCAATTTCTTCATTGTCCGCAATATTTCTACCCTAAATGATATAGAATTCTTTAATTTTGCCAACTTAAATTGTTGTCTGCAACTTCTTTCAATTTGGACAGACTAAAATTTTGTCCCCTGGTAATTGATTAAGCAGTAATTTGCTGTTGCCATGACTGCAATAAACAGAATCCACTTTATTATATAAAGTCCTACAAATACATTCATTGCACAGTGAAAAAATCACACTTGACAGAAAAAAGATGTATCATCCAAGTACTGAACTGATATGGTTATATGACATCTGGGTAAAATGACCTCACGCTAAGAATAATGTTATAAAAACGATGGTAAAACAAGTTCCCTGAGGTTCTTTTATGGTAAAACTTTGTTGGTATGTTATAAACGGAATACTATGATGTAGTAGTGATGCAAAACCTCATTAACCCTTTCCCACACAATGACGCTTTTCCATGCCCCTCCAGATAAACAGTAAGGAGAACATTGTTTTAATGAAGAAATTGCTTGTAACAAGCAATTTCTTCATTTTACACAATGTTTTTTCCCAGAAAGTTACAAAAAAAAATTTAATGAATTTAAAATTGTTGTCTGCAACTCCTTTCAGTTTGGACCAGTCTATAATTTTGTTGTCTGGTAAGGATTAATTAGGAATCTTGCTGCATAGGAAAATATGATATAATATTACCTAATAATACCCACATTTTGCTATGCAACTTAGTTTGAATCACAAGTAATCCTTTTGTACTACTAGAGTGGTGCAGGATCTTTTTGTCATGGAACAGCAAAATGTGTTTGAAACTTGATATATATAGTCTTAAAGTTAATTCCTTTCTTCTCTTTTTCTCTGCTTGATTCTGGAAGTTATTTATACAACTTATATCTTCTGCTCTCAGAAATCGGGAAGAGGTTATTTACTATTAATTTTGATATCAGTCACACTAACAACTTTTGTACCCTTAGTATTTCAATTTACATGTATATTAGTCTGAAGATGGGGTATTACTATTCATTTTTTTCCATTTCCATTTTCAGCTAATGCAATAGATATCCAAAGATAAGGTTATAAGACTATTATTGTATTAGTTTTTTGCATCTTTGCAGGCTGACAAAATTCAGAATATATCTACAAAAAAATTACATTGACAAAAAACTGAGAATGTACCAGACTGTGCATATTGTTTGTGAACTATTTTCTTAATTTGTTTGAAATAGGGAGAAGGATACCAGTTTAATGAACAAAAGACATAATATCCTTTTACTTTTATAATATCTAGCAATACTTCTTCAAAATGGATATCCAAGAAAGGTGAAATTTTAATTATTTGATTTTGATCAATGTTAATTTGCGTTTTTCAATAATTTATTTCTGAGAATTAGACACAAGCCAGTAATTGCTTTCATTCATAAAATGCGTTATAGGCTTTCAGATGAAACTGTTTTCTTGTATGTTGCTCCCTTTTCATTGAGTGATATGGAATTAGTTGAATTTTCATATTGTAGATTTCGATTATATTAATCCATTACCACACAATGATACTTTTTATACCCCTTTAGTAAACCAATCAGAAAACTTCATTTTACACAGTGTTTTCTACCCAGAAAGTTGAAAAAAAATCTAAAATTTCTTAAACTTTGAATTGTTGTCTGCAACATCTTTCAATTTGGACAAGTCTAAAATTTTGTTGAGTGGTAATGGGTTAAACAATTCATTCTAAATAAAATTCATTTATTGTATGTTTATATAGATATATCAAAAATTATAAAAAAAGAGACTATTAACCCTTGTCATGCTATAATAATAACTTAGGAACAAAAACCAATTTGTTATTTTAGTAACTCTAGAAATAAAAACTCAATTTACAAAACATTTAACTACAATTAGAGATAAAAAGCCTTGGCAGCAAGTATACCGAATGTATACCTCCTTCCTGAAATCAAGTACAATTGTTTAATAATTATTTTGTCTGCAAGGACTTTCAACTTGGACGAATGTGAATTTCATTAATTTAACGGTAATCATAATTCTAATGAGGGAAAAATTATTCGTTCCATTAGATGCCAACACTTTTACAAGACTAAAACAAAAGGATACTGCTGATGGGTTTCATATGGAATTTAACTGAGAAAAAAGACTTCTTAAAGTATAGAAAACATTTTTGGAAAGAAGAAACTACAGTCCAGACAATGCCAACTTTGCCAGATTTTGCTAGTATGGTATCTTTTAGTCAAGTTATTAAGATATTTTGTGGTGATGAAAATTTAAGTAAAGACGATTTTGTTTTTGCTAACAATAATCGAAAGATTGATGTATTCTACAGAAAGCCCAAGAAGAGCGTTACTGGAAGATGCGAGGCCGACCAGTGACTCCCCCTGGTGGACTCGATATCGGACAGTATGATAAACATCTTAAAGAAGTACTGCCAAAGAAGAAGAAGGAATACAAGGATATGCTCGATCAGGTTGGTTTTTATGAGTGTTTATTTGATTGCCTTTCAGAATGTCAACTGTTAACCCTTATCCTGCTGAATTAGATGATAGCTGGTGATATTTACAATGATTAGGTGCATAGATATGCAGACTGATCATTGTGTTATCCCTTTCCTGTTTCATCCCTGGTTTTCACATCCCTATTATTTTTATACTTAAGAAAACATTGTGGAAAATGAAGAAATTTTGTGTGACAAGCAATTTCTTCCTTTCCCACAATATTTTCCACCATACTGAATGATTATTTTGCAAATAGAATAGACTTTTAATTGTTGTTTGGAAAACCTTTTAATTTGGACAGATCTGAAATTTTTCAGTCTAGTAAAGGGCTAATTGCATGTTCATACAGGAATGTTTCTTGGTCACCAGGAGGAGGGTTTGATTTCTTTTGCATGAAATCTGTAGTGCCACAAGATATTGTTAGACTGAAGAAACTATCCACTGCCTTAACCCATTCCCACTCAATCCCTCCTTTTTACGCCCCTCAAAAAAAAGCTTTTGAAAACATTGTGGAAAATGAAGAAATTGCTTGGATCCACAATGTTTTCTATCCCAAAAGACGAAAATATTCAAAATTCCATCAACTTGAAATTGTCGTCTGCAGCTCCTTTCAATTTGGACTGGTCTAAAATTCCATTGTGTTGGAATGGGTATAATTGATGTCACCACAACTAGTGCTTCTAGTGCTTTCAGCCCTTTGATTTTGATACAATTGCAAAATAGATTTTATTCAGCATAACAAGGTTTAACAAGAACTAACTCATTGAGATTACTTTCAAAATTAACTAAGATGTTGTCAATTTCATTTTTTTCCTTATAAGGGATTCTTCGCCTGTCTGAGAAACTGTTTTGATGATTCCTTTCAGTAAGTACCAGAAAATAGTATTACATTTACAAAGGACTGGAAATCAGTATAAAGTATAAAGTAAAATATAAAAAAGTGACAACAAGATCAGCATTGTTACAACAATGTTTCATGGAATTTTTGTGATGTCTTCTTGCAGTGAGCAAGACATAGTTATCAATATGACAAATCATTGTAAGTGCATTAGTGTGTTAGTGTGTCAGTCCATCCAAATTTGTCATATATTTTTCTATGGATTTCATGCCATTTGAAACAATTCTCAGATAGCTCCAAGGTAAAGGTTACAGCTCAAGGTCAAATATTCAGTGGGACTTACATGTTGTCTTAAGAGGACTTTCTAGTTACTTTATATGCCATCAGTGACTGCATTTATTGATGTAATCAATCAGTTCTTTTTAAACAATCAACCTTTTCATCACAACTTGTAGCAAAGAAATGAAAAACTGCAGCACAAAGCATGGGAAAGGGTCGCAGAAGTTTCTCCAAATCACATGCATTTTCGTGATGAGGATCGCCCTCTTGTGGGCTCACCACGAGATGTAAATTTTACAATGCACGAGGTGAGGGTAGTTAGCTAGAAGAAGTGTATTCATATGTACAAATTAGTTGATCCCTGAGCCCTTATTACTGTGGAGTTGGTTTCTATTCTTCTTCCTGGCTTTTCTTGTTTTGTTTTTTCTTGTTTTTTTTTTCCCTTGTTTTATTGCATAAAGGATTCAGAATGAGCTCAAAGTCTTTATTTGAGCTGTTGTGATCACACTATGTCTGGTATCCCTCCACCATGCATCATGTGTTGTCCTATGTTCATCAACAATTACATTCAATGACATCTGCTCTCAAACTATGTAGTAAATTTCAACCAAATTTTGCAGCAATTTTCCATCCATGGTCCCTAAAAGATTTGATAAAAGAACTGAAAACTGTTTGCCATGCAAAGAAATAATGTAAGAAACTGAACTAAATCTCTGACAATCTTCTTTTTCTAACCCTAAAGACTAGAACCTTGATTTTGAACATGAATCATTAGCCAAGGACATCTATAAAAATGGCTTGAACCAAGAGATCCAACTGTTTAGAATTAAAGGAAAACTTCTTTTAAGGACATCTGCCAAACTACTGTGACTAATTTTGATTAAATTTGCTGAGGCAGTATTTGCAGGTATCTCTCTCAAAATACATTAAAGAATTTGAATCCCAGAAAGCTCTCAATACTATAGCAGTAAAAATGAAATTTGAAGAAAATCTTTTTAAAAATCTTTTCCTTTGACACAAATGGCCTAAAACTCTGATACTTTGAATGAAGCCTTAGTGAATATATGTCTGAACTTTGTTGTAGTAACTTAAGAGTTTAGCATAAATGTTTTTGATGACTTTGTAAAATATCATCCTTAAATAAACTGGACTATTTCAAGGAAAAGATCCTTTGTCTCAGGCCACGGCACCAGAGCCAATGACCCTCATGTTTGAAAATATTTGTACTGGTAGTTTTCATATTTCAAGTTCAAATTAGAATGACACTTTCTTAAGAGACATCATTATTCATTTTAGCATTATGTTCATATAAATCACAGTAGATTTTTCCCATAATTATATGAATGATTCATGCATTGTAAAATCACAATGTCAGATCTTATAATATTGTAACGGTTTCAGCGAAGGTAATTTGCGGTAATATGCAAATTAGGGAACCTTCAGGAAGTCTAGTGACTATTTGGAGTGATATATAGACAAGGTCGACCCATTTAGGGTTGAGGATCCTCTAAATGGATAGGCTTTGTCTACAAGCTCGGATTCATTACAATATCCTAGTAGAACATTTTGTTCTAAATTTGGTTAGCATCCATTAAAACAGAATTCATGATTTAAGAAATATATAACATAAAATTTGAACACCATTGGGTACTTTTCTAAGATCAGACGAAAATATGTCATGTTTCTACAATATATCTTGGTTTTATCTTCAAGCATATATTATTGACTAATTAACTTTTTCTAGTACAGGTATATGATTACATGTTTTTCATTGGATATCAAAATTTGAATTATTGTTGTCTTCAACCCTTTACCGCATAATGAAATTTTAGAATGGTCCAAATTGAAAGAGGTTTCATACAACAATCTAGAGTTTGTGAAATTTCTGAATTTTTCAACATTCTGGGTAAAAACATTGTGGATAATGAAGAAGTTGCTTGTTGCAAGCTGTTGAGTTTTTTTGCTGGAGGGGCATCAAAAAGCATCATTGTGTGTAAATGTTACTTAGCAGAGATTTTTTAGATTTTCAGATTTGTATGAACGAATATGAAATGTTTCTTATTTTTCAGTGTCATTTATGTTAAAAGAAAAGTTTCCCCTCCCTATTCATCACTATATCAAAAAAAAAAAATAAGCAGAAAAGATAAAATTGTTTTAGCCATTACCAGATAACAAGATTTCTTACTAACTTCAATAGAAAGATCAGCATATGACAATTAAGAATAGATGTAATCAAAAATATGAGTGCTACATAGGGAAGAAAACATTGGAGGAAAAGATGAAATCGCTTGTCAGAATGTATTTTTTCTTTAGTTATTTTTATGTGTAAAAATGGACCAAGAATTCAATTTTAGGGAAAGTCAGTGTCTACATTTTTTTCATAAATTAAAATAAGGTCAAATAATTCTGGCTACTAAAGTATTATTGTTGTTGTATATTTATGCTTTTAGTATCATAATACTTGAAATTTGGTTCTAATGTCATAAACCATACTTTGTAATGATCTAGATTAGCCATAACTTGAATTTTGTGGCGCTAATGATTACAATTTTTTGGAACTAAGCATACACTAAATTATTATAGTGGTAAAATTAAAAATAAAAATTGGCTTTTGCAGAACACCTGAAAATTGTAAAAACCAACCAGAACCTCATTCAATTCTTGCCATTTGTCATTTTTCCAGAAAGAGGAAAAAGATAAATTTGGTTTAATCAATAGAGATTTGAAACATGACTCAAAGAACAATGTGCCAATGGACAAGACTAGCTCTTACTATCAGTACTATGTCCAAAGACAAGTTGCCAAAAGAGATGATGAAAATTTTCGTCGATATCTTGAACTTGAAAAAGAGAAACGTAAAGAGCAGAAATCATATAGAGAAGCCCTCATGAAGGTTTGAGCTATATACTAAAGCTTTTATGAAGCTACTGTTGTGTAAAGGTTTTAGAGCTCTGTGTAGATTGGATTTGGTGCTTTTTGTGTTGCTAAGACAGTCAATAATAATAGTACCTGCGTACATCACCGGGGATAAAATGTCACTTGTTTATAAACAAAAATCTTTAAAATAACAACATTGCTGACTGTTGTTTTAACCAATTATTGTCTATTGGTTTGTTATCAAAAGTTCTTAGTTTATAAGTATGAAACGTTAACTTTTTAACCTATACTATAAGAGCGTAGATGCAAATTGATCTTTGTCAGGTGACACATTATCGTCGTCATATTATATGTAGATATATTGTAGTAATTATAGTGTTGAGATTGAGCATCCATCTACCTTTTAAAGAATGTAAGAAAAATATTTCATCAATCTTGCTAAAAATTATCCATTCTTCTTTGACTAGGCTGGTTAGCTCAGTGTAATATTAAACATTTTTCATGGTGAAATGGGGGGGGGGGGGGTCGGTGGGGCCTTAAAAAAGAGGGATTGTGTAGGAATAGGTTAAATCTGGTTTTTATTTCCTCACTGTATGCAAGTAATTCATTATACTTATATACCACTAAGAACTTCATTTATTGAAATCATGATCATTTGGTTCTATAATGTTGTTTTAGAGATTTTCAAAATTTTAACTGTATCAGTAACTGTCTAGCTTTCATAGTGAAAAGACTAATTCATTACAAGTGCAAAGAGGTGACTTAGAATGTATCCTATAGCACTTTTTATGCTCCCAGAAGGGGGAGCATGTAGCCGCCAATTTCTTCTGTCAGGCTTGCCTTCTGCCCTGATGTCTTCACAACCCTTGGGCCAAATTGGATGAAACATCACATGTGAATTCATTATAATATTGCGAAAAGGTACTTTTCCAGGTTTTAGCCTTGTCCACAGCATAGCTCCTTCAATTATGGATGAATTTCAAATTTACTTGGCACAATTGTTCTCAATCATACATAGATGTACCATTTGAATAAAAAAATCAAATAGCTCCAAGATCAAGGTCACAGTTCAAGGTTAAAGGTCAAAATTGACCTTGTTCACAGCATAGCTCTTTGAATTATGGATGAATTTCAAATTAACTTGGCACAATTGTTCTCAATCATGACTAGATTTAGCATTTGAAAAAAATAAAATAGTTCCAAGGTAAAGGTCAGACGTTAAAATTAAGCAATAGCAGAGTACAGCTCCTTCAATTATTGATTCATTTCAATACAACTAAGCACAATTGTTCTCAGTTATGAGAAGATGTGCCATTTCGGAAAAAAATCGGACTGCTCAAATGACTGAACTTTGAAATTAAAGCAGCTTCCAGTTGAAACAGTTTTGATACAACTTTTTGAAAAGTTTTTTTTTTATGTCAATGATGACAGCTTATTAAAGTCAATAGGACAAACATAATGAGTATTGTTAACATAGGAGTTATTTCACATGCTGTATGTGGCCCCATAGCTCTTCAACCTATAACCCATTCCCACACGATGAAATTTTATACCAGTCCAAATTCAAAGAAGCTGCAGATGAAGTTGCAGATGACAATTAAAAGTTGATGAAATCTTTACAATTCCTTATTAAGTGGGGTAGAAAACATTGTGGTTAATGAAGAAATTGCTTGTAACAAGCAATTTCTTCATTTTTCACAATGTTTTACAAAGCTTTCATATTGAGGGGCGTTTAAATGCGTCACTATGTGGGAATGGGTTAAACATTGCAAACAATCCTTACTATCTATCTGCAGTTTTTTTAGCATTGAGTATAAATGTGTAGTAATAGGAACAGAGAAGTGAGTAACGCACTTTTTAGTTTGCTTGATTGATTGAATGGGGTTTTACGTCCCTTTCAACAATCTTTCAGTTGTATCCCGGCGGCTGGAGCACCTAACAATGGATTCCTGGTATATCTGACACCGGTACCGCCATCACATCCTTTCCTAGTCTCCAGCTGCTATCCCATATAGGTCTACGATTATTGACCCATTGGTGGGAGACAAATAGGCGGAAAGGATGAGTGCTGCCGTCGGGGATTGAACCTGGGACCTCTTGATTGACAGTCCGACGCGCTACTAACTGCACTATGACGGCGGCCTTTTTTTTTAGTTTGCCTGTGACAAAAGTCTCCAAAAGCTATACTCAACCTCCTGATGTCATCGTTGGCAATAGAGCATTGGTTGTCTGTGACCAACTTGTTTAAAGTTTTATATCACAGTCAGTATGTAGCAAAGGAGGAATCATATATTACACAAACACTCATCAGGGTATAGGCTTTCATTTGAGAAAATTACCTGTGACCCTGTGACGTATTGACCTTGACCCAGTTTTGAACAAATTAACCAAAATTTTAACCTGGCTTATATTTTCTAAATAGCTACACATAGTGCAATTATCTAATAGGCAAACAATTTAATGTATTCATCCGAAGGACCGCGAGCCTTTGTCTTTTGACCTACTTTTCAAAAACAAGCAATTTCTTTATTTCTCAATGTTTTCCATTATTTTATCTTGACATGAATCAAGAAGTATCTTTTCGAGAAAATGGGTTAAACACTTTTTTAACAAGCAGCTGTTAGGGTTAACTGTGTTGTCCTGTTTGTCCACTTACTGTGCCATACTTGCTGAAAATAACTGTATTACAATTTTCAGTTGTAGTAAACATTGTTGTAAATACAGATTGCTTCAAAAATTTCTTATCTTACTTAGATTGTGAGACCAGTTCTTACAAATTAAATTAATCCCTCTTAATTCTTCTTCTATAGTATATCATTGAAGAACAATTTTTGCAAAAAAAAAACCCACAACATTTTACTTCATGTATTTAACACTCTATGTCTGTACGGGAAGCAATTTCAAGACCTTGTAACATATGAAGGCAAGTTCAACTGGCAAGCTTATGGAAACACTGTCTTTGCAAACACTAATAGGGTAATAGTATTTTCAAAAATTAGATAAATATTTGATGGCTGCGCAGCTTGTCAGTATGATTCAATCATGTGCTTACTTGAAAAAGATATTCAATATTGCTGAACTTTAGAGAGAAATGGCTGGAAGGCCTGACTATGTGCACACAGTATTCTGTGTAAATTATTTACTTCAACAGTACATAAACGCTATACTGCCTATGATAATCTAACTTATATTCCTGAGAAGTTATTTGTACCGTCTTAACCAATTCCAATGCAATGATGCTTTTTGACGCCCTTGAGAAAAAAAAGTTTGGGAAACATTGTTGAAAATGAAGAAATTGCTTGTTACAAGCAATTTCTTCAGGATCGACAATGTTTTCTACCCCAAAAATAAAAAAAATCCACAATTTCTTCAACTAAAATTTGTTGTCTGCAACTTCTTTCAATTAGAGCTAGTCTAAAATTTCTAGGTGAAATAAGTAAGCTTATATTATAGTCTTTTTTTTCTTAGATAGTTCCTGTAGTAGCAAATATTCTTTAAATCTGAGTATTTCTTCATTTTTTCTCTCTGGGTGCTCCCTTCTTTGTTCCAATATATAAAGTATAATTATTATTTTACTGTAATTCATCTGTTTGTATCAAACTTGTTCTGTGAATATCATATTTTTCTGTCAGTTCCAATAATTTTTAAGGTACAATATTCAAATTTTGGAGGGCCTGCTTGGCTCATGGGTAAGGGCAGTAGACTCATAGTCTTAGAGAAGTCAAAGATTGCTCGTCTTATGGCCTGGCTGCTGATAACATAGGTATGCCTTGGAATGTCAGTCCTAGCCTAGTTCTGATGATACCCAGGAAGCATGTGAATATGTGAACTTCACTGCAATTTAACTGAAAGTTTGTTAAAAGCTGCTTTAAATATCATACAAACAAGCAAAACCAGGTCAAATTTTGGGGATAACTTTCTTTCCTCAATGTTTACAATTTGGTGTTTAAATCAAAGAAAGCAATCCAGCCACTGAATACTTTTTGTTAAAGTGACACATCAGCAAGTGTCAAGATCAATGTCATTAATCAAAGTAAAATTGCTGGGGATACATTTATTGAAGTCAGGGTTATTCTATCAAACTCGTTTTATAGGATTATATTACAATGACATCAACATCATCTATCTATGTAACACTTACAGAATTCTGCTGTAACATGGACATGCTTTGTTAATTTCATAACTGAGTTTTATGGTGTTTGTATTTTTGTCTCTTAATTAAAGAAATTAATGTTCCATGACTTTTGTTGTTAAATGAAATCACAGTAATGGTTATGTTTTTGTTGTTTTCTTCTTTGCTATTTGTTTTTAATGGTGTAACATATTGAAAGCAATAATTTTTGTCAATTTAAATGTGTGTAGGCTTACATAGAAATACTCCAATAAAGATAAAGTATTTTAAGAAAACCTCTTATTTCAAAAACAAGATCAGTCAATGAGGTATTTTTGACAATTCAGACTGATATGGGAAAAGCTGTGAAAGTTATCACATTTACTTTGTTAGTTAGAATTGTGCGGTAGATTTAGTATCAATATCAGTATGATCACATAAAGAGATACATAATGGGTTTTTTGTTGTTGTTGGTAAATTGAAATTTCTAATAAATGACTCTCTTTTGTAACTTTTGAGATTGAGGGTCTTTGAATCCCTCTTGAACTTTTGCTGTTACATTATTGCAGAACTTATTGAGATGTTGACTGAAGTACTATTCGTTTGAAAGGGGAAAATATTTCAAACCAAAGCTGTAAATATGTCAAAAAGGGATAAATATATGTTGGCCTCTAAGAAATCTTATGTGGTTTATATATTGGAGTATTGTTATATTGTTACAAATTAAGAGCATTTGTTAATTGATAATTACCATATAAATGTAAGAATAAAGGTTTGTCTCAATACAGAAATAAAAAGTATTAAGATCAACTCAGCTCAGAAATCTAGAAATTATACCCTCTACACATCAAATGTGATTCCATAGATGTATAAAGACAGATTATGCTAATCATGCTTCATTGAATGAGCTGTCAAATACATTTCAAACTTTTATGCTGAATATTTTCTTTACATTTTACTTGCCATTGTATGATAATTGACTTTGTTTAATATTTTGTGACTTCATTTTGGCCCTGTTTGGAGTTACAAAGAATGAAACCTAGCTGTCATGTATCCTCAGCTTCTTTGTGATATATAGTAAAATTTCATTTAGATAAAGGTTAAAATGATGCATTTCATGTTTTATGTCTTGAATTTCAAAAGAGATCATTTTGAAATAAAGTATTTGGTTATGAATTAGAAACCTTTATTTAACTCATTCCCACACAATGATGCTTTTGGACGCCCCCGAAGAAAAACAATTGGGAAAACATTGTGTCAAATGAAGAAATTGCTTGTAGCATGCAATTTCTTCATTTTACACAATGTTTTCTATAGAGAAAGTTGAAAGAATATAAAATTTCAAAAACTTTTAATTGTCGTCTGCAACTTCTTTCAATTTGGACCAGTCTAAAAAATTGCCGTCTGGTAATGGGTTAATTTTTTCAAGGGCTTTCATTAGTTTTAACATACCTGTAAAAACATACCTGTTAAAGACTATCTTTTGTCACTTTAGCAACAAAAGGATCAGATGTACATGAGAGCTAGACAAGAACCAGAAATGCCAGTTTTAGACAGAGCAGGACCTCAACAAGCCACATATTTAGCCAGTAAACCTCCACCAGGGCCTCAGCAAAACTACACACATGCCACTTATCAGCCAAGAGATGAGGTCAGTAAGATTAATATTTTCTAAATGACGAAGAAATTGTTAGAATGGTTACAGTTACTGCAAGATGCTCTGAAATTCATTTCTATATCAAGTTCCTAAGGTTAGACAGAATTTAGAATAATTTCTTAGCCCATTACCAAACAACAAAAATTTTAGACTGATCTAAATTCAAAGTTGTGGTAAACAACTGTTTCAGTTGGTGAAATCTTTTTGTCCTTTGTGGTTGAAAATATTGTGGATAATGAAGAAATGGCTTGTTACAAGCGGTCCTTTAATGTCCAAGATGTTTTCCAAGGCTTTTATTTTACAGGCCTCAAAAAATGTTATTGTCTTAGAACGAGTATAGATGACTCTGTATTTTATAGATGCAGAACACTTTAGATTTAAATTTGCTTTTCTTGAACAGGGAAAAAAAGAATGTTTTTATCTATAAATCTGTAAGATTGACAATACTTTGGTACTTTAAGCAAAGGATAGTAGTATGTCTGGTAATTTTATCAGATGAGTATTTCTGCAAGTTTTTAATAAAAGTATGAATGAATGAATAAATCAAAGCAAAAAAAAAAAAAAATGATTAATCAAAGAAATTTCTTCATTTGGTTTCTGAACCTTTGAACATTGCTTCACACCCAATTCTATTCACATGCATATACACCAAAGATAATATCTTGTAAAATTGAAAATGAATACAATTGAAAATTATTAACCTTTTAATGAGACCTTCTTGATCTAGTTGTTTGAATTTTGCTGTAGCTCACCTGAGCCCAAAGACCTTAAGAAGATGAGCAGCTGTGATTGCCCAATGTTTGTAGTGCATCATGTGTTGTGTGTCAACCAGAATTACTTAAAGCATCTTCAATATTTAATGAAAATTAGGCAAGGATGTTCCTTATATGAAGATGTTTAAATAATTTAGAATCGCATTTAACCCTATTTAGGGCAACAAAGGCAGAGAAATATGAAAACATCTAAATGTTGTCTAGAGAATCATGATACTCTGATACTTGATATGTACCAAATTTTATATGATCCTACTGAGATCATTTTTGTACCCTATTCTACAAGGAAACAAAGAAAGAATTCTCTGGCCCCAGAAGATGAAGAGTATTGATACACTGCAGCTCCATTATAACGCTGTTGGTGGGGTCCAAGAAATGAAACAGCGGAAGAAGTGGAGTTATTATGCTATAACGCTGCCCCCCCCCCGCCGTAACTGAATTTTTTAACCGTCGGAATCGGAACCAAACACCTGATAATCCGTGATAAAATTCCTGTAACAAGTTTAATTCTATACAAGTTACTAGTCGGGAAATGAAAAACAACAACTGTAGTTACGAGATTTTAGCAGAAAACGACGAAATTCAGCGTGTGGAGAATTAATTCCTAACCTTACCTTCCCGGTCTATCAGGATTGAATAATCCGTAAATTTCTACAGGTCTATAAATTGTGGTTCTCTTTCTCCCAATATTAAGAAGCTAGAACTTCTATCCGAGACACGTTTTATTATTATGATAGTCGTCGGCATTAATCTAATTAAATTTAGTTTTACACGGACGTAAATATTTCCATCCTTAGACAAAAGGGATAAAATCTAAGTATTCCGCATAGCGACGTCTCCTTGGAGACCGACGAGTTGTTGAACACCTGGGGTTACTGAAGCGTTGAGAAAATGTCGCGTGGATCGACCTTCGAACCTCTTTCGCGGTAATGGACTTGGTCTAATTTCTTTACCATTGTTAAAAATACGGTAACAAAGAACTCTATCTGAACCTAGTCATTTACGAATCGGGAATTTAAACCGACCAGTTGCACGTATACAAAACTGGATTAAACTTTGTAGCCGCTAACTTTTAATCGTAAAAATGAAGGTCATAATAATCGAAAAAAAATCCCAGACGGCGAAATGTCTGGTTTCATAACGACAAGAGTAAAAAAAATCGGTCAGCAAGAATTCTCACGGGGTACGCGTCTGGCACGTGTCAACTCCGAAAACTCTCCCATAAATAGCTGAACATCTGGCGGCGGCACCTTTGATCACCTATCTTCCCTCAGAATAAAATAAACTGTACCCGAAAAACCTTGACTTCAAATTTGTTGACGAGCTTTTTGCCGTGTGTTTGATCATACAGGATGGCATTAAATTTTCGGATTATTGAAAGAAATGCGGTAAAATAACGGTATTTTATTTTAATCTACTTATATTATCTATCCCGTTTCGAATGAGAATCTTCCGATATTGTGACATTTACAATTCAAATTCACGTATTTTCTGTATTTAGCGAAAACGTCGTAACTACGAGTGATTGTTTTCAAAGCACATTGTTGCGTTTTTATATTGAAGCCACTATCCTCTACGAGCTCCGGATACCAGCAAACTATGAAGTGAAATAAATAGTAGGCTCAAGTCAATTTCTCGCGCATTACTTTAAGAACACGTCCTACCCCGGACTGAAGAAAATTAAGAACGCCGAGAGTGAAACAGTCTGATATTTTAATCGCACCACCTTCATGGTTTGTAACTGAAGGATACCGAGGTGCGTGCCTATTCTCTATTGATTAAAAAATATAAAAGACATAAGGCATTGATCATCTCAATGTCAAAATGTAAGACCAAACAATCAAACTGATTTTGAAAATTGAAACACTACGCGTGTCATCAATCAATAAAGCAATTACCTCTGAAGTAATGCATTAATGACCAGGACCGTCCACGTAAGGTGTTAAAAACTTACCTGGCTTCGGGTAATTATCGATATTTATGTGCAACCCTTTTCCTTCGAGCGGGCCGAAGACGGCATGAAAAAATCGCGGCCAAATCAGCATTAACGTCGTATTTCAGCATCTGCAACCCGAAATGTCCCCCCTTCCAAAATTTTGGGAGCCAAGCGGACCCCGCGTTATAATGGAGTCAGCGCTGTGCCCGGTAGCGTTATAGAGGAGTTGCAGTGTACTTGGTATGTACCACCTGCTGGTCAACCTCTACTTATTTTGTTTATCATTATGGGCCTCGTCCCTATTTTAAAAAGAAAGAGAATGGAGTTTTTCTAGAACTTGCATTTGGTGTCACCTTGTGGCTATCTTTAAATGTTGCAAAAATAATGCACTTGAACCCAATTAGGATATGCCTGGTTTTATAATAAAATGACTCAGGTGAGAGATGTAGGAATATTACAATTCTGCTGTTAGATCATGTTTTAAAGATAATTTTGAAGATATTATCTTTGGTGTAGAAACTCCTATAACTGTGTGTAGTTTAATCTGTTTGCAGTGGTTGTGTGTTTAGCTGATATATTGTGTAGTATTGATCTCACTAATTGAAAGCAATTATTACAATATTTTGGGTCAAAATACCATATGTATGCACCTAATATCTTGCAAAATATTTATCTATTTAAATATTTTGATATTCTAGTTACTACCTCCTGATGTAAAATAATTATACAAGAAGAGGAGGGTTGTACTGGTTTACCTATGTCCTTAAGACTGTTAGTCATTCTACCCATCATCAATATTTTTCATTGCACTGTTCTCAGCATCCATATGAATCACAGGACCTGAAACTAAGTATGCTGCTCAGCAAAGGGCCTACATGTTACATACTGAGTTAAGGTTTGCATGGTATCTACTTCCTTTTTTCCCCCATAAAAAATAGAGAAAGTTCAAATCTTGCTAAATTCTATCACCATGACTTGAAAATTGGTATGGTTCATTAGTTGTTCTACAGTTGGCTTACTAGATTCAGGTCTTCACAATATCTATTTCCTGTTTTAAGAACTGTTTAATTTGTACATAACAAGATAAAGTGCAATTATTATATGCTGCATTTTCTCAGCAATTATGAACAAGATAAATATGTTGAAATTCTCAACAATTATGAACAAGATAAAGTGCAATTTTTATATGTTGCATTTTCTCAGCAATTTAAAAAAAGACATTTGAAATTAAGAATTGTGAATAAGTGAGAATTTCTGCACATTTCTTACCAAATTCAGGCCTACTTTATTTCTACTCATTCTGTTTTTTAGCTAGCAAAGCATCAGCTTTGATAGCTTAAGTTAACAGATAAAATATTGAGATTGTCTCAAAGTTCAAAGAGTGCAAACTACCACTGGAGTCTTAACCACTAAATCCATTAAATGCTTTCGCCATAAAAAGTAATTCTTATGTATTTCATGAATATTGCAAACTCTGCATGCAAGTTCATCTCCTGGATATTTTTAGCTCACTTGAGCACATTATATTCAAAACAACTCTGATCAGAGTCTTCAAAGAAGTCATAGATGACAATTTCAATTGTTGAAAATTCTAAAATATTTATCTCTTTAGGTAGAAAACAATGTGGAAAATGAAGAAACTACTTGTAACTTGCAATTTCTTCATTTTCAATATTGTTTTCCACAACTTTTTTCTTGAGGGGTGTAAAAGGGGGATTGTGTGGGAATGGGTTAACTCCTTGGTTACTTTAACTGCGTTTCTTTATCATGATAACATTTGACAAAGAAGTTTACTGAACAAAACAATGCTTTACTAGCTTATAGTACTTTTCAGTACTTTGATTTTCTTGTCATGTGTTTGATCAAATGCTACAGTTTTGTCAGTTTTTTCTCACTTATCATACATCAAGGGCCTTAGTCTAGTTCTTCAGATTGAAGTCTTACATGCCAACATAAATTGCTTTGTGCTTAGGTTGTACTGTCACCTGGTTCCATATCAGTTTTACAAATAAACACTGCACTGAGGGTAAGAATTTTTGAAAGCAGGTGTATACTCAGTGAGTTAAAGGGCACAGATTTCTTATTTGACCTTGTATCAGCATAAATACTGCTTGAAGGAAAAGCAGCTTAGACTTCTTAAAGATATATTAAGTTAACCATTTTAACTATGGTCCTTATAATATTTATAGCCCCCTAACAGGCAAACTCCACATTACTGGAACGATGGTAAAAGAGAGCAAAGTCCAGCTTCACTTCTTTCTGAGGGCTCTAAACAAAGCAAAGCACCAATAAACAGAGATGTTCCTTTGGTAAAAACTGCTTTTGTGTAATCTGTCGCAGTAGCCATGTACCTAGATATGTGATTGTCTTGAACCTGACAGTCTTTTTTTTCTCAAAAACAGTTTGATTTTTAACCCTTGTCATGCTGTATAAGTAACATTACTGAATTGCTTTAAAATCAAAGGGCTAAAAGTGCTCACTGAACTTGTTGTATAAAAATCAATATTTCTTTAAGAAATCAATTTCATAAAGAACTCTTGCAGGAAAAGTACAGGCTGGAGGTGTAGACTAAGATCAGACTGCACTTATGTGCAGGCTGATCTTGGTCTACACCTCCTGCCAAACCCGGAATATTCCGGGTTTAGCATGACAAGGGTTAACACTTTAATTTAGAAACTTTTTTAGCAGCTGTTTTCAGAGAAAACTATAGTATTCCTTTAGCCTTGGTTTTGTCAATGTTGGCGCCAAAGCTTTTAAATTTTGCTATATCTCTTTATACTCTAGGTTATTGAGCTGAAACTTGGAATATATAATCACTTTTAATCTGTACTACAAAGAAAGGCAACTCAAAAATATTTTTTACGAGAATTGCCCTTTTTTAGATTTCTTTGCTCACCATCAAGCACCAAACAGCTGAGATTCAGCCATCCGCAATCAGTGCTTTTTTATTATAATGAGAAAGTGACGGATAATAACATCATAGATTTTAGTTCTTTGTTGGTGATAGATCTTATACTTTTTATACGCCCGTCGAAGACGGAACGTATTATGGGATCACCCGTGGTGTCCGGGCGTCCGGTCGTCTGGGCGTCAGGGCAGTGTCCACTTCTTTGTCCGGAGCATAACTCTGTCATCTTAAGTCCGATTGACTTTAAACTTGGCAGTTTTATTCTTCTTATACGGAGTGCAGTGCGCAATAACCATAACTCTACCTGGCCTATTTTTTGAGTTATTGCCCTTTGTTGTTTTTCATACTTGAATCTTGTCCGGAGTATATCTCTAAAAGTATTATAGCTAGGATCATGAAACTTCATGGGTGTATAGATCTCACCAAGGGGGGGGTGCAGTGCACAGGAACCATAACTCTACCTAGCCTATTTTTTGAGTTATTGCCCTTTGTTGTTTTTCATGCTTGAATCTTGTCCGGAGTATATCTTTAAAAGTATAATAGCTAGAATCATGAAATTTCATGGGTGTATAGATCTCACCAAGGGGGAGTGCAGTGCACAAGATCCATAACTCTACCTGGCCTATTTTTTGAGTTATTGCCCTTTGTTGTTTTTCATACTTGAATCTTATCCGGAGTTTATCTCTAAAAGTATAATAGCTAGAATCATGAAATATCATGGGTGTATAGATCTCACCAAGGGGGAGTGCAGTGCACAAGAACCATAACTCTACCTAGCCTATTTTTTGAGTTATTGCCCTTTGTTGTTTTTCATACTTGAATCTTGTCCGGAGTATACCTCTAAAAGTATAATAGCTAGAATTATGAAACTTCATGAATGGATAGAGCTCACCAAGTGGGAGTGCAGTATACAAGAACCATAACTCTACCTAGCCTATTTTTTATGAGTTATTGCCCTTTGTTGTTTTTTCATACTTGAATCTTGTCTGGAGTATATCTCTAAAAGTATAATAGCTAGAATCATGAAATTTCATGGGTGTATAGATCTCACCAAGGGGGAGTGCAGTGCACAAGATCCATAACTCTACCTAGCCTATTTTTTGAGTTATTGCCCTTTGTTGTTTTTCATACTTGAATCTTGTCCGGAGTATATCTTTAAAGTATAATAGCTAAATTCATGAAATTTCATGGGTGTTTAGATCTCACCAAGTGGGAGTGCAGTATACAAGAACCATAACTCACCCTGGCCTATTTTTTTGAGTTATTGCCCTTTGTTGTTTTTCATACTTGAATCTTATCCGGAGTTTATCTCTAAAAGTAAAATAGCTAGAATCAAGAAATATCATTGGTGTATAGATCTCACCAAGGGGGAGTGCAGTGCACAAGAACCATAACTCTACCTAGCCTATTTTTTGAGTTATTGCCCTTTGTTGTTTTTCATACTTGAATCTTGTCCGGAGTATACCTTTAAAAGTATAATAGCTAGAATCATGAAATTTCATGGGTGTATAGATCTCACCAAGGGGGAGTGCAGTGCACAAGAACCATAACTCTACCTGGCATATTTTTTGAGTTATTGCCCTTTGTTGTTTTTCATACTTGAATCTTGTCCGGAGTATACCTCTAAAAGTATAATAGCTAGAATCATGAAACTTCATGGATGGATCGAGCTCACCAAGTGGGAGTGCAGTATACAAGAACCATAACTCTACCTAGCCTATTTTTTGAGTTATTGCCCTTTGTTGTTTTTTCATACTTGAATCTTGTCTGGAGTATATCTCTAAAAGTATAATAGCTAGAATCATGAAATTTCATGGATTGATAGAGTTCACCAAGTGGGAGTGCAGTGTACAAGAACCCTAACTCTACCTAGCGTATATTTTGAGTTATTGTCCTTTGTTGCTTTTCATACTTTGTTTGACAAAAATATTCATTCAAAAATAACCTCAGTTCTATTCAAACCTCCAGCTTATATTAAGCAGTGTGACGGGCGTATCTTGTGTCAATTTGGCACCTTGTTATAAATTGCTCTTACTTATTTCCACTTGGATGGGTGAAAATAATCACAGAAGGAAGTAAATTAAGCATTTTTTATGTTGAAATAGTAAAAAAATGAAAGAAAAATAAAGAAAGTAAATAGTTATATAATATACTTATTTTTATTGATATCCTTTAGAAGTCTTAAAAATTTTAGATGATTTTTCACAAAAATAAGAAGCCTTTGCAATTGAATGATTGTTACAAACATCATCTTCAAATTGCAAAGTTTGCCTGCTTGATAATCTTTGAAGTCTTTCTAACTGAAACAGATAGTGTAAGTGTCATTTGTAAATAATTTACTAATGCTTGATTCATTTATTTTTTGAACTAACAATGTTTGTTGATCAAAAGAACAAAAAAAACAAAAAACACCATTGCTGCATTATGAGCAACAAAATTTAAAGGAACGATGCAATCTTGGATGACCTACTTTTGAGAATGAAATAGTGCATAGTTGAGAGTCAGAAGGTGCTTATGAAAACAAAAGTAAAATGAGTGCTGATTGCTTCTTGATTAACTAGCAAAATGTCCACAATTAAGATAGAATCAAATAAAATTGTTGTCATAGAAATATATGGTCTATTTTTACAATATCACTAAAGCTGTCAGTATATCTGAGCCTCCTTTGTATTAATAATTTTATCTGTTTATTCTTATTGTTACCTTGACTGTTTCTGGAGGATTCTGAGCCTCCTTTGTATTAATAATTTTATCTGTTTATTCTTATTGTTACCTTGACTGTTTCTGGAGGAAACCTAAGGTATTGCTTTAGCCTCAGCATCATTGAGTCTGCATGCAAAAACTTTCATATTCTGTAATACCATTCTAAAAAATCTATTATTATTGGAGGAATTGATCTGAAACTTGGAATATATTTTCCATATCATAAAAGCAATCCACACCTTCCATGATATGGATTGCTTTAGGATAACATTAAAAATAACCTTAACTTTCAAAATATTTCTTTAGAAAATCTGCACTCTTTTAGCTTAGATTTTTTTTCTAAATATCCAGCACTAAATATACTAGTTTATGAGATCTTTGTGTAATGTTCTTTGGGTTTTTTACTCCTTATGGGATAATGTGAAAGTCAACAATCTTATGGCCTGCTAGTTGTTGGTTGCCAAATCTAAAGTTGTATACAGGACATGTTTAGTTAGATATATTCTTGGACAACACATGCCAGCAATGGTTTCCTTTTTGGCAAAGCTTTCCATAGCTGACTTGTGACCTATTGTGTAATAATTGATACAGGGGTCTGTACACAATTTCAAAGATCATTTTAGGATTCCTTTTGGTGAGAAATTTTATTCCCACCAGAGCCATAGAGCTTATATTAGGACCAATTTTATCTAAAGGCTGTTTTGTTTAGATAAAATTGTTGATTATAATGATCTTTTTACAAAAGAGAAATTATCAAACTATCTTAATAATGAAATGATTTGAATCTTTACTGTCATATGGACATTTTAGATGTGCATTTTTGTGTCATAGAACTAAGTTCAAGTTTAGGCAAAGAAAATCTGTATTGTTTAGTATTTCATAATAAACTTGCGTAGTCTTAAGAGGAACATAATCTGAAAGGGCTAATCAAAAGTGTTAAAGTAATGAAGTTTCAAAACAAACTTTTGGTTGTCATTTAGTTAAGAGAAATGAGATGTAGAATTTGAGTAAAACTTCGTCTGCTAATAAATTTTGATAGGTTTCTGAGGTTGAGGGTAATATTTCTTCAAGAAAAACTTCATATGCATTTTGTAAAACAGCCTTTCAGAACAGATCACCCAAAAGATGTAGCTAGGTCAGGAGAATTAGTGAATGGGCAACAACTTGAAGACAGACCAAATATAAATGGGCATTACAAGATGGATATACTTCCACAGTCTCCTGAAAAATCACCTCTGAAATACAGAAAAACACCACCTCCACGTCCTAGAGCTGATGAAAATCAGTTTGAGGACCAAAGGCAACAGCCAATGTCACTTGATCCGCCACCCATACAGAATGATGATACACTTGGATACCAACCATCGTTTCAGCATAACACTGTTCAGGAACGGCCAAGGCAAACTCCTCTTGCATTCCAAACAGGACCATCTGGTCAGGAGTATAAATTAAATGAATCAATTCTTCCACCCTCAAGACCAAAGGAATCAAGACAAAAGGATAGCCAAAATAGATCTGCACGCCCTGGAGCAAATCAACCAATAGGAGGGCTGTATTTGTTTGATGATTCAAAACATGATAATGTAAAACGCCAGATTCATGATATGAGACAGAAAGATTACCAAGACTATTTACAGCAAAAGGTTTGTCTATACATTTCTAGATAAGTTTCATTTCCATATTATCTAAAAATTAAGATTTAATTCAGAAAAGCTTCTGGAAATGACCAATAGCTGCCCCACAAACATACTCTTATTGCCCTGCTCATTGACTCTTTGCTATTTTGCAAATTTTATTGCCAATAGCATGTAACAAAAAAATTAGATTGTTGGTTAGAACCTAAAAGTCCTTACTACAGCTTGAATAAGCTGTAGTCACAACATTCAAGTCACCAAACCAACAAAAATGTTTAACATAAATGTGGGAATTCAACGTTTACTCCCGGTCTAAATAAATCATTTGATCAGTCAATTGTTTCTTTGATTGACAGCTGCGATTGGTTAAAGGACCAACAACCTATTGAAATAACAGTTTATTCTCTTTTTTGTGGCTTCACTAATCTGGAATTACCACATCCGTCAATTAGAAATTCATAGGTTGCTGCTGTCATTTAAAAATATCAAATTGGCAGTCAAATTTGAAGTGAATGACAACCTCTTCTGACATTTATATCAAGCATTTTTGTCAGTTTTGCAACTTAAATGTCATAAATACAGCTTATTCAAGCTGTTATAATTACATCTAGTTTGCCAACCAACGATTTGCATTAAGTTTTGCTCTTCGATCCATTGTTAGGTGCTCTAGCCACTATATGACTGGAATACTGTTAAACCCCATTCAATCAATCAATCAATAACCTTAGACAACTTCCGTGTTGGACCAGCGATCAGTTGATTCCTGTTCTGTTTGAATTACAAACAATGAAAATAGGTTTCTTCATACTAAAGAGAAAAGAGTCCAAACCAAAAATATATAAGACAAAAGGATTGAAATTACTCATAATGAGCAATCTCACTCCTTTTTCTACTATGTTTTTCTAAATGATATCTTGAGCATTATGTTTTAACCCCTTCCCACTAAGTGACGCTTTTGAAGCCCCTGCTAATTAGGAAAATAATGTGTAAAATGAAGAAATTGCTTTTAACAAGCAATTTCATCATTTTACACAATCTTTCTGTATAGAAAGTCAAGAAGATAAAAAATTTCATGTATTATAAATTGTCATCTGCAACTCCTTTTCAATTTGGATCAGTCTAAAATTGTGTTGTCTGGTAATGGTTAAATATGTTTCTATGATTTAATTTTGCATTAACATACAAATCTGATTCATCCATATATAGATTTTGAAGTATTTTTGGAGAGTTCCCGTAATTTTGAGATCGAGACAAAGCTGTAATATAAATTTGATATTGTATTGACTCACATTGGTGTACTTGTTGTAGCTGCACTTCCAACCCCTGGGTGTTTGATCTGCACTCTCTTTTCTCCCTCTAACATTACCTTTCAAATATAACATTTCACTCACTTTTGATTTTGGGCTAATTAAATTTAGATCATTTTCTCTTTCAAACATTTATTTTATCATCTTTCTTCCTAATTATGTATATAATCTTCTCTCATTTCAGGGATTAAATATTTTAGCAATTCAATTGTCAGTTGAGTTGGTAGTTATTAATATAATGGGTGAAACTTAGATAGACTGCTAGATATATTTTTTTACAATTCATTGAAGTTATTTGATACTACTGCTCTACCAATTTTGAAAATAATAAGTAATGAAAAGCAAAACTTTAAGGATGCTACTTGAAAAAAAAGAAATTAGTAAGAAGTTTCCTAATTAAATTTTCAATAAAATTACTCTGACATACACAGAATTCAGCTCTTTGCAAAAACTATGGCAAAAGGTCTGTATTAGTGCTTGCCACTAAGGTATCTAGATATTTCCTTTTTTATGAGACTTCTTCATTTACATCCAGAATGTTATAAAGACTTTAATTCATTAAGATTTTGAAAACAACAAGAACATCTAGCTTGCATAAAACATCATTTCTGTTCAGTGAGATGTAAGTATATTGTGGGTTATACTTGAAGTTTTATGGCTCATATTTGTTTGTTGTAAGAAAAGGTCTAGGTATTGCCTTCACCTTTGCATTGTTGTTTGCATAATTAGCACTACAAAATTTGATTTAGGTCATGTGGCTTATTATTGAAACTTGTTGATTTTGTTCATACTAATATGGAAGTAAGCTAAATGTTTTTTGTAGGCCCCTGCTACATCTTGTGCTCTTTTTATTGCTTAGTATACTCATTTTCAAGTAGTCATCAGGCTACAACATCAAAGGTCAAGGTCACAACAGATGGTCAAAGGTCATATTTTGACTTTACCCGTTTCTCTTGAAACTTGAATGGTCTGATTTTCATTATATTTCATCTTCTTGTAAATCTTAAGGAAAACCATCACATTCCAGTAGGAGAGGTCCTGTGTGGCCTCTTGGAAATGGTGGCAGACTTTTGACCGGTTCAAGTCCTGGCAATGCCTCTCATCACAATGATATGTCCTTTTGCAATGCATCCAAAGCCCTAGTACTGGACAATTGTTTAACCCATTCCCGCCAATCCCTCATTTTACGCCCTTAAAGAAAAAAGCTTGGGAAACATTGTGGAAAATGAAGAAATTGCTTGTATCAAGCAACTTCTTCATTATCCATAATGTTTTCTATCCAAAAAGACGCCCCCCCCCCAAAAAAAAAAAAAAAAAAAAAAAATTCCATCAATTTGAAATTGTCATCTGAAGCTTCTTCCAATTTGGACCAGTCTAAGATTTCTTTGTGTGGAAATGGGTTAAAAGTACATTAAACCCCTTTCAAATTATTTCAGTAGGACAAGAGTTAATGCTTTAAAACCGAATACCACACTAGCCCTCCTTTTTTCCGCCCATCAAGAATAAAAGATTTCACAAACATTGTTGAAAATGAAGAAATTGTTTGCATCAATGAAGCAATTTCTTTAACTTAAACAATGTTTTTTAACAAGAAAGTCGAAAAAATCGTGAATTCCATACACCTTTTGATTGTCATCTGCAACTCTTTTGAATTTGGACCAGTTTTGTCACCTGGTAATGGGTTAAAAGACATAAAACCCCTTTCAGACTATTTCATTAGGGCAAAGGTAAATGTTTTAAATTGTTTTAATTAGCAAGAGCAGGAGCGCAGAAGACAAGATGAAGCTAGACTACAGAGAGGAGCTCCAGCTGAGATGCACAAAGACCATCATTACAGTTCAGATGAATATGAAAAATTCCAAAAAAGGTTACATAGACAAGAAGGGGAAGAGTACAGAGAATTTCTGAAAAAGGTGAGATGATCTTTGTTTTTACCTTTTATTGAATGTTATCTATAGAATATGACAGTTTGGAACAGTCTAAGTTCTTTTTGTCTGGTAATGGGTTAACCCATTCCAACATGAGCCCCCGTTTTTATGCCAAACCAAGAAAAAGGCAATGGAAAAGATTGTGGAAAATGACCAAATTGCTTCTATCGAGAAATTCCTTCATTATCATTGTGTAAAGTTACATAATTGCTTGTATCAATCAACTCCTTCATTATCGAAATTTTTTTTCTGTCAAAAAGGACAGTGAAAATAATTTGAAATTCGATCACCCTGAAATTGTCATGTGCAACTTCTTTCAATTTGGACCAGTCTCAGATTTTGTTGGCTTGGTATGGGTTAAAAAGGATTCAATTAATGTTTGATCAATTCATTTTCAGAAAAAAGATTTGTATCTATTGTATCAATTTACAACACTATACCAAGGTAGTCAAATTCAATGCTGTTATTTCCCAAACAATTCCACTATTTTACAACCCCACAATAAAAAACTGAACTAATTGTCTATGATAAGCAATTTCTTCTTTTCCCAAAATATTTTCTATCCAGAAAGACAAAGGGTTTTCTGATTTCATTATCTTGAAATTGTTGTCTGCAACACTTTTCAATTTGGACCAGTCTGAAATATTGTTGTCTGGGAATGGGTTAGAAAAAATGGATAGATTCGTTCTAGTAATATTAATATTTTAGGAAAAGGTGAATTCAAAATTTTATATGATTTCTGTTTAGAATTAAAAAATGAATTTATATAGATCAGAGCTGCACATTTAGCAGGGGCAAGAAACTTCACTTTTCATAGTCAAATTGATAAGTACTAACTGAAAAAGTTTATTTCTATTATTTAGCAATATGAACCGAAATGGAAAGTAGGCCTCCCTCTGGGACAATATAAATATGAACCTAAGCGCCTACTAATGGAGCATGAAAGAAATACTGATTATAACGAATATGCAAAGAAGGTACTCACTTGGCAAAAAGTGTCATCATTTAAGATATCTTATCCTTTCTTTTCAAGTATTATTTCTGTGGTAAATGGGAATTCTTAAACAGAATTGAACCACTGCAAAGCCAACACCAGCAAATAATGTCCAGGGGTAGACTTTACTTATATTGATGTAAAATTTAATTTCTTTTATGCCAAGATATTTTGGTCATCTTCATTTTTTCTCTGAAACCTTTCTTAGAGCTGTCATATCTTAATATTATGATTACCGTAATTTGTCCATATATTCGGACACTCCAAGAATTCGGACACCATTAATTATTTCATGAAATAATTAATTTTGTGCCTCTAATTTCGGACAAATGATGTCTGGAATTTATCTATAAATTCGGACACCGAATTTACGAACATAAAATATCAGGTTAACAAATACCACACCCATGATCGGCAGTTAGGGATCTTGGCGATCAGTATCTCCAAACTGTCAGGGTTAAGTGTCAACAGGTGTATATTGTTTATAACAGTGACCGAGAATAGGCACTGACCGAGAATAGGCACGCACCTCGATATCCTTAAGCTACGAACCGTGAAGGTGATGCAATTAAAATATCACGCTTGGTTTCTCTCTCTGATTTCTTAATTTTCTTTTCCCGACAGGACCTGCTCTGAAAGGATTGCTACGATTAATATGCGCGAACCTATAAAATAAGTCAAATTGACCTGAACCTACTTTCGATTTTACTACACTTCCCTCGTATCCGGAGCTCATCGAGGGTATTGTCATCGGCCGTATCAAATCAAGAAAAAAATGCAATGATATGCTTTGAAAAGAGTCAGTCGTTGCTACGACGTTTTCACTAAATACGGAAAATGCAAGAAATTTAATTGTTAATTTGTCACAAAATTATTAACTTCTCATCCGAAAGGGGATATATAATATTGGTTGATTAAAATAAATTACCGTTTTTGTTCCACGCTTCTTTTAATAATCCGAAAATTTAATCTCATACTCTTCAATCAAACACACGTAACAAGTCTAATTTGACAAATATAAAGTAAAGGTTTTTCGGGTACAGTTTATTTTACTACGAGGGAGGAAAGGTGATCAAAGGCGCCGCCGCCAGATGTTCAGCTATATTTGGGAGAGTTTCCGGAGTTGGCACGTGCCAGACGCGTACCCCGTGAGAATTCTTGGTGACCGAATTTTTACCCTTGTCATTATGCCGAAAGTTTACATGGTTTAATCGACTGTCTGAATACTCTCCAAACATTACGGATATAATTTTTTTAAAAAATAGGATTTTTTCGCTCAGGTAGGCCACCGCATTTACTTCAGATTTGCGGGCAATATTATGCGATGATTTATGTCAAGCAGATCAGAGACAAACTGTCGTAATTGACCGATGCCGTGATTTTAATTGCGACAGTTTTATTTTAACTGACAATTTACTTCCTATCTCTTGGTGACTTTAATACACGAACAATTAAAATGCGGAGATTTTGTTTTGCTCTCCATATTAATATCCCCCTTTTTTCAATTCAACCGACGATGATTGTACATAATGACAGAAAAAGAATTTACCATCCTCTCAAAATCGGACTTTGACTACCGAAACGTCGTTACAATTTTGCCTGAACATGCTGTAGTTACGATCTTGTCGTATTCTTACGGTGATATGTGGGATTCTATCAATCGTTAAAACGAAGAAAAACAGCATTTTAGATAAGTAAATCGTTTATTAAGGTTTTAATCAGTGAATGATCATTAATTTCACGTCGTCTTCGCCGGTATCTTGAAACAATCTGAAAAAAAAAAAAAAAAAAAATAGATAAAAATAAATTTACGAACGTAATGCGTAACACATATCAAGTTTATTTACTGTTGAAATGAATTCAGTGTCTAAGCAAAACAGTTTGTGTCTCATGAAAATCGGCAATGGTTGTTCCCGGCTGCTCGACGATTTATCTATAAATTCGGACACTGGCCTGAGTAATTATCTATGTATTCGGACACGAAAAAAAATAATTATTTAATTGTGTCCGAATATATGGACAAATTACGGTAATATATAAATAATCATTCTCAATGAATTTAGATCGCAGATCTGATAAAAGGTGACATAAAATGTCAAAGATGGCGTTAAAGAAAACACTTCAAAAAATTGTGTTAAGAAAGGACTGTAATTCCGAAATTATGTTGATAACATTACATTATACACAGAAATACCAAGGCTTCATTTTGATGTTGGGTAATGTAAGAAAAAGATCCCCTTTATGAAAGACAAACCAAATAATTGCAGAAATTATATTAGGCAACTGTACTAGAATTGTGTTCATCATATAACAAAGTTTACTCCACTAAACTTATTTAGGCATATACTTTGCTGTTGTTTCATTGCTTTTAAAGCACCAGTCTTTGGAAGCTACTCTGTCCAAATACTGTGCTTCTGTTTAATATCTCAATGCAAACTGCAAATTGTTTCTTGGGTTTTGGTGATGGTATGAAATTAAAAATAATTCTGAAGAGAAAAAAGAAAGTTTTGATCAATTAGTCCAAATAAAAGTTAATATCTAGATTACAGATGTATAGTTTACTTTTCCAAATCATTTTGTACTTGACTGATCAACACTGAATAATTTGAATAGTTACTTCTTGGTATTTCAGTTCTTTCTGCTGTTTTGTAAAACAGAATTTATTGAAATAAGGACATGCAATGACCATAAAAACAAATTTATCAAAAATCTATTGTGAAATGTAATTGTTTGTGTGTCTGAAGGTTAGATGTAGCATTATAAAAGGCTTTAACCCATTTGCAGATGACCAAATTCTAGCCTGGCCCAAGTGAAAGAAGTTGCAGACAATAATCTAAAGTTGATATAGTTTTTAAAAACTTTGTCTTTTGTTAAAGATTTTTTTGTGAGAAATGAAGAAATTGTCTTTAAAATTAATTCCTTCATAAACACAATGTATTTCCAAAATTTTTTCTTATAATTGTAAAAGCGGGATTGTGTGGGAATGGGTTAAGGCTTATTTAAACTTTATTGGAGCGGTAGGCATATATTATTGATGGCAGCATGATTTGTAGGACTGAGCTTTCTTACTTTGTTTACTCATCAATTCTTGCTAAGTTTTATCAGTAGATTGTTATTGCTATATAAATTATCTACTTTTTAAGTTAAATTTCTTCTTGTTATAGAATTTCAGAGAGTCAGATTTGTGTACAATATGAATTATTGGAGAATGTGATTGATTTATTACTTTGAGATTGGTAGAAGGCAAAAGTGTTTTACATTTCTGGAATGGGATTATTTTGTGGTTGTACGTTTGTTCACTTTAACCTTTGAAACACCAGAGTAACAATATGATCTCACAAAGTTGTGCTGATCAAATTGTTTTAGATGCACAGTGATATATGCGATAGTGCATAGCAAGAGGTTTGAATTTGATTCAGGAAGTGTAGGAACATTTTGATGTTTCACAACAGTTACTGTAAAAGCTAAGTGAAATGCAAATTTTTCATATGCAACATTTGCAATAATAAGTTTTTTTATGCTACAACATATCATTTCAATTTTATGTATCTACAAATTTTTACAAATTGAAGTCAGAACTATCATTTAATTTTTATGACAATGTCTACACATTGCTATTTACTTTCAACAAAATGATAATTCACATTCAAATGAAATCTATACACATTTAACATTGGGTGGTGTTTGACACAGTCAATTCAAAGTCTGACTTTGTATGATATGTTTATATTTCTTTTGAAATTTTTAGATGAAAAATTATATAATTGTAATGTTCAACAATTCCAATTCTGTTAAAGATGTATTAAGAATGTCCTTTCAATAAAAATGACAGAGGGATGTTCTTTTAAAATTGATCCATTGTTTTATGTTCAACATTCTTAATCCATCAGTATGCTGAGTTTGGAATATTCCTCTATTGCTAGGTGTTGTAGACATAATCTAGCTTGCAAATAAATGCTGGCTGGTCTTTGTCTAGACTAACTGCTCGAAATTTTAATGTGCATGACAAGATTTAACAAAATTGTTTTTCTTTAATCAACCAGTCTTATCAACCACCTTTGAATGCAGCTGGTCTGCCTCTAGGGCAATACAAATATGAACCAAAACGGCTTGCCATGGAAGCTGAGAGAAACAGAGAATATAATGATTTTTTAAAAACAAAGGTAGCACTCTTATAGTTGTGGTGGCTTGTAATACTAACATTAAATCATGATCTCAAACAGATATCACAGTTGCAATACACTTGCATTATATCTATTTGAAAAGAAGAAAAATTTACCTCATTGAAATTTCAATGAAAATAGAATAAAGCCTGTTGCTGGTAAAGAAGTTAATGTAAGGTCAAATTCCTGTAAAAGATTGGTCAGATCAAGATATTATTGTCATCCTGTTGTAGGATCTGGCAGGTTGACAGACTGTAACCTTACCTGTATGTCTTGAATCTCTTATCAAATTTTCATAATACCACACACACTTGTGCTTCTTGATGGAAGCAAGTGGACCCTGGCTGTAAATCTTGATGAAAGCAAGTACATTCATACATCTGTCCTAATGGCAAAGGGCAGAGAATAGTGCCAGAAGGTCAAATTTTGATCATCCTTTTATCTTTAGAATCTCTGGAGTGTTTTGTCATATTTAACACACTTTCATTTTTTAAGGAGAAAAGAGTGTTTTACTTGAATCAATCTACTACCTAGGTCACAACAGTCAAGGTTAAAGATTAAATTTTGACCCTGTCAATATCTCTTTAACTGTTGGTTCATTTTCCATATTATTTTCACATTTTGGAATACATTGTTTAGGGCAAGAGCTCTTATTATGAAATAAGATATAAAAAAAACCAGGCCATGGTCATTGCTTAGCTTAATTTCTCAAATTTGTGATTCATCAGATTTTCATAACTTTTTCATACTTGTTCTTTGAAGTACATCTTATTGAATACAGACCTCAATTACATTGCACTTGCAGTACTCTTGTAACTCTTCTAGAACCCATTTTACCAAAACCAACCTTCCCACACTTCTATTGCCTTAGAAATATGTACATGTATTAGTTTCACATTACTTAACCCTTGTCATGCTGTATAAATTGCCTTTCTGAAATGCTCCCAAATCAAAGGGCTGAAAGCACTGATAGAACTTGTTGTTCAAAAATCAATATTTCTTTAAGAAATCAACTTCATAAACAACTCTGGCAGGAAAATTACAAGCAGGAGGTGTAGACTAAGATCAGCCTGCACATAAGTGCAGTCTGATCTTCGTCTACACCTCCTGCCAAAACCGGAATATTCCGGGTTCAGCATGACAAGGGTTAACCTCCATGGACACATAATTCTGATTTACAGTTGATCTTGCTTGAGTGACCTCCTATGTGAGGTTACCTCTTACATCAAGCAATCAAATTACTCTTTTCAAAATCAAAGTCACTCATAAAGAAATGGTCGTAATTACTAAATAAATGTCATAACTAAATCAAATGTTGTTGGAACTCATTAGAATGTCTCGGTGAGGTGGTTCTAAAGAGTACCAACAACATAGGATTTAGTGAAAATTCTGTAACAAGTGAAGTATACAATCAAATCAATCCTTCATATATTTATCCAAAATGTGTTTTAAGAGACCTTTCTTTTAAGTGACTTCTTTTGGGTCGCATAATACAAGATTTACTGATAACATATACATATATACAGAAAGAAAATCAATAAAAATCATGACTTTTCAAAGGGTTTGAATGCTTTTTGCTGCATAACTTGATGTTTATCTTTGTTTCAGCTAGTAACACATCACCAAGTTTTCTAAAATTCACTTGCTTAAATAGAATAGCTGATAGCTTCACATATGATTTCCTCATGTCACAAATTGAATATATTTTATTCATAAACAAGAAGGTAAGATGACTTGAAAAAAAACTGATAGCAACATATATGACAACATGTTGAAATGTATTTTAGAATGTAAGGTACACATGCAAGTTTTTGTGTATTTTTGCAATGTAATGTTGTTGATTTGTTTATAATTTTATTTTTGCCAACATGATTAAGAAAATCATTGGTGTCGTTTAAAAGAAATTTAAGAAACCAATTAATAGAATCAGTACATTAATTTTGACTGATGGCTCTGTGTAAATTACTATTTTTGTTTAATAGTTATCATTTACTGCTTGTAAATAGATTTAATTTTCATCAAGTACTAGCAACAAGATTATGATATTGTCTCTCAAAAAATGTTAGATTGAATATGTGTTGAATGTTTTATTGTTTGCATGTAATAATTATTACAATAAAGGAGTATAACTGTCAAGCTTTAAACATCTGAAACACATGCATTACTGACTAATAAAATGTGCAGTATCTTTAATTGTGTTACAAAAGGCTGCTAAAAAATATATACATATTTATACCCCCAAAAACTGGGGGGGGGGTATATAGGAGTCATCTTGTCGGTCGGTCTGTATGTATGTCTGTAGCCTTTTGTGTCCGCTCATTTTCTTAGCAACTATTGGACGGATTTTATTCAAACTTCGCTGATATAATCAGTATCAAGCAGAGATGTGCATATTTTGGTTATGGTCCATTGATTTTTGATGGAGTTACGGCCCTTTGGTGAAAAATTATGTCCGCTCAATTTCTCAGCAACCCTTGGACGGATTTGATTCAAATTTCACAGAAAGACTTGGTATAAGTCAGATATGTGCATATCCTATTTTGGTTATTGTCCATTTGTTTTTTACTGATTTATGATCCTTTAATTGAAAAGTCCATTTTTTGTTACCACCCTTTGGCGGATTGCAATTGTGGACAAGCGCTGTTGGGGGGTATTAGTCTGCTTTGCGACAATTTCTAGTTTTGTGTAGTTTTCTTTTATATGTTTTATTGTCAAAGCTAATTTTATATGATTTTTTTGGAATAGAAAAATGAACCCCCACCTGTAGATGGCCCTCAGGGCCTGAACATTGATGTGACATATCAAGACAAGAAGAAGGTCTTTCTTGAGAAACAAAGAAATAAAGATTACAATGACTTGTTACACAAGGTAAACTGACCCCTGGTTCAGTTGAATAACTGTTACTGTAGAATCTGATCACATCATGTTTATCATATAATTCACAAAACCTTTGAATAATAGAAATGATAGCATCCTTGACTTTCAGCCTTAGCAGTTAATTCTCTGACTCAGAGACATTTAAACCATTACCGCACAACACAATTCTTGTCCAAATTGAAAGAAGTTGTAGACGACAATTTCGAGTTGATTATATTTTAGAAATCTCTGTATTTTGGGTTAGAAAAAATAGCTGATAAAGAAGATAATGCTTGTAACAAGCAATTTTTTTCATTTTCCACAATGTTTCCAAAGCATTATTCTTGAGGGGCATCAAAAAGCTTCACTATGTGGGAATGGGTTTGTGTATATTTGTGTCTCTGTCTGACTCACAAACTAAAAAATAAAAGGAAAAATTCTTATCTTGGAATCAGGTTAGCACAAGGTAGAATGTATCTAGAAAAATTCTAATAGTAAAAGACAAAAGTGTTGAGATATTTGAGATGATTGATGATGTATCTATTGTACATTTTGACGCTGAGTTAGAGAATGGACTGTTTTCCTCTCATTAGCACACTAGGATTGTTTGCACTGTACTCATTACTAAGAGTTCTTCAAATATATTATTTGAAAGATTTTAACATTATTTTGAGAAAGTATTGAAAATTGATTGGTTCTTTCAAAAGACTAAATTTTGAAAGAGGAATAAGTTGGTATCGCTATTCATGGCCTCATCATTGTTATGCTGTTTTCATCAGATTTCGTCTCAATCATTTTTTTGTACACATATAGTCATAATCACTTTCAATCTGACTTAAGTCATATCAAGAAAGTTGTCAGCCAAAACAAGTTTGACAACATACTTCTAATGCCCCTCCCTCGTAAACTAGATTTTCATTTTAAGATGATTGCATCTATCTTTTGATATCTTTTCGTGTTGGTGTACAGTTTAGCTGAAGGTGCATCTTGAGATAAATGTGACCGAGGGTTGGTTTCCTGATCACGCTTAGAGTTGATTTCAGTTGGGGAATTCTCCTTTTAACGCAATGTTTATCAAACTCGCTTGGCATGAGAGTATATAGATGTAAATGATTAAGTCCAATGTTGGTTTCTATATATTTCTTTTAATCAAGTGGAACACATTTTGTTGCATGAAATTATTACAATTAGACAAGCACTGATCTACTGACAAAGTTTTAAGTTATTTCAAATTTTTGTTCTAAATTCTAAAGTCTAAATTAAAATGTAAAATCTTCTCCTCCTTTAAAATTCTGAAAAAGTTGGTATATATAAAGGTAAAACGTTATCATAAGCCTAACCAATTAAACGCAAGATTCAAAGATTATAGAATTTGACCAATGAAAATTTGAGACATAAGAATCTACATCAAAGACAAACAAGGAAATTCTGATCAAACTTGGAATGTCAAACTTTCACACCAGATCAAAATCAATCCAAGTTTGCCTAGTCACTGATTTCAGTTAATCACTTAGCAATCAGTTTGGAAAAACAGTAAGTCGGCTCAGTCTGGACCTGAGGATTAAGATCTAATTCTCATTCTGGCATGTTCTTTTTAATTTGAAAATAATGTTTTTACTGGTTAATAACCAATCAGTAAAGGCATTTTGGAATTCTCTGAGAAGAAATTGCTTTTGTTGACAAATTTAAGACTTTTGGATTTCATACTTATTTGTGCAATTTATGCATTACAAAATATTATGTAAGAAGGTGCAACACAAAATTTCTCTTTTTGTTGCATTGTTACACTTTCCACCTCCTTGAAAAATGATTGTCCTCAATCATATTCTAATTAAAAGAAATATAGTAACAAATCATGATTATTCATCAAATGAAATTATACCATTCATACAATCAAAAAGTTTTTCACTCATGACCCGGCCGGGGTTTATCTATCATTATACATATATCCATCTTCTTTCATACAGTTAACAATTAACAAATACAATTACATAGATATGATATGTGTATGTATACAGAGGCAAAGCATTGACTTTCAATTTCTTATAAATGACATGGATCTGTAAGATAACTTGTTCAATTTAAATAAGAAAAATTGCTACTGTACGAGTATACAACATAATGCAACATAAAGAAAGAAAAATGCAATTAACAATTATTGAATTGAAATCCTCTTAAACACATACATAATGAAATCCTTTTTAGTTGTTAAATAGGGTTGGGCCTTAACACAAATACTTTTTTTTTATTTGTAAGCCTTGAATTTAAATTGAAAGGGCCCATGACATAAGACTAATTCGTAGCTAGTCTTGTCCATGTTACATTTAGTAACTACACACATGCAACTTAGGTTTGTATAACCTTATGGTGTGGAAGAGATTTATATGAGTACATTTTGACTGGTAAATAATCTCACACTTCATGAATAGTATTTGTACAGATGCAACTTAAGTTTTTAAACCTGATGTGGAAAGATTAAATATTAATTATTTTGACTTGTTCTTAATCTCACACTTCATGAATAGTATTTTGTTTATTCATTTCATTTTATATTTCTTTGGGGTACAACCTCTTTTGTGAGTAGACCATCATGAGTAATATGAAACTTGAATATAGTCTATCACTTACCGCCCCTATTATACTTAAAGTAACTGATTTCAATATACTTTTAGTTAACACTATCAGCTACATATTTTATTTGTATTTTGCTCCTTTTGAGCTGTAATATGTTTTCTTTCTTTTTTTTTTTTTTTTTTGAATACATATTTATATTTCATATGAAGTTTTTCAGCTACATTTCATATATGAGATTTTCTGAATTTATTTATTTTTTTTTAAATTGTATTCTAATTTTCATGACATTTTGCAACAAGCAAGGTTGAGGCAAATTGCCATGCCAACAATGTTTTGTTAAAGCTCAGATTTTCTAACAATTTTCAGTTCTTACCATATTGATAATTGTCTTTATATTCTGGTTGCTTGGTAAGCTGAAATTGTCAACATTCATTGTGATCTACTGCCTCACTATGAGCATCCAAACAGTTGAAAGGAACTAACATCGAGTAAGAAGAAAAGGCTTTTTTTTTTGTTTCCTTCAATCAGACCAGAAGCTACACTTTAATATAGAACATTTTTGTAATGAATATGTTGAATACTTAAGATGAAGATATAATTCACAGATTTTGTTTTTCAGTAAAGGGTTTTTTTTTGTTTAAATTTTGTTTGTTTTAGCACATTTAAATATTTTGCCTTGTTGATTAATTTTGGCTCTGATTCTGTACAAGAATTGTCTGACATATTTGAGTGGTGCTTGGTTGAAAGGTAACCATATTGGTTCCCGTGAATTTTGTGTGAAAACTTTGAAGTAAGTTGTTTCCAAAGGGTTATTTAAATCGCTTGTAAAGACTGCTCGGACCATTTTGGCTTCTTCCGGAGTTCCATTGTCATGAAGAGCTGTTGTAGTTTGCCACAAAGAAATGCCAGTATCTTGTAGACAATCAAAAAGTTTATTCATGTATGGCTGTAGTCTACGTTTTCTTAGAGATATGGGAAATGGGATGGAATTAGTATAAGTTGTACCTTCAAATGGAGAATGCTCAATAAGTTTTTGATTGGAAAGATCAAAAGTTTCCATGTAACCAACAACATATGGTGGATTTTCATCTCTGTTCTTGCATTCACGATAAAGCGTTGGTAAATCATCAAAGAATCTGTTTTTTTTCACCAAGGGTCGCTTTCGTTTTCTACCATTCATTGTTCTGTGTATGTGATACTCACGAATGAAGACATCTGGTATGGTGCTTGCATATTCCCAAGTGCTTGGTTTTTTGTTTTCTTTCCATTTTATTCTATAGTAGAGTGTGTTGTTGCTCCGTTTTGATTGGATGATTTTGTCTATGTCATCTACTGGGAATTTTTGTGGTTTGGATGTTGTTGCATTTGGTGTAGAGTCTGGTGTTTGTTCTTGGTCTGAAGGGTCTGTTGTTGTGGTAGGTTTTGTGCCTTGTTTTGAGTGTGAGCTATTGTTTTGTGGAGTATCATTATTTTGCAGCGTTACTTTTGATTTCTTAATTCTTGCTTTGAATTTCATATTGAGAGGGTGTTTGCCTTTGCTCTGAGGATTTGTATTTGTTGGTGCATTTGGATCAGGAGCTGCTTGGGTATTTTGTGTGTTTTGGGGTGGTAATAGATCATCTGGTATGTGGTCTGCATTAAGTGGTTGTGTTATGTGTTCATAGCCAGGTGGTGGATTGGTGGGTCTATCATTGGGATCAAAGTATGGTTTCAGTCTGGTGGCATTTACAAGAACTTTTACCTCTTTATTATCTCCACATCTTCTGAGCTTGTATGTGTTGTGTGGGCCAAGATAGACTATGTAGTATGGACCTACCCATTTTCTGTGGAGTTTAGGAGCCATACCCACTGGTACTTTGGTACAGTATAGCCACACTCTGTCTGCTGGCCTATACTTTGGCTCTTGGGTCCTTTTGTTATACTGCTCTTTATATTTGTCTTGGGCTTTTTTAATGTTTTCTGCAGCTATTTTTCGGGCTATTTCAAGATTTTGGAGGACATTAGAAAGATGAGCTTTAAAGTTAGCAGAAAGAGTAGATTTGGGCGTAAGAGAGGTGTCAATTGGCAGCCTCATTTCGCGTCCAAAGAGCAGGAAGAATGGAGAGTGCTGAGTGGACTGAGTTGCAGGGGTCATACGATAAGCCATCATGATAGAAGGAAGAAGATCTGGCCAATCATCCTGCTGTCCTTTACAGTAAAGACGCAAAGATTGAAGGATAACACTGTTCATACGTTCTACAGCTCCATTCAGTAATGGCCGATATGAACTTGTATAGAATCGTGTTATCTGAAATAGTTCACAGAGAGCTTTTACAAGTTTGGAAAGAAATTGTTGTCCTCTATCAGAGACAAGGACATTTGGAGCACCATACCGACAAATTACCTCCTTGAATAGTATGGCTGCTACCTCTGTGGCCTCTTGTGTACGTAGTGGAAAGGCTTCGCTCCATTTGGAATAAGAGTCCACAACAAGAAGGACATATTTGTATTTGTCCTTAGTTGTCGGTAGGCCTCCAAGAATGTCAATGTGCCATCTTTGAAAGACATCAACTACTGGCAAAGGTTGAAGTGGAGGTGGCTTACCATGCACGTCACGCTTCACCCTTTGGCATTGATCACATGATCTAATGTAAGTTTCACAATCACGAAACATTGAAGGCCAGTAGTATTTTTGTCTCAAAGCTGCATATGTGCGCTCAAAACCCTGGTGCATACCACCTGCTAAACTGTCATGATATGACTTTAAGACGTCATCACGCAGTATTGAAGGAACACATATTTGAGTGATGATTTTCTGATCTTTTGGGATGCCTTTAGTTCTGGGTGAGTAAATATGTAGAAGAACTCCATGTTCTGATAATTCATATTGATCAGATTCTGCAACTACTAGTTTTGATTGTTTTGGATCATCTGGTAACTCTTGTTGTAATTTGTATTTTATAATATCTTTGTAAAATTCATCATCTCTTTGGAGGAAAATTAAGTCTAAATTAGGTTTTATTGGTAAGTTTTGTTCATTGTTTGTGTTTGTATTTACATTGTCATTATTGTTATCATTTACATTATTACTTATGTCAGTATTGTTTTGTATCAGTGCTGTCTGAGTGCTGGTAGTGGCAGGTGCCACAGATGGATAGTGATCAGTCTCATGACTATAGATTATAGTCACTGCTGTCAGTTGCTCAGACTGGTTGTCAGAGATCTGACAGACTGGTACAGACTCATCTGTACCCCGATCACCTTTCTCACTGTCTACAGGCTGGTAGACACGACGTGAGAGTCCATCTGCATTACCATTAGCACTTGATGCCTTATGGACAATCTCGAAATTGTAACCTTGTAAGGTTAGGGCCCATCTTCCGAGACGACCTTGACAGTTCTTTATGTGTTTAAGCCACTTTACAGAAACGTTGTCTGTATACACTGTAAAGAAGTTGTTAGCAAGATAGGGTCTAAAGTGTTTAACCGCCTCTATCAGTGCTAAACCTTCCTTATCTGTAATATGCCATTTTAGTTCATGGCCATGCAATGTTCTACCGCCATATGCTATTGGATGCTCTGCTCCGTTTTTATCACATTGTGATAGAACATAACCCATAGAATGATCTGAACTGTCTGTTGCCAGTATAAAAGGGCGATCAAAATTTGGGAAAGCTAATATGGGCGGAGATGTTAGTGCTTTTTTCAATGTTTTGAATGCATTTTCACATTCTGGTGTCCACTTGAACTTAGTATCTTTCTTTAATAGTGCATTTAATGGATGTGCTATTTGTGCAAATGATTTTATGAATTTTCTGTAGTATGAGGTCATGCCGAGAAATGACTTTACTTGTTTGGCTGATTTTGGTTGTGGATATTCATCTATTGCTTTGGTCTTGGCGGGATTAACCTTTATGCCATTTTTCGAAATAATGTGACCTAAGTACTCAATTTCTGTGGCAGCAAACCTACATTTGGAGGGCTGAAGGGTCAAATTTGCTGATCTTAGATTAGCAAAGACCTGGGCAAGGTGGTCCAAATGGTCATCAAAGTTTCTGCTGAAAACCAAAATGTCATCAATGTAGACAAGGGCAATTTTCCAATTAAGATTTTTTAGTACTTTAGTCATGAGATTTTGGAAAGTAATAGGTGAATTCATGAGACCAAAAGGTAGCCTAGTCCAAGAATAAACAGACTGGTGGGTAACAAATGCAGCTTTATGGGCAGTTTCAGGGTCAAGGGGAACTTGCCAAAACCCGGACTTTAGGTCAAGAACTGAGAAAACTTCTGCATTTGCATCGGCTATTGTGTCGAATACATCTGCTATATGGGGTATAGGAAAGGACATAGGTTCTGTGACCTTATTCAATTCTCGATAATCAACACAAAATCTGAATTCACCTGACTTTTTCTTAATAAGGCAAATTGGGCTATTCCAAGGGGAGTCTGACTCAGTTATGAAGCCATTCTCTAGCATGTCCTTAACCTGACGCTCAGTTTCTCGTCGCATTTCAGGATTTTGTCTATATGGTGCTTTCTTAATTGGTTTAGCATTGCCTGTTTCAATTCTGTGTGAAAATAAATTTGTAAGTCCTAATTCTGAGAAGTCTTTTGCAAATGATTGTCTATTTTTACCAATAAAGATCATTAAGTTGCGTTTTTGGGTATTGGTGAGATCAGAGTCGTTAAGGTTTATTCCAAGATCTTCAGCTATTGTTATATACTCATCATCAGTTAGGTTGTTGGTTTCTACTGAGTTAAGAGTTTCAGAATTTTGAGACATTAGGGTGTCAAGATCAGATATTTGCGTTATGTTAGCATTGTAAGCACTAGTTAAGACAGAGACTCTCTTGTTACGTTTAAGAAAGATAGGTAAGGCAGTAGGGTTCATCAGGCGATAGTGTATTTTGCCGTCAGTAACTCTTGAAAGACACTTGCCTCCAACAAGCTCATCCTTTACAAGAGATTGAGGCGGTTCACACAATACAACATCACCATCACAGAACTTGTTAGTTTTCAGAGGTAGAATGTATTCAGAGTGAGGAGGAATTACATGTGAACTAAAGGTCTTACCAAAGTCAGTTTTTGATTCTTCTTGTGATATTAGACAGATGTGAATAGGTTCAGAGTTGGGTTTAGAAAGAGAGATAGTATTAGAGTGAAAATTGAGCTGAATCCCTTCCTTAGCCATGAAATCCCGACCTAGAATTACAGGCTCGTGCAGGTTAGGAAAGACATGAAAGGTGTGCTCAAAAGGGAAGCCATCAAGAAGAAATGAAAGAGTTAATGTTCCTAGCACAGAATGGATCTCACCACATACACCATATACATGTGTAATTTTAGCACTTTGATATTGGGGATTTTTAAATAATTTGTCTATAACATGTTTGTTAATGCATGAGATGCCTGCACCTGAATCAAACAGTGTAGAAAATTGCCTTGACTCTATTTGTATATAAGCTTTGCATGTTTTGTCCAAAGATGTTACCAATGAAACTGTTGGCTTAATATTACAGCAAGATTCTGTTATTTTAGCACAATTTTGCTTTGAGCACTTCCAGGAAGCCTGTTGTTGAGTAGCCATGTTCAATAAATTATGATTAGATTAAAAAAAATTTTAAAGTATGAGAAATTAGGATTTGTAAGTGAATGTAACAAATTACCGTTATGATAATATTCAAATTGTATTATTTAAGTGTGAGGAAATTTAGCATAAATGTATATTGTATATTTAAATGTAAAAGAATAAATTACTGGTTTCAGTTGAATTTGCACTGATTAAAAGAGTAAAAGGAAAAATAGAATGATCAACTGTTTGGATACAAACAATAAAACAATATAGCACTAAAATGTTGAAATTTCACTTACCCCTGCTTTCAGGTCATAAGGTAGCTCATCAGTTTACTGGTGAAAGTAAAACAGAATAAAATTACCTTTAAATTTTAAATTCTGAATATCAAAGATTTTTATTTATTGTCCATAGGGTTGGGTTTGGATGGTCGTCTGGCACACTAGTACGCAGTCGGGTTGGTTGGCTACTGGTTATGGTCTGGCACATTGGTTTGTGGTAAAGGATTGGTCCCTAGTATCGGTCCCTGGTTAATGATTAGCTCCTGGTATGGTAACATCTAGTAAAGGGTTTTGATAGTTGCAACATATAAGTTGGAATTGTTCACTTCTTACACTGTTTTGATTTTAATGAATTCTGCTTTTTTGAGTTTTTTTTTTTGTGTCACACATAGTAAATGTTCAGATTTGTATCTGTATATGTATAATAGAATCTTCAACTGGTTCACACTATTTGCACAATGTCACCAAATGCACATTTCACTCACAATATTCCTGGATCATCTACCCGGATTCTCCACCACAAGAAAGCTGTGACCGAGGGTTGGTTTCCTGATCACGCTTAGAGTTGATTTCAGTTGGGGAATTCTCCTTTTAACGCAATGTTTATCAAACTCGCTTGGCATGAGAGTATATAGATGTAAATGATTAAGTCCAATGTTGGTTTCTATATATTTCTTTTAATCAAGTGGAACACATTTTGTTGCATGAAATTATTACAATTAGACAAGCACTGATCTACTGACAAAGTTTTAAGTTATTTCAAATTTTTGTTCTAAATTCTAAAGTCTAAATTAAAATGTAAAATCTTCTCCTCCTTTAAAATTCTGAAAAAGTTGGTATATATAAAGGTAAAACGTTATCATAAGCCTAACCAATTAAACGCAAGATTCAAAGATTATAGAATTTGACCAATGAAAATTTGAGACATAAGAATCTACATCAAAGACAAACAAGGAAATTCTGATCAAACTTGGAATGTCAAACTTTCACACCAGATCAAAATCAATCCAAGTTTGCCTAGTCACTGATTTCAGTTAATCACTTAGCAATCAGTTTGGAAAAACAGTAAGTCGGCTCAGTCTGGACCTGAGGATTAAGATCTAATTCTCATTCTGGCATGTTCTTTTTAATTTGAAAATAATGTTTTTACTGGTTAATAACCAATCAGTAAAGGCATTTTGGAATTCTCTGAGAAGAAATTGCTTTTGTTGACAAATTTAAGACTTTTGGATTTCATACTTATTTGTGCAATTTATGCATTACAAAATATTATGTAAGAAGGTGCAACACAAAATTTCTCTTTTTGTTGCATTGTTACATAAACATGATGATAATTACAATCCATCTTTTCTCAGAAATACTTGAAAAAAAGTTAAGGGTATGCTTAGAAAGGGATTTTTGTTGTCTAGCCTATATTCAAGTAAATGAGTTTTGCTTGATATGATTTTTAATCAGATTATGTCACTTTCATTCTGAGAGCCAATGATGCTTGTTACATTTGTGAAATGATAATTTGGCTAGGATAGATTTGCCATTGGTAATACAATGGAGAATTATTTACAGAATACATGCTGAAAAAGTCTCTATATGCTGTTTTCTGGCAGTCAAATCAGGGCCAGGGTTTGTTCAGTAAAGATTCAGATAAAGTTTATAAAAGTACATGTTATACTTTCTATTAAGGAAGAAGATCAAAATGGAGATGCCATGCATTTTCATCAACTTGATGAGAACCAGAAAATTGGAATGAGGTACAATCAAGGATATTCTCAAGTGCAAGAAAATCAATATGATCAACAGTCTTATGGAAATCAGCTTACTCCACAACGGCCTCAAAGATCATCTCACCAACAAGGTTCCTCCAACATGCATGCTGTTATGAATCATTCTATGTACTTGCCTCCTGCTCAAGTGCCCATTCAAAGGGAGGAATTGCCACAGAAAATGCCCCAACAGAGAAACGGAGAATCTTATATACCAGCTCCTCCAGATTATACTCTTGATCCATATCGTACAAATCCAAATCGCTTTCATGATCAAATGACGGCTCCTTATCCTAAAGCTGCTTCAGTACCAGCAGCTGATTCTGGCTCTATTCCAGCTACACCAAATATGCTTTCCCTACCAGTTGGAAGTTATGATGAAGCCAGACCATTTATAGAAAAGGAAAGAAATCGGCAATACAATGATTTCATTGCTAAGGTATTAAAAACAGCCAATTGACACTATATACCTACTTATCTCAGCTTTATACTCTTTTGTTATCACTGGAACTATCAATAGACATGAATCATTTCAGTTATATGAGAAATCAAAAAAAGATATAATTTAAACAGCTGCTAAATTTATCTGTTTACCGTTCCATAGCTTGACTGCACATCTTCATGTAATGTCAATTCCTTTTTAAAGCCTTTGCCTGTGTTCTTTGGTGATTCCTTTGGAACTTCATCTTTCTGCTTCTGGTTGGTCTCTTTGTATCTATCAGCTAAGGTGAGATGGTGTTTGTTAAGGGTCAAATGGTGTTGATATGGTTATTGTTGATTTGGATAATGTTACCTTTAATAAAATAATCCATGTCAAGCTGAATGAAATCCTCTTTCAGAATTGCATTTAAAGGGATAGAAGCACTGAAGGGCTTTACTATGATGCAAATAATTTTTTGAAAGTTAGTTTTATAACCAACTCTTCCTTAGAAGAGAAAACAGGAGGTGTAGACTAAGACTGCACAAAAGTGCATGCTGATCTTTGTCTATGATCCTTACAAAATTAGGAATGTTCCAGGTTCAGCATGACAATGGTTAATAAATTTGGTAATTTTTTGAAAATGATTTTATGGTAATTCTTTTTAAGATGTTTTCATTTTCAATCCCGAAAGATTGGGGGTATATTGTATTATCAATGTCTGTCTGTCCATCTGTCTTTGGGTCTGTCTGTCTGAAACTCTACCAAAAATTATAATTTACAACTACTTGAAGCCTATTCAAGTTGCAATTTTCATAATTGGCATGATGATGTATCTTTTCGATAAACATCTGTAGATACCATGGCAAAGACATGTAACAAGGTCAATGTCATTTTTCAACATCAAACTTCTTCAAAACTTCACCAAAAACGTAAAATTTACTATTTCTTCAAGCCTATTTAAGACACAAGGCTCTTATTTGGCATGATGATTGATCTCATCATTATACGTCTGTAGATCTCAAGGTGTAGGTCACTACAAGGTCACTTATCAAGGTCACATATCCAAAAAGAGGCTGTTAGGGGGCATAGAGTTTCCAAAACACATCTTGTTTCAACTTCATTTAATCTTTCCAAGACAGAAATTAAAATTGGAAGAAAGCAACTTGTTTTACTAGTTTAAATTTTGAAATTTTACTCTACAATTAGTTTTTATAACTTTAGGTGAATATTACATTCTGTGCAATAGGAGTTAATCTAGTGTTTTGAAATGAAAATCTCATTATAACCATAGCTACCACCAATTAAGAGCAATAGGGGTGGCATGACACCACATGCTACTGCCCTTACCCTGCCTATAGGTGCTTATGATGCAGCTAGACCAACCTTTGAACGACAGAGAAATCAAGAATATAACCATCTCAAACAAGAAGGGAAACTAGATCCTAAAAAGGTAATAGAAAAATCGACCTATTATCGAACGTTGCATTACCCTATTCTTGAATGTGATAGAATGAATGTCAATTTAAATTAGATTCAAATGCAAGCATCATTGTCTCTTTTTAAGTTCACCTCATCTCATATCATCTGAACTAAATTCCAAACCATATTCTTTGTAGAAACATCAATCAATTTAGATCTTGATTACATGTTATTTTTATTTCCTTGATTTTATAGTTTTGTAACTTACCTCTTTTACATAATCTGTAGGCTTTGATCAAAGAAAAAGTCATCCTTTTCTTTAGATTGTTAAGGAAAGTTGAGTGTCCTTACACAATTGTTGTTTATGGAAAAAGAAATCAATATTGTCATTAAAAATTGATTAAATACTTGGAATTTTGACTCTTGTCATCCTAAATAAAATCCTTTTCAAAACTGCACTGAAAGTTCTAGTTGTAGATAAATATTATTTTGAAAGTTAAATTTTAAAAACAACTCCAATTAAAAAGGCACAATTAGGCAGTGTGGACTAAGATCAGACTGCACTCATATGCAGACTGATCTTTGTCTATACCTCTTGCTAAAACAGGAATAAACTGGTTTCAGTATGACAAGGGTTGAAATGATATATTATTTACAGCGATCATTAAGACAGAAAGCCCCTACTCCTCCTGAACAGCAAGGCATTTTTGAAAGTCAAGATAGATATGAAAGTTACATCAAGAATATGGAGAAGCAGAGAAACAAAGAATACAATGATTTTTTGAATAAGGTACTTTTGGATGATTTTACGGCAAAGGTGGTCTGCAGAGTGGTTGTCTTGTATGACTTTGGATTAGTTTCAGTTAGAATATTTGAGCGTTTGTTGTTCTTGAGGTTTTATAGCTATGTCTGGTGGTATCATGTTTCAATCATCATCTGCCTACAGCACATAACATGGGAAGAATATATCCATCCCAATTACTAACTTGTGTACCTCTAAACAGGATGTGTAGCACTGCGTGGTGTGTGGCATCACAGATTTTTGTCAGTAGTAGATAGCTAGATTAGATTGGCTTGAGGGTCTTTTATCCCTTTCCTGTTCATTCTCTGGTTTTTACATCCCTGTGATGTTATAGTTGAGTAAACATTGTAGAAACAGAAGAAATTGCTTGTTACAAGCAATTTCTTCTTTTTCCACAATATTTTCTACCCTACTGAATGGTTATTTTCAGAATTAAATCCAGTTCAAATTTTGTCTACAAAACCATTGAACTTGGACAGGTCAAAACAGGAAAGGTTGCAATAATGTACACGAAATTCTTTTGGAATAGTGACTTCACTCCTTTTTCTAACAGTTTCTTAAACAGTGTTTGTGTTTAAGATGTTCATATTATACGTGCATATGATATGAAAAGTTAAGATCAGTAAAAGTCATAAGTTCCTTCAGTGAATTATTATTCATAGCGAATCATCAGATTGTTCAAGTTTTTTAACCATCAGTTTGTTAAAGGAATGTCAGAATTTTTGTAAATGGTTGGTGAAAAACGACTAGGATGTTTTTCTATGAGAACAATTTTGAAGACAGTGTTCATCAAACAAAGCAAAAGGATCAATTAAACACAGTTCTACTTAAATTGTATCAATATGGGTAAAAACAACAATCACCATATTTGTTTAAAACAGAAATACCTTAAAGGGAAGATGACTTCTAGAAGTGAACCAGACAGGCAAAATGCCTCATTCTTCCCTGGGAATGAAGATGAGCAAGACATGAAGAAACGATATTTAGCGCAAGAGAGGAGTCGACAGTACAACCAGATGTTAAGAGAGGTAACAACATTATCATACTGCCATAGTTTTTAGAATTTGTCAAAACTAAAAAGAAATTTAAGCAAGAGCTGTCTTAAATGAATGTGTGCATTGTCAGCCTGCACATCAACAGCTTCTGATCAGAGTCTTTACTATACCCTCTATAGATAGATAATAATAAATCAATGTTTCTTTAGATGAACAGTGAATACTTTTTACACAATAATATTATGTGAATGTCAATGCTATTCTATGTCTATGCTTCATAGTAAAATGAGATTAATCAATTACAGGCCCCTTCCAACTACGCGGTATGCCATGTCCATTTGATTTTAAACTGCATTATTTTGCAAAATTTAAGGCCAGTAGCATGAAATGAAAAAGTAGAATGGTTGGTTCAAAACCTAAACATCATAACTGCAGCTTGAATAAACTGTAATTACGATGTTTAAGTCGCCAAACCAACAAAAGTGCTTCATTTATATCAACTTGGTTGGTTTTCTCTTTATTTATCCAGCAAGAGCCACCAAGGTCAAGATCTGTAAATATTCCAAGCGATGTTGAATCTGGACTACCTATTGGTCAGCAGCATCATGAATCTTGGAAAAGATTTTTAAGGGAACAAAGAAACAAGGAATACAACCAGATGATAGACACGGTACAGATATGCACAATTGGGGATGGTTTTTAGTAACAGAATGCTGAAATAATGTTATTTTAGTGTTATAGTATCATTTAAAGTAAAATATTGTTAATTATCCATAGATTAAGTGAAAAAAGGATATTGTTAATGGATTAGTCAGTCTTATTTAGTTTTGTTTGGGAACTTTTATCCTTTGTTAGATAGCTGGAAAGTAACATTACTTCAGGTTGTATTTTTTTTGTGGTGAGTGATTGTCTTTTTCATGTACGAAAAAGCATACAAGATTGATTTTCTTTGTCAAGGTACTACAGTGATTTTTATACTCCAGAAGGGATAGATATACATAGTTTTTGTCCAGCCTGTTAGTCTGTTTGTTGGAAAAAGAACTTTAACTTTAGGTATAAAGGTTCTGTTGGTACAAAGTTCAATGTCATTGAAAATGGTCAAGGTAATTTTGATGGTTATACATATAAAATGTTTACGTGGGTCATAAATCTTTCACAGTAAATGTTATGGCTGTCACTTGTGTATTCCTCTAGTTTCTAGGTCAAGGTAATCTGCAATCATTTTTCAAGGTCACCCATATCCAAAATCTTCAATATTGGCCCTAACCATTGAATGGGCTTTGATATTTCTCATGTGTAATGTAAAGTTAGACCTTCCTGTTTCTACCAAGTTTAAGGAGTCTACAAAGGTCATGGTCCATTCATAAGGTCATCCTTATCTAAAAATACTTGAACATTTGTCATAACTTTTGAACGGCACGTGCTATGGCTATTTTATTTCAGATATGAATTCTCTATGGTAAAACATATATATTTGTACTCATTTCAAGGTCATCTATCAAGACCAAGGTCAAATAACGAGTTCACAATTTTGAAAATTGGCATGTGGAAGGGCATTCATGGTTAACAAATACATTTTTTTTAAGAATAATACTAAATTTTTTAGGTCAAGGGTTAGAAATAAACTTCTAAATTATTAATGAAGCATTTAAATATTGTTATTATTTTGAAATAATAAATTCTATAAAGGCATGCTGAAGAAAGGATAAAAAATATTTACAGACAACTATAGTAAAAATAATTTATTTCCTGTTTCTATACAGACAGGTGAAAATCGGTCATGGTCAGTTAACATCCCAAGTGAATCTGGGTTGCCAGTTGGACTAAAGTATCGCACAGCATGGACAAAATTTTTGGTGGAGCGTCAAAAGCAAGGCCTCAATAAACCTCTGGTTCTGGTAGCCTCGGGCACCTTTTGTGTTTATGTTTTCTATCATTATGTGATTCTATTTCATTTGAATCCTTTCTATGTAAAATATCAGATTTTTTTGTTGGTTTCATTTAAGATTTCATATTAATGGTTGATTTTCCATCAGAGTTAAGAATGATCTTTATTTAAATAGGTTGCTAATTTATGTATTCTTTGTCTTGTGCATAGGATTATAACACTTTGCAATATATTCTCTCCCTTTATATGTTGTGTTATGGGAACTCTGTCTACATTTCTATTCTTCATTCTCTTCTTTAATACATAAACTTAAGTGTACTATGGAATTGACAAATGGCTCCCCCCCCCCACACACACACACTTAAGACTCTAACCTGACAGTTTCACTGAGTATATAAAAAAAACTTATTTGCTCAAAGCAAATCGCTGCTTTTATGACTTAGACATCTAAACTACAGCTTGAATACGTACCAATTGACATTTTTGTCAAAGGTCAACATTCAATTCAGATTTAAAATTAGAACCAAAGCATGTTATTCTACTTTTCTAATTAAATCATAACACTCTTTTCCTTCTTTGGAAAAAAACTGAAATTTGATTTTTAGATAAAGATAATTCTTATCTATATCTTTTTCCTTCTTTATCAAACATACCATCACCAAGAGTTGGCACAGTCATACTGGCTGTGCTCTTATTTCTTCCCCATCGGGTGCTGGGCAGTTTTCCAGAAGAGCAACTCAGCCTTTCTCAACGGCATGTTATTCCTGGGCTTCTGTTTTTATACAGATGGATATAAGTTTTGGAATAAAAAGTCTCTGCAGTCCAGCTTTGATGTGTTGTGTCTGCCATTTTTTCTGGTTGAACAAACATGACTTTAAAAGGCAACAAAATCGGCACCATTTTGTGATTCTTGTTTCTTTGACAATGAATCATTTTGTTTGTTTTATGGTTATATCCTGTGCCCTTATTCTATATATTTTCTACATTACAAATGTCTTGTGTACAAGATGATAACAGTAGTCACTTGGACTTTTCACCCAATTTATTCATTTATGGTCTGATTTTCAATATTATTTACTATTCATACAATCAAGCCTTTGCTATAGTAAAATCCAATTGGTGATGTCTTATCTCTGACTTGTGGGTGTCTGGGGTTGTGTTTCTTTCATCTCGTATATAGTTTTTCTCTCAGATCTCTCAAAAATTGTCTAGAATTGATTCTAACCATTTATCTTTTTGTCTTATTTTTTCAAGTCTTGGTGGAAATTGCTTTGTTTGAAGGTGATTTTTATGGAATTGGTGTCGGATAATATTTGATAATTCTCTTGATGTACAAAGTAAAAGAATTGATCTACAGAATAAAGATGAAGTTGTGTATGTTTAACATTTCCAGCAAATATAATGAAAATTAGGGCATATTATGTTAGGATAGCAATCCAAAATCTTTCTTTGAGCTTTGGAGAATTTCTTTAAATTTCTTGAGACCAAAGTTCAAGTGAAATATCTAAAAAAAATTCTGCAGCTAGAAGCAAATATAAGATGTTATATAGCTACCATAACTTAATATTCCATCAATTACATTCCTACATTTACAAATAAATTTGATGAAATTATAAAAAGAATCTTGATTTCTAAAAGTATTTCCCTACTTTATCATTCAGTTTACATTTATTTGCATTATGCTGACATCTTCAGAACGAATATGATGTTTTCTTAGACTACCTTATATGGAACCATATATGTCACTGTCAGGCCAAGATTTTTTTTTCTGACATCACCGATTTGTCTGTGTAGACTGTACATATTTTACCAGAAATTGATAATGTAATAAAGCAAAGGGTATTAAATATTTTTTGTACCATAAACTCATAAAATCAATCTTGATTTAAATTTGACCGTGGACTTGCAACTTTGAATTATATTGCTTTGTCATGATCAATACAAATACTATTCAATTATTTGGTAGTGAATCGAATTTGAATTCTTCATTTTTGAAATAGACATAAGGGGTGGATGTTAGTACAGAAACTTTTTTGTAGGTATATGATAATACAAAGTATTTTATAAAGATACCCCCCAAAGCACAAGTATCATAAGTTTTGTGAACTTCCATAATGATGTTATGCAAAGTACATGTAAGGAAAAAAATTGACTTGATTCATTTTGAAGTGGTATCTATAGAGTTAAAAACATAATATTATTGTCATTTTCCATTAAGCCAGTTTGGAAAGAACCATTTTAAGATTTTTCGTTTGATTCATTTTGATATCTGGACAGGAATTGTACTATGTTATTGCCTTAATTTCCTTTTTGAAGTACTCAATATATTTTGATAAGTTTTGATAGCTTTGTTAGCAAAACAAGATACAAATGAATCAGAGTTGTGTTGATTCCTTGTCTTAAATCTACTAACTTTATATTTTGTCAAAATTATTTTAGATTTAGACTTTGTCATTCTTCACCCTTGTCATACTAAACCTTGAATAATCCGGTTTTGACAGGAGGTATAGACAAAGATCAGCCTGCATATAAGTGCAGTCTTATCTTAGTCTACACCACCTGTTTGTCCCTTTTAAACTAGTGTTGATTATGAAATTAATTTTTGAAAGAAAAATTGACCAGCAACTAGTACTTCCAGTGCTTTCAGTCCTTTGATTTCAATGCAAAGAGGATTTTATTCAGCATGACAAGGGTTGATAAAATTCTCTATAGAACTGCATAGAAATCAAAGGGCTGACAGCACTGAAAGCCCTCATTGTAGGTTTATGATTATTTTGAAAATTTTCTTATAAAGAACTCAGACTTCAAAGAGACAATCAAGTGGTGCAGACTGATATTTGTCTCTAATGCCTCTAAATACATTGTATTCTGGGTCCATCATGACAAGGGTTGAAAAATAAAAGTATTAGATTTAGAACTATATAATTATGATTTTTTCTAATTTTAAGGCCTTCAGATTGAATCCAAAATATTTAATCCCTCGTTTGAAAATTCCATGATGTTGTATAGATTGGTTAATTTCTTAGTTTGCTGATAATAGCCATAGATATTTTATGCTGTCAATTTAACAAGATTAAACCTATCATAGATGAACAAAATGTTAGATTATTGTAGCAGTTTATGATATTGTGAGATAAGAATATATGAATTAACCTATTCTTTTTAGCTGGATTTTATTTTGCAGCAGAAAATTATTTATAATCTAGGTACAATGAATATCTGCTTCTACCCTTGTCATGCTGGATAAAGTCTATATCTTAATATGCCCTAAAATAAAAGGCCTGAAAGCGCTAGAAGCAATATTCTAGGGTCAAAATTTATTTTCAAAATTAGTTTTATAGACAACTCTTGGTTTTAGGAGTCAAACAGGAGGTAAAGACTAAGATCAGACTGCACTTATGTGGAGGCTGATCTTTGTCTTAAGCTCCTGTCCCAACAGGAATATTCTAAATTCAGCATCACAAGAGTTAAAACATAATGTTGTTTTCATATTGGTTGAATTGTCCATTCGAAATTTCTTCAGAAAAATCAGGAGGTAAGAAACCGTGATTGGAGTTACGGAAACAGTGGTGTTCTTGATTTAAGAGGAGATGATCAAAATCAGAGTAAAAAACAGGTTCTTAGAGAGGAAAGACAGAAGGAATATAAAGAATATATGTCTCAGGTACCAAGCATTGTTGATGTTGTTGCAGTGATGGAATTTCTGTTGTTGTTTGACTTATTTCACTTAACTGCACCACCACTTAAATACGAAGTGTCTTTTTTTAAGCTCAGCTGTTTTTAGAACTTAAGGTCCAGCTATTGTTATCACACTAGTGTTGTTGCTTTTGTTCTTGGCATATATAAAGCAATCTTTTATCAAGTCATTTCTCTGTTAAGATATTTATCTGAAACTTGTCATGTATGTTCACTATCACAAGAGCAGTCCATACTAACAAAAGTGATAAATAACAGGATTTTTGTTACAATTTTCACCCAAGGTATTGCTGTTGCCATGTTGTGGTTTGGGTTGTCGTCATCCAAGAATTTTTAGATTTTGTAATATCTCTGGTATTACTGAATGCACTCACTTGAAATTCAAAATATAAAAGCAATCTATTCCATTAAGGGGATAACTCTAGAAGCATTTTTTAATGAATTATGTCCCTTTTTTTACTTAGAAGTTTTAACCTCTATTACGCTCTAGAACAGCTTAGCCTTGGTATCTACATGCGGTGCTCTTGTTTCAACTAAGATTTCTCTTACTATCCATTATCTGCAATCAAGTGTTGGTACTGACCTGAGTTCTCAACTTTTCCGTCTCATGGCTTTACATACATGGCATATTTTACCACTTATCTAAATTACAGTATTCAGCTATTCTACCTCCAATCATAATTATATTCAATTTCATATTCAATATCTGGGAACTTTGCCGACAGAAGCATGAATGAAGTATCTTCTTTTGATTTCTTTGGTCTTCATTTAAGATCTAATGGAAATTTAATTTATTGGTCAGATTTTTTTAACCTTTGGAAGGAAAAAATTGTATTAGGCAGTGTTTCTTATGAAAAGAAAATGACAAAAGGACTTATGGAACCAATATTATGACCTGAATTTTCAAGAATTTTGAGAAAAAAAAGGGTTAAGAATTCATACAATTTTTTTTCTGAGATTTGATATGGTGGCTTAGCTTTTCGCCCCATATGACTCAATATTGGATTTGTTCTAGGCATTACAGACACACACCCTCTGATCATTAGTGTCAAAACAAAGAACCAAAATAAGCCCTATGAATGCACACAAGGTCACTTTCCATGGACACCATATGCTGCAAGGATCACTAAAAATAATAATACCAAGCACTTTGAGCCTGAATAAACAAAACTGATTTTCTAACATACTCACTTTTTTGGATTTGAAAACAAAAATCAACCACTTACATGACAAACATATAACTGAAATAAATTAACCCTTCTTCTGTAAAAAAAAAAAGTAAACGAAAAAAGAAAGAACAAGTATAAGTTGAAAATGTTGAATGGCTAACATCTGAATCAAAATATAGAAGGGACATGCTTTTAAATTACTCCATAACGTGAAAAAAATAAAGTTAAAGCTAGGATGATAAATTTCATTGAATTGTTCCTTTTTCCTTTGCAAAGCCTTATGATCAACTTTCTTTTTTTATCAGAATCGTTCAATGAGAGTGTTTTAACCCTTTACCAGACGACAAACTCTTAGACTTGTCCAAATTGAAAGAAATTACATTTGACAATTTTTAGTGGATTTAGTTTTAAAAATCTTTGGTTTTGGGGGGAGAAAACATTGTGGATAATGAAGTATGGATTGCTTCTGTAAAAAGTAAACAGGATGAAAAGGGCGGGAACCGTTCTTATCATCCAGTATCCTAACAATAAAATTCTGATCGCTTACACAATGAGACGATTCATAATTGCTCTAGTTGCTCTTCAGATTTCTTTTCACTGACCAATATCTTTTATCATTTGGATTAAAATTAGACCCAAAAGAAAATGAACAGAAGTTGGCCAGAACCAGATGGGAGGGGTGCTCTTTTAGTTAAGAAAGGAGAGTATGATAGTGTGAGGAATATGTATAGCAACGAAAGAAAGCAGGAATTAAAACAGTATTTGAATGATAAAGATCAGCCCCAGGTATATACTGTTGGAATTTTGATTAGTTTAAAGTTAGTCATTGATGGTTCTTTAACTTCACTAATATATTATTCAAGGGCTTTATGCTTTCTATTACTCAGATTTATAAGTAGGTGGGTTATCATAAGCTTTTGATAATTTTGTGTGGTTTATTCATATTTGTGTATCATTTGCTTCTATAACAAAACCTGTATGAGAATGAATTTACATATCACACTATGTCCTGCTCTAACAAATACTAAATTCCATTTACACAGTGATATTTTTAAAAACAGTGCACATTTTTTCATAAGATTTTTGTGATTTGTTTCTTTACTTCAGATTTTTTTTCTACTTTACGAATGTGGGTTTTATTTTCATCTTGGAAAGTAAGCCTTTTTACAATAACTTACAGTTGAAAATAGTGTATTTCATGCATTGGATCAGACATCATTTAATCAGAGAATCTAAAATTGGTAATTAAAAAATGAAGAGGATATTTTTTTATTTTCATTGAAGTGTGAGTCTAAAACCTTTTACATGATACAATCATTAGTGTGATTAAGTTTTGGGTTCATACCTCAATTAAAAAGAATCTATTTCTTCCTTATAGTCTAATATCATCAAGCAAAATAAATAAATATTTTACTAATTTTGAGTAAGAATTTATGGATCTGATTTGTACGCAAGCATACAAAATAGTTGTGTACTCAAAATTTTGTTTATGGAAGTATGAAAAATTAATATCACCATTCAGGAAGCTTGAATCTTGATAGACAACCCTAAATTTTAATTATAACAAAATGGAAATTAATTTATCTTTGTCATTTATCATTTGATTATTAGAGTTAACACTTTCGATGGTTTTGTGCTTTTATTGTTGATCATATTTGTTTTATTGTCTGTTTTCATCACATACTTTTTTGTTTTGCATTTTTGTTAGACAGTTTGATTATTTCAGATTCAAATAACTTGTATTTATTAATTTTTGTCAACTGAATTTAGTTCATTGCAATTTGATATTTTTTTTTCTTTTAATCTGCTGTAGTATTATTGTCATTTGTTTGTTGTCTGTATTGTCATCATTGTAAATGTATTTAACTATGTCATTGTTTTTGTGATAAATCATCAGCAAGAACCACAAGGCCAATTTGAAGGGAGGTCAAGATCAGAGCCTCCATCTCCTAGCTCTGTCTCCACATCAAACCCAATTGTCAATGCCTTAGGGCATTATAATGATACTAGAAGAAAGTTAGTTGATGATCGGAAAAAGGAATTCCAGATATTCATGACAGAGGTATGGTAGAGACACCAAGATGACTGATTAAGAATATTTTTTTTGCAATTATTTTGTAAAATGTTAAAAATGTTGATTGCTTTAGAAGATTTAAATGGAATGCTTTTAAGATCATTTTAATTCTCTGTTAGTCAAAAGCAACCAGTTACACTTGAAATTGAAGTTTGTCTCATAAAACAAATCAATCTAAGCAATTTTATGCCCGCATGATCTGATGGCCAAAGGGCATACAGAGTTACTTTTACCTGTGTGAGAGGGTATAGTGGGTTGTTGTGTGTCTGAAGCTTATCTTCTACATTTATTGGATGGATTTCAAAATAAATAGGCAAAGTTGTTGCTATTGACAATTACTAATGTCATGTGAAAAGTTTGCTTAGATATGACCAAGGTCAAGGTACAGCTAAAGGTCAATTGACAAAACTGACTTGACCCTGTTTCCAAATTCAATTCCAGTCATTCAAAATGTCTGTTGTGTTACTGTCGTGGTCACTGGTTGACGTCATAATGCAATATTTTATTTATTAAGTTAAGTTACATTTCAAAACTGACATAGCAGGTTAATTCATGTTTTTGTCACAGTCACATACTATGGATTAAAGGCAGTATTAACAGGAGCATCCATGACTGTGACACATATCTATTATTTCATGTATTCATTACAGATGATAAATATCATTTGTTCAGTGAATTGATATCTCTAAAATTGTGTTTTTGAGGTAAAGCTCTAGTTCTAGTCATACTTGAAATGTATAAGACAAGACTGTTTTAAGCTCGGCTGTCTTGTAACAAAAAGTTGAGGTATTGGAATCATTTCAGTGGCAAAATTTATTTTTAGTGTTTTGTTGCAATTAATGGAAAGATGCAATTAAAAGGAACTGATTGTTTTATAAATCTTATGTATGTACATACTAAGGGTTACTATTAAGCAGTGAGTTGCTATTAGCAGGGTTGCAAATAAGATGGCTCTACTGTATCTACCTGGCCCTTATCTTAAGAAACTTTGATCAAATTCTCAAATATTTACAATCCTATACCATGTAATGATATGATGTGATGTAAGGTTCTTGAACCAAAAGCCAAGGTCACAACAGGAGATAAAATTGTTGCCTTGCCTTTTTCGCCTAAGCCATAGGTCAAACTTTTCCTACGCTTCTTAATCTTAGTGTGCAGAGACCAATATACAAACATTATTCTGTCAAAGGTCAAGTTCACAACATTTTGTTCATAGGTAAAAATATGGCATTTTCCCAATTCCTGATACAATTTCGAAAATATTACCCTCTTTAGCCCTTTCCCAATTGGCAAAATTTTAGACCTGCCCATGTTCAAGGGTTTTGCAGATGATGATTTAAAGTGGATTTAATTTGAAAAATAACCATTCAGTAGGATAAACAATATTGTGGAAAAAGAAGAAATTGCTTGTTGTAAGCAATTTCTTCTTTTCCTACAATATTTTCTCAATTATAAAATCACAGGGACGTAAAAACCAGTGATTGAATAGGAAAGGATTATTATATCAACTTAAAATGCAGTGCTGTCACCCACATGGACTTATCACAATTGATTTTTTTAATACTATATACATGAATATAGACAAGGGCTTGAACTCGACAAAAGTACAAAAATACCTGGTACCAATGAAGTCCCCTTTCTGATGATGATTTCTGTCATTTTGTGTTTAATGATGCATAAATGTGAAGGAAAATGAATCATCTATATGATAATTAAATATTCTAGAACTGCGGTGATATAAATCTTGAAATACAAACTGGATTATTGAGCAAATTGGTCGTAATTTTGCTAGTCTGACAAAACTGTGCACAGCTGCATTATGGGGTTTCATTCACCTTATAAGGCTAAATATCACTGTCAAATCCATCATACACCTGTTTCACACCTAAAGATTGTTGAAAGGTATGAGTCATAAGTCACAATTTCGTCACACTTTCATTTCATGTGAAAGAAGACATTAGTTTGGTGGAAAATCGATTTGACATAAAAAGCGATACAGCGCCACTGTAAATGTTGAATGAAACTGGCTGTAAGACAAAGGTTAAGAGGTCAATGTGCACAGTTTAGTCCGACTAAGAAAAATGACATCAATTTCCTCGACAATCCTGTCTGTAATTCACATTTGATATCACTTTTACTCAAAATCGTTGTTTTCTCGTGTAGATTATTCATTTACGTGTACATTTGAGTATTGTTTAGCGTTAAATCCCCAAATTAGACATCAGAACTGCGACTTCATTCGTACACGGTAGGGTCCTACTCTTTGTCAAGTTAGAATCCCTTGTCTATATATATATGTATATAGTATTAAAGGAACATCTATTGTGACATGTCTCTGTGCTGTCACCAGGTATCTGGCTCTTTTATCATAGTTCAAGGTCAACGTGTAAGGCAAATTTTCAGAATATTCCTACTTTGGCAGGAGGTTAGGCCAAAGATCAGCCTGCACATAAGTGCAGTCTGATCTTAGTCTGTACCACCTGCATATACTTTTAATTCAGAATTTGTTACAAAGATCACTTTTCAATATACATATTGTCCAATTATTTGGTGCTTCCAGTGCTTTCAGCCCTTTGATTTTAATGCAAATTCTGTTGTGGATTTATAATTTAGCATGACAAGGGTTAAGATATCTTTTTTTTATTTTATATCTTGGCGAGTGATCACAGTGTCCTTCATCAAGAGCCAGCTATTTGTACTCATGAAATGCTCCTGTTACTTATTCTAAAGCTTTTTTTCTGGCTCTGAGTTCTTCGCTGGTCAGTGGCCACGGCCAGGGTTTGATCCTGGCAAATATCCTTCCCGACATTAGTCTCCCACCAATGGCTGGATAATAGTAAACCTAAGTGGGATGAGCAGCTGGAGGTTCGGAAAGGATGTAGTGGTAGTACTGGTGTGAGAAATGCCAGGAATCTATGGTTATTTTTACGGTGCTCAAGCCACAGCAATATGACTGAAATACTTTTAAAAGAGGCATAAAACCTTATTCAATGAAACAGTCCTTGATTAGTTGTACCATTCTTTTTTCCTTTATTTACAAAAATCTTAAATGTATTCAAATGTGAAATACACTCATTACATTTATCTGGAACAGAAAAAGTTACATGAAGTTCCACCTAAAAGAGGCCTGGCTGAATCATTCCCTACACTGGCAAAGGATGAAAAGCCACTTGTTAATTCAATGGGACTTTATGAGGATCAAAAGAGGAAGAAATTTCTTCAGGAAAGGAAGAAGGATTTTGCAAGCTTCAGCTTAGACAAGGTTGTTTTAACCTTTTACTCGAAAATATTATTTAATTTGTATAAGGAAAAATAGCAAGGCATGGTTATTTTTTTCAAGTTGTTGTAAATGAGGTTAATAATTTTCTTAGGGTTCAGTTTTTATTAATGTCAGAGAAAGAGGCACTTAAGATTTTGCAGCATGTAACAATGGTATATTTGATATGCCAGTTTACCAGTTATTTTGTCATTGCTAAAAGATTATTTTGTGTAAATATATTCTTTTGATGAAGTTATAATCTGATAGGTGTAAACTGGATTTACTATTTAGACCATCATGTGCTCACAATAGTATAATCAACTGCCATGACTGTGTGTTCAGTTTATATTTGATACTAGTAGCTATGTAATATCCATGTCTTTGTAATGGTAAATAGATTTTAAATAAATTCAAGTAATATAGAATCTTGATGAAATATTCTAAAGAGTAATGTTTTCGTACAAAAATCTTCCCTTATCAGTGTAGAAAATAAAATATCTATTCTGTTTATATGAATCAGGCAAAACACCTCACACCTCGAAGTAATGTTAAAGAGAACTTAATGCCACATGTTGCATCTGCTGAAACCCCATTGGTCAACTTCATGGGGCGCTATGATGAGGAAAAACTTAAATTTAGAGTTGAAAGAAATAAGGACTTGCGTGAATTTTCGCAAAAGGTATCTAGCATGAGCTAAAAGCTAAACCTGCATGATGATAACTTGTCAATTATATTGTGATTAGTTTTACATTGTTCTAAATAAATGTTTTGCAATAGATGTTAATTGGTTAACATGGGTGCTATGATTTGAATATTATTTAATGTCTTTTGTGATTCTTTGATTGATTAATGTGTTAGCTTTGATTTTAATATTGATTAAGAATTAATGTGTGTTATGTTTATTTCTTTTATTTGTTATATAATAATACAGAAATAAATGTGGCTAAGTTTTATTTTATTGTTACCTAATACCTATGATCTTTTATATCTATTTGAATGACAACTCATTGTACTCTTATTAGTGCATCTATTATTATATTGATCAAGTTTTACAACTTAATATTAACTAATGACAACTAATTCCAGTTGCAAGAACGAATGTGTTTTTTTTTAACAGTATGTAGATTTGTGTAAAATTATAATTTAATACAATGATTTTAGGGCTTGCCCAAGTAAGGGCTACAGTAGATAGCCATTTCCTTTTAGCATAAATTGTCTTTAACCCTTTCAAGTTTTGGAAATTTTAGACCAGTCCAAATTGAAAGAGGTTGCAGACGATAATGAAAACTGGATGCCATTTGAAATGAAACCATCCTTTGTGGTAGAAAACATTGTGGAAAAAGGAGAAATTGCTTGTTACAAGCAATTTCTTTTTTTTCCACAATGTTTTCTTGAGTAAAAAATCGCAGGAACGTAAAATCCCGTATTGAACGGGAAAGGGTTAATGAAACAGCAAAAGCTTCTGTCAGTCACATAATTAATAAACAAATCAAACATTCATTTTCACATGATGTGAACATTTTTTGTTGGTTTTGCAATTCAAACATTGTAAATACAGCTTATTCTAGCTGTAGTAGTTACAACATGTTGGTGTCCAACCTACCATTTACCATTTGTTTTCTGTTTCTGACCTTACATTATGCAAATTAAAAGTGTTTGATCTGCCATGTTGGAGGTCAGTGGGCGTGGCCAAGGATCTGTCAATTCAAATTATGGATGTTGTGGTTATATTCATGCAATAGCTACAATAGCTTTGGCATTTTACATATTCATTTCATTGTCTGTAAGGTTACTCTAAAGCTGACATCCTTATGCAATTTGATATTCAAAACAACAAAAACGCTTGAAGACAAAGGAGGAAAAAAACATTTTTTAAAAGAAGGCAGACTTACAGCATTTTTTGTTGTTTTGTATGACAATTGCTTAATCATTACAAAGTGGATCCCTTTAACAAATTCCAATACAAGCCTACTTTTTGATGCCATCAATAAATGAAGGTTAGGAAAGCATTGTGGAAAATGAAGAAATTGCTAACAAGCAATATCTTCATTTCCCTCAATTTTTTCTACCTAAAAAGATGAAAAATTATTAAAATTCACAAACGTTAAGTTGTTGTCTGCAATGACTTTCAAATCTGACCAGTCTAAAATTTTGCTGTGTGGTAATTTGTTAAGGTTGTTAAATTCAATGTTAAATTCAATGTTGATTATTCAATAATTGTTAATCTTTCTTTTAGGTATGTTTTTGAAAACTGAACAATTAAAACGACCAGTAATCAATTTTTTATATAAACTTCACTTTTTATCTCATATCAAGATGCTTCTGTGGAAACTTTTTTATGGGGTTTTGCAAACTATTTCTCATAATTGACAGGCAAACAAAGCTGGTTGTTTGAGAAAAGAAAATTTAACCTCATAATTGTCATATTTTGCAGCGCAACAGAAAGTCATAAAAACAATTGCTTACCTTTGATTTACATTTAGCCAAATGGCTGTATTGAAATGAATTTCCAAGCAATCCTCAAACACTTGACTAAAAATTGACAGGTCAGAAACCATCAATTGAAGCACAAATGGTAATATAAATTATTTATGGAAAGGGATAATCATTTCTCAAAATTGTATTCATAATTTTTTTTGTGATCTCATGATTGTCAGAGTATTTGGACAACCCTCATTAACTGAGCAAATATAGATAATTGTCAATATTCTAACTTCTCTTTAAAATCATCGTAAGAATTTATGATCTATAAATGTTATATTGTTATGATTTAATTTGCATTTTAGAAATATTTCTCATATATGGAAGGAATGCATGTTATTTGATATATATCTTTGCTTTGTTTCAAACTTTGGTTTTGCATAATTGTACATTAATAATTTGTATGGTGCCATTTTTGTCACTATTCTCATGGAATTTATTTCTATTTCATTGAATGCAAAATATCGAACAAGCTATATCTGATTGTTGTAGAAAGCTAAAGATCACCACTCTCCTTATGACAATTACGTTTATCCTACGGTGGCTGTTGCTGAAAAGCCATTGGTTGATTACATGGGGAGGGATGTAGAGGCTCGTAGAAATGAACTACGACAGGAAAGACGTCATGACTATGAGCGCTACCAAAGCAAGGTAGTTAAAGATGCCTCTGTAAGCGCATGTATTTTGACTGAAGTACTGGGAGTCTACTTTAACTCTTAACCTAGAGGATAGAGTCTTGCATGTGCTAGATTAATACCCTTTTTATTTGTGAATTTTCTATGCTTTGATTCCTTTTCAGCTGATTCCACATATGAATTAATCCTTTTCCTGCTGAATTATAAATCCACAATAGAATTACATTAAAATCAAAGGGGCTGAAAGCTCTGGAAGTACCAAGATATTGGTCAATATGTATATTGAAAATTTATCTTGTGACAAATTCTGTTTTAAATTGATCAGCAATGGTATAGACTAAGATCAGCCTGCACATATGTGCAGGCTGACCTTAGTCTATACCTCCTGCCAATGCAGGAATACTTGGGATTCAGCATGCCAAGGGTTAAATGTATTGTAAATCAACAGGAAAATGAATTATAGCAAAACTTGTTTAAAGTGACCACTTGAGGGACAGCCATCAAATGTGACCTAATAGACATATACATGTATGAAGTATTGAATTGATTGCATTCATACTTATTGCAGAATCCTCACTGAATCCCTTGTTGTTTGATTTCATTAAAGACTCAAATGAAAACCAACAACATAGGATGAAGTTGAGATATTTTTCTTTTAATAAATATGTCCAATTTAGAGATATTGGTTTTTGAAAGGAAAATTTGATTATGGTTGCTTAATGAAAGTGGTCACTTAATAGAGGTGGCCATTTAAGCAAGATTGACTGTATGTTAAATATAAGATGTTACAACAAAAAAGAATGAATGATAACTGTTGCATTTCGTACTAAGTTTGTTCATCTTTGATTACTTTTGATCATGACAAATAAAAGATGTCATATCAAATGATTTTTTTAATTATTTTGTGTGAAGTGAATTTCTTCTGAAGTAATATAAGGAAAAAAAAAACAATATATTTTACTTTTGTTTTCAAACCTCTCTTTCTACTCTAACATTTAACTCTTTAATTTTCTTTACTAACATTTTACTGAAAATTACTGAGGTTTGAACAAATTATAGAAATGAAAAGTCTTTTGAAAGATCATTTACATACATATACATGTATATTGTAGCTATACCTAATTTTATACAATCAAAATATATCAAAACAAATATATGAAGAAGTTACCTTTATGAGTCTACCTGTCTATTTGTCAGTGTGTATGTCTATTTGAGTACAAAATACTAGTACTTTGAGTCAAAAGCTCTTCCTGCCTTCTTTGATTTTTTTTTTGCATGTTCATTGTTCATGTATTAACCTTTGTCATGCTGAATTATAAATTCTCTACAATATTGCATTAAAATCAAAGGGCCAAAAGTATTAGACAAATAAATTGCAGGTTAACAGTAGTTTTTTAAAATTTATCCTACAAACAGCTCTGGATTAAAAAGGGACAAGCAGATGGTGTAGACTAAGATCAGACTGCACTTATGTGCAGGCTGATCTTTGCCTATACTTCCTGCCAAAGAGTATTCCATGTATCAGCATTACAAGGGTTAAAGTTGTACAAGATGCAGTTTTGAAGCAGTGTCACCGTATTTTGAGGTATTGTCTCCTGGAAATTATGCTCCCTTCTTTAACCAATTTCTACACAATAACGCTTTCTGATACCCTGAAGACAAGGAATTTTCATAAAGCTTTGTATCTATGGGTAGGCTATATATTACTATAGAGGGATTAAAAAGGGATGTAGATGCTGTTCAAACTGGTAAAAAATTCTTACAGGATTGTCTCTCTTTAAACTTGAAAATACGGTTAAGCCTTACCTATCAACATGTACCCAAGATGGTGTTAAAAGCACTACAAGCTGTATAGAGCTGTGTTATTTTGATCCATTACCTGACGGCATAATTGTAGACTGTTCCAAATTTAAAGGAGTTGTCGATGACAAATTAAAGTTACTAAGAAAACTAAGAAATTGCTTGTATCAAACAATTTCTTCATTTTGCACTAAGTTTTTAAAAGTTTCATTAGGGTGTATAATAGCATCATTGAGTGGGAATAGGTTAAGACACTTACATATGACTAAGTAAATGATTTCTTCATGACTTTTCTTATAGTAAGATAATGAAAATTTTTAAATTCAGGACAAGATTTATTTTCCTGATATGGCAAAGATGATTTAGATTATACTGAATGCCTGAAAACATTATTCTCTATATCAGTAAATGCAGGCCTGTAGAGCAATACAGGCACTCGAGGGCAAATTTGGGATATAACAAGATATTCATGAATTGGAGCTAAGCTTATTATTCCCTAACTTGAGTAGATTTGTAAAGCATTCAATTGTAAATCTTTCCTTATTTGATTCTTTTCTTACATATGAAATATTTTCTCACTTTGAGAGGGCCCAATGAACGAGAGTGGATGGAGGCCTTATAGTATTCGCATTGTCTGTCTGTCCATCCATTCTACTACTTTCCAATGCTTTGACATCCAGTAACTTCTTTATTTCAAGACAGATTTTCTTCAAATTTAATGTATGCATATCTCTCTTTAAAATGTCAAACACCATCAAATTCTAGATATTCCCAAGATAGCTTAAAAAATATGCTCTACTCTTCAAATACTTTGACACACAATGGTTTCTTTGACTGTCAAAAAGATTTTTATCAAATTTTGTATATGAATACTTCTGATCACTAGTTCAGGCATCCTTGAATATCAAATTTCTGTCTATTCATTTCTAAGAAGGCTGCCCAAATATACATTGACTCCTTTATTCTGGACATTTCTTCAATTTTTTTTGATACATCTCATCAATATCTGAAGTTTTAAAAGTCTCTGATTACTCATTTTTAAGATGGCCAACAAAACAGCCACAATCAACAAATGCAAAGGATTTTCTTTTAACCCATTTGAACACAATGACACATTTTGACACCCCTCGATGAAAAGACTTGGAAAATCATAGTCTAAAATGAAGAAATTCTTGTAGCAAAAAATTTCCTCATTTTCCACAATGTTTTTTTACCCAGGAATTGCATATTTTTTTTTTTAAAAATTAATCCACTTGAAATTGCTCTCTGCATCTTCTTTCAAATTGGACCAGTGTAAAATTTTGTTACTTGGTAATGGGTTAATTTTGTTCATGTTCAAATTTTGTTTTTGGATTCTGCTCATCAATATCTCTGTCAGGTTTTGATTTGAAATTTCTCTGCTTATATTAACATTTTCACAGCCCTATTTCACTAGATGGCTTAACTCTTGTCATGCTGAACCTGGAATATTACAGTTTTGGCAGGAGGTATAGACAAAGATCAGCCTGCACATAAGTGCAGTCTGATCTTAGTCTACACCCCCTGTTTGTCTTTTTCATGCCAGAGTTGTTTATGAAATTAAATTTCATAAAAGATATTGATGATTGAACAACAAGTGCTACCAGTGCTTTCATCCCTTTGATTTTAATGCCATTTCAAAATGGATTTATTCAGCATGACAAGGGTTAAATTAGCTCTGTATTGTAAAAAAAATTAAATATACAATTAACAGACTAGTTCAATGCTGAACCTTTTATTAATTATGGTTTTGAAGAAAGTATCTTCAACTGGACTCTTGTCATGCTTAATAAAATTCTGTATATAGAATTGCATTTAAATCAAAGGGCTGGAAGCACTAGAAGAACTAGTTGTGAGATAATGTTTATTTTGAAAAATCATCTTATAAACAACTTTGTCTTAAAGGGAACAAGCAGCTGGTGAAGACTAGGATCAGACTGCACCTAATTACAGACTGATCTTTGTCTATACCTCCTGCCAAAACAGGAGCATTTTAGGTTGAGTATGAGAAAGGTTAAGCTTAAAGCTTTTTAGAGGGGCCTGTAGTCACTTTGTGGCATTTCTCATTTTTTCAAAAATTTAGACTGGTCCAATTGGAAGAAGTTGCAGATGACACTTAAAATTGGGTGTAATATGAAAAGTTATCAGCCCAAAGGTTAAAAAATATTGTGAGAAAAGACGAAATTGCTTGTTACAATCAATTTCTTCTTTTCTCACAATGATTTTCAACTATAAATCATAGGGATGTAAAACAGGGAATGTATAGGAAAAGTTTAATAAGAATGCTTATGTGTAACAAAATTTCTACAAAGAAAACATAGTTGGCTTTTCATACTTACATTGCTTGACTTGGAACTGTAAAATTTGCCTGTTCCATCTGTTTCATTTTTCACAAAATCTGACTTTACATGTAGTTTATATGTCTTATTTCATATGGAAATTCATTATTTGAAAATCTGTTAAAATCAGATCTAATCAGTTCAAATATATTTTTTATACATGTGATTCCAAGACTGCTTCTATAAACAGAGTAGGTAAAAATTGTTTATTGTTAAAACAGGATTGATATATTGTAGGTCTCCACTTTGCATGAATTGCTTTATTGTTTTTATTTCATTTTTCTTATATCTTATTGGCAATTATGAATTATCCTTTAACCCATTCCCATACAATGATGCTTTTTGAAGCCTCATAAGAAAATTGATTGGGAAAACATTGTGTAAAATGAGTAACAAGCAATTTCTTCATTTTTTACAATGTTTTCTACCCAGAAAGTTGAAAAAACCTAAAATTTCATAACCTTTAAATTGTTGTCTGCAACTCCTTTCAAATTGGACCAGTCTAAAATTTTGCTGTGTGGTAAAGGGTTAATAGTGAATGTTTATGAGCAGTGAAGTCGTCAGAGTTTGAGATCCAAGTATAAGACACGGCCTCACAGATCAATTTTTTTTACAGGCAAAATATAGCATTGCTCCTCTTTACCACTTGAGAATTGAAAGACAATATACTTTGACTGCTACCTAGGCAATGTTTGTGGATTTTGGGTTAAAGTTTGAAGGCAATTGAATTTGCATTGAGCACAGAATAGACTTCAAACTCAAAACTTCAATTTTACAGAATTGTATTATCTTAATAAGAATTAGGACTTGCACAGAGACTTAAATAAGCTTCAAAGTGTTCCTTTTAAGTTGTTTTCAATTATTCCAGAAAAGAAGGAAAAGATCGTATCTTTAAAATGACATTTTTCTTTCTTTTTGATTTGAAAAAAAGTATAGATTATTCTTACAAGTCAAATTCAGGATGCGTGTGTATATATTACTTCTTTCATTTACAATCTAAGCAGGACTTTCAGTTTAAAAGAATATTTGAATTAAGTATCTTTTAAAAAGATTATCTAAAGAGTTTTTCCTTTTTTGTTCATTGAATGTTTTTGTTCAATAAACTTTGTCCAGAAAATTTCCTTCACACCATTTTTTAGATTACAACGGCAATAACCCTTGTCATGCTGAATAAAATCCTTTAAAGAATTGTATAAAAATCAAAGGGCTGAAAGCACTGGTAGTAGTTGTTGTTCAATTGTCAATACATGTACTTCTTTTGAAAATTAATTTCATAAACAACTCTGGTTTCAAAAGGACAGACAGGAGGTGTAGACTAAGATCAGAGGTGCGTTCTTCCGTCAAGATTCTTAAGATTCTTATTTAGATAAATCGTTCTTTAGATTAAGATTTTTAAGCGGCTAAATAAGAATCTTAAGAATTCTTAATGAGGAATTTAAGCGTACTCAGTATTGGCTTAAAACAAGTAGCCTTGACGACGTTGAATATTTTCACTAATAATAACAAAAATTGTTCTTTAAAACGCTCAAAAATCTTATGTAGCGGGATTGTTCATCTTGACGAAAAGAACGCAGCTCAGGCTTCACTTACGTGCAGTCTGATCTTTGTCTATACCTCCCGCTAAAGCCGGATTATTACAGGTTAAGCATGACAAGGTTAGTTGTCTGCACTCAAAATTATTGTTATTATTTACTGATAAATATTATCTCTTCTTTTCATGTAGCAACGAATGAAAGATGCCCCAAGACGCCATGATTATTATGATAACAAAAATGAGCCATATCAAGGTATTTTCTCAGGACTTGGTGATCATGGCAATACAAAAGAAATGCTTGGACAGCAAAGAAAGCAAGAATATTTGGAACATCTGAATAATGTAAGTTAGATTTATTGAAATTATGTCCACAAGCATAATAAAAAATATTTTCTGTATTATTTCAATAATAGTTGAATTTGGTGTATCTTCTCCAAGGTTGACCATATGACAAAATTAAAGACCTTAAATTTGAAAAAATGAAAAAAAAAAAAAAAAAAAATAAGCTTATGATTGGAAGTAGATGTAAATTGGAAAGAAAATAAGTTATCAGGTATAAAAACAATTTTTTGGGAAGATGAAATTGCTTTAAGCAATTTCCTTTCAACATTTCTTCACAATATCTTTTGAAAGAGAAAACCCTTGACTGTCGAGAGAGAATAAATACAGGTGTACATACAAGACTCACAGCCATTCAAGCTTTAGCATTGTCACAGTTTATGAGTTCTAACTTTTCTTTTTTCTTACAAACATTATTTAAAAAAAGTAGATACTTCTTTAAACCATTCCTCCAGGAACCCTCTTTTCTATGCCCCTCCTCCCCCCCAAAAAACTTTATAGAACATTATGCAAAATGAAAACAATGCTTGTACCAAGCCTAAAATACAAAAGTACCAAATTGCTTGTTTTCTACCTTAATATATAAGGACTTTTATTTTTTCGTTGAACTTCTTTTAATTTGGACTAGTTAAACATTTTGTTGTCTGGTAAAGGGTTAAGATTGTAAAGTTAGTATTTTTGGTACTACAACATTCCTCACCCTCAAAAAAGGCATTTCAATGGAACACTATTTTGTAAAGTGAGTAGCAAAAATCAAATTTATAACATACAACACTAAATCCATTACCAGATGGCCAAATTTTTAGACTGGTCCAAATGGAAAGAAGTTGCAGTCACATGAAAGTTCACATTTAATCAACATTTTTTTTTATTTTACTCATTTTTTTTCCATTTAATTTCCTTATTAAATTATCAAATCATTATTGTGTGGTAGTGGGTCAATTTGATTAGCAAAAAGATATCAAATCTTACTTATGAAAACCATATGATTGTGTTAGGTGTATATGCAGTTAGAGCTTATCAAACCAATTATGCCTCCTGCATTACAGACTTCATGTGATGAGTAATTACTGATAAATCTTACTTTCAGTATCCTCATCCAAAAGCACAAGGGAGACCAACTTGGGTAAAGGAAACAATACCAAATGTACGTAAATGATCATTCAATAAATGATGTAACTGTTAACAATACCACATTCTTGTTTCACATATTTTTTCTTGAAAAACAATCAAGCCAATAAAGGTCATCTGGCTGAAGCTAAAAGCCAACCAAGAACTAAAACTAAAACCACACCATATTGATGTATCTCAGTCCATCATTCGCATGTTAACTTTATGCCAGAACTTCTGTTGCTACTCCCAATATCCATCCCTGTATAATAGTACCATTGTAGCACAGCAAAACTTTTAGTATTGTTCACAAGCTAGCACACTCAACTGTCAAGAAAACAATGACCAATTTCAAGACCAAATATTGGATGTGTTTGGAATTCTTTACCACGCTAATTTATTGACCAAAGTAACCCCTCTCCTCCAATTGCTCTACCCACAATCTTAGCTCAAACAATTAGACTATTTACTTAAGAAATATCACTGTTATCTACTTAATACTTAACCAAGAATCATACCCCTTACATATACTTTCAAAATTAAAATTTTCAGTAATACAAACAAATTCATTTACTCAGAATGCAATTTCAAGTAAATGGTATACAAACTCTTCTTTTGCGTAACCCATCAAAATTTTCTTTGTATTGTTTACAGAACACAGATCGAGGACGATCTCCTGTCAAAAACCCACCCCCTGTGGACCACTATCAGCAAATGTTAGACGAGAAAAGGAGGGAAGAAGCACAAAGGCGGTAAGATAATAACCTTTGTCATGCTAAATAGAATGAAATTCTGTTAAAGTCAAAGGACTTAAAGCACTGGATACACTAGTTTTGGGTCAATATTTCATTTGAGAGTTTCTTAAACAACTCTAGCTAGAACAGGTCAATCAAGTGGTGTAGCATATAAGATTGCAAGATTAAGCAGTAACAGTTTAAAGTTTCAGAAAACATTTGAAAAGCTGATGACATGCAATTTAAATTTTTCATTATGACAGAAAGTTTTGTATATTTCTTAACTGAAAATATGGTGAAGCACTGATTTATATGCTCAATATGTCACTTGCAACCCTGCCCAGTTCTGTTGTTTTTTGTTAATTATGCCCCTGCCATGTAATAGTGACAGGCATACAGAGTTATCTCTGTCTGATTGGGTGGATGGTTTGGGTGGGTTAGTTTGTGTGTCAATTACCCCATGCCCACACAATCCATCCTTTTAAAGCACCCCAGGAAAAAAGTTTAAAAAAACACTGAGGAAAATGAAGAAATTGCTTGTTTCATTCCCACACAATGACTCTTTCAAACGACCCTCAAGAAAAAAGCTTTGGAAAACAATATGGAAAAGGAAGAAATTGATTATCTCAAGCAATTTACTCATTATCCAAAGTGTTTTTTAATCAGAAAATTAAAAAAGTCTAAAATTTCATAAAGATCAAATTGTTGTCTGAAACTCCTTTCAGTTTGGACCAGTCTAAAATTTTGCAGTTTGGTAATAGATAACTTCTTTACTTGGGCTTATAAGAGCTAGAGCCAACTGAAAAATTAATAAAATCAATTTGAAAACGAAAGCAATGAATAAAACATATGTGTGTGAGTGTGTATGCCGGTATATGTATATTTTTCAGGCGCTTTGATGATCCCGAGATTCAGGGAAGACTAGCACCTAGCTCTAGGGACGGCAGATACATGGGTGAAAGACAACAGGTAAAAAATGTCTATGATCAAAACAGTGGAAACTTAGGTTTCCTAGAACTGATGTCCAAAAATGAGTCATATATGATTATTTTGGATCAAGTCAAATGACTTTCAATCAATCCGATCATATATTTAGACCTGAAGTGAATTTTCAACTCATACATTGGTCGACATTTATGTAAAGCGTTTTTGTTGGTTTGGCAGCTTAACCCTTTCCTGTTTTTGAAAATTTTAGACTGGTCCAAATTGAAAGAGGTTGCAGACGACAACGAAAATTTGATGCAATTTGGAATGAAACCATCCTATGTGGTAGAAAATATTGTGGAAAAAGAAGAAATTGCTTGTTACAAGCAATTTCTTCTTTTTCCACAATGTTTTCTAAGATATAATATCACAACCACGTTAAATCCCGTTTTTGTACGGGAAAGGGTTAAACATAACTACAGCTGTCACCAAACAACCATTTTACTTTTTTGTTATGTATTGCCAACAATAAATTTTGCGGAAAAATGCCACTTAATATTGAAGTAGAATTTCCTGTCAGAGCTCTGTGGGTCGGGCAAGCAATCCGTCAAATATAGGATATACTGTTTGGGGCAGCTGAATATCGAACAATTATTCAATGATTGAAAATTCCTTCAAGTATTTCAATCTTACTATAGACTGAAGGTAACATCGTTTTCAGATCAAAGCTAAAAACTTGGCCCTTATAGTTGTGGTCCATGACTGGAACCGTTGACTGTGTACATCTCTGATAGATCAAAAGTAGTCTGTTCCAACATTGATTTTTTTAAATATCAGTACATAATTTAACCTATTACCAGAAGGCAAATTTTTGACTGGTCCAAATTGAAAGGAGTTACTGGTGACAGTTGAGTTACTGGTAACAGTTTTAACCCTTGTCATGCTGAACCAGGAATATTTTGGTTTTTGGCAGGAGGTGTAGACCAAGATTAGCCTGCATTATGTAAGTGCAGTCTGATCTTGGTCTACACCTCCTGCTTGTACTTTTCCTGCCAGAGTTGTTTCTAAAAGAATATTGATTTTTTAACATCAATTTCTATCAGTGCTTCAGACCTTTGATTTTAAAGCAATTCAGTAAGGCAATTTATACAGCATGACAAGGGTTAAGTTCATGGAATTTTAGATTTTACAACTTTCTTGGTAGAAAACATTTTGAAAAATGAAGAAATTGCTTAGTTCAAGCAATTTCTTCATTTTTACACAATGTTATCCCAATTATTTTTCTTGAGGTGTTTCAAAAAGCATCATTGTTTTGGAATGGGTTTATCAAATTGCATGTGTTATATGCAATACAGAGCTACTTGGCAATTAACCTATTCCTATACAGTGACGCATTTAATCGCCTCTCAATATAAAAGTTTTGGAAAACATTGTGGAAAATGAAGAAATTGCTTGTCACAAGCAATTTCTTTATTCTCCACAATGTTTCCTACCACAATAGACAAAGATTTTAAAGATTTCATCAACTTTGAATTGTCGTCTGCAACTTCTTTCAATTTGGACTGGTCTAAAATTTTATTGTGTGGGAATGGGTTTAAAAGTAATCAGAAATATTTTACAGTAGTCGCACAATCTATGCATGGACTACAGATTATTAAATAGTTCAGTTATAAACACACCCTTCACCATTTATTAGCTTGGCTTTTTTATGATGATTGGTTGTGTGGTGTTGCTAAAGCCTTTTTGTCGAGCCCACTTGCGGTGAGCGAGACTTAGTTGTTACTATGACAAATCGGTGTATGTGTGTTGGTTAGTCTGTCCGGACAATTACTCCTTCAATTATCGATGGATTTCAAATTACTTGGCACAATTATTCTCCATCAGTAGTAGATGTGCCATTAGAAAGAATTTTTTGGATAGCTTCAAGTTCAAGGTCACAGCTCAAGGTCAAACACTAAAATTGTGCTTGTCCAGAGCATTTCTCCTTCAATTATGGATGGATTTCAAATAACTTGGCACAATTATTCTCCATCAGGAGTAGATGTGCCATTTGAAAGAATTTTATGGATAGCTTCAAGTTCAAGGTCACAGCTCAAGGTCAAATACTAAAATTGTGCTTGTCCAGAGCATTTCTCCTTCAATTATGGATGGATTTCAAAATAACTTGGCACAATTATTCTCCATCAGGAGTAGATGTGCCATTTGAAAGAATTTTATGGATAGCTTCAAGTTCAAGGTCACAGCTCAAGGTCAAACACTAAAATTTGGGTTGTCCGGAGCATTTCCCCTACAATTGGGATGGATTTCGAAATAAATTGGCACAATTGTTTTCCATCATGAGTAGATGTGCCATTTGAAAGAATTTTTGTATATCTTCAAGTTCAAGGTCAAAGCTCAAGGTCAAACACTAAAATTGTGCTTATCTGGAGCATGATACCGACAAAACTTTGCAGGCTCAACAGCAGTTGTCCTGGGACAACCATCTAGTCTTTTTCTGCGTCATTCTTTTGTAAATATTTTGACATTTTCTGACATCTATGGTATTAATGAAGGTATTCATTTGAAACAAGTAGAATATATGCTAGCAACCCAATAAAGTAATCCATACTATCAATAGTGTAATGCCACATGCATTTTTGTAAGAATCATGCTCCTTTTTTATCAACTAATCAGAATCCAAAGACAAATTTCAGGCATCCATCAGCTGTGCTCTCATTTCAAACTAAATTATTTTAACATTTTGATCCCTGGATGATGAGACAAATCAGGGAGTTCATTTGCATCTATAAATACTGTCCTTTGATTTATATGTAATCAAAAGATGATTTTATATTTATCAAGCCCTATTGCAATGAGGGAGGCATACTTGTACTTGCCACTATGACAAATCAATATATATGCATTAATGCATCCCTCTGTATTTTAGGTCCCAGCTCAAGGTCAAATGTTCAAGTTGACCTTGTCCAGAGCATATCTCCTGCCTATTGTGCATGGATTTCAAATTGATTTTGGACAATTGTTGGATCATGAGTAGTTCTCCATTTGAAATGAATTTTCATGTAGTTTCAAGGTCAAGGTTATAGCTCAAGGTCAAATAGTTGTCAAGCTTGTCATATTGCCCTTTGACGACTTTCTAGTCTTATTGATATTATTGTCATTTGTCAAATTGTATTATTTGAATGCTACGTTCCTGACATTTTGCAAACTTTTTTTTTATTTTCCAGAATTATGGTGGATACTACCCGCAAGAATAGTCAACAACATTGCACCATTGCTAGATCCAGCCATTAAACCATATGTACATTCCATAAACTGTAATTGTAGTGTTAACATGATCAGTCTGTTTTGTGTTTAATGGCAATTTATGAACACTATTGTCTTGTATATGTTAATTCCGTCCAAGATTGAAATGTTTTTGTTTTTATACACCCCAAATAAACTATGTTTGAAGGGGTAGATAGCAGTCAGCCCGTCAGTCAGTTTGTTGATCCATCAGTTGGTCTTTAACTTTTTCTTGTCCAACCATTTACTCCTAATCTACTGATTGGTTTGGGTTCAAATTTCACACATTTTGAGTTATGGCCCTTTCTTTTCCAATGATTTTCTTTTCATCTACTAAATTGTAGTTGGGCTTGCAAAAAGTTGTAAATACAGCATATATAAAGCTGTATTTACGACATTTTGCATGCCCAAAAATGATATCAACAAAAGATTTGTATATTTTATTACACGCTATTCATGTACTTTTCTAACAGTTACTGCCTTTTGTTGAAAAGTCTTGAGTTAAGTATTTGTTCTGTGACATGGAGCCAGTGGAGGTATTGATCAAATGCAGTGATAGTCTAGTTTGTAGATGTTAACTTAACAATTAGAAAGAGGTTGTGATAGCTGACTATTTTTTTACAAAAAGATATTCATTAATTGTTTCCATATTTTAATAGTATATATTCTGACCAATATTTTTGAGCCATCCCCTGTAAGATTTCTACATTTACAAATCTTTCTGCGCAAATAGTAGATCAAAATATGTTTCTGTGGAATTTATAATTGATGGAGCGTCATTGTAAATAAAAACTAGTTGACCATTCAAATCATTCATTTAGACCAGGATGCAATGAGACCTCTAACTATGATTTCAGACATTTTTATTTATGGAAGACTTTAAGTCATTACTGTAGCTGATTCAACTACATGTACTTTGACAGAGGCCAGTGATTTATCCATTTAGAGAAAAGAGATTTTTATCTTACCCCTTGTCATGCTGAATAGAAATTCTCTTCAGAATTGCATTAAAATCAAAGGGCTGAAAAGACTGGAATTATTAATTTTATGTTGATAAAATGTATGTTTTTTAAAATTTTGTCATGTAAATAATACTGGCTGTAAAGGGACAAGCAGGTGGTGTAGACTAGGATTAGACCGCACATATGTGCAGGCTGATCTTTGTCTATATCTTGCCAAAACAGGAATATTCCGGGTCCACCATGACAAGGGATAAATTCGACTGATTTGGTTTTGTCCTTATCCGAAATATGTGTTCCTGATTTTACATGGCATGGCTCAAATGAGTATATCTGTGATATTTGCATTGTTCGTAATTACCTCTCAGGAAAATGAAATAGTTAAGGTTATAGCTGAACTTGACTAAGCAATTTTATTCATGGCCAGCATGTCTCTTTTAGAAATGTGCTGTTATATTAAACAGATATAACCCTTGTCATGCTAAACCCGGAATATTCCGTTTTTGGCAGGAGATGTAGACCAAGATCAGTCTGCACATAAGTGCAGTCTGATCTTGGTCTACACCTCCTGCTTGTACTTTTCCAGGTAGAGTTGTTTATGAAATTGATTTCTAAAAGAAATATTGTTTTTTGAACAACATGTTCTATCAGTGCTTTCAGACCTTTGATTTTACAGCAATTCAGTAGGGTAATTTATACAGCATGACAAGGGTTAATGATATAACTATGACCCATTTACCCATCAACCCATTCAATATCACTTTTTTTATGACCTTCAATAGAAATACATTGAGGACAATTTCTTCATTGTCTGAACGCTTAGAGACCTTGTCTGTAAAATCTTTCATATTGGACCAGTCTATAAATTTAATGTTATGGTAATGGGTTAAAAGAAGAATTGTATTGTCACTTAGACTGATAACATTGGTAAAACTTTGTTTTGAAAAAAGAAGTACCTTAACCATTTCCTGTTTCTTGAAATTTTAGGCTAGTCCAATTTCAAAGAGGTTGCAGACGACAATGAAAACTGGATGCAATTTGAAATGAAACCATCCTATGTGGTAGAAAATATTGTGGGAAAAGGAGAAATTGCTTGTTACAAGCTATTTCTCCTTTTCTCTCAATGTTTTCTCAAGTAAGAAATCACAGCAACGTAAACCCCCGGGTTTAAACAGGAAAGGGTGAATGTACTCTAGTTTTTGTAAGAGCAATCTCCAGTATATTCATTATGTCTGAAGAATAGGTTTATTTAAACCCTAAATGATCCTTGATAAATTACTATGTTGACCCTTTCCCACAAAAAGATGCCAAAAATGCAAAAAAATCTTGAAAACATTGTCTAGAATGAAGAAATTGCTTGAACCAAGCAATTTCTTAATTTTCCACAATCTTTCTCTCCCCAAAAATTGAAAAAATCTAAAATTTTACAAACTTAGAATTGTCACCTGCAACTCCTTTCATTTAAGACCAGTCTGAAATTTTGACGTGTGTGAATGGGTTAAACTTTCTACATGAATACTTATGCTGTTACCTCTTAAGAGTGCGGATCAAGTTTAGGTGTTTACTATAATTTGTGCCATTTGAATACTTTGTTCGCTCCATGTGAATTCCTTACATGGGTTCTTTCGTATTTAGTGCTTATAAGTATCAGTGCATATTCTGATTCAAAATTTGTCATTTATCAACCAAAACACATGAATATATTTGATGATACTGTCAAAAATATCTATTTCTTGTATGAACTTTGACTTCTTTGCCTAGAGTAGAAACTGACATTGATTTCTTCATTGGGAGCAGAGACTAATCTGTTCTAAATGAATTTCGCTTTCGCTTAATGAAGTCATTTCCATCCATTTCTAAGAAAAGCAATTTGATATAATATGATGCAGCAAAAGATTGGTATTTTTATTGGTATTTAGATGTGTGTTTTGTTTATCATTACTTCTAAGATTTTTATTTTTTAAGAAAAATCAGAGCTGCGTATGTGAATTTCTTCTTGGTGACAAGAAGGTTTTTAAATTATTTCTCAACAAGAATCTTAAAAAACATTATCAAAGAAGGCACCAGAAGAATAAGTACTACTTCTAAAGTAATTTTAATTTCCCCTAAAATTAGATGATACACATTGCAATTTGTTCCCATTGGATGACACCAGAATATGATGTATAAGTTATTGCTTGTAGTGTTGAAGTCTGAGGTCCTGTGTTGCCCAGTGGGTGAGGGAGTGGACTTTCGGAGAGAAATCAAAGATAATGGGTTGGAATCTAGGTTGTATCAATTGCCATATAGGTATGTCCTTGAGCAAGTCATTTCAAAGCCCTAGCTAACTTCAGTTTATAGCCATGAAGCACGTGTAGAAGCAAACTTTACCATGATATAACTGGGAGATTGTTCAAAGTGGTGTTTAACCCTTTCCTGGATAAACCCGGGATTTTACGTCACTGTGATTTTATATTTGAGAAAACACTGTGGAAAAAGGAGAAATTGCTTATAATAAGCAATTTCTCCTTTTCCCATAGTGTTTTCTACCACATAGGGTGGTTTTTTTTTGGAATTGCATCCATTTTTCATTGTCATCTGCATCCTCTTTCAATTTGGACCAGTCTAAAATTTCAAAAACCAGGAAAGGGTTAAACCAATGCAAAAACCACCCTTGTTTCAATTAATCAATGGCAATTAACCTATTCTAACACAATCCCGCTTTTTGAAATAGCAAGGAAAACTTTGATGAAAAAATTGCTTGTTACAGGCAATTTCTTTGTTATCAACAGGCTGACAGAGATTTTTTAAATTCCACTAATTTGAAATGATTGTCTGCTTTTTCTTTGAATTTGGACCAGTCCAAAATATTGTTGTGTGGGAGCGGGTTAACCCATTACCACATGACAAAATTTTTAGACTGGTCCAAATTCAGAGAAGCTGCAGATGACAATTCTTAGTTGATGAATTTATTTTCTTATGTCTAAAGGGATACTAAACATTGTGGATAATGAAGAAATTGATTGATAAAAAGATTTTCTGTTGAGAGATGTAAAAAAGGGGTGACTTTGTGAGAATGGGTTAAGCACATCTTTAATTCAGCTGTCATTTATATTATGGCATCATGAAATTTTGACCCTTCCCCTAATAACATTGTCTATCATTACTATTTGATACAGGCTTAACCCATTACAAGATGACACAATTTTAGACTAGTCCTAGGTGAAACCAGCTGCAGAGGACAATTTCAAGTTCATGGAATTAAAAATTATTTCATCTTTCAGGGGAGAGAACATTGTAGGAAAGGAGAAATTGTTTATTACAAGCATTGTTCTCATTTCAACAATGTTTTTTAAAGCTTTTTATTAACCCTTTCCTGCTTTGCAAAATTTTAGACCCATCAAGATTCAAAGGTTTTGCAGATGAAAATTTAAAGTTGATTTTATTTGAAAAATAACCATTCAGTAGGGTAGAAAATATTGTGAAAAAAGAAGAAATTGCTTGTTACAAGCAATTTCTTCTTTTTTCACAATGTTTTCTCAATTATGAAATCCCAGGGACGTAAAAGCCAGGGATTAACCAGGAAAAGGGTTAATGGGGCTAAAAAGTGCGGGATTGTGTGGGAATGGATTAAGCAAGGTGGCATATATAGTTGAAGAGCGCAATACATGTGCATGTAACATTTTAACCCATTCACACACATTCTTTCTTTTTACACCCCTCAAGAAAAAGGCTTTGGGAAAACATTGTGGAAGATGAAGAAATTGCTTTTAAAAAGCAATTTCTTCATCGTCTCCAATGTTTTCTACCCTTAAAGACAAAGAATTTTGAAATTCCATCAATTTGAAATTGTTTTCTGCAACTTCTTTCAATTTGGACCAGTCTTGAAGTTTGCAGTCTATTAATGGGTAAAACAATTTCCCAAAATTCAAGCCAGGAGCTTTCAGGAGAGTACATTGTGAAGACTTTGGTCAGACTGTATGGATGCACAGGCTGATCAGAGTCTTACTTAGTGTGTACATGCTGATTTGTTCTCTGGCTCATTAAAAACAACCAGTTTGTGGTAACTGTGTCTTTAAAGGTTAGATGCATATATGTTGATTTAAAAGATATTTTTGGATAGAAAACTAGCGGTTTATGTCTTGAATTAAAATCTACTTCTGATGAATCATCATTTTTTATTTTTTGAAGACCTTTTTTATGTCCCCCCCCCCAAATATTATACAGCCGAGTTTATTTAACACATTCCCACACACTGAAGCTTTTACAAGCCCCCCCCCCCCCAAGAAAGAAAAAAAAATACACTGTGTAAAATGCAAATAGAATTTTTTAATTATCCACAATGTTTTCTACCAAGAAAGTTGAAAAATCTTAAATTTCATAAACTTTGAACTATCGTCTGCAACTCCTCTCAGTTTGGACCAGTCTGAAAATTTTCTGTCCGATAAATTTTGACATTTGACGGACAGCCAAGGCGATTCAACCTTATAAGGTATGTTTCTCTGGTGACCATTCTCATAATTAGTTGAATTTTGATTGGCCGAAAATGTGAGTGTGGCATGGGCGGGCTTATTTCAAATTTAAATTCATTATAACTATCTAAAGCACTTGATAATCTAAATAGGAATGATAACGGGCGAATCTTCTCTAGATCTGTACGTTAGAAATTATTCAGTGTTGATAAATGTCGGCATACCACAATGGGGCCTCTATTTTACTCATCTCATATGCCAAAACACTTGGTCAAATAGACATATATTTTTGCAAATAAATCATTCGCTACTCACGGAAAAAAACACTCCTTTTTAAGAGTAATTATTAATATGAATGTGCTTGTTATAACGAGATGGTGGTGGTATACTCCATTTTTGGCGGAAAATGGACTTGCATGCAGAGGAAAACTACAACTGCCGACAAATAAAGAGGACTTATTGAAAGCCAACAAGAGTGAATACATTTAGGGATTTATCCGATTTCATTTATTTAAAGAACAATTTCATCTTATAGTACAAACAACACGAAATATTGAGCAGTCTTATTACTTGTAAAACCAGAATCTGTTTTCTTCGTCCTCAGTATCAATGTTGTTATCTGGCTTGATTACTAACTCTACAGATTTATTGTTATTTTTGTTGTCAATGACATGCACGCTGTGTGTCTCCACATTTGATTGAAGTACATATTGTCCAATACTACTTCTGTTTGAGAAGTTGATAATATTGTTATTCTCGTCCCTTTCAAAATCCTCAGCAATGGTATTAGTGTCTGTTGCATCATCGACCTTTGATAATTCACAATCAGAAGGTGTACTATTACTTTCTTTAATAAGGTACTTTCCCAAGTCAAACCCTCGGTCGAGCCTTTTGCTAAGAAGGACGCGTGTGCCCATGCAGGGTGCATTATTTCCATTTCCACCAAGTTCTGGAATATTTCGTGAGTCGCAAGAGTTAGCCGCGCCGTTTGTTTCATCACTTCCTACTCCAACACCAATGATATCTTCTAGTTTCGAGATTTCCTGTTCCTTTTCATCTAGTTTAGCGTGTATATCAGCTATTGACCATTCCAGTTTCTCATTCAGCATCTCTAATCTCCGTATCGACGCATTGGTCTTTATCTTTTCCATAATCATGTTATCCATATCGGCTTTAGCGACTTCCATGTAAATATCTTGTGCCTGTAAAGAGACGGGATAGAGTTCTTTTTTATGAAGTTTTAGGTCGCTTTATACTATCTATTAGTAATTCCAAGGCGAAATACTCTGTTTTTTAAAGTGCTTCTTTCGTATCATCAGTAAAATTGACGGATCGTCCTATCGGTCAAAAATCCCATTTACCTGTCAAACTGTTCAAGTATATCAGAAGGGAACCTGGAAATCCGAAATTTATCTTATTATATTTTTTCTATTTTCCAGAGATTACACTGAACGAGATAATGCCGTTTATTACCTCAGTCAAACAGAAATGTTAACTGACGACTCTCTGTCTACCTCGTACATTGTGCCGCCGTCATAGCGCAGTTGGTAGCGTGTCGGACTGTCAATCTAGAGGTCCCGGATTCGGTCCCCGACGGCGGCACTCATCCTTTCCGACTATTTGTCTCTCACCAAAGGGTCGATAATCGTAGACCTATGTAGGATAGCAGCTGGAGGCTAGGAAAGGATTTAATGGTAATACTGTTGTGAGAAATACAAGGATTCCATTGTTAGGTGCTCCAGCCGCCTCAATATAACTGAAAGATTGTTGAAAGCGGCGTAAAACCCCATTCAAACAAACAAGCAAACCTCATACATTGCAGTTCGACTGAGGTATAAAACACCATTATTCTGTAGAATCTAAGGTCAGTGAATATATGGTAAATCGTTGGTTGGCGGCCTGTCTTAACCATAACTTGAATAACATGTAGTTATTGCGTTTAAGCCTACATAAGATGGCGACGTTGAATTTTTTGGGCTAAATGAAATATTTTGTTGGACAATTGTTTATTGATTAACAGCGGCGATCAGTTTATTTTGTATGTTTTTTGTTTAGTTTGTTTTATTTTGGTTCTCACGTTACCAAATAACACCACTACCAGACGATAATACATTTTCTTTGAGGCAGGGGGGGGGGGGCGATGGAGGAGAATACGACATCGTTAAGAGACAAATTAATAATCACAGAAATTATCATTCACGCTCCACTAGAAAAGGGATGCATTGGAGTTAAACATCAATTAAGACAGAGAGACCGTGAGGGTGGGATATCAAACCTTGATATATTTATTTATTTATTTTTAAATGCAATTTCTGATATTAAACCTTGATATATTTAACCTTTTTTAAAAATACAATTTAAACTCTTTTTAAACCGATCTTCTTTTTTTCAAATATCAACCATTTAGGTTTTAGAAAGCAACACAGATTTCATTTTCTAATTTTTGATATTTTTTTCAGTGAAATAGCCTACTCACGTTTTCGACGTATAATTTCAAACAACAAATTTGTCTCAGCAGATTCCTTAATCTTTCTCCCATTTTCTTTATTCTTCTGATGAAATCGATAGTTTCAAATTTTGATTAATTCTCGATGCGTATATGAGTATTGGCTGTTATCAACTATTGTTAATAAACGCCGTCGACGTAAACGCTAGGTAACGCTGACTTCCGGTTGAATGGACCAATGAAAATTACGTACACGTAAGATGTTGTACTCCATTTATGTCATGTGACCAAATTGTTAAGAGATGGTATTAGTGGGAAGTATTAAATAATATATATAAAAAATCTAGGAAATACGGCAGGCAGGTCGACGTCATACCAAAGAAATACCCTTTTTTAATAGGAGGAGGATTGATACACGCTTTAAAATGAAGACAGATGTTTCCTTCCATCCAGAATATAGACCCGGTATGCGAAGCTTATTCCCTTAACTTGTTTTCAATCCATTTACTTATACATGTGTTGCAACCTGACCTTTCCCGGAGAAATATCGAAAGCCAAGCGTCATGCAGTATTCTTGTTAATATTTGTTGTTATCTAAAACTGATTGTAGTAATAAGAAGAATAAAATGGGTCAACTCCACTCCGGAATTACTTCCGCGTGGTTGTACCCTAAAGTAGTCCAATAAGAAAATTTGATCTCCTCCTTTTGTCATGCTGTTTTAACGTTTAATCAACAGCAAGTTGCTTGATGTTGGGTTCTGCAGAGTGAGAGATCACTGCTGCATGTCATGCATGTGATTCAAAGCTTTTATCGGGGAACTATTTCCTTGTAGAAACTGACATTTGAAGAGGTACCCTACAAGACTTTCACTTACGAGCCTAAAGAATTTCATGGGTTGATGTGCAGAATGAAGATTTGCGAAAAAAATTATCCCTAATGATACCATTTTCCTGGCCTGTATTTCAAGACCAAATACTGCTGTTTAAGACGGACTAAGATTTAAGGCCCAACGAAACTTTTGGGAGGAGCTACAGATTGTGAAAATGGGCCCTTTTTGATCTTTATTCAATGAGGCAAAAACGGACAGGAGTGTAACCAAATACACCTTATTCAACCTTGTGGCTCTTGGCTTTGTGATTTAGACGTGATTATGTCGGGAAAATGCTTATGAGGACCATCTCCTTGTGCGCATTTTTTTCTCGGTTATAAATGTAGTTTCTTTGTTACCTATGCCGTTTCTGTTCGATTTTTAGCTCCCTCGAACACATCTGCTAAAGAGCAGGGCCAGTCCGTCTCCGTCGTCAACGATTACATTTTACGCCAAAGTCTCCTCTGAAACCTTTTGATCGACTTGGATCAAACTTAATATATATGCCTTGGGTAACCATTCTAAAAACTTGTTCATGAAAGTTTGTATAACATCATCTTTAAAATATTTGAGCATGTGGGTTGAAATAATCTTTGGCAAGAATGGAATATTGAGAATATATAAGAATTAAGATATTAATAATAATTGCAATATGATATTTGTTACATTTTCAAAAAGGTCATAGGCTTTAGGTACTTCATTTTAAAACCTGTACGGATATCACACTGCCCGAGAATGCGGCCAGAACTGAATGGTTTTGTAATTACGCTTCGGAGATTGTTCTTTTATATGAATTTCTTTAAACTTGCCAACTTAATTTATGGATAAAGTTCATGATGGTTTGGTTTTCCTTTGGTATCCGCTTTGCAAACTACTTTTATCAAAAGAAGACTTCAAGAGGAAAACGCTCGCTAGAGAATGTTACCGCCGTCTGCTTACAAGTCGGCAGTGGTACCAGTTTTAGGCTAGCGAATATTTTGTCAAATTGAATGCTAGACTGAAACACCCAAATGGCGTATTATTAAAAGAACAAGAGAAAAGAAAAGTGGACAAATCCTTCCCGACAATCAGTAACCCTCTGTGATTCTATTGAACATATTCAAGCAGAGATCCGACCGAATCTTTTTAGTCGTTTCATTGGTCAGTTACAACGGAAGTAACGTAACTTAGGAGCGACGTCGTCAACGTAAGAAACGATTGTTGATACGTTTCGGCGAATGATCATTTTTTCAAAGATCTGCTGAATACATATTGTGTTTGTTAACTAATTTGGTGGTATAAAGATATAAGAAATGAGTAGAAATTTAGAGAGTTCTAGGAGCGTTTGCTGCTGGACAACGTCTTCGTTGAAGACCGAGGTAAGTTCTTTTTTTTCTATTTGTTGGTTTGAATCATATTGATTTATCTATTTGGGTACTTATTTATTTACACTTCTTAGTTTTTCTTTTTCTATTATCCATTCCCAGATTAGAAAATTTTAGACTGGTCCAAATTGAAAGAAGATACAGACGACAATTTTTATGGTTTATGAAATACTAACATTCTTTGTCTTTTGGGGTAGAAAGCATTGTGAACATTTAGGAAATTTCTTAGATCAAGCAATTTCTTGTATGTCTACAATGTTTTCTAATGCTTTTAAAATATGTAAAAAGGAGACATTGTGCGGGAACCTTTTTTATATTTTGACTCTTTGTAGTCTTAAATCAACAATCAAATAGACGATATAATTTAAGAATAGTCAAAATCGTAAAAAAAATGAGGACGATATTTTATGGTAGGCGTGTAAAATGTTGTCGAAAACATTGTGATGAAAGGGAAAATTGGTTGTTACAGGTTGTTATAAGAAAATCCTCCTTTTTCCAACAACATATTCTGTATATTTTTGGGTGCATTAAATTACATAGTGAACCAGCTTTCTTATAGTATTGTATAGAAACATAAAAGTCCACTACGGGTTATAACACCAATTTTTCTGTAAGCTTAATAAAACAATGGCCCTTTTTGTCGTCAGAATTTAAGTTCAAACTTTATCTGTGACTAAGAACTCAAACGCTAAACAAGGCACTTGAAAAAGTTTCTTTGTAGAAAACTTGGGTTTTAATAATAATAATATAAAAAACAGTATGTAAATATAGTAATTAACACTTTTATGGTATCCCCTTTTCAAATTAGAGGCACTTGAGCGCCTGAATCGCTCCAATGGCCTAAATTTACATATGAAACAGCCTGATCCTGATACAGGGGATTTCAATTTTATTTATTAGGCGGAAGATAACTCATGCAATTAACTCCAAGGGAGGCAACTTTTTTCATCCAACAAATATTCTCAGGTAAGCAGTATCACATCACTATGTGATCTCTACCTGAAAATTAGGCCAACCCTCTAAAGCTACATTACGAAACTTAATAAAATTTGTTCCCAAAAATCTAACAAATGGTGTAATAACTGTGAATCTGATTGATTTCCAACCTCAAGTTGGTTGAAATCCACCAAGTGGTTTCAAAATTCTCACCATATACGGAAATTAGCCCCGCCCATATAAGCCATGTTTATCGTACGATCGAAAACTCCCTCTGAAGGCTCATCCAAGGATCATTCCTATTAAATGTGGTTAAAATTTGTGTAGTACTTTTTGTGAAGTGCAAATTTACGGTCGGATGAACGACGGACACAATTCAATGATAGTAGCCCAATGGCTTTCAGACACATACTAAATACGAGTAAACCAAAGTGTGTCTTTACCAACTCACAAACGATAGGTCCAAATTGAAAGACGTTGCAGACGAAAAAACAAAGCTGGTGTCTTCTTTTCTCACAATTTTTTCCAAAGCTAAAGTTCTGTTTCCAGTACAAATGCGACATTGAGAGGTAATGAATTAGTAAATTTTAGCATGCATTAAGATTTCCGTACGTACACTCCGTATGTTATACGCGCAGGGCTTCATAAACACATTTCGACCAACAAAAAGCTCACAAGGACATGCAGAAAGAATTGAATCCAGGATAGACTGCGATTATACAACAGAAATATATTATTACCATGAATCAGAGTCCGTTCACAACATACCTGTTTTTGAAATATAATTCAAGAGGGATCCGTCCTCTATCTAAAGGAACCTTCGCGAAAACCTTGGTCAGACTGCACAGGTTGACCGGTGTCGAAAATATTTTTGACAGATTTTATGAATTTTAGATGATCATTCTACACTACTTAGTATCTATTTTAGACATGCGATAGGTTGACCTCTGCTTGATCTAGTAACCTTTTAAAACATTTGTTTTACAGAGTTTCAATGAGATCGTTTTTCGCTTTACCGGTTTCAAATTAAAACCAAATACGTTTATATTTTCCTCCTACAGTTAACCGATATTTACCTAAAAGTTTCGAAGACATACATGGACGAGATGTTGATAGAAAAGACACAGGCAAGAATAACCAATCAACGAATGGAAATCGCGAATGAGAAATTTACAAGAACTTTATCCGAACTACAAGCTAAACTAGCTGAAAAGGAGAACCAGCTTTCAAGATTGGAAGCCAAGTTCAACTCCGATGGTATAGAGAGTGAAAGAAATTACACAACTAGTATTGATACGAGGCCAGGTTTAACAAAAAAGAAAACACCTGGGATCGATTTCGAGAAATATCTTATAAAAGATGGACAGGGAACACCATCTGGGTTTAGTTATTCGAGCATTGATGACCAAAATGAAAATAAAAGTGTATGTCAATTGAAGGAGGATATCGAGGAAGAGAATTTGGATAACATAAGTAATAATTCAGAAAAGGGCTTGGTGAAATATGATAAATCTAGTATTCAAGTTAAATCTCTACCGACTTTCAAACTCAGCTTTATTGCTAACGAGGTGTCGGAAGAGGACAAAGAATGCAGATTTTGGTTCTACAGATGAATATTTATACTTGTATATTGTTTTATCTGCACAACAAAATTACATGTTGATTATTAAGTTTGCTTTTTAGAACTTGTCTTGTTTGTTTTGATTTCAGTGTTCAATCGATCACATACGTTCAATATCGTCTATGGGCGACGAAAACCACTTGTAATCCTTTTCCTCGTGAAAAATTATTGGACAGGTCAAAAAAGAATTGAAAGAAGATGCCGTAGACAACTTCAAACATGAATTAAAAAAAAAAAAAAAAAAAAAAACCGACAAACTTTGTCTATTCTGGAAGGAAACGTGGTAGAAAATAAAGAAATTGCTTGTTACAAGCAAATTCTTCATTATCCGCAAAGTTTTCAAAACCTTTTTCTCGGGGAGCGTAAAAAATGCGAGACTTTGTGGGAAAGGGTTAACTGCAGCTTTATTTAGTTGTGAGATACGCGACGTTCTCTATACTTACAACCATGAATGTTCTCTTCAAACTATTATGCGCTAGTCCTTTTTCTTAACCCATTCCTGGTTAATCCCTGGTTTTTACGTCCCTTTGATTTCATAATTCAGAAAACATTGTGGAAAAAGAAGAAATTGCTTGTAACAAGCAATTTCTTCTTTTTCCACAATTTTTTCTACCCGAGTAAATGGTTAGTTTTCAAATAAAATCAACTTTGAATTTTCGTCTGCAAAACCTTTGAATTTGGACGAGTCTAAAATTTCAAAAAACAGGAAAGGGTTAAAGGCGGTGTCAAGAAAACGAAAGGACTCACGGACATAAACGCATGTGCTGCCATAACGTCAAATAATTCAATTTCAGTTTTATCTATCAAGATTCAAGCTTTTTGATTGGTTGATTTTTTCCCCTTCTTCCATAAAGACAAGTTTCATCACGCAACTATTTTATAAGCTTGCGCACAAAGTAGATCCCTACAAATTTTACCAAAACTAGTCAAACAGTTGCTTCATTTTGCTTGATGACATTCAATTTTAAGGAATGAAAAGGATATTTTTTTGTTTCATTTGAGGAATGAAAGTAAATACTTATGTACACTAATGTATGAATCCGCTTCGGGTAATCACACAGTATGATTAAGTTTTTAGGTTCATACCCATACCTAACAAAAAAAAAAAAAAAAAATCCCTTCATTTCTAAAATGTACGAAAACAGACGACTAAAGAACACAAAGTTCATTAGGAAAGGGCCTGTCACGTACAGTGCTGCCACTAACTCTTGACGGTCCCCAAAGGCTTCCACTTTATAGTTAAAGTTCAAAAATGAGATACAAAAAGTTGTTACTACAACTTTATCTAGGCTATAGTTAGAAGATTTTAATCGTCCGTCGACGATAGACTAACAAAATAAATTGATAATTTTTTTTAAATCTGACCCGGGCCGGTCTTAGAAGTGTTCATATCACCTCTTTGCTAATGAAAAAAAGTTCGCCAATGGAAATCCAAAGATGCTTGTCTGTTGGTTGGGTTAATATGCATTCGAAGGAGTAAGGCTCAAGCATTTTCAAATTTTATATCACAATAAGGTATGACGTTACATGACGTACAATAATTGACGAATCGCAGCTGTCAATCAATAACAATTCGACCAATAAAATCATTACTTAAGACCGAATGTGAACTTTGAACTCCGACACTGGTTGACTTTTATGTGAAACATTTTTGTTGGTTGATTCACCATTGCACATTACAGAATCTGATGAACTGTTGAAGACAATTTCTACGGATGGTATGTGTTGCCGATATCCCTGGGGCTAACCAATCCACGGATCGCTGGCAACGCCCGCTGATTCCCAAATAGAAAGTCGACTGAGATAAAAACCTAGTTTATTTGAATGGGCTTTAACGCCATTTTTGACAAAATTTCAGTCATATCGCGGTGGCTGGAGCACCTAACCATTGATTCTTGGTATTTCTCACACTAGCACTACCACTACATACGAGCCTCAAACTACTCATCCTACCTGGATTCACGATGATCCATCCATTGCTTGGAAATAATTGTCGGAAATAAAATTTGCCCCCGACCAGAAATCGAATCCTTGACCTCATAATTGAGAGTCCGACGGCTGACAACTGCGCTATGACCGTGGTCACGTTAGTTTTCATCAGAAACATAAAGCAAAAAGCAAATTGTTGGATTGCGAGGTAAACATCAAGACTACAGCTTGAATAAGCTGTAGCTTCGATGTTCAAGTTGCCAAACCAACAAAAATGCTTCACATTATTGTTGAAGCCCAGCATTCACTTCAAATCCGATTGAATAATTTGATTCGTTAATCGATATTTTGATTGACATCAGCAATTTGTCAGTGAATGGCCACAGAACAAAAAATTAGGCAGTTTTAATAGTACCAGTGGCTCTTATTCCTTATAATTCCTTGGCTCTTATCACAGTAACTTTGATCTATTTGATCAATTTCCATAAAAATCCAGCTTTTTGACGTCCAAAAGCTTTGAAAAACGTTGAAAATGAAGAAAGTGCTTGTAACAAGCAATTTTTTCATTATCCAAAATGTTTTCTACCCCAAGAGACAAATATATTAAACAATTATCAACTAAAAAAATGATGGTCTGCAACTTCTTTTAATTTGGACCAGTCTAAAATTTGTTGTATGCCAATGGTTTAGTACTATGCATGTACTTGACTTTCACATGTAATGAATTGTATTCACCCTCTGTTACAAGAACCTCATTTTCTACCAAAATGTCGCAACTGTAGTTATGATATATTTTTGTATCCCATTGACTACTTTTGTACTTTGGCAATTAACACCACTTCTACAAGTTTCTTTGGTTTCAAGTCTTCTTGTTGATAGGCAACCAAAACCTCTAAACCCATTACCAGACGACAAAATTCTAGACTGACCCGAAATGAAATAAGTTGCATACAATAATTTTTACTTTAAGTAAAAAAAGAGGTCTTTTTTTGTTCAAAACATTGTGGATAATGAAGGAATTGCTTGTTTCAAGCAGTTTCTTCATTATCTACAATGTTTTCCAAATCTCCAAAGGAGTATCAAAAAGCAACATTGTGTGGGAATGGTTTAACCACAGTTTAACTAAGGGAATGCTATATTTTTATGGGTTGGTAGTTTGAAATGCCCTATCAAAGGCAAAGTCATAGTAGTTTGTTTCAAAGTCGAGTAGTAAAGCATACACAGATAAGGATTGTTAAAGATGTTTCTCAAGATTGAAAATAGATATGTGTCCTGTCATGCTGAAAGGCAGACATGCCTGAAGCTCCAATTGGAACTGCGGAAAAAAATTACACTTGTCAGACTACGTATTATAACAAGCGATAAATATTTTTTCACTCCTAATAGAATTCTGAATCTAGAATGGTCATTATATATAACTATAGATGTTTATTCTCAAAGTACATCTGACTGACCTCTACTGGATCATATCTCTTTGTCAAATATTTGTTTCAGCAGTTCTCAGAAAATGCATGTTTGTGTGATAGGTGACATATCTGCACTCCACCAGAATGATGTTAGCAGGTGCTACTGATCTACAGCATTGCATTGTCCCCTTTATATTTTTCAAGATGATACTGAATTTGAGAGTTGTATGGCAGAAACAAAGGTTTTTCTGTAAAAACCTGTAGGACATATGCAATATCTACTTTAGCATTGCTGTAGCCTCTATGAGTCAGAGATCTTGGTGAGATACACATACATTGGCACTATGTCCATGGGTAAACAAAATTATATCTTTTCAATTGCCCAACAAGTCTGCTACTCTAAACATGGAGCCATTTTGGACCCCATTTAAGTACTATGGACCTACCTGGCATTTCTAATAGGACTTTGATTTTTAAAGTCATAGCCACTATTGTTCTTGTGGAGTATCTTACATTTGGAAGCCAACAAATCCTACTAATCTGATACAAGTATTTATAAATCATTATTGAAATAAACATAACTTAATATACTTTAAATGATTGATAGATTGAACGCCGCTTTTAATAGTATTTCAGTCATATCGTGGTGGCTGGAGCACCAAACAATGGATTCCTGGTATTTCTCACACAAGTACTACCACTACATCATTTCCTAGCCTCTAGCTGCTTTACAACTTAGGTTTACGTTTATTCACCCATTGGAGAGAGACAAATCTTGGAGAGGATATGTGCCGCGGCCTGAACCCATGAGAGACAAATGTTGGAAAGGATATATACCGCGGCCGGGAATCGAACCCATGACATTCCATGATTGAAGATTAGGGCCCTGATGCGCTACCGACTGTGCTATATTGGTGGCGTAACTTAATATACATGCTCAATTTCAACCACTACCAGAAGACACAATTTTAGACTTGCATAAATAGACTGATCATGCAGACAAAACATTAATATAACAATGTGGGAAAGGTAGAGGTTCCTTCTGTATTTCTTTTCCTACAATGTTTCCTATAAATTAATTCTAAGATGCACCGAAAGAAAAGGACACCATTAACATAAACACTAACAAACAACAGCCAAACTGCAAGGCTTAATCAGTCTAAAAGTTCTCTTATTTTACATGTACTTGAATTTTTAAAACCTTTGGTACCAACCAACTAAAAACAATCCTATGAAAAAGTTCTAAAAAAGTTTATTGAGAAAATAAACAGTGAATTTTTTCTTCTTCTTTTAATTTTTTTACATTGTCTCTTTGAAAAAAGATATGTATAAATAGCTCTGAATAGATGAAGCTGGAAAAACAAGACAAATGTATTGGACTCAAATATTGATTATGTTTCAAAATATGGATTCATCTTTAAATTTATCCACAAGTTTTTCCCAGCACATTAGCTGCTTTAAATGTAAACTTGAATTGCACTGTCATTATCACAGTAAGTAAGTTGGTTACATCCTTTTAGTCCATAGTTTTGGTGCTGTGCGCATCTAAGTTGTCACCAGCTGAAAGGATCGTCTTTAAATCCTGAAATTAGAACAAGATTAGAACTTTAGTAGTGAAACTTGCAAGTCTTAACCCACTACAAGACTGCAACATTTTAAACCAGTCCAAATTGAAAGAACTACAGACAGAATAGCAATTAAAAGTACATCAACCTTGAAATAAGTACAAAGTTGCATAGAAAACATTGTGGAAAAAAGAAATTGCTTGTTACAAGCAAGCATTTTTTTCTCACAATGTATTGAAAGCTTGTTTTCTCCAGCATATAAAAATATGTGATAATGTAAATGGTATAACCCTTTTAAAAAACCCCTTAAGACTTGACCAAATTTAAAGATGTTGCAGATGACAAATTGAAGTTGATTCAAATTAAAAAATTTCATCAACTAAAAATTGTCTCCTGCAACTTCTTTAAATTTCGAAAAGTGTAAATTTTGTTGTCTGGAAATGGTTTAATACCTTTGTAACTCTGACAGCTTTCAAGATTTTGACCTTTCTTTTCTTTTTTTTTTTTTGTTATTTAGGCAGGTATTCCTGTAAAAAGAATCAATTAAAATATAGAACAGTGACTTACCAATGCCTTGAATGTGATATTGGCATTCACAATATCCTGTATAAGTGGGTGTTCAATCAAAATTTTAAATGGTACCGGGCTTAGTGAGTCATTGCCACTCAATTCTTGATACACACTGGCTAATCTCTCCTGAAATTATAGACAGAAACTATTGATTGACATTCTAGTTAGCACATACTTACAAATTTTACCTGACATTTATTAAACACCACCAGCAACAACACCCCAAACAACAATATAAAAAAAAAGAAAAAAAAAAAGAAAGAAAAAAAAGAAGTGAGGGTCATAAAGAAAATTCTAGTCCGATGAAATGATGAAATTTATGTCTACAAATGATTTGAAGCATTCACAATTAAGTCAGTTTGCCCAGTCATATTTTATGGTCATTAGGAAAAAAATCATCTCAAAGAAGTAAATAGAGATTCTTAAACATGTGTAACTATTTTTTTGTGACATGTAAAGTTTTGCAATATCACAAAACTAAATCGAGTTGGCAAAGATACAATTTGACCACAGTATAGCCACAGGAATAGTGTATTATTTTTCAATTACTTATAATTCTATGCACAGTAAACATTTCATAATTGTCCATATAACACAAACATAAGATTTTACGAGACCATTAAAATTGAAAATAATAAGTGGTGTTATTTCAAACAAGAATACACACCATGACTCCTGAACAGTCCACTTAATTCTTAATTCTTCTAGTGCCAGACTTAATTTTTTTTGACTGGTCTAAATTAAAATGATTTGCGGACAACATTTTACATGAGATTAATTGTTTGAATTAACTATCAGAAAGGTTTGAAAATACTGTGGGAAAACAAGAAATTGCTGGTTATCATCAATCTTCATTGCCCTAAATAGGGGATTGTGTGGTAATGGTTCAAAGAGCAACAAGAACTGCACACATATCAGTTCTTTGATATATATTGTGTTTTGCTGGTGTGAGATACAACAAGAAGCCATGGTTAGCTGCACCAGTCATAGAAACATAACTTAAATACTATCAAAAGTGGTGTTAAAACCCAATACAATCCTTCAATCATGATCTTTGAACTCACTCTAGATGTGGCATCCTCAGGATCAGCTGTTACAGAGAACCTATGGCTATCCCCTTTAGCAGTTTCACCATGATGGAATACCCTGTATATAGCTTCCAGTTGTACAAGAGCATCTATAGCCTCAGCTGGAATGTCTTCAGGAGGGGCCTGTGGGGTGTCATCTGGATCATCAGGGATATCTGGACTGAAATTCAAATGTCAATATACTGTTAGAAATATACCATGATAAGGATGTTAGCAGTGTATCTTAACCAATTACCCCACAAGAAAATTTTAGACTTGTTCAAACTGAAAGCACTTGCAGATTATGATTTCAAGTTGATTTGAATTTTAGAAAAACGTTTGTTTTTAGGGTATACAATATTGTGGAAATTGAAGAAATTGCTCGTTTCCTTTCAGTTTTCATAGGTATGAGAATATTGAACTCTTGTTTGATCGCTGCAAGGCCATTACCTGTTTGTAACAGAGTCTACTTTTGAGACAGGTTTCAGTATTCTAGGCATATGTGTTCCAGCAGCCACACTTAGAGCTCTCATAAATCCTTCCTGGGCTTGGCTGGCAGCACTAAAGTATAACAACTGAAATAAAAATGATTTAAATTCTAGTTTAATCTATAAAAATCAAGCATTCTGCTTGGCAGAAAAATAAATTCATATCTCCATGAAGCTATTTTGTATGCTTCTGCAGAAAATAGTTTCATACAAAAAAGTATCGAAATTTGTAAAATATTTCCTTTTCTTGCTTGATGTCGTTAAATTGTAAGAAATGAAGAAAATGTTTTTGTTTTCATGGAGATAGGAAAGAAAACCTAATCACACTTATGTATGTCATTCAGCTCTGAAATGAGCTTTGAAATCCAACATTGACTGCCCTTTTTGAGTAATATTTTTGTTGGTTTGGGGACTTAAACATAATAACTACAGCTTATTCAAGCTGTAGTTATTAACTTTTTAGCTACAAGATACTGGCCATGAATTTCGCAAATTAACATCCTTTAGAATAGAAGACAGACTTTTTGTAGGAATCAATGGGTGAGGCTAATATAATAAGATGGCTGGGCCAGTGATTGGTCAATTTATGGTCAGAAACATAAAACAAAAAGCTAATCATTGGTTGGCAACCTAAACAGCATAACTACAGCTTGAATAAGCTGTAGTAAACACCTAACCCAGGATACTTGGCATGAATATCAGAGTTCAACATTCATTTCTGGTGCATACGAAAATTTGATTGGTCAATTGTTATTTTGATTGATGGAGGTAAAACCTCATTTATCATACTGTATCACAACCAGTCTCAAATAAATTCAATTCCGTAATAAATCAGAAAAATTCAATAAAGGCAAAGCATAGCAACTAAAGTCATTAACAATTTCAACTAGCAAATTAACATAAAACACATTTGCTGTATAATGAATATCCATAGAAAAACAATCACCATGTGTTTTCTGAAATACTGGTGTCTACAAGAAATGATCACAAGTATGACAGCAACAGTTGACCTTAGTGGCAATTAGCAGGTATCAGTATTCCCTATACAAATATTAAAACCGGGATGGTTTTTAAAAAGGAAAGTGTTTTGATTAAAGGTTAAGTTTTGGACAGATTTACAGTCAAAAACACACAGGCAGAAGGACAAAAACAATATGCCCAAATCTACTGATTAATTCATTACCAGACAACAATATTTAAGACTGGTCCAAATTCAAAGAAGCTGCAGGCAACAATTTCAAGTTGATGGATTTTTTAATTTTTTCGTCTTTTTGATAAAAAACATTGTGGATAATGAAGAAATTGCTTGATACAAGCAATTTCTTCATTTTCAACAACGTTTTCCAAAGCTTCTTTCTTGAGGGACATACAAAGGAGTGATTGTGTGGGAATGGGTTAAGGGCAATGAATTAGGACAATTTTTAAATAAACACATACCATTCCAACATAATCTACAACTTCAGGAGTCCTATTGTGATCAGCGAATATATCGAAGAGTCCTGCCTTTAACTTGACCAATCTGTTGTTATTATCTGTACTAAACCATAGGTCCATCTGTAATAGTAAATAAATACTTCTAACATTATGTGTGATTATATTTTTCAGGTTGTTTCAGAAAAACAAAGTCAGGACCTCCAAAATCCATTTCTTCAAATGCACATAGAACAGAGATGTAGATAAGTCAATATTTTGCTGCCGATATGAATCCATTATAAGCAATCTTAAAAGAGGGTTTATTTTCTCTTCCATCTTATTAACTTCTTCTGGTCAAGATCAACTCTGTAGTGTAGTGAGGAAAAGTTAAAATTAGCCATTTCATCCTAACCTTTTGTAATCAGAATTATGATTTTGGAAATTATTTAATCACAGTCACCTTAACAATAGGTTGCTTAACAGAGGCAGTGGTACATTCAATATCTAAGGGCAAGTGGTAAAGGTGCTTGTCAAGTGATCTTGAGGTCATGTTTCTGGCCTCACTTTTGAGTGTTCAACGGCAAGACATTTAACAGCAAGTCCAAGTCTAGCAGTGGAATTAAGTCGCTGCTTCTCTCTCTGAGATGTGAAAAAAACTAGATTTAGTATTTGAGAGCTACCGGTACTCTAAAAAGCTTTCAATATAATATAACTAATGTAGATTAGTATAAACTAACCAAACAAGTTTACTATATGTTTTTACTGCGAAATTTCAATATTACTACTCACTCTATCATACTGTTCCCTGGTGACAAATCCTGTACTTTTCTGGTCCATCTCATGAAATCTACCCAGAGACTCCAGGAGTTCAGACTGGGTGGGGGATGGAATGGGCTGGGTGAGGGCAATCAAAAATCTCCTCCAGTCTACATACTCATTATCTGATGAACATCCATTTGCAATGTCCTGAATCTGTGTAAATTAAAATGATAGACACTGGCAAATGGTAACTGATTGATTGATTGAATAGGGTTTAAAGCCATTTTAACAGTATTTAAGTCATATTGCAGCAGCTGGAGTAGCTAGCAGTGGATTCCTGTTATTTCTCACACCAGTACTACCTCTACATCCTTTCCAAGCCTCCAGCTGCTCATCCTGCTTAGGTTTATGATTATCCACCAAGTGGTTGGTATGAATGTTGACAAAGACATAATTTAATGGTTAACCCATTACAAGACAACAACCTTTCAGACTGGTTCAAGCTTCACTATGTTGCAGATGTTGCTATTATTTTTAGTTGATGATTTTTTTTTTTTTGTCTTTTTAAGTAAAATACTTTGTAGATATGAAGAAATTGGTTGTAACAATAAGCATCAAAAAGTGTCATTGAGTGAAAATGGGTTAATTAAAAGGCCCAATTCACTTGAATTGGTATGTTTTATTCTTTTGCCTGTTGCCTGAAATTTAGAATAAAAGAGGCTAAATCAAGCAAGGGTAGAGTGTAAAAGTATGTGATAATATCAGAGACTAGAATTCTCAATGATTTTAAATTTTTTTTGCTAAAAAACGCCTACCCTCTTCTGAGTCAGATTACCACACAAGATTTTTTTAAATAAAACTTGGTCTTAACATAGATGGTTTAGTGGCATTTTGATATTGTGTCTTATTGTGCCTAAGACTTCATTCTAGTTGAACCCATTCCCAGACAGTGATGCTTTTGGATGCCCATCAAGAAAATCAATTGGGAAAACATTGATTAAAATTAACAAATTTCTTTTCACAAGCAATTTCTTCTTTTTACACCATGTTTTCTACCCAAAAAGCTGAAAAAAATCTAAAATTTCATAAACTTTAAATTGTTGCCGCAACTCCTTTGAATTTGAAAAGTCAAAAAAAAAAAAAATTCTGGTAATGGGTTAAAAGAACTCAATACTGAAAGGTTTTCTCCATGAAATATGAAACATTTCTGTACAACAAGACAACATTTCTTACCTGTTGTGGTGTAATGTTAAGCCAGACATCAGGCAATTGTTCCATTCCATGTGTGACGGCCACCATAGTCTCAAACGTCTCCATGAAGGATTTGGTTGACATTACACCAGTTGGGGCAGTGGTTGCAAACTGAAAAAGGAACATTTATTTTTCAAATTTGATTACAATACCTTGACAAATAATTAATCCATTATATCTCCATTCATTGCTTGCTGCTTTATGATAAATACATATATTATATACCTGCCGATTTCCTTCTAAGATACATTCATTGCATGTGGATAAAATTGTACTTAACCCATTGACGCCTATAAACGCCCCAAAAGGAAAAAAGCTATGGAAAATAATGTGGAAAATGAAGAAATTGCTTGTTACAAGCAATTTCTTCATTTTCCACAATGTTTTCTACTAAGAAAGTTGAAAAAATCCGAAATTTCATTTACTTTAAATTGTTGTCTGCAACTTCTTTCAATTTAGATAAGTCTAAAATTTTGCCGTCTGGAAATGGGTTAAAAGAAAAAAATCTGTATCATACATCTTCTAAACTAATACCATATGGCTAGATGACATCGAGTTCCTAAAAAAAAAATGATATTACACCAAAAATAACATTGCTATGATTTTAAAAAAAGGGTTGATTTCAGACATAATTTCTTAGCTTCTTTTCATCCTTTATAGTCAAAATTCTTTGGCATATAACAGTTGGGATACTATGATGCAATAGTAATACAAAACCTTTCATTAGATTCTCGCTGTATATGAAAATTTGGATATATCACAAGACCAAAGGTTTTGTATCACAACTATAACATAACATTCCTTATTGTATCACAACTATAACATAACATTCCTTATTGTATTACAACTATAACATAACATTCCTTATTGTATCACAACTATAACATAACATTCCTTATTGTATCACAACTATAACATAACATTCCTTATTGTATCACAACTATAACATAACATTCCTTATTTATCATCAAAATTTCAGATTCAGGAAAATGGAACTACATACCTGACCATAAAGGTTCATCAGTTGTGCCACTGTGAATGTTTCAGCCATTGGGATCTCAACCTCTGTCTGTGGAGGGGGTGGTGTTGGTGTTCTTAAAACAGCAACATCCTGTAAATAGATAAATATATTGCAATGGCAACTACAAGACATCAGTGCTCAATTACTCTCAATGCAGAATACTAATCTACTATAGGTCACTTGTATGTCAAAATATTGAGTTTTGATCAAAGATATTGATTTATCACCTTTAAAAAATAGAAAAAGCTTTAACCCATTACCAAACAATTTTTTTTCAAATAAATTGAAAATGACAATTTCAAGCTAATAAAATTTTAAAATCTCTGTCTTTTGGGGTAGAAAACATTGTAACAATTAATTTCTTCATTTCACAAAATATTCCCAAACTTTTTCTTGAGCAGGAGTGATTGTGTTTGAATTGGTTAAAGCAAAAATTTAGTAGCAGAAGTGTAAATTTTGCACGGGAACTCTTAACTCAAAACTGGTCAAAGATTCAATATAATCGATTTAACACAAGGAGTTGTTATCATTGTCTAAAAGGAAAGATTGATTGATGGGGTTTAACACCTCTTTTAACAATATTTCAGTCATATCGTGACGGCTTGAGCACCTAACAATGGATTCCTGTTATTTTTCATACCAGTACTACCACTTCATCCTTTCCTCAAGCTGCTGTCCCACTTAGGTTTTTACAATTAAGCACCCATTGGTGAGAGACAAATGTCTGAAAGAATATCTGATGCTGCCAGGAATCGATCCCATCTAAATGATCAGAAAAGACTTCGAAATGATAGCTTCTAAATTATTGGATATTAAATCCTAGATATAAAAATTTAAACTCAGCATTATGCAGATGTCAATACCAAGGGGATTAAATTAGATTATCCTTCGAATGGTCTAGTTTAAGCCATTACAAATTCTAGACCAGTTCAAATTGAAAGGAATTGCAGACACCAATTTTAAGTTTATGAATTTTTTTGTCTTTTGAGACTGAAAAAATGTTGGATAATGAAGAAATTGCTGGTAACAAGCAATTTCTTCAGTGTGCAAAATGTTTTACACTGATTTTTTACTTTGGGGCATCACACTAGGTCACCATGTGGGAGTGGGTAAAAATATCAGAGAGGTCAGATCATTTGCAGGTTTTAGGATGATCACATTTTTTTTTTCTTTTTACCAAGTCACATTTATTCAGGCTGTTTCTGTAATAAGTTGTTTTACTCTCTACAGAACAGTGATAGACATGTCAAATTCAAATCATAAATTCAAACTTCAATTAAGAAAGATAAATCCATAGGATTTTACTCTTCTAAAGATGACAGAGTGTCAGGGTTAATTAAAAACATCTAAATGCCAGATTTTTTTTTTGTCTCAAATCCTCAACAAAAGTGTTCATTTTGATGAGGTTTCTAACATGAGTGCTATTTGGTTTTTCGGTTCATACCTCCATGAAAACAAAACATATTCTCTTCATTCCTTATAATTTAAAAGCATCGAACAACAAAACCAAAAGCTTTACATATTTTGATACCTTTTTGTATGGGACTATATTGTGCGGAAGCATACAAATTCGCTGTGTGCTCAAAATTTTGTTCATGGAGTTATGAATTATTTTTTTCGACCAATCAGAATACCCGTTTTTGATAAACGAAACTAAAAATTGAATTATTTCAAATTTCATCTAATTTTCATTGTTGTCTGCTACACCTTTTAAATTGGACCAGTCTAAAACTTCAGAAAAAAGGGGAAAGGATTAAGAGATAAAACTGAGACTAACCTCATTGAGTAAAAAGTCTTCCTGACTCAGCATTAGTTGTTGTTTAATTCTCTGTTTATTTTCTATTGCATGGCGTACAATCTCTGACAGATGGTCGATACTGAAGAAGAAAGTAAAAGTTTGTCATATATTTCCTCATTACTACATAACCCAACATTTTAATAATCATAGCAGTAGAAAATACTGTTAGAAAAGGAGAAATTGCTTGTAACAAGCAAATTCTTCTTTTCTCTCTAAGTTTTCTAATCAACCTAGCACTTATTACTGAATTTGCATAAGCTTTGAATTGTCGTCTACAACTTCTTTCAAATTATACTAGTCAAACGATTGTCGTTAGGTAATAAGCAAATTCATTTCAATAAATCCAATATCAAATATCCATAGCTGATTGATAGGCATTCACTTCAAAGGTTTGCATTCTGTTTCAGTGAGGCAAAACAATTTCATCCATTTCCACAATATCCCACAATTTGACACACCAAACAAAATAATTTTAAATAGAAGTTAAGCCTTTCCTGTATAAATCTGGGATTTTACGACACAGAGATTTTATACTTTAGAAAACATTTTGGAAAAGGAGAAATTGCTTGTAACAAGCAATTTCACCTTTTCCCTAAATATTTTCTACCACATAGGATGGTTTAAATTTCAAATTGCATGCAATTGTCATTGTCATTTGCAACCTCTTTCAAAATGTCCTAGTCTAAAATTTCAAAAAATGGAAAAGGGTTACAGGAAAAGGAAAAATGACGCCATAAAAACAATTTTTCTTTCTTCTTAATGTTTTCTACCCTATTTGGCTCTTAAAACGTTGACATAGACTCAACAAACTTTTTTTACCACCTACCTTTCCATTTCCTTTAAGAATCTAGCTCCTAACCAATCATTCATATCTTTAAATGCATTATCTCCCTTATTCTTCAAGTCCTGTAACACTGCCATGCCTGTGGCTTTGATCAGCTCCATCCTCAACTTACATGCTTGTTCTGTAATAAATTTATAACCCAATATCTTTATTTGAATCACATAATTTTGCTGGCAATGCTCACTTAACTACTTGCCACAAAATCCCAATTTTTGACATCACTCAAGAAAAATCTTTTAAAAACATTGTAGTAAATGAAGAAATTGCTTGTTACATACATAACAAACCACTACAGGCCTACCCCTGTCACATCTGCCATTTCATTTGGCAGAAAAAAAAGTTGTACCTGGCATGTCGTAAGATGCGACTATAGGGTCTTCATCTATCATTTTTTGTTCCATTCCTCATCTATCATTTTAAATGTCATGTGCTTGTTTTTGTATTGTTGTCTTTGTTTTATGTTATACTATACTAAAATTTTGTGCGTATCAAATGACCACAGCCGTCGATGCACCTTAACCCTTATCATGCTGTATAAAAGCCTTACTGAATTGATGTAAAATCAAGGGGCTGAAAGCACTGATAGAACTTCTTATTCAAAAAATCAACATTTCTTTTAGAAATCAATTTCATACACAACTCTGGAAGGAAATGTGCAAGCAGCAGGTGTAGACCAAGATCAGACTGCACTTATGTGCAGTCTAATCTTGGTCTTCACCTCCTGCCATAACCGGAATATTCCGAGGCCCAGCACGACAAGGGTTACCCATTCCAACTCAATCCCTTCTTTTTACGCCCCTCAAGAAAAAAACTTTGGAAAACATTGTCGAAAATGAAGAAATTGCTTGTATCAAGCAATTTCTTCATTATCCACAATGTTTTCTATCCAAAATGACGAAAAAATTCAAAATTCAATCAACTTGAAATTGTCGTCTGAAGCTTCTCTCAATTTGGACCAGTCTAAAATTTTGCTGTGTTGGAATGGGTTAAAACACCAATCAATAATATAAATCCATACCTTCCTCTTGTATGCTGAAGAAATACTCTTGTTTCATCTTGTCTTTCACATCCTTCTTCTGTTTATCTTCTTCTGATTCTGGTTCAGAGGCTAAAAGTTATAAAAACTTAAAGTTTACCTTCAATATTTTAACAACAAATTGTGGGCCTTGAAAAACAAAGCAGAATAGCAAAAGAAAGAAAGCTGGCCCTGCCTAATGACTCCATCAGAAAGTTCCACTTCGATATTAAATGTTAATTTGCAAAATTTATGGCCAGTTACATTTACAAAAAGGTAAAATGGTTAGTTGGAGCCCTAAACATCATAACTACACTTTGTTAGAGGTCTGTGGGCATCACCAGATATCCGTCAAAAAACTTTATAAGTTTAAATTGTTAAAGGCTGGTAAGGTGTAATTCTGTTAGATTACTGAAGAAATACATCATAAAACAGAGAAATGTATTAGTGCTTAAGTTCTTACGTGGTTGTGGAGTACTAGCGCCATCATCTTTCTTGCCTCCTTTTTTCGGTGAAGGACTGCGACTCTTCTTTCCCTTTCCTTTAGGTTTGGCTTTAGATGCTGCTGCAGCAGCTGCCAACTCTTTCTGTTTGGCCTCCTCTTTCAATCTCTCTTCTGCTTCTGCTGCTTCACGGGCTGCCTCTTCTGCAGACATCTAGGAATGAATGAGAATACATGTTAATCCTTTACAAAATTATAACATTTAAGACTGGTCCAAATTAAAAGAAGTTGCAGACAACAATTTTTGTTGATGAAATCTTAAAAATGTTTGTGTTTTGAGGTTGAAAACTATTGTAGAAAATGCCGAAATTGCTTTTTATATGCAATTTCTACATTTTCCAAAATGTTCTTCATGGTACAATGTATTTATCTTATTGGGCATAAAAAAGTGAAATTGTGTGATAATGGTTTATACCTGAATAAGCAAACAAAATTTGATAGCTTTATGAAAAATAATAATAATTTGATCACAATAGAACATTCTTTTACAAATCAAAAAGAACAGCTGAAGAAAAAACACTCACACATAAATTTACTGTATAAGTTGGAAAAGAGTGTAGGAGAGAGTCAGAGGGTTTCCTTTTTCGATTTTATACTGCTTATCAACAGATATTTTAAAATTGATTACAGCACTTTATCTATCCTTGCAGTTGCAGTAATTTTGGGCTTAAAATTTAGAATATATTCTTCTTTGTTTTAACATACATTGAAAATTACATGTTTTAACACATTAACACATTACCAGACAATCTAATTTTAGACTGGTAAATTTTAAAAAAGAAGTTGGAGACGACAATTTTTTGTTTGATGAAATTATAAAATCTCTGTCCTTTAGGGCAGAAAACATTCTGGGTAATGAAGAAATTGCTTGTAAAAAGCAATTCTACATTTCCACCATGTTTTTCAAAGCCTTTTTTCTTCGTGGCAACAAAAGGTGTCATTGTGTGCGAATAGGTTAAACAACACAGGGTTTAATCCTTTCCTGGTTAATCCCTGCATTTACGTCTCTTTATCTTTATACTTGAGAAAAAATTGTGGAAAAAGAAGAAATTGCTTGTAACAAGCAATTTCTTCTTTTTCCACAAAATTTTCTACCCCACTGAATGATCATTTTTGAAACAAATTAAACTTTAAATTGTTGTCTGCAAAATGTATGAATTTGGACTAAAGTTTCAAAAACCAGGAAAAGGTTAAAGCAATTTTGAAATTTTATATTCTGTATACTAAAATACATAAGGAGGTATGAATCATGCAAAATTAAAATTGCATTACATCATTACTACATTTTTTCAGAAATGATACAGGTGCAGTTTTTCTGTATTTGTGAATAAAACAACATCTAGAATGGAATTGGGTATGGTTATATGTGAATTTATTGTCTTACACGGCCAAAGATAAATCTACCCTCTAAACCTAACAGTTTGTCTGTCTGAAAACATAAAAACAGGACATGGAATCAATTTTTGAAATCCTAAAAGACTTATCAATCTACTCTATCACTGCCACAATGCCATTTTCACAATATACATCGCCATATGGCTGTTATTTCAACATCTGATTATAAGAAATCTTTGTTAACTAAACCCATTACCAGATGGCAAAATTTTAGAATGGTCCAAATTCAAAGGAAGTAAAAACGACAATTTAAAGTTTATGAAATTTCAGGGTTTTTTCAACTTTCTATGTAGAAAACATTGCGTAAAATGAAGAGTTTGCTTGTTGCAAGTAATTTCCCCATTTAACAGTGTTTTCCAAATTCTTTTTCTTGAGAAAGCATCATTGTGTGGGATTAGGTTAATATATCTTATATTCTTGAATAATTATGACCTCAACTTAGTCAAATATCAACCTTGTTCTTGCCATTAACTGTATCTGCATACCCATTACATGTATTAACCCTTGTCATGCTGTATAAATTACCTTACTGAACTGCTGTCAAATCAAAGGACTGAAAGCACTGGGAGAAATTGTTGTTAAAAACATTATTTCTTCAAGAAATCAACCTCATAAACAACTCTGATAGGAAAAGTACAAGCAGGAGGCGAAGAGTAAGATCAGCCTGCATATAAGTGCAGTCTGATCTTAGTCTTAACCTCCTGCTAAAAACCGGAATATTCCGGTCTCAGCATGAAAAGGGTTAACATTTATCAAAGTTGAAGTTACATAGTGTTGTTGAAAAGTTTTCAGGGTGCCTAGCCTATTTAGCTCTGTTATAAAATGCTGCATTCTCAATACTGAGATCTTGAGAAACATGGTAGCTCCACCATTTGTCAAGATATAACTGAAATATTATTGAGTAGAATGAAGCCCAATTCAATCAGTTTTCAGGTTTAAGTTTTCAGGGTGATTTCAATTTCGACATTGAATATATGGGCATCATTAAAGCATTAGTCAACTAAGGAAAATCAAGTGTAAAGATGTGAGAATTTTCAGATAATATTGAGTTTGTAAGTATAATTTTTCATTTCCTTCCCATAAACCTAGGTGAATAAAATGTGTTCATAATCACAGGGATAAATCTAAAACTACACTTACAATTGTACCAATATTAGTAAGAGCACTATGGAAGGCATCAAAGATGAGTTTCTCATCTGGATCTGCTGGTGGAACTGGACTCTCATACCCATCATCTTTCTTCTTCTTATCTTTAGCCTTAGCTGCTTCTTTAGCTTTGGCTTCCAGGTCAGCTGAAGTGGGTCTACGGGGAACCAGTGGGATCCTAAAACAAGATTATATGAATGTCAACTTTTCCTTTTACACTCTCAACAATTGGTTGAAAGAAAACTTGCTATGCTTACATGTAGATTTCCCTATAATTGCTGTTTTTTGCTCTAATCTTTCAAATTAAGTGTTTCTCAAATAAAATTATTTAAAGGGTTACATTTCTAATAATCAATAACAAATGCAGATTATTGTGAAATAATTCTGTAACAAATTGACCAAAAATTTAAGAAGGATTTCTGATTTTCATTCTTCCAAAGTCTAACAACACTTTCACAAATTACCTGATGTCAAAATTACAGACTGGTGAAGAAAACACAGACTTTTCAGACTTGTTGAAATTAAGAAAATGGTCTAAATAGGACAGAAAACATTGTGAGAAAAAGAGGAATTATATGCTGCTAGAAAATTCACCTTTCCTTACATTCCTTAATAAAAATCTTAGAGTTTACTCAAATTTTTTGTTTTGAAATAGTCTTCATTTTGGTCTTAACATCACTGGAAGTGTAACATTTAACCCATTAGCAGACGACAAAAAGTTATATTCTGCATTTATTTTACAGGTAAGAAAAATACAAAAAAAAAAAAAAAAGGATTTGTCGTATAAAAAAGGAACATGGTTAAACATTTAATGAACAAAATTTACAACAATGAATCACAAAAATACAAAAAGAGTGAAACAGCAAATGAACTTAACAGAAAATTACACAGATGTATACTGAACATGCCTTCGATTGTCAACTACTGATTTAATAGATTCTGTACTGAAAACAATTAAACAAAAAATAAACATTCATTCAATAAAAAAAATAATGTATTAGGAAATAACTTATATTATCAAAAATCTAAACAGTTTACAAAGTAAACCCATCAATAGCATGTGGCTTGACTTTAAAGACATTATGTCAATATTATCAATATTATCATATTATTGATATTATCAGTGTCAAACAGGATTTTATAATATGGTAATTCAAGATTGACAAATGTAACTAAATTCAGAGTTTACTCAAATTTAAATAATCCTTATTTTGGACTTAACCAGACATGCCATATGTCCCGGATTATCTGGGGTAGTATTTGATTTTCAAAGTCTGTCACGGCATCCCTCATATTTCAATGATGTCCCAGAAATTTGAAAAGATATCCATATACTTTTGGCGTTGAAACTTATGCAAAGTGTTGTTGATTAGGAAAACTTATACATTAAGTGCAATAAAATAACATGAATGATAGACTATTGGTAGCATGTAAAACCCACCAATCACCTGTTTGACAACAACTTTTGCACCTCAACTTTCTATCATTGATACACAGTAGTGCTTAATATGACTGACTGCGGATAATGTTGTTTGCATGTATGAAACACAATACCTTTTCCTTTTATAACTTACAACATTTGGGGCATTTATTTATCATTCTACATATATCAGCTGAACTAGCCATTTTTTGTATGCACTAATTTACCAATCACCAGAGAAGTTATTTTCAAACATTTTAGGTTGTGGATCATTTGTTTGTTTCTCCCATGTTCTGTCCTTTTGCTAAAAAAATACTGTAATTATAGCTGTAGTTATGGCAATTTAAGCTGCTTGTTTATTTATAGTTTCTCTTATGACCAAGGTAGAGTCCTGGGGATCAGTACTCCTATCTTTTTGATTAAATTCAATTCCTCATATGCTCATATATAAGGTGATTTATTTTTAAATGAATTAATTCAATCTCAAGGATAAGCTGTAACACTGTATTAAACTGGTTTTGAAATTTGTAGGGGAAAAAAAGAAGTCACGATGTTAAGACATATAAATGTTTGCCATATTCTTAAAGCGTTTCATCCATGATAAATAGCAAAAACAATAGAATCCAAATAATCAGTGGAATTCTATAAAATAAACCTAATTTGATCTACGCTTGGAAATGAACGAAAAAGATTGCTTTAAATATACTGTTAGTTCTGTCTTTTAAATTCAACAAGGAAACAAGGAATCATAAAATCTTACTTTAGGGTAGAATAAATCAACAGATTAGGGGGACACTTGAATAAAGAAAAACGCAATGACTGTGATCTCTGTCAAGGTTAGTATCACCAATTTTAAAACCAAAACTTTGGATAACTAGTTTAGGGAAAAGTAAATTACAACTGGAGGGGGTGGGGGTACTGGGAGGGGGGGGGGGGTCCAATGTCCTGGAATTGCTTGAAAAATGATGGTATGTCTGTCTTAAAATCACTTGAAGTGTAGCATTTTATCCATTACCAGATGACAAAATTTTAGACTGAACAAATTCAAAGAAGATGCAGCCTTTTTTTCTTTTTGGTATTATTGGGAAAAATGAAGCCTTATCTATTTGTTCAAGATTGAAATTAAATAAGCTGCCAATTGCTCTTTGCAGCCTAACCCTTTACCAGACAACAAAATTTTAGACTGAAAGAGTTGCAGATGACAATTTAAAGTCTAAGATATTTAAGATTTCCTCACCTTCTGTGTTGAAAACATTGTGTAAAATGAAGAAATTGCCTGGTTCAAGCAATTTCTTCAGTACAATTCAATAAAATCTATTTATTTAGAAAAGTGGTTAAATTAATAAAAAATCCTCACCTTTTGCCCCCTTCTGGAATAGGTGCGGCCTCAGCTTGTTTATCCTTTTCTTTGCTCTTGTCTCTTTTCTTTCCTGATGGGGTCCTTGACCGAGATTTACTCCCTTTAGGAGATTTTTCTCGTGGAGATTTAGCCCTGCCACCCTTAGGTGATCTTGGAGACTTGGACCTGGGTCTGTCTGACTTGCCGGTACCTGGTCTCTCTTCAGGTACTGGTGTTTGCTGGCCCTCACTGGCAGGTTTATCAGGAGATTCTGGTCTGTCTACTGGCAGCTAGTGTAAACAGAAAAGACAAAAAGATGATTTGATTTCAAGCAACTTATACAGAGAGTGGAGGGGGGAGGGTTGCAGGCTTACAGGCAACTGTAAAGAATATTGTTGTTTTTTTCATAGTGAATTTTACTAAGAAAATTCAGATACCTTTATGTTTCCATTGCACTACTTTTCTACACAGATTACTAATAAAAGTTCTTTAAAAACATTTTCAGGCAAAAAAACTCTTTAACTGACAAATAATTCCACAATGTCCTTTAACCCATTACCAGATCACAAAATCTTAGACTGGTCAAACTTGAAAGGAGTTGCAGACGACAATTCAAAGCTTATGAAATTTTGGATTTTTTTCCCCTTTGGAATAGAAAAGATTGTGGATAATGAAGAAATTGCTTGTAACAAGCAATTTCTTCATTTTCCATGATGTTTTCAAAAGCTTTTTTTCTTGGGGGGCGTCTAAAAGCGTCACTGAGTGGGAATGGGTTATATTAACTTGTCTAAAAACATTTTAAATTTTGACTCATCTAAGACTTTTGTCTGGAGAAGAAATAAATGCTATTGAAGTTTTACTCACTTCAACAAGAGGCAGTCGGACATAGTTAGCATTCAGTTCATCAGGAATTTCTCCTTCCATTCCCCTATAGTAATCCTTCATCATGCGAACTGTATCTTGGAATCTATCTACTTCAGCTTGCATCAGTGTAATGTAGAAATTACTAAGTATACCCAGTCTATCATCCAGCCAACCATCATTCATCACCGTCTCTCGCTCGGCCTCTGCCTCTTCCTTACGTCTATCACATATGTTCCACAAGCGTTCTCGTAAGTCATCTACACGTTGATGTAATTCCATTTTGGTTTCTTCATCATCTCTCATATCATCCGGAACTTCATTGTATTCCTACAAACAAGAATAGAAATATTAAAAGAAGGTTAAGCATATTTGAAATTTTAGGTGTTCTCTTGCTTAAGGGAATAATTTTTGTTGTTAATTTCAGGCAAATTTTTGCTTTTGGTTAACATTTATAATCAACCCGGGTAAAAATAAAACAAGCTTCAAAATCATGCATTTTGAACTTATCAATGAATTATTTCATCATAAACAAACAGATCAACTTCAAACAAATAAACTCTAGCCTACAAGAAGAATAAGAGTCCCATGTCACTTTCAAAAAATGGCTGTGTGCTTTTGACTTACTGGGGATCTAAAAATGTTTGTGGCATTAACAAATGGGTAGAAAAACTAATGTAAATATAACAAGTATACAATAATTAGAATCAGGGTTATTTCTTACCTTCTGAAACTGGGCTACAAATTCTTGCTTCGTGTCTGGTCTTCTCAAATAGGCCAAGAAATCCTTTCTGTTTCATAAAAAATATAAATTAAGTATTCTTGTCTAAAAAAATCTGTTTGAATTGTTAAACCAATTATCACACAACAAAATTTTAGATAGGTCTAAATTGAAAGAGGTTGCAGACAACATTTCAAAGTGTACTAAAATTATGACAAGTTAGAAAACTTTGCGAGAAAAGGAAAAATTGTGGAATTGTGTGTATATGATAAGCTTTCCATTATTTATCATACCTTACTCATAATCTATTTAGGTATTTTCAATTCATTAACATACTTGATATTTTGATCAAAATAAATATTGGTGCCTCTATTGAATCATTTCATAAACAAAATCTTGACAGACTGAAAGCATCATGAGGCACAAAGAAAAATCTCATGTGACTAAAATAAGATCTATGTGGCACAATAATTAGTGTTTTATACCTTATTTGGAAGAAATATCTGTAAATATTTTCCCTCTCATCTCGAATCTTACGGAAAACAAACTTTCCATTTTTGATGTAGGTCTTTTCAACAGTATCCCAATGTTCTGCAAGAACCTTAGCAATTTCCTGAAAAACAAAAATGTTTTAGTCTTAGTTAATTCATGGGTAAACATGTATAAGACATAAAATTATGGAAAAGTTAACTAAAGACTGAATAATCTTCAAAAGCTCAGGGAATATGGTCTATTTGTATAGAATGGGACTTACTTCAAGAACTAATTTCTTCTCTTATTCATAATGTTTTCCAAAACCTTTTTCTTGAGGGGCATAAAAAAGCAGGATTTTTATTGAAATAGGTTAAACACCAAACAAAGATTGCTTGATAACAGGTTGAAAGAATATCCTAATCTAAAGATCCAAATATTGTTCAACCTCTTCAATCTTTTCATCCACAAATTCCCATTCCTCAGATCCAGGTTGAGGTGGTGGGGGTCCAGCTGGCACCTCGGGTTCAGGTTCAGGTTCTGGCTCTGGGGTCTTCTTCTTACCCGAACCTTTCTTGGATTTGGGTGAAGATCCTGAAATAATAACAAGAACAAATCTATTCTTTAACCTTTTCCTGTTCAATCCCTGGTTTTAACGACCCTGTATTTAAAATTGAGAAAATGTAGAAAAAGAAGAAATTGCTTGTTAAAAGCAATTTCTTCTTTTTCCATGATATTTTCCACCATATTGAATGGTTATTTCTCAAATGAAATTCACTTTAAAAAATATATTTTCGTATGCAAAACCTTTGAATTTGGACAGGTCTAAAATTTTGCAAAACAGGAAAGGGCTAAAGCCTGTAAAATAAATATCATTTCCAAAGATATTCTTAATTTCTTTCTTCTTTTTTAAATTTTCATTGTTTTCTATCTTTAATAAAAGAAAATAAGAGCTTTTAATACAGGTATAAATGCAAACACTTTTTGAACAATCAAATGTATATATAAAACTGAGATTGTCTTCTAGTCTTCACTGATAGTTACCTCCTCAATAAACATTAACCCATTACCAGACAATGAAATTCTAGACTGGTCCAAATTCAAAGATGCTGCAGATGACAATTATGATTTGATGAAATTTCAAAAATCTTAGTTTTCTTGTAGGAAATATTGTGGTAAATGAAGAAATTGCTTGCAACAAGCAATTTCTTTATTTTCCACAATGTTTTCCAAGGCCATTTCCTTGAGAGGCGTAAAAAAAGGGATTGTGTGGGAATGTGAATGGGTTTAAATCAGAAAAATCATTAATAAGAATAATAAAATAATGTACTGAACTGATATTGACTGATAGATCTCTGTCTTGACAAATAGATGATTGTCTTCGATAAAAATCTTGATTAAAATATTTCATCTGAATTTTTAAACATACCTCTACTTCCTTTTTTTCCACTGTCAGATTTTTTAGGACTTGCAGATCGTTTTGGTGACCCACTTTTTTCTCTCTTCTTGTCTTTATCTTTGGGAGATTTGCTTCTGGATTCCTTTGAGGATGACCTTGACCCTTTCTTTCCAGAGCCTGTAAATCAAAATGAACAGGCCATCAGAAATAACAAGCACTTTCCCATCCCCCATACAAACATGAAAACAGACAATTGGTTTGAATAGGGTGAAACGCCACTTTAAACAGTTTTTCAGTCAGACTACGGCAGCTGGAGTACCTAATCATGGATCCTTGATATTTCTCACACCAGTACTACCATTTCACCAGTTTGCAGCCTCCAGTTGTGCAGCGCACTAAGCCTTATGATTACCCACTCACTGAAGGGAGACAAATGTCAGAAAGGATATTTGCCATGATCTGGGCCCGTATTCACCAACGCATTCTAAATTGATTTAGCCGACTAAATCCAAAAAATAGACTAAATTGAATTTAGTATGTATTCACCAACCTATTCTAAACTTTAGAATGAACTAAATTTAGGGAAAAATCTTCATTATTCCAAGTCTAATACCTACCGTACTAAATACGCATTATTAATGTAAAAATGGCGCCCGTTCGCTGCATTCTAGTCCTAAAACATTTTTGTGGACAGAATAATGTAAAATAAGACGAAAAGAGGAAAATTATTTCCCTTTGGGTAAAATAAAGGTTGTCGGTCGCATCTGACATGTATGACGTCACTGATATTTCTGACGTAATATAAGATAGTGTTTACATTGGTGACAGAAAGTTCACTCTTGCAACTCTTCTGATAGTAATATTTACCGATGATTTCAAAATTGATTTAAATTTTAAGTGAAAAAGGTGCTAAACGAGGAAAGTCTTCGCCGCCTTATAGATTTTCAGGTAATCTTCAATGAACTCGGAACCGAAAATGACAGGATGGGATTTCGAAGAAAAAGGCAGATTGTCATTTCATCTCAAGCAGTGGAAAACTTGGTGCATTTTCAATCAAGATTCTTTTGCTTGGGTGCTGATACTTTCTGCAATGCAACACGGATTTTAGTCAAGATACAATCAACATCCTCAAAAATATCTATATTGTCTGGAATATTTGAAAAGAGTTCGACAGAAGATTGAGGTGGGCAATGTTGAATTTTGAGTTAAAGTTTTGTTCTTCTTATTGTTTTTGGTCTTCTTTTCAACTCAAGAATGACCGGAATTAGTGCTAGTATTGCACAACCGCTGCTTGTTTTTCCATCGCCGTCTTCAATTCGAACCACTGGACCGTGGCAGGTTTATTATTGATGATAACATTAAAAACAATTAAAAGCCACCAAAATGTTTCTACGTATTCATAGACAAATATAAACAATCAACAAACTTAGAAATGCTATTTCATTTTTTCATATTATTTTTAATCACTGTAGTGTAACCCATTCGTTTTGCCGATTGACTAATCTCCACCCCCCCCCCCCCCCCCCACCACAGCGATCTATATAGGAATTTGATCAAGGATAATAATCCGTCCTAATTATTCGATTTCGATCCATTTTTGTGTTAAAGACTAAGGATTTTACAAAATATTTTTTTGTAATTTGGCTATTTGATGGGTTTAAGGGTTAAAAGCTGGCTACTATTTTGAAATGCGCTTATAAGAAGTGCGGATACCAGTGCAGGTGTGCGGTCGCTTATGCAATATACAAACCGTTCTAAATGAAGTCTGTTCTAAATTGTGTTGGTGAATACGAACTTTAGTCTAATCTTGGAATAGTATGAACCTTACTATTAAGCCTAGACCCTATTCTAAAATTTAGAAAATTTTGGTGAATACGGGCCCTGGAATCAAAACCTGGACCTCATGATTACGAGTCTGACAGGACCTGGGATCAAACCCTGGACCTCATAATTAAGACGTGACGTGCTACCAACTGCACAATGGCTGCAGCCTTTAAAATAAAAAACAAAATTAAACAAATTGATTTGAAGCAAGAGACTAATGCAATTTTCAATAATCAGTTGAACTTTGATCATTTGACAGTGAGAGAAAAAGTTATTCTAATACCAGGAGACAAAGTTCTAAATAACTTTGAAATAAACAAAGTTGCAGTAAGCACTTCAAATCCCATACACATAGTGAAATAAAAAATGATTTACAGACTATTGTGAAGAATCTCCTTTGCTGGCAATATTTTCAAAAACAGAACTATTTATTAGGACACATAAAAATATTAGGTGACTGACTCAAAGAACATTCAAAAAGTTAATTCAAAAGACATATTTGAATCAAATGTTCCAATATTGTCTCTTTGCAGAAAAAATGTTTCTTTCATTCTAATGTATTTGCTATCAACTACATTTTCTTTTAATATCAAAAACTCTAGCACAACCATTGAGTGCTGAACATATCAAAGAGTCTAAATAAGTTCTTAATAACTTTTTTAGCCATCATCCTTGTTACAAAAAAGTCTTTATTAGCATACTATCTCGAATTGTTAGCATTTGATTTTTGTGAAGCAGCACACTGTATTTAAAAGCCAGTTAGATTTATTAAAGACAATTTCAGACATTTTTGAATGTAGCTAAATATGTTTTCTAAATTTTGGCTGCCAACATTTTCCTCGTTTTTTTTTTCACAATTTTTTCTATACTTATTTCTTTTTGGCCAATAGAATGCCAGATAGTGTGGTTAGCAGTCAATGTGCATTATTACAGAGATTTTACCAACATGTATCTTCACACCAATTTTGTGCCCAATCACCTTTCTGGAATTTTACTTCTATGTAAAACAAATAGCATTGTACTTCTACTCTCAGTTTAGAAAAAAGAAATAACAAGAAAACTTTACCCATTACCACACAATCCTACATTTATGTGCATATAGTTTTAGCAAGTGTAGTGTGGAAAAGAACAAAATATTGGTTATTAACTGAATACCAGCTTTTTTCATTTAACACTTTCGTCTGTCTCTGATAAAAGACAGAGGGCTTAGTAAAAGCTTTAACCTAATTACTTGTCAGCATTCCTGTCTAGACTTTTTTTTATAAGTTTTTGACAGATAAGATGATAACCAAATTGGGTGAATTAACCCTTTCCCATTTTTTTTAAATTTTAGACAGGTCCAAATTGAAAGAGGGTGCAGACAACATTAAAAATTAGATGCAATTTGAAATGAAACCAACCTATGTGGTAGGCTTGTCACATTTCTTCTTTTTCCAAAATATTTTCTCAAGTGTAAAAATCACAGCAACATAAAATCCCGAGTTTGAACAGGAACAGGTTAAGAAAAAAAACGGGTTTCTGAATAGACTTACTTTTGAATATGCTATCTCATTAAGTGAGTTCAATACTCTAGTAAATTTATTGGCACCTAGCACAGTCTTTCATTCATCTGTCAACATAATAACTAAGTTATATGTATAATGTAAATTGTTACATAAACAGTTGCAAGTCAAACAGGTCAGCTACAGTCATGTAAAGATTACAGCTTCATCTATAGGACTGGACAATGTAAGCAGCCTCAAAATCAAAATTTAATCGGTTGTTGTAGTTGTAATCAAATTCCTTACAAAAACATAAAGTATTGCAGAATGGAACAGAAATAATCATAACATTTTCCAAAATGTAAATTGTAAACAGAAGACAAGAAAGACAACACTTTTCTGTCCATTTTTTTTTAAAGATAGTGCAGTGTTATTGACTTACTGTCAACTTCCAGTTTATCTACAAAATAGCACAATTGAATTTTTTAAAAACAAGATGTGTTTGTGAAACACCATGATCCCATAATGGCCTTTTATAAGTGACCTTAACCTTGATGGAAGATCTTAACCTTACAACAAACTGATGCCTATCAATGCAAGGAACCTTTGTCCCAAATATGAGCCATGTTTCTTCAATGGTGTTTGAAGAAGAGCACAGTGTTATTTTTTTGTGTTAAGTTTACAAAACTCAGGACCTTGAAAAGTGACCTTGATGGATGATCCTGATATTACAACCAACTGATGACTATCAAAGCAAGGAATCTATGTCCCAAAAATGAGCCACGTATCTGCAAAGATGTTTGAATAAGAGCAAAATGTTATGTTTTTGCATTTAGTTTATAGCAGACAGACGGACATTTGTAAAACAATATGCCGTTGATCTGATTGATGTGGTGCATGAAAATAGTTAAACAGTCAATATCCATTAGTATTGAAATTTTCAAATTAATCTGTTTTAAGTCCCGTTTTATTAAAGATCTCAAAGAAGCAATTATTATTGTATAGGACTCTTTGAAAAAAAAATATTACTCTGTGTAATTCCTTCTCCAGTCCTAGGATCCAAATATGTGTTTTTTTTCTTTTATGAAAAAAACTAGTCACCTTTTCACTTTTTTGTCTTCATTCCATGTTTAATGAAATTCATTTCATAGCTTTTTGTATTGAAAGTAACTTGACCCATGAATAAGCGCTATTAGTCCCTACAATATAGAATTATCTGACTGGACTTGCCACCTAAATCTTACCTTTCCTTGAGCTGGGTCTACTGGATTTCTCTTCAAGGGGTGGAGTCTTGGGGGGCTCTGGAGGGGGCTGTGGAGGCTAGAACATGTAAAAGGATTTTATATCCTGTGAATTCACCTAGCTATTTTCTTCATTACGATTTTGCTGTCTGTACAAGTTTTTTGTAGGAAATATAATATGTTAAAGTTATGGGCTCGACCTTGGATCCCAAGAAAGCTGTTGATCTTTCTTTAGAAATTGTGCTAAAATTATATGATTTCCAATAGTGTACCTGTTTGATCTATTTCAATTAAGAGATTAAGATGAGTTTTTGTTTGCATTGAGACATGAAATTATAAACCCAAACATAACTTTTAGATTTCATACCTCAATGAAGAGAAAAGATCTAATTATTCATCAATATTAAAGATAAGGCTAAGCCTACATTCCCTTACCTCTTCCTTCTTCTCCTCCACTGTTTCTGTTTGTTCTGGTTGTTCGGAGCTCTCTTGATCTTTACCCTGTAACTATAGAAATCAAACTTGTTTTCAACAAAGTTATGTCAAAGATAGGCTCATCTAGTTTCTTAGACATAGTTTACAACAATCTCTAGCAAAGTTCCTTAACCCATTACTAGACACTAAATTTTAGACAGGTCCAAATAAAGAGAAGTTGCAGATGAATACTAGAATTGTATCTGATTTAAAATATGAGTGGCAAATAGGAAGGAAAACATGATAAGAAATGGAGAAATTACTTTTCAAAAGACTATACTTTTTTCTACAGTGTGTCAAAATACAGGATTGTATAAGAAAAAGCTTAAAGTACTGAAACATATTGGTCTGATCTTGTGAATGCCATGATTCTAGTTTGAAAGATAAAATTGAAACTCTACTTATTCAGGAAGAATTTACCTGACTTCAGTCTGAACCAAATTTGTCATGAGCTTCAATCTATGGAAAGTGTTTGCAGTCATGCAAGTTTTTGACAAGCAGAATATAGATGGGAAGAGTGAATGAAAATGACAACATGTCTTGCAATGTTTGGGTATATGCATTTATCCATAATCTGTTGATTTCAATTCATTTACCCATTCCCACACAATGACACTTTTGAATGCCCCACAATATGAAAGCTTTGGAAAACATTGTGGAAAATGAAGAAATTGCTTGTCTCTAGCACTTTCTTCCTTGTCCACAATGTTTTCTACCCCAAAAGACAAAGATTTTCAGGATTTCATCAACTTAATATTGTTGACAGTGATTTCTTTGGATTAGGACTGGTCTAGAAGTTTATCATGTGGAAATGGGTTAACTAAACAAGGTATACAAAAACACAATCATGCAATAAAACAGAAGCACCTTTTTCAATATTATCATAAACTTATGATTTAATTGACTCTTCTTAAATTGTAAATAATTTACGGATAAATACCATAAGAGAGTATAGCCCATTATATAATGACAAAAATTAAGACTGGTCCCTATTCAATGAAGATGCAGACAACAAATACAAGTGTATTATACTTTAAATATTGCTGTCTTTTTTGGTCAGAAAAAACAATATTGAAAATGAAGAAATTGCTTGTAACAAGCTATTTCTCCATTTTCAACATTGTTTTCAAGAACTTTTTTCTTTAGGGTTGTAAAAAAGGGAGATAGTTTGGGAATGGGTTAATCAAATCCTTACTTTGTTGAGGGTATCTTCTAGTATCTTTTCCACCTCTAACTGTACTGATCTGACTTGCTGGGAAGCATCCACCCGCTGCAGGGTACCAAACTTCACAAACCATTTCTCTAACTTTGTCCAGTTATCATGGAATCCAGTGATTCTGTAATCACAAACAAACTACAGATTAAATATTTGACAAGAAAAACTGATTAAGCCTACTAAAAGAAACATTTCAAATTGAGAATATAGCCTAGAAATGGTCAAATTATATATGTGGGGGGGGGGGGGAAGTTATGCTCTTAATTAATCCAATCCTAGGCAATTACAGACTTGGAAACCCCCCTCAAAAACAAACAAATAAACAAGAGCCGTCGGAGACAGATTATGGTTCCCAAAATAAGGCTTTTGTCACAAAACTGTATACCATTATTGGACAAAAAACATCTTACTGAATGCAAATATAGTTTGAGAGTTCAGTTCACAAGAAATTTGGAAGTTTGACAAACATTGAATGAATCTGTTTTGACTAATTCATTTTAGAGTAGGAAATATACAAATTGTATAGCTACATGGCATTAAGCCCCCTTTTAGCATGGTAAGGTTCATTGGGTCAAAAATTGAAATAAACATTACCTAGGGCACTTAATAAACAACATTTATGTAAAGTAACAAGAAATTCTGGCAATTTGTAAAGGAGGTATATTTGAAATAAATGACTTTGAAGATTTGACCTTGACCTATGACCTTGAACTTAGTACAAACAGAAAGGTCATGTCATAAGCAATGCACATGTCAAATATGAAGGCTATATCACTTACCATTGTTTACTTATGGGCGATGTTAAATGTAAAATTTTGGAAATTTTGACCTTGAGAAATGACCTGGATCTTGACAGATGACCTTGAATTTAGTACCAGCAAAAAGGTCATGTCATATGCAATGAACTTTTGGACAATGTAAAATTAATTTTTTTGAAATTTTGACCTTGAGAAACAACTTTGACCTTAACAGATGACCTTGACCTTAGTACCAACAGAGAGGTTTTGTCATAAACAATGCACATGTGAAATATGAAAGCAATATCTCTTATTAATCAAAAGTTATGGCCAATGTAAGTTTGTTGCAGAGAAATGGAGAGCTAACCCAAAGCTATCAATCATTAAGCCCCCTTTTCCCACAACACATCTTATTTTGGCAAATTTTAGATAGTTCATAGTCAAGGGCATCTGCTTTGTTAATCAAATATGAAATTTCATTAAATTCTGACCATTAGACTAGGAGAAATTTGAGAAAAACTATATTTTACCCCAAGTCTCCTTTTTCCATTACGAGGCCTCAAATCCAAAAACCAGTAAATATACATCGGCATTATATCATAGGGAGTTCACATAGTAAGTTTCATTTGACTTGGTCCAAGGGTTATGGAGAAATCGCTCCGGATGGACGGATGGATATACCAAGCGGCAGCTATTGGCTCTCTTGGGGAGCATAAAAAACTTTGGGAAAACATTGTGTAAAATGAGGAAATTGCTATAACAAGCTGTTGTCTGCAACTCCTTTCAATTTGGACCAGTCCAGAATTTTGCTGTCTAGTAATGGGTTAAATTGGATTGACAGACTTACTGAATAATAGATGGACTAGTCTTCACACATTCTAGCACTTTTGAAGCTGTCAGATCATTCCTTTAGACCAGAAGTGAATGCTTAATTCCGCCATTTATACAATACAATTTTATTGGCTTGGTTTCCTATACACTGTAACAAGAGCTAATTCAAGCAGTATTTATGTTGTTTAAGAGGCCAATCAATATTTTGCTTTTTCTTTAATCCTTTCCCATTTTGTTACAAGCAAATTCTTCTTTTTCCAGAATGTTTTCTCAAGTATAAATCACAGTGAAGTAAAATCTTGGGTTCATACGGGAAAGTGGTTCATGTTCCTGATCTTATTAAAACTAGCATCCGTTGAAATTTCAGGCAATCTACCTTGTCAGAGGTTATAGAGGGCAAGGCCAGTTTTCCGAAAATCAAAATTAATTATTCCATTACCACATGACAAATATTTAGACTAGTCCAAATTCAAAGGATTTGCAGATGACAATTTAAAGTTTATGAAATTTTACATTTTTCTTTTATCTTTGTAGAAAATATTGTGGAAATAAAGAAATTGCTTCATTTTTCACAGTGTTTTCCAATTTGTTTTTCTTGAGGGGCCTAAAATAGTGTCACTGTGTGGGAATGGGTGAGCAGAATTAGTGGACTGACCTGCACACAATAACCTATTTCCATATGGCAAACTTTTAGACTGGTCCACATTAAAAGAGGTTGCCAACAACAATTCAAAGTTTGTTTAACTTGAGATTGCATTGAGAAAAAAATATTGAGAGTAAAGAAGAAATTGTTTGTGACAAGCAATTGCTTCTTTTATCATAACTTTTTTCAAAACGAATATCTCCTGATGTGTAAAAGGGGGGGGGATTGTGTTGGAATGGTTAAAACACTATTGTGACATCTATTCTTGGCTTACTGAACAACATTTGCAAAAAAATAAATCTGTGCCACATGGCAAAAGATCACAAACCTGTGTTGTATCTGTTCCTGATCATGTGATGCATCCTCTACAGGAATTACTTTTTCATGTTTGCCTACACCTGTAGCACTGCCATCTGGTGGTGGATTAAACTCTTCCTGATACTGCTTATCTGACTGTACTGTCTCTGTAAAATGAATATAATTTGTCATCTTTGATTTTTTGTAAGATGATGTATGGCTGTTTCCCTTTATTCTACCTATTAGGTAAGGAATAATAAAATTCTTTTAACAGCCTGAGGAACTCTACTAGCTCCATTGTACCAAATATATTCATATTCCAATCAAGTATCCAATCATTTTACTCTGAATTTACTAATGATACCTATTATTCTCAGAAAGAGTCACTGATCTTTGATAATAACAAGATAAACAAGGTGCCAAATTGTCACAAGATACGCCCGCCACACTGCTTAATATTAACTGGGGGTTTGAATAGAACTGGGGTTATTTTGAATGAATATTTTTTGTCAAACAAAGTATGAAAAACAACAAAGGGCAATAACTCAAAATATACGCTAGGCAGAGTTATGGTTCTTGTACACTGCACTCCCCTTGGTGAGATCTATCCATCCATGAAGTTTTATGATTCTAGCTATTATACTTTTAGAGATATACTCCGGACAAGATTCAAGTATGAAAAACAACAAAGGGCAATAATTCAAAATATATGCTAGGTAAAGCTATGGTTCTTGTATACTGCACTCCCCCTTGGTGAGCTCTATCCATCCATTAAATCTCATGCTTCTAGCTATTATACTTTTAGAGATATACTCTGGACAAGATTCAAGTATGATAAGCAACAAAGGGCAATAACTCAAAAAATAGGCCAGGTAGAGTTATGGTTCTTGTGCACTGCACTCCCCCTTGGTGAGATCTATACACCCATGAAGTTCCATGATCCTAGCTATAATACTTTTAGAAATATACTCCGGACAAGATTCAAGTATGATAAGCAACAAAGGGCAATAACTAAAAAAATAGGCCAGGTAGAGTTATGGTTCTTGTGCACTGCACTCCCCCTTGGTGAGATCTATCCATCCATGAAGTTTCATGATTCTAGCTATTATACTTTTAGAGATATACTCCAGACAAGATTCAAGTATGAAAAACAACAAAGGGCAATAATTCAAAATATATGCTAGGTAAAGCTATGGTTCTTGTATACTGCACTCCCACTTGATGAGATCTATACACCCAATAAATTTCATGATTCTAGCTACTATACTTTTAGAGATATACTCCGGACAAGATTCAAGTATGAAAAACAACAAAGGGCAATAACTCAAAAATAGGCCAGGTAGAGTAATGGTTCTTGTGCACTGCACTCCCCCTTGGTGAGATCTATCCATCCATGAAGTTTCATAATCCTAGCTATTATACTTTTAGAGATATATTCCGGACAAGATTCAAGTATGAAAAACAACAACGGGCAATAACTCAAAAAATAGGTTAGGTAGAGTTATGGTTCTTAACACTGCACTCCCACTTGGTGAGCTATATCCATCCATGAAATTTCATGATTCTAGCTATTATACTTTTAGAGATATACTCCGGACAGGATTCAAGTATGAAAAACAACAAAGGGCAATAACTCAAAAAACAGGCCAGGTAGAGTTATGGCTCTTGAGCACTGCACTCCCACTTGGGGAGATCTATACACCCATGAAGTTTCATGATCCTAGCTATAATACTTTTAGAGATATACTCCGGACAAGATTCAAGTATGAAAAACAACAAAGGGCAATAACTCAAAATATATTCTAGGTAAAGCTATGGTTCTTGTATACTGCACTCCCACTTGATGAGATCTATACACCCATGAAATTTCATGATTCTAGCTATTATACTTTTAGAGATATACTCTGGACAAGATTCAAGAATGAAAAACAACAAAGGGCAAAAACTTAAAATATACGCTAGGTAGAGTTATGGTTCTTGTACACTGCACTCGGCCTTGGTGAGCTCTATCCATCCAATAAATTTCATGATTCTAGCTACTATACTTTTAGAGATATACTCCGGACAAGATTCAAGTATGAAAAACAACAAAGGGCAATAACTCAAAAATAGGCCAGGTAGAGTAATGGTTCTTGTGCACTGCACTCCCCCTTGGTGAGATCTATCCATCCATGAAGTTTCATAATCCTAGCTATTATACTTTTAGAGATATATTCCGGACAAGATTCAAGTATGAAAAACAACAACGGGCAATAACTCAAAAAATAGGTTAGGTAGAGTTATGGTTCTTGTACACTGCACTCCCACTTGGTGAGCTATATCCATCCATGAAATTTCATGATTCTAGCTATTATACTTTTAGAGATATACTCCGGACAAGATTCAAGTATGAAAAACAACAAAGGGCAATAACTCAAAAAGTAGGCCAGGTAGAGGTATGGTTCTTGTGCACTGCACTCCGTATTGATAAGAAGAATATACCTGCCAAGTTTAAAGTCAATCGGACTTACGGTGACAGAGTTATGCTCCGGACAAAGAAGTGGACACCGCCGGACGCCCGGACGCCTGGACGCCCGGACACCACGGGTGATCCCATAATACGTCTCGTCTTCGATGGGCGTATAAAAATATCAAGAGGTTGACAACATAGCTTGCCCTAGCAATGCATATCAGGAAAACTTCTTAAAAAATGAGCATAGGTAAAGGTCACATAGATATATCCCATGACCATATGAAGTTCTTCACCAAACTTTAAACAGAAATGTTTTAGGTATGAAAAAAGAAAGAGTATTCTTTTAAGAAAGTTAAGGGTCATGGTCACAGTGTTATGGTATTTTATTTGTATTGAAGGACTTTCACTCATAAAATTTGATAGGCTTAGGAATAAGGAATACAAAAATACAATCCAGAATGGAGTTTAGAAAATTACATCAAAGGTCAAGGTGACAAGGTCATGGTCTTTGGTGTCAAATAAAAGTCTGTCACTGGTGAGTGCCAAATAACAGTCTGTCACTGGTGAGTGTATATGACAAATATGACTGCCCGATATGAAGGCATTTTGAAAATTTAAGCCAGGTAGAAGTTATGGTTAAAGTTTCTAAAACTGTGTGAAGGTAACTAAGCCTAAAGGTCACAGGGTTGTCTCACTTTGGAGCCTTCAATCCAATACCCTCTTGTGCATTTGTGTAAAACATTGAATGTCTAGGGTATATATTGACAAGCATATAACACTTAAACCAAGTGGGAAGCCAAAAACAGACACTTATACCTAGGGTATGACAATAGCTCTTCCAAGATACCCATTCGAGGCAAGTTAAAAATCAAAACAGAAAAATTCTGACAAAACCTACGTGTCCTTCCTGCAGCTCTTTTCAGACACATCTCATCTTGCACATCAAACAGAATAACAACATCAATGCCACTAGCAGGGTCAGCTGGTGGGACGCTTGGGCGGGGATCAGGGGCTAATAGGGACTTCCTGCTCTTTAATGGCTTTCCTTTACCCTCCTTGTTGGCAGAATCAAATCCGCTGAGGGCTTTCTCTAGTATCTTGGCTTGATTGTAGGTAGATGGGAATCCATCCAGAATCCAACCAGAACCCTCTGGAACTCTCCTTAAAAACAAAATCACAAATATTTTAACATTTGCACTAAAACTCAATGTGTCCAGGACCCTGGGACAAAGAATTCACCTTTGTCCTGTTGAAAAAGACCAAACGGTAGCATAGGGTAAGACCAGGCCACAGGCTGTTCTTGGTCTATTCTGTCTTAGAAAAGATATTTTATTCAGTTGTATCTGCTTAATGCTACCCTGTTCTAACTTGTTGAGCATAACACAAAACTGTGTGTTGACTTTAAACACAACTATCTCATTATCCTTCAGTATATGTAAAACATGAATGTTGCATGAAAACCAAAGTGGAATCTTCCATATCAATATAACCCACTCAGAGATGCTTTTAGACGCCCCCAAGAAAGAAAGCTTGGAAAACATTATAAAAAATGAAGAAATTGCTTGTTACAAGCAATTTCTTCATTTTCCACAATATTTTCTGCCCAGAAAGTTGAAAAAACCCAAAATTTCATAAACTTTTAATTGCCTTCTGCAACTTCTTTCAATTTGGGCCAGTCTAAAACTTTGCCTTCTGGTAATGGGTTAAACATATTTATTCTTGACACTCAGTTGTATATAAACATCTAAGTACAATGATGAACATGTGAGATTGAACAAAATGCTTTTGCTCAACCCTTTCGTACATGTTACCGTATTTTTACAATCTTCTGAAGAAAAAAGTCTAAAATTTTGTCTGCTGGTAACGGGTTAAAAACAGTTCATCCCCATAAATTATTAGACTTAAATGCAGGAGGCCACCCCTCATTTTCTTTCAAAGCCTAGGTTACTTTATTACAGAATATCTATTTATATTGAATTCTCTCAACTACGGCAGTGACTCTTGTCTTTTCAACCCTAGTGGACAGCCAACAAATGGGTGATTTATTTTGCAGGAAAAACTCTCAGTAAAACAAAATATTTGTTTGCCCCTGAAACAGTAATATTTCATAAATGCTGACCTTAATTGATAGCCTTTCAAACATAAACCTAATACCTGGAATAGCATTGAGGCTATGGAAAATATTAAGTTCATTAGTCAAGTTTTAAAAGGAATTTTAAGGTATAGAGTTACGGTTTTGACCTTGACCTAACTAGATGCACTTCATTGCAAGGAAAATACATACCAAATAAGAACCTAGTATCTAGAATTAGTACTGAAGAAATAGAAAATGTTTAGTTGTTGGGTTTTTTGCTGACAGATAGACAGACAGTCTGGCAGATTGACAATAGTAACACAATATGGCCAAATTCTTTTCAGCAGAGGCATCAAAAGGGGTAAGATTTCTTACAGTTACCTTCTGAGGTAGTATAGGGTGCTCTTTTATTAAGTAGTTTCAAAGTAAATGCCTTTACTAATACAAGAAATATCATAAAATATCGGTTTGTCTTCAGCACTGCCAACAACAAAAATACAGACAATAACAAAGCATTACAAATACCAAGGTTTCTTTTTATTTAAAAAAAGTTAAGCCAAAATTGATCTCAATTGTTAGCCGAAAGCTGTCAAGCCAAAAATGATCTCATTGATAGCTCCAAGCAGTCAAGTCAAAAATGATCATACCTGATAGACGAAAGTAATCAAGCCAAAAGTGATGTCACCTAATAGCTCAAAGCAGTCAAGCCAAAAAATGACCATACCTGAAAGCCAACAGAAATCAAGCCAAAAATGATGTCACCCGATAGCTCAAAGCAGTCAAGCCAAAAATGATCTTACCTGATAGCTTCTACAAGTATATCAACAATGACTTGATCATCCACTTGCTGTCCTCTCTTTAAATATTTCTGGGCTTTAACACCAAGCTTGGCTCTAGGAGTTGGCTGTGAATAAGAAATTTAGCATATATTTCATATAGAAAATTTTGACCAACTATTTTGAAATACTAATGACAATTAACTTTCAAAATGAAAATTTGTAATATTTTTTTTATCCAATCTAAGGAGTATAAAAAGAAAGTTGTTTAGCCAAGTCCTACAACACAACCCCCCTTTTATTAGCTAGCCCTTCAAAATAGTATGGTTGGAAAATAATGTGGATAATGAAGAATTTGCTTGTTACAATCAATTTCTTTCTATATCGACCATGTTTTCTAACTGAAAAGACAAAGATTTTTCAGATTTCATCACGGAAAGTTTGTCTTTTGCAACTTCTTTCTATTTGAATCAGTCTTATATTTTGTCATCTGGCAATGGGTTAAAGAGGAGTCTTCAGTAACCTTGTCTTTTCTGAAATTAACCCATTACCAGATGACAAAAATGAAAGAAGTTGCAGACGATAATTTAAAGTTTATGAAATTTAGATTTTTTCATCTTTTGGGTGGGAAAAAAATATGTAAAATGAAGAAATTGCTTGTTACAAGCAATTTCTTCATTTAACACAATGTTTTCCAATTTGTTTTTCTTGAGTGGCATCCAAAAGCATCACTGTGTGGGAATGGGTAAAACTCAAACCAGCATCTACCTGTTTTTGTTGCCTTTTGACTGTACGCCTGGATGGTTTGGGTTTGGACTCTTCTTCCATTAGGGGAGGGGCTTCTGTCCCCTCTTCAGGTACTTGGCCGCCCTCAACCTGGCTGGTACTGCGAGAAACTGAAATTTGTAATCAAAGCGTCTTAATTTTTTTATTTTCATTAATGTACTGTATTCAATATATGCTCAAAACCAATCTATCAACATCTACAGATGGAGTTCTGTTCCATTTAACAACATTTTACAATATATGCATGTATCTATATCTAGCAATAATGCGTGAGTAAAAGATTACAAGTAACATGGTAAAAGAAATTATTTTCTTATAGTTATTGTTTAAAAGGAACTGACCAAAGTTAAAGTAAGGGATTTACAAATTGAAAATCAAAAGAATATTTTCAAGAATGGTGTGATTAAGAAAAAAAGTTGTTTTTTTTTTGTTTTTTTTTTAAAACACTATCTTAGAGAAATTACATGTAAGATAAAATAGCTTTAAGGTACCTTTTGAACTGATGTTCAAATAAAACTGAAGCCATTACCAGAAGACAAAATTTTAGACTGGTCCAAATTCAAAAAAGTTGTAGACAACAACTTTTAGTTGATTAATTTTCAGAAATCTTTTTCTTTTGGGTTAGAAAACATTGTATATATAAAGAAATTGCTTGTTACAAGCAATTTCTTCATTTTTCACAGTGTTTTCAAAAACTATAAACTTAAGGGGTGTAACCAAAGCCTGATAGTGCAGGAATGGGTTAGAGGAAAATAGTAAAAAGGAAAAAAAAATCTAGATGCAACATATTTAAAAAAAGAGACTATTATATACTTTTAACATTTACAAAAGTGATTAATTATTTCAAACACTTTAGAAATAATTCAAAGAACTAAAGATCTTCATTTGATAATGACAAAATTCTCTATAAAGTTCGAAACTCTAATCCTATAAACAAACATTTAAGCATCTAATGTTTACTATATAAGAGTTGATTGGAAATAAGTCAATCAAATGGCTTAAAATGAATCTAAAACTTAGGCAAGTAGTTTACACAGAGTGCAACCTAGAAGCCCTACAGAAGAGTAAGAAGTGCAACAGGTAAAGAATGACTATTTTGACACCTGAAGAAGTATCTTAAGAAAAACTTTTTGCCAAAAGGAGAAACTGCTTGAAGAAAGAAAATACTCCTTTTCTTACAATGATTTCTGTCTTATATGACACTTATTTTTCTAATTGTAATATACTTTGAAATATTTTCTGCAGCATTTTTTAATTTGGAAGTCTAAATTTTTTTGTGTGGTAATGGGTTGAAGGCTTTTGGAAATATGATGATATAATCATAAAGAATGTTATGTTATAGTTGTGATACAAGACCTTATATTGGATTTTAGCCACGTAGGAAAATCTGGATATATCAAATACAAGTTTTCTACATGGCAAGAATCAAATACAAGGTTTTGCATGACTACTAAGTCATAGTATTCCATTTATTATATACCAATAAATTTTTACAATAAAAGATAAAAGAACCTCATGTAAATTGTCTAAAATCAACATTTTAATAATCTTAATAATGTTACTGATAGCACGTTGACTTTTTACCTGCAAAATGACACCATCTAACCATATCAGCCCAGTAGATGGCTGATATGGATTCTTCTTCTTTAAAGTGCAATTTTGTCTGCTTGCAACACATTGTATAATGAAACCTTATAGTTACTAGATTTTATTGTCCTTCAACAATATGTAATTCTGGTTTAAGTTTGTAAAATTGTTAAGAAAATTAAAAAAAAAAGGTAATGTTTGTAGATATGTGCGTGATCAGTATTCCATCGTAGATAAATACAAGTGCATGGTGCATTTGAGCCCACTCAGCCAGTAATAAGACCTTTACTGATCACAAGATGACAAACTTTAGACTGGTCTAAATTCAAAGAAGCTGCAGACGGCAATTTCAAGTTGATGTAATTTTAAAAATCTTTGTTGTTTTGGGGTTGAAAACATTTTGCATAATGAAGAAACTGTTTAACCCATTACCACAAAGTGATGTTTTTTGATGCCCCTCAAGAAAAACAATTTGGACACATTGAGAGAAATGAAGAAATTGCTGGTTGCTCATTGTTTTTTACCCAGAACTTTGAAAAAAATCTAAAATTTCATAAACTTAAAATTGTCATTCTCAACTCCTTTCAATTTTGACCAGTCTAAAATTTTACCATCTTTTAACGGGTTATTAAAAACATTTCTTTCATTTTACACAATGTTTTCCCTATTGTTTTTCTTGAGGAGTGTAAAAAAATGTCATTATGTGGGAATGGGTTATATCTATTACCACACAACCCCTTTCTTTGTTACCTTTGGAAACTATAAATAAGGAGAAAAGCTTGTGACTAACAATTACTCCTTTTTCTACTATCTTTTTTATATTTGTGTTACTTCATTTCAATTTACATTTCCCTTGACATGTAATTTACAACCACTTTCCATTTGGACCAACTATAGGATATCAGGTTGATCAAAGATGATGTATGCAACAATAAAGCAATGGTTTAGAATATATCATCTAGGGAGGGAAATTATCTTCTTAACCCTTTCCTGATTTTCAATATTTTAGACTTGTCCAAATTATAATAAAGTAAGTACAACTCTAAATGTAGCAATCCTACATAATAGAAAATATTGTGAAAAAAGAAGAAATTGCTTGTGACAAGAATTTTCTTCTTTACCACAATGTTTTCTCAAGTTTAATATCAAAGGAATCAGGGAATGAATGGAAAAGGGTTAATTGTCATCACTACTACCTTTATAGTTTAAGCAGAGTGGCTCATAATTGTTAAAAAATTTCAAAAACTCCGCACTATTTAGTTAAATCCTCGATATGAATGAAATCATAAATGTAGAGCTCTAAAACACCTAGAAGATTGCCAGATAGATAGCTAAACAAAAGTTCATGCCTTGTCACAATGGCCTATGCATGTATCTTATCCCATTCTCACACCAACCTGTTTCTCAGACTGCAAAAGTTTAGACTGGTTCAAATTGAAAGGAGTTGCAGATAACAATTTAAAGTTTATGAAATTTTACATTTTCTGGGTTGAAAACGTTTTGGTAATGAAGAAATTGCTTGTTATAAGCAATTTCTTAATTTTCCACAATGTATTCCTAATTATTTTTCTTGAGAGGCGTGAAAAGGAGAGAATGCATGGGAATGGGTTAGAGCTTGGGAAAACACTGTGAAAAAATTAAGGAAATTTGCTTATAAAAAAAATTTCCACCATTTCAAACAATTTTTTCTACAGACAAAGATTTCAAAAATTTTGTCAACTTGAAACTGATTCTGCAACTTCATTCGATTTGGACCATACTGAAATATTGTTGTCTGCAGAGCTCTGGATAAGAAGGGGTAAGAGAATTCTAAAATCCTTCTCAATAAAACCCTATGTTGTGGGTACTCATTTGAATCAACTCATCCTTGTATCAAGTGAATGTGTTCAATAATTAAAGAGATATAACAAAATATCCAAATTTTACAACAATATAGCAATACATCAGATTTTCTCTGAAAACAGCTAAGTTAAAAATCAACCCTATCCTGTTTTGTAAAATTTTAGACCTGTCCATATTCAAAGGTTTTGCAGACGAAATTTTAAAGGGGATTGAATTAGAAATATAACCATTCAGTAGGGTAGAAAATATTGTGGAAAAGAAGAAATTGCTTGTTATGAACAATTTCTTCTTTTTTCGCAATGTTTTCTCAAGTATAAAAATAACAAGGTTGTAAAAACCAAGGATTGAGCAGGAAAGGGGTAATGGGATATCATGTTGTAGTATTAATCTAAACCGTGAATTTCTTCCTCCTTGTGTAAAACCACTTGATATGTCACTCTACCTTTTGGATTGTGTAAAATGAATACTATGATATTTTTTTGTTTTTTTCTGTTTGCATGTCATGTGACAAGGCATTCTACCATTTCCACATTATACCTCTTGATAAAGCTACAGATTCCATAGTGCCTTCTCCAGTTGGGGCACGAACATTTATGTGAATCTTATTCCGTATTGGGCTTACTGTTGTGAAGTCAAATAAACAATTAAAATAGATACTGTTTAAAAAATACAACATAAATCATTACTTCATAATATCACCCTATGAGATACACTAAAAATACACGTATAGCGCCGAAGATCTGAAAATAATCAGTTATCCCTAACATGCAAATTTTTATACAAATTGTAATATTTTCAGATATTATCATGCCAATGAAATCATTAAAAACATGTCAAAGAATGTGATAAATTCTAAGTATTGACTTTTGAGTGGTTGATAGCCTTTCATTAATCTTCCTATATACATTTACATCTTAGATAATACCTAAAACTGGACCAATCTGAGTCCGAGATTATAAAACTTTTTTCATACTCAAATGAGAATTTTCTCAGAATTCGATTCGAAAGTAAAGATATCTTTTAGCTTAAATTCTGCAGTAAGTTCATGTGAATGAAACATTATATTTGTAAATTTTAATTTATAATGCAAATTCTACAGTTAACATTGAAACTCAACATTTATTTAAACTTGAAGTTTGAATAAATTCTTAACTGAGTACATAAAAAGCTTTAAAATCTCGGGCCCTGATGTCTTTCTCAAATATGTGTGTATCATTTTGTTGTTCCCAACTGATTTGTGTTTAGTGTTTTATTTTTTTAACCAATTACCACACAATGCCTTTTTTACACCCACAAGAAGATTTTGAAAACATTGTGGACTAGAAATGTATAATAGACATGGATGCCCCTGCTTCACTGCTTGTCACATGACCTTCAGTTGTGACCTTGAACTTGGGAGTATCTGACACATACATGTACACCAATACTCTTCAAGGGGAAGGAGACTGTGCCGAGTTTATTTTGAAATCCATCAATTAATGTAGAAGATATGCCCCAGACATAAATTTTTATAACAGCAACACAATATATATATATATATAACAATGTCAAAATTAAAGGCAAGTCATTACAGAAGAAAAGAGAAATAGTCGCATCATATCTGTTCTTAATTTCGAAGGCATTTTCATTTACTTACTTAAATAGGGATATAAATGTATTGAATTTACTGATTACGCTTTACAAAAATATGAATGACAGATCATTTTTTGAATTTGTCACATTTATCTTTTACCACCTTATGAAGATGATTTTATCATTTCATTTCATCAATATTATAAATACTTTACCAGATGACAAAATTTAAGATAGGACCAAATTAGGAAAAGTTGCAGGCGGCAAGTTAAAGTGCGTCAAAAATTAAAACAATTACTTTACAGGGTTCGAAACAATGTCATCATCGTTCTATAAAAAAAGTTTTGCATTGTGTTGGGTTAAAGTTAAATTTTTTCTTGACAATAACTTTAATTCTACAAGAAGGTCAACAGAAAATATTATCGCATTAACTCTTTTCTGTTTCTATTAAGATTTTAGACTTGTCCAATTCCAAGGAAGATGCAGATGACAATAAAGAGTGAGTACAATTTGAAAATTAATCATCCTACAGGATAGAAATTTTTTTCTTCTTTTTCCCACAATGCTTTCTCAAACAAAAAAGGAGGGGTGTCAGAACCAATGATAGTACAAGATAGGATTAAACTATTAATTTTGTTAATATTTTGTTAAAAAGAGTTTACTACATCTAATTCATTAGCCCATTACTACATGGCAGAATTTGAGATTTGCCCAAATTGAGAGAACTTGCAGACGACAATTTCATATACTTGGATAAAAGGAGATTCTATTCAGATGCCAAAGTGTTACAAATAATGCTAGATCATCAGACATTATCAAATTTCAGAAAGATAAATCAAATGGATAGTGACTAGAACTGTGACAAAGTGGACCTATACCCTCCACTAGCACTTTGTCGCTAAAGTAGGACAGACTTTCCGTACAAAAAAACAATTGGGCACCTTCTTGGGTCATGGATGATATCTGTATAAAGTTACAATGTCCTAGGTCAAATGGCTTATGAGTTGGAGCACATAAACATTTTTCCATCAAAGTTCAATCGTGACCTTGACATTTGACTTGAGTGACCTAAACCCAGTGGAATATTGGCAACAAATGTAAAAAGATGCATGATTGAAGGTTAGTTGGTTCTAAAGTTGGAGCACAAAAAGAGTTTTCAACCTAAGTTTAACTGTGACTTTGACCTTTGATATATGTTACCCCAAAACTATTGTGCATTTCAGTGGATCATAGGCAACAACTTTATGAAGTTTTGTGGTTTTAGGTCAATTGGTACTAGAGTTAGAGCAGAGAAAGGAAAAAGTCTATAGATGAACAGATATTGTGAAACAAATATATCCCCTCTACTTTGTAGGTAGGGGGTATGATAAGCATGAAGATTCCATGCCTTTAAAAGTACAGAATACTGAGGAAGAGTACAGTTATAAATAGCCTTAATTCAGCCAGCCTTATGGACACAAATTTATTCAAAAGACCACTTCACATTGCATATCAAAACAGATCCTACATCTGTGGCTGAGATGTGAGTGAATGATTGAACACAGACAGACCGAATAAAGTACTGACACATAATAAATGAAAAATCAACAAATATGATTCATCTGTTGGAGAGCAAATCAATGGTAAATAGACCCACATAGATATGAATGAGTGTTTTTGGCCAAGGATGAATTTTGCTGCTGAAGCTAAGACACTTGTGTCGTGTAAAAAGAACTTTTAAGCATTTATATGAAGAAAACAACTACAAAGAGAAAACCCTGTAAATTTCACAGAGAGTTAAACCTTTAATCCTTTGGTTCAGAAATATACTTCCTTTTCCGGGCATGTTGACATTTTTTTTTCAAGTTTTACATAATTCTGAGATAGAGGGCAAAGAAATAACTACATGTACAAGTGTAATTAATTCTTGATACATGACCCCAAGTCAGTATCATTTTTACCTACGCTAAAAGCTCAATTTACATGACACTGCTTTAAGCTAAAACTGATTCCCTGTGTAGATAGAGAAGATTAAAATATCCCCAATAATGAGGTACCTTCAGAACTCTCCTCTGGTTTTGGTTCATCAGTTTGAACTTTTGAGCCTTCCTCTTCTGAAGGCTGCTCTGGATTTTGTTGATCTAAATACAACAAATAAATTCAGTCATAAGACTTGAAATTAAATAGAATTATACTATATTTAGTCAAATAGGATATTCATTGGTTTCTAATAGAAAAATAAAAGCTTAAAGACAACAATAGTAACTTTAAAAGTGATAACAAAAGCTCTTAACATGGATGCCTAATATTTATAGGTAAATTAAAAAAAAATGTAACAAAGGAGGCACAACTCTTCAAAAAAAGTATTTAGAATGATCTAGGTACTTTGATTTGATGCCTAGCGCTTACAAAAGTAATTTATTCCGAGTTTCTAGTATACCACAAAAAGTCAAATTGGGTTGGAAAGCTGCAATGCAAACAATGACAAGGCTATAGCAACACGTTCCAGAACATTGTCCTGTTAAAAAAAGTGATAATGAAGTTTTAAAAGGGTATATTTACACAGTTATTTACAATGAAGAGATAGAATTGTCACAGGAGGTTGACATCCTTTTATAGACCATGTATGAACCTATAATACTATGAAATTTGACCAGTTGTGCATTTTTTTTTAATTGAAGAATTGTTACTGCTATTACTTCTGAATCATTTTTGATTTTCGAATATTAAAAAATCAATGTATTTGATAATAACAACAGGTTACTATGTTATGGTAAGATCCCCTGCCTAAAAGGGCATGTATAAGAAACATGACCTTTAATCCTTTAAAAGATATAATTAACCCCTTACAAAATGGCAAAATTTAAGACTGGTCCAAATTGAAAGGAGTTTTAGACAACAATTTTAAGTGTATGAAATTTTAGATTTTTCAATTTTCTGGTTGGAAATATTGTTGTAAATGAAGAAATTGCTTGTTACAAGCATTTCATTGATTTAATCCAATGTGGGGCATCAAAAAGTGTCATGGTGTGAGAATGGGTTATATTAGTACATTCTCTCAAGATTTGTCAAGTTATTTTGAAATTCAAGCATAAATAAAGTAGTAATGATCCAGAACAAACTCTAATTCAAAATTTGACCCTGACCTGTGACCTTTAGGCTATTCAAAATTTATTTTAGATAGTGTGTCTACTCATAATAAAAAATGAAAGTGCAAAAATATTTCAAAGTTAATCCATAAATAGAGTTATGATAAGTTTGGACGGATGCATGCCAGCAGTACAGAAGGATTGAAGAAAAAGTGGATTGGTCGACAATGCAAAAACATTATCCCCCTGCCTTTAGGCCCTAGATAAAAACCCTAATGAAAGGGGCAAAAGCATGCTAAGACTTTTTGAAAAATCCTGAAAAGCACTTAGAGCAAATGATTTCTTAACATAATGCTTAGTGACTATACAATATTGAACTCCATTCATCTCACCTATTTGACCTATTTCATCACCACTACTATCACAACTATCAAAACTATCCTCTGAACATACAGACACTGTAATAGTTTAAAGCCAGTTGCATAAAACCTAATTGATGGATCCCTCGCCACTCCCACTGACCTCTGACAAGAAGTTCCACTTGAATATTTACCCATTCCCAAATGACAAAACTTTAGACTGATCCAAAATGAAAGAGGCTGCAGATGACAAAACAAGTTGGTTTAAAATGAAAAAGAAGGGCCATATGGGTAGGAACCATTATGAGAAAAGAAGAAATTGCTTGTTATAAGCAATTTTTTTTTTGTTATTATGTTTTCTATATATTTTCATTTTTTCATTGCATAGAAATGAAGGATTAATAGATTAAACAGCGTTCTTTTACAAATTTAGGGCCAATAACAATGAAAAAAAAAATGTAAAATAGTTGGTTGGCCAACCTAAATGTCATAACTTTAGCTCGAATAAGCTGTAGTTATGATGTTTAAGTCACCAAACCAACAAATATGTATCATTTAAATGTTGGCCAATTGCAGAGTTCTAAGTACACTCCTGGTCTATATAAATGATTTTATTGGTTGATTGATCCTTTGATTGACAGCCGATGTACAAGTTGCCAAACCAACAAATATGTATCGTTTAAATGTTGGCCAATTTTAGAGTTTTCAATACACTTCTGGTCTATTTAAATGATTTTATTAGTTGATTGAACCTTCGATTGACACCCGTGATTTGTAAATTGTTGATTTTACATAGGTATTATCAGTGGAATTTATGCTGGTTGTTAAGTGGCATAAAATTTATGGTAAGTAAATGGATAGCATTTAGTCAAATTTCAATTAATGTATCAATGCAGAGAGTGATAAAAATATTTAAACCTTATGCCACATAATCACGCACTTTGAAGGCAAAAGAAAAATAACTGAGAAAACCTTTGTTAGCAATCTCTTTATTTGTGGACCAGTGATAAGTTCTTTTTTCGAGAAATGGTATATTTAAAAAGTTCCATAGCTCATTATGGTCTCATTTATTGGCCACAACCATTGGTTCTGACAGAAAGTTCCACTGTAATATTCATTGGCATTATTTTGTAAAATTTATGGCCAGTAACATTTAACAAAAAGCAAAAATGTTGGTTGTAAACCTTAACATCATTACTACAACTTATTCAAGCCGTAGTTATGACATTTAAGTCGCCAAACCAACTGAAATGCTTCACAAAAAGTTCACTTCTTGTCAAAGTGAATAATTCAATTGGTTGATTGATTCTTTAATTAAAAGCTGTAAATGGTCAATTACCTAATTAATCTGACATCTAAACATCAGTTCATAACCACCCGTTTCATCTCCTCTCTCTGATTCATTCCGATATATTCTTATTATCAGCATAATGATATATTTAACAATTGATTAATCAGGATCAATTCACTTTAACTATATATGGGATTTACTCAAACTATCAAACAATACAACTTGGAGAATACTTTGGGTAACAACATTAGACACATTCAAATTGTACTGAAACTTTACAAAATAATCAGCATTGAACTCTAACTCAGAATGATTTCACAGGAAAATTTTTTGCACATCACTCTTGAAGTTCATAATTTAACAATTAATTACTTTGTGTAAAGTCACAGAGGCTATTGGTTTGGCTTGTATTAACCCATTCCCACACAGTGAAATTCTAGACCAGTCCAAATTGAAAGGAGATGCAGACGAAAACTTAAAGTTTCTTGATTTTTTAAATTTTTTAAATTTCTGGATAGAAAACATTGAGTAAAACGAAGAAATTGCTTGTTACAAGCAATTTCTTTATTTTACACAATGTTTTCCCAATGGTTTTTCCTGAGGGGCGTTCAAAAGTGTCACTGTGTGGGAATGGGTTAAAACATTAAACATTTAAAGTACATTTTCACTATGTCAATGTACTATTTGTAGTGTAAATCTTTAGGAATAAATTGTTTTGAAATAGCCTCTCACTCTAATTCCTCCTGAAAACAACTTATTGTAACTTCAAGAGTATATAAACACTTGATTCAATGTTTTAATCAATTCATTTACACACAATTGTTACATCTTTTAGTATCTTAACCCGCTCCCACTCAATGACGCTTTTAGATGCCTCCATGAAAAAAAGATTAGGAAAAACATTGTGGTAAATGAAGAAATTGCTTGTAATAAGCAATTTCTTCATTTTCCTCAATGATTTCTACCAAGATAATTGAAAAAATCCAAAATATCATAAAATTTAAAATGTCGTCTGCAACTCCTTTCAATTTGGAGCAGTCTAAAATTTTGCCATCTGGTAACGGGTTAAGTGAAGCGAAAGGTGTCAAGAACATAATAAGAATGTTTATAAACACCATTGTTACTATCCTCTAACAGTTGAAACACTTGGTATCTTTAATTGCTTTACATTAGAATCAGTTTAAAATTTTGCCATCTATTTCCTTGGAAAAATTCAATGAGAAAGGTTTGGAAAGTTTCAGTACTACATCATAAAAGGAATACCAAAAAAACTTAATTTACCCATTACCACACAGTCCCACATGTTTACACTCCTGGAGAATTATATCTTGAGGAAAACATTGTAATAAGCAATTTCTGCTTCTCTCACAATGTTTTCTATCCACTGTGATTAATATTTTGCAATTGCTAGTAACTTTGCAGTGTCATCTGTAAAATCCCTTGGATTTCTAGAATTGAGTCACCTGATAATGGATTCATACAAACAGAATTGTATTATAATTATAAACTCACCAGATTTTGATGTTGACTCAGACACTTCTGTTACTTGTTCTTCAACTTCTTCCTATAATTTCACATATAATATATCAGAGGTGTACTTCCTATAATTTTACATATTTAACATCAGAGGTGTACTTCCTATAAATTTACATATCTAACATCAGAAGTGTACTGCCTATAATTTTACGTATAGTAAATCATAGGTGTACTTCCTATAATTTTACATATAATAATCAGAGGTGTACTCTCTCATCTTCTCCCTTTCCTGTTTTTGGAAATTTTAGACCTGTCCAAATTCAAAGGTTTTGCAGATGATATTTTCAAGTGGATTTAATTTGAATAATAACCATTCAACGGGGTAGAAAACATTGTGGAAAAAGAAAAAATTGCTTGTTTCAAGCAATTTTTTCTTTTTACCACAATGTTTTCTCAAGTTTAAAATCATAGAAACGTAAAATCCTGTATTTGAACAGGAAAGGCTTAATACAATCCTACTTATTCATGCCCCTAATGAAAAACGTCTGGGAATTCATTGATGAAAATGAACAAATTGCTAGTAACAAGCAATTTCTCTGATATCCAACATTATTCTATCCTATTTCATCTAAGAAATAAAATAATAATAACACACATTACCTGCTCCTCAGCTAGAAACTGTCAAATTCAAAGCAATGACAAAAAGGATGAAATTGACAGATTGCCAATGTCAATAAACAAGAGCTGTCAGAGGACAGCAACGCTCAACTATTCTCAGTGCTGGATAGTAACAGCAATTCAATGCTGACATAGGCATAATACCTAAGTAGTAATAGAGATAAATAATCTTTCAAATAAAATTTCAAGTCAAAAAAGAATTTTTAAGTCCAAAAAGGGTTAAAACTGCACTAAAATACATACAATTGTAATGAATCTTTGCCTAGAAGATAATATGATGGTCCAAAAAGGGTTAAAATTTCACCAAAATGAATGTCAGAGTAATGAAACTATGTCTAGAGGTCTAGAGGCTGATATCATTGTCACAAAAACATGTGCAAAGTTTTAAAGCAATAGCATTAGTAGAAAGAGAGTAGTTAAAGATATATGACAATTGCCTGTAAGGTTTAACGAAGAATTTCAAATAGGGTAAAAATTCCACCAAAATGAATGTCAGAGTAATGAATCTTTATTTAGAGGCTGATATTATTGTAACAAAAAATATACGCAAAGTTTCAAAGCCATAGCATTGTTAGAAAGAGAGTTATTAAAGATATATGACAGTTGCACGCAAGGTTTACCCAGGAGTTTCTAAGTCATAAAAGGGTTAAAACTCCTCTAAAATGATTGTCAGAGTTTAACCAAACCATTACGCCAATGCCGACACCCTGGTGACTGGAATAGCCCCCATATTCTTCGAATAGTTGAGCTAAAAATCTATTTATCAGTCTTATCATTTTTTCAGAGCAAGAGCGAAACTGAGATGTGACACTTGCACGTAAGGTTTAACCAAACCATTACGCCAATGCCGACACCCTGGTGACTGGAATAGCCCCATATTCTTCGAATAGTTGAGCTAAAAATCTATTTATCAGTCTTATCATTTTTTCTGCCTAAAGTGTATCAATTTTCTTTCAAGCTTATGTAAAACAATTTCATTGGTAAGCCACACAAACACTGGAACTAGCTGTAGTTACAATATTTAGTTTATTCATAATGCATTACTTTACTTTGTTTTTTATTTTCTCTACAGCAAAATGTCTATAATTGCATCACAAATTACTGTTGATTTTGTATCATTGATAATTATCTGCGTTGGAATTTATTGGGCATGTGTAGTGATAAAACAAGAGCACCGTCCATGGTGCAACGCTCGGCTGCAGGTGCTGGATAGTGCAAAAATTCTTAGTCACAAAAGGGGCATAACTCATACAAAAGAACATTTAGAGTTATCCCCCTTGATAGTCTAGATAGCTCTTGTGATGGTTAATACACATGCCAAGTTTCATGAGGATATCTTCAATAACAACAGAGATATGACCAAGGTTAAAGTTTGTCACACCAAAGCCAATGTTGACACACACAACGCCAAGGTGATGACAATACCTCTGGTTTTCTCTGAAAACAGCCGAGCTAAAAAATGCAAAAGCAGTTAAACTTGTAAGTGGCCACTCAACAGACAGCAAAGAAGAAGTCACTTAAGATAAAGGTAATTTGAAAGACTTTTCTTTATTAACCCATTCCCACTCAATCCCTCCTTTTTACGCCCCTCAACGAAAAAGCTTTTGAAAACATTGTCGAAAATGAAGAAATTGCTTGGATCAAGCAATTTCTTCATTATCCACAATGTTTTCTATCCAAAAAGACAAAAAACTGTAAAATTCCATCAACTTGAAATTGTCGTCTGCAGCTCCTTTCAATTTGGACCGGTCTTAAATTCTACTGTGTTGGAATGGGTTAGATCAAGGATTGGTTTTATCACATACATCATTTACTGTGGAACCCTCAATTCTTTCTTATTGAAACTCATTAGTATGGTCTCAGAGAATGGTTGCTTAATAGAGGTGGTCACTTGATCAAGATGAACTATATACTTACCACAACTTCCATGATCTCTCCATTCTTGTGCGCCTCTATTGCCTCATTCACTAACTCATCTACATTGAGAATCTGTATTCTGTGTTCTGGTCAGAGCATAAGAGAAACATTAGTAGACTGATTTACTTCAGTAAATGCTTAAGACCCTAGGCAAATATAAAGTAATAACACTTAACCCTTGTTATTCTGAAAAAAATCCTTTTATAATCAAAGGACTGAAAGAGTTGATGGCTTAAATGCACATATGTGCAGGTTTTATTTGTCTATACCTCCTGCAAAAACAGGAATATTCTATGTTTAGCATGACAAGGATTAATTTATTTCAATCAGCTGCTAATAATACTTTAAAAATCAAAATCTTTCTGTTTCATAAGTTGACTGGATCAGAGATAAAGCCTGACAATTTGAACTTATGGACCCAGACTAAAAAAAAAATAGGGGTATGGGCATTTGTGACAAGCAATTTCATCTTTTCAACAATATTTCTCAAGTATAAAAACATGAGGACGTAAAAGCCCTGGAATTGAAAGGGTTAATCTACCCAGTCATTTTCATTTTCACACTTTGAACTTCTTTCAATTTGGACCATTAGTGTTAAGGTCATAAAAGACTCACCAGCTGCAATCTTTGAGGCACAGGATGACTTCCCACTGAATGTTTTACCAAGCACACATGCCCTTATAGGGAAGGGAGGGAACTCCGGAGGGGCTGGTGGAGGCTGAAATGTACATTAGTTCCCTAACCCTTTCTTCAGCAACCAATTCTTTTCAGCAAACACAATATTGGAAAATGTTTGTGCAAACTAATTTTTCATTTTCCATCTATAAGTATTATGTGTTTTACAAAATTAATTGTATTTTATATTCTCATTCCCTTTAAATGTGATCTGCAAATTCATCTATAAAGACCATTCTTATTTAGATGTCTAATGATCAGTTAACTTAAGATTTGTGTTTTCATTTTTCTTGGAATCAACACAGGCAGAAAGCCTACTGATAACTCAAAATTTAATTAACAAATCAACTAGAATTTAAAGTTATGGTGCACTAAAATTGAGTTTCTTTTGAAATAGCATTAGGCAAATATGCCTTTCGTTAGCCTTGAAATGGAAAGTTTACATTTCCTCTTTAAGAAAAAGTTTAAGAAAATGTATTCTACTGGTTACAATTGACTGACCACTGGCCACACACACAAACTTTCGATTAGGCAGTTTGACTGAAATATTAAACAAGGTGAGTTTTCAAATATATATTCTTGTAAATAAAACAAAACAAAAAGCAAATTGTTAATGGACAACCTAATTGTCATAACTACAGCTTAGTTTACTTTTTACTAATTCATTTTAGTTCGATTGCGACGAAAGCTTTTAACTTATTGAGTCGCTCTCGAACACACAAACCAGATATTTCACGTCCCTGAAAGAGAGGCAGCGGTTTAACCCCACTGCTACCCACTTCTACAGCTGGGTAGACTGGGGCTGGCTATTAAGTGTCTTGCCCATGAACACACCCGGTGACAGTGGGACTCGAACCCATGACCTTCAGATCACGAGTCAAGTACCTACACCACTAGACCATCGAGGCAGCAAGTAATAACTACAGCTTGAATAACTACAGCTTGAATAAGCTTTAGCTACAATGTGCAAGTTGTCCATCAATTGAGGTTGTGTAAAACACATATGAGAGGCAAACAAAGATTGGTCATTCAATTTTTTCTTTAACAGTGGCCAACCATCAGTTTACAAAGGATCTCAGTGGACAGTAAATATTAGTTAAAAGTTGAATATAAAAAGTACTACATACTGATGGTGGGTAGACCATATTTAAGATACGCTGTACAACATGACCAACAACCGGATTATTTCTAGGAGGTCCAGTTATCTCACAACCCTCTGGTGGCTGCCACTCTCCTACCATGTTCTGAAATAAAAAGATTTGTTAAAGCTCTCATTGTCACATTAACTTTAATTCAAATTTGAAATGACATAAAAAAAAATTGCTTCATGATTAACCCATTACCAGATCAGAAAATTTTAGACCATGATGAATTCAAAGGAGTTGCAGACGACAATTTAAAGTTGATGAAATTTTGTATTTTTTCAACTTTCTGGATAAAAAACATTGTGTAAAATTTATCAAAGGGTGTCAAAAAGCATCACTGTCTGGTGATAGGTTGAAGCTGATCATCCTTCTATTCAGATCATATGTGTTAGTACAATCACTTTAGCAGCTAGATACTCAATAAACCATTTACTAAACACACACGTTGGACATTGCAGCGCTAGGCGGCGTTGTCGTATCCGCGTAGGTTCGAATCCCGTAAGAGTCAAATAAAATATTAATTCTACACTAGGGTTGAAAAGACAAGAGTCACTGCCGTAGTTGAGAGAATTCAATATAAATAGAATTTCTAAAAATAGAACCCTTATACGGAGTGTGCTGCAGTGTCGGGAAACTTTATATGCGTTATTTGAACATCTTTTTTTGGAGATGTCTCGGTAGCGCAGAGGTTAAGGACGTCGGACATTGCAGCGCTAGGCGGCGTTGTCGTATCCGCGTAGGTTCGAATCCCGTAAGAGTCAAATAAAATATTAATTCTACACTAGGGTTGAAAAGACAAGAGTCACTGCCGTAGTTGAGAGAATTCAATATAAATAGAATTTCATTTACTAAACACTTTACTGTATTGCAAAATATTTGACCTATCCAAATTCAAAAGTTCAGCAGACGACATTTTAATGTCGATTTTATGTAAAAAATAAGCATACAGTAGGGTAGAAAACATTGTGGAAAAAGGAGCAATTTCTTGTGACAAGCAATTTCATCTTTGGTGACAATATTTTCTGATAATTGGTTAATCTGTGGCTCTGGAAAATAGTGCTGACCTTATACTCCATAAAATCTCCTTCATCCAGCAAGTTTTGTCTCTCTTCTTCTAATACTTGTTGGGCTGTTGGTTCTGTGGGCTCCTCAATCTCTCTCTTCTCAAACAATGGTATACCTGCTTCAAACTGGGCTCTCCATTCTCTCATTAGTTTGGCTGGGACAAGACTGTAAGGATAAAAACTAACTTTTGAACCAGGGAGAAATCATTCTTGGAAAGAAGATATTTTTGTGACAAGAATTTCTTTTCTTTTTACCCCTAAAGTGATCAATATTCTATAAGTTCATAGGAAATTGTTTAACTCAAAAGGGATTAAAGAAGATCTTGACTAATACACTGTACGCGCCTTTTTAAGTCTTCAGAAAAGTATCTTAACTAAAATGTCCAATGTTTTGAATTTCTGTGGTAATAGGTTAAGGTATAATTCAATAAATAAAACTTTGTGTGGTGTTGCTTTTCTTAACCCATTACCACACAATTCCACTTTTTAACCTACTGGAGAACTATTGTATCAAGAAACATTATGAAAAAAGAGTAAACAAGCAAATTTCTATTCTTCTCAAAATATTTTCACTATATGTTGCCTGCTAGGGATATAACATGTTTACAGTTTAATCTTTCAATTTGGACCAAATTAAACTCAACATAATTGATTATTTGTTTGAATTTGAATGGGTTTTAAGCCACTTTCAACAGTATATAAGTCATAATGCATCAGCTTGAGCACCAAACCATAGATTCCTGGTATTTCTCACACCAGTACTACCACTACATCCTTTCTGAGCATCCAGCTGCTCATCCCTGTTAGGTTTACTATTAACCACCCATTGTTAGGGAGACAAATGCCGGAAAGACCGGAGAACAAAACCCATGACCTGATGATTAAGAGTCTGACATGCCACTAACTGCGCTATAATTGACTATTATCAGCAGTGTAACAAGTTATTGGTAAACATATAGCCATCAATCAATTATCCCTTTATGCATAATCTGGAGCATATGTTAACATATTTTTCTCACATATCTGCCCTTGTTTTCTTAAGCAAAAAGGTCACAATGATTATATATTATACAATTTTGTCCTTAGGGTTATAACACATTGTGGATCATGAAGAACTCTTTATATCCAGCAATGCTTTCGAAAGATCTTTCTTTGAAGGGCATAAAAAACGTATTTGTGTGAAAATTAGTTAAAGAATTAAAAAAAAAAAAGAAAATAATAATAAAAAAATCCCTCCCCTCTCCCCACATCATTCTCTTACTTGTTAGTAAGCTCCCTATATTCTGCTATTTTACATGAGAAGTCTACAATCTGATCCAGTATTTCACTACAAGATGTGTAGTGTTTTCTGTATTTATTTTCTGCCCTCTCTGCGGCAATCTGGTCATGCAGTTCTTTGTCTTTCAATGTTTGTTCCATGTATTCTTCTTTTGCAAGCTGTGCCATTTCCTACATAAAAAATAGATGTTTTATCATTTTAATAATTCTTCAAGTTCATTTTCAATTTTTTTATTTAATTATTATCAAAATATTCCATCATGAATCAGTGCTTTCTTCAAATGCTTTCAAATAACAACAAAATGCAATTCTAAGTAAACATCATTTTAATATTTTGTGTAAAATGAACAATTAGCTTAAAAATTAAAAGTTCATATAGACCTACCAGTCAAACGTGTTCATTTATCGATATAACACGATATTATACAATATTTGAATAAATACATAGTAAAAATACACGAAGAAAAGTGAAGAAGTTTTTCCGCCTTTCTAATGTATGTCTTTATTTGATTCAAAATTATTGATTTTTCCAAAGCTAAGGCATCTGGACTCAAAAAACAATATCAAAGATATAATTTTGTAGAACATGTTAAAAATATTGATGAAATATGAGTTTGAAATAAAATTTTTTAACATTGACTTGTGCCGATTGGTTCCAAATGAATAAAGAAACTCTTAGCAAGAAACAGGATTTAAAATGGTGGTAAATAAAAAGTGAAATCGTACTGCTTCTCTATTCAAAGCCTCTTCAAAATCTTTTAGTCTTCTTTCTTCATACATTTTTTCTCTAAGAATTCTATTTTTACGAATGATTTCTTTTTCATGTCGTGTCTGTAATAGCTGGACGGCTATTCTTCGTTCTTGTTGGGATTGTCGCATCAGCCTGTTTACCAGCATCTCTTCACGGTGAGCTTCCTGTAGTTACAAATATTGATAAAATTACAAGTCAAGTTTTTGTGTTATTTCTATGAACCCTCAACACAAGACGTACTCACAAGTATGAAGTTAGAATATATTTTAAACAAGGCAGGTTAAATCATGGCGACACAATAGCAAAGGCAAACTTAACATAAATACTGCAAGAAAAAAGGAAAATGCTGGCTTTTGGCATTTTTCCGATCCAATACTCATATACTTCAAGGAACAAGAATATCATAACATAATAATCACTATTTCATTTATATATTCCTTTATGAAATTTCTAATTCAGAGAATAACTGATGAATTGTCACTAATACTCAAATATCCCATGGACCAATCAAATCATTCATTTACACTGGAAGTGTAGAGTGAACTTGGTCATTTATTTCAAGCATTTTGTTGGTTTGTGGGCTTGAATATTGTTACTACACTTCCACTGTAAGGTGAACTCTATCATTAATGTCAAGCACTTTGTTGGTTTTGCAAATAGAATGTTGTAACTACAGTTTATTCAAGCTGTAGTTACTACGTTTAGATTGCCAACCAAAGCTTTTCTTTTAGTATTATGTCACTGATCATATCTTTTTCATACTAATTTTGTTTGATATCTAAGTGAACCTGCCATGTCGATTAAACAATTGCAGCTGTCAATGAAGGAATCAATCTGCCAATAAAATCATTAATTCAGCCAGGAATTGAGCTCTGAACTCCGACATTGGAACCCATTTTTGTGGAATAGTTTTGTTGGTTTGGACGGGGCCATTGATTGGTCCATTACGTCAGTGGGTCTGGCCAGCGTTCTGTGCCTTACTATGATACTATGATCAGATTTTCATCTCCCATGGCATGTTGGAGAAAGATTATTTACAATCAAAATTACCTCCTGAGCTTCATGAGCTTTGATTTGATCTACAAGCACTTTTCTCCTCCTCTTCTCTCTCTCAGCTCTAGCTGATGAGTCCTCTTGAAGCCGTTTACGTATTTTACCAATATATTCATCATTTGATGCAGGCTTGATGAGATCAATGCTCTCCATAGGGGACTTATCTTCATCTCTGGTCATTATATACTCCATGCCTATACCTTCACTGTAAATAAGACATGAAAAATTAGTCCTACAACTCTTTGCAGACATTTATATAAAAAGGGGCAATGCCAGTGTAAGGTTGCATTTTCTAAATAAAATTCTAGTATGTTGATAATCATTTGACTTGTTTTGAAGAGACAAACCAATTGAATACCTAAAACACAAAAAATGTTTAAGTATGGACTGTTGAAATTATGGCATCTAAGACTCAAAATTAACCTCTTATCTGTAGATCTGTCTTTGATTAAATCATTACCAGACCGCTCAATTTAACCCTTTCCTGTTTTTCAAAATTTTAGACCCGTCCAAATTGAAAGAGGTTGCAGACGACAATGAAAAGTGGATGGAATTTAAAATGAAACCGTCCTGTGTGGTAGAAAATATTGCGGGAAAAGAAGAAATTTCTTGTTACAAGCAATTTCTTCTTTTTCCACAATGTTTTCTCAAGTATAAAATCAAAAAGACGTAAAATCCCGTGTTTGAACAGGAAAGGGTTAAGAATTGTCCAAATTAAAAGAAATTGCAGATGAAAATTTTAAGTACCGGTATATGGAATTCTAGATATCTCTATCTTTTGGGTTAGAAAATATTATGTTTAATGTAGAAGGTGTTTGAAACGAGCGATTTCTTCTTTCCCCACAATATTTTCCAAAGTTTATTGCTGGAGGGGCATAAAAAAGTGGGAATAGGTTAATCTTTTCCCACATGTGCTCATTTTAAATGCCAGAAAAGAAAATGGAATGAGAAGAAATTGATTGTTACATTTATCTCTGTTTTTCCAAGATCAAATTTTCTAAAAAAAACTTGAGAAGTAGGAAAACCCCGGATTTCTTATCAAAATTTCCACTTCAAACTGGCTAACAGTCATAGCTCACTTTCAAGCAAGTTAATGCAGATAAGATATACTTTTCTTAAGTTTATCATTTTAACTTGACTACTGTGCAATGAGTTAAAATTCAGTCTAAAAACAAAAAAATAGAAAATCTTACTCTTCATCATCTTTTGGAGGCATGGTCATCTTCATTCTTTCTTCAAAGTCAGAGATAGATTTGATGGTATCCTGTGAAATACAAACATACACTTGAAGCTCTTAGATCATATAGATGACATTGAAACTGTGGGTAATACTAACTTAATTTTTCATGCAAAGTTTTGATACCTAAACTTAAAAAGAAATGAAGACACCTTTTCTTCTTTGCAGTAAAATGTATTTTTTCAAAATTTCTATCCAAAGCTCAAATAAAATTCTCTTCGACTAATGAGATTCAGCAGATGGTTTTGAATGTGATCTGTTTGATAAAAACAAGCAATTTTGTGAAACTATATTCCTATCAAAGTGGCATTTTCTTAATGAAAAGGGTAATTTGTAATTTTGTATGACTCAGAAATCATTTATTTTGAAAACAAAGATTGCCTTATCATTGTGTATTAATATGAAAGAAGAAAATTGAGCGAAAAATGAAATTATGTCCATTAGCTATAGAAGAAACAACTAGAATCATCACAAAGAAGACTTATACCCCCCACCCCCACCCCTTCACCATCACATTGTCACTCAAGTAGCACAGTTGACCTTTGGCCTACATTACCCCAAAACAATAGGGCACCTCCATGGGTCATAGATAATATTTGTATAATGTTTCAATGGCTAGGTAAAATTGCTTATGAGTTACAGCACAGAAACGGTTTTCAATCAAAGTTCAATTGTGACATTGACCTTTGTCCATCTTGACACCAAAACAATAGGGCACTTTCTTGGTTTGTTTAAACTGTTCTTAAACACCACTTTTAACAGTATTTCAGTCATATTGTGGTGGGTGAGAGTCTGATACGCTGCCAACTGCGCACAGCAATCTTTTTGATCATTGGTAACAATTGTATGAAGTTTCATGATTGTAGGTCAATTGGTTCTAGAGTTAGAGCATGGAAATCAAAAAGTCTATGGATGGAAAAATAGGCAGAAGGACAGACAGATCCGGTGAATCCAGTATATCCAACTCTACTTCGTAGGTGACCTAGTGGTTTCAGAGATATTGGCCTAGATTGTCAGCTAGAGAGACAGAAGGACAGTATAAAAACTATATCACCAAATGAAAGTCTTAAAAAAGAATCATTTTTGTTTTAAACATTTCAATTATTTACTATTATTGATAAGAATGTCTTGAAATGAAAATATGAATACAATTCCTGAAACAAATCTTTGAAATATTCTGTCCCTTACAATGCCTCATTTTGATATTTCAGTCCTAATCACTTAAATGAGCTTCTTAAGATAACACATAAAGTCAAAGCTGATCATTTTGCACTATGATGCTTTCATAAGGAGTATAAAAATGTTATTGTAACAAAATACATGTATTTATAATGATGCAAACCTCAGCCACTTTCCTTCTCTTTGCTGCAGACTTTGCTTCTAAAGCTTTCAATGTCTTCTGCGGTGGTGGTTGGGGTATATGTACTGTAGCTGCCCTGGTACAAATTAAAATAAGCTTTTTTTAGCATTGCACTCTGCTGAAAACTTTAGACTTAAACCTTGAATGGAGATGAAAGGTGAAAGCATTTAAGAACAGTTTCAAGGGCTATATCATTTTAAACAGAATCATTTTTCGTTCAAATTTACATTGATGAGCAACCCAAGCATGTACTGTAATGTTGGATTTTTTTATAAAAAAAACTTGTGTCCATTGTATATGAAAAGTATTAGAATTTGCCATCTTATTGACTATTTCTTAACCGAATAAAATCCTTCCTTTATAACAGCATTAAAATCAAAGGCCTGGAAGCACTGGAAACTTGACTGTAGTTAAACAACTATGGCTAAAACAGAACACACATGTGGTGAAGACTAAGATCAGACTGCATGTACGTGCAGGCTGATCTTTGTCTATGCCTCGTGCTATAACAAGAATATTCTGGGTTCAGCATGACAAGGGTTAAGTATCAAAGCAAGAACATACTGTATTTTAGCCACCATTTCATTCTGTTTAAGTCTCATTGTTCTTGATCTCTCCATCAATAACTGGCGTTCTTTTTGCTGCTTCTCATAGATCTTCTGCTGTTCTAAAAATCTCTCTTTAAAAGCCACCTTCTCCATTTCTATCTGTTTCTCATGAAATCTACTGACAACTTCTTGGAGCTCTAAATCAGTCTGTCTAGGTGTTACATGTTTTAATCTCTGCAAATAACAATAAAATGATTCATTTGGCAAAACACAATAATTTTTTATTGATGTTATGCTTCAAACACCATAATGGGCAATGTTTTTAATATTTACTGATATTACAGAATCTAGATTATGAATATTACTCATTAGAATAATGCTCATTTAACGTGGTATGGAATAAACTGGTCATATTAGCTTGAGGAGAGATTATTGTAGTAAAACGAGTTTAGCATCTCTTTTCTTTTGATATGTTGAAGAAAGTCAGCAGCAGAAAGCATCGTAGAAAGAGAAGGAACTATTTCAAACTATGAAATATTCTTTTTATAACCATTTTTAAAAATTATTTTTCAAGCTTAACAGACTGTATTTTTTGTCTTTAACCTCTTTTCATATGACCGAGTCTCAAATGTTTTGTCTTCAATAAGTTGAACTTTACATTGTGTGGTTTTAAAGCCTCATCGTTACAGGAAAACATTAAAAATATCTTTCAAAGATGAATAACCTATTTTGATGATATACTTACTTCTTTATAAATGCCACTTTCTACTGCATTCAGTTTAGCTGGAGCTGCAGGTCTCATGGTTTCTATAGCTACACCAGTGAGGTTAGATTTCTTCTTATTATTCAAAGCAATGTAGAGTTGATACATAAGTCTTGTAGCTACACCATGTTTCTCTGTCATAATATCCCTTGCCACATTTGTGTCAAATGGTATACTCAAAAGGTGAAGGGTAGGCTCAATTCTTGTAAAATTGTTCAACTGAGAATCAGCTGTCCTGTAGTAAAAAGTTAACATGACCCTTACTTCTTCTGAATCATAGGGTTAGGCTCTTTATATATTGCTAAATAATACCATAACATTACATACAGAGGTGGAAGATACCCCTTGATAACATTTGAAACATGTCTTAAAGTGAATTTGTACTTGCTGTTTCAAAATATTAATGTAAATTTAATGAAAAATATCTTTTTGGACAAGCTATCACACAAGAAAGTTCAAAACTCATCAAAATTTGAGAAAGTTGAATACAACATTTTGAGAATTAGCCTATTCCAAAATTTGGAACCAAATAGAGTACATTGTTGCAATGAAAAAACAATTTTCACAAGAGTTTGGGCCAAAAAGAGACTGAAAGGATTGGGCAGCTGACTAGGGTTGAAAGATTCTCTTCTGGCTGCTTCTATGAACATAAGCTGGCAATTCTGCCTTACTTACTCCATTCCTGTATTTAATAACTTATCCTTATATTAATTACAGTTGGATCTAATCCAATTTGCAGATGCGCGCTTTATGAATTACTGGATAGTCCCTTTTCACTTGCTTAAACTAGAAATTATTTCTACAAAATACTTACCTGCTCTGTGAAAATTTGTCAAAGTCTTCTTGAAGCTGGTATTTGCTCAAAACTTCTCCAACAAGAAATCCTGATGAGAATTCTCTCTCAAAAGAGACTGGATCTGAAACATTAGAATCATCAATGTGTATTTCGATCACATTGGAACACTTATAAAACAGTACAGACTTTCATTCATTGTCTTGTTCCAAATTTGCATAACATGTATGGATTGGTGTTGAACATAAATTTACAAAAATACAAGTCTTAAAGACTGTATTTAAACCTAAATCTTAGAGCAAGTTTTTACATCTTAGATAAAGCTCTCTTGACTCTACTTTTTGGAGAACAAAAAATGCTATTATATGAAATGTAATGAAAGTTAGCTGCTTAGGTTACCAAACTTATAGTTTAATTGTGTGAGTTAGTCATGATACTGTTACAAGTGTTTTTACAATGTATGGACTCATTGAACAGTATCGCAATTAGCCGTCAACTGCCTCTTTGCTAATAACATTTTAATAAACATCCTATTTGCTGCATTACAAATCAGACACTTATTTCAGAGATAATCAGATTTTTTTATTATAACATTCATTTTATTAATTGTTGCACAAGTAGTGTTAAAACTATTTCTTTATCAACTCCTGTCATGCTGCCCCTGGAATATGCCTACTTTAGTTGGAGATATAGATGTGCAGTCTAATTTTAGTCTCACCTGCTTGACCCATAGAATCCAGCATGTTTTGGTGCATTTTTAAGAATTCCTACAAGGTGCATTTGCATATTTAATCTTGTTAATATCGTACTATAATTTTTCTTTTTAATTTCTTAAAATAATATTTTTTTAAAGTTGTTTATAAAGAATATCCGCATAAAATGGCTATCCGAAAATAAACAACTTTAGTTTAAATTTTCATGGCGATGTTAAACATATTAAATTTAATTTAAAACGAAGTTTACTCACCGACATGTTGTGAAATTTTCAGCTCGTCATTGAGCCATCTACACAAAATGTCCGTCATGCTTTCGGTTTACAGTGATGTCTTCGATTTAAGGACAAAATGCAACAACAAATCCTAGTAATTATCAATCCTCCATTTTTGCTTCTACTGTTGTTATTAGCAACGAAACGGTTACTTATAAGAACTACTTTAGCATTCGTAATACATGTGTCGATACTGTAGACTGGTAAACATGTCCCATCTCCGCTGCTCTCCGATATTGGTGTTGTAAGATTAGGATAGGCTCGCCAGTCAAGGTATACTGTAGATGTTGAGGAAGTTTTCAACGAGAAAATATCATAAAACGAACTTTACATATAAATTTTCTCAACAAGTAATATCAACAAGAGGACCATGGTGGTCTTGTGAATGATGATTTTTTTAAAAAAGATTTTCTCCTTTAATCCCAGGTATATCAAAGATCCTAACATTAAGAGCTCATTTCCAGAGTACGGTAATTTTTCGAACTATTTTGGTGGAGGGTCAATAGACATTGATATATACGAAATATCAAAGCTCTAAGCATGATGGCTTAGGAAGAGAAGATATCTTTCATTATTCATTTCTAAAACCAGAAAGGTTTTTTTTTTCAGTATGCCGATAATGGTAATTAAATTAAGTATTTTGGTAAAGGGCCAATTATAGGTATTGATACACACCAAATATTTAACCTCTAGGCCTTGTAGTTTTGGAGAAGAAAATTCTACCAAAAAATTCTTTATTCATATGTAAAATCAGGGATCTCAAAGAAAAGGGCTATTTTTCAAGATACTGTACAGAATTACATAATTCTTTGAAGTATTTGATAAAGGGTCAATAGACATTGATACATACAAAATATTAAATCTCTAGGCCTTATGACTACCCTTACCAAGGAGAGGAAAATATTTCAAAGATTTCTTTCTTTATTTCTATGTAATAGATCTATCAGGGATCACACAAAAAAGGGCTAATTTTCAGAGTGCTGTAATTCTTTGAAATATTTTGGTAGAGGGTAATAGATGATGATCTATACCCAATATCAAGAACATAGGCCTTAAGGTTCGGGAGGAGAAGATTTCAAAGATTCCCTTCTTTATTTCTATGTAAAACCCGGGATTGCACAGAAAAGGGCTAATTTTTAGAATGCTGTAAATCTTTCAAGTATTTTGGCATAGGGTTAATTGATGATGATTTATACCCAATATCAAGGCTCTAGGTCTCATGGATTGTGAGAAGAAGATTTTCAAAGATTTCCTTCTTTATTTCTATGTAAGTTCAGGGATCACACAGAAAGGGCTAATTTTCAAGATTTGGTAATTCTTTGAAGTATTTTGGTAGAGGGTCAATAGATGACGATCTTTATTAAATATTAAAGCTCTAGGCCCTATGGTTCGAAAGGAGATTTTTTTTTTAAGTTTTCACTTTGTTGCCATGACAACCAAAGTTCTTCATGAATTTCAATTCTTGAAGCATTTTGAAAGAGCATGACCTTAGGTTCATTTCTGTGAAGTTTGATTGAAAATCCATGGTTAGTTTAGGAGAAGTTCTTTTGTAATTGTGAACAGATGGACAGACAGATGGATGGACAGGGGAACAGATGCTGGACGAGGACCAATCACAATAGCTCACCCAGTCCAATCAGAAGCCACCTTGATCTTGTTTTGATATAACTATACTTACCTGACAGCAATTGGAACTCCTCGTTCAATTTTAGGAGGAGTTGATGAAGAAACTAGCTGAAATTTACCTTACAACAATTTGAACTCCTCATTCAATTCATGGAGGAGTTAATGAGAAAATGAGCTGACAAGATTTTTCATCAAAGGGCCATAACTCAGTAAAAAGTAAATGGACCACAACCAAATTACAATCCATACTTGGTACAAAGTCTTTCTGTAAAGTTGAATCTATTCCATACTGTAGTTACTGAGAAATTGAGCAGACAAGAAAATAGCCTGACCGACAAGCTGACTCCTATCTACCCTGCAAATAGAGTTATAAGGGTGGGTATATATATGAACTTTTATATACCTTAAAAAGCGATTCAGTTTAATACTTCACTAACTTGCAAAAACGTCTAAAGTACCCTATAAAACCAATAGGTACCCTGCAGCCAAAGACAAATGGTGAAAAGAACAAAATGCACTTGGTTGATTGAATTTAGAATAAACCAATCAAATCCACCAAACTCTATCAATCATACACTCATTCAACAAAAGATCAATCAATCAGTAAATGATAATCATTTTTGTCCTTTATTTGAAAACTTAATAGTTTCGTTTTTATCAAGGTCATTTGAGGTTGTTTCGAATGTCCCCAAGTTGGTTGTTTGGGCTTGATTTGGGTCCTTTTGTTTTTTGATGGAACCAACTTCGTTTGGTGTACTCTATTTTACCAATTCCTTCAAAATCCTACTTTTTCTTGTCCTTCAAGAAAAAAGCCAGGGGAAAGATTGTGGAAATTGAAGAAATTTCTTGTAAGAAGCAATAAGATTTCTGAATTTCATGCAATGCTTTTCACCTAATATAACTGTGTATGCTCTCTTGCATATTTTATGTTAGTGTATACTTTCATGGAACGTTCAATCAATCTGTATGCAGCAATATATGTGTTTACACAGTTCCTTGGATCATTTAATCAATTCTCACTTTTTGACACTCCTCAAGAAAAACAGTTGGAAAACATTGTGGAAAATGAATAGCAGTATTGTTGAAAATGAATAGCAGTTTCTTCATTTTCTGCAATGTTTTCTACCCTGCAAGTTGAATAAACTAAAAAATTATAAACTTTAATTTGGTACAACAAAATTCAATCAGAGCCACAGCTTCCAATCCCACTTAGGCACACTACTTTCATATATCGTTTGATCACCAAGACAACAAGAGTGCCATAGTAACAATATATGCCGCCACTTTGCTGCTGTTTCACGAAAATAATTGTAGACACTAACTTAACACTACTAAAACACTAATAAAACTAACACAGAACCAAATTCAAAACATTTGCAGACTACTTTTTTAAATTGTCAAGTTCAAACTGTTTGTTATGATTGATTGGTTGAATGGGCCCAGAGACTAAGTGTCAAGGGGCATAACTGAGGCAAAAATCAATGAATCAATGTACACCTACAAATTATGGTTATGACATTGACCAAGTTTCATTTAAATCAAGATAAAAAGTAAGGAGGAGTTGTATTCACAAGGCTGCAATTTCAATAAGCCCCAGATACTAAGTTTTAAGGGGGCATAACTGAGGCAAAAATCAATGAATCATAAAATCCTTACTTCTTGCATATCTACCAAATAAGGTGATAACATCCACCAAGTTTCATTTAGATCCAGCCAGAAACTTTGGATGAGTTGCGTTCACAAGGCTGTAATTTCAATTGTTACAAGCAATTTCTTCTTTTTCTAGAATACTTTCTACTCTACTGATTGCTTATTTTTCAAATTAAACCATCATCTGCAAAACCTTTGAATTTGGACAGGTCTAAAATTTTGCAAAACAGGAATGGGTTAAACATAGACAATATTACAATGGTCAAACAACTGTCATTTAAATTCTTTCAATTTGGACTTGTTACATGATTTCTTTTAATCGGGACATGTCTTCTGATTTTCTTCCATGTAGACTTGTGATTTTTTTCAATTTGGACTTGTAATGTGTGTTTTTTTTAATTTGGACTTGTAATGTGCTTGTTTTCAATTTGGACTTATGTGATTTTTCTTATTTGGACTTTTTAATGTGATTTTTTTTCAATTTGGACTCGTAAGGTGATTTTTTACTTTAGTTTGGACCTGTCAAATGATTTCCTTAAATTTGAACTTGTTTAATAATTTCTTTCAATTTTGACTTATATTGTCATGTTTTCAATTTGGAGTTGTCATCAGATTTCTTTCAAATTTTGATTTGTTAACAACTACAGTCCTGCTGAATTTACTGGCAAGCAAGGACAAGATTGCATGTGCATGCAGCAAAGTTACCAATCCAGCAGTAAAAAGGTTTATCCATTAGTACCACACAAACCCGCTTTTTGATTGCCCTCAAGAAAAAGGTTCAGTATAACAATGTGGAAAATGCAGAAATTGTTTGTTTCTCCATTTTCCGCATTGTTTTCTATCCGGGTGGAAATATGGAGGTATTTGGAATTTTATCTACTGGTACTTTAAAATGACGTCTGCAACTTCTTTGATTTTGGACCAGTCTAAATTTTTGTCATCTGGTATATACATCCAATATTTAATGTCCATTCTCCATCTAAAAAAAAAACATCAGTCACCTGAGTCCAAAGAGCACAAAAACAAATATAACTATCAAGATTACAAATGTCAGTTGTTGGTACTGGTGTAAAAGAAATAGTTGTAATAGTTTTACACAAGAGGCCCATAGGGCCTTATCGGTCACCTGAGTCAAAGAGCACAAAAACAAATAAAGTCCACCAGATTATGCTACATACTAAATATCAAAGCTCTAAGCCTTTTAATTTAGGAGAAGAAGATATTTAAAAGTTTTCACTAAACAAACCTATGTTAAACTTGGGACATCTTGGAACGAGCTAATTCTGACCCTCTGGCCATAATTTATACATTCTTGATGGAGGTCCACCAGGAGATGCTACATACAAAATATTAAAGATCTAGAACCTCCTCTTTAGAAAAAGAAGAGTTTTAATTTTTCACTATATAAGCCCTATGTAAAATTCGTGACGTCCGGGAATGGGCTAATTATGACCCTAGGGCCATAATTCATACATTATTGATAGAGATCCACCAGATGATGCTACATACCAAATATCAAAGCTCTAGGCCTACCTGTTTTAGCGAAGAAGATTTTAAAGTTTTCACCATATAAGCCTATGTTTAATTTGTGACATCCGGGAATGGGCTATTCTTAATCCTAAGGCAATAATTTGTTCAATCTTGATAGAAGTCCATCAGATGATGCTGTATACCAAATATCAAACTTCTATGCCCTCCTATTTGGGAGAAGAAGATTTTAAAAAATTTCAATATATAAGCCCTTTGTAAAACTTTGTGACGTCCGGGTTTGTGACGTCCGGGAATGGGCTAATTCTGTCTCTGGGGGCCATGATTTATATAATCTTGATAGAAATTCACCAGATGATGCTACATACCAATTATAAAAGCTCTAGGCTCTCTAGTATGGGAGAAGAAGATTTTTGAAATTTTCACTGTATAAGCCTATGTTAAACTTGTGACGTTCGGGAACGGGCTACTTCTAACCCTGGGGTTATAATTCATACCATATTGATAGAGGTCCAGTAGACGATGCCACAGAGCTGTAGGTCTTTTGGTTTGGTAGAAAAAGATTTTCAAAGTTGTCACTATGTAAGCTTATGTACCCCCCACCTTTGCCCCCCCCCCCCTTGCCATTTCTTGACAGATTGTTTTTTCATGTACAAACTTGATAGTCCTTGCCCTAAAGACTCTAAATACCAAATGTGAATCTAATCTGACAGCCGGTACATGACAAGAAGGCTTTTAAAGATGTACCCTTTCTGGCCCCTTATGGAGCCCCAAGGGGAGATAACTCTATGACGTGTACAAATCTGAAGCCCCTTCCCATAAGGATGCTTCCTGCCAAGTTTGGTTGAAATCCATCCAAGGGTTCTTCAGAAGAAGTCAAAATGTAAAAAGTTAACACACGAGGCAGACAAAACGTGATCCCATTAGGTCACCATGACCTTCGGTCAGGTGACCTAAAAATCTTTGACTTTCTCCAAGACCTGAACAATTTCCAGCTTTTTTCAGCCATTAGATCCACCATCCATCCACTATTTAAGCCTTTCGCACATAATCTTGCAACTTTATACACCAAGGAAAAATAGCTTTGAAAACATTGTGAGAATAGGAGAAATTGCAACAAGCAATTCTCCTCTTCTAAAATGTTTTATACTCCATTATGTACTTATTTTCTATATCTAACTCACTTTCAATTGTCGTCCTCAACATCTTTCAATTTGGTCCATTCTAAAACCTTGTTTTGTAGTAATGGGTTATTATAGGAGGTAAGAAATTAAATGATTTATTACCTAGCAAAGCATCAATTTTGATAGCTTAAGTTAACAGACAAAATTTTGAACTTTTTATCCCAGTCACCAGCTGCTCATCCAACTTTGGTCAAATACTTATCAATGTTGGGAGACCAATAATGCATTTGGATGAATTACGTCAAGTGTCAAACTCACAATGCAATGATTAACCCTTGTCATGCTGAACCTGGAATATTCCGGTTTTGGCAGGAGGTGTTGACTAAGTTCAGACTGCACTTATGTGCAAGCTGAACTTAGTCTACATATCCTGCTTGTACTTTTCCTGCCAGAGTTGTTTATGAAGTTGTTTTCTAAAAGGAAATATTGATTTTTGAACAACAAGTTCTATCAGTGCTTTCAGCCCTTTGATTTGACAGCATTTCAGTAAGGCAATTTACACAGCATGACAAGGGTTAAGAGAACTGCTCCCATCTGACTGAGCTAAAGGACCTGTCTATACAAGAAAGGATCTCTGTGATCAGTAGAATATGCTTATAGAGTTCAGGCTGCAAAAATTGCAGAGAAATTTAAGAGCTCTAGATAAGAAGGTATGGCTACAATCATAACCTATTACCAGACGACAAAATTTTAGACAGGTCAAAATTGAAAGAAGTCACAGGCAACAACTTTTAGTTGATGAAATTTTGAAAATGTTTGTTTTGGGGTAGAAAACATTGTCAAAAATGAAAAAAATTGCTTTTTTCAATTTCTTGATTTTCAAAAATGCTTTCCAAAAGCTTTCTCTCTTAACCCATTCCAACACAATAACCCTTTTGGACACCCCTTAAGGAAAACATTGTGTTAAATGAAGAAATTGCTTGTAACAAGCAATTTCTTCATTTAACACAATGTTTTCTACCCAGAAATTTGAAAAAATCTAAAATTTGATAAACTTTAAACTGTCGTTTGCAACTCCTTTCAATTTGGACCAGTCTAAAATTTTGCTGTCTGCTAATGGGTTAAAGGGAGTAGAAAAGGGGAATTGTGAGGGAATTGGTTAATCTGTTTTTTTTTCTTCGAAACCGTTTGAGGTGTATACTCATTGGAGTCGATTAAATTGAGTACACACAACATAGGGTGTGATCAACAAATCATTGAATTTAACATTAACCCATTTCCAGACAGCAAAATTTAAGACTGATCCATAGTCAAAGAAGGCTCAGACAGCAATTTCAAGTTGATATAACTTTAAATTCTAGGTAGAAAATATTGTGGAAAATGAAGTAATTTCTTGTTCCAAGCATTTTCTTAAATTTCACATTGCATTTTGAATCCTTGTCTTTAGGGGTGTAAAAAAGGAAGCATAGTATGGAAAATGATTAACCGCTGTCCTACTGAATATTTATCCTCTTTTTACTATATTTCAACACTTTTGACATAATTAGATAGGTGTTGTGCAACGCAACAAGAGCAAGCAGGTAGTGTAGGCTAAGATCAGACTGCACATCTGTGTAGGTACATCTTTGTCTATACACATGCCAAAGCCATTGTCCAAGCAGAAATATTCAAGGATCAGCATGACAAGGGTTAAGAACAGAAATCCCTCAATTTACCTTGAGCTTTGAAAAATAACTTGTCTATTTTTCATCAATCTTTAAGCCTAATGGTGCTGCACTGCCTGATTGAAGACACATCTTGGAAGAGGGAAAATAACAAAAACAAATCTCTTTTCTTTCAAATTTTTCTTCACTTTATAATCTCATCTGCCTTTAATCATAATAAAGATAATTGCATTATCTATTGGTATTAAATGCAAATATTGGCTCAATTCAGATGTAGTATAGAAAATCTTTTTGCTTAGTTTGTTTTAGCAATCTGTCTTTTTTCCACCAATTTTGTTCTTCTAAAGCATCAAAATAAGAAATGGTGTGATAATGGGTTAAAAATTAACCCTTTTTGAGAAGATTATGACCTTAACATTCACTAAATTGGAAAATATTTGGTGAAAAAGGGCAGGTAAACATCATTTTCTTATTTTTACCATATTTTTAACCAATTACCACACAAGCCAGCAAATTAACATATTTAAGAAAACACTAGTGAGAATATGATAAATTGCTTGACATAAGCAATTTCCCCCTTTCTCACAATTTTTTCTATCCTGTTTATTAATTTTCAACATACATCGAATAGTCATCTACCTAGTCTATCAATTTAGACCAGTCTAAAATTCACAAGTGTGAAGGCTCATCATTAGCAATCAAGAAACTTTCTGTGATCAGGAGAAGGTTTAGCTTGCATAATACTCTGTATATTCTTTTGGGGTTGGTTTAATGATGACTTGGTCTTTTAAACTCACAAACCATCCTGGCTGAAGTCCGTAAAAAATTTGACGTGGATCTTTACGCATCTTTAACATTTCGAACTTTGGACTTTTAGACAAATCAGGTAAATGATAACCATACTTCTGTGACAGTTCAAACCTAGCTTCTGCAACTTTTTCTGGATCCGCTAAATAACCTCTATTTTTAGGGTCACTGTAGTATTCAAATGCATCCTCTGGGGGGAGAGCACATTTAGGAATTGGTAGTCCTTTGCTAAAAAATCTAAGTGAGTCAGCGAGAGCATGAACACATTCAAGGTCGTAAAACCTAGTGGTGATAACACCTCCGGCTTTCTCAATAGCAGCAATTGTTTGTTCTGATGCCCATTGAACTTCTATGTTAATTGGTGCAACAAACATCTCAGATCCCTGAAAATAAATTAGAAATCAATAGATATACTTATTTTGTATAGAAATGTACCTACAGCTACATATTTGTATCAAATAAACTCAGACCAACCTACAAATGGATGCAATCTGATTAGAGTCTTAATTATGAACTTGGTAGATAGGTATTCCCTTTTACCCATTCCTACACAACCCCACTTTTAACAAATTAACACCCCTCAAGCAAAAAGTTTCTCAACCCATTATCAGATTACAAAATATTCTCATGTGAAAACTTTCCTATTGATGGTATTATTACAAAAGTATTTGTAAAATATGTATATCCCGGAATTTAAGAGTGACCTTGAACTTGCAGCTTCAGAACTGAGTTTAACATACAATACACTGTTTAATGCTGGTGAACAAGTTTGCAAAGTTCAGACACAATCCATAAATATTGTTGTTATTGAGCAGGAAGAAATATCTAAATATTTAACATTGACCCTGAAATGTGACCTTGGTAGACATTAAATTTGCAAATACAGATTGTGTCACTTTGACGAAAAATCTGCCACACTATTTGAAAATACAAGCACAAATATTAGAGTTAGAACTCAAGCTTGACAAACACACAAATGCCTAGAAGGGCAGTCAGATTTAGATATGCCAACTTTGCAAGGCACAATAATAGGTAAATCAATTTTACATTCCTACAAACTATTATTCTTCATATAAACCTATGTTTTATCCGGTACAATATCTTCTACACTTTAAGATCATTAGAGAGGAAGCAATCTAGCTTACTTCATCTGTCAAGTTAACTCCATAATCTTTGCTTTTTTCCTTGAGGTGGTAGAGCTTTGTATTACAGATACTATTGAGATCAATTGGCTGTTCTGGGTCCACTCGACCTAGATCTATCATTCTCTGTAGCTGTAGAAGTGACAGGGGAGGATATTCTCTTCTCACACTGAAAGTAGGGTTTGAATGACATATTTCATGCTCCGGTATAAATGAATTAGAGTAAAACACTATTTGACCTATTTGTTCGTCTCAGATTTGATCTGAAACAAGAGGGCCGTTGGCCCTGGGGCGCTCACCTGAGATAAAGGCTCTTTTTCTTTCAACAGTCTAATTTCATGTAAAGGTTAGGATTATGAAACAAGTGGGCCACAATTACGTATAAAGACTATGAACCTGGGAATCCAAAAGTCCAAATTACAAATTCCAAGGCTTTAGTGCCGATTTGAAAGAAGTAAAAAACTTTTTCCATGGGTTATAATTTCAGAAATAAGAAAGAAGTCTGTGAACTTATGCTTCATGCCTATACCCCCCCCCCCTGGGTCTTCCCCTGGAGACCCTAGGATCATGATTTTAGCTATTTTGTAAGAGGTCAATAAACTGATGCTTCATGCAAAATATCAAGGCTGTACGCCTTCTGGGTCAGCAGGAGAAGATTCTTAAAGATTATTTTGAAATTTCAATTTTGTTGCCATGGCAACCAGAGTTTTAAACTGATTTCAATTCTTTTTGCTAATTTTAAGAGGGACCACCTAAGGAACATTTCTGCCAAATTTGGTTCAAATCAGCCCAGTGGTTTGAGAGGAGATGTCATTTAAAAAATCGTTCTTTATTTCTATATAACCCCCCCCCCCAGGGCTCCGCCCCTGGGGACCCGAGGATCATGATTTTAGCTATTTTGAAAGAGGTCAATATACTGATGCTTCATGCAAAATATCAAGGCTCTATGGCTTCTTGGTCAGCAGGAGAAGATTTTTAAAGATTATTCTAAAAATTCACTTTTGTTGCCATGGCAACCAGAGTTTTTAACTGATTTCAATTCTTTTAGCTATTTTTGAAGGGGACTACCTAAGCAACATTTCTGCCAAATTTGGTTCAAATCGGCCCAGTGGTTTGAGAGGAGATGTCATTAAAAAAATCGTTCTTTATATCTATATACCCCCCCCCCCCCCCCCTGGGGCTCCGCCCCTGGGGACCCGAGGATCATGATTTTAGCTATTTTGAAAGAGGTCAATATACTGATGCTTCATGCAAAATATCAAGGCTCTATGCCTTCTGGGTCAGGAGGAGAAGATTTTTAAAGATTATTTTAAAATTTCACTTTTGTTGCCATGGCAACCAGAGTTTTTAACCGATTTCAATTCTTTTAGCTATTTTTGAAGGGGACCACCTAAGCAACATCTCTGCCAAATTTGGTTCAAATCAGCCCAGTGGTTTGAGAGGAGATGTCATTAAAAAAATCGTTCTTTATTTCTATATAACCCCCCCCCCCTGGCCTCCGCCCCTGGGGACCCGAGGATCATGATTTTAGCTATTTTGAAAGAGGTCAATATACTGATGCTTCATGCAAAATATCAAGGCTCTACACCTTCTGGGTCAGGAGGAGAAAATTTTTAAAGATTATTTTAAAATTTCACTTTTGTTGCCATGGCAACCAGAGTTTTCAACGGATTTCAATTCATTTAGCTATTTTTGAAGGGGACCACCTATGGAACATTTCTGCCAAATTTGGTTCAAATTGGCCCAGTGGTTTAGGAGGAGATGTCGTTTAAAGAAATTGTTGACGGACGACGCACGACGGACGGACGCCGGACAAAAGACGATCACAATAGCTCACTTGAGCACTACGTGCTCAGGTGAGCTAAAAAGAGTTTCATTACAACCACACCATTTAATCAGAGCGATTAGCTGTTCATCCTACTTAGTTGCACTACTTTTCGTTAACCAATTGGTGAGAGACAAATAACACATGTTGCGATAACTTTTGTCAAATGTTAGAGAGAAAGCTGGCTGAGCCAGGGTTTGAAAAAACCCAAGGATTCATAGCAGGATGGTTAAATAGAAAATCTAAGTTAAAAAAAGGCACACAATTTGTGTGAATTTAGAGAAACCTTTACTTTTCATAAAGATTTGTCTTTGACAGTGAACATACATTACAAGTATTATGAGAAAGCTTTTATTAAAATGTCATTGTTCCTGCATTACAAGAAACACCAAAACAAGGAAGACAAGGTTGTTGTTATATCTTTGGTTTTCTAGAAAAAGAAGCTAAGCTGAAAATAAGGGATTATGTGGGAATGCGCTAATCCATCTGCAATAGTTTACTGAGTTAGCTGGAAGCTTCTTGGCAAGGATAAGTAATTGGATCTGAGATAAAGATCCCTCCTTTTTATGCCCCACAAGCAATATCTGCATTTTCCACATTGTTTTCCACAATGAGAGACGAAGAATTTAGAAATTTCAACAATTTGAAATTCTCAGCTGTAACTTCTTTCAATTTGGATCAGTCTAATATTACATTGTGTAGGAATGGGTTGAGCTGATCAAGGGTTCAGAATTATTCTTTGACTTACTGGTGACCCTTGTAATAGGGCTCCTTGGGAATTTTAAGATAGGCTGCCATCTTTCCACCATCAAACCCTATTCGAGGTAAAGACATCCTGGCACCTTGACCTTTATCCCCTCGTCCATGTTTCAGTCCCCGTTTTCTGCCACTCCTATGTCTACCCTGGAATTAATCAATTGAAATTTATGAAAAAAGTGTTCATAAATCACTTTAATTTAACCCATTACCAGACGACAAAACATTAGACTGGTCCTAATTGAAAGGAGATGCAGTCAACAATATAAAGTTTATGAAATTTTTCAACTTTCTGGGTAAAAAACATTATGGAAAATGAAGATACAGCTTGTTGTAAGCAATTTCTTATTTCACACAATGTTTTCCCAATTTTTTTTTTCTTTAACCAATTACAACACAACAAAATTCTAGACTTGCCAAAACTGAAAGAAGTTGCAGTCGCCTTTTTCAAGTTCAGGTTTGAAATCATTATGGATAATGAAGAAATTGCTTTAAGAAGCAATTTCTTCATTTTCCACAATTTTTTCCAAACGATTTTTCTTGATGTCGAAAAGTGTCACTGTGTGGGAATGGGTTAAGGGGTGTCTAAGAGCCTAATTGTGCGGGAATGAGTTAAAACCATTGGAAGGGATGAGACAATTTCTACTTTAAAGCTTGCTGGTTTCTCATTTAACCTATAACCAAATGACAAAATTTAAGACAGAAGCAGATTGAAAGATGCAGCAGATGACAATCGAAATTGTACTAAAATTTGAAAATAAGTGCCAAATTTGGTAGAAAACATTGTGAGAAAAACAGAAACTGCTTGTTACAAGCCATTTCTCCTCTACCTACAAAATTTTCCATTGTTGTATTTCTTCAGGGTATAAGAAAGCATCATTGTTTGGTAATGGGTTAAAGATGCATCCATTGCCATTTCATTCAAACCTTGAACAGCTCTAAAAAGATAAATGAGCTATCTGCAAAAATTATTATACAGTATTCAGGACTCTCACAAGGATTTACAAAGCAGCATACCAGAGTAATGGAAATTCAATGCTGAAGTACAATTTCTACATTCTTTTCACTTGAAAAAATTATGCACAGCCTTGGAGTATCCGTTTGATTTTACTGCATCTCACGCCCTCCTTTGCTAAAAACAAGAGCACCGCCTACAGGTGCCTACGCTCAGCTATTGGGTGCTGGATAGTGGATAAAATGTATCTCTTCTGATAGTTAATAAGTGTGCCAAGTTTCAAGTGATTGCCTTTAGTAGAACCAGAGATATCACAAAATGTCAAAGTGTTTGCACGACGACAACAACGACCACACCAATGCTATAGCAATACCTCAGGTTTTCTCCGAAAACCCGAGCTAAAAATTTGAATTGTTGAGTATATAAGATCAGCTCCTTCAAGACATTATCACAGCCAAGTTGCAGTATTTGTCATGACTTTTTTCATTTTATATGTTAGAGTTTAAACCCACTCACAGTAATTGCATTTAACTAAATTACCAGAAGGCAAATTTAAGACTGGCCAGAATTGAATGAAGCTGCACACAAAATTTCAAATTTCACTAAAAATGAAACTTAATGGGAAAATCTGGTAGAAAAATTGTTAGAAAAGAAGAAATTGCTTGTTACAAGCAGTTTCTCCTTTTCTCACAAAGTTTCCCATGATGGAATACCTTCAGGGCATCACAAAGTGTCATTTTGTAGTTATGAGTTAAACAACTTGCTTAGCTCAGTCCCTTGAGTTTGAGCTCTGGACTGGCTTCATGTTTTCTCTTGCTGTGGAACTGGCACCTTCCTTGAGCCATTGACAGCTTAGGTTTTATCAATTAATCGGTGCACAAATGGACACAGACGCTCTTTGAAATGCTGAATATCTGACATTTGAGGACATACTTCCAGTTAGCAGGAATCAATGATTATGTCACAGGTTAAAGGGAGGTATCAATGTTTCTGAACCTTGGTAAGAAAAATTTGCCTAAAAATATGCTCAAACAGACACTCAATACTTAAATTTGAGCCAGATATTGTCTTCCAGGTAATCTGATAAGCTTAAAGTGACATTTTTTTTGGTAATATAGGAAAGGTTCAGCAGATTTCCAGGTTATTTTTAGATATAATGGAATTCTGTTGTTGACACAGCATGACCGCATTTGCATGCGATCAAAAGTCAATGGAAGGTAACAGTTGACAAGCAGAACAACCAACGTCCTTAAGCATGTCACACAAAATGGTAAAAGTACCCAAAAGTAGAATTACCCAATATACTTTGCAAATGTCTCGGCTTAATCTAAAAATAGATTAACAGCCTACGTAGGCTATTAGGGGAATACCCTGGTTTATTCTGATAAGTGACCTCTGATTTTCTCAAAACTACTTTTCTTAATATTGTATTGAAATAGTATGTGAGAGGGAGTATGAGTAATCAAAATCTGTTAAATGAAAAAAAACATTGATACCTACCTTGAGACTTATCATATTGAATCCATTAATACACAACCAAATTTTAGACCAGGCCCAATTCAAATTTGCAAGAACAAAATTTAATTGATAAAGTTTAAAAAATACATGTGTTACAGGGAAGAAAACATGGTGGATGGTGAAGACTTGCTTGTTACAAGTACTTTCTTCATTTTCCACAATGTCATGTAAACTTTTTTCATTAAAAAAGGGGGATGGTGTGGAATGAACTAGGAGAGATCACTTATAAGGTATCAAATTGGCCCATTCAATGGGATACTTACCCGAGAGCAAGGACTAGATCATTGAACTGGTTGCATGTTTTTCTCTCCTTGTGTCAGTTCAAGGCTCAATTTGAAAATGTTTACAGTTTAGTCATTGAAAAAGAATGCAACCAGGACATAGGGCAGGTAACACTTTAATATTCAGAAGATTGATCTGCATTATGTATCCTATAGAACTTAAAATCTTACCCATTCCCAAGAATCCAAACAGCAGAGCATTGAATATGCATCTCATTTGGTCATTTTGTGGTGAAATATTGACTTGTATGGACAACTAAAACAACAATGGAATACTGGTACTGTTTTGTTCCCATCCTCAGATTTTTACGACACTACATGATAAAACCAGATTGAGAGGCAAGATCAGGGTTTGCGCTGCCGATCGCCATTGTCGCCAAAAATAAAATTCTGGCGCATGTTTTTTTCATTTGGCGAAAGTTTGTGGCGCCAAAAAAAAAATGACAATTTTTTGATACATACTGTTACTTTGACTAATCTCCAGAAATCAAGGCCGAGGGCTAAGTGTGTATAAGTGCTCTAAGGCTTGCATATCAGGTCAATTATGTCAACAAGTCTGACACAAGACTGACACATTGCTTAATTTAATTACACTTCTGATTGACAGCATATCAGATTAATGAAATGCGCTCATTTAATGGCGGGTCGTATTGATTTTGTGTTGAGGGTGTGACTTAGTTTTAGGGATGACATTAGATGACGGCTACAATTGAATACATTTATCATGCATGAATTGGCTCTCTTCAACAAAATTTAATTGAACTGCCTTTTCTTGATGAATACATTTGATGTATTCCTGTATATTTTCGTATATTTCTGCTGACAATTTCAGTCAGTCTCTAATCTTGGCACCGCTACTGCGAATCCTTGCTTAAACACTGAATCAGCAATCATGGGTTATAAGGATATTCTGATAAGCTGTTGATAGTAAAAGTGGTAGTTTGTCAAAATTTGTCAGAAATTTCAAGAGTTCTACTGTCCCAAAAGCAGACGAACCATTTCTTTTTTGTTCATTCGTACCCAAGAATGTTCATCCTTAAACCGTTTTTTTTTAATACAGATGTCTACGTTATTCTATCATCAAATCAGGCATATTATATAAGGCTTATTGCTATTTCCTTCTCTCTATTTTTCTCATCAGCGTCTCGAATTTCTAATCAAAGTACTGAAAGCACTGATTGAAGATGAGTCAACTCATTGTAGGTGTATGACTTAGATACATTCATTCAAGAATGAATTACCATGTTTACAACCTCTTTAATATGTATACTGTTTATTTTCCAATATATAAGTTAAAAAAATAAATATACAGTTATGAAATGTTCAACTTTGGCACCAACTCCTTCTCAATTTGGCCTAAACTTTTTCCATTTGGCCGCAACTTTTTTAATTTGGCGAAAGTGATGGCGACAACTTTTTTCTAGCCAGAGCTAACCCTGAAGATACAGTGCTGCCAGCTGATGGCTGAAAATTGCACATATTCTCAGTTATCTTCTGTTAGGTGGCATTTTTCAAATACTGACCTATCTAATTTGAGCATTCTGGGTAGTGTCATTCGTGACAGCTCGGCCGATTCATAGGACCTACATTCAAAATGTCAGCGCCCATGAAATGCACGTTTCGAATTAGTGATGCCTATTCTTGGAGCATATGTAAGACATGAATGCTTTCGCAATTTAAAATAATTATTTTTCAAATCAATTTTGGGCTACAGTTAAGTTTGATTTCTCCACAATTGTAGGCTTTATTGCAATTATCCAATTGCTACTTTTTGGCGACATAAAATGGAGTTACACGTATGACGTAGTAATATTTATCCCAATCTGGATAAGTGATAGGGTCCCGAAGACAGGTCAATCTTCAGAGAATATGACATGCGCAGACAACGCATATTCTCACATTGTTTTTATCCACACACGAATACCAGCAATCTTTACACTATTAAACAAAACCTAAGCATTGGATAGTGATTACTGTAAATCACATCATCACACCTTTTAACCCATTCCAACTCAAGCCCTCCTTTTTACGCCCCTCAATTAAAGAGCTTTGGAAAACATTGTGGAAAATGAAGAAATTGCTTGTACCTAAAAAGACGAAAAAAATTAAACTTCCATCAACTTGAAATGTCGTCTGCAACTTCTTTCAATTTGGACCAGTCTAAAAATTTGTTGTGTGGGAATGGGTTAAATCTAAAATACTTCAGGGCAATATATGGTACCGCAATATATATTGTCCTAAGAGCATTGACCTTTCACTCACCCCCACCCACTTTAGTAACATGTAAAGATTTTGGAAGAGGCTATTTACCGTGTTCATGCAATATTCTTCTCCTGGCAACATCTTCAAACTATTAAGATTAACCCTCGGCATTTTCTTTACCATTTTAAATGCTTTGTCAGGCAACTTTGATGCCATTTTTATTATAATTTTTGGGATGCTATCGTGATCTTTAAAAAGTTCCTCCAGGCGCTTACTTGAAAAGAATCAAGCGGTGCCCTGCTGTCACGAACCATGTTCAGTACGAAGGAATATTTACAAAGGAAGACGGGTCCGTATGGTATAGGAAGGTTAAGCTATCTACAATCTCTTGTAACAGAATTCCAGGATAGCGATGATATTGGTATATCTCTTGATTTATATTGAATAGTCATATTTCACTGGTTTTCGTGCAAATTATAGGATAATCAGAGTACTTCTGGTAATATATCAGAATATGAACTTCGTGTCTTTCGATTGAGTGCACATCAAAATGGAAAGATTAAAAATCGATTTCTACTAGTTATTTCATTGAGTTCAGCATTGCATCCATGGTGCATGTTGGAGAGTCCAACAGATTATCAGAAAGAAGGCTACACTATTGCAGCGTTTCAAGTACATGGATCAAAATATGTCGGTATGATAAAACATGCCTGTCATCAACATTTTTGATCATGGGAACAAAGAAGGAAATCTTGAAATTTACTTCTAAATAACCGGAAACCATATAACATTGATATTTGTTCTGTAGAATTCCTAAAGAGCGCCATTTGGGCCTTGCCAGGGCCCTCTCTGTATACATTCAAACTAAGAGGAATATCTTTAAATATCTCCTCAACATAGGAAAGCCTATAGCACAGTTATTTGGTTTGTAGCAGTCCTCCTTGTAGATCTCTTCTTGTTTATATGTTACTGCCAGGGTTATACATATACACATGTATTTGGGCTCTGATATAAGGAATCCTATTTTAACATACAAACGGAGAAGAAAATAATATGCAAAATATTTTTATGAATAATTATGCTCATTATAAATCATGGGGTATCAACTGGTGACTCTGTAACAAATTTGTCCCTTGTTTCAAATTTCTAATCTTTGACTCAGGTGAGCGCTTCATGGCCAATGGCCGTCTTGTTTGTTTTTTGGTTTCAGAACAATAATGTTTTTCACTGCTGACCGCTTTGTTTCCTATCCAAGCAGTGGCTAGGACATTGCATAATCTCTGTAGCTAATTGTTGAAATCACAGCCATGTGGCAGCAAAATATTTATATGATGATCTAAGTATCTAAGCATTGGATATGTTTTATCATTTTTTTTAGCCCTTCCCTGTCATGCTGAATAAAATCTTTTCAAAATTTCATTAAGATGAAAGGGCTGATAGAACTGGTAGTACTTGTTCAATGGTCAATACATCTTTTGAAAATTAATTTCATTAACAACTCTGGTTTGAAAGGAAAATGCAGGAGATGTAGACTAAGATCAGACTGCACTATTGTGCAGGCTGATCTTGTTTACACCTGCAGCAGTCCTGCCAAACCGAAACATTCCGGGTTCAGCATGACAAGGGTTAACATACCTTACATATATATTTCTTTTACAGAAGGCAAGCAGCAGGTGATTGCTAATTTAGCAAATTTTGCGTATGATCCTATCAACTATGAGTTTTTCAGACAGCTAAATATTCTGGATTTGTTTTTAGGTATGTAGAAAGTCTGAAATCTGCATCTGATCAGAACAAGATATCTCTTTTTGTCTCATTATGTCTTTGAAGTTGAAAAGGCTTGGACAGATGGCATGCAGCAACAGAATTTATCTTTTTTGTTTCTATTAATAATTATATGATGGTAATGTGACTCTGTAATGCCTGCTCCTGCACTGCACTTTTAATTTTAATATTAACCCATTACCACACAACAAAATTTTAGACTGGTTCAAACTGAAAAGAGTTGAAGACAACAATTTAAAGTTTATGAAATTTTAGATTTTTAAAGCTTTCTGGATAGAAAACATTGTGAATCAAAGGACTGAAAGTCCCGAGAGCGGTTTTGCTGGCTTATCAGTAACCGCGTCAATAATGCCAACATGTATCATCAAGATGAGTAAATAAATCGTACATCTAAGATGAGCAGCTGGATGCTCGATAAGAATGTAGTGGTAATACTGGTGTGGGAACTACCAGGAATCCATGGTTAGGAGCTCCAGCCGCCCCGATATAACTGAAATACTATTAACCCATTCCCACACAAGCCCTCCTTTTTACGCCCCTCAAGAAAAAAGCTTTAGAAAACATTGTGGAAAATGAAGAAATTGCTTGTATCAAGCAATTTCTTCATTATCCACAATGTTTTCTATCCCAAAACACAAATAAATTCAAAATTCCATCAACTTGAAATTGTTGTCTGCAGCTTCTTTCAATTTGGACCAGTCTAAAATTCTGCTGAGTTGGAATGGGTTAAAAGTTGCGTTAAAACCACATTCAAATAATCATGACCCTTTAACTGTTCACCGAAATCGCTATTTTGTTTTTATCACAACGTTTTCTATAATATTATTTCATCAGTGCGTGAAAATTTGTGGTTGTGATAAATGATAAAAGGTTAAATGATAAAAGGTAAAGCAATCAAAGCTAACAATTAATTCTTTTTGCTTTGAGCATATTATTACAATTGAAGTACAGTACCACATGTTCGTTTCAAAGATAAAGTCGAATTCGAGAGGTAAAAGGGTGATTTTTCGATGGGGTTAAATAGGCGCTTGAATCGCGACTATAATAGGGTTGTAACTTGTAACATATGCTGTGTATACGGGGTGTAAATTTGCTCAGTCCTGCCAGGTCAAAACTAACAGAAAGGGTTAAGAGTTTGTTTACATGTATTTGCCTACTCCACTAACCACTGACCTAGATTCTATCTCGAAACGCGGAGATTCTTTCTCTCATTTAGACAGTTCATTAGACAATTTACTATGGGTATATTAAGTCGAAGTTTTAAACCATTTTCCTTGATATTCACGACTAAAAGGAGACTGTTGGCACTCAGCAAGTAAGTAATTTTCTTCATCAGCGATGAAACAATATGGAGGCGATCACATAGATTTTCACTTCAAGTTTATGAGCATGCGTGGAAATGAATAGACAATTCGTGAAAACTTGTTTCCGGTTGATCGATTCGAAATACCGGTTTTGTCCTACAAAACCGCTAAAAATGAAGAAGTTGCTTGTTACAAGCAAATTCTTTATTTTACACAATGTTTTTCTTGAGGGGCGTCAAAAATGCTCATCGTGTCAGAATTTGTTAATATCAATTCATTATTAATTTTCTAATATGAAAAATTACAAAGAATGAAATGAAATGACAGAAAAAAAGTATCATATTTGTCAGTGTCATGGTAGCAGCTATATGTATCTAAGAAACACATTCTTACTGCCCATGCCCATATGTGGATGGATTTTGTGCATAGCCATACATGATTAGCGAATATGTTATTTGAAAAATATGTTAAGATAGTTCCCAGAGGAAGGCAAGGTCTCATTTAACATTTCCACAAATTGAATTTGTTTTGAACATAAGCCATTATTAACAAATTCATTTCAAGAATTGATTTGGCTCAGACTGCAGAGTTGTTGTTTCATTTGAGCAAAAGTTTTTGATAGACTCTAGTTAAAGCTTCCAGTCTTAAGACAAAATGTTGTTGATTGTAATTGGCTTATACCATGGCCTCCAGATAGGATAGTCTTCCCCCTAAATTCTCATTTTGATAAGAAGGTTTATAAGAAGATAAATTCTTTTTGTATTTTTGGTCACAAGCAGACAGATAAATGAACAGATAGTCAAAAGAAAAATTATAATATTTTAGCAATTTAAAGTTCACTGTAATCCGCTTATTACTTATCTTTCTTTAAAGGATTCCTTGATCTTTCTTTGCAGATGGACTCGAGGAAAATGATGAAAAAATAGTTGAATATGCCATTGGTGGATTATGCAATGCCTGTTTAGGTATTTATCATTGATTTAACTCAGCATATAAAAGAGAGAATCTGGAATCTTCATATGAAATTGAATTCTTGCATGAATTCCTTTAGATCCCTTAAGGCAAAAAGCTGGGTAAAACACTGTTACAGAAGGAATCGCTCCAAACAAGCATTCATTTTTTTTCTTAATGTGTTTTCCTTTTCTGATAGTGCATACCGGTAATATGTTTATTTGAATGCTATGCAAAATGTTGCCTGCATTTTCTTTAAATTTAGACATGTCAAATTTCATTGCCTGTTAGTGGGTAAACATACATAGAAACATTGGATCATGATTGAGAATGAGGTAACCCATTCCCACACAATCATGATTTTTTTTTCACCCCTTAAGAAAAAAGCTTAAAAAAACATGAAGGAAAATTTATTCATTATCCATAATGTTTCCTACCGAAAAAGACAAAGAGTTTTACCTACTAAAAATGTTGTTTGAAGCTTCTTTTAATTCGTACAAGTCTAAAATTTGGTGTCTGGGTGATGGGATGAGATAGTAATGTTATCTAAATCAAAGGACTACATCAGAAGGGGATAATTCTATTTTGAAACATTTATTTCTCAACAAAAACCTTGTTGTTGGTACTGATTTGAATTGGCAGATCACTGGCAAAGCCCACTGATCTCAATGTCAATTCAACTAAGATGATTTTAGTTTGCGTAATTTACGGCCAGGAACATTAACCCATTCCCACACAGTTACTTTTAGACTGCCCTACGAAAAAAAGCTTGAGAAAACATTGTGGAAAATGAAGAAATTTCTTGTTACAAGCAATTTCTTCATTATCCACAAAAATTTCTCCCCAAAAAGAAAATAGAAAAAAAACAAGATGTGTTTGTAAAACACCATGTCCCCGAAACAGGAATTCTTTAGAAACAGGTGATTTTATTGTTTTATTTTCTTTGTTTTAGGGAAAAGGGTTAGAATTATGACCTTGACCTTGATGAAATGACCTTCCCCAGTTGCGCCTTGTTGAGACCTATCTACATACCAAATATTAGCATTGTAAATTAATTAGGGATGAAGTTATAGGAAAATGTTTAGTTCGAAGGTTAAGTTTTTGAGTAACGATTTAGGGAAAAGGGTTAAAATTTTGACCTTGACCTTGATGAAATGACCTTCCCCAGTTGCGCCTTGTTGAGACCTATCTACATACCAAATATTAGCATTGTAACTTAATCAGGGTTGAAGTTATAGGAAAATGTTTAGTTGGCAGGTTAAGTTTTGCAGACAGACAGACAGACGGACACGGGTAAAACAATATGCCCCCGATCTATCGATGCTGGGGCATAGAAATAAATAAAATTATATCAATATATATGCAATATCTTTGAATTTGGACAGGTCTGAAATTTTGTTGTCTGTAAATGGGTTAAGCCTTAAACATCATAACTATATCTTGGATAAGCTGTAGTTACAGAATTTTAGCTGTCCAACCAAAAGAAGCGCTCAAAATCTATGTAGGTGTTCAAAATTCACTTTCCGATCTAAACTAGAAATTGTCTCAAAGTGGACTAATACCGTCTTTCTGTGAAATTTGAATCAAATCCGTCCAATGGTTGCTGAGAAATTGAGCAGACACGATTTTTCACAAAAGGGCCATAACTCCGTCAAATATCAATGGACCATAACCAAAATAGAATATGTACATCTCTGCTCAATACTGATTATATCAGTGAAGTTTGCATAAAATCCGTTCAATAGTTGCTGAGAAATTGAGCGGACACAAAAAAGGTACAGATGAAAGAACGGAAGGACTGACAAGCTGAGTTTGAAGGGGTATAATGAACGATTTGATTGGTCAATTAAATTATTTTATTGACAGCAACAATCAGTCAATTGTCTCAACTCCAACGGATAACTACAATAGAGGGATGAGAGGAGAACATTTCAAAAAGAAAATAGAAATTTCTCCCTCTAATTTTGGCTCTGAATTAATTGATCACCGCCATCAATAAAAAATTATATATTGACCAATCAGATCATTCATTTACACTTCAAGTGCAATGTCGAACTCTGAAATTGGTGTCAAACAATTTTTGTTCTTTCTAGTCTTAATCATACTAGCTTAAAGCTGTAGTTATGACGTTCATATAGCCAAGTTATGACGTTCATATAGCCCACTTATGTATTTTTGTTAAGTTATGTTCAAGACCATGAATTTTGTATACTAACACTTGGACCAGGTCAATTAGCGTGGTCAGTGTTCCATTAGTTTTGTGTAATTTACTCTTTGATTTCTTCACGATCTGTTTTATTTCCTTACAGATAAGGAGAACAAGGACCACATCATATCTAATGGTGGAGTGAAACTAGTAATAAAATGTTTATCAAGGTTAGATTGAATCAATTGGAAGATTTGTTCTAAAATAAAATTTATACATTTTATTCCCATTAAGTCACAATTAAAGGGAGCTTGCTGCAATACTTTGAACTTCCAACATATTTGGAGCAAAATTGCATCATACAACTATGTATGAATTGTAAGTTGAGAAATAGTTAACCCATTCCCACACAGTGACGCTTTTGGAGGCTTCTCTAGAAAAACAATTGGGAGAACATCGTGTAAAATTAAGAAATTGCTTGTAACAAGCATTTTTTCATTTTAAGCAATGCTTTCTATCCAGAAATTTGAAAAAATCTAAAATTTCATAAACTTTAAATTGTTGTGTGCATCTCTTTTCAATTTGGACCAGCCTCAAGTTTTGCCTTCTGGTAATGGGTTAATTCGGAGCATTTTTTTCTCCATTTAATTTTACTTATTGTTAATTTCAATTGTGATTTCTTACTCTATATAGCTATCATCTTGTTTTGAATTTCAAAATTATGCAGTAAAATAGCCGTTTTTAGCATGTCTGATTTTTAACCAAAAATTGAGCTTTTTCATTGGTGCTACAAACTTCAACCTTGGTCATATCTCTAATACAAATGAAGGTATATGCCTCTGGCATGTGTACTCGATATTACATGAGCCGTCAATACCATCAAAGGGGTATAACTCTAGAAGCAATTTTGGTAGCATTATTCCCCTTTATTGACAAAGGTGTTTTCTTAAACCCTGAAACATCTTCATCCAAGCAATAGTACCTACACAGGATACTCTTGTTTCGAGGAAAGTCATGTCAACATAATGAGAATGAATTGTTATTTTCTGCCCTATGTACAAGAGACCATCTGATTACCCTTTCATGAAGAGAAAGCAGCTACATACAGTTTGATTAGGTTTTTCTTTTCATACCTCAGTTAAACAAGAAATATTCTCTTCATTTCTTACATGATATTAAAAACATCGAAAAAAAAAAACCCCTACAAAAATGAGACCAGTTTTAGACATTTCTTTACTACTTTGAGAGCAAGCACACAAAACAGTTCCATATTCAATTTGTTTAGGCGATACTAAACAAATACATTAGTGTTTCAGCCAATCAGACAAAACTGAAATAAAATTACTACCAGAAAACAAACTTTTAGTCACTTTTTTGTTGATGAAATTTTAAATGTCTGTCTTCCTCTGTATTAAACACTGTGGAAAATGAAGAAATTGCTTACATTTTATGAAATCTTACATCTGATGAACAAAAAAGCTTTATTTTCTGATTCCTACAGCATATAACTTTTGTTGTTGACTCTATGCAAGATAAGCCAATCTTGCATTGAAATGGGTTCCATCCCTGTCTGCTACAAATATCCTTTATGATATTTTTCTCCACCACTGGGTGGATAATTGTAAACCAAAGTGGGATGAGCAGCTCGAGGTTTGGAAAAGATGAAGTGGTGGTACTGGTGTGAGAAATACCGGGAATCCACGGTAATGTGCCTCAGCCACCACAATATGACTGAAATACTATTAAAAGTGGTGAACAAACTATGATTCTTTATGTATGCTTTTTCTTTCAGACCTACAGAGGAGACTGTGTTATCTGCAATGACTACCCTGATGTATTTGGTGACTCCTGAATCTAAACATGGTAAAGCATTAGTGTTTAAATCAAGCTGAAATATACAAGTCACTGTTCTCAATAAAACTAGATTGTTGTCCCAGGACAACTGCTGTCGAGCCTGCAAAGTTTTGTAGGTATCAAGTTCAAGGACAAGCTCAATTTTAGTGTTTGACCTTGAGCTTTGACCTTGAACTTGAAGCTATCCCAAAAATTATTTAAAATGGCACATTTACTCATGATGGAAAATAATTGTGCCGAGTTATTTTGAAATCCATCCATAATTGTAAGAAAAATGCTCTTGACAATCACAATTTTAGTGTTTGACCTTGAGCTGTGACCTTGACATTAGAATTATCCCAATGATTATTTCAAATGGTATATCCATTCATAATGGAGAATAATTGTGCCAAGTTATTTTGAAATCCATCGATAAATGTAGGAGTAATTGTCAGAAAAATACATCTTTAGTGTTTGACCTTGAGCTATAACCTTGACATTAGAACTATCCAAAAAAAAAATTTCAAATGGTACATCTATTCATAAGGGAGAATAATTGTGCCAAGTTATTTGAATTCCATCGATAAATGTAGGAGTAATTGTCCAGACAAATTCGGACGGACGGAAGGACTAATGGACTAACTAACGCACATACAACGACTTGTCATAGTGACAACTATGTCTTGCTCACCCCAAGTTGGCTCAATAAAAACGTTGACCAATCAAATTAATTATTTAGACTGGATTTGCCATTATGAGCTGAGTGTTAATTTGAAATATTTTCTTTTTAGGGTGACTTGAACATTCCCATTTCAGCTTGACTGTTCAGGCGGTCCATCAATAATTTGCATTTTTTTTGAGGGGGGGAACTCGAGACCATATATTGTGAAAACTGATGTTGTAGAATACCTTAACCCTTTCCTGTTTTTTGAAAATTTAGACTAGTCCAAATCGAAAGAGGTTGCAGACGACAATGAAAATTGGATGCAATTCGAAATAAAACCATCCAATGTGGTAGAAAATATTGTGGAAAAAGAAGAAATTGCTAGTGTCAAGCAATTTCTTCTTTTTCCACAATGTTTTCTCAAGTATAAAATCACAGTAACGTTAAATCCCGTGTTTAAACAGGAAAGGGTCAAGTTTACCTACGTCTGTGGATGTGGCTAGTGCTCCATGAATTTCGGTTGTATTGTATTTACAGAATTTTGAGGGTAGTATGAGACCACATACTTGAAATTGTATTTGCAGGTACATGTATATTATTCTGTTGAACTCATAAATTATATAGCCACATATTTGACACACAAAAGAAAGTAAGCCATAGAAAACATTGTGACAAAAGGAGAATTTGCCTGACACAAGCAATTTCTCCTTTTGTAAATGTATTTTGTAGCCTCTTGACACTTATTTTCCCATTTAATCTGCCACAATTTCAATATCAATATTACTAAAAGTTTATTGTCTGAAATGGGTTGAGCCTTGTTGTCTGAAAAGAGTTTCTGTATATCAGATTTCAATCAATTCAAGTTTTGTGTTGCTAAACTTAGATATCCTATCCACCTTTGCAAAAATTGCACATGCAAATAAAGCCAGTTTTAGGGTATATAGGTCACATGAAAATGAATGAATATATTTGGATATTTCCCTCACATCAGATAAGGAAATTATGGCTTAACCCATTCCCACTCAATCCCTCCTTTTTACGCCCCTCAACGAAAAAGCTTTGGAAAACATTGTGGAAAATGAAGAAATTGCTTGGATCAAGCAATTTCTTCATTATCCACAATGTTTTCTATCCAAAAGGACGAAAAAATTTAAAATTCCATCAACTTGAAATTGTCGTCTGCAGCTCCTTTCAATTTGGACCAGTCTAAAATTCCACTGTGTTGGAATGGGTTAATAGGATAACACACAGACACATGTAATAATATCAACCTATTTCCACACAATCCCACCTTCTACTGCCACTAAGGAAAAATTTTTGAAAAACCGTGTGGAAATTGAAGAAAGTAATTTCTTCATCATCTGCAATATTTTTTACCCCAAAAAGAAAAAAAAGATCTTTAAAATTCTATCAACCAAAATTGATGTCTGCAACTTCTTTTAATTTGGACCAGTCTAAAATATTGTTGTCTGGTGAAGGATGTACTATAACCAGAATAATTATTGTGAATTAGTCTAAGCTATATGCAATGCCACTTCTTACCAATTGCAAACTATTATTATTTTGAATTGATATTGTAAAATAAACAAATATGAACAAAAGTACTTCAAATGAGTATTTTTGTAATGATGTAAATATTTTCTAGACTTAACCTTGCCTAGAATGGAGAACTTACTAGGCTTTCCAAAGCCCTCTTAAGAACTTTGACTATTCTAGCCTTGGTTAAGAACAGAATGTCTCAAAGAGAATTTCAAGGCAGATCCTAAATATCTATAATTATCAAACAATATTTTTGAAATTTTAGTAGTTTAGAAAGATGAAAATTTGTTCTCAATTGTTATTTATTAAACATTAATTTCCACGAGCATTTTTGGTTATGAACAGCAAAAACTTCTGATCAATTTTAGGACTCATCAAGGGTTCCTGAATATAATCAAAATCTTTTGAATGTAATTGGCATAAAACCTCTTTGTTTTCAACAATGTTTTGTTCTGTATTAAAACCATATTTTTCAATTGACAAATTTTAACCTATTCCCACACAAACACACTTTTTGATGCCTCTCAAGAATAACGCTTTCAAAAAATTGTGGAAAATTGTAACAAGCAATTTCTTCATTTTCCTAAATGTTTTCTATCCAAAAAAGGAAACGATTTTTTAAATTACATCAACTATAAATTGTCATCTAAAACTTCTTGCATTTTGAACATGCTTAAAATTTTGCTGTCTGGTAATGTGTTAATCTTTCATCTATTTTCATATGATATCAATTCTTTCAGAAATAACAAGTACTCCTGTGGTAGAATGTGTGCTACGTTTTTCCAAATCTAAGAACAAAAGATTGTGTAATTTAGCTGAAGTATTTTTACAGGTAATGCTTGTTCATCAAATGTATTGGGTATTATAAATTTTTAACTTGGCTGTTTTTGGATAAAACTCCAGGTATTATTTTAGCAGTTGATTGCCTTGCTTGCTTGTATGCGGGTTTTATGCATCTTTTAACTGTATTTCAATCAAATCACAAATCTCACACCTGTTCTACCGCTACATCCTCTCTGAGCCTCCAGTTGCTCATCCCACATCCCACCTATTGTAGGGAGACAAGCGTTGGAAAGGAAATTTGTCACAACTATGCATCGAACCCTAGACCTTATGATTGAGAATCTGACATACTATCAACTGCACTCTTGCCATGGATCTGTGATTTGTCAATTTTCTTGATATGATACTATCGCAGGGTCAAGCAACCATATATGGTGCTCTTCTATCAATCTCAAAGTAATTTGTTATCTTATTTCATTTTAGAATATGGACTAAAATATAGTGATGATTTTTTTTCAAAGTAAATTATTTGTAGCATAAAGACCAAAAGGAGAAATTGAGCGTCACATATAACTAGCTTTGCTGTTGTGAAAAATCAAGGTCTGTTGACTTTGTATAAGAACTTTAAAAAATCTGTAAAGATTTATGTATAATTACGAAGAGAATTCTATGGTTACATTTGATCCTTTACCAGACAATAAAATTTTAGACTGGTCAAAATTCATTAATTGGTTCAGAGGACAATTTTTAGTTGATTAACTTTTGAAAATCTTTGTCTTTTCGGTAGAAAATATTGTAGATAATATAGAAATTGCTCGTTACAAGCAATATCTTTATTGTCTACAATGTTTTTCTGCAGCTTTTATCTTGAGGGGCATAAAGAGAGGGATTGCGAAGAATGGTTTAATTCAGTTATAACTAGTAAATTACCAGTAATTTTAACTCTTCCTTTTTCAAACTTGTTAACAAATTAAAAACAAAAAGATCTCCCATTATGTTGTACAGAATTAAAAGCATTCAATATTTTATTTGAAGGACTTCTGTAGCGGAGAACAGATACAAGCGGCAAAGGATATCCAAAATAAAATGATGAAGTTACCTACATGATCAGCTCATAAAAATCTAGATCTTCAATTTAACATTATACAGAATGGATACAGCACTTCCAGGTTATAAATAATGTCACATGGAGGTTGCATTTTTTGAACTTGTTCAAGTTACCTAGGTCTTAGATGCTCCTAAGAAATTATACAACCCATTACCAGATGACAAATTTTCTTTGAAAGTGTGAAGAGAATCATATGAAAACTGTGGACTTAATTGTGTTGTTAAGGTATTTTAAATGAAATTTTCAGTGAGCCCCTTTTGCCGTGATACTTGATGGATCAGATCAAATTTGGAAAGGAATGATCCTTATGAAGGTACGATCATTCTGTGAAAGATTGAAGAGAATCTAATGAAAAATGGACATTAACAAGGATTTTTCAATTAAATTTTCATAAGGCCAACATTACAGCTCTTCTGGTCTTTGGCCAGTAGAGCTAGAAATGGTAAATTAGGTGAATTTGGAAATTAAAGTTTCATAAAGTAAAATTTCATTTGCTTACTTGAAAAAATACCAGGAAAGACTAGTCACTGTGAACAGATTATCTGACACCATCTATAGACTTGTTATGGGAAACAATGCTATATACAGGTAAGTATGAAAGATGTGTCAAACTGCTACCAACCAGTAAAATTGTTAAATGGTTATTGATGGGCAAACCAAAAGTTGTAACTATAGCTAAAACAAGGCTGTGATATGCCATTTCAGTCCACAAACAACAGCATGATTATTAAATTGACCTTTACATTAGAAGGTAACTGCCTGTTAATGTACTGGTACTGTTTATCTAGGACTTACAATTCAACACCAACCTCTACATGTGGTGTTAAATTTTTGTTGATTTCAATTCTGCGGTGACGTACATGAAAACAGTTACAAAAAGCCCCCAGAGAAAAAAAGTGCTATATGGTATGTTTTTATAACAAAATAGGAAACACCTGGCCAAGCCCAAATAAAACTATACCAAATATCAAATCTCTTGGCTTTCTTAATACAGAGATTTTTACAGTTTTCCATCTTTGTATGCTAAAATAGGGTGCCTGCAGGCAGAGTCTAAAGGGACTCACATGAAAAAACTTTGTACAAGTTCAATGGGAGATTCTAAATACTAAATATCAATGCTCTAGTCTTTCTGCTTTCAGAGACTTTTCTCTCTTTGTACCTATGTTAAAACAGAATGTGCCTGTTTGGACCCCAACTATGACCCCCAAGGGCATCATATGAACAAACTTGATAGAGTCTCCTATGAGGTGCTTCATACCAAATATCAATAATCTAGGCTTTCTGGTTTCAGAGTAAAAGATTTTAAAAGTTTTCTTTTTTGTTTCAATTTAACCCTTTCCTGGATAAACCCGGGATTTTACGTCACTGTGATTTTATATTTGAGAAAACATTGTGGAAAAAGGAGAAATTGCTTATAATAAGCAATTTCTCCTTTTCCCACAGTGTTTTCTACCATATAGTGTGGTTTTATTTGGAATTGCACCCAATTTTCATTGTCGTCTGCGTCCTCTTTCAATTTGGACCAGTCTAAAATTTCAAAAACCAGGAAAGGGTTAAGATGGGGTATGCCCAAGCAGAGTCAAGATATGACCTAAGTGTTATAAATTGTACAAACTTGAGAAATCCCCTAGAAGGTGCTGCATACAAAATATCAAAGCCCTTGGTCTTCTGGTTTAAGATAGGAAGATTCTTAATGATTTTATTATTAATATCCTTTTTGTTACAATGTGAACTAGATTTAAGGTCAGATTCAATTATTTGATTTATCTTGAAAGAGCCTCACTAAAGGAATATTCCTGCCATGTTTCTTTTAAGATTTGTGATCCGGTTCAGGAGATGTTAAAAGAAATTGTTGACAGACGCAAAACACATAGCTTTGGGCAATCATTATCACTCACCTTGAGTACCTTGTGTTTGGGTGAGCTAGAAATATAACTATCAAGATTACAAATGTCAGTTGTTGGTACTGGTGTAAAAGAAATAGTTGTAATAGTTTTAAACAAGAGGCCCATAGGGCCTTATCGGTCACCTGAGTCAAAGAGCACAAAAACAAATAAAGTACACCAGATTATGCTACATACTAAATATCAAAGCTCTAAGCCTTTTAGTTTGGGAGAAGGAGATTTTTAAAAGTTTTCACTAAGCAAGCCTATGTTAAACTTGTGACATCTTTGAACGGGCTAATTCTTACCCTTGGGCCACAATTTATACAATCTTGATGGAGGTCCACCAGGTGATGCTACATACAAAATATTAAAGCTCTAAGACCTCCTGTTTGTGAAAAGAAGAGTTTTAAATTTTCACTATAAAAGCCCAATGTAAAATTTGCGACGTTCGGGAATGGGCTAATTATAACCCTAGGGCCATAATTCATACATTATTGATAGAGATCCACCAGATGATGCTACATACCAAATATCAAAGCTCTAGACCTATCTGTTTGAGAGAAAAAGATTTTTGAGGTTTTCACTATATTAGCCTATGTTAAATTTGTAACATCCGGTAATGGGCTAATCTTAATCCTGAGGCAATAATTTGTACAATCTTGATAGAGGTCCACCAGATGATGCTGTATACCAAATATCAAAGTTCTAGGCCCTCCTGTTTTGGAGAAGAAGATTTTAAAAATTTCACTATTTAAGCCCTTTGTAAAACTAGCGACATCTGGGAATGAGCTAATTCTGTCTCTGGGTCCATGATTTATACAATCTTGATAGAAATTCACCTGATGATACTACATACAAAATATAAAAGCTCTAGGCCCTCTAGTTTGGGAGAAGATTTTTGGAATTTTCAGTATATAAGCCTATATTAAACTTGTGACGTCCGGGAACAGGCTACTTTCAACCCTGGGATTATAATTCTTACAATATTGATGAAGGTCAACTAGATGATGCCACATACCAAATATCAGAGCTGTAGGTCTTTTGGTTTGGTAGAACAAGATTTTCAAAGTTGTCACTATGTAAGCTTATATAGCCCCCCTTAAAAAGCCTTTTCTTGACAGATTTTTTTTTCTAGTACAAACTTGAGAGTCTTTGCCCTAAAGACTCTAAATACCAAAGGTGAATCTAATCTGACAACTGGTTCATGACAAGAAGATTTTTAATGATGTACCCTTTTGGTCCCCTTATGGAGCCCCAAGGGGAGATAACTCTATGACATGTACAAATCTGAAGCGCCTTCCCATAAGGATGCTTCCTGCCAAGCTTGGTTGAAATTCATCCAAGGGTTCTTAAGAAGTCGAAAATGTAAAATTTAACGCACGACCGCCAAAACACGATTGCAATAGGTCACCATGACCTTCGTTCAGGTGACCTAAAAAATGTGATGCGGTAATAGATATTAGGATGAGATATAATTTTAATACGAAATCAAAATTTTTTTCTGGGAAATTTTTCAATGTTTGAATAAATACTTATAGGAAAAGTCCATTCATCTTGATACCTATCTGATACATTGCAATGAAAGATCACTCAACTAAATCATGAGATGAACAAGAGTATTTGACATTCAGCAATGACCTTGACCATATCCCAAAGTTAGTTACATACAGAACATCTACTCTTGTGCAAAGTCCAAAATTAACTTCAAATCTATGTGCAAATGTAGAAAATATGCTCTTGAAAAGCTCTATTTGGAAGTTAAATCGCATTTGACCTTGACTTTAGAAAAATCTTAAAATTTGAATGGCACATTTGACCTTGATTTTGGAAAAATCTTAAAATTTGAATGGCACATTTGACCTTGACTTTAGAAAATCTTAAAATCGAAATGGCACATCTGATCATGATGGAGAACAATTGTGCTATCCACATACATAGGAAATATGCTCTTCACAAGCTCAACTTGAATGTTTGACCTTGAGCTGTGACCTCTATGCTATCTGAAAATTTGTTTCAAAAGATGCATCTACTTTTGATCTAAATGATTGTGCCAAGTTATTTTGAAATCTATCTATAGATATAGGAGTAATGGCATGGATCAATTCAGACAGACTGATGTACATACACCGGGTTATCATAGTGATAACTACCAATGTATCTGGCATACCGAAAGTGGGCATGAAAATGAAAAGTAATGCAAATATGTTTCAAATTTAATTCATTTTTACCTTTACATGTAACAAACTTTAATCATTAAACGTATCATTCCAATTACAAGATGTTTCAATAACCAAACTATTACCAAAATCAATTTTCAAAATGGTCCAAATTATCCAATTACAATACAACGTAATTTAGACTTGTACAAGTTCAGAGAAATTGCAGATGACGATTTTTGGCAAATGGTATTTTAAAAAGTCCTTGGGATAGAAAACCTTGTGAAGAATGCAGAAATTGCTTGTAACAAGCAATTTCTGCATTATCCACAATGTTTTCCAAAGCTTTTTATTGAGGGGCATAAAAAACAGGATTATGAGGGTATGATGTAATACAAGACTTTGAGACACAAGTTTCAGGCATAGTAATTCGAGAAGGATCTGGTATCCTTTAAGAGATTAAAAAATTATGGGATCAACAGATTTTGCTTACAATAGCAAATTTCTATTTTTCCCGATGATTATTGCCAACTAGATTCTACTGTCCTTCAATGAATCAGAGGTGTGGAATTCCCATGCCCTGCTCGTCCTTTTCTACTTGTGGATAAGAACATTTTTCAAGACCATATGGCATGGAACAAAGTAAATACAAGGACAATATCTTGGAATGGTACAGGATAAATCAGGTCTTACTTATACCGGAACAAGTAGCAGAAATCTGTATCTCCACACCACTGATGAGTTTCATGATTATTGTTAAAAGCAGATTTAACAGTAATTAGAAATCTCATTATTTTGAAATCAAGATACAGATTGATTGATTCATTGAATGAATCAGAATGGGGTTCAACGCCACTTTTAAAAGTATTTCAGGCATATTGCTGCGGCTGGAGCACCTAACAATGGATTCATGGTATTTCTCACACCAGTACTACCAAAACATCCTTTCCTAGCCTCCAGCTGCTATCCCAATTAGGTTTACAATTATCCACCCATTGGTGAGAGACAAATGTCAGAAAGGATATGTGCTGCCGCCAGGGATCGAACCCATGACATCCCATTATTGAAGATCAGGAGTTTGATGCGCTACCAGCTGCGCTATCACAGCGGCAAAAATCCAATACAGAATGTCAAAAGTTTTGAAGCCCAATGATGAGTGTATAATGTAGCAGAATTTAATTAATGAGAAGTCTATCTATTTTTGTCTGCGATCAGATCTCTCACTTTCTATAGCTCCGGTTTTTAACATTTGCATACGAATAAAAATGTTCTCCAATTTTCTTGTTTCTCTGTTCTCTCTCTATTCTGCGTCTCTGAAAGAAAAGAATATGTTTTTTCATACAAGAATTTCAGAATTGCAGACAAAGAAAACATTTGAATAAAGAATGAGAACATTTTAGCAGATAGGATTAAAAATGTGGGTATAAAGTAAACCTGTCACCATTTTTATTAAACTTTTGCCACTAATTACTAGAATTATCAACCTAGTATGTGATGCAGCTATGGAAAACCTGCAGTGTTGCATTAAGAATTTCATCATTTGATAATGGAATAAATTATTTATAAATCTTAAAGACACTTCGAGGAATCAAACTGAGGCCTGGTAATCACAGACTATCTCACAACCTGCAACATTAAAACATTTTCTATGTACCTGTTTACTCGTAAGTTTAGGTCCAACACTTGATTCCTCCTCATCCTCTTCATGCCTTCGTTTCTTTGCCATCCTTCTCTGCTGTAACACTACTTTGGTCTCTGGTTTTTGACAGGTTGATTTTGGCAGATCTTTTGATGATGTTTCACCAACTGTTACTGGTTTAGATTCTACTTCTACACAGGTGACATTCTCTGTTTCTTTGATGGAGTAAACTGTTGTACCTGTAAATTTACAGACAATCAAGAAGTTAATAAGTATTGTTTCGATCCAAGTACCTTGACTAATTCTCCTCACAGTATTTTCCATATCTATATTTCTTTTGTGCGTAAAAATGCGTGATTGTGTGGGAATGGGTTGCATAATTGTGGTTGATACAAATGCTGTTTGATTTGACCCATTCGAACACAATCTTTTTTCCATTATCCTCATGAAAAAGCTTTGAAGAACACAGTGGAGAATAAGGAAAATGATTGTTACAATCAATTTCTTAATTATCTACAATATTTGCTACCCCAAAAAACTAAGTTATTTGAAAAAAATATCCACTTGAAATTGCAACTTATTTCATTTCAGACCAGCTTAAAATTCTAGTCTGGTAAAAGGCTAAGCTCCAGTATGAACAGTACAAAGCTTTAGTAATATCTTGGAAGAAGAGCTGTCTTTATAAATAGGTGAACACTTACTTAACCCATTTACAGATGACAAATTTTAGACTGGTCCAAATAGAAAGAGGTTTGCAGACATTTTTTTTTACATTGATTGATTTTTCTTAAGTCTTTCTGGATAGCAAATTCTTTGTTTTCCACATTGTTTTTCCAAACTCTTAGCCTGGGAGTCGTAAAAAAATGCCAACAAATTACTCCTTTCAAATTTGCATTGAAATTATTTCAATGTGCATACACAGCACACATTTTATGACGGGATTTTTCAAATTTTCAATTTAAAATCAATAAACACTCTCACATGTAAAGGAAGTGATTCTGCATGATAATGGCAATGGACTTGTTACTATTAGAAGTCAATGGTTATTGGTATGAAAACTGGCCTACATAACTTGATGCATGGTTATGTCCTTCAGTAAGATATTTCAATATAAGGTATTTTGTACACAAAATGACAGAATCAAACCTCTAATGACGTGGAGGCATAAAAGGAGTCTGTCAATCAATTTTCTTTGAGAAATCTGATTTTAAACTTATCTAGAATGAAAAAAAAAAAAGCTTCCTTTACTAACTTTTTCTTTTCTAGACTTGGTTAATCCTTTCCTATTTTGTAAAATTTTAGACATGTCCAAATTCAAAGGTTTTGCAGATGCAAATTTAAGGTGGATTTAATTTGATTTTGATTGAACGGGGCTTTTAACAATTTTTCAGTGATATCGCAGTGGCTGGAGCACTTAACAATGGATATCCTGGTCCTGTATATCTCACACCAGTACCATCATTACCATTACATTCTTTCCTAGCCTCCAGGTGGTAGCTCACTTAGATTTAAGATTATCCACCCATTGGTGTGAGGCAAAGGATTTAATTTGAAAAATAACCATTCAGTAGGGTAGAAAAAATTGTGGAAAAATAGAATTTGCTTGTTGCAAGCAATTTCTTAATTTCTACAATATTTTCTTAAATCAAAAAATCTCAGGGACATAAAATCCAGAGATTGAACAGGGAAGGGTTAAGAGCAGAGAAAATAATATAAAAGATCCTATATGTCTGTTTTTGCGAGTTAAAGAGAGATTCACCTGATGAAGTAGAAGCTTTTACTCTCTTGTATTTATTGAAACCTTCACTGGAAATGGTTCCAGGTGTTTTCTGTTTAACTCCACCTGCTGATTTTTTACCTATGTTATCTTTGCTTTGCTTCTTGCTTTGGTGATTTTCCTTTTTGTTTACACGCATGTCTTGTTCACTTTTAGTCTTTAACTTGCTTTTTACTACAGTTTTCTTTTTTATGATAGCAGGTGCTTCAATTATGTCACTATTATCATCAGAGTCATCACTAATTACTTCAGCATCACTGACATTGTCATCCTCAGAATCACTTAATTCTATTACCTCAACATCACTCATATTTCTAGTGTTAAGATCACATAATACATTTTGAGCATCTGTTTCTTCTTCATTTTCATCATCTGAACTGTCATTTCTATTATCATCATTGTCTTCACTATCATCATTTGATTCACTTTCATCATTTTCAGGTAATTGTTTATTCTTTTTAATTACATTCGAAATAACACTTGTTCTGCTTTTTCTGGTGTTGCTATCACTTATGATTTGATCGATAACTTTACCTTTTTTACTTTGCTTTGATGTCTTGTTATCAGCTGTAAAACCAGTCCTATTATTGTCACCATTGATAATTTGTTTATTTCTTAGACAACTTATTTCAAAAGTACTTAAATAATTGCTGTTTTCATTATCATTTTTCACATCATCATTATTATTGCCAGCATTGCAAGGTTCCCCATCATTATCATCATCATTATCATGATCACTCTTTTCATCATTAAATTCATTATTTTCTGCATTATCATCCTCATCTTCATCAGCAGTATTATCATCAAAGTCCCCCATCATATCATCCAGACTAACTTCTTGCAAATCTTCTCCTGTGAATTCTGGTTCAACCTGGATCTTCCTCAAGTCTTGATGTACTATGGGAATATCACTTGAAAGTTTACTGGATGTCTTTGTGCTTGATTCCTCCGTGTTTTTTACTTTCTTTGTCTCTTTGAGAGGTTTCCTGGAGTCTTTGTCTGCCTTGGTCTGTAAAGAAATCACAAATAAAACTCTATAGTAAATTTGAATTGCAAAGCAGTTATGCTTAGAGTATGAAACACCTGAATTACTTAAATGAAAACTTGATATTTGTAAAAATATGATTTTTTCATAGGACTTGAAAAGCACTCTTTGACTTAGTGACCTAGTTTTCTTTGTCCAAAGTGAGCAAATATTGTTGCCTCTAGATTGTCTATAAGTTTTTTCCAACAATTGACCTCCTGACCTACTTTTTGACCCTAAGTGACCAAATTTCAAAATTCCTTTTCCCAAAATGATTTCCTGGTAACTGTATTTCAGTAAGTCATGTAACTTTGGGGGAAAGGGTCTACAATTCACTGAGAACCATTGTCAAATTCCAGCTTACCTCAGATTCTGGTGGAGGTACAAAATAAGGTATTTTTCCTCTCTGCCAGTCATTCAACACCATCTTAGCTGCTGTGTTTAAATCAGCATCTCCTCCCTGAAGACAGAAACTGCCTGATTTACTTTAGGTAATGAAAAAAGCTGTTGGCATTAGTTAAAGTTTTTTTTTTTTTCTTTCTCAATTTCATAAATAACTAAAGGTCATCAAGTTGTAGGCTGAATATTAAACACATTAGGTATCTGACAGCTCGGGGAAAATCCCACACACCATGTACCTATTTAACACCTTGCTGCACAGCAACAATTCCAAGTTAAATTTCTGCTAAAAAAAAAAAAAGATTTGCAGCCTGGGTAGGACTTAGATCTGGGACACTCTGATTCTGAGGTACTTGCTACAAAAGTAAAACAGAACAAGAGGGCCAGAATGGCCCTAAAATCGCTCACCTGACTAATGTAAGATGATTCAAAATTGAAATTGGCCCAATGGTTACTGAGGAGAAGATGTTAAAAGATTTCAAAGTCAAAAACTGCCCTACCCTTCCAAGCCCTTATTTGGTCATCAATCAAAATTCAAGAACAACTTTTGAAAAGGGTCACTCAATGAACATTCATACCAAATTTGGTTGAAATTGGCCCAATAGTTACTGAGGAGAAGATGTTTAAAGATTTTAAAGTCAAAAACTGCCACGCCCATATTTGGGCGTGAAACCAAATTCTGCAAACAACTTTTGAAAAGGGTCACCCAAAGAACATTCATGCCAAGTTTGGTTGAAATTGATCCAATGCTTACTGAGGAGAAGATGTTTAAAGCTTTCAAAGTCAAAAAAGTGCCTGACCCTGCCACGCCCATATTTGGGCATAAATCAAAATTCCAAGAACAACTTTTGAAAAGGGTCACCAAAGGAACATTCATGCAAAGTTTGGTTGAAATTGACCCAACTGTTACTGAGGATAAGATGTTTAAAGATTTCAAAGTTAAAAAAACTGCCACGCCCATATTTGGGCATAAATCAAAATTCTGCAAACAACTTTTGAAAAGGGTCACCCAAGGAACATTCATACCAAATTTGGTTGAAATTGGCCCAATAGTTACTGAGGAGAAGATGTTTAAAGATTTCAAAGTAAAAAACTGCCACGCCCACATTTGGGCGTGAAACGAAATTCTGCCGAACAACTTTTGAAAAGGGTCACCCAAGGAACATTCATACCAAGTTTGGTTGAAATTGGCCCAATGGTTCCTGAGGTGTAGATGTTTAAAGATTTCAAAGTCAAAAACTGCCACGCCCATATTTGGGCATAAATCAAAATTCTGCGAACAACTTTTAAAAAGGGTCATCCAAGGAACATTCATGCCAAGTTTGGATGAAATTGGCCCAATGGTTACTGAGGCGAAGATGTTTAAAGATTTCTAAGTCAAAAACTGCCACGCCCTGCCACGCCCATATTTGGGCATAAATCAAAATTCCATGAACAACTTTTGAAAAGGGTCACCCAAGGAACATTCATGCCAAGTTTGGTTGAAATTGGCCCAATGGTTACTGAGGAGAAGATGTTTAAAGATTTCTAAGTCAAAAACTGCCACGCCCTGCCACGCCCATATTTGGGCGTAAATCAAAATTCCACGAACAACTTTTGAAAAGGGTCACCTAAGGAACATTCATACCAAATTTGGTTGAAATTGGCCCAATGGTTACTGAGGAGAAGATGTTTAAAGATTTCTAAGTCAAAAACTGCCACGCCCTGCCACGCCCATATTTGGGCGTAAATCAAAATTCCAAGAACAACTTTTGAAAAGGGTCACCAAAGGAACATTCATGCAAAGTTTGGTTGAAATTGACCCAACTGTTACTGAGGATAAGATGTTTAAAGATTTCAAAGTTAAAAAAACTGCCACGCCCATATTTGGGCATAAATCCAAAATTCTGCAAACAACTTTTGAAAAGGGTCACCCAAGGAACATTCCTACCAAATTTGGTTGTAATTGGCCCAATAGTTACTGAGGAGAAGATGTTTAAAGATTTCAAAGTAAAAAACTGCCACGCCCACATTTGGGCGTGAAACGAAATTCTGCCGAACAACTTTTGAAAAGGGTCACCCAAGGAACATTCATACCAAGTTTGGTTGAAATTGGCCCAATGGTTCCTGAGGTGTAATGTTTAAAGATTTCAAAGTCAAAAACAGCCACGCCCTGCCACGCCCATATTTGGGCATAAATCAAAATTCTGCGAACAACTTTTAAAAAGGGTCATCCAAGGAACATTCATGCCAAGTTTGGATGAAATTGGCCCAATGGTTACTGAGGAGAAGATGTTTAAAGATTTCTAAGTCAAAAACTGCCACCCCCTGCCACGGCCATATTTGGGCATAAATCAAAATTCCATGAACAACTTTTGAAAAGGGTCACCCAAGGAACATTCATGCCAAGTTTGGTTGAAATTGGCCCAATGGTTACTGAGGAGAAGATGTTAAAAGATTTCTAAGTCAAAAACTGCCACGCCCTGCCACGCCCATATTTGGGCGTAAATCAAAATTCCACGAACAACTTTTGAAAAGGGTCACCTAAGGAACATTCATACCAAATTTGGTTGAAATTGGCCCAATGGTTACTGAGGAGAAGATGTTTAAAGATTTCTAAGTCAAAAACTGCCACGCCCTGCCACGCCCATATTTGGGCATAAATCAAAATTCCATGAACAACTTTTGAAAAGGGTCACCCAAGGAACATTCATGCCAAGTTTGGTTGAAATTGGCCCAATGGTTACTGAGGAGAAGATGTTTAAAGATTTCTAAGTCAAAAACTGCCACGCCCTGCCACGCCCATATTTGGGCGTAAATCAAAATTCCACGAACAACTTTTGAAAAGGGTCACCTAAGGAACATTCATACCAAATTTGGTTGAAATTGGCCCAATGGTTACTGAGGAGAAGATGTTTAAAGATTTCTAAGTCAAAAACTGCCACGCCCTGCCACGCCCATATTTGGGCGTAAATCAAAATTCCAAGAACAACTTTTGAAAAGGGTCACCAAAGGAACATTCATGCAAAGTTTGGTTGAAATTGACCCAACTGTTACTGAGGAGAAGATGTTTAAAGATTTCAAAGTTAAAAAAACTGCCACGCCCATATTTGGGCATAAATCAAAATTCTGCAAACAACTTTTGAAAAGGGTCACCCAAGGAACATTCCTACCAAATTTGGTTGTAATTGGCCCAATAGTTACTGAGGAGAAGATGTTTAAAGATTTCAAAGTAAAAAACTGCCACGCCCACATTTGGGCGTGAAACGAAATTCTGCCGAACAACTTTTGAAAAGGGTCACCCAAGGAACATTCATACCAAGTTTGGTTGAAATTGGCCCAATGGTTCCTGAGGTGTAATGTTTAAAGATTTCAAAGTCAAAAACAGCCACGCCCTGCCACGCCCATATTTGGGCATAAATCAAAATTCTGCGAACAACTTTTAAAAAGGGTCATCCAAGGAACATTCATGCCAAGTTTGGATGAAATTGGCCCAATGGTTACTGAGGAGAAGATGTTTAAAGATTTCTAAGTCAAAAACTGCCACCCCCTGCCACAGCCATATTGGGGCATAAATCAAAATTCCATGAACAACTTTTGAAAAGGGTCACCCAAGGAACATTCATGCCAAGTTTGGTTGAAATTGGCCCAATGGTTACTGAGGAGAAGATGTTAAAAGATTTCTAAGTCAAAAACTGCCACGCCCTGCCACGCCCATATTTGGGCGTAAATCAAAATTCCACGAACAACTTTTGAAAAGGGTCACCTAAGGAACATTCATACCAAATTTGGTTGAAATTGGCCCAATGGTTACTGAGGAGAAGATGTTTAAAGATTTCTAAGTCAAAAACTGCCACGCCCTGCCACGCCCATATTTGGGCATAAATCAAAATTCCACGAACAACTTTTGAAAAGGGTCACTCAATGAACATTCATACCAAATTTGGTTGAAATTGGCCCAATGGTTACTGAGGAGAAGATGTTTAAAGATTTTTAAGTTAAAAACTGCCACGCCCTGCCACGCCCATATTTGGGGGTCAATCAAAAATCCGCGAACAACTTTTGAGAAGGGTCACCCAAGGAACATTCCTACCAAGTTTGGTTGAATTCCGCCCAGTGGTTACTGAGGAGAAGATGTTTAAAGAATTGTTGACGACTTCCGACGCACGACGGACAAAAGGTGATACCAAAAGCTCACCTTGAGCACGTTGTGCTCAGGTGAGCTAAAAAAACAAGATGTTTTTGTTAAACGCTATGCCCCCGCAACAGGAATTCTTTAGAAATGGGTGATTTTTATTTTTTTTTTTCTTTGTTTTAGGGAAAAGGGTCTAAGTTTTGACCTTGAGCTTGATGAAATGACCTTGCCCAGTTGCGCCTTGTTGAGACCTATGTACATAACAAATATTAGGATTGTAACTTAATCAGGGTTGAAGTTATAGGAAAATGTTTAGTTGGCAGGTTAAGTTTTGCAGACAGACAGACAGACAGACAGACAGACGGACACGGTAAAACAATATGCCCCTGATCTTATCGATGCAGGGGCATAAAATGAAAATGTATGTGATACTTAAAATCACATGAAGTTGCAGACTACATTTAAAAGCCTTCTTAAACTGACATGATCATCCCACACTCAAGTGCAAATGCTCGGCTGCAGGTGCTGAAAAAAGAAGAAATCATAGAAGGAAAAGGGGCAAAAATCATACAAACTAGATAGTTGTCCCAGGAAAACTGCTGTCAAGCCTGCATAGTTTTGACCATCAACTTGACATTGACCAGCAATTTTAGTGTTTGACCTTGAACTTTGACCTTGAACTTGAAGCTAATTGGAAATTTCAATTTAGAAAATATGGGAATAGAAGAAAATGATGAAGACAAGCACAAGGCTACAGCAATGCCTCTTTTTTTCTGAGAGAAAAACAAGCACAAAAAGAACAACCAAGCTTAAAAGGCATAGAAACTAAACAATCATTTTAGGAAGATATACCTTAATTAATTTTCCAGATTTCTTTGCAAATTGGGTAAGAAAATCTTCATGGTCAGTCCATTCCATTATACCATAAGTTTTCTGTATATATTCCTTCTTCACTCTCTCTAGCATGGGTTGTACATAGTCTTCAGGATCTTTCACCAATTCCACTCTCACCTAAAATAAATTGAATTATTCTTATCCTTTTAATAATCACAGTGGAAAATTTCTTTCACCAAGTTTAAGGTAAGAAGATATCAATGGCTTAGAGCAAAAACATAGTATGGCTCTATACATTGTATAGAGCCATACTATGTTTTGCTCTAAGCCCTTGATATGCCACGGTAATGGCAAATTTTCTAGCCAGTACTAGCCTTATGAGATATCATTGACCTTGTTATCATAAGGCATATATCAGTGCAAGGTATCTTTCTACTAATTATAAATGTGACAAATTAAATATAAGTAGATTAAAGTGAGAAAAATAATTATTTCCGTATATCTGAAGTAGAAGCTGATAGACTAACAACGGGAAAGCAATCTTAGGGAATAGAAAAAATATGTATTTATTCTAAACAAGTATACCTTTCACTGTAATTCAGAAAACTACATACCACATTTTTGAGGACACATTCTGTAGGTGTGGAGCCTGTAGGATATACAACACCAGGACAGTCTACTAGATAAATTCTCTTCATAAGTGTGATGTACTGCCATACCTTAAATCAAACATTAACCCATTACAAGATGATAAAATTTTAGACTGGTCCAAATTCTAAGATATTGCAGATGACAAAATTTATTTGATGAAATTTTGGCTTTTTTTTTTACTTTCTGGGTAAAGAAAGTTGTGGATAATGAAGTAATTTCTTCATTTTCCAAAATATTTTCCTAAGCTTTTTTTCTTCGGGCTTCAAAAAGCGTCACTGAGTGGGAAAGAGTTAAACATTGGGAGGACCATTCCTGTATTATCTTCCCTTTGTTCTATTTCCATTAAAACAGAAGTCTGACTAATTCTATTGTGGCACTTTCATCTCATTACCTTTGGTTTTAGTTTTGTTCACTATGGGGAAGTTGCATTTTTATCATTTTGCTTTTCACAATTTGTTTAGATAAAAATCTTATAATTGTGGAAGTTTTTGTAGGCAAATAAAATTAAATGATTTTCAAGATTAAGCCAACATTTCCAGTTCTAAAGTTGCCATTATACAGCTGATCTCAAGAACCAAGAGCAAAGAAACTAACAATAAAGTCCAAGAAAACACCAGGACCAATGAATTTCTAGTAAGTATGTAAGAAAGATGACCCCATAATGGCCTTTATTGAGTATGGATTCCTGACACTCCTGTTTGTTTGTTTGAATGGGGTTTAATGCCGCTTTCAACAATCTTTCAGTTATATTGCGGCGGCTTGAGCACCTAACCATGGATTCCTGGTTTTACTAACACCAGTACCGCCATTACATCCTTTCCTAGCTTCCAGCTGCTATCCCACATAGGTCTTCGATTATCGACCCATTGGTGGGAGACAAATAGTCGGAAAGGATGAGTGCCACCGTCAGGAATCCAATCCGGGTCCTTTAGATTGACAGTCCGACGTGCTACCAACTGCGCTATAAAGGTGGCTCCTGACACTCCTGTTGAATGCTTGATATGGAACAAAAAGTCTAGCATTAAATGAGAATATACTTACAAAAATGCCTCTGAACAGTAAGTTACAGTAAGTTAGTTAAAAAGCCATCCATTTACCATCGCAGACAATGACATGAACTAATTTTCACAAAATACCTTTTTTTTAAAGCTAAAAACATTGTTTGCAGAAAGAGATACTTCTATCACAAAAATTAGTTTTTAATTATCATTTGTATTCACTTTGAATTGTCTATAAGTTCATTTATTTGGGCAGCTCTCAAGTCTAATGATCTGAGTTTTTTTTTTCTCTGAAATTCCTGGTCAGCCAACTTACCTTAGTTTCTCCTGCTAATGGAGCCACTTTACAAACTTTCTTTGCCTTCAGTGTATTTATAATGGAACTCTTTCCAACATTAGGGTATCCTATAAACCCAACACTTATCTGTCGTTTATCCATATGTAACTGAAAATATGAATACATGCACATTAAGTGTATTGAATTTGAGAATTAGATTGGTTGTCTGGGAATGATTTGTTTACCCATTCCCCCACAGAAACGCTTTTTGACGCAAGTTGACACAATTTTAGACAGGCTGAAATTCAAAGAAGTTTCAGACAACAATTTGAATGTGGTAGAAAATGTAGGAATTGAAGAAATTACTTGTGATAAGCAACTAATTCATTTTCCATAATGTTTTCTTTAGCTGTTTTTTTTTCAGGGGCATATTTTTTGCATAAAAGAAATAGCACACTTGTTTGTTTTTTGTTTAAGATTAATCAATGTGAGATAAATCAATCTTATACTGAAACAGAAATTATTCTTTTTATCTTAGGGTTTCTACGACAGCCATCTTAAGAAGAAAAGGATTTCTTTAAATAAAGGGCTGTAGACATGGTTTTGCAGTTGATCAAAATTGAAAAATTAAAGGAATAAAGAAACTTATGACCCAAAAGAAAGCTACTATCTTATAAGTTGATATTTCATAGGATGTGAAAGTGGAAAAATATGGATTCTTACATTTTTTCTGAAATAGCATTTACACAGCTTTTTTTTAAATGAATGATTGATTAAATGGGCTATAACGCCGCTTTAAACAGTATTTCAGTCATATCACAGCTGGAGCAACTAACAATGGATTCCTGGTATTTCTCACACCAGTAATACCACTTCATCCTTTCCTAGCCTCCAGCTGCTATCCCAATTAGGTTTACATTTATCCCTCAATGGGTTAGAGACAAATGTCAGAAAGAATATGTGCTGCTGTCAGGGATCGAACCTATGACATCCCATGATTGAAGATTAGGAGTCTGACGCGCTACCAACTCCGCTATGACGGCGGATTTTTTTTAATGAACCATTGAAGTATAGGGGCCCGTTTCTGAAGAGCAGTGGATAAACAATTTGACAAAGAAGAGGCCACTCTTAATTAAGGATCTAAAGCTTTTTCTTTGAATCTACATCTTCTAACCTTTGAAAATTGTCTGAGTAGGTTTATAAGGGCTCCTTTACCAAATGGATTGGTGATACTGGAGTGGAATGCCATAGCTGGATGAATAGCTGAAAGAATGGCTACCCATTTTTGCTGAAAAAAGAAAAGGAATAGTTTATACAAAATTATTGTAGTTTCAAATATTTTCATTTGTGTTTAAACCATTACCACTCGAACAAATGTTTAGACTGGTCCAAATTGAAAGAAGTTACAGAGGACATTTTCAAGTTGACAAAGCTTTAAAAATCTTTGTCTTTTGGGGTGGAAAACATTATGGATTATAAAGAAATTGCTTATGCAATGTTTTTCAGAGCCTTAGCACCAACAGAAGGATCTTGCTACTTGGATTGCATGTATGAAATAGGAAAAGCCCTTGTTGAGCATTTATCTTCATTACTTACTGTCTGACTTTTCATTAAAATATTTTTCAATTCAATGTGATTAGGTTGAATTTTGAGCACCACAATGGCCCTTTATGTTTCACCTGACATCTCTAGGCTTAAAGCAGGGTTTGAATTTCTTTTTTAAAGATTTCCTCTCTAACTCTATGTGCAATTTTGTTTTTACAATAGATTTGATTCTGATCTAAGATTCATGGTTATAATTTAGACAACTATAAAACAATGCTCAAAACATTCTTTTTGAAAAGGCTTGGCCTAATTGTTTGGGAGTTGAATAGGATATTTCTAAAGTTTTTCTTCTAGTGTCTTTTATTGCCATTATTTTCCAAAACTTCTTTAATTTGGACAAGTCTAAAAGTACAGTATGCGTTAAAAGGAGATCAGATTTTCATTTCAATGTTATCAGGGCATTGGAATTTATCAAGAAGAAATAAACAGTAACAAGAGCCATGTCAGACATGGCCATCCCCCGCCATAAAAGCTCGATAGTAAACTGAAGCCAGTTAGATTTAGGCATCTTGTGCACTGCATTTCTTCTCGATGAGTTCGATAATAGCTATTATACTTTCAGAGATATGCTCAGGACAAAATTTAAGTCTTTAAAACAACTAAGAGCAATAACTCCAAAATTATGCAAGCAAGAGTTGCGGTTCTTGTGCACCACTTCTCCTCAACGAGATCTATCCACCTATGAAGTTTCAAGTTAATAGCTATTATACTTTCAGATATATGCCAAGGACAAAAGCTTAGTCTTTAAAACACCAAAGGGCAATAACTCCAAAATTATGCAAGCAAGAGTTGTGGTTCTTGTGCACTGCACTTCTCCTCAACGCGATCTATCCACCTATGAAGTTTCAAGTTAATAGCTATTATACTTTCAGAGATATGCTCAGGACAAAATCTTAGTCTTTAAAACAACAAAAGGCAATAACTCCAAAATTATGCAAGCAACAGTTGTGGTTCTTGTGCACTGCACTTCTCCTCAATAAGATCTATCGATCTATGAAGTTTCAAGTTGATAGCAATTATACTTTCAGAGATATGCTCCGGGCAAGATTAGTGAAGGAAGGATGGACGGAAACCATTACTACATCCCCTTCGCCAAAACGGCGGGGAACAAAAATTGAGTAGAGAAAGGAAACTTACTGTGACCCAAACAGGGACTAAATCTACTTTGTTTATGACGTAGATAATATTTTTGTGGGGCTTCTCTTTCTTCAAGAACTCCTCAACTTGGTAGCATCGTGTTCCCATGGGATCTCTAGCATCCAAAACATTCACAAGAATGTCAGAGGAATCGATCACCTGCAATGCATTCAAAACATAAACACAAGCAATTAACCCATTTCTAGACGGCAAAAATTTCGACTAATTCAAATTCAATGTTGTTGGAAAATAACTGTTGATAGATTGATTGTACAAGGTATAATGCCACTTCCAACAGTATTTCAGTAATTATATTGTGGAGGCTGGTACATCTAACCATGGCTTCCAGTTGTTTCTCACACCGGCCACCAGCTGCCCATTACACTTAGGTACACTTCTTTACATTTGCCCTTTTGTGGGAAAAAATGACTCATGCCATGATGACACATGTAGCAGTGACTTTTATATAATTTTGTAAAAATTGCTGGTCAAGAAGGTGTTCAAACTCACCATCCCTAGATTGGGAGCACAGCATGTAACCACCTACTCTAAACAGGCTCAGCATCTAGCTGAGAAGGGTTTATGGTAGAAACTAGCAATTCCACATATGAAATAGGATAGCACTGATAGGAAAGGATTATTAACCCATTACCAAACTACAAAATTTTAGACTGGTCTTAATTGAAAGAATAATAATTCCAAATCCTTTGTCTATTATCATAAAAACGTTGCCATTAAGCAATTTTTTCATTAACCAAAATGTTTTTTAAAAGCTGTTTGGAATTATGTAGGAATGGGTTAAAATATGGCACAGAAATGTATCTACATTTTCAGTTAATAAAAAGCCTCAATGACATTACCATTAAATACTTTCCCCCAAAGATACATTTTGCAAATTTATTCTTTAAGCTATTTAGACCTTGACTGTGTGTGAGTTTGTTTAAAATCCAACATAAAAATGAAAATGTACCTTGTGGAGTTCATTCCATATTCTCTTCGACTGACCAGCCTTAAATATCATCTCTTGAGCCTCTGGTTTCTCATCTGGCAATCCAGTGTCGAGATCACGATCATTCTCAGCACTGTACTTATCACCAGCAGCTTCTGCCTGGTCTAGCAAGGCCTAAAAGAGGACATGCAAAAATATTAAACCCTTTCCTGTTCAATCCCTGGTTTTTACGTCTCTGTAAATTCTTAATTGAGAAAAAATTGTTGAAAGAAGATACTGCAAGCAAATTCTTTTTTCCCACAATAATTATATTCTACAGAATGTTTTTTTTTTTTCATATTAAATCAACTTAAAACTTTTGTCAGCAAAACCTTTTGACAGGTTTACATTTTCCAAACAAGAAAGGGTTAAGTTACCATATTTGACTCATTACAAGATAAAAAATCTTAGACTGGTCAAAATTCAAAGAGGTAAACAACATATTTCATAAGACAAAGTTATAAATAGAAATGCATCACATAATTGCTTGTCACATTACCTTCAGTTGTGACCTTGAGCTTGGAAGTATCCAAAAGAACTTTATGCATGTCATTAGTGTTCCTCAAGGAGAAAAACTGACAGAATATTTTAAAATCCACCACTTAATGTAGAAGATACGCTCAAGGCAAGAATATGACATGCACACTTACACACACAACCCATCCATGCACGCACTCACACACAAACAAGTTAACTGTATCAGAGATTTATCTAGAAATTACAGATAATGAGTCCCAGGACTCATCTATTTTAAAACAATGAGTCCAGGGCCAAAACACTGGGTCCAATGATCATTTTTAAAATGAAAAAAAAATGGAACCAATTTGTTTCTTATATTTTCATAATTATTTACACTATATTTTTTTCTATAATGAACTTGTTTATTAAATCAAATTCACTTTGAATTGATAATTTTCCATTAATTTAAATCAGCTCAATATCTATACTCCTCACAAAAAGTTAAGCACCAAAAACAATGTTCTCAATTTTTATACACCTGGCTTTGTTTGCACCGATTTGTTATTCGGACAGCCATATATATGACGAAAGACACCTTAACAAATATCTAATGTTATTGTGTCCAAAAACATTTGTCTTGTGATTTGAATAGAGCCACCTTCAAAAAAAAGCATTCAAACGTGTCACATACACAGATTTCAAGCTTTGCATGTGCTCTGTTTGTGCTTAAAAGGCATCAGCATGGCAGTAACATTTGAATCAAGTCAAGACGTTACTTGGCCTCAACTGAGGTGGCTCAAATTGTGGGAATGGTGCAGGGTGGGATGACACAAACCACTGCTGCTGCCATTCGCTTTAACGTTCATCACATTGTCGTCTCAAGATTAGTAACCAAACTGGATAGATGACAGAGAGACCACGTTCAGGTCGCCCAAGGGTAACAATACCTAGTGACGACCATTACATTGCTACCCTAGCCAAAAGGAACATTTCACAACGGCCAGGTTGCTGCATTATGACCTTCAGAGTGTTTCAGGAAATAGTCTCCATCCAAACAGTAAAGAACAGGCTTCATACAGAAGGTCTAAGGACTAGTGGACCACTTAAATAGATCCCACTTCCCAAACAACAATGGCTGTTGAGATTGATATGGGGACATCGAAACTGGAGGGTCAACTCTTGGCATCACATACTCTTCACGGACTAGTCATGATTCTACTGAGACTTAAAAGATGGCAGTGCTCATGTGTGGAGAAATGGTAATGAACCGAACGCCAATGGTACAATTGCTGAACGTGACCAGTATGAGGGAGTTTGATGGTCTGGGGATGCATCAGTATTGGCTGCAGAACAGAGATGGTTGTCTTCAGACAAGGTACCATGACTGGTGTAAGATACAGGGACAAGATCATCACAATTGTTATCATCCCTTTGGCACAGCTAACAGGTCCAAACTTAATTTAATGGATGATAATGCCCGTCACTATCATTCTGGAGTTGTGACTAAAGTTCTGCCGACCAACAATATCAGACATATGGACTGGCTTGCTAGGTCCCCAGACCTTAATCCAATAGAAAAGGCATAGGACATTCTTTGAAGGCGTGTTTACGGTCAGCATCTTAGTCCACAGACCCTGAATCAACTGGAACAGGCCTTGCAGACAGAATGGAGGAATATTCCACATTGACAAGACTAATCTGTTCGTCTTGAGGCTAATGGGGCCCATACTAGGTACTAGACTCCCAATCATTGACTGAAAAAGACTTTATCACGTTCTGAACTGCTGGTTAGTGACATTTTGCACAATTGTTTCCTCGGGACGTTATTTCCGGGATTTGTAACTTTGTACTGTTAAAGGATTTTCCCAAACATTTAATGTTATTTGTGTGATAAGACCTCAATTTTAATTGAATAAATCATTGTTCATCAGTTGTGATAAAAAGATTTGAGAACGAAAAATACATCTTTGTTGCTTAAAATTTTGTGAGGAGTATTTAAGCATTTAGAAAACTGATTGACAGGATAGATAGAGCACAATTGTTATGTCTGCTTCAGCTTTGCTGGTAGGGTACTAAAAAAAGAATTCTAGCAACAAATAATTTCTGTCTCATAATGTTTTTCTCCCTTTACAGCGTGTTTGAATGCCTTCAACTTCTTTCAATTATGATCAGAGTAAAGATTCCTAGTCCTGTAATAGAAAAACAATCACAATCCTTGCAATACCTGCATGTCAGATGTTTTCAAATTAGGTCTTTTCCTTGTTTTTTTCTTGCCAAATGTTGCTTCAAATGGTTCTGTATCCAACACATGGACTCTAGCATTCTGAAATAATCAACAGACTGATTGTCATGGCAGCTTCAAAAAGCACTCAGACATAGCGGTTTGTCTGCAATACAAAGCAACATCAGCTTGCGGATAAGTCGTGTTTAAGATTTTTTTCATAACCTGCCAACAAAATGTAGTTTTACTGGTCAATTCATTTTTTGATTTAAAGTGCAAGATCTGTATATCATTTGTTTGGAATTTATATTGACTGATTGTGAATAACAAAGGGTAAATTGCCACACATTTTAGGTTTGGTTGTTCCCAAATGAATGACAAATTGATCTTTGAACAGTAAACCCAAACAATTGAAATATTTCCCCATTGCAAAAATGTGTTTTCTGTATGGAATAATAAGACAAACTATGAAGAAAGAACAGCATCTGTTCATGCATGAGTTCAGACTCAACCCATCATTTGAAAACTAAATTTGAGACTAACCCATATCCAAATAAGTTGCTGCAGACAATTTCTAGTTCATTAAATCTTAAAATTGTCTTTTTGGGGTTGAAAACAGTTCAGGTAATGATTTTTTTTTACAAGTGATTTCTTCATTTTTCACAATATTTCCATAGTTTTTTCTTGAGGGCCATAAAGAAGCTTGATTATGTGTGAATGGGTGAATATTGCCAATAGGGCCACTAGCTTTTATTCAGTTTCAAGCCTTATGGTTTGGGAGAAGATTTCAAAGATTACCTTTTTCATTCCTATGTAAAATCAGGGATTACACAGAAAAATTTCCATAGGACAGTAATTCTTTGAAGTATCAAAAGATGATGATTTATACTAGATATTAAAGCTCTAGACAATATGATTTGGGAGAAGACCCTTTTAATTTTTTTTCACTTGGTTGCTATGGCAACAAAAGTTCTTCATGGATTTCAATTCTTTGAGGTATTTTGAAAGAACATGACCTAATTCCATGGTTAGTTTAGGAGGAGAAGATTTTTTTGTAATTATGAATGGATAGACAGACAGATGGACAGCCAGCACTTCTTGCTCAGGTGAGCTAAAAATGATTGACAAATCATATCATTCATGTAGACCAGAAAAGAATGCTGACATATTGACATGTTGCAAATATATTTATCAAGCAGTTTTGTTGGTTTGCAACTTACATGCCATCAGCTGTAGTTATGATTTTTTGATCGTCATCAGCAATCTGTTTTTTATTTCAGGTCACTGACCATATATTTTAACAAGAGCACTGCCTATGGGTGCCTATACTCGGCTATTGGGTGCTGGATAGTGGATAAAATGCATCTAGAGTTATCCTCCTTGATAGTATAGGTTGCTCTTTAGATAGTCAACAAGTGTGCCAAGTTTAGTAGAACCAGAAATATCACAAAATGTCAAAGTTATTGCATGAACACGACAACTACAACGACACCAAGTTTTCTCTGAAAAGCCGAGATAAAAAATTTTGTTACTAACAGTGCATAAATGTTACCTTTGCAGTTTCATTCAGTAGAGATATAGGTAGCTTTGTTTGTTTCATGACCACTTTATATGGATCTTTCTTCACCTTGGCCATCTCTTCTTGGAAGTTTTGTAGAGCATTCTGAGTTATCACCCGTGTGTTACCTGTTAAAGTAATAACTAGATTATGTCTTCTTTGGGAGTAAACAATGAAGAAAACAAGCCATTCCTTCATTTTCCACATTATTTTCACAAACTATTTTCTTGTCTGGCAAAAAGTACAGGACTAGATTACTCCTATCAACTTTTCTCTCTGAATTCTGGCATGGACAAGTTTACTACAGTTTACCTGTAAATAAGAAACCACCTAAAAGTGGGTGTATTATCAAGGTTTATGTCTAACATGGACTAATTTGTTCAACTGATTAAATGAATGGGGTTTAAAGCCACTTTAACAGTATGCCAGTCATATCCCAGTAACCGGAGCACCTAACCATGGATTCCTAGTATTTCTCACACCAGTACTACCACAACATCCATTCTGAGCCTCCAGCTTCTCATCCCACTGAGAATATAATTTCCCACCCATCAATTGAAGACAATTATCAGATAAGATATTCACAGTGACTGGTAATTTGTACAAAATGGTCCCTCTGATGCATAAATCTTGATAGGATAATTCCTGTTAGGCATAAAGTTAATTTTACACTGTTCAAACTAGACAATCAATGAATGTGATTTATACCCCCAAACTGCTCTATGTCACGGAAGAAACATTTTGTCATTGGAATAAAGCCTTTTTTTTCAAAAACAAAATCTACATGGACTGTAATCAGACTAGAATGTGCACATCTTTGTGTGATACCGAGAGCTTGTGTGAAATTTGAATCAAATCCAACCAGTAGTTTCGGAATTTACAGAGGTCTAGATAAGAGGGGGTAAGAGCATTCTAAAATCCTCAATAAACCCTATGTTTTGGGTACGTCTAGATGATTCAAATGAGAACATGCAACTTCGTGCTAGGATGAGCTAAAAAAAAATTGATTTAGACCAACCCACAGAACAACTAATCTGCTAACAGACAAGCTGACTCCATTACAACCCACAAACAGTAGTTTTTTGAGGGGTATACTGATTGAGTATGGGATATATCTTAAACTGTTTCACTATCTGGTGTAAATATTCCCCTAACCCATTTTCACGAAAGCCAATTTTTGACACCCCCCCCCCCCCCCCCCCCCGAGAAAAAAGAAAATACTTTGGAAAAAATAGTTGAAAATGCAGTGTGTGGGAATGAGTTAACCCATTCCAACATGACAGAATTTTAGACTGCTCTATATTGAAAGGAGTTGCAAATGACAATTTAAAGTTTATGAAAATTTGGATTTTTCAACTTTCTGGGTTGAAAACATTGTGTAAAATGAAGAAATTGCTTATAACAAGCAATTTCTTCATTTTAGACACAGTTTTCCAAAGCTTTTTCCTTGGGGGCGTTTAAAAGCGTCACTGAGTGGGAATGGATTATTCGGCTTTTATTTGCAAGTTTTTGCTATTTTTTTCAACAATGTGGCTTATGTCTAGGTGAGGCTGGTGCATCTCCTATACAGGATCATTTAATAGTAGTTTGCCATGAGAAGGTGCTTTAACCCATTACCAGATCAAAAAACTTTAGACTGGTCCGAATTGAAAGTTGTAGAAGATATTTTAAAGTTTATGAAAATTTAGATTTTTTTCAACTTTCTGGGTAGAAAACATTGTATAAAATGAAGAAATTGCTTGTCACAAGCAATTTCTTCATTTTACTCTATGCTTTCCCAGTTATATTTCTTGAAGGGGGTCCAAAACTGTCATTGTGTGGGAATGGATTAATAATTAACTTAGGAGTTCTTATACAGATTTGTTTTTTATTGTGGTTTGACATGGAAATGCCCTGAAGTGGTTTGCTTAAGCAGGTGGATCTCTTATACAGGTGAATTAAGCATGCTTCCTTGTAGTTACATACCAAACCATTTTCTATTGGGTTCTACCCTTGCCACTGTCCCAGACATCAACCATGATTGAAATGGAGCAGGCCTAACAATCTTCCCTGCCTTGTCTCTGTAAAATAACAAAAGATAAACAGTTATAGCTGGATTGGGTCCATCATGGTATTCAATGATTTAACCTTATATTCAGAGTTTGACACTTACTGAATTTTGCAATAGGCCAGTTGGTCCTAATTCTTTTATGGAATTATATGTAAGTATTATATTCATATATAAATTGTGTAGGTCCTCAAAATCTATGCAATATAGAAGTCCATGTATGATGAAGTTAATAGAATGTAGTACATATGATTGATGGCAAAATATTGGTTAAACTAGAGGCGCTTGAATGCCTGTATCGCTCCACAGGCCTGATTGTACTGATTAAGCAATTGGTGTTTTAGGAATCATATTCACCATGTCTGGCAAATAAATCTTGTCAATGAATTTTTCTAATATTTCAACCTTTTCATTGATTTACAAAAGTCATTTCATTTACCAAGTCAGATGAAAAAGGTATTCATAAATTTTTAAAAACAAGAGGAACAAGGCTTTATGATATAAACAAAATAACAAAGCCCTCTGTCAAATAATTTTGGAGAAGATGTTTAAGGATTTCTCTTTTAATCCTAAGTATATTGATGATCCCACCATATAGCACTTATTTCCTAAATATGGTAATGCTTTGAAGTATAGACATCAATACACAGGGGTTTTCCTACCTTTTCAAAACAGACCCATGATTTTGGGAAAAATAGCGTGTAAATCGGCCAAATTGGGAAATTTGAGTAAAAGATGGCTACCTACCTGTGAAAGAGCTAGTCAACTTCATATGTATTGATACTTTCATGTTTTGTATGCCTTATTATGTTTTCTTTCCCAGTTGGTGGCTTGGTTGGGATTTTTAATTTTAATTGTATCAATTCCTGGGCTTTCTTTTCTTACAATACAGACCAACAGTAAATTTTAAGCATATTTGGTGTTAATTTGAGGATAATATCTGATCTCCTTGACTTCAAGCATATTTTGAGGGTATCTAGGTACACGCAACAAATGTACAATGGATAAATAACAATAAAGAATATCCTCACATTATCACAAATTAATCCCACCTTTTATCTCGGTAAGATGAAAAAGAAGCAAGAAGATCACGAAATAATTAATTAATAAATCAAATAATTCAAACTCAAAACAATCGATTGACTAGTGAATAATCAGTTTATCATTCTAGTTATTTTCATTGTTTCTTGTTAGCAGTTCATAAAGAGATTTCATAGCAATATAGTCTTGTAAATAGCACACATCATCAGTTTGTGAGGTAATAATAATAGTAATACAAGTCATATTATAATTACTTCCTTAAAAATCTAATTTGCAAGCAGTCCATCACATTGTTTACATGTATATGGCAGTGAACTTAACTTATGAGCAGCACTACTAACATAACTAGACTAATGAAATTGAATTATCTCCATCCTTTGGAAGCAGTTTATCATTTTGTTTTCAAAAGCAATACACATGTAGTTGAATTCATTTAGCACAGTTCTTCTATGTGATTTTCTAATACACACATGTACGTGTAACATTTACAGTTCTGCTTCATCATGCACATACAAGACTATATTGCTATGAAATATCTTGATGAACTACTTACAAGAAACTTCCTCCTTAAAATGAAATAACCACAAAACAAATAAACAGTTAAATCTATGTAAACTCTTGACAATCGCCGGTGTCGACATAAATGCATTTTGCCAATCTCGATTGATGTCTGCTATAACTAGTATTTGTTACAAAAAATCAAAAGTAAAAGGAAATTCAAATTTGAGGTTCATGTTTTTCATTCAATGAAAGAAATACCCTGAAAATTTTCTGAAGATTGCGGTTTGCTGCAAATTTAAACTTCGGCCGTTCATAAACGAAAATACAGTATCGTAGAAGGTCAGAATCAAGATAAATTGAATTTATAACATTATAATATTTGATTACATCCTTTATACAGTTTTATAAGGTTGACCAGTACACGCGAGGAAAGTGTGTCACTGTGAGAACACAACACGGTCGCCTAGACAGTCGGTCCCTTTGAAGTGAGTTGAACCTCGGAGAAATTTACACAGTGACGTCACACTGAAAACAAGTTTTGACAAGGATTTATTCAATTTTTTAGCTTAAATAATATTATATAATGTCTGGGATATGATTTGATATTAAAAGTAAGTAATTTTAGCTAATTCTCGGAAGCATTGAATTTTAATCCTTTAAATTTAATCTGGCTTTGTTTATAATATATACGCGCTTACAATAGCCTAATCAAATTAGCGCACACGCGAGTGACACAATCTCGTTGTCTGATAGATAAACAGCGGTCAATAAACAGTAGGCCTATCGATAACAGTTACAAAAGTTTTAGCTTTTACAAAAAAATTGCCAGCGCTGTTTTATCTGTGGTGTTTTTTTTTTTAGAAGAATTGCAGAAATCGGCGAGCGTGACCAATATTATACAAACTCAAATGATGGCCCCCCCATTTTACTAGTTTTGGGCAGCCGGAATGGGGGGAATTTCACTCATAATTTGGGGAATTTTTACCTGAAAATTGGGAAATTTTATACCTTTTTGCGATTGGGAAAGGGTCCAGTATTCGGCCCAAAAATCGGCCTAGGAAAATCCCTGATACATACCAAGTATAAAAGCTCTAGACCTAATGGTTTAGGAGAAGAAGTTTTCAAAGATATCATTATTTATTTCTAACTAAAATAAGGGGTCACACAGAAAAGGGCTAATTTTCAGAATACAGTAATTCTTTGAAGTATTCTGGTAGAGGGTAAAAAGTTGATGATATGTACCAAATATCAAAGCTCTAGGCCTAATTGTTTGGGAGAAGAAGACTTTAAAACATTTCCTTCTTTATTCCTTTGTAAAATAAGAGATCGCACAGAAAAGGGCTAATTTTCAGAATACAGTAATTCTTTGAACCATTTTGGTAGAGGGTCAATGGGTGATGATACACACCAAATATCAAAGCTCTAGGCCTTACAGTTTGGAAGAAGAAAATTTTCAAAGATTTCCTTCTTTATTCCTTTGTAAAATCAGGGATCGCACAGAAAAGGGCTCATTTTCAGAACATGATAATTCTTTGAAGAAATTTGGTAGAGGGTCAATAGATGATGATATGTACCAAATATCAAAGCTCTAGGCCTAATTGTTTGGGAGAAGAAGACTTTAAAACATTTCCTTCTTTATTCCTTTGTAAAATAAGAGATCACACAGAAAAGGGCTAATTTTCAGAGTACAGTAATTCTATGAAGAATTTTGGTAGGGGTCAATAGGTGATGATACATACCAAATATAAAAGCTCTAGGCCTTATAGTTTGGAAGAAGAAAATTTTCAAAGATTTCCTTCTTTTTTTCTTGTGAAATCAGGGATAGCACAAAAAAGGGCTAATTTTCAGAATACGGTAATTCTTTAAAGTATTTTGGTGTACCAAATATGTACCAAATATCAAAGCTCTTGGCCTTATGGTTTATGAGGAGAAGATTTTCAAAGATTTCCTTTGTAAAATCAGGAATCCTACAGAAAAGGGTTAATTTTAAGAGTACAGTAATGTATGTACCAAATATCAAAGCTTTAGGCCTTATGGTTTGGGAGGAGAAGATTTTTTAATAATTGTTTACGGACGGGCAGACAGACGCCGGACAATTACTAATCACAATAGCTAACCTTGAGCACGTTGTGCTCAGGTGAGCTAAAAAAGTTCACTGGATACCATATATGGACAAGAGCCACAACCTTAAAAGCCATATTTTCAACGAATCAAAATTAATTGAATGAGTCTGAAATAGAGTCACACAAGGATCATTCCTGTAAAACTTGGTTAAAATCCATAAATTAGTTTCTGAGAAGTCATCTTTACAAGACACAGCATTGCCATAATTATCCATTTTTCGCTAGAAACTTAGAAAAAATCAAAAGAACCACCGACACCTACCTTTGTTTACCTGCTTCTAGCCTTTGGACCAACCTCGCGAGTTCCCGGAAGTGCGATTGGAACAGAAATTCACTACCTCTTTTTGGAGGTCGTTTCAAACTTTACCACCCGTGCAATCCATCCACTAGTTTCTGAGTAGATTATTAAAGCTTTCACCATATGTGGAAATTAGCCCTGCTCATTAAACCATATTTTTATCCGGTCAAAAATCTTTAAAGGAGTCTGATAAAGGGTCACTCAAGTATCATTCCTATAAAATTGGTTGAAATCCATTGACTGGTTTCTGAGAAGAAGATTTTAAAAGGTTTCACCATATACGGAAATTAGCCCTGCCAATTAAAACCATGATTTTCATCTGATTAAAATTCTTTGAAGGAATCTGATAAAGGGTCACTCAAGGATCATTTCTGTGAAATTTTGGTTGAAATCTGTTCAGCATTTTCTGAGGAGAACAATTTTAAAGTAAAAGTGTACAGACGAAGTACTGACACAAGCATGCACGGATGGACGGACGCACCAGGACACAACACCATGTCAATAGCTTGCTGGCTTTCAGTAAGTGGAGCTAAATAACTGCAGGCCCAAAGGACTCAAAGTTTAGTTCTCCCTGTAAATCACAAGCATTAGGCCCAGAGGCTTGTGTTTGTGTTGACTCCTGATATATAAGTCATTTATCCTCATACAATCTACTTACTTTAGGTGTATGATTTCCCACTCCAGAACATAATTATGAAAGCTTTTATTCCAGTGTTATCTTTCTTATATAATAATCATACATCATACAACTTCTATCAAACTGGACTTTCGACTACTGTAAACTTTTGTTGTTTAGGAATGGGGTAAAAGCTGATTGATCCATATCCAGGCAAAACAATTTAGACTCATCCAAATTGAATGAAGCTGTAAGCAATAATTTCATGTCAATATCTTTGTTCTTCTCAGTAGAAATCACTGTGGGAAATGAAAAAAGTGCTTGTTACTTTGAATTTCACTATTTCTAACAATATTTCCCCAACTTTTTTCTTGAGAGTGCCAAAAAGCAGGATTTTGTTGTAATGGGCTAACTATATTAGATATATGTACCTGACAGCTTTAAAGTCCTTGTACATTTTCAATCTTTTAATAGTAGCTTTATCTCTCATGTTTGTGTCTTTACTCTTTGGTCGATCTGTAATACAAGGAATTAGACAAGTATGATTTAAACTGATTAAGTACATTTTAATTCTGTTCCACTTTCCTGTTGAATTTCTGTTTTAACCCTTGTCATGCTGTATAAAATCCTTGTTCAGAATTGTATTAAAATCAAATGGCCAGTAGCACCGTAGGTGTGGTTGTCAGGGTCAATAGTTAGTATGGGAATTGATCTTATGAACAAATCTTACTTCAAAAGGACAAACAGTTGGTGTAGACTAAGATCAGACTGCACATATGTGCAGGCCGATCTTTGTCTATACCTCCTGCCAAAGCAGGAATATTCTTGGTTCAGCATGACAAGGGTTAGATTTTTCACTTTTTTTTAAAAAAATTCAACCATCATTTTGTAAGCTTGAACAGGTCCAAATAAACCACAGTCATAGTAGCTAACTCATCTCTTGAAATTTCAGTTGTTGTCCACTTAACCGATTCCCGCACATTGACACTTTTGATCCCCTCCCTCTCTGAAAAACTATCAGGTAAAACATTGTGAAAAATGAAGAAAGTGCTTGCATCAAGCACTTTCTCTATTTTTCAAAATGGTTAGTACCCACAAGTTTGAAAAATCTAAAATTTCACACACTTTAAATTGTCATCTGTAACTCTTTTCAATTTGGACCAATTTAAATATTTTCTGTCTGGTAATGGGTTAATCCCATTATGGATGTTTCATATGCAAGACAATAGTTATAGAACTCAGATTTTAAATTTATAAGCAAGTCAGGCTAGCTTTTTTAACAAGCCCCCATAACAAATTCACTAGCCCACCACCGATTCGAAGACTTTGTATAGTATATTTATCAATCAACCAAAACATGTCGACATAAAAAAATAAAGTAAATGGAAAAATCCATGATGCTTTGAATGACAAATCACATTATGCAGTTGTTTTGAAATGTAGAATATTTTTTCAACTTTATTTTTAAAGCATGTTTGGCTAGTAAATACAAAATTTTCACATGCCAAAAAACAAATCTATGAGCTTTTGACCACCAGACTAGTGTGAATTTCAATCACTGAGACCGCACAACTCTTGCAAAAAATCAAAGTTGTCAAAAATGATTATCCAAGGACTGGTGGTACGCCTGCAAGAATTTGATCTCATAAATGCTGAAATTGAGGTATAGGTAAAACTTTGACGTTCCTGAAGTAAATATCTTGCATTTTGTTTGAAATAAAGCGCAACTTTGGACTCATCTGAAAATAAACTGGTGAGGCAATCAGGACCCGCATTATAGGAACTTTTCCAACTGCAAGTTAACCCATTCTCTAAATAGATGAAAACAGACCACAAAGAAGCGATGGTTCTCATCGCATGAAAGGGAAATCACTTGCTCCAGTTGCGATTTTGTTCTACTTTGCTTGCAATGTTTTAGGTTTTTAGGAAAAAATATACATGTATAGTTTGTTTTATACGCTCATTATTTAACATGCACACGCACATAATGGCATTTTTGTTTCTTCGTTTATTTATTTTTCTGTACGTTCATGCACATTTTGGTGTAAGATTTGTATGTGAACAGACCTAATTGTACGTGAATTATGTACTGCAGTACACGAATGAGCACACTAAGCCATGACCTAAACCTATTACCAAACAACACAATTTTAGATCAACCCAAGTACAAAGAACTTCTACGTAAAGATGCTCGACTAGAGATCTGGAGGTCAAGGGTATGAGTCCCACTATCATCATTTATGTTCATGGGAAAGACAATCAATAGCCTGTCCCAATTTACAAAGTTGTAGCACTAGGTAGTAGGGTATCTAGGCCACTGTGTCTCTCTCAGTGTCAGGAATAAGCTGGACCAAGTGTTCCAGAGAAATTCTGTACGCATAACAATTAACAAGAATTTTACATTTAACAGAATTGAACTGAACTGAATTGGACAGTTGAGATTTGTGTTAAGACAACTGCTGTATCAAGTCCATGAATGGGGGTTATGGTATTAATAGCGCATAGGTTTTGGAAGATACTGATAAAAAATATAGGCACTTGGACTCAGGAATTCAGCCATTTTTAAAGTTAACAGATGTTTGGATTGATTGAATGGGGTTTAACGCCACTTTTAACAGTTCTTCTGTCATATCGTGACAGCTGAAGCACCTAACTATGGATTCCTTGTATTTCTTACACCAGTACTGTACTACCACAACATCCTTTCCTAGCCCAGGGCTCTGCAGACTTCCAGACTTTGGGGAGAAGTCACTTCTCACTGGTCTGAGAATTGGGAGAAGTTTTTCAAAATGAGGAGAAGTGGTGAGACTTTCAAATTAGCTTTACAACCAAGTAGTTGCATTTTATATTATGTATTATGCAATAAACATAGAAAATACTGCTTATCCTTTCAGTCCTCAACAAAGATCTCATTCCTGTGAACAAATACTTTTGTATTTAATTTTTCTAGGTTTGAGAATTCCAGAGATTGATTCTGAATTTATTCTTTTTCTTAATATTTCATAATAGATTCATATATGATAAAAAAAAAGTCAACTAATAAAAAAATGCAAATAGTGTATAGGCAGTCTGAATGAAATGAGTAGTGTTCCTATTTGAAGCAGAAAATGAGAAAATATTTTTATTTTAACAACATGTATTTAATCAAACCATTACCAAAAGAAAAAATTCAGACTGGAACAAATTGAAAGAAGCTAAATAAGGCATTTCAAAGTGAGCTTAAATAAGAAAGAAGGTGCCAAAGAGGGTAGAAACATGTGGGGAAAGGAAAAATTGCTAGCTGCAATCATTTCCTCCCTTTTCCACTGTTTCCCATAAAAACAGTTCAAGATGTCAAAATGGGGGAATGTGTGGTAATGAGTTAAAGTCTGTCCATTTTACCTGATAACATATAAATGGATAAAAATTGTCATTAATTGATCAAAAAAGGTCCTCTGTGATTAAGACAGTTATAGTGTGTAAAGGGTAAGGGTTACTGCTCCAGACTGTGTACATGCAGAGGTTTAAAGTTAACACAGGATAATTTGCTCCATTTTATAGGATTACATGTTATTTAAAGGAATTACTACCAACACAAGTAAGTGAGATTTAGTTTTTGGAAAGAATGTATCATTACAAAAAACTCAGGAAAAGATCGTAGCAGCCTTAAAATTGTTTGCCATAATTTTCTTCACTTGTTACTGGTGCCGATAGTATACAAAGCAGTTAATTCAAATTGAAGGATTTTAATGAAAAATGAATTTACTCTACGTAGATTTTCGGCAGAATTATATTTCATCAAGATTTCAAATTTTTAACAAAATTTTGACTTCTGGTAAATGACACGGCGTCCGTAAATGTCGGCCATTCTTCTCATTATGTGAAAGTAAGCAACAAATCTCGTATTCTGATGATAACTTAATTTCCAGAAATAATTAAAACTTAAGAAGGGAAAGTATTTTAAATAAAGATTTCTGGTGCCGATAGTATACAAAGCATTGCGGAAACCAATCAGCGTAGGTGTGAATGAAGCAAGCATGTTGACTATTAGCTGCCAGAACATACCCCTCTTTCTGATAATCTACTGGCCTCGCGACTATCGATACACGCTTGAATTACAATCAAAGGGCTTCCGACCGGCAGTTGTATTATTGCACACTGTCCCCTACTTTTATAGCCACTGGGCCAGATTTGGCTATCACCTATCGTATCCAGGCGACTTCCCGAAAATTCCAGGCGACTACGACTTCGCTTTGATCAGCAAATCAGGCCAAGTTTTATGAAACCAGGCGACTTTTTCGCCTGAGTCGCCCACTCTGCAGAGCCCTGCTAGCCTCCAGCTCATAGGTTTACAATTATCCACCCATGGGTGAAAGACAAATGTCTGAAAGGATATGTGCCGCTGCCGAGGATTGTACCCATGACAACCCATAATTGAAGATTGGGAGTCTGGTGCGCTACTGACTGCGAACATATATTTTGAAAAGCATCACTAGTTCAGTCATAGGAAATGATTAACATTTCAGAAAAAGCAACCCATCCATTACCTTAAAAAATGGCAGCTGCACTACCTTGTTAATATTTATTATAATGATATTTGTGTTAGTTTTAAATTCAGGAAACCAAGTGCATGTAAACCAAGTGCATGTGATCAAAAGTAACATCAGAGCAAAAATATACCCCTGACAGCTTGTTTAATGGTGTCAGTGGAAAAAGTATTCGAATTTGCAGCCGAATATGGTAGTTTTATGAGACACATATGAGAAGAGTTATTAGTAACAAACTGAACTCTTAACCCTTTCCTGTTTTTTTAAATTTTAGACTGGTCCAAATTGAAATTTTTTTCAGACGACAATTTAAAGTCCAACTTAATTGATATATAATCATTCAAAAGGGTAGAAAATATTGTGGAAAAAGAAGAAATTGCTTGTAACAAGCAATTTCTTCTTTTTCCACAATGTTTTCTCAATCATAAAATCACAGGGACGTAAAAACCAGGGATTAACCAGGAAAGGGTTAAAGATATAATGAAATCATTTGACGCGAAAACTCGTGATTTTCAACTTACCCATATTCATACTACTGTTAGATTTCCTCACCCCTTCTCGAATTTTTTTCTTCTTTGCGACCCTTGCTTTAGCCATTTTGATGGTATGTGTTTCCTTTAGAAAATAAAGATATGATAAAGAAAATTTCCTTTATTTTTGACAGACCACGCTTGGCGGAAGTGGAAACACGTTATCCAACTGGTTCCCGGGGAAATACGCTATGGTAAATTTGCGTCGGAATAAACGAAATGAATACGTGTTTGATGCTCTTTTTAAACTTAAATTTTAGTAAAAAGTAAAAACAACATTAAAAAACAGCAAAGATTTATATTACGAAATTTGAGGAAACATTGATTTTATTAAAAAAAGAAATCTACAGCTTTTTTAAAATTCCCATAGGTCTAATGAATACCTCTCCTAATGCACATTTCAATCGGATTCATCTATTGTGAGATGAAACCAAAATTGCTGTCGGAACAGGAATTGTTAGAAAGTCAGCTCTTTCTTTGCAAAGATTTTCAAAAAAAAAAAAAAAAAATCCCAAGCGCTAAAATAACTGTACGCGATTTAGAAATCCACAACTCTTTAGATTTGTCTTAAACAGAGTTCTCCCAAATGTAGGTCTACCTCTATATATATACTAGCGCATTGTTCAACTTGATTAATGATAATTCCGAAAAGTGTTGCTAAAAATGCTGTCAAGATAGGAATGTTAGACAAATAAAACCCTTACTTTTAAAATTATTGTATGATTAACAGTCCAGGCAGACCGGCACCCAAGCTACTTTCACTCCGCAGTGGCCATTTAGCATAATTCATTCCACGCAGCAAAATTTTAGACTCGTCAAACTGAAAGAAGCTACAGACGACAATTTCAAGTGGACTTAATTTTATTTTCTTTCATCTCTTTTGATAGAAAACATTGCGGATAATGAAGAAATTGCTTGATAAAAGCGATTTCTTCATTTTCTACAATGTTTTCCCAAGCTTCTTTTCGATAGATGCGTATAAAAGAGGGATTGTGTGGGAACAATTAAGTGAAAGTGTAATAAAACAAAATGAGGAGTTTTGAAAGAGTAATATGTAAACTACTTTTTGTTTCAAATGATTGCAGGACATTTCCAGGGGCAATTGAACTAGTCCCGGTGGGACGAAACGGGACTAAAACCAAAGGTGCCGGAAAATGATTTTTGATTATATCCCAACAAGCTGGTGAATTCGAGTCCAATGTGGCAAGAAAACGGACATAATTCCCAAATAGAACCCTTGCAAATCCTACGTCCGAAATCTGGATCTAACAGCATGTGCAGATTAAGATCAAATAAATCATATTTGAAGCAGGACCACCCACACGATCTTTAAAATTGGTTTGTTTTGAACATGATCGTCTATTAACTCCTTTTTACTTGAATGTAAGGAAAGATTAATTTCAAATGTCTGGTATTTCAATATCTTAAATCCCGTTTTGTTCAGAAAAGTTAGTTTTGTCTAAATGAGACGCGGTATTCATTTGAGAAAAGTTTGTGTGCTCTTTCAATACTTTCATGGGTTAGCAGGATTTATATGATCATGAAATCCTTATAGATTTCGAATGAATACTGAAATTCTTTTTCGTTTGGATACTTGATGGTCACTACTAAATTGTGTTTAACCCATCACAAGACGGCAAAATTTTAGACCAGTCCGAAATGATAGGAGTTGCAGGCGACCATTTCAAATTGATGATTGTTTAAGAATCTTTGTATTTTGAAGTAGAAACATTGTGGATTATAAAGAAATAGTTTGTGATAAGTAATTTCTTCATTTCCCACAACTTTTTCCGAATATTTTTTCTTGTGGGGGCGTCTAAAAGGGTCATTGTGTGGGAATGGGTTAAAAGATACGTGTAATTATGCTGCACAGGGGTTCGATGTCAATATACTCCAATTATATCGCATTGTATGTCATCGTATTTTTTTCTTTTAAATAACATCTGTTTGGCTTCTTAAATATAGGTTTTCTATGAGTATAACAAGCGCGGAAAATTGGTCATTTTCCAAAACAACGTATTGGAAGCAAATGTCAATTCAATGAATATTGAGGAAGACTTTTACCCGTTCTAGTCAGCTTCAACTGAAAGATCGCTGGCCCCGCCCATTTAATGGGTTGAAATACATGGAATTATGATGCACAGGGGTTCGATGTCTATATGTCGTGCCCAATTAAACCATTGTTTTATATAGCATTGTTTGTCATCGTATTTTTTTCTTTCCGGCATGAAGTTTCACTTAGATATTAAACAGCGTTATTTTACAAAATCTACGACCAGGGCCGGACCTGTGGAAAAATAGAATAAATGGTTGATTTGCGACTTAACATCAAGCTGTACTTACGACATTTAAGTCGGGAAAAATACTTCACATAAATGTCGGCCAATATCATTGGAGTTGAAAGTTCACCATGGTCTAAATGAATAATTTAATTGGTCGATTGATTCTTTGATTGACAGATGCGATCGGTCAATTCGTCAACCGCAACATTTCCGTGTATATGATTATGTCATTAATGGGGGTTCGCTTCACAAAATAGCATACGCGGAACTATTTTCTATTTCTTTATTTTATCATGTTTTGTTCATTTAATTATGCTGGTATTAAACGAATAGAAATAGTCACCGAATATTTCACAAGAAATGTTCCAGACACAAGCCCCTCCCATCTTGAAATGTTTAAGAGTCATAACCCATTTTGAAGTACTTCCTATGGCCCCGAGAGGCAAAAAAAACGGGGAAACGAGAAAAGTAAAAAACCGAAGGATGATAAATGTGTCGCGATTAATCAATAATGCTAATAATATAGCAATTTAAAATGCATCGTGGGTTAAGCGCTTTTGCCGCATTACGTGATAAATGCACGCGCAAAATGATTTGCGACATCCTGCGTTGATATTAAACATTTAAGTCAAAACTATAATGATACGGCACCATAGCACTTCCGATAGAATATTGCCGGGCGAGACAAAAAAAAATATACGATAAATATTTAGAAACAAATTGCCGTGAATACTTTTTTCCTAATCTCGAGGAAAATCCCCCGTCTCGTCCCGGTACCCGTCCTGATCTTATGCCACTCCTGTCCAGCTTTCTCTGAAATATTAGAAGAATTCGATCTAGCTTAAAGCAGGGGGTTTTACGATCTCGTAGGCTAACTATTAAGTGTTTATCGATTTTAGGTCTACGATCGTTAAAATCCCGATAATCGACGAGTGTAACCGAGCATACCAGTAAACTTGTATTGGCATGTCACTTATTTGTTTACATTCTGGATTCAGTTGACAAAATGGCTAATTTTCACATAATATTGTGAGCTTAACAGAAGCGATGTTTAACACATAACACAACTCGTGTTCACAGTGGCAAGTATTTTTCTCATACATATTTACTACAATAACCCCGGCCCAAATAATACTGCTCAATATTCAAATGAATCTAATTGAAGTCGATATTATTTTTTATTTGAACAAAATATCTGTTTGTGATCTATTAGGCGAAGGGAGACCAATAAAACACCGAAAAATTCATTTGCGGATCCAGAATTTTTTAAGGGGGGGGGGGGGGTTCAAACCTACCGATGAGTGTTCGTTTTCCTGTTAAAGTAAATCTGGTACTAACCGACCAATCAAGGGACGACGATAAAGTGGTCGCTTTAGAGAATGGTCGCTTAGTACACTTTTTGCTAACGATATAAGGGATTGATTTGATTGATTACATAAATTAATACAGAATTATAGCTTTATCCTATGTTGATGGTACCCATTAGAATCGTCTCATTTAGACATTTCTAATGATTACTACCAACATAGGAATTAGTTGTGATTTTACTTTTTGGTAAATACCTTCAATTCTTAAGAGCTTTTGCTTTTAAAAAAGGGATTTCGATTATGGTCGCTTAACCCTTTCACACACAACAAAATTTTAGACTGGTCCGAATTGAAAAAAAATGCATACGACAAATTAAACTTGATGGAATTTTAATTTTGTCCTCTTTTTGGATAGAAAACATTGTAGATAATGAAGAATTTGCTTGATACAAACTTTTTTTTTTAATTTCCACAAAGTTTTCCAAAGCTCTTTAATTGAGGTTTGAAAAGGAGGGAGTTGGCGGGAATGGCTTAATGGTCGTGGTCGCTGAATAGAAATGGTCACTCGAGCAAGATCGATGATATACTAAATTTATATTGAATTTTCCCATGCATATGAAATAATAAGCTATCAGAAAGGGAGAGAGAGAGAGAGAGAGAGAGAGAGAGAGAGAGAGAGAGAGAGAGAGAGAGAGAGAGAGAGAGAGAGAGAGAGAGAGAGAGAGAGAGAGAGAGAGAGAGAGAGAGAGAGAGAGAGAGAGAGAGAGAGAGAGAGAGAGAGAGAGAGAGAGGGGGGGGGGCGGAGGTTCAAACGAACCCCTGAACCTCCTCATAATCCGCCACTGAAAGGCCTACTTTTGGCCCTCTCCCGTTTTTTTTAATTTTTAAACTGGTCCAAATTGAGAGAGGTTGAAGGCGTCAATGAAAACTGGATTCAAGTTGAAGTGAAACCATCCTATAAGGTAGAAAATATTAAGGGAAAAGAAGGATTTGCTTGTTACAAGCAATACCTTATTTATCCACAATGTTTTCTCAAGTACATAATCACAGCGGTGTAAAAACCGGCTTTGTACAGTAAATGGGTTAAAGGACATGGTGTCCAGCAAAAGTTAGCTAGAAGGCTGCGTTCCGAAAATAATCTTACAGGAAGGTAGAATGACCTCTTGCGAAAGTCATGTCAGCCAGTCAGTTACACTTCTTGAGGTCCCTTTTCGGCTGGCGGGTCAGATTTCGTTTTCAATCGGGACATTTGAATTGTTCAGGTAAAGAGTGTCGGATTTTCATGACCCAAATCACTTAACTACAGCTTAAATGAATATTTTGTTGGACTTTAACACAAGAGAGAAGCATTGTGAAAAAAGTAAAAAATACAAAATAATTTTTTCAGCAATAGTTAACACATCGGACAGGGTGTCAAGTGTGAATGCGTGCTGTGTTGTAATGAATAAACATTCAATTATTTGTTCTGTACTATTAATACTTTAGAATATTTTACTTAACTAGTTCCTGAAAGCAACTGCATATCGCCACTAACTCTTTACTATAGCTTGAAAAGTATTACTTACGATGTTTTGCTTAATTCTCGACGATATTTTTCCAAGACCCACATAAATGACTTTTATGGAAGCTTAGGAATAAAGAGAAACTTTTCGATCGCGACTTATGATAAGAAATCGCTTGACCAATAAAATCAATCATTTAGAACGGGAAAGAACTTTACACTCCGACGTATATGTTGAGCATTTTCAATGAATTGGACACTTAAACTTATTTAAGCTTTAGTTACAACGATTAGATCACCAACCAGTATTTTACTTTTTGTTACATGCTATCTAAGTCGAACTTAATGGGAGTTAATGGGCGCAGCCAGCAAGTTGTCGTTTGACCAATCGCGGCCGTCAATCAAATAACCAGTCGACCAATAACATTATTCATAGCGACGTATTGAACTCTAACATTGGCATCCATTTTTGTTTACCTTTCTTGTTGGTTTGGCGACTTAAACGTCGTAACTACAGCTTATTCAAGCTGTAGTTACGACGTTAAGGTCACTAACCAACTACACTTGTTACATACTACTGAAAATACTTTTTCAATATAACGCTGTTTGATATCGAAGCGGGACTTCCTGTCGGAGTCAATGAACGGGGCTAGCGATTAGTCAATTATTCGTATCATTAACAGTTGCTTCCAGTTTCAAATATGCTAAAAAACTTAGTCTAGTCTTTCCAATAATTTCTAAGAATTATTGTAGTTTTTTCATTGAGATATGAAACTAGAAATCTTATCATTCTGTTTAGCCTATTCGAATTCACCATTCTTGATAGACAAAACTGAATTAAAGTATTGTGCAATGTGTCAAGTTTTACTCGGGGGTTATCTCGCGCTATATGAGAAAATACCGGACCAAGGATCACTGCCCCGCCCACTAGCCCCCGACATTGGTGTGCGACTGTGATATCAAACGACATTAGCTTGTATTATTTTGGTCGGGGACACAAACCAAGAAGCAAGCGGTTGGTAAGCGACCTAAACGCACTAACAACACTTCGTTAGGAATCTGTAGTTACGGCGTTTTAGTCTCCTAACCAAAAGAGATACTTGACGTAAACAAGCACTTCCGACCTGAATAAATTATTTCATTGATTGGTCGATTTTTTGTTTGGCAGCGACAATCTGTCTATGGTTGAATTATTTGGTAGAGCGGCAATTCGTTCATATAATCTAAGAAAAGTGGCCCAAGTCAGCATTTGTAGACTAAACGAGTCAACGCTATTCTCCTTTCCTAGATAATCCCTTTTAGCATGACGAGTAACACGTTTTGATTTCTTTTAAAAACAGGTGTTCAGCTAGTCAAATTATAATATGTCTAACGGATTGGAGATCCATGATGCAGCCTCGACTGGGGACTTTGACTCTCTTGAGGAATATTTACGCAGTGGCAAGTTCGACGTGAACTTGAAAGACGAGGAGTGGAACAATAAAACAGCATTACACTGGGCTTGTGCAAAAGGTAACTTGTTCGAGTGAACCCGTCATTTAACCCCTTACAAAACATCAATATTTTTAACTAATATTTAAAGAAGTAGCAGACAACATTTTTAAGTTGCAGGATTTTTCAAAAAAATGTCTCTGTCTAATTATTGTTTAAAATGAAATTTTGAAATTGCTTGTGTCAAAAAATTTCTTCATTTTCCACAATATTTTCGTAGGATTCTTTCTAGAATGGCGTAAAACGGTCTATTGAAGGCCCTTACATAAGATGAATTCAAGTTATTGAAGAGCCGCCGTCATAGCGCAGTCGGTAGCGCAAGTGAGATAGCAGCTGGAGGCTAGGAAAGGGGGTAATGGTAGTACTGGTGTGAGAAATACCAGGAATCCATTGTTAGGTGCTCCAACCGCCGCGATATGACTGAAATACTGTTAAAATTGGCGTTAAACCAATTCAATCTACCAACCAAGATATATAAGGATTAAAAATTTAATTCATTTTGAAATGTATCTCCTAGCCTAGCGATATTGAAGGAATGTGCAGCATGATCATTGTCTACACCACTTTCAAGTTTTCATTTTATTTTTTTTGTAAGGATACATAAACTTATGGAATCTTAAATGAACTTTATCTTTTTATTCATTTATTTATTTGCCTTTAAATTTGTACTTAACATGCGACGGAATTGATACCCATTCTGCTGAAGGTAATCGCAGTGCTGTCATTGCCTTCTTAAAGATTTTTCTGTACTTCAGAGCCATGCGAATTCCTTTTTGGTGAAAAAGTTGAGTGTAAAAGAAAAAATAACAAAAATAATGATGACAATCAAGTTAATGAAAATAGTAGTAGTAATAATAATGATAATAAAAGTAATAGATATACATGAACATATGGTAATAGTTCTAAAATGAAAACGATGTAAATATCGAGAAGTAAACAGAATTCTACAGTAGGCGAAGAAAAGTTCGTGACTACAGCTTATTCAAGCTGTAGGAATGGAGTTTTGGTCTCCTTTTGACGCATTGAATAAATTAAGAAAAGAAGTGACAGATCTCGCTGTCATCGAAAATCAATTAACCAATCAAATCAGTCATATAGACAGTAAGTGAACTTTGAACCCCTACATTATATTTAATTAGTTGATTTATTTTTAACAGTATTTCAGTCATATCGCGGATCGCGGCTGCTGGAACACCTAACAATGGGTTCCTGATAGACATTGAATTAAAAGGATGTTTTTTGGTTTGGCGAACTTCCTGTCGGAGGTCAGCGGAAGTGGCAAGCGATTAGTCAATATATGATAAAGGCGGATATTTTATTTTTTGTAGGATACGTAGAGTGTATTCGTCTACTCCTTGATTACGGTGCCATCGGGACGTCCCGTACAGACACCGGATGGACCCCAGCTCATTTCGCTGCCGAAACGGGAAAATTAACAGCATTGAGGGCCCTGTTCAACGCCAACATATCAGTGATAGCCAAAGATAAATATGGAGATACGCCAAAACGTGTTGCGGAAATCTATGGTCATACAGAATGTGTGAAATTTCTAGAAAGGTAAATATATTTTAAAATTGTATGTGTATGAGCTACATTCAGTGATAACGAGCTACGTAAAAAGGACGACGTTGATTCTTTATGGGTGGTCTTATTTGGTATGCAAGAATATCAAAGACTATTAGTACTTCTGCGGCATTTTTACTTTATGAGTACATGTATATATTTTCTTGTACTTTTTCAAATACAACAAACATTTTCCCATATACAGTCAATATTTCTCAACTACCACCTCTGTTAAGCGACTTCAATAAATAAGTGATCAAATTTGAAATCCCATTCTCAAAAACAAGCGCTCTCAAGAAGTTGAAATAATTAGTAAAATATAACAACCAATCCCTTTGTTGTTGGAACTCATTAGAATCGTCTCACTGAGACGATTCTAATGAGTTTCAAAAACAAAAGATTAAGGAAAAGTCATGCAACAATGTATGTATGCAATGGAACGATCATTTATCATGTCACAAAAAGTGCCCTTTTGTCGTCCCTTAAGTCGTCGCTTAATGCAAATTTTACTGTATTTCAAAACTACCTTTCATTTTAATGGAATTTAATCGCGTAGATTCAAACTTCTTTTTCATATTTCTTTTTTTAATGTATCCAAAAAGGAGGGGAATATGCTGTATTATGATAAGGACAATTTTTAATCTCAGTTTATGTGAGATAAATTTTCTACCGATTAAATACAAGTTAAAAAATACAAGCTTTTCACCAAAAATTTTAATTTTCATAAAATATGATTAAATCACAAGAATTGGGTTTACAAAAATAAAGGGTATCTACGTATTAGGTGTGCTGAAGATGCAGTCCTTGGTATAAAGCGAGGGATATCTCCTAAATTCACTTCGGCTTTCCGAGGAAGACGATCTCGTCAGTCCGTTATCAAATCCGAGTCTTCCTCCCCCTCTACTAGTCGTCCGACGTCCGCCATTGGCTCCTCGAGAACTGTCTCCCTGAGGTGATATGTCTGAATCCCGACACACACACTCTCAATTTGACATCTAACTTTCGAGTAAATTCTATTTATATCACAAATAAAGTATTTTTCACCTTATATCTGCACTTTTTTCCTTGAATCGATAACGACACGACTTCCCTAACACACCCGGCTGGTCGATTTGAAAAGAAAAAAGATGTAGACGAAAATTTCTTGTTTATGAATTTTCAAAACCCATTACTTTTTGGGGGATAAAAAAACCAACATTGAAAACGCGAGGAAAATTATTCCCCATTTCCACAATGTTTACCACAGATGTTTTCTTGGGGGCGTGAAAAAGCGGGATAATGTGGTTTAATAGGTTAAGAATGAACGCTAACAGGATTGCATTTTTGATTCATACCATCACCACATTATTTATTAAATCTGTATTTGAGTCGAACTTCAATGTCAGAGGTTAGTAAGCGTTGCTAGATATTCGTCAATTTACTACCCTGCTGTTTGTTTCAATGTTAAAAAATTCATACTAAAGCCTATGAACTATATATTTTCTTGTGGAATTGAGGTTTTTTACTAGGACATATACTTTCCTTGGTTAACCCCGATATAAGGCATACATTTACAATTATATGTCCCCTATACAGAACTTTTAGTCGAAAAAGCTTCATTTATTCCTTTATGCATTATAATAATGATAATAATAATATTAACAACTCATTTCATATATCTTGATACTTACGTTTCACTACAAAATTTCCCCTTTTCACACTGTGCCAGATTCACAAGATAACAAGCATTGGAACTATAAAACGAATGTTCTTGAAGGGTGTATCCAGAAAGTTAAATCTAGAATCTTTTTCTCGTTATTATTACCTAAACCCTTTCTTGTTTTCAAATTTTAGACTTGTCTAAATTCAAAGAAGTTGCAGAGGACATTGAAAAGTGATTGTAATTTGAAAAGTAACCAACCTACAGAGTAGAAAACATTGTGGAAAAAGAAGAAATTGCTTGATACAAGCAATTTCTTCTTTTTTCCACAATGTTTTTTTTCATTTATTAAACCACAAGGACGTAAAAAACAGGGATCGGACAGAAAAGGCTTAAGAGGAAGATAAAAGAAAAGATACGTATCGAAAAGTATGATTTAAATGCGAAGTCTATATGTAAAATCGAAATATCGAATATGATCATGTTGTCAATTGACGGTTCGCCAACAGACCATTTATTTTTAGCTGGCAAAGCGTCACCTTTGATAGCTTTAGTTAACAGACAAAATTTTGACGTCAACGAGTGCAAACCATCACTGGAGGCTTAACCACTAAATCCATTAAATGCCTACGCCATAAAAACTAGTTCTTATGTATATCAGGAATATCGTTAGCTCTGCATGCAAGTTCATCTCCTAGGTATTTTAGCTCACTTAAGCACATGGTGTATAAAATGACTCTGATCAAGTTGCAGAAGACAATTTCAAATTGTTGAAATCTTTAGAATATTTATCTCTTTAGGTAGAAAACATTGTGAAAAATGAAGAAATTGCTTGTAACAAGCAATTTTTTAATTTTTCACATTGTTTTCCACAAATATTTTCTTAAGGGGCATACAAAGGAGGGATTGTGTGGAAATTGGTTAACCCTTTCGTTACTTTAACCTCGTTTCTTTATCATGATAACGTTTGACATGGAAGATAACTGAACAAATCAAAGCTTTGCTAGCTTACAGTACTTCTCAGTACTTTGATTGTTACATGTTGCAGACCATACATTTTGCTAATTAACGTCTTTTAACTCTGGTCATGTTGAATTTAATTTATATACAGAATTGCATTTAAATAAAAGGACTGGCAATACTGGAGGGTCTTATTGAGGGTCAATATTTCTTAGGAAGCAAATGATTTAAACAACTATTGGCTAAAGGGGATAGCCAGGAGGTGAAGACCAAGATCAGACTGCACTTATGTACAGGCTGATCTTTGTCTATGCCTCCTGCCAAAACAGGAATATTCCGGGTTCAGCATGGCAAGAGATAAAATCTGAGTCAGTGGGCGTGGTCAGCGATCCGTCAATTAACATGAAAACAAAATACTCAACTGCTATTTTGCCTGTAGGAGTCTAACGTTTCCCATGCTCGTTATAATTTATTATAAAATGATAGGAATGAAACTGAAAATAGTTTTCTCTGTGAACCTGTAATTACGAATCCAACTCATTTCTGTTCATTTTTTTACAGTGCTGAAGAGGAGCAACGTGAACGGGGTATACAAGCTGAAGATTTTGACTCTATGTCGGAAAACCAAAGAGAAACGTGAAATAGTTCATTATTTGATTGACAAACGTGATGAGTCATTTACAACAAAATCTCTACTTTTTTACGTCCGAATAGAATATCTTGTAGGTAAACATCGTTGAAAAGGAGAATTTGTTGTGTTTTTTTTAACAATGTTTTCTACCTTATATGAAACATTTTTTTTATCAAAGTGCACCCTGAAATATCGACTGCAGTATCTTTCAATCTGAACCAGTCCAAAATTTGATTATTTCGGTAAATGACCTATCGCAGCTGTCAATATAAGAGCTAATCGACCAATCAAATCATTCATTTAGACCGAAAGGGAATTTTGAACTCCTACATTGACCAATATTTATGTTAGGTAGTTTTGTTGGTTTGTCTACTTAAACGTCGTAACTACATGAATTTAAGCTGAAGTTACGACGTTTATGTCGGCAACCAGCCATTTAACTTTTTCGTTAAATGCCACTGTCAATATTTTTGCAAAATAACGCTATTTAAAATCGAAGATGACCTTCCGGTTGGAGTCAGTGGGCGGAGCCAGCGATCCGTCAGTTGGTTAAGTTGAACATCTTTCTGAGGTTGTTGAAGCTGATGAGTAAAGGTTAAAAGACTTCGGCTTCAAACATTCTTATTTTCTCTTTAACCTATTCCCAAACAATCCTTCCTATTTTACGCCCCTTAAAAAAAAAAAAAAAAAAAAAAAAAGCTTTGAAAAACATTTTGGAAAAGCAATTTCCTCATTATCCTAATTTTTTTCCAAAAAGACAAAAAATTATAATAATTAAAGTTTCATCATCTTGAAATTGTCGGCAGCTTTTTTCAATTCCGACCGGTCCAAAGTTTTGTTGGATGGGAATGGATTAAATGCTTCATTTAGGCATCCTGTCGTAACGTGAAACGGAGAAACTCTTCTGGAAGAAGTCTTAACAGACAATAATTTTAGTAAACGTCTCAATACCGCCCGAATGCTTTCATGTCATAATTTTCATTACATTGCAATAAAATAAATCAACGAATAAATTCCTTTGGGTAATATTTTTTCTCCTCTCTTTAAATTACTTAGTAGTTGGTCTGCCTAAAACCATAAATGATCGGCCTTTAATCTGACCCACCAACTCTCTGGTCAAATGCCAAGACATTTGAGCTAAATACAAACTTCATTTACTCACAGGAATCCTCGAACACAACGGAAATTTCGAACAAGAAACTCGGTCCCCGCAAAAAGTGTTGTTTTCGAAAGATATAAATTGATGCCAATACGGCCCAATATGGAAGTTGATCAAGTATCACTGAGAGAACATCCTTTACAAGGCTGAGGACATTGAAGCCGAATCAGATATTAATATTCCCTTCTTGATATTTGTACGATTTTACTTCATGACCTAAATCTACAAAGTGTCAAGACGTTTGAGTCAAATTGTCTTTGGTCGAGTATAATGTCATAAATGCAGCTTGTACAAAGCTGTATTTGCGTCATTTTGCTCGCCCAACGACGAAATATATATATCTACTTGAGTGTAACGACGTTTATTTACCTTGAGACATAGCTTTGTCACAGATATAAAACTAGTCCTATATAGCACGGTGGGAAATATTAGGACATTGTTTGAGCCAATTAAGAAGCAAAAAGAAGGCACGCAAGGTTTTTATGAGATTTAGCCTACATTAAGTAGTGTAGTGCCAATTGTCCGAATTTTCAATTTGACCGAGATATTGCGGCAACAACAATTCAATCTAAGTTTCAAGCTATTTCATTTAGCTAAATATTTATATGTACAGCCTAAAAAGCTTCACCAGTTACCCTAAAAAGGGTTCTATCTGCCTAAAGAGCCACTAGTGAGACAATATCACTGTGAATAAAAAAATCTATAGATCATTCAAATCCTTGATCTCAAACTGGAAGTGAACCTTGACCCCGACATTTTGTTAAGCATTTTTAAATGGCTTAATAAAACTGTAATAGTGACACTTTCATCGTCAATCAAGTATTTGATCTATCCATTTATTTTGATACATGTTTCTTACCATACATTTTGCAAAAAACACCGTTAAATATCCAAGTCGAACTTCATTTCTTGGCTGGCGATCTGTCAATTGCCTCTGTAGGAAATAATATCATGACATTGTAAAACTTGTTCGAATTATAACTGTCATAATCATGAGTTATAATTTATAGTTAGTTTGTAAGTACAATATGTCTGTAACGAACACACTTTCGAGGTCTATGTATCTAGCTGCGAGGTCCATGTATCAGATGGACTAGTTACATGTATCAGTTGGACGAGGTTCATGGATCAGGTGGTCGAGGTCGATGTATAAGGTGGACGAGATCTGTGTATCATCAGGACAAGGTCCATGTATGAGGTGGACCAGGTCTGTTCATAAAATGGAAGAGATCCATGTATCAGATGGACGAAGTTAATGGATCAGGTGGTCGAAGCAAATGTATCAGGTGGACGAGGTCCATGTATCGGGTGGACGAGTCCAAGTAGCAGGTTGACGAGGACCATGTATCAGATGGACGAGTTACATGTATAAGGTGGACGAGGTCTGTGTATCATCAAGACAAGGTCCATGTATAAGGTGGACCAGGTCTGTTCATAAAATGGAAGAGATCCATGCATCAGGTAGACGAGGTTAATGGATCAGGTGGTCGAAGCCCATGTATCAGGTGAACAAGGTCCGTGTATCTGGTGGACGATCCCAAGTAGCAGGTGGGCGAGGACCATGTATCAGGTGGACGTGGCCCATGTTTCAGGTATACGAGACCCATGTATCACGTAGACGAGGTACATGTATCAGGTACACGAGGCCAATGTATCAGGTGGACAAGGTCCATGGATCAGATGGACAAGGCCCATTTATAAAGTGGACAAGATCCATGTATTAGGTGGACGATGTCCATGTATCAGGTGGACGAGGCACATGTATCAAATATAACCAATGTTCGAGTTCAAAGTTCACCTTCGGTCTAAATGAATTATTTGATTGGTCGATTGATTCTTTGATTGACAGACGCGACCCGTCAATGTTTTAATTGGAGTACTTTGTATACTTATATTAGCTTTTCACAACATTTTCTCTTCTTTTCCCACAATGTCCTATTATAAATTTTGAAATAATTAGATTTTCAGACCATCATGATTTTGAATTTCCATCTGCAGTTTATAGCTCACCTAAGCACATGGTTCGGTGTCCTTCGATCGCGCGTTGTCAGTCGTCCGTAAACAACGATATCTCCTCTTAACTCTTTCCTATTTTTTGAAATTTTAGACTGGTCCAAATCCAAAGGTTTTGAAGACGACAATTCAAAATTGAATTAATTTTAAAAATAATCATTCAGTAGGGTGGAAAATATTGTGGAAAAAGAAGAAATTGCTTGTTACAAGCAATTTCTTCTTTTTCCACAATGTTTCCTCTAGTATTAAAACACAGGGACGTAAAAACCAGTGATTATACAGGTAAGGGTTAAACGGAAGTTGACAGAAGAGATTAAGAGACCCTCCTTAATTTTCTATTTCTTTTGGCAACCGTTTTGCATTTGTTAAGGGTAGGGTTATTAATAACGAACAATTTAGTGGTGATAATTATATTTTTTTTTCTACGAATTTATCCCTTGATCCTTTCACGAACTAGTCATTTAACAATATATTTTGAAAATGTAACAATTAGACTTATGAAAGAAATAACAAATGAATAATTTCAAGAAAATACATTCTACAATTTAAACAAATGCATGCTATTTCGTGTTTAATATGAAGAGGACGAAATTCTAAACTGATCCAAACTCAAAGCTGTTGGATGAAATTTGAAAAGAAAGGATCCTACGAGTGGAAAGCAGTCCTGAAAAACGAAATGATTCCGTACAAGCGATTAATTTTCCAAATATGTAAAGTGACCCAGCAAGCAGAAAGGAACCATTTGGGGGAAATTTAGAGAAATCTGGTAAAAAATAATACGGTATATTCATTTTTTTCCATTTAAAACCGCTGTTCAGAAACAGTCGATAGACTTTATACAATTTCACTGACCATAAAATTAGCACTGCATGTTCTCCAAGACATCGCGAGAGTTTGTTTTCTCAGTGCGCGAGTGTGTAATCGTGCGTGTGTGTTTTAAAACTTTTCTAAAAAAAAAAAAAAAAAATAACAGACAGACATATATACATGTATGTTGTTTAAGCATCCGATATCGGTTAAGCGTTGAAGAAATACACCTATTGTTTATATTTTCCCCGCATTTCAATCCTTTCTAAAAAAAAATCGTCGTTGGGCGAGCAAAATGTCCTACTTATAGCAAGGTGTAGTCTGTCAGTTTAGGTAATGGATCCCCAACTAGCAGATTGTTTCTGTGCTTTGCGAAACTAATCCATATTAAACTGCCATGATATCGCAGTAATATTGGCGTGGTTATCAACCCGTCACTTATTTAATATCGCTAGTTCGTAGTTGTATAGACCGAACTCATTTTCATACGTTTGAGGCCCGCCATGTGATAAGCGACTGAGGAAATTACGCATTAATTGTTTCGTCTCGTCCTAATTCCTGAATTCCGATTGACTAAAAAATTTAAACCCACATGAACATTTTTTCGAACACGGTTCTGTACATGAGGTATGAACCATAAAACCTTGTCACGTTTCTATGTGGATCTGCTTCATACGGATAGTAATTATATACCTCAATGACAATTAAAGTAAATCTTGTATAGAACGACCACTCGTGGGACGACCAAAAAGTCGTCGCTTAAGAGAACGGTCGCTTAGATCACTTTTTTTATTTATAGAATGAATGAAGGAATGATTCAATTGCATATATAAATAATTACAGAGTACTGTTGTTGGAACTCATTGATAAAGGAAATCTATCAAGGTTATTGAAGGGGGATTTTAACAATGAATATTAAGTATATATTCTAGTATTTAGTAGATACGCTTAAAATAAAGTGAATACTCTTGATTTTTTTGAGGATGCCAGAAGTAAAAAACCCCACAAAAACCCCAAACAAACATCAATTCCGGTCAGCAAAATCAATCTACGCGGTCTGATAAGGTAGAGTTTTTCCTCTTCCCGTGGCCCCTTTTCGCATGACCATATATCATTGAAATGCACAATAGCCGTTGAGCTCCCAAAAGGTCCCTTTATGATTGACAGGCCACTTGTAGTAGCTTACATATCGAAAGTTTAACAATTTTCTGTTTTGCAAAATTTTAAACCTGTCCAAATTCAAAGTTTTTACAGACGACAAATTAAATTGGATTTAATTTGAAAAATAACCATTCAGTAGGGTAGAAAATATTGTGTAAAAAGAAGAAAATGTTTATCACAAGCAATTTCTTCTTTTTTCTACAAAATTTTAAAGTCTTTGAATCATGAATTCACAGGGACGTTAAAACTAGGAACTGCATAGGGAAGGGGCTTTAACGAAACACAGTTTATATCTATGTTATGCAATATTTTCTACCCTCCTGAATGGTTAGATTTCATATTAAATCCAAATTAATTTTCGGCTGCAATACCTTTGAATATAGACTACTCTAAATTTTTGCAAAGCAGGAATGGGTTAAATGCAATTTTGGAAATGATTTTATTCAATATGACAAGGTTTAATGTTTGAATTAAACCTACGGTAAAATAAGTATGGATGGCACATAGCCTCTGCCAAAAGTATGTGAAAGGAAAACCTTCATTAACAATTTTGTAACCTTCTTCTAAATTTTGAGAATGTTTGGACACGCACTTTTACACTTAACGCAACATTGTAAATATTACTTGAAGTAGCTGTAGTTACGACATTAGGTCATTAAAACAACGACATTAGGTCATTAAAACCACAAAAATGCTTAACGTAATTGTCGAAGTTCAAAGTTTACATTCGGTCAAAAATGCTCTGATTGGTCATTTTTTTCAATCATTTGACAGTTTCCATCACTCAATCATCAGGTCTGGCAGACTTCAGGAGTAAGAGATTGAACTTTAACTCTTTCCCTGGTTAATCCCTGGTTTTTACGTCCCTGCGACTTTATAAGTGAGAAAACATTGTAGAAAAAGAAGAAATTTCTTGTAACAAGCAATTTCTTCTTTTTCTACAATGTTTTCTACCCTCCCGAATGGTTATTTTTAAAATTAAATCCACTTTAAATTTTCGTCTGCAAAACCTTTGAATTTGGACAAGTCTGAAATTTTGAAAAACAGGAAGGGTTAAACACTTTTCAAATCTTTCTAACCCAATTCGGCTTTTTACGTCCCTCAAGGAAAGAAAAACTTAAGAAAACATCGTGGAAAATGACGAAATCACTTGCTTCAAGCAATTTCTTCATTATTCGTAGGGTTTTCTATCACAAATTACAAAGACATTTGCGATTTATATACGTTAGAATTGTTATCTACAACTTCCTGAACTCAAATTTGGTCACCTGGTAATGTGTACAAACTTTCCCTTTCCTGTACAAACCCGGGATTTTACGTCGCCATTATTTTATACTCCAGATTATATTGTGGAATAAAAGAAGAAATTGCTTGTGACAAGAAATTTCTCCTTTTCCCACAATATTTTCTACCATGAAAGATGGTTTTATTTCAAATTGCATTTAATTTACTTTGTCGTCTGCAATCTCTTTCAATTTGGACCAGTCTAAAATTTCAAAGACGGGAAAGGGTTTAGCAGTGTTTTACAAGTAAAGAACATGACATCTTTTCAAAGTATTCAAAACTATCCACCATGGGCGACAAAAAAAAACCCCAAAAAACTCGACACTACCGTTTAACCCATTCCCACTCAATCCCTCCTTTTTACGCCCCTCAAGATAAAAGCTTAGGAAAACATTGTGGAAAATGAAGAAATTGCTTGATACAAGCACTTTCTTCATTATCCACAATGTTTTCTATCCAAAAAGACACAAAATTCAAAATTCCATCAACTTAAAATTGTCGTCTGTAGCTTCTTTCAATTTGGACCAGTCTAAAATTTTGCTGTGTTGGAATGGGTTAAAACGAGGATTTGGTGGCCCATCGACGGTATATAATGATGCCATACAGTACTGGAACTTTACAGAACACATGCTCTACAAAGGCAAGTCCAACATTAATACGTGGTTGCTACAATTACAAGAACCTAGATCACTCTCAATATTTAACATATTTAGGGTTAGACCTATTTATTTTACGTCGGTTTGGAAAGAAGTTCTTCCAACTTAGATTCGCCACACAATGGCGCTTTTTGATGCTCCCCAACAACAACAACAACAACAACAAAATTGGGAAACATTGTGTAAAAATGAAGAAATTACTTGTAACAAGCAATTTCTTCATTTTACATATGGTTTTCCATCGGGAAATGTGAAAAATCTAAAATGTCATCAACTTTAAATTGTCGTTTTCAACTCCTTTCAATTTGGACCAGTCTAAAATTTTGTCCCGTCTGGTGATTGGTTAAGAGAAAAGTTGCGATTGTATTTGAACGTGATACTGTTTGCATGTGTTGTGAAAATATTCCAAGAATATTTTCAAGTTTTAAATGTTCACTTTGTCGAAATCTAAATACGTTACTAACGAATAAATATTTCATATTTTCAGAGTAAAAATCGGATCAAGGTTGTAAAAAATGTTTACCACTACTAAAAGATTATTTTTTTCTTTGGGCAAAAATTTTTTATAAAGATTTAAGTGAAAAAAAGTCTGTCACACGCTTTTCTTTTAGTGATATTAACCTCATCTAGAATAGAAAAGTTATCAAGCTCGCAGAGGCTTGCTCAGCCGAGACTCGCTTACTAGCTTTTCTTTTCTAGACTCGGTTAAGATCAGCTTGACTAAAAAATTCACATTGAAGATCCTTAATCCTTGTCATGCTGTATAAATTACCTAACTGAATTGCTGTAAAATCAAAGCACTGAAAACACTGATAGCACATGTTGTTGAAAAATAATTTTTTTTTAGAAATCAACTGCATAAACAACTCTGGCAGGAAAAGTACAAGCAGGAGATGTAGACTAAGATCAGCCTGCACATAAGTGCAGTCTGATCTTAGTCTACACCTCCTGTTAAAAACCGGAATATTCCGGGTTCAGCATGACAAGGGTTAATATCTATCTGTAGAACTTTTAGCCAACACTATTGTATTCTGTAAATTTACAGTACTGTATGAAAGTTAACATCAGTAATGGTCAATACAGATATTCTCCACTTGTCTCCAGTCAAGTAAGCCTTGTTTTCTACTTGTCAGAATTAAAATGTTCCCAGCAAAATGATGAGATAAATTTTGAGAAAAACATTGTTTTTAATGAAGAAAATGAAGAAAATGCAGAAAGCCTGCATTTTTTTCATTAACCACAATATTTTCTTTCGTTCAACACAAACATTATGATATGTATCCAGTAAAATTAGTTATTTTTGAGACCTATTTTGTACCATTCAAAAACTTGTATTGGTATTTACTCGTCTCCAAACAAGTTTTCTCGAAACATATAATTGTCCGCAAATAGCCCGAAAAGCCCATGTTGGACGAGTCGGGCAAGGGAAAGTCACACGTCTGAACTTGCTCATTTGTAACTATCTATAACTGTTGTAGAAATTCCGTCTGGCAGGATCGTCCGTAGGTTTTCTTTAAAAATAGTCACTCTTTTCTCTGATGGTACCCACAGCTCGTCAAGGGATAAATCCAAGTCGTTGGTGAAAACTGAACGAAACCGCTGAAAGTCTTTCGAAATATTTCTTATTTCATGCGCTACATGCCAAAGCCAGCGCTGTTAATGTGCGATTGCCAAAATGCACTTTAAGAATTTTTAACTCATTACAGTTTGTAATGAAGACTATTTACAGTCAGGGCAAAGAGTTGAGAGAGAAAGGATAAACGGAAATAAGCATGCACGTTGGTGATGATGCCGTGAACAAATTCAAATGCAATTCAAAGTTATTAAAGTCCTGTGAGTTTCTATCAATATAATGTTATTATAAAAATGTTAAAATACGACGTCGCCTGCAGAGCGAACACATCGAAAGTATTTCGTTATAAGTAGGGCTATTTTTTGCTGATATACGCGAACAAAGTGTAATCCAGTATGCGCAAATTCTATCAAGAATAAAGAAATGTTGTATTTTAGTATGAAACTATTATCAAAATGCACTTTTAAAGATAATGTCAGGTGACAATATTTGATTAATATCTGAATACTTTAGTCTCTTCAAGAACGAGAAGTTAGTTCACGCTATTTTCAAAATCGCGTTTCCAAAATGAATAGAAGTTTAGAGCTTGAGCGCGTGTTACATTTTTTTCCAGTTCATGACTCTCTTGAACACATTTTTAAAAAATTTCTACCAGATAATTAGTTCGGTTGGTAACATAATTATTTCGGTTGGTAATAATTAGTTCGGTTGGTATGTTACACTAAGTTCACCGGTTAGGTATATTTGTTTCAATTGTTATGTATGTATGGTAAAGGTTTAGGCGTGAAGCCACAAAACTCGTTTATACATGTTCCTCAAATCCAGAACAAATCACAGGACCAATTATAACTCCTGCTTCCTCCTTATATTGCATACCTGAAATAACCTTTCCTGATAGCGATCTGTGCAAGATCAATATGCACTGATATGCATAAGGATCTTTCAAAACCCCATTTTCAGATCACTACTGTTGTCTGTAATTGACATATTTTATGGAAAGAGCCTTGTTTCATAATTTGCACCTAAGTCAGTTAGAAAACTTAATCTTGTTTTATTGTACAAAAGCATATTGTATACTTTTTCATTATTGAGAGATAGTTATAGAAATAACAATTATAGCATTTTTAACATTTCAAAAATAAGTGCTGTAACTAAAGCATGCAAATACTATAAGTGTACCACAGATAGATTGTTAGAATACTGATCCCGTTACAAAAATGCAAATGTAGTATACTTCCAGAAAGGACCTATGCTGATTAATTCCAACATATAACCGGTCCAACGAAATAGTAGCCTTCTTCGTCACGCGCACCTGTTTAGAGGAGGAATGGTACATTGATTAAAAACTTTTTTTTCGATTAGAAGCAAAAAGAAAAATGTCAGTGCAAAATGGTTCTTGGCTTTGTGTCTTTGTGTTTCTTCAATATATTCAATGACTCCCATGAAAAGTAACTAATAACATCTTTAACAATGACACACATTAAAATATTTTGATAGTTTCGATCGCATTCTAAGCCAAAATCTTTGTTTTGCTGATAAGGTCCGGTAACATCTAAAGAGACTTCTGTATTTTGTAGATTAATGGACGTACGTACTGTTGCTTTTTCTTTCAATACAAATATGTTAGACTTGTGATGAAACACACCAAAACATTTCTTTGTTATAGTAGTCTTGTATAAGAAGGTATAGTGTAGAATTTAGATTAACCCATTTCTAACATTTCAAAACATTAGATTTCACTTAAGAGATGAAGAGAATATTTTTTGTTTTCATGGAGGTATGAACCGAAAAACCTAATCACACAATGTATGAATCCGCTTCGCGTATTCATACAGTGTGATTAGGTTTTTCGGTTCATACCTCCATGAAAACAAAAAATATACTTTTCATTTCTTATAATTCAATAGCATCGAGCGAAAAATGCAACAACTTTACGAATTTTGACACCTTTATGTATTGAACTATTTTGTGCGGAAGCATTCAAAATGGCTGCCTACTCAAAATTTTGTTCATGGAGGTATGAATTAAATTTTTCGACCAATCAGATCGCTCGTTTTGTTAGACGAAACTAACAATTAAATTATATAAACTTGATGGAAATCTTGTAAGTACCTATCTAAGCGATGACCAGACATCAACAGTTATTTTTGCAAATTCAAATACGTTGCAGACGGCATCTTAAATTGATAAATTTCAGAAATATTTGGTTTTTATGGTGGAAACTCACTATCGATGAAAATTCTTATAACAACCCATATCTTCATTTTCCACACTGTGTTTTTCTAGGGGGATATTTTTGTAGAAATGGATATATGTAAATTTTAGAGTTCTTAATCAGAAATAGAGTGCCTCTGTTGATTAACGGTCGTTTGAATAATTCGAAGTCTCTTTTATTGAAAATAAGCCAAGAACCATTTTAGAATCCGACAATATACTTACCAAAAATGTTTGAAGCTGAAACTTAACAGTGTAAGTGATATAAAAACTAACATCTATAACACGCAATACAACAACGAAGATAGGGACATAAACACGCAGCTCAAAGCCTTAGAAGTGAAAAGGATATTTACAGTGTTGGGCCATCTCTGGGAAAAGTAAACTGAAGATTCCCCTTTACCGCCGAGAAGAAAAGTTCCTGAGGAAGCGATGCGATGACTTCGAGTTTTGATTCTGACCAAATTTTATTTATAATTTGTTCTTACGCGAATTTTAGGAAAAGTCCAAAAATACACATTTTTCTTGACTTCTTTTCAAACACACATATCGTACGTTTCAAAATTTAAAGTGACGGCAAGGGGTCTTATGGTCAAAACTAAGAGGAATATTGGGTATAAAAATGATCGGGAAATGGAAACAGATTTTGTTGCACACAAAGTGAAAGTATAGTTGCATACTTTGAAATGAGACACTGTTTTGCATGGTGTCACTAGGAAAAAAGATGTTTTTTTCGATTGAGAGTTTCTTGATATTATAAGAGTTCTCCACATTATTTGTTGTTCTCTGCAGAGCTTGCCAAGCCCGAACAGACCACAGGACCGATGTATTTGTAGCCGTCCTCACTTGCACCACCTTAGGAAATAATACAAAAATATCTGTTACAATTGGAATAAATTGTTCTTGGTAATAGTATTGACTGTTGATCAAGAAAACGATAATAGGAATGAAAATCGTTAAACACATTTCAAACTATTTCAAAGTCAAAAGCATTAAAGGAATATGTTCACTTTCAGTTATAAGTCGGAATATCTTGGACAATATTCAAGGCTTAAACTGAGCAATACTTTGTGAATTCGAAAGAGAATATTTAAACCATTAAAAGATCTTTTTAAAATCTGAGTATACATGATATCACGTAGTGATTTTGCAGTTAAAAATGTTTGTGTAAAAACCGCACCAGGGTAGTCTTAGTTTTGTTGCTTGACCATGTAAATAAAAATGACAACAAGAATTCTTAATTCGTTTCAAAGGAGGGGGAATTTGAGAAAATATAATAACTTGAGAAACTCCTTTGACAATAAATACAATCGTCAATTCTGTTTTGTCAATATTTCGAGTAAATTTAAATTTTGCTGCATTTCTCAAAGAACACATTTTTATTTAACTTACAGATCACCTCCAAGCTAAAACGAATGAGACATAGAAACAGTTATGTACATTAAATGAGCCTGTGCGTGACATTTCCAACTATTGTACATGTGCGCCAAGTAAAGACTCAGATCAGCCTGTGCATCCGCACAGTCTGATCAGAGTCTTCACTCTGCGCATTTTAGATAGATACTGACCCAAAGCTTCTTCAAACAATCAGCGAATATTCTGAATGCCCCGAATGGCTGTCCAGGGTGCTCAATGCGTGCGAGTCACGCACCTGCGAAATTGTTGGAAATGTCACGCACAGGCTCAAATGTAGGATATCACTGAAAGTGATAAATACCCCTTCGACAGCTCCGAGTCAAAGAAACAACATTTTGTCTCTGGAATAAAACTTTCATCTCAATATTTATCAACAGAGGGCCACAACTTCGAGACTTTAACCATTTCCTGTCCAATCCCTGGTTTTTACGTCCCCGTAAATTTGTAACAAGCATTTCCTTCTTTTTCTACAACGTTTTCTACCCTACTGAACGGCTATTTTTCAGAATTAAATCCAATTAAGGTTTTTCCAATTAAATCCGCCTTAAATTTTCGTGTGCAATTGCGAACCAGGAAATGGAACTTACTCAAAGTAAAATATTGATACCAAGTTCACATGTGGAAGTCGAGTCAACACAATTTAGTAGTTGAAGAGAATATGAGCGAAAAAGGATTTTGAATTTGAATCAAATTCCGAACTTAAGGAGTAAATGAGCGAACAAGAAAGAGGTACAGACTGTCCGACGGACTGTCCGACCAACCAACCGACCGACCGACAAGCTGACTCCTTTATACTCACAGATTTTTGAGGGGGGGAGTCTTATAACCCATGACTTTTGAAAGGATATACAATGTAGATGGAAACCATTCATTTATTCAATTAAAGAAATGTATATTTGCTTTAATTCTGGTATTTAGCGTTCATTATTGTTGGTAATGTGTAAATAACTAATTCTTATAATGACAAGTTACAAAATAGGGCTACCTATAGGGAATGATTTCATTTTAGAAATACCGTAAAAAATCTTATTATTCATACGCCAAAATCTCTGGTGTGGTTTCTCATTCAAATTGTCTAACGAAGATAGACGATTTAAATAATTACCAACAACACGGGGTTTGGATGAAAAATAAGCCATTTAGAAGTTCGTCATTCCCTGTTATCTATCTCGAACTCCGTGTTACCTTAGGATAACAAGTTAGACACAAAAACACATGATGAAACCTTCCCGCACCAAGTTGCCAGTTATAATGGCGATGTTGATTAGCTCTGATCAATCACTTCATACCGTCGGTGTTCTACGAAAACCTCGTAACTACAGCTTATTCTAAGCTGTAGTTACGAGGTTTTCGCAGAACACCGTCGATATATAGGATCGATGTACGACTAGTAGCTCCGTTGCAATATTTCGACCAATAACAGGAAGTCAAGGTTAGGTGTACAACATTAACTTAACATTGAATAATGGACAAGAAAATTTTTATAGATCAGAGAATAAAGCTTGTAATTTAAATAAAGGTTAAGCAATGTTTCATTGGGATAAGTTTTATAAGGTTCCCTACAAGCTGCCATAAAAAGCGGGATTATGTTTCACCGTACACATATACAATACAAGCTAAAACTACTGTGAAAATATGTAATTTTATGCACATAATACATGAAATACATTTAGATTTATGTAGTGTATATGTTTCGACAATAAATATCATAGATATGTTGAAATTAAATTCATTGAACTAAATTTCTTATCTATTGTCTATATTCGCTTAAACACGCTTTGAACACCTTTCATCTATCGGTTCTTTTTGTGATTTCTATGATCAGAGCATTGATGTATGCTACGTATTTATGTAGGATCACACCGATGATCCAATCATCTCGAGTAGCCCAGCCGCGTTGCTGGTCACTTGAGTATATCTTTTGGTAAGATATTTCAGCAAGCCACAGTCTAGTACTGGTGATACACTTTAGAGATGAAGAGAATATTTTTTGTTTTCATGGAAGTATGAACCGAAAGACCTAATCACACTGTATGAATACACGATTAAGTTTTTCGGTTCACACCTTCATGAAAACATAAAAAATTCTATAATATTAATAGCATCGAGCGAAAAAAAACAAAAAACAAAAAACCACACACACACACAAAAAAAAAAAAAAACACAAAAAAACCCCAAAAACTAAAGCTTTACAAATTTTGATACCTTTTTGTATGGCACTATTTTGTGCGGAAGCATACAAATTCGCTGCGTGTTGAAAATTTTGTTCATGGAGTTATGAATAATTTTTTTCGACCAATCAGAACGCTCGTTTTTGATAAACGAAACTAAACATTAAATTATTAATAACTGAACTTTGCTGTGATATAACTAAAACTTTGTTCAAAGCGGTGTTAAACCCAATACAAACAAATTAATCGAATCGATCATACTGATCCTCCCTACAATCAATCAATGCTATTTTTACTAGATTATCTTCACGCGGATATTGTTCTAGTCAGTGCAAAAAGATCTCTGATCGACGAACTAGATCCTTGCCAAATTTCATCTCACCTTCTCTCGTTCACTATTATGTTTGGTGCAAGGTGGCCTGGTAGAAATTATTTATAGAAAAAGCGTACTATCACTTGGCAGCACGATCATAACCGTCATCTTTCGCCTTTCGAGAAGTATACCCGCCTAATTCAGACCTAGGTAGATCCCAACCAAAACACACGTAGACCAGACTGAATCGAGTTGATCGGATCGGCAAATATGTATATTAACTCGTTGCGTTTTTTTTTAGACTGATCTAAATTCAAAGAAGTTTAAGACGATAATTTTTAGACGACCGAATTTTCAATATCAGTATTTTACTGTATAAACATTCTTGTTGACGAAGAACTTGGTTATAACAAGCAATTTATTCATTTTCCCAAATGTTTGAAAAACAGTTTTCTTCATGAAGTAACGTCATTTAGGCAGAATGCCCCGGATAAAGGATAGTTTTTTGTGTAAAAAGATGTATCTTTGAGAAAGTATATATATAGAGAGATTCTTACGCAGAATAGTAATTTGGCATCTTAAATAAGCAAAGCTGTAAAAACAAGAATGAATTCCTACATACCAGTATCACCAGCGTAAAACGAATGAATGGGTAATTCCGCCTTATTTGTGACGTAACCATCATCGTAATCCCAAGCCGTCAAATTGTTTGCGTCACAGTTGCAAGGGAGCGAACTGTTGGAACAAGAATTGGTCTCGCCGCACCTGCAGTTTCCACTTCCGGGAGTGGCACCAGCAAAGTAGTTCGTGATCTGTTCTGTTCTGTTTTTCCAGTAGGTAGTCAACATTTCCGGGTTGAAAGGGTTATGGATGATGGCTCCGAGGCATTCCCAAATCATGTATTGTTTACATTCGGCGGAGAAATCCACAATCTTAATGGCTTCTTGCCATCCGACAAAGTAGGTCAGGGTGATGCCATACTCTCCAGCGCCTTCGTATCCTTGGACCCGTGTGCGATTTTCGTGATTGTGATCTGAAATAAATAAGTTCTGTCCGTCAAACTGTCATTTTATTACAAAAATAAATGTTTGGGAACGATAGTTGATTGATTGATTAATTGAATGGGGTTAACGCCACTTTTAATAGTATTCAGTCATATCGCGGCGCCTGGAGCATCTAACAACTGATTCCTGGTATTTCTCACACTAGTACTACCACTACATCCTTTCCTAGTCCAGCTGCTACCCCATTTAGGTTTACGATTATCTACCTATTGATGAAAGACAAATGTTGGGAACGATGGTACTGGATCTATCTTTCACAAACATTAAAGTATGGGAGAGGCAATTAGGCCAGACGACAATTCAATCACCATTTGCTTATGTATCTGCATTAAAAAAGGCCCCAAGGTGAATAAAGGATGAAAAAGAAAGTAAGTCAAAATACAAGGTCAAGATCCAACGTGAAGCCAGGAGGAAGGGATTATTCCCTTTTCAACATAATACAAAGTCTTACCTATTTCAAAATGTAAGAAAGGAGGAAAAAAGGTCAAAAACGTCCTAGACTATATAATCAAATATTCAGAAGGTAATCCGAAACCAACATTCTGTCCGACATTTGACAAAAGTCATAGCGACATTCGTAGCTTATCTCTCACCAATGGGCGAATGATAAGCAGTTGGCTTAAGTGAGGTGAGCAGATGGTGGCTCTGAATTCTGGAGTTGTGCTTGTGGTAAAAATGACTGCACCAGCCTCCGCGATGTAACTGAAATATTTTTAACCCCAAACAATCAATCAAGTTTTCAGGAACAAGGCTGGAGGACAAATGTAAGAAATGATTACAAATAAAAAACATTTTTTTTTCAACAAAAAATATTGAAATATTGCTATCCTAGTCGTCATATCTCAGAATTTCAGGAAGTAGGCCAAATACGTTCGTCAAGGACCTAATTTGATGCCAAATCATCACTTTATTTAAGAATACAGTTCTAAATTTGAAAATTTATAGTTATAAGAAGGTAGGTCAAAGGTCAAGGTCAAACGTAGAGCACCGTTTCAAATGAAAACGCTTCGCGTATTCATACAGTGTAATTAGGGTTTTCAGTTCATACCTCCATATTCTCTTCATCTCTTAAATGACCTTGGAAAAAACCCTTGTTTTGATGACGTAACAAATCATTATAAGCTGTTTAATAGTTTCAAATATATTTCTTTCCACCGAGTTTTTAAAAGCTCATCAAAGTCAAATTTCTCGAAGAAATCCGAGAGAGATCCATCGAAGGATCATTTCTTTCAAAGATCATTCATAACAAACCACAATTTCCTGAGAATCTTTTTGAAAAAAAAATTCACTATATTTACCATATGGTCCTGATAAGCCTTGCACATAATACCTGATCAAAGTTCCCTAGAGGAATCTGAGAGGAAGCTTCCCCCCAAAATATTCCCGATAAACATCATTCATATCCTATCTTGGTTTTTATGGAAAAAGACACCTTATTCATTCTCCTTATGGCACCGTTATATGAATCTTGACCCCAATAACTTGCACGTTTTTCGCCCGATCATTTTTTTTTTACCGTAAGAGGGCATAATTTAAAGTAAATCTTCTAGAGGAATTACAGAAATGAAAATGTTAAAACGGAAAAGTAACGAACGGATGGGCTAACGACTGACGACAGGCCATCACATAGGCCATCGCTAAAAAGGCTTGGTAAAAGAAGACGAAAACATTCTAGACTGGTCCAAATAGAAAGAGATAGCAGACGACAGTTTTTATACCTTTTCTGAAGGGAAAATTAAATCCACATTTCGTCGACAGCTTTTATTCTTCCGTGTAATACAATGTATATTTATGTGACAACCGGTTAACCATGTTTATAGATAGACTTGACATTTTATCCAAAAAGATTAAAAAAAAGTTTTTACAGTCGCATGCAAAGGACTTACGTATGATAGTGAGTGCTTTTCCAGGTTCGGAGTCAAAGTCACATTCCACTTCTGCTACACTGTAGGCAGTCTCTTCTCCGTCAGGGTCTATATCAGCGTACAGTGTACTCTCGTTCAATCCTCTCTCTGCCCACGCTGCACAGTTTATTGCTGATTATGAGAAACGAGCTAATTTTAATACAATATGTGGTGCACAAAAACAACACGTTTATCATGCAGTGAAGCCCAGTATTGGCCTGAAATCACCTCCCCGATAAATATGGTCATATAAGGGAGGACCTAATTTCATATTCAGATATCAACCTGTAATGTTTGTTTTATTTCTAGAGTTGTAATGGACTCGTTGAAATTAAACCACTTGAATTATATAAGGGTAGATCTTTACAATAAGAATATCAGTGTTGTTGATAGCGCGTCTGACTTTCAATCATGAGCTCAAAGTTCGAGCCTCGGTCGCGGAAAAATATCTTTTCCGAAATGTTCTTTCCACCAATGGGAGGATGAGCAGCTTGAGGCTCGGAAAGGATGTAGTGGTTGCACTGGTGTGAAAAATACCAGGTATCCATGGTAATGTTCTCCAGTCACGGTGAGTTACTTTTAAAAAGTAATTTTTTTTGACTGAAACACAAAAAATATAAATAAAACATAAAATATCCAAAAGGACTACTTTCGCCTCGCATGCTCAGCATTATTCGGCAAGCTCCGCCTTTGCCCTGCCTAATTATTCCCTTTGCCCGATCCAATGACTCCAACAGGAAGTTCCGCTTCGATATTTAACGTTGTTATTTCGCAAAAGTTATGGCCATTGACATGTGACAGAATGCGACCTAAACATCGTAACTACAGCCTGAATAAGCTTTAGTTATGACGTTTAAAGCCGCCGTCAAAGCACAGTCAGTAGCGCATAAGACTCCCAACCTTCAATCATGGGTGTCATGGATTCGATCTGCGGCGGCGGCACATATCCTTTCCGACATTTGTCTCTCATCAATAGGTGGATAATCGTAAACCTTAGTCGGATAGCAGCTGGAGGCTAGGAAAGGATGTAATGGTTACACTGATGACAGAAATCCATTGTTAGGTGCTCCAAACGCCGCGATATGACTGAAATACTGTTAAAAGTGGCGTTAAACCCAAGTCAATACAAGAATAAATATCGTTTAAGTCGTCAAACTAGCAAAAATGTTTCAGTTTAAATGGTGGTCATTTGTCGGAGCTCAGATTTCACTCCCAGTCAAAACGAATGATTTGATTGGTGTTTCATTTTTTGATTGGCAGCTGCGATTGGTCAATTGACTGCTTGCGTAACTAAATATACTTATGTAGAATTTTTTGAGTGTAAAAAAATATTCTAATCTGTCAGGTGTTCTGGAGAGTAAACCGCCAAAAGAAAATAATTGTCAGTCAGTTTGTTTGTTTGTTTTCGTTTGAAAAAAGTTTCTTGCTTGATGGTATCTTTTTGTTTTGCCTTACCGTACAGTTACCGTCGGATCGCTTTATCTATAGATATACAGAAATTTGTATAGAATACAAAATTTAACAAAAAAAAAATGGATGACTAGTATGTTTGAGGACAAAAAAATATATATATATTTCGCAAAATCATTTGTCAAGCAATGTTTTTTAGGTTGCAAGATTTTGTAAATTCACGAATATAAAACAAGCCAATTAAAAAGAATCTTACCAAGTGGAGTACAACTAAAGGTGTGACAGTCGCCATATTCTTCTGGTTCTCCGACGCATGGGGATGTCAGATTTCCGAATGAGACCTCATCACAAGTTCTGTTTCTGTACCGGGTACCACCACCACAAGTGACGTCACAGTAGGTCCACGGACTCCATTCGAACCACAAACCGGCAACTAGAATAATGAATTATGCAAACATGTAGCTCGGTACAATACCGAGGTTTAAATAATAAGTGAACAGATTTAAATATAGAATAATGCTTTTTATTGTAAAGCAAAAATTAGTTTGAAAAGACAAATCTTCGAAATATCTATCCAGTAGAAGAAAAATCCAAAAAGTGGACATTGTTTTAAGAAACTGTTTCTGTGTGGCATCTTATTTTTTTGTTTTTTTTTTGTTGAGGCGATGGAGATATTAAGAAATAGTTTTCCTGCTTTGGCTAATGAGTAGTGACCGCAGAATTAAGATTTAAATCAAATAATAGTTCCATAACATTTAGGTATTGAAATAGCAATTAAAGTCCTGTCAAATGAAAATCTTGCAATTTACAAAATTCATTGACATCTTTAACCCGTTACCACAAAATTACGCTTTTTGAAGCCCAAAAGAAATATTATTAGGGAAAATTTTCTTAAAAAGTGAGAAATATCTCGCAACAAGCAATTTCTTACTTTCTCAATTTTTTTTCTAAGCTGTTTGGCACTTTTTTTTTTATTTCAGCACAATATGACATGCCAACTGCAGTTCCTTTCAATTTGGACTAGTCTTAAGTTTTGTCGTCTTGTAGTGGGTTAATGGATTTATTTTTGCAAAACATTTCGAATATTTACAACTAACATTGTATACCGTTCAGAAAATGATTATAAAAATAATTTTCAAAAGGGCACGTGTAAATATAAAAAAAATAAGCATTTAAACAAGACAGCACAAACATATATATAACCTAACAACACAATTACAAGCTATAGTTACTAAATAATTAGCAACAACAACCTGTCGGCATTCCTATGATAATCGTAGGATTATACATTACAATACGATACAACACAATGTATTGTACTGTATCGTAGGATTAATAGTAAGATGTGTCAGACGGGCGTCGGCTCATTCCTTGGTCGGCGAACAAGCAGTACTTGTTAGTTCGATTAATCCTTGACATTCTGTTTCTGGCGATCGGCAGAACAAAGAAAGTGGGCGATGTATCATAAGCGATTTTACTTGAAACCATCATTAGTTGGTTGAGCCTCGTGTTTTGTGAAACATATTACATTCTGCGACTTAATTACAAAACGCATTGTAACGTACCTACGTGATCAGTGGCGCGTCCGGATATCAAATCGGTTGCACACTACTAATCTTCAGTCTTATTTGTAAGTCTGATGCCTTAACCCTTTTCCGTTTTTTTTTATTTTAGACTGGTCCAATTTGAAAGAAGTTATAACTAAAATTGGGTGAAATTGGAAATAAAACATCCTTTGAGGTAAAAAATATTGTAGGAAAAGGAGAAATTGCTTGCTACAAGGTTTTCTTTTTCCACAATTTTTTCTCAATTATAAAATCACAGCAATGTTTGTATAGGAAAGGGTTAAATCCTAACCAACAAAGAAAACTTTAAATTTAACCGGTACCTATATGCTTTATGACGTCGTCATTGTATTTACACATTGACTAAATCTTGAAACTGATAAATATATCTAGTTAATATTCAAGATTAAAGAAACCTCACTGAAAAGACAGTTCATTAAAAAAGAGAACATGCACACAAGAACGAAAACATGCAGACAAGAGATAAAAGTCGATGACATCCTCTGAAAAGAAAAACATTTGTTACAATTTCATATTACTCTATGACCTCCACACAAAGAAAGTTTTGATGAAAAGGTAAAAGTCTTAGAAAGCAGAAAAAACATATAGAGTTTTTAAGATTGAATCAGGTTGAATAAAATAAAGCCACACTTAGAGAATTAGTTGGGATGGCAAATGTCGTAACTGCAACTTGAATAAAGCTGCAATTACAACATTTTGCACGCCAAATGACGAACGACATTGATCTGGACTCTATTATACATTGACTCCAATAGCAATAAAATTTTTATTTTTTTTATCCTGTGACATTCAATTTTAGATATGGCATTTTAAACGACGAGCCACATTTCAGTCAGTAAAGCTGTAGCAAAGAACCCCATAAGTATAAAAAAGGGACTTTGATAATAAAATAACATTGCTGTGTCAGTGTAATGTTATTGTAAAGGACTCCAATTATAAACATACTTACTATTGTTTGTTTGTTTGAATGGGGTTTAACGCCGCTTTTAACAACAGTTCATTCGTATTGCGGCGGCGGAAACACGTAACAATGGATTCCTGGTATATCTCGCACCCGTACTGCCATTAAATCCTTTCCTAGCCTCCAGTTGCTATCCCACTTAGGTTTACGATTATTCACCGAATAGTGAGAGACTAATGTCGGAAAGGATATGTGCCGCCGCCGGCGATCGAACTCATGACACCCCATGATTGAAGATTTGGAGTCTAATGCGCTACCAACTATTACGGCGATAAGTTACTTAAGATAGATCTTAACCCCTATCCCTTACTGAACGAGAACTTGATTGTTCAGCTAGAATGCTGCAGTTATACAAGTGTGAGAAATGATAAATAGTCAAGGATAGTTGCTGTTCCGGTATGCCAATGTGCCTTTTAGACCACATGAAAAAAAACACCTAATGTAAAAATAAAAAATCTTCATCGATGCTTACTTGGACAAAGCATATTATTACAACTCATTGTGTCGTTCGCCGGCCCGTCGCATTCTGCTCCGCCGTAGAAGGGGCCATCACATTCCCTTTCTCGAGCCCGGATTCCTCCGCCACACGTGGCCGAACACTCCTGCCATTCGCCCCAACCTAACCATACACCATCAACTGTAATATTGATGATAATGACAATAGCAGTAATTATGATGTTGATACTAATACATGTAATTAGGGGATCGCTTATAAAAATTATTTTGTGAAATTTATAGCCATTAAGGTGTTACAAAAAAGTAAAGTGGTTGGTTGGCGACATCTAGTTGCGACGTTTTAGTCTCCATAACAACAATGCTTCACATACATGCCTGTCAATGTTGGAGTTCAAAGCTCTCTTCTGATTAAAATGAATTATTTGAGCGCAAAACTGTTTCACCGAAAGTAATATGAGGGATGTACCTACAATCGGTCCACTTAAACTGTTAATGTATTATTTTCAAATACTGGCAAGTTTTCGCTCAAAATGATTATAGATATTCCTTTAGACCATATATTTTTCTGTTGCTTTGAAAATAACATATGCGTTAAAGGAACAAGCCACGACAGAGCCAAAGTCAAAGATATTCAATGTGGTCTATGTAATGATGATTCAAAGGCACCATTGTCTTCATCTGTGTGTGCAAATACCGTGGGTTTAAATCACCATTGAAACGGTATAGCAAGACTGACTTTTCTGTATTGTGCACACTGAAGAAAAGGCAATGGGGAAGCCATTGTGGAAAAAGGAAATTTCCGTGCTGGTTTTTGTTTCGTGCTTTACAAAACTTCGAGTATTATTACTGTAAAAGATAAGAACCGACGGCAAGTTATTTTGTATTTAGGCAGATGCGGAGTTCCGATGTCCAATTCATTATTTACGTGCTGGTTAGCAAGTCGTTTTTAAATACTTAACTCAACACAGAAGTTGAATTCTATCTCGACTTCTCTAAAATAATATCTTAACTTTGTGGTCCTCGGTTATAAATCAATTAATGCAATTTCCCAGATTTCAGTCCTATGTTTTACAATCTGCAATTATCGTGGGTCTCACAAAAATAACCATAAAAAAGGGTAGATAAGAAAGAAGAGAACTTACTCGGGCAGTTGTGCATGTTACACTCCTGGGAATCATTCCTTGGGCCGTCACAATCGGCCCCACCATAAAATGGCCCTTCACAGGAACGATTTCGCCATTGCATACCTCCGCCACAAGTGACGTTGCAATTTTCCCACGCACTCCATTCGAGAAATACACCGTCAACTGAAACGGTTTCCGGGAGACATGATATAACACTTGTATGCTTGTATTTAATTACAATGAAATATAAATACCGAAACATCTATCAGTTTGAAATATCAGTTTGAAATATTGAGCACTTTCATAAATTGAATTTTCTAAAGGCTAGCAGTAAAGACATTTCACTTAAGCAGTGTGTTTATATTCAGCACATTTAACAAAACTAGCTTTTACTACTGAAGATCTGAATCTCCTAGCAAAGAATGATAGAAAAAGTTCGTACTTCTATATTATTAATTACAGAAATCACTGAGAAGGAAGCCAAGATTGTATTGTCGTCATCATAAACAAATACAGTTTCGGGAAATCTTATATATAAAAAAAATATGAAAAGTTTGTACGATAAAATGTTTACAAAATGTGAAATTGTGACTTTCGCTAATGACATGTGATGATTAATAGTTCTTTCCTAAGAGATTAGATCCCTAAAGCACATGTATATATTGAACTACGCCCCACCACGTTCTAATCTGTCACCACACAGAATTTAGGCATAGAACAAGCCGTTAACCCATTGCCACATTATGACGCTTTCTAACGCCCTGAAGAAATACAATCGTGGGAAACTTTGTGGTAAAGGAGAAATTTCTTATAACAATCAATTTCTCATTTTCTCTCTAGGTTTTCGACCCTATTTGGCACTCATTTTCAATTTTTAGGGGAGATTTGAAATGACGTCTGCAACTTCTATAGATTCTTTAGATTAGGACAAGTCTATAATTTTTGTTGTCTGGTAATGGGTTGAAAGAGGACAAACCCGAGAAAGAACCTCAGCAAAATATTCGTTTCGAACTACCGCAACGCGTTCATTGCGAACCACAGCAATATGTTTGTTCATTACGAACAACCGCCACACGTTCATTGCGAACCACAGCAATATGTCCATTACAAACAGATAGTCCAGCATTTCTGTAGCAATTTGTTGCCTAATTTGCTTGAATGTCGATCTGAAACATACTTTGTGTGGTGAAGCTTAGAATGTGTGTGACAGCTATTTCATAGCTATGTATGATGATTCTACTCTAATCCTAGCATATTATCATTTCAGTCCTTTGAATATGAAAAGCTAACACTAGTTACCCGAATAGTTAGAAAATCAAGTGATAAGACATAGAAATACAAACAGAGCGTAGACAATATATTTCTCTTTGAATTTTAGGACCAAGTATTGAACGATTTCTGCTTGAAGAATTCGAATAAAAAATTGAGTGCATACATTATTTGTTTTTAAGTATTAGAAAAGTCAAAGAGAATAAAAAATAGTCAATTACCCTTTTTAGATGAACAAAAATGCTTTCGGAATGGTAATATTTGTACTATAATGAAAATAATGTTCAAACGCAATTTCAAGTACGGGCTAAATGCGTTTAAATTCAAAGATTTTGTAGACGGCAATAATTCAAAATCACTTAAAAATTTAACTTAGGGTAGAAAACATTGCAAAATGTCCTGTTCTAAGCAGTATCTTCTTTTCTAACAATATTTTCTTTGACCTGTCAAATTGTTGGATTTCGTTATGATGATGTATCGCATCACTAGATAAACTTTATAATAAACCAACAAAATTAATTTAGACAACGGTTTATGTAAATCAGATGAAAATATATCAAAAATCAATAATTAAAGATATGACCCTGACTCGTATCAGACCTTGGTTTACAGTGGTAGCGCACACGGTTCGACTGCAGGCATTGTGCGTTCTTCTCTTACAAATGTGTATTAAGGGAAGAGTCTTTGAGTGTACAAATTGTATTTTAGCTGCAGGCGACAAATAAGTTGTGATTAAAATTAACCTTTTCTACCTTCGAACCGATTCGAGAAAATATTTTCCCTTGTAAATTTTGTTGAATGAATATTGCGTATCTAACATGACAAGCCATAAGTCTTACTAACCTCTTCGACCATTTGATAATTGCAGCGCCTATTGTTCTGTTTCAATAAAGCACAGACTCTTTTTTGTTCTTTCTTGAGATCTTGTAAATGGAATTCTTTTAGTTCTTCGGGCAAATGAATGTTACCGAAGTAAATTTACAACAAAATGTTGAGTGCATTGTTAGTGTTGAGGCATAGGGTGCTTTAAATAGGTTAGATTTTGTTGCTTGTGACATCGTGGTGACATACAACATACAAGACAATATTACTGGCAAGAACTATAACTATCTCAGAAAGTCATTATTATCTATCAATTAAATTTTACTTTCTCTTTTGGTATTAAAACTTGATAGAATGATCAACAAAGACCGACACACCAAAGGTCTCTTATAAATAAGAAACCTAAGTTGTCTCGAGTCAGAAAAGAATTTGCGTGATCATTTCGCCTTAAATGCATTTTATTATATCATTTCGGCACGAGATTATCTGACCCGGGCAGTCATGTGTGTTGCAATCTTGAGTCTCGATAGCCGGGCCTGAACAGTTGGCTCCACCATGGTATGGCCCGTTACAGGTCCTATTTCTGGAATGTTTGGCCCCACCACACGTGACGGGGCATTCATCCCATTGACTCCAGTCCATCCAAATTCCATCAACTAGAATAAACATTAAAATCACAGTACAAATACATGTTTACAAATAAAAAATACTCAACTCTAAAGGACACGTCAACAAAACACGCTCCCTTATTTCTTAAACTGTTTAAGATTTCGTTGTCAAATTGTTTTTGATATTTTTCCCTATTGGCTATTTTTTCCCCTCCTACCCAATGACTGTTTCGATTACCTATGCATTTGCTCAACAACGATTGCATAGAAACCTTAAGCTCGCTTTCTTCATGTAGACATGTTCTCAGAAAATGCCAATCAGTATTGAAAGATATTTCAGCACACAGAAATAAATCGAACAAAATTACGTCAAGTATTAAGCTTGAAAGATTTAGGCTGGTGAACCAGTACAAAATGCTTTAAAAGTATACACTGTGCTGAAAATGCTGACACCAAACTGTATCCAAGGATTGATTAATTATTTTAAAAAAAGATCAGGTTGAATTTCATTGTCTAGTGCAACTAACCATCTTTCGACGTCTCTCCTGTCGATATTAAATCCCAGATATCAGTATCAAGCTGATTTAGTGTTCAACTTTCGCTGACGAATTAGTATCCTTCGCAGAACAATAAGACACAAATCCCTTGACTCTGGTCGAATGTCAGAAATGTTTTCAGAAACTTATTTTGGGCACAATTATTTGTTGTAACGTAATTAATTATTTGACATGTGTACACATTGCTTGCAAATTTAAATCCAAACTGAACACAATAAGCACCGCAAGAATGCCAATACAACCCATCTTAAGCCGCGTAACGCCAATGGGCGACTTCCGATCATTTATTCAAAGTACATTACAATTAAACAAAAATCTATGTACGACCCTCAGTAAACATTGTTGCCTTAAGATCCTAAAATTCAACATGATATTAACATTTGGGTGCCTCTGAATCTTGGTTTTGTGGATGTTGTCACATGAAGTAGGTTTATTGGATTACGATCATGTAAACCCCAATTACCTCACAGCCTTTCATCCGAAAGGACCAAAGAAATTCTAATATTGATTTAAGAAATGAAGAGAATATTTTTTGTTTTCATGGAGATATGAACAAAAGAAACTAATGACACTGTCTCTCCATTTCTTATTATTTGACAACATCGAGCGAAAAAAGAAAACACTTTACAAAGTAAGATACCTTTTGTATGGAACTATTTTGGGCGCAAGCATTCAAAATAGCTGTGTGCTCAAAATTTGTTCATTGAGGTATGAATGATATTTTTCGACCAATTAAAAAGCCCGTTTTTTTATAGACGAAACTAACAATTAAATTATTCAGATGTGAATAATATTTTGTGGACGTTTCCTTTGAGATTGAATATGCTTTAAATTCATATGATGTCATTTTATGAAAAGGTGTAACTCTTTAAATACTAACAGATTAAATTTCATTTTGAAAAGGTTGATTTTACTCGAACCTTGTTATTACAACTCAAGCATTATCATAGATTATAACATCAAAAGCTGAGCATGGAACTTGATATCATTAAAAAATCTTTCATGTTCTCTTCTTTTGACTTTATACCACCAGTTCTGACGGTTTAGAAAAAATTACATGTACTTTCATCAGCACTATTCAATTACTCTGAGATATACGAAAGCTTAATGCCATATCATTATCAATATTAAGCCTAAAAGTTTGCAAACAATTTTCTTACCTACTGTAAAAAAAACAACAACAAAAAATCTACAAAAATACAAAAACAACATAAAAAACATCGCAATGCAGCATCATTCTCTGAATATTTTTTTCAGGAAAGGTAAAAGTCTACAAATACATATATCATAGAAAAAGAAAACGTGATTTTCGTCAACATCTAGAAAGACACACTTCAAGATATCATACACGAACAGTACGAAGTAGGATAACAGTACACATCTAATAGAAGGGAAATTCTATCAATAAAGCCATGTGAAAAATGGTCCTTAACTAGTATTGCCTTTTTTTTATTAGATAGTGCCACTGATTTTGCAAAACTAAGTAAGACCACTTTTCATTTGACCCGTCTCTGAGTAATACTACTACATCTTCGAAAGTATAAAGATAACGTATGCCACACTAATTTAAAGTGGAACAGTCTAACAAATTGTACTACAATACGTTGAGGATGAGGATATTGAGTGATCATGAAATACGATTTTTTTAATCTGTCAACTATAGACAGATAAAAACGAGGATTTTAAGCGTGTTTTTTATCTGCTTTAAATAAAAAGGAGCTCATTTGTTACTTAGGACAAAAGGTTGGAAAGATCTTTTTTCAAGACTTATTTTATGGCTGTTCCTAGAAGATTCCTAGTTTAATAGATTCGATTCGAAATGTTAATGTAGAGTCAATCATTAATCTTTGGTACTGTTTGAATTGTTTATGCAAGGCACTATTTCATTTGTAGGAATGCTAATAGAGAAAGATAATGGATAGACTTGTATTTTGTCCATTTGTAATTTTAATAAAGTATATGAGTGTTTTTATTGAGTCGACAATTTTTTCCAACTAAGATTAATCCCCCTCGATTCTGATGCCTAGATTATGCACCGGTACATATTATATGTACCAAGGACAGATCAAAGATTGCTACCTGTTCTAGGGGATCAAAATCGGGACCTCTCGATTCGGAAGTCGACACTCTGACTCATGACCACGGATACCTCTCTCTAAAGTTGCTAGCCATATAAAATCTAAATTTTCTAGACATAAAATCTAAAGTTGATAGACATATAAAATCTTAATTTGCTTGACATAAAAAAACTTTCGTTTTATTCTATCTTGACCCATTACCACATAGTCCCGCTTTATACACCTCTGAGTAACACTGATGAAGAAGTTGCTTGAAATAGACACTTACTTCATTTCAAATTATGTTTTCTACCCGACAAAACAAATATTTTCAAAATTTTATCACCTTGGATATTGTTGTCTGCAACTTTTTTGAACTTGGATCCGTCTTAAATTTTGTCATCTGTTAATGGGTTAATCTGAGAAGATTCGACAAAAGATTCTTCTCTCGGATTATCTTATACTTTTTAGCCCATTTCCGAACTTTAGACTAATCCAAATTTGAAGATATTGCAGGCGAATTTTTCACGTAGATGGGATTATCTTTGTTTATTTAGGATAGAAAACATTGTAATGAACAAGCAATTTCTTAAATTTGTACAATTTTTCCATATATTTTTTTTGATGGGCGCAAAAAGGTGGATCGTATGCGAGTAGGTTAAGTAGTTTGATTATTAGATGCATCGCCATCGAAGGTGATACTTCAGTAATACAAGGGGTTATTTTTGATTGGTAGTCCTTTCCAAACAATGGTTATTTCAGATGATTATTTCTTGGATCAGAATCGGATTACCGGGGCAGGGAAAGTCGTTACAAGTCCTGTTTTCCAGATCAAATCCTTCGCAGTCGGCTCCACCATAATACGGACCATCACATGTTCGATTTCTCAATTGAATTCCTGTACCACATGTGATATCGCACTCTTGCCATGTCGCCCATGGTATCCACACACCATCAACTGTGGAAAAATAAGCGTAAAATATATGTTCGCTTTGCAAATAGTAATGAAATCTTAAAAAGATATTTGAAAATGAACATTTGATCCATTTTTATCATTTTACTGACGTAAGCTTGCATACATTTTAATTCAACCGTCGAGGAAATAGTTATATAAGTTTTGAAGAGCTTGGATTTAGGGGCGAATGTTTGTGTTTGTGTGGGTGGAGTTAAAAACTTAGTAACCAGTAAAACGATCTGCAAGAGAGTTGTCAAGCTTAATAATCCATTGGGTCTTAAGTTGGGGTTTCTTCAGAAGGGATGCCTAGCAACCGGTAAAACGACTTGAATGACAGTTGGCAAGCTGTTGTTGATTGGTATTGATATGTAGCATGCAATTTCTCATTTTCTCACAAAATTGAATTCAGTCAGATGCATACAATGTAAAGTGACAGGAAACTTCCGATGATCTGCTAGGTCAGTTTTGAAAATGACTCTAAATTGTGGCCTTTGGGCAAAGTAATTTGGCAATTAACTTAACATACCTTTCACCGTGTGAGTAGGTAAACATTTTGGTCTCATTAAGTACTTGACAATAAAAATAATTTTATAAAGATATTTCAAAATCCTTATCAAGGGAAAATAACTGTGACAAATCTATTCATAAAAGTAGAATTTATACACGAAAAAAAAAAACAACAACACATAAACAAACACACCTATACACCAACATACACATCGACAAAGGAAACTCTGTTTGCCCTTCATTTTTTTGTGGCGGGAGCAAGAAAAGAGAAATGGTTCAGCAGAGGTCAATAAGAGGCATTAAAAAGAAATTCTGAGGCAGAATGACTTTCCTAAATTTATAGAATCTTGAAAGCGAGAAAAGATTCGTCTCTGTTCAGCTGCACAGTCCTCCCTCTGACCAGGGTCCATGCTTTTAACAATTCTTAGATAACCCTTTTTCACGGGTACAATACAAAGATGTTCATAATATAAATCCTTTACTGTTTCCTGTTTTTTACGTCCCTGTATTTTTTTAATTTAGAAAACAATGTAGAGAAAGAGGATTGTGCTTGTAACAAGCAATTTCTTTTTTCCGTAATATTTTCTTTCCCTCAATATGGTTATTTTTCAAATTAAACCCACTGTAAATTTTTGTCTGCAAAACCCTAAATTTGGACAGGTCTAAGTTTACAAAACAGGAAAGTGTTACTTGTGATTTATATTTGGAAAGATTTCATGTAAAAGACAACTAAAGTTTCGCTCAAAACTAGATAATTCCGAGCAATTTCTGCATTTCCCGCATCCCCCCCCCCCCAGAAAGACATAGATTTTCAAATATATTATCAGCTTCAAATTTGTCGTCTGCACAACGTCTTTGAATTTAGACACGTCTGCTATTGTCTCGTAAAGGATTAAGATCCTTACTTGGACATTCATGCATGTTGCAATCCCTCGAGTCCAGCAGATCTCCGTCACAATCCGATCCGTTATAGAAAGGGCCAATACAGGTCCTGTTTCTCCACTGTATTCCTCCTCCACACGTAACGTTACATTCGTAAAATTCGGACCACGTGGTTAGGACGCCATCAACTTTAATGAAAGACGACGTGACTATATTTCGATTTTTGATAAAAAAGCAAAATATCTGTTTACTAAGAAGGAAGGGAGGGGGCGTAATGGCCCTTGATAGGCTATCCGACCCTTTGAATTCACTTTTACATATTGATTAAAGCTGTCTGAAAGTTTTTTTTATTCATAATATTCAATAAATGGACATTTTTTTTCATTAATTTCGCATGTCAATCGGCGTTCTCGTAAATTTGAAATCTTTGAAATATATTCATCTAATTCTATGTAAAATCTTTGAATCCTCAACAAAGGTCTGATTTGCTGAAAAATAACAATATGGCGATACAACTTGAAAGATTTGAAAGTTCTAACTTAAACAGCCTGGGGGGAGAAGACTTAATATTTTTTTCTTTCGAATTAAAGCAGATTGTAAGATAAGGAGCAAGGGGTTTAGAGAATATTGAGTACCCAAAACTAACATTTTCATTGAAATTTTGAGGATTTTATTTTTCCCGGTTGCGTTACACTAAATTTGTCAATGGGTAGAAATTCTTTGAAGTATTTATGGGTAAATCTCAGGGATAGTATCAGCGGGAGAAGATGCTCTTTCTTTCTTTCTTTATTATTTTTGTTAAGTCGTTGATAAGATTAAATAGTGCTAGTTTTCATCTTAAGTTGATCAAGTCATTAATTACTGTTGAAGGCAATTAGGCGATCCAACATTCAAAATTTGTATTAGAACTATGGATTGAAAAAAGAACGTTTTAGAACATTGCCTTAGTGAATTTTGATTGAAATTTGATTGATAGTTAAGGAAAGGGCTTTATAAAACTTTGATTTAGAATAAATAAATGATCTTTTTCTCTTTTTAATTTAATCTTGATATGCATGTGTAACACAGGGCTTTATTTGTATTTCCAATTTCTGTATAGACACGCTTTCTTGCCTATTTTTCTTTCTAAAGCATCCTTAGAAAAGAATCGAATTTATCATGACAAAGTCTACTGAAATAACCTTCAAAATTCCTAGCAATAAGTATTTAAAACATGCAATTTTTAATCAAATAACACAACTGATACGGTTTTCTGGTTAACCAAAAGAAATCGCATTACAAGGCACTTTGCATATCAACTAGACAATTTGGTTCCATAGGTACATCTCTGTAAACAGATTTAGAAATTTATTGTTACATGTACATAAAAGTGTGTTGAAATAACTTACTTGGACAATTGTGTGTATTGCATTCCCGTGTTTGCACATCCGCTCCCGTACAATTGGCCCCACCGTAAAACGGACCCTCACAATCTCTGTATCTGGACTGGTTTCCACCTCCACACGTTAGAGAGCACTCGTCCCAATCTGTCCAGTTTTTCCAGACTCCATCAACTAAAATCAGATACAAATAGAAAATCATCAAAAATGTAATATTCTAATATTCTTTTGAAAAGGCATTCTTGGATGATCATATACCAGATAAATGAATATGCTAAATAGAAAACCAAAAGCTAACTAAATCTAGATTCCGACTATTTGAGGCGAAATTTATCTTGTTCTTAATGGTTCTTTCGTTAAAGTGTGCATTATACCATAATCGCATATTAGACAGTTTTTTAATCGCATATTAGACAACTTGTAACGCGGTTGTTTTCAGAACACACCCAAGGCATTGCTATAGCTTTGGCATCTTTAGCTTCTACGTCGTTGCCGTCAATCGTGCAAAACTGATTTTTTAAAAAGATATTTCTGTTATGACTGAATATATATTCTTGTAACTTTTAATATATGTTCATTTTCAAAAGAGAAACATGTGCTATTAGGTGTATAATTTATATTCACTTTTGTATAAACTAAGCCTCTTTTCGACTTGGATTTTTTCTCAATATCTAATAACAAACAGCCAAGCATCTTAGATCTGTATGCAATGGTACTGTTTTTGTATTTCATCATAAACAAAAACTTTGTTTGAATCAGATATACATTCTAATCTTTGCTTGAAAAAAGAGTAATTGTGTACATCGTTTAATAAATTGATAGTATATAATTCGCAATTTCGTATCGGAAACATACGCTCTGTATCTAACTTTATATACAGAAATTAAATTTAAAATCTTTTTCTGAGATGAACTTTTCTAACATGTGTACATCTGAATAAAAGATTTTATATTCTTCTGGACACATGACTACCATTGCTAATCATTGTCAATTTCCTAAATAGGCAATATATATCATAATATTTTTTTTATAAGCATTGAGTGTTGAATGGATTTGAACATGTAAAAATTAAGGGAATAAATCAATCAATTGAATATGTGATAAAGCGTATTATCCAAAGGGATAAGAATAAGATAAACGACAAGTACTTACTTGGACATTCGTGTGTGTTACAATCCTCCATATTAATATTTCTATCTGGACACTCCGCACCTCCGTAAAATGGACCAATACAATCCCTGAATCGCCACCTGGTCCCGCCTCCACAAGATGAGTTGCATACGCTCCAAGTCTGCCATTCATTCCATACACCGTCGACTAGAATACATCACATTTAACCCTCGTCAGGTTACTCTTTTACTCCTGTTCCTCAACTATTTTATTTTAATCTTATTTCTGTCCATCATTTTAACAAACGCTCAACAGGGTGCATAAGAATAAAAAATATACTAACAGACAAATATTACGAGACGAGGAAAAATCCAATCTTTTAGTGTCAAGGCAGTTGACGGATCGCCGCTGTCAATCAAAGAATTATTGACCGGTCAAATAATACATTGAAACCGGAAGTGAACTTTGAGCTGTGACAATTATTTTAAGCATGTCTTACCTCTAGACACAGGATAAAGGTCCCCAACCAATCATTTTATCTTTTGTACATTTTACTGAGTATGAATTTTCCAAATAACCCCGTTTAATATCTATGAACAACTTCATGTCAAAGGTCAGTGGGTGTGGTCAACGATCCGTCAATATTCTAACTAATGTGACTTTTTAAGAGATAAGCTAGCATAGGTGTTCTATGACGACAACTGAACAATCAACAGGCTTAAAATGCAAAAAAGATAAGCGACTAATACTGATGTAACGAAACAACATACAATTTCAGCATAGCACAAGTATTATAATTGCTGAATGACATTATTCGTAATACGAATGATAAGTTTGTGAATCATCTTATGTGGGAGTACAGACCATACCTACTATTACAGTAATCACAAAAACACTTGTCAAAGACAACGTAAAGGTTAATTCTCTGGACCACAATGTATGAACAAATGAAGAAGATATCACTTGACCAAAGGACAACGGTTTGGAAAATATCCAAAATATTCAAGACAAGCCAATTGAACGGTTTTGTAAAGGTTTCAAACGGCTCAGTTAACCATACTCCAGATTCACTTGACACTGCTTAACCAGACAACTTTACAAAAATATCATACAATATTCCACTCTGTAAATGAACTAAATTCTAGAAAGTTATATCACAGCTAGCACTGGACCACCAAACGATATCTCAGGAAGGGATATTAATTTCACTGTACCGGGACAATCATGCGTATTACATATGCGTTGTTCCTGGTACTCCCCGATACAGTCAAGACCTTCAGTTTTCAAGGTGAGGCATTCACGTGCCCTCAGCTGATAGCCACCACCGCATGGCCGAGTACAACTGGACCAGACCTTCCATGTACCCCAGGTACCACTATCTTGTATTGATAAACAAATACATTTCTTATATGAAAATCGCGACGTAACGATAAGTTTATAGATTTTTTCACCGCATTTCAAATATAATACTGGTCAAAGTTTGAAAATATAGGATGATTGATATTGTATGACTATATAGGCCATTGATTTGGTTGTTCAACGAATGATGGTTTAGCTACAGGTGAAAGGTAATGCACGAACACCGCGTTCTATTTTGTAACCTACAGCAGAACTTTGGTTTCTGTAAATTGACATTTAGTAAAAAATTAAAACAGTAATTTTATTTGTGCTAGCTATCCATCCGGTATTTACATGTAACCCCTTTTCTAGGACAAAATATAGGTATGTCGTGATACATTGCACGACAACAATCTTCTCTAAGATTTCTGTCAAAGTCTATCATAACAACTTACTGGGACACTCGTGTGTGTTGCATTCCTCAGTGTGGTTGGAGGGTCCTTCACATTCTGCCCCATCAAAGTAAGGACCATCACATTCTCGGAACCTTGTCTTGTTACCAGTTCCACATGTGTGGCTGCAGTCGGTCCAGTTACTCCAAGGAAGCCATACTCCATCCACTAAAATGCACGCAACTTTTTCGTTTCAAAGCAAATTCCTGAAGTCTTTTTATTGAAAGTTTTGGATAAGGAATAATTTAAATTTTCTTGTAAATGTATCCCATGACAGAACAATGATTGTAATTTCTTGCGACAAAATAAACTGATAACATATTGCTTTACGATAAATTTAAGATAATTTGGTAATTTAATTAAGCTGCAGATGGCGTTAACAAGCAAAACTTAACTTCTTGATAAGCGGGGAAAAACCACAATGAAATATGCTTTAATGATCGTTAAAATAAAGATAAAAACTAAACGTATGCACAATTCACTAGAAATCAAGATAAATTTATGCGGACGCAATCTTTAAAAAAAAAAAAAAAAAAAATCTTGGAAGTAGGTCCCACCTCTCGTGGTATAAAATTACCTGGACATTCGTGTATATTGCAGTCTCGGTACTGCTCTCCGTCACCAGAACAATTGGAGCCTCCATGTTGACTCTCGGAACAAAATCGAGTACGCATAGAGTATCCACCACCACATGTTACATTACATATTGACCATTTTGTCCATAAAGACCACTGTCCATCAACTGTTGAAAAAAGCTAAATCAATTTAGATGCTTAATTGGTTATAATGAAAATGATATTTTGTGTCGAAATTACAGCTTCATTGTATTTCAAGCGTACCAATAAAGAATGCAAATGCCCTTTCATGAACCTGTCCGATCGAATGACTCGCTTAACGATTCTGTTCTTTCTCGATCCTTACTGATGTGGGTTACAAGTTAGGGGCACATGATTATTTCATATAACACTGACGCATTATTTTGCTGTAAAATGATGTAATCTCAAGAATATATATATGTATATAGTCTTAAAGGGACAATGATAATGGATTAGTGGATTAGTGAGGTAAAGGAAAGTGAGAAAACAAATAAGAAGAGGTAAAGAATTTTAATATACTATTATAAAAGCGATAGTTGTGTACACTTACCGGGACATGGGTAGACATTGCACTCCTGTGACTCCTCCTCTGGTCCTGAACAGTTAGCGCCTCCATAATATGGACCTTCACAGTAACGGGTTCGGTTCTGTATCCCTCCACCACATGTTACTGGACATTCATCCCAATCTGTCCATGGCTTCCAAACTCCATCAACTGAAAGTCGACATTTTGTTAATTGTAATTGCGATTTTAACAAAACCATTACGTTAGTCTGATCGAAAATATGATGTCTTTTAACATACATAGTCCATTAAGCTAATTAGTAGAAGCAGATTTTCATTGATTGAACAGGATTTGAGCAACTGGACTGACAAGAATCACAGATATTATGAAGGTTTTCAGAAGCCTTTATTATTACTATATAAGTTTTTGCCCCGCATTGAAAGACCGGGAAATATATGTTTTGTCTTGTCTGACTGTCTTTTGAAATTCTCAAAATTGGCCATAACTTGAGAATGACAAGTTATGGAACTTTTTAAAACATTTAACATGAGTATTTCTTGTTTAAATACCTATATACGGATGCCAGGTTCTATCGTTTGCAAGTAACATTTTGGCTACAAGACGATTTTATAGAAAATAATGCATCTGACTAAATGTCTTATTCTCTAATTTATGCATGGATCTATAAAGAAGTATTTAGTATGTCTGTTAATGTGGACCCAGGAAGCTAAATCAATTTCTGCATCAATATCTACCTGGACACATTCTCAAGAAGCAGTCTTCCATTTGATCCCATGATCCTTCGCAGTCATCTCCACCAAAATAGGGTCCATCACAAGTTCGGTTACGAGTTCGAGTTCCGTTCTCGCAACTCGTACTGCATTCAGTCCACTCGGCCCAAGGATTCCACAAGCCATGAACTAATTCAAGAATAAATTATGTAAAGAAAACACATTGTAGGTGAACATTAAAGTTGACATTCTCTCCTTCAAATAAATTTCATTTTCTGTACATGATCATAGTATTGTCTCATTTGATATTTCATACAATATTAAATAGGAAGATCTAATAAGATAAGCCGCCCTCTTTAATCCAGTCGTTCGGATGAGACTTCAGACAGGTGTCCCTTCTCCATATGATCTCTGCTACTAAGCAGGACGTTAGCCTCCAATATAATGCAATAGATGAATTGCATGTAACAAGCCCATTTAGCAGATATTGTTCTAAGAATAAGAAAAGAATTTGCGCTACTTGACAACTTTATACAGGTGCATTTAAAACCAACTGCATTCTATTCAAGAAAGTCTAAAAATAAGTGTAATTGTAAGAAAGGGTAACTTTATTATGCCAATTAAATGCGCACATTTTTAGCAAAGTCTTTAGAGACATCTCATAATACATAATATGCACAGTTATGCACAGTAATTGGTACACTATTCTTGTGACCAACAAACGACGTAACGGAACAACAGATCGTTTTATATATGTATATATACTTACCAGAATCCTTCATGTAATTAGCATTATAAACCTTTTTATCTACATGTACATGTGCGTGGAATGACAAAATTGTTCTTGTAGCAAAAGTGACTATGGTATCAAGCACAAATTTACAATAGTTTGGTGTCATGTTTATGTTTCATATAAATCAAGCCATCACGTTTCCTAGCATTCATGTATCAACATTCATATCATGCAATGGTTAAGATGAAAATAAATAATCAACAAACCATCCATTAGGGATATGGTAGTCTAATATAAAAATGGCACTTCTATTACATGTGCCAAGTTGATCCAAACCAGCTACGAACTGTAGATCGGACAAATTCACACCAATTGGCTCAGAATCACAATGATTTTCTTCTTGATATGCAATGGATAAACGACGACCCTTGTTTATGCAATTGGTTAAACATGTTAATTTACACTTGCAGTATTAAAGTTGAGCCTATATTCCATCCAAATGCTTTCCCTTCTTTGTAAAGAAAACGTTATACAGGAATATAATTGTACTTAGTCTGGCAATTTTATGTACATTATACTGACAATCCTACACTATCGTTTGGGATATAAAAGCGGAGGGTTTGTTGAACTATAATAGGAAAGTACAACAAATATTTAAACAAAAGTAGGGAAAGGAGGATTTGGGAAAAGGGATAATGTATATAGCTTCGTGAACATGAAAAGTAGACAAATGAAAGATATGATTAAATAATGCAATGATATCTAGATGGTAATGAATTCTGCTTCTGTCAGGGAAGTAACCGGCCAAAGGCTTTCATTGAATTATTCATTTTCTATTGTAAAGCGAAACACGTTCACACATCTTATTTCCCATAACTTGCTTTTGAAATTTTTAAAGCTTTTGTATTTTATTCTGTGCTCCTTTTATCTACTTTCTAGCGAAAGGTTGACTGCAATACGCAATCCTCGAGCATAGGCCGTCTTCCCGGACCATTGTCTGTAGAAAAAAGTACGGAGGTATAATAGGTAAGGTTAAATAAATTTCCAATGCATGAGAAACTTAATAACCCCGGAATCTCAAATGACGTTGTCTTTTCAATGCTTATAAACAAAACACGGGTACCATTTACCACCTTATGTCATTATTTTCATGTATCACGTTATCGATGGTTTTTATACATAAAATCTAGTTGGGAAACACTGTAGGGGGAGGGAGAAAACAGGGTGGAAGCAACCCGGGTACCTGGACAGCTCGAAGGATTACACAATTCCGATTGCTCCTTTGGTCCGTCACAAGGAGCCCCGCCGTGATATGGACCGAAACAAGTTCGATTCCTATACGTTGTACCGCGGCCACAAGTATGGGAACATACACTCCACGTTGACCATTCTGAGAAAAGACCATCAACTGAAAGAGACGACGAAAACCATTTCAACCGAAAATCCTACGATAATGTTACTTTTCTTAGGTTAACCCTTTCCTGGTTTTCAAAATATTAGACCTATCCAAATTCAAAGGTTTTGTAGACTAAAATTTAAAGTTCATTTTATATGAAAAAAAATCCTACAGTGGGGTAGAAAATATGGTGGAAAAAGAAGAAATTGCTTGTTACAAGCATAAAAACACAGGTACGTTAAAACCAGAGATTAAATAGGAAGGGGTTAATCGACTTCCCTCATGTGTTCATCATTTGTTTCGGATTGATTGATTATTATATGTAACAGATCATAGAAGTGTTGTACAATTCATTAAAAGGGGGTCTTCATATACACATTACATTCCGAGCAAGAGCAGGAATACAAAAGATTAAATTTTTGCCGTTTCATTGATAACCAGAAAACCCAATAAGAGTATGTGGAAGCAATAAGTCAAGTTTCCTATATTAACGCCCTCTTGACATTTTAAGTGAAAAAAAATCGTTAGCATTGCGCTTTTTTTCAATGGTGACGTGATGCAGCGTAATATATACGTAAAGAATTGTTGACCGCATATAATCGCCATCAGGACTTTTACCTCATATGACTCACGTATTGAATTTTTGTAAAAGCTGGTGTTTTGCAACTTTCTGGGGTACTTAACTTAGAATAGGCACACTGACTAACGACTTCATGCAGCTCATACTAGATTAAAAAGTAATTTGTCTACGTTACTTGGACAGCGATTGGTATTACAATCTCTAGTTTCATTTCCGTCCCCTTCACAGTCCGCCCCACCATAAAATGGCCCTGTACAGTTACGGTGTCTTGATTGTGACCCAGTGTCACAAGTGACAGTACACTCGGTCCAGTTTGACCATATCTCCCATACACCGTCAACTGAAATATGATAAATGAAGGAAATGTGATGTTCTTAAATATTGACAAAGCACTGGAGTTCTTCATGACAAACGCTTCTGCAAATTGAATATTTTCAAATATTACGACAATTGACAGTTTAAAGCACTGTAAATGATTGTATACCAGTACAATAAATAAATTGATTGGAAATTAACGGCAAATTGTATTTCATAAACGTTTTGGCAAATCTAAAAAAACTTTTTATAATTGTTTAAAAACACTTCCACTTCAATTTTTTTACTTTTATCCGTTGCATGAAAATAAGGCCTTTTATGTAACAAAGTCAATAGAGTATTGATATTCTATTTATTATCAATAAATCACATTGACTTGGTTTTGTTACGCTAGGATTGAAATTAGTTACAAGTAGGTCAAATAACACATGTGAGATGATACAGTTAACAGTGCTGAGACTGAAAATGATTAGTAGATGAGAAATATATATAAGAAAAAGTGATGCAGTTGTTAGTTTATATTGTGTTTGCTGTTTTATTGCCTTTGCATGATTATGAGTGAATGCACTTATACATATAGATACAAAAGTTATGGTAATATATGTATATACGGATAACATGTGCAATGTTAATGAGAACAATAAATAAACAGAGCTTAGAAATAACAAATGACATTTCATTTATATTTTCCAGACACTTTTTTCAAAAGACAATTTAAGGAATGCTTCTATTATCAATGATAAATCTGTTAAAGCGGCCCTCTAATGGGAAATTTCAAAAAAGGTAATAATTTCTAAGTCCTGTTTAATCTTTAAACACATATACAAAAAGCAGAACCGACATGGATACATGGGACGCTGAAATAAACAGAGACACATATTTAAAGCATCGTTTTTGTAACACAAACACATAAAAGCACAATTTGAAATTCAAGACACAACTACAAATTTGTGTCAAACACAAACACTTAATAAAATGGATAGAGCATGTCTTAGTAATAGACAATAATGATATAATTTGACAATCACATGGATAATGGATGATTTCTACTTCGATTTATGATTACAATGTATCTAAAATATTTCTTTGGTCAGTGTTTTCTTAAATGAGGATAATATGAATAAAACAAAACAAAACATGTAATCCATAAACTCAAGAGAAAAAGCGACAAGGAAAAAGTCTTTTAGATCACTAGCACGAGTATTTTTATACATTCTTGGAATATTTGCACTTATTTTCTTCTACATTCATGCCCAGACAATTGCTTGGATTACTAGCAGCAGCTTTTTTTTTTATATATACATTCTTGGAATATTTGCACCTGTTTTCTTCTCAATTCATGCTCAGACAATTGCTTGGACAACAAGCCACCTTCAGCTCTTGTAACAGAGTTAAGACTTATATCAACCGAGATATATATGATATCCGACCAATGTTAACTTGGCCGTCTGCAGCTTCTTTCAAATTTGACTAGCCTATAATCATAGTCCCGTCTAGTAATAGGTAAAACAACATTTTCCTGTCAAAATAGATTTACGTTAAATCGATCAACTATAATTTTTGTTCAAATCTTCCTTGATGACTTAAGGCATTCATAAAGAGCTTTTATTATCATACAAATTATAGGTTGAAGCTTATTATTTGTAAACCCAAAGCAAAATACTAACAAAGCGTTTTATTCAAGGATACACGAACAGCCATATTGGTTATTTCTTGATATGAAGAAAAGACTTACCTGGACATTCCTGTTCATTACAACTCTCGGTTTCTGTACTAGTCCCGTTACAAACTTCACCTCCATTTTCAGGCTGGTTACAGGTTCGAAGACGAGTCGTGTTTCCGCCCCCACAAGTGGCACTACAGTCTCCCCAAGCTAGCCAGGATGCCCATTCACCATCAACTTGAATTAGATGAAGAAAAGCAATTTCGTTATCTATTTCGTTTGGTTATCCTTCTCAAAAATAATCAACAATCAAGCCCTACTGAATGACAATAACTTATCACACTTAATATGGCACCACAGTCTCCCTAAGCCTGCAAGGATGGCCATTCACCATCAACATGAATAAGATGAAGAAAGGAAATTTTGTTATCTATTTCGTTTGGTTATCCTTCTTAAGAATAATCAACAATCAAGCCCTACTGAATGACAATAACTTATCACACTTTTGTTTGTAACCGCCTTCACTTTGGTTTATACGAAGACTTATACTCTAAGTTCTTGTGAAGCCTAAGTATCTTTCTTTTCTTTAAGAATCATTAAAACACTAATGGTAAAAAATGATTTAGGCCAGCAGTGTAATAAAAATAATCGATATCATTGAATATGAATATGTGGCTACATTCTAAGACATTTAATTTCAGTTGATTACTATTAAAGAAAGAACAGTGTTATTACTTGTAAAATCAAAAGTTTCAGTATTTACCTGGACACGCCCCCTCGCTACACCTGGTCCATTCCATATCGTCCCCAGTACAGTTGGCCCCACCAAAATATGGTCCATAGCACATCCTTGTTCTAGAATGGTGCCCTCCTCCACAAGTCGCATTACATGTATTCCAGGAGGTCCAATCGCCCCATATCCCATCGACTGAAAATTCACCCAGTTCTCAGTCGAATGATGGACCACATGATAAGAGATGTAATCCCTTGATATAAAAATGATACCTGCCCCTTTTTATTGATCTTGATTTTGATTGCATTAATAGTTAGTTAAAGGAAGTGAGTAGGGTTGTTAGTAAGGATGAAAGAATGCACTTCTATGAAATATGATCACTTCTATATAATATGTGGCACAAGTGAAAAACTAACTTTGATTTAACTTAACACCAATACCTTTTAGTAAATATCATAATCAGCAATATTTTCAATGAATTTCTAGCTATAAGATTGGCATATGCTCCCCGGACTACCAAGCATTTATATCATATCCTCTGAAATTGCACCAATTACATAATACGATAAAAGTTTGCTTTAGATACACATAATATAAAAGAATTTTTTTGTTGTATGTGTGTTTATTTTCATTCATTGGAATCTGGCAATGAATTAAAAGTAAATTACCAAACAATATATTCCTTTTTATAGTATACAATACCATCGAATAATGGGCCGATAAACTTGGCATTCAATACTTTAGAATTCCATTTTCATTTAATATCACTTGGACTATCCTATCGCATCTTAACGTCAATAGTGACTATACTAATATTTAAAAAAGGTATTGGGTATCGTTAAAAATGTGGCAACAATTGATGGTTCGCTGTTCACGCCCACTAACCTTCGACTGGAGGTTCGACCTATACATTATACGGCATATTTTTTGTAAAATACATTGCAAGTAACATGTTATAAAAACAAGAATATAGTTGGTTGGTGACCTAAACATAGCTGTAGTTAAGACGTAAAAATCACCAAGCCAACAGCTATTCTAAGTTCAAATTTTAATTTTGGTCAAAATGAGAGCTTTAACTGGTCTTTCGATATTTGTATAAATTCATTTCGGCGTTCCATCAATTGACTATTACATGGCACTAGATACAGTGTTATTTCAATCACCAATTAAATGCTACTACGTTCTACAAAATGTGAGGTTACAGCAGACTATAGTATTTTACGCTTTAAGACTACAGAGTTACATTTTTTTAATGATTAATAACACTAGGAAGAAACAAATTGGTCAAGTGCATCTGCCCTTATTATCAAAATGGATATTAAAACTTGTTCCCCATTACACAACCGAGAATGCTACGTTCAATAAAACGATTTTGTTTTGCAAATAGATTTCAAAGGGCGTGCATTAGACCCATCTTTTCAAACTGTATTATTTACTTTCAACGTAGAGTGGCTATAGTTTACTACAGAAGCACAAATTACTACAAAGCTTCTTAGATATACAATACTTCTATTTTGGGAATATATTCTAACATGCACAAATATGTTCAAATTGACAGAATTAAAGATCAAGAATTTGGCAGCACATAAGAAATGTTCAGAGCAGCATAATATCAATATCAGTGGTATATATAGGGAATATTACAACAGTGTCTTTTTCTATTTGTTGTTATCGTGTTCGAGAATCGTGTGTAGGTATTTTTTATTGGATGAGACCGAAGGTCGAATCCAATAAAATTACCTACACACGATTCGAGAACACGATAACAACTAATAGAAAAAGACACTGTTGTAATAGTCCTTTTATTATATACCTTTCAGGACATGAAATTAAGAAAATTCTCTTAAATGATTAAGGAATAACCAACTTTCCGGGGAAAAACCCAAACGTCAATACACAAAAAAGGAGTCCGTGTTGGTACTCGACGAATACGGTTTTTTGGTACACGCCGAATATTGATTTTTTTCTGACGAGTTGTATTAGATAGCCAGATTTTAAATCATATCGTTTATAGGTATATAATAAAAACAAATTCGTTGGAGGAAATAAAATGGTTGCGAAATTCAGAAGAAAAATTTTCCTACCTTTCAGAAGGTTTAACTGTTTTGAAGCGAATGTTCTATTCTTTTACAAACTTTGGAAGTATAGCTCAAATTATAGTCTTTCTGAACATCGTTTATATGGTACCAAATCCAAATTGCTAAATTGTGCTTTCGACATCAATTTATATTTGGCTACTTCGCATGTTTGTTTTAAAGTTGACAAAACTTTCTTTTTTTGTTGTTTTTGTGAGTTGTCGAAATAATGATTTTTTTTTTAAAATTATTGTTGAAGAAAATTGTCGAAAGACACGAAGGTATTCTACTAGGATAGCTAACCTAACGATCAGACGTCTACAATTTGTTCAGAATCTTTATGAAACAAGCACAAAACATACTTGGACATTCGTGTGTGTTACACTCCATTCGGTCTTCTGCAGAGCCATTACACGGATTTCCGCCGAAGAACGGACCATAACAGTCGCGCACTCGCAGTTGTATCCCTCCGCCACATGTTACATTGCATTCCTGCCAAGGCTGCCACATTTGCCAAACACCGTCAACTAAAAAAGCAAGGTAGGCGGCAAGGATTCGCTAGTGCTAACGCGCTATGGGTTAAAGTGTAGGTCATTTCTTATTGGCTCATCTCAAAAGCTTTAAAAGTAGCTTTTATATAAGTGTTTTGCAAAGACTGCTTTGTATACTTTACTGATCTGTAGCTTTGATAATTTAGGGGATACTGGATTAATGATAATGAATTACACATATGTGTTATTTCGTTTCATGCCAAAGAGAGTTTTGATAAAATGCGTTCATGAAAATATCTATTGAGGTGCGCTTCAAAGATATGCCTTTTTTCGTAAATGATGCATATGTTTACCACTTTACAATATGGTCTACCAATTAAAGCAATGCAAGCACACATAGGAATATATAGTTACATTTCACAAGACCATCTGACCACCAAGTCACACTGGCTATTCTACTGTAGGAATACACTATGCTGCGCTTACCGGGACAATCGTGCATATTGCACTCACGTAATTCTTGAGAACTGCCTACGCAATATTGGCCTCCAAACAGTACCCCCTCGCAGTTTCGAACTCTCAACTGCTGGCCCCCTCCACACGTTTGGTCACACGATTGCCAAACTTTCCAGTTACCCCATTGGCCGTCCACTTGAGTTAACAGCATTGTAAATTTACACAAAATAAATAAATGGCAGTTTCAAATTGTTCTTATAGATAATAATCCGGCCTTTCATACGAGTTTATATATGTTTTATAGCATAGCCTTGAAAAAAAAACAACAAAAAAACAAGCAAAAGAAAAACATTAGTACGATATGAAGCCAGAACTAAATACTTAATTTACTTTTATCAATGTAGAATTTCTGGAATATTTGATCGAATAAAAAAATAATATCTAAAGTTTTGTACACATATCTATCAAAAGTTGCAACCGAATCGAAGTATAAAAGATATTCTATGTAGCCTTAGAGTAATACTATCTTATCTCCGGCACTGTTCTCTGTTTTTCTAACGTTTTCTTTCAATGATCCTGTAATTAAACCGTCCTCGTTTAAAACACGCTTACCTGGGCATTCTTCAGTGACACAAACTGCTTCCTCAAAATAATCACCGGAACAGTTCCGCCCGTTAAAGTAGGGCCCAAAGCACGTGCGGTCCCTAAACTTGGTACCATTGGCGCACGTGACAGAACACTCGCTCCAGGGTGACCAATCCGTGAATACACCATCAACTAGAATTATAGTTTGTTCTTTGATA